>CP141141.1:38525718-40998575 GCA_035235625.1 Saururus chinensis
CCACTCTCATCAACTAGGGCATATGTTAGGGTTGGGGCTGAGACTCCAGCTGAGGGACGGGGCATTGCTCTTGAATGAAAGTAACTTACATAGCTACCTGTCGCATGTGTCTTGCCATATACAATGTATAAATTACCCTCTGACTCCTCATCATACCCCCACTTCATCAAGCGACTAACATGCTTTTGTTTTTGCATCGCAAATTCAACATACATATCAACATAACAACTCAAATTACCATTAAATAATCAACTCAATATTTATATAATACGTACCATGAAGAAGGTGCTCCATGCATCCTCAGAAAGGATGAATGTTTTGAATGCTCATTCCACCCAACTCTAGTCATATCCCTTAATGCCACCTAAGCTTGATAGAATCGTCTTCCAGCGTCATGGTGATTTTTTAGCATGTCCTTATTAAGATCAATGTGATGCTCGTTCTTCAACATGTCAATAACTAAATTCCAACCCTCATCATCTATGCTACTCCTGTGACAACCCTGATTTCAGTATGTTCTTTTTAACCAATAATAGAATTTTAAATATATTTTATTAATAAAATATTATTTAGATATAGTATCTAACGAGCAGTGGTAGAGCGCTATAAGACGAACATAACAACTTTTGAATTATTTAAATTGGACATCGAAGCCATAGGTAACAATTGTGGGAAGCATGCCTCATGGGTGAGACCCACGGTAAAACTACGGTAAAATCTATTAATGAATGATCTTGTTTTGAAGAACCCGTCAATTCGAGTCCATCGGTACCAAGAACGTGTGATTTCGATTTATGGTTGAAATGTTATGACATTTTGAAGTTTTTGAGAAAAAAGAAAAAAATAATATAATATTGCCGTGTGATTTCGATTTATGGTTGAAATGTTATGACATTTTGAAGTTTTTGAGAAAAAAGAAAAAAATAATATAATATTGTTAGGCTGACGCAGGTTCTGCGTCAGCCGATGCGGTGGCACAGACCGCACCGCGCAGCATCGCGTGGTTCAACTGTGCCACACGGGTCACCCGCATGTGACACGCGGGACCCGCATGTCAAGTCCCCCTGCACCGCGTGACACCGCACGACACGCACGGTTCCGCATGGTGCGGTGCAGCAACGCGACACGCGTCGCATGGCACGATGCGGTGGCACAATGCGCATCATGCACCACGCCATTTCATCCTATTATAAATTACCCTCCCGTTTTAACTTCTGTCATTCCCATTCTACCACATGTCAAAACTTTTGACCCTCCATTCTGAGTTGTGCTCAGTCCAAAATAGGCCATTCAAAAGGCATTTTCAACTAAATCGACTTTGCCAGACACTTTGATGGGGCCAATTTTTATGTTTGAGCTCTCTACAATGACAAATTTTCTACCTAAACATAAGGTAGAGGGTCTTAAACTCTAGCTTATGCTCTACTCTTATCGTTAAATTTCCATTCAACATTTTTACACCATTATGATTATTTGCTTGAATTTTCTTAAAAAAAATGTTATACATGTGTTATGTTTTACCAGCACTAAATTATGTTATGGTACATGTAATTTTTGGATAGTTCTGGGATTAAACTTAGAATTGTCATATTTTATCTGGATACCTACCGAGAAAAATAATCGGTATCTGGTGTACGCACATAGGTGTAGAGTGTCATGGGTAAACTCCTAGCCTTTTGAGCTTCCCGTTGTCCCATAATCGTTGGGAGGAACGTTGTTGGTATCACAGCTCTAAATTTATCATCATCGAACAAACCGATATTTTTCTGTAACTATTTTTGAATTCGTTTATGTAATAAATTAACACTAAAACATAATCTATAAAAAATATCACATAAGCCTTATGTAAAACCGGTGTTAATAACACAAGAGCACATCAAACCCCTCTCACATGTAACCTGTGAAAATATTTCATTCATGCATCACATATCCATAGTCAAAACTTGTGTATTATGTCTCAATTATATCTCATAATCCATACACACATCTTATGCATTAAAGTATTATAATTCATACACATCCTGCATAATCAAGTATCACAATTCATGCACATCCTACATAATCAATTGTCATAATTCATACACAACTTGTGTAAACATAAACATTATTATCCATACACAAAACTTGTATAAATGAGCATTATAATTCATATACAAACATGTATAAATAGCATAATAAATGTCTCGCGATAGAGAAATCCTGATACCCGAAAGATATCGGTTCTGCTCACCCTAGCATAAGCCTAAGCCTAGAAATCCTAAGAAGGATGACCTAAGAAGTTTGGCAAATCCTAACTGGAAGTTCTCCTGGTTAGTCGGCGCACACGGATAAACTAGCCTCAATTTTCAGTATAGAAGTCTCAATAGTTTTCTTATTATAGCATTTCACTCTTCTCACATGAGAAGGAAACCTGCCCTTTCAGACATAAAACTCTGCCCATTGGATAGAAAATCGAGCTCTTTTGGACTTAAAACCGATTCATTCAATTCTCTGATACAACTAATCAGGAAAACTACGTCACACAACGGTTAATCGCAGTTAAACATGGCTTAATAAATTATTTTCATGATATATGCAACATGATACATACGTGAACAATGTTAGGTATAAGCAAACATAAGTAGTCATACACTAATCAGTCTTATTATGCATAAGTCATGGTCCATACATGTTAAAGAGATTAGGTAAGCATGAGTGTTCATAAACATAAATGGTCATGTTCATAAATAGGCAAAAACATATAAATAGTCAAAAACATGTGGAACACAATTCATACATAATTCATGTAGCATGTGTGCAAACATCCATATTCCAGCATGGTCGTACTCTACTAGTGTCATGAAATAAACATGAAAAAACCATCAAAATCTGGCTTTAAAATAAGCACAAATTCATTTCCTGTATAGCCGATTTTTTGGCCCTTACGTGCAATCGATCGAGAACAAAGAGTTTCAATTTTGTCGCTTGGCCGATCAATCGCCCGACTCGATCATCCTAGAAACATAAATAGTCATTTTTATTATCACCAAAATCGATTCAAATTCATTCCATAATTCCATAAAAATTTCTAAAACTTCATATATTCATTATCTAAACCCAGGACATGATAAATCTAATATTTATCATGCATATTCATGTAAAATCAACATTAAATCATCTATTCAAGAAGATTCAAATTGACTCATCCATAAACTTCAAAAACATGATTTCACCCATAAACATGGTGTTAATGCAAGTAAAATTACATCAAACAAAAATTCTTACCTTAAATTAGATTATAGACCTTTCAATCTTATCCCAAGCTCAAAGAATCTCAACTCAATAAATTAGGTTACATTAGCCCGAAGCAAAAGTCCAACCTTTTTACCAAATAAAGACTCAAAACTACTAATAAATGATAAATCTAGTATTCTCTTGTGCCCAAAATAAAATTTGAAAGAGTAAAAATAAGAAATTTGAATTTAGGGTTTTAAAACATAGGCAAAAATGAACTTGAAAAGAAGAAAACCTACAATCTCATTTAAGAGGAGAAGAACATGAAATTTAGGGCAAAATAAAAGAAAAATAGAAGTTAAGCTTTTCATTCTTGAGAGGTGGTAGATCTCTCCCAAAACCTCCTAAATCTCAGCCCACCTCAAATGAGGAAATAGTCAATATTTATATTTATAGCTAGGTCAAGTAAGTGGGCTTTAAAATGGGCCCAAAAAAGAAATAAATGAACTCATTTAGTGAAATGGGCCAAAGACGAATTTGACAAAGCCTAAACTCATTTAAAATGTTAAGTGTAGGTCGATGGCCCAAGAAGTTGGCACGTCACTCGAGATGATCATGGGTCATAAGGTGGGGGCCACTTCTTTAATAAAAGAAATTATATAGCAAATGACAACATTTAGTATGACACTTGGTAGATTAAGCTAATCAATAATGATTTTAACTAAAAATCAAAATAACCCCAGAAAATGGTAAAATTTTATTGTAAATAGAAAACATTAAAACTTTATAGTTTTAAAAAAAATAGTAAAATTTACAGTTCTTGGGAAAAAAGTAAAATTTTACAAACCTTAGTTGATAAGCCAAAGAGACAAGATCTAGGAGAACTAGGATAGAACTTGGAGAGATCAAAAAGAGATCATGTAAAACAATCTCAATCATCTAGGTAACCAAAACAAGTTTATCCACACATATATTTAACAATCTAAGTACATATTATCATTTACAGACATAAATATTAATAATTAATACTTATAAATTTATTATATAGTATAAATTATATAAAATAAGTAGAATATACAATATCTAGTGATGATGTAGAAAGAGAGTAAATACATTTAATGTTTATCAAGACCACCTATTGAGATAACAAATCTAGGCATTAGTAAACCTAATGAAATGAAAGAGAAATTGATTAAATAAAATATTTAATGATATATTAATGTCTCCTATCTTGTTATGATCATCGCGATCTCAACCATATTGGCATGATCTCAGTAATTTTGCATAGATCTCGCCAAGACAGTGCAAAATTGTGTTTTATGATCTCAAGTCTCGTTAAAGGTCCTGCAACAGAAATCTTACCAAGACGGTGAACCATACTACTGGCAGGTAAAAGTTATGAGGGGTGAAAAATCAATGAAACAGGGAATAGAAGCATGGTTAGCGATAATTTATGTGTCAGTACTTTCATAAGCATGAGTAGTGCAACCACCGGCATTAAAGGAAGAAGAAAAGGGAAAAAAAAGAGGTGTACATGATGAGGGTAATAGAGAGGGGACCTATGAGGGGAAGAGAATAACATAAAAAACAAAGCATTGGGGGTAATTGGTGTGTGTGGCAAACTTGCAAGGTCATGTAGCAATTAAATACGTTCGGCTTTATTAGCAGGTGCATTCAATTTTGCATGCTTCCTGCAGCAACATCAATTCTTGGGAAGCATTTTTTATGCTCCACGCTCAATGTGAGCCTAGCGTAAAGAATGTCTGGGAGGCGTTGATTTTCAAGATCGACGGCACACACGGTAGCGCACATTAGTGTAAGTATTAGTTACTATTTCATCATGCGGATAAGCAAGCCTGAATTCCAAGAGTTAAGAATTACATAAAATATATTTCCAACCGGATATACTGGAAAGGACCAGAGTGGCAACTTGAGCACGAAAGATTTATAGCAAATAGACTTACACTTTTGCGGTGCTGAGCATAACTTTCATGCAAGATTGCCAGTCAAGGACCCCTCGATGACGCCTAGCTCCATGAAGCCATTGCTCTAAGTTGCCTCATATACCAGCATCCTACATTTATTAACCTAAACATCTTATCAATTTCTTTAGTCACCTGTGGGTTCCCTCGATACAATAGCCAATATCTTCCACTTCAACTATAATTTTTTTCTCATTTAGCATAACATTAGCCATTTCCTAAATATCCTTATTCTTCTTTTCAAATATCCTAATATATTAAGGAGTTTAGGGGCTAAGAACTCATTGTGAATTTCATGTTTATCACAAAATTCTTTAAACCTAAAGTCAATAAATTCACTACCTTTGTTATTTCTAATATTTTAAAATTTTAGACTACTTGTGTTTTGTTTAGTAAGGGTAATTGTTTTAAATGCTTCAAAAGCATCAGATTTTTCTCTAAAAAAATTACCCAAGTAAATCTTAATAGGTCATCCACCATTATCAAGATGTATTTTTTACCTCGTAAACTAGTTGTTTGCATTAGTCTCATGAGGTCCATGTGTATTAATTCTAATAGTCTCTTTGCTCTCCTATGTTTTAACTTTTTATAATAAGATATTGATTGTTTACCATTTTCATAAGCACCACATATAAAGTTTCCAGGGTTTTTGAAATAGGAGTACCTCTAATGATTAATTCCTTTGTTATTTTTGTTAAATATTTAAAATTTATATACCCTAATCTTTGATGCTACAAGTGAGTATTATCAAGCAATAACAAAGTTATAAAATAAACAAGATCAAATAAATAATAATTATCATGTACTCTTAAGCCTTTCACATAAGTCATTCAGATTTGTTAATGATATAACAAACCTTCTTTGTAAATTAGACAACAAAACTAAAGTCACAAATTTAATTAATGCTCAAAAGATTAAATTTCAAACCACTCATATAAAGCATTGTCAAAATCAAGCAATCCAATAACTTTTAAAGTGTCTATCTCATCTATTTTTATGGTACTTCTGTAACGACTTATCAAAATTTGTAATAAAATTATATAAAATAAATAAAATAATTATTAAAAACACATCAATTTATTATTAAGTGCTAAGGATCACCGAGTATAGAAGAGTAACTCTAAAATACATTGTATTATGTAAAATTTCAAAAGGTGGCATAACATTCCTTTGTACAATAGTCACCATAGTTAAAGTTAACAAAAACTAAACATATTAAACTACAAAAGTTTTTCTTCATTCCTTCCAAAACATACAGCTGCACCTGTAGAATCTGGGTTATGTGAATATATTTATACTCAATAAGTTAATTAAGTTTTACAGACATACTTCACAAAATAATTCATATTCAAAAGGATATAAATATATTACACAAATCTATATAATCATTCAAAAGTCAATATTTTTTTAGAATCATTCAAAAACATATGTTTTTCATAATCCAAATCAATTATAAAATGTCGCAATATCAAACGACTTACACTCAAACTCATAGGGCAACAAGAGACAGGAGAAAAAGAATCTTCCCATTATATCTCAATTCTTGTGTGCGTCAAAACCAAGTGTGGCGGTATCAAGAATCGATAGCTTTTTTATTCTATTCTAAATAGCTACTCAAAGAGTCCAAAGACTCAAAACATTGAAAAATCCGTTTAAAGATAAAAAAGTATTTTCAAAATTGAGTGGGAATAACCCCATAAGAGTGTTTTCTTTGAAAAACACAGTTAATTTTAGTAAAACACAAATTTAGAAATTAAAACCCACTAGCTTAACTTGTTACAATCTTAATTATCACAATTGAAGTCTCCCCTTGAGGTTTTCACATCTCTAGAGTAGTTAACTCACGAAAATAACCCTCTAATGCATAAAATACCATCAATTTAGCTAGAAACAACTTTTAAACGGACCCAACGGGTTTATAATGATTTAGAAATAATAAAAATAAGAAAATATGTGAGACATAGCACCTACCGTGCAACACAGCCACAAAGGTGGTGCCATGCCACCATTTTTGGATATGCCGCCAAAAATGGTAGTACACATGCTACAGGGCATCATTCTATCACAAGCGGTATTTAGGGTATTTGATTGTTTAAACAGCCTCTTAGAGCACCACAACCCACCATTAAGTGTAAAAATTTCTCTCATGTTAGTGTAAAAATTTAACTTTTTTTTAAATACTATTGCCGTCCCACATTAATAGCTCAATTTAATTTTTGAGAATGAACTAATTTAAATTTAATTAATAATAAATATTTAAAAGTTGAGACATTGTATAATGTTCAGTAGGAAGTAAATTATTAAGAAGAATCTCTAACTGAAAAGAGTCATCAGACTCTACTATGAAGTCACTTTGAGTTAGTTATGTCTCATTGAGTTAGTATCGTTGACTTACGCTCATCAGCTTCAACATCAGTTAGCAGCAATTTAATGCTTAAAGTATTAAGTCAAGTCAATTTAGCATTGCTTGCATGACGATCGACACCCTCGAGACAAGGCACTGCTCGACATTAAAAATTCAGAACCGACTAGTAACATCTAATGCAAGCAATTTGCAAAACAAAGCAGTGTTGCATTTTCCTTTTTTTTTGGAATTTCTTATTTAAAAAATATCCAATTAAACGAATGTTTACAAATATAAGAACCGCAAGAAGGGGTGCGAAATATAAAGTAGCTTGTACCACTAAAATACTTGCGAAAATCAGCAGTGGTCCCAAGAGTTTTAAGTAACATCTCATTACCTCCCTGCCCAAAACTTTGGCACAATTGGAAAAAGAAACTTCTAAAAACTTGCAATGATGCAGAAATGAGAATTTTCCCAATCTAAGATAGATAATTTGTTCAACATGGCTTTCAAAGAAGCACATCGACCGCAAAAGGCTACAAGTATCGAAGCGCGTCTTGCCCCAGTGGCAAATGCATCGGGCATCATAGTTCTGTTTCCATGGTTTTAGTCTCTCCGCTGGCAGGGCAGTGGTCAGAATCTGTTTTTTTTTTCAATTTCGAACCTGCGTCTCTTTATCAGTTCTGATAATACCATTTAAAAGAAAAAAGACACTTCCAGTAAAGAAAAGCTTCTCACGCTACCCAATCTAAGAATGGCTTAAAGATATCAACAATCAAATAATGTATGAGGGTGATTTATCTTCTCGCATCAATGCAATATAAGATCACATACCGATTATCAAATTAACATAATGTACTTTCCAGAAGGATTTAAAGGCACATCGGAAGTCTACAATAAATTCCGTTATTTTCAAGGCATATGAAGAGCACAAAAAGGCAGAAGAAGAAGCAGCGCTACAACAGCAGGGAAACTCATCGCTATATTTCTCCAAATTCAAGAGACGGTAACTTCATTCAGTAAAAAACAACTCTGATCTTATTGCAAAAATCTGAAGTCAGTTGTTTGAAGGAACATACAATAGCGGGGCTGTGAAATTTTACTCTCTTATATCAAAACACAGCTTAGCCTCATCCCATGGCCCATTAATCTCAAACTTGTATGCTTGTATCTTGATAAGCCAATAAGGGCATATTACATTGACAAAAACCAAGAGACTGAAGAAGAGTCCAAACAGCAGCCGATGCAGTGGGAAAATAAGACCTAATGCAGCACACATCAAAGCAAAGGAAATACAAAGATGCAGCTTAAAAGAGTACCTCTTTAAACAATACATGATCAATGGTGAAAACAGGAAGATCTGTAAGGAGAAAAGCATAACTGAAAACACATGTTGCCGAGATGGGAGTCGTGATGCAATAAGAACTGAAGCCACAATGGAAGCGTTCAGAGACACATTGCTACTTAAAGTTGGATTGTTCAGAGCACCTGGTGGTCTAATTGTTGAACCCAAGTAATCATGCAAGAAAAGGTGGACTATCAAAAGAGAAACTATTAGAGCCCATATAGAATCTGAGCTGATTGATCTAGTGAGCGTCTGATAAATTGGAGCCAATATGTACAAGCCACAAATAAAGAATGATATATTAAGAAGGTATTTGGAAAGAATACGAGAAGAGAACTTACGAGCAGTTAGCAAGAGGACCAAAAAGCCGAGTACAAGAAGACCCACATCAAGTAGGAGGAGGGAAATCTCGTCAATGGCAGAGTTTAGAGTATGAGTCCACACGCAAACAACTAAGGAAACAATGCAAAGGTACTGAGAAATGGAGACTGAGTCACACATCACTTTAAAAATATCCCTCTTCACAACATTTGCGTTCATGACCATGTCTTGAAGGAAAGATTCATCAGTGTAATTATCATCATACCCAAGTTGCATACCACCGTACGCAACTTTTCTCCACTTGGGTCGAGGCAAGCCTGTTTCATATTTGTTCTCCATAAGAACGCTCGACTAAAGAAGTAAAATTTCGTATTCACACCAAAAACCTGATACAAATGTTATTTCTGACTGATTGGCATTGGAAAAATCCACAATTTGGGCAATAGCCAACAATGAAAGATGACTGAGTTTGCAACTAATTGCTTTGGACCTGCCCCTGAAAACGAAAAAAACTGGTCTCAGACATCCTACAAATAGCAAGGTAGATTCTGATTGTTTGCTTGTTCCATGGTCACAAAGTTTGAAATCAAGAAGTATTCATCCATTTGGTTCGGTTTGATGAAGTTCGGAAAAATTGTAAAAAATTCGGAAAAATTGCTGATCTGCAAGTACTAGTTTACTGAAATTAAAATTTTAACATATCCTCCTTTGGCTGGCAAATGGTCCAGAACCCAGTAATTGGCAGCAAAGAATATATTGAACCAGTCAAAGAGAACAGCCCTTGCCCCATCTCTTTCTGGGATCAAAACCAAATAATTACCAAATATACTGTCCATATAATCAAGTCTGAAAAGTGTAAGAGATTGCAAAGGTGACAAGGAATTGGAAAGTGATAATTGTGAACATTAAATTCAAGCATCACACTACGCAGTTAATTTTCACTTTGAATGATGAAATACTACAGACTCAAAAACTCAAAGGCTTTCATTAAAATTTTCCACATTCATTCCCTATTTCAAGACAAACACCCAAAGGGCATGGGATGGCCACCTCTTCTCTGTAAGTTCAATGAAATGATCTCCTCCTAGTATATCTACATCATCCATTACAAGCATCTCCGTGACCCAACAAGCCAAGAAAAAGCCTGTGCAATTAGCTCCAGCATAGTTGGTGTCAGTGAGCCCAGCTTAAAGCCCATATTGAGGCAACTCGTGGTAAAATACTGTTGGAAGGACAACATGACCAGCAATACTCGCAGTACAATGCCTATCTTCGTAAAACTAGCAACAAATCAATATTTTGGTGCACTATACTTGTTCTTGTCTTGGTTAATCAGCAAAATCAGAGCATCTTTTAGAACCTAACCTTAAAGCGCTTGAAGTAAGACTTCGTTTTTTGTGCCTTAACAATGGTCATGCTTTCTCTGTCTGCTACTCTGGTGAGGTCTTTTAGGCAACAACAGAAGAGATTCTTTGCATTAATTCATGGGATCACAAGTCATTTAACATATAAGCGTGAAACTGTTATAAAAAATTCTGAAGTTGATTGTTAGTTACCTTAACTTCATAGGAGTTATGTGCTAGTTTTAACAAGACATGGGAATTATGTACATTTTTTGCTATACTTCATAGGCGTCATATGCAATTTAGTAGTGGATCATATCGATTAGTATAATTTTTACAGGCTTCTGTATTAATTTTTTTTGCAAATAATTTCACCAAGATAACCACAAAAATGCTAATCATGCAAATTATGCAAGATAACAACAAAAATGCCAATCACTTACCCAAGATAACCACAAAAATGCCAATCACAAATCCAGGAAATAAATTATGCACGCCAATACAAATTTCCAGAAGCAAAATTATGCACAAGTAAACTCCAAGCCCTGAATTTAAACCACCAAATCTCGTTGGATACAGCAAAAAAATTGTAAATTTGAAAAAAATGTGATCTTTTCAACTGACTTTAGAAAATGAAGACTACACAGAAAATTACAGATAAAAAACCGACCAGAGAGGATTAGCAGGTAGACCATCACAGCAGAAGGGTTTCAGTGGTCCATTAAGGAGATTGGTTGAGTAGTTGCATGCCAATGCAACGAGAGAAGGAATGGAGATGATGCCAAATAGCTGTAGTAGCTCTTGCTTGGAGAGGAAGAAGCCAAGAGAAGGTTATTTCATAAATGGAAGCCGGGAGAACTGTTGCGGTGGGTATATTTCAAGCATCTTTGGGCAGGAGCAGAGGACATGACTGCAGAAGGGTTTCAGCGGTCAATTTTAAGGGGATTGGCTGAGTAGTCTTTCGAAAAGGGACTAGGTTTCTGATTTCGGAACTGGGAATCGCCGAAACGCACTACAGGGGGAACAGCCGGATCGTTATGGAAAACGTAGAAAAACAAAGGAAAACTAGAGAGAAGAGAGGATGGCCAACTTCGGGTCCGAGCGGGAGGCGGCATTGAGCGGAGCAGGCAAGAGGGTATGCGGAAGAAAAAAACCAAAAACAGAAAGCGGAAGAAAGAGCAGCGGTAGGAGGTTGAGAGAAGAGACGAAGAAGATGTTACCTAGCGACGATCGTTTCCTTCTTTCCAGTGCGTGCCCCAGCAAATAAGCTAGCCTCCAATATTTGTTAGACCCTTACGTTAGACCCCTACGTTATCTCAGGCTCGGTAATTGGATTTACATCCTGCTGTTCATAATACCTGTAAGTAATTATAGGCGGTCGGATATAAATCTAACGGTTCATAAAGTTTAGGCTTACATAGGTGTATATAAGCTCGGGCTCATATAATTTTTTTCTATTTTTTTATCTAATTATATTTTAAATAAATTAATCAATTAATTAATTTATGTTATATTTAAAATACTAAATATTAAATTTTAATATACTAACATTAAATTATAAATATGACATCGACAAACTAAAATGGTTAAGGGGAGATTCTAAAATTTTAGTATTTCATTTTCAAATCTTGATTCATTAACCCCTAATAGAAGTAATAATAAGCTTATAATACTCTTTTTTAATTATTCAACTACTTAAATTTAACAAAATGGAGCTATGGATATGGAACAATTTTTTTTTCTAAATGAAGCTATTAATTTAAGACAAAGAGAGTATATATAGAGAGAGATAAAGATATATATGTTTTACCCTTAACACAATTCCTCTCCTCTTCAAGTTATGTAATGAGTTTCCATTGATTTTCTAGCCCTCTTTTAAACTCTTATTTGGTTCAATTCGAACCCATATTACTTGTCCTTGCAAATAACCACAACAAGCAAGGGAGGTGTGAAGCCAAGTTTAGAGAGTAGTAGGGTTTGAGAAGAGCACTGGATTTAGGGAGACCATTATCCCTTGTCTTAGCATAACGCAGAAAATAATGGAGAGTCCTTCTATCTTATATTTCCATTAGAGGTAGGTCCATGGGGTTCGCTAAAGGATATGTCAAACTCATTTTCAAAGAGTATTCCTTACTACAACATTTTATTACATTATGTAATGTGGTCACCATTGATTCATATGATAATAACCTTCTAACAAATATCAGAGAAGACTTTGCATTGCCGCTATCATACATGTGTTTACTGGCATCCCACTATCCACCCCACACAATTCACAGGTAGTTCATTTGTATCCATCTCATATGAGCATGCTTCACACTCCCATTAGTGCATCCACAAAGAAAAAATTAATTGTAGCTGAGAGTTACCACTTTTTAGAACTACCAGTGATCAAATGTCCCTTTTCAGTTAATGCTTTTTCTACCTTCCTTTTTTCACCAGGTATGTTGCCCTTCATGAATTTGATTGTACACCCAATCATTTGCTTTCTTTTTTTTCATCTGAACATGTTTCACACCCCCATTAGTGCATCCACAAGGTAAATTTAAATGTACTCGAGAGTTACCTCTTTTGTGGCACTACTAGTTTTCAGATTTTTCCTTTTTAGTTAATCCTTTCAACCTCCATTTTTTTCACCAGGTACTACCCTTCATGACTTTGATTATACACACAATCATTTGCTTTATTTCTTTTATCTGAACATGCTCCACACCCCCATTAGTGCATCCACAATTAAAATTATATGTACCCAAGAGTTACCTCTTTTCAGCCCTAACAATTATCAGATATTCCTTTTCAGTTCATGTTTTCGACCTCTCTTTATTCACCAAGTATGTTGCCCTTCATGACTTTGATTATACACATAATCATTTACTTCCTTTGTTTCATCTGAACATACTTCACACCCCCATTAGTGCATCCACAGTTCATGTTTTAGACCTCTCTTTATTCACCATGTATGTTGCCCTTCATGACTTTGATTATACACACAATCATTTACTTCCTTTGTTTCATCTGAAGATACTTCACACCTCATTAGTGCATCCACAAGTAAACATTAAACGTACCCGAGAGTTACCTCTTTTCAACACTAACAGTTATCAGATTTTCCTTTTATGTTAATGCTTTCAACCTCCCTTTTTTCACCATGTATATTGGCATTCTTAACTTTGATAGTACACCTAATCATGTGCTTCATTTCTTTCATCTCAACATGCATCGCACCTACCATATAAGTGTACCCGCAAGCAAAAAATGTATGGCTCGGGCAATTACCTCTTTCGATTCCTAGAAATTATCAAATATACACTATTAGTTAATGTTGTTGTCAATCCTTTTTCCACCACATATGTTGCCCTTACTGTAATATCCCAAAATTTTCTAGGTTTCAAAAATTAAACACTTGAAAAATAGGTTGTTTGACCCTTTAACTTTCTTAGTACTATAACTTTCTAAATATATATAATTTGTAGTATAATTATGTAGTTATAAAGTACACAGAAAGAGCTTTAAAACGCCACTAAGAAAGCGAGAATCCGAGTTCGGATGAGGGAGATACAACTGTTCAAAGTTGAACATATTGTATAGGGCTTGTTTGCCCGATTTAGACGTGTATTTGGGCCGTTTAAGTCATTTTGTGAGCCCGGTTAATTAAAATAACAGAAATTAATAAAAAAAAAGAGCCTAAGTAGCGTAGTTGGCCTAACTTCTAAGGGAATTAGGAACCCTAATCCTCATAATTATAAAAATGGCTTCCTATGGCTCAATTAGGGGAGTTTTTGGGCCCTTAAGGGAAGGAGAAGGTGGTAAACGGTGAGGCTTTGGCGGCAGTGTATTGACGGCAAACCGGTAATTAAGGTAGGATTGTTGTCTTAGTCTTCAAGTCAAGATTAATGGGGATTTTCTTGAGTAAATTTTAATATAAATTGCATTAATAGTGATTTCTGCAATTTATTGTTTTTGTAATTTACATAAACATTGATTTTTGTAATCATTGTTCATGTAATTATGTTAAACAGTTATTTCTGCATATAATGTTCTAGTAATTACGATGAACAATGATCTCTACAGTCATTGTTCCCGTAATTACGAGGAACAGTGAATTCCACCATGTTTTATTTTAAATCTACCTAACGGTTGTCGGTTGGTCCTTTTTCACTAGACGATCAAGCGTCCTCTTCCGGCCAAAAACCCGATCGCCGAAAGAAGTCAACCGGGGTGGGCGTTCTATCGTCTAGGCAAAATAGAGAACAAAAAAGGGGGGGAAAGCACTGGCGGTGGTGCAGCCTACCGAAAGGGGGGAGAGGGGGCCTCATTGGGTTGTGGCCCTCTGCCCTCTCTGCTTTCCCATGTTGAGCGACAGAGACTCGCCGGCGACAAGCCAAGGCGCCGCTGGTGGGCCTATGTTTCAAAAAGAAAGAAAAAAATGAATGGTCTTTGGTTGTTGTCAGCCACCCATCGACTGTCAAGCCAGGGCCATCCAAATTGCCTCAAGGTGGAAATTCGGTCGGCCTTGGCTCGTAGCGCAGCCTGTCACAGGCCTAGCAAAGCGGACTATCTGTGACACGTGCTGGGGTGCACACACGTGGGAATGTGTTGTATACGAGGTGTGCATGCATTATAGGAACTGCCCTTAGTGTTGCATATCATGTGTGCAGGCCGTTGCTGGGAAGGCCCGCAACGTTGCACAACATGTGTGCGCAACGTTGTGCAGAAAGCACGCAATGATGCGCACACATAGTTGGCTATGTTGGGACACATAGCCAAATAGCACATATTTGGATTCTTAAGATGACCCCTCCTCCTTATTTAGTGTTAGAGGGTCCTTGGGAGTGTTCTCGGGCAGTTTGGTGAAATTCGGATATACCATGCCCGTACGGCCACTTTGGCTGCCACTCCAAAGAAATGCAAGAAATCTCTTATGCTATATAGGGAGGGACATGGTGAGCTTAATGGACAAGCTGTTGGTATGATGCCTAGCCTTGCAACAGGCTGTCCCGGATGGCAACGAAGGCTTGTTGCCTTGCTAACTATCATGCCAGGAGCCTATCCGATAGTGGGATATGGGGCTCTCCAACTCGTCGAGCGGCCGTCCGGCCTTATGGCCGTGTTGGATGCAAAGACCCTTACATGCACTTGGCTGAGATGGATTGGTCGGATGACCAAGTTGCCTAAGTTGGATTCGTGCATCGCAAGGAGATGTCCCTCTCCGGCCAACTCGCTTGGGAACAAGACCCGGCACGTTTGCACATCCGCCTTGGGACAGGTTCGTTGCTTGGCTTCGCGGGCTAGACGCTTGGTCGAATGGCATGAGGCCATGACCTTGACGAAGAATGGCTTACTCGCTGGGCTGTTTGGCCTTGCGAGTGCCGCACGGTGGTTGTTCCCCGGGCGACCCCGTGACAAGCCGTTGGCAACCCACTCTGCCGGTCGTCGATTTCGGTTTGGACCTGGGTCAAGTCACCCAACCCATTCGTCCTAGGTTAGTAAAAGAAAAAACTCCAACTGATTTGGTTCTAGTTCAGTAGGTTTTAGAAGTGGGAAATATTTAAGAAAATTATAGACTATTCTAGGGAACATGAGGGGTAACTAGACCAAGTTGCCAGCTAGGGAAAAATCCAAGTGTCTATAAAATGACTATTTTACCTTTATAACTAAGTAGCAGTTCAGTTACCTGACTTAGGGGCTCCGATTTAGTGGCCTATGAGTCGATTTAAAAATTGGGAAAAATCTCAGTGATAGTTTAATGTGTGCCCTAATTATAGGCCAATGCTCAAGCTGGGGAAAAATTTGACTAAATAGATAATTGACTATTTTACCTTTAGGGTTAAGGTAAAATGATTAAATGAACCAAGGTCAGTTCAAGGGGTTTATGATCCCGCTAAACACTAAGAAAATTACCTTGCATCCATAAAGTCAAGGAGTACCCCTTAGATTAATTTTTGGACCCATTAGGGTTTAAAAAACCCTAAAGAAAATGATAGAAATACTCATATGAGTGAACTGACCAGCATTTTCATGAATGGAAGTAATGGGCCAATTTGATACTAGAACCTCTTGAGAGGTCAAAGACTTACCCGAGAATAGAGAGGACCATGTCTAACATGGGATAGTTACCTCAATGCCTTTAGGTGCATTATGACCCATTTCTATAAAAGCTTAATCAACAAACCTAAGGAGGGTTGGGCATGAGAGCGCGAACAATTGTAATATCATTATTGAGTTTGGTTTTTGATATTATGATCTGTTAGGACCTGTGTGGGTCTGTATTATTTATGTTGTTCATTGTTTTAATGTTTGTTATTGATGTTGTGATAGCAATTTATCATTAGCTTAAGATTAATCGATTGGATTGGGCTAGAACACCTAATCAAAATAAAGACTAAAATACCCTCATAGGGGTCTGAGACTAGTTCATAGAGTTAAATTTGCCTTTGACCTGACGATTTTCCTCTGTTGATGAACATATGACAGTTTTGAGTTTTAACCCTAGTCTAGATGGGACTAATAGGGTTTGGGATAATCATTCAAAATCCTTGATTGTTTTTGAACAAGATAGGGTTTAGAATGGTTTTTTTTAGTCTTCGCTCTATTGAGAAGCTATTGATTTGATAGTGTAGTTGGAGGGAGCTTTGCGTGAGTTAGGCTCACCACCGATTTATTGAGAATTGTTTAGTGTACACACATGTAGATTAGCTGACATCCTACTTAGTTGGCTTCTCCCGCCACTTTTGTTCAAGTGCAGTTGTGGGTCATGCCCTTCCACTCCGGTCAGGTCCTTATGGGCTAGGTTGGGTGATGACAGTTCGTGGTGGATTCCAATATCGCACTATGGATGGTTTCCTTTGGAGGAAGGTCTATAGTGGTTGTATCATTTTCCACTTAGGTTGACATTTGATGAGTATGTCTGTCTTTGGGATTAGACAGGGATATTAATTATTAAATAATAGTTCGAGAGATAATTAGGCGGAAAATTGCTTAACATATTCCTGAACAATTTGAGTTTGTTGGAGGCATATATTGCTTGATATTGGTTGTTTAATTAGAAAAAGTTGAATGATTGAAGGACTTGCATAAAATATAGGTTGGTTGAAAATACTTAAGCACTTGCTGGCCACACCAACTGCCACAGACCCACAGTGTGGGACTAGGTGCCGCCAAGTGGGGGCACGGGTGGCCAAGCTTCCGCCCCAGCCATCCCAAGGCGGGAGACCTACCTGGTTGCCAGTGTCGAGGCCAGAGGTAGCTAGATGCAATCCAGTTGCCGCCAACTTCCCTGCGTGCATCTCTAGAAGGAAGACAACCCTCGGGCTGGTCTGCGGGTCCGGACTGAGTCTGGGCTGGAACCAGTGACCCAGTCTGAAAGAAAAAAAACACTAAATCGAGTAAGGTTCAGTAGGTTGTAGATGTCAAAAAAAAATATGTAAAAATTACGATTGGTCCCAAAGAACTTCAAGAGTGTTCTGACCAAATTTCATCATAGGGAAAAATCCCAGAGTCTAGAAAATGACTATTTTACCCTTGTAACTAAGTCATGGTTCACTTACGCAATTTAGGGGCTTTGGTTCAGAGGTCTGTGGGTGGATTTAAAAATTAGGAAAATTTTCAATGAGAGTTACATGTGTACCCTAATTATAGATCGATTCACAAGCTAGAGAAAAATCTCAGTAAATAGATAATTAACTATTTTACCCCTAGGGTTAAGTTAAATCTTTAAATGAACCAGGGTCGGTTCAAGGGGTTTACGACCCCGTTAAACAGCAAGAAAATTACTTTAGGTCCAAAACGTCAAGGAGTACCCTTAAGATTAGTTTTAGATTTATTAAGTTTTAGGGAAGCCCTGAACAAAATGACATAAATACACCTTATGAGTGGACCAACCCGTATTCGCGTGGATTTTATTAACAGACCAATTTGATAATGGAACCTCTTGATAGTTCAAAGACTTACCCAGAACAGAGAGGACCATGTCTAATGTGGGATAATTACCTTAATACCCATACATACATGATGACCCATTTTCATAAAAGTTTAATCAGCTAACCCAAGGAGGGTTAGAGCACTAGAGCGTGAACATTTCTAATATCATTATTGAATTGTGTTATTGATATTACGATCTGTTTGGACCTGTGTGGGTCTGATTGTTTTGTTGTTTATTGTTTTGATGTTTACTATTGTTGTTGTGATAGTAATTTATCACTAGCTTAAGATTATTGAAAGTTTAATCAATGGGGTCAAATAGCTTTGGATTGAGCGAGAACACCTAATCAAGATAAAAACAAAAATACCCTTAGAGGGGTCTGGGACTAGTTCATATAGTGCACAAGGCCTTTGGCCTAACCATTTGCCTGGGTCAATGAACCTATGGTAGTTTTGAGTTTTAACCCTAGCTAGTCTGAAAGAGACTGATAGGGTTTGGGTTAGTCATTCGAAATCCTTGATTGTTAATGAATAAGATATGGTTCAGAATGGTTTTTTTGAGTCTTCACTCTATTGAGGAGCTATTGATTTGACCATGAAATTGCACATCCCTGTTGGAGGGAGCTCTGCGTGAGTTGGGCTCACCATCGATCTATTGAGGATCGTTTAGTGTACACACAGTCAGAGTCTTTGATATCATGCTTGGTTGGCATCTCTCACTACTTCTTTTCAGGTGCAATTGTGGGTCATGTTGTTCCACTCCAGTCAGGTCCTTAGGGGCTAGGTTGGGAGATGGCACTTCATGGTGGATTCCAGGGTCCTTGTGGCTTTCAGGGTTTCATCATGGATTTACCTTTGTGGGTGGTCTATGGTGAGTGTATCATTAGTCACTTAGGTTGATATATGATGTGTATGTCTATCTTTGAGATTAGATGAGGATATTAATTATCGAACAATAGTTCGAAAGATAATTAATGATATTGTTTGTTATTACTTATTTAATTAGAACAAGTTGAATGATTAATGGACTTACATAAAATGTGGGTTAGTTAAAAATACGTAAGCATTACATGTGTGATATTATGCTTCTTGAGATACTATAGTTTCTAGACAGAACTACGTCTCGATCCGATCTTGTTGAAAATATTGGAGATGTTGTCCAATGAGTACGTAGCTAACTAACATCAAGTGATGTCGGCCAGATCTAAAAAATATTAATTAATATTTTTGTTCTTTTGAAAATGCCCCTCCAAGGGGAGGGGATGTTTTGTTGTTGTTTGGTTGCAGGTTCTTTCGAAGAGGATGTAGCGAGATTAGGATGTTGATGGGCGATTGAGGACGACATTACACTTATGGGATCTAGTTTCTTACTTCTGAAATTTTGTAAGTAATTGTACTTACTCGCGTGAGAGCCAACTTTACTTTGTTATTTATTTTCGGACACATGACAGACTTGTACTAAGATGGTTAACCTGCTATTTATCAAATTTTGACCACGTGTAATAATATCATATGTTTTGATATTCGTATTTGTGAACCCTAGTTAGTAATCAGGACTTGAATATTTAGTCGATTAATTTGATTTGATTTAAAGAAAAAAAATGTCCTCGTGATTTATTGTGTGTCATTTATTTAAAAGGGTTTTAAAAATCCAGGTCGTGACAAGCTACCTCTCTCTTCACTCTCTCTCCTTTCATTCGTTTCTCTCTCACTCTCTTCTTTATCTCTCTTTGTCCCTTTTTTCTCTCTCCTCACTCTCTTTTATTATATATTATATTTTAAAATTAATAAAAAAATTAAAATAAAATGTATTAGAGACGCTTAATAAATTGTGTCGCTAGTACCCTAAGTATTAGCAACGTATACACATATGTGTCGCTAATACCTAGGGTACTAGTGACACAATTTCTTAAATGTCACTACTATGTTTTATTTTAAATTTTTTATTAATTTTAAAATATAATAATATAATTACAAATCCCAAAAAAATCTAGCTTAATTTCTTCCCCGTCTCTCTTTCTATTTCCTCTCTCTCTTTCTCTTTCCTCTCTCTCTATCTCTCTCTTCTCTCTCATCGCTCTCCTCTTTCTCTTTCTCTTTCCTCTCTCTCTATCTCTCTCTTCTCTCTCATCGCTCTCCTCTTTCTCTCTTCACTCTTCTCTCTCTTATGTGCATCAACGTGAGCCTCAGCTATGAGGAGTGCGGATAAAGTAGGGAAATTTTTTTTTCTTATTTATTTATTTATTATATATAAATAATAATAATAATTAAATAAAATATATTTTATTTTTGAAGCTTTAAATTTTTTAATATTTATTTATTATATATTTAAATAATAAATATTTAATAAAATAAAATATTAAAACTATTAGCGACTATTTTTAAGTAGCGTCGCTAATAGTATAATTATTAAAGACACTTTGATAAAAATGTCGCTAATAATAATACTATTTGCGACATTTTTTCTAAATTTTTTATTTTTTAAAAATTTATCACTATTAGTGACGCTTATTTAAATACATCGCTAATAGTATTAGTATTAGTATTAGTATTAGAGACCATTTTATAAAAGGTCCCTAATAGTTGTAATATTAATAACGCTTTTTAAAAAACATTTTTAATAGTTATATTTTTTTATTTCTAATACGGTTAGTATTAGAGATGTTTTTAAACAAGCGTAGCTAATAGTTGTAATATTAGCGATGTTTTTTTATAATCATCGCTAATATTTATATATATTTTTTTAAATTGATAACTATTATTGACACTTTATTGAAAGCGTTGCAAAAAATATTAGTATTAGAGACGCCTTTCGAAAAGTGCCGCGACACTTTTTATTTTTAGTAACGCTTTGTATTACATCACAACTCGTTAATATATAATAGCGTCTCTAATAATCCTTTTTGTTGTAATGAGTCGGATCCTTTAATTAAGTTTTATTTTGTGTAAATTATGGATATGTTGATGAGGGCTCAAGTTATGATCATCCTGATCTCAACCATATTGGCATGATCTTGGCAATTTTGCGTAGATATGAACGAGATCTCGCAAAATCAGTGTAAAATTGTCTTTTCACGATCTCAAGTCTCATTAAAAGGTCCGACACAGAGATTTTGCGAGACTGCAAACCATGCTATTGGTAATTATGAGCGGTGAAAAATTAATGAAGGATAGAAGCATGGTTGGCGAGAATTTATGTGTCAGCACTATCATGAGCAGTGCAACCGCCGGCATTGAAGGAAGAAGAAAAGGAAAAAAGAAGAAGAAGAGGTGTACATGATGAGGGTAATAGAGAGGGGACCTATGAGGGGAAGAAAATAACATAAAAAACAAAGCATTGGGGGTAATGGGCGGGGTATGGTACGTAATCTGTTCATAAAGCATCAATTTATACATATGTGAATGGGAAAATTGCAAGGTCGTGTACACGTCCTGCTTTATTAGCAGGTGCATTTAGTTTTACATGCTTCAGCAGCATCAATTCTTGATAGCTACTCGCATACAGCAGGTACATGTCTTTCCCCAATTAAGGGCCACAGCACATGTCAACGGGCAGAGAAGTGAGAAACAGTCATGACGGCGTTCGAATTTGATGACTGGGTAGAAGAAGCATTATCAACAGGAGTTGATCTGTTGGTAGGTTCACCTATGATTGACGGCCTTACGAGCTCAAGTCTCGTATACTCTTCCTTGTTCATCAACAATGCCACAACTTCGGACATGGCCGGCCGCAGAGCAGCTGATTGTGTGCACATCAGACCTATCTCGGCCACTCTCTTTACTTCCTCCTCTTTGTATGTACTTGAATCCAAGGACTTATCAACCATCTCCAGCAATGAATCACTCTCGTACAGTCTCCAACCCTGAGAAGTCATATAACAATATAGCTTCTTTATAGTGGAAGACATATGCAACATGAATGATCATATATAACAGGAGTTTCTATTTCCGTTCTTTTTAAGTCCAGTGGATGGAGAATAGTTACGTACCCATTCAAGAAGGTACATGGTTACAGGTTCAACTCGTATATGGCTGCTTTTCAGACCACTCAGAATCTCTAGAACAACAATCCCAAAGCTGTAGGTATCAACCTTCTCTGATAGATGACCATTGAGAATATACTCTGGTGCTGCATACCCTCTGCCCAATTAGACCAACATAGATTCATAACGTCAAAACTTGTTTTATAAGAAGCTACATGAAAAAAAAGGATTCAAGTGAGTGAAAAGAGAAGTGTTTATGACTAACAGGGTGCCGGCCAGTCTAGTCCTCACGTGGCTCTTGTCTTCAGGAAGCAGTCTAGCGAGCCCAAAATCTGCAATTTTGGGCTGAAAGTCATCATCAAGAAGTATATTGCTTGATTTTACATCCCTATGTATGACCCGAACATAATATTCCTCGTGCAAGTACGCCAGTCCACGAGCTGCGCCTAGGATTATATTATACCTCTGTATCCAACTGAGAGTTCCGTGTTTATCACCTGCCATGCAAATGGATATTATATCTTTCAATAATTTTCCAAACTCTACAGACATGTAAATAGATATGCTACAAGGTATAAGCTAAATCAGCAACGTTTTATTATGCATAATATTGGAGAGAGAGAAAGAGAGAATATGTCGAAGTCGGACATACCAAATATATATCTATCAAGGCTACCCTTCTCCATGTATTCATACACAAACAGTAGATCTGGGCCCTTCCGGCAGCAGCCAACGAGAGGAAGGAGATTTCGGTGATGAATATTGCTGATTAATGCCAATTCAGTTTCAAAATCTTCCTTTGCTTGGGTGGTTTCTGATATTTTGAGTTTCTTGACTGCTACAGTTTTACCAGTTCTCAGCACGCCCTGGTCAGAAGAAAGCACAAAAAGGATCCATGAAGATTTTTCATGACCAAGGCTGGGTGGCCAAACAATGGGAAGCTCTACATTACCCAGAAATAAGGAGAGAGAAACTTGGAAACTAATCCAACAATCCCTGTGTTTCACCCTCTCCACATGTCTAATGCTCATCTGGTCACGCAATGGTCATGAAAACATTTTTCTAGACAATATACTACATTAGTGAACATTAATTACCTTGTAAACGGCAGCAAATCCCCCTTGTCCCAGCTTGTTTTTATCACTGAAGTTGTTTGTTGCATGTTTAAGATCATTGTAGGCGAAACTTGGCGGCCCCCTTAGCTCAGTCAGCCCCACTATGGTCACTGCAATCACAATAATCATCAATTATTTCATTACTTTCTGCACCCGCATCATATGCATTATAACTTCAGGGAGGTATGTGATAATACCATATGGACCGGCCATTCTAGCATGTTCGGATCGCCGAAGGCAGATTACCAGTACAAGGACAGCCAGGATCACTACAGCACCTCCGGCTCCAGCTGAGGCGATAACGATAGCTTTTCCGTGTTTTGAACCTCCTACTAATTCATCATCCTCCCATTAATCTACTTGCACAGCTAAATGGACTCTTACTTAAATCATCCAATGTTAGGCAGCTTGAAATCAGTCAGATATTGTCACCCGGTTTAAGTGTATAAACAATGCAGTAAATAGTTTTATATGACCTACATTAGCTAGGAGATCCTCACCAGTACTTCTCATGAACTGACCCAGATCAATCGCCTGACTGTCGTTGAAGAAGGCCTCGTCTGAGTACCTCAGGAAGCACCCCACGTCCACAGTCCTCGCCCCGGCTGCTGGCGGGCAGTCCCTTATGTTCTCGTAGGCCAATCTCAAGCAGCTGGCGCACTCACTCGGCGCCCTCACCGTCAGGACGCACTGCCCCACCCCGTAGACAGCCACCCCGCCCACATCCTCCTTCTTTGCCGCCGCGTAGTACGACTTCGTCATTGGCACTGCCTGGACAAGGTCCGACAGGATGCTCCGGGCAGTTGAGTTGAGTGCATTCTCGCTGGCATTCACCACCCGGTCCTCGCACCTCCCGTAGCGATTCTGCTTGGTGGAGTCGCCGAAGAAGTTGACGCTCTCGTACCGAAGGAAGCATCCGTCATAGTAAACGGTCGAGCCGACAGACGACGGGCAGTCACGGCGGACCCGGGCAGCGGCGGCTTCAAAGCAAGCAATGCAGTCCGCGGTGGAGAGGTAACTCCGGCACTGGAAGAGTCCGTAGACGGGCTCGGAGCCCTGGTTGCGCTGGGCGGTGGCAAAGCTGGAGGAGGCGGAGACGTTTCGCCGTATGTCAGAGAAGACTGAGGCAATGTTGGACGAGGAGGTGGGGATGTTGCTGGCGTTTCGATCGCCGCAACCAATGGCGATGAACTGGGTCTGTGGGTCAGAGGTTGTAGGATACGTCAGGAATAACAATGAAAGAGGGAAAGAGCAGAAGAAAAGGAACAATGGAGACGGGCATTGCTTTGCCATCGGGGAAGAAGCTTTTGGCTCACATGACAAATGGGGCGAGAATGGACCGATATATGGCCAGAGGCTATACGCGTCCTTTGAATATTCATGAGAAGAACATTAGACTACCCAACTTGCCAGCTGCTGAAAATTCTATATTGACTGTTGACTGTAGACAGTGGACTTTCTCATAGTAGAAAGACTTCTGTATTATTTTTTTAAGAACAGGAAAGACCGTCGACCTGACCAATAAAAAACAAAGGCTTAGGACTTTTCTATAACATCCTCGACAATATTTTTTCATTAGGTAGCCAACTCATTTTAAGTATGACTACATATACTCCCTCCTTATATTAATAATTGTATTTAAAAATATGATAATTTTTATTGAATGGTAAAATTTACACGAAGAATAAGAAAAATAAGTTTATAATACTTTTTTTAAGTATTAAATTATTTAAATTTAATAAAATTGAGCTATTAATATAAAACAAACTATTTTATTGAATAGAGCTATTAATTGAAGCAGTGTTATTACTTAAGCCTTGCAATCAAGTACACATTACCTAATGAGAGACATGTTCACATTACCCACCCACCCCTTTATTTACGTGCATTGTTAAATCTTGATTCAATAACTCAAAGTGTCAGGCTCACGCTAGCATCAAGGGTGGCTAGACCTTAAGGTAGCTTAGGCTGCTGCCTAAGGCCTCACAAAAACACAAGGCCCCTAATAGTCATAATTAAGTAATAAATAATATTAAAAATATATTTTTTTTAGAGTGATCTAAAGAGTTTTACTAGGATTGTTATCTTTTTTTATGTCCATCTTGCATATTAATTCTACTTCATATACTTTCATGTATAGCTTTTCAAAAAACCCTCAAATCAATCACCAAAAAAGGCAAAATTACTTTTACCATATATTACTTTGGTTTAACATAAAATTATCCATATATACCCAACACCCAATGGACACTTATTAAGTATTATTTTATTTTTCACATTCTATATATCACACCTTTAGCCTTAAGCTAAATTAGCTTTTTTTTATACTAAACCTTTAAAGAGAGGTCTTCCCACACAACTCTCTCATATTTTTTTTAATTTTTAATATTCAAGATATTACTCTTAGCTCTTTCACCCCAACAACGAGCAGTCTTGATTCTTGAGGTTTTTTTTTTCATGTTCTAAAATTAAATTTATATTCTTTTTTACTTAATATTTAAAATTTTATTTTATATTATTCTTATTTCTTAGCATAGTTTCAATTATGATAGTTTTCGTTTATTTTGAAAAAAAAATTATAATTTGAAAGTAACTTTTAAAACGAGAAAAAGTTATTGTACCCAGGCAAATTTAGCCACACATGTGCCTAACCAAGCAGGGCATGCGGATAATTCGAAAATGCTTTCTCTTTGAGTAACACATATCATTGAATTGATATCAAAAAACACTTTATGCGCTAAGTGCAAGCCCCGCTAAATGAAATAACATATTAATAGAGTTAATTCAAATATTATCTCTTGAAAATAATATATTTGTGAGGGCACATCAAGCCCATGTTGCAGCTCCAAGAGGGTTAGGGTGTTGCAGCCCTAACTATAAACTAATGGCAAACAGTGCTATTAGTACATGACACAAAGTCCCTAACTATAATTTGGTGGCCAAGGGGCTACTAATATAAGGGATAAGTGTTACGTCCCGACTTTTTACATTAACTTAAAAGTCGGCATTACGTAAAATTTGTAAGTGTAGAGGGCCCGGATCGACCGTGTATAAACAAGAAACTCATAAAGAAGATAAAGTGCATACGTCCAAAATTTCAAAAGAAATTAGAGCTATACACGCCATAAGTTTATGTCAGCAGAAATATACAATGTATACAAAAATATTTAATTAAACAAAATCTGACATATCAGCTCTTGTTCCCCGAACCGGTCGACTACAGTCCCAAACTGGTATTTATACCTGCATTATCTGGGGGTGGGTGAGTATAAAACATTATACCCAGTAGATAGCGTTAAATACTATAAACATGTAGAGACAAAATAGATCGTATGCTAATTCCAAAATCAAACAATCACACAACTTAAAACAAATTCTTTTCGTACACAGAATGTCGCCGATACTAAAACGACATACACCCGTGCTCATGGGGCAACGGGATCAGAAGAAGAGGGGTTTTCCCATGACACCCCAACTCCTATGCGCGCCAGAAAGCCTCTTTAGGCAATATCGAGGAGTAATAAACTCCGATAGTCCTTGGTGTTACATACCGAAGAACTACCCTTTAAATTCCGAATTTTTAAAATAACCAGAATAACCAAATAATATTCAAATAAAGAATACTAAAATGATCTCGTAAGGACGGACATTTGTCCGACCCTTAACGATATTTAAAACCCTTTAAAATAATCTCCATTATACGACTTGGAGCGATAAGAGAAACGAATAGAGTATAGCCCTACACGAAAATAGAATTTAAAACCACCTACCCTTGTTAAGCTACGTTTGTAGTCGGCTTAAAAGCGGTGGGCGGCACCTTCCCCTACGCAGAGATGGTTTTCTTGTCCGGTTTGGGTGAAGCGGGCAGAATCTCCCCTATCTCAGGGACCGTCTCCACATCCGGCTCGGGTGAGGCGGGCAGAACCTCCCCTAGTACGGGGACCGTCTCCACGTCCGGCTCGGGTGAGGCGGGCAGAACCTCCGTTGACGTCGGGGCAGTCCTTGTTTCAAGCCGGAGAGTGGCGGACAGAACCTCTTCGAGCCTCGGGTCGTTTTTACTATTTAGAGAGGTTATCTCGAAGAACGGACCCTCTCACGACGTCGGGCACCATCGATTTAGGTAAAATTGGTTTTTAAACGGCTAAGAATGGACATGGAAAGTTTAAGAAACGCACGTTTTAAGGCATAAAAACGGCGTGGCGAAGGCAAAGAGAAGGGAAGAAGAATAGGGGCGAGTTGGGCACTCCCCCCTCCCCCCCAATTCCCTTCTTATAAGAGAAGTCAGCCATTGGATGTGCACCACGTGGCGCACGCCAACGGCCGACAAAAGGCCCATAGCCCGGCTAGCCTGCGGTTAGCCGCAAGCTAACCGCAGGGCTAACTGCGGCTAGCCCCGCAGGCTAACCGCAGGGCTAACTACGGCTAGCCCTGCTGGCTAGCTGTGCTAGCTGCGCTAGCCGCGCAGGCTATCGCCGCAGGCTAGCCACAGGGCTAGCCTGTGGCTGGCCCTACTGCAGCGGCCCAGCCGCCGCAGTTGGCCTGACCAGCTGCCTGCCGCAGCTGGTCAAGTCCTGCCGCAAAGGTGGCAGGTGGGGCTGACGTGCTGCGTCAACCCCAGCTGACGCCGACGTCAGCACCGGCTGACGCAGGTGCGTCAGCGCTGGCGTCAGCCTGCTGACGTCACCAATTTTATTTTTTTAAAATGAAAATTAAATTTAAAATTGGGTAACTTTTTACCCCGAACTATGAATTTCACGATCTTAGTACCGTTGGACTCGTAGAGACAAACCCTTCGAAATAAGACCACACAAGTACATGTTTCTCACAACCAAAATGTGGGTCCCGCTAAAGACATGCACAACACAGTCGTAGTATACGATCTTGGTGTGCGAACTTTTTACATTTATTGCTTAAACCCACAAACTCTAAGAACCTTACAAATCAAATAAAAGGGTTGACGAAAAATGATACTAAAACAACGTTAATATTAATAAGTAAAGTTTATTCGGTTAAAAAAATTGGGATGTAACAATAAGCCCCTGGCTATGTTCTAACTACGGGCTATAATGCCCTAGCCCGATTATGACTACAGTGTAGACTAGACATATCTTATCAACAAAACTTGAAAATAACAACTTAATTAGTAATTTTAATCTTAAAGTATAAAAAAAAATTAAAATAAATTATTATTTTAATATTATATTAAATATAAAAATAGTACACTTAAAATCTTGCCATAGGCCTCTAATTGTCTCAAGCCGGCCCTGGCTAGCATGCATGAGTAATGGGGTTATATTAATATTTTCCTATGTATATATCTTGCAAAAGATATTTTCCCATTGCAATGTTAAGAGATCACCCCTTTCACTTTACATCATTTAGTAATTCTTTTTTTATTTAAAATCCTTCTGGTCACGGTCTTCCCAACTTGCATTCTTTCTCTTAATCAATAACTCAACCATTACAAAGAAAATATATAAAAGGAAAAATACTTGTTGAAGTCAATGAAGAGTAGTGCATCCCCCTTTTTTCCTTTTTAAATTTTTTTGTTGTCATCTATGTTACTTGCATTTTTTTTCTTCAAATGATCGACCTTAACCCTTTAAAAATAATATATGTGTATTAACATGTCTAAAAACCTCTTTTTTCATTTTGATTCTTTAACAAAAAAATCAAAATCACCAACTTGGCCACTCAAACAAAAAACAAAAACAAAATGAAAAAAAAATATCATTTTGATTGTGACTTTGGTAACTGGAATTGTTTATCTCACTTGAAAAGAAAAGTTGTTTAATCAATAAAATTGTATATGTTAATATCATTATAGGCCACCCCATAAAATTTTCGTGACCAATCTCAAAACTATGCCTAAAAATTTCAAACCCACCTTAAATAAGATGGACTGGGGTAAAAAGTCCCATTGATCAATCTGTCATAAATACAAAAATTATTTTTACCTTTTTTTATAGCCTTACAACGGTTGAGAGGGAATGAGAAATGAAGGACGTTGTAAATTTTAAAAAATTTCAGTTAGTTGCGAAAGACCTCATCTAAAAGCCATTTTGTGTTATAACTTATAAGGCCAATAGTGGGCCCTACCTAATAATTATTTTTTTATTAAAAATATATAAAAATATAACCGAACAAAAAAACATAATAGTCTGGTCCTAGACTGCTTAGGGCCGGCCGAACTTTTAAAAGTTTGCCTAAGGCTAAAAATAGACTAACAGGGTAGGCCATTGCCTAGCTTTGGAACGGCCTGACCAAGACCAATTTCAACCATGTCCATCACTGCTTAAGAATGAAGGACATACATTTCTTGTACTATATATAAAGAAGAAACTAGCAAATGATGGCATCTTTTCTCCTCTTAATAATTTTGACCTTTGGAAAGGGAAAATAAATTAAGGAAAACGTAATAAAACCTGTTGTAGTGAATGAATGGATATGCAGTTAAGTTGTCCCATCACTTTGCATATGTTTGGTTGGTAAAATTGAGAAAATCATTCTTTCTCATCTCCAACATTTGGAAAGTTTCCCCTTGATGGCTCGTGCTCACTTACATCCACTTTTTCATGCTCTTGTTCTCGCAATGCATAGAGCTTCTTGAGTTATTTAACCAGCATTAGGGTTGTTGGATATAAAATATAACTTAGATTTTGGAAGATTTGGGAAGAATTAAGTGGATACTAGCAAATTTTGGTTTGGTAAGCAAGTTCTTTGCCTAAATTTAGGATGGAATCAAATCTTAATATCTCCTCAAGAAATCTTTTCCAAGAAGTTCAAAGATCTTTACCTAGAGGAGATTTAGATATTGGACCTATTTTTAACTAGGTACTGTTTCCTTATCTCCTTATTTGGTTTTGCATGATGTTCAATGTGTCCCAACTATGAAGTCATGTTTATGAGTATTTTCATATTTCTTAGACAAAACAATTGAAAGTAATGGACGCAGATTTTTCTTAATCCAAAGCTTGAGTGGTTCATTGGCATGTCGAAGATTTAAGTATACAAAGCCTCATGTAATGATCAGTCTTCCATGAAGATTTAAAAGGTAAACAATCACACACATTACAAACTTCAAGTTAAGATGAAAGTAACCGAAGTAATTATCAAATGAAGATGAAAGTAAAGAAGTATATATGTAACGACCCAACCCGAGCCGGGCCCACAAAATCACTAATAAGAAATTAAAATTTTCCTTAAACCAGGAATCATCGTCTGAGTGCGAGAAGTACAACATTCGTCTACGCACTACGGAGCTTAAGGCTTCCTCGTACGTAGACTTAGGTTGTAACGACCATTTACACACAACGAAACTTCATAATTCGTCGCGTGTAAAATAGAATAAAAAATATTATTTATAATGATTTGGATCGGGCCAACGTTGCCTTGCCGTTGGTTGCCTACGTACGTATTGGATATTATTCTAATACGATCGGATCTGAACGTAGTTCTGCCTAATGGCTACTACATATAACAAGCATCACAAAATCGTATAACATATGTATCTTCGAATATTTAACCAGAAGTATACAAAAACTCGTCATATATCGGAGTCAAGTGGAAGTTAATAAATTAACGGAATCGTACATCTCTTTCTACCACAGAGCGGGATCAAAATTACATACACATATCTCGCTCCATTACTGAATCGAGACTGAGCACATCAAACGGCTCACTCTATCACTGAGCCGAGACCGGACACACATATCACACGTCTTGCTCTACCCTAGAGCAAGACATCACATCAAGACATATAAGCGTACATCATGACATATAAGCATACATCAAGCATATGGATCAAAGCATAGCACACACATCGTTCTATAATTAAAAGAAGAGATCAGAAAAGCTTACTACCCTCATGTCTCGTATGGTAGCGGTATACAGAGTCGCCCATATGAGCATCTTCCCCTTCAGATCCAAAGATATTAGGCGGAGCTTCCTCTAGCCTCTATACGTTCCTCATCTTGTACCGAAAGACTACGTATAAATGTTCTCCTTGCCGGAGACTCTTCTCGTTTTCTGTGCCCGTGAGTGGTGGACAGAACCTCCCATACTCTGGATTACTTCTCTTAATGTAGCCCGATAACTTTGGACAGAACCCCATCTTGCTCCGGGCCCCTATTTCTTGTTCGGTGCTCGAGGATAACGGGCGGAGCCTCTCCTTGTCTCGGGGCATTTCCTCCTTATATGGTTGTCGACTCAAAGAACAGACCTCTCCATCATGTAGAACATACTCGATTTAATCAAGAATGCCTCTTGGATGGACTAAATCGGAGTTAGGATGCTTAAGAACGGGGAGAAAGAAGTTTGTCGGTGCTCGGGCAGAACCTTTCCTTGTCTCGAGGCATTTCTTCCTTATACGGTCTCCGAATCGAAGAAAGGACCACTCCATCGCGTAGAGCACACTTGATTTAGTAGGAAACGGGTCTTAAACGGCCTTAATCGGCCTCAGAATGGTCAGAAACGGGGGGAGGGAAAATCTCCTGAAAAATCGGAAGAAATGGGGTATTTATAGCTCCCCGAGCCGCGCCAAAACCGCGGTGCCGCGCCGCTGGTTTCGGGCGGCGGCGCCCACAGGAGCCGCGCGGGTCGCACCTGCGTGAACCCGCAGCACCCGTTGAAACGCGCCCCGCGGTTTTGCGGGCACGCGTTGCGCCGCACCGCGCCGTTCTTCTTTTATTTTTCATTTTTATTCTTAAAACTTCAAACACGCGTAACTTTTTCCCCCGGATTCGGATTCGCGCGTTCTTGGTACCATTGGATTCATATCGACATGCCCTTCGATACCAACCCACTTAAAGAAGCAAATCACACTATTTCCAAGTGGGTCCCGCCTATTTTCTACGCTTGTCGAGATCATAACTTCCGGTCCCGACCTCTGTTTTGCATGTTCTTTGAATTGTTACGCTCATTTCTTCGAGCTCTACTCAAGTACAGAGGTTTCAACTTCCGAAACACTCTAAAACTCCTCTAATGGTTATCTAATTACCTCTAACCTCATCGGCTAAACGAGATTAGAAAATCGGGGTGTTACAATATATATATATATATATATATATCTTTTATAGAACCTCGGTTGGCAGCTTATTATATTCGGCAGTAACAAGACCAAATATTACCTAAGCTTCAAGCTTGTTATCTGAAAGCAAGTCAAACTCAATTTGTGGCTGCTAAGAGATCAAGTCTTTAGATGCATTCAAGGTATACTTCATTTTGACATTTTCTATGAGAAAATGGTTGATACAAAATTGTTTTGGATTTTGCAATAGTAATTGGGTCATAAGTGTTGATGATAAGAAAACTTTTGGATATGTTTTCTCTCTCAAGTAGGTATATTGTACTTTCATGAGCATTTAAAAAGAAAGAAAGTACTACATTATCTTCCATTGAGATCGAATATATTTAAGCCTCGATGGCAACTACATAAGTAATATGACTAAGAAGAATTATAGAAGAAGTTGATGAAAAGCAAAGTGAAGTTATCCACTTGTGTGTGATAGCAAATTAGTCATTGCTATGACAGAGAACCTTGTTTGTCATAGCTGAACAAAGCACATTGCTATCAAGCATGTAACATAATACACACAAAATATATCTAATTTATCTACCTTAATTTTTACCTAATTTGCTAGTGTGGTATTAAGTTAATTTAGTTTTAATTAGGGTTTATTAGTATTATGATAGAAATTAAAGTTAATTATTTATTTTACACAAATTATTAATTTAGACATGTATTCGAATCAATTCAGAATTAGACTATTATTTTACTCATCTAAAATATGGCATTTTATGTTCTATAGGTCAGAGAGCTGCTTCTTGAGGTAGGTGGACCGTGCACAGGTAGCTTACAAAATCCTATATCGCTCAGAAGTTATTTGGAGGTGTTCAAGAGGTCATGAAAATGCTAGAAGAGTAAACTTGCAAAATGGGTCGAAGTTGTGAACTTGAATATAGCTCAATCAATCATAACAAAATGCGGCATAAATTACTTTCGGTAAAACAAATTGAAGATATATAAAGCCTTGAAGAATTTTATAGGTTTGATCATGGGGTGAGAGGATCGCATACATGTGAGAGTCCTTCACGTGAATTCCCATTAGCAGGGGTAGAGAGGGGATTAGAGATTGGTTGACTCTATAGTTGGCAATGAGGAATTAAATAAATGATTTTAGTGGCATGTTACAAATTGTAATAAAACGGAACCAGCAAGCCTAATACATAAGCTTGTGAGATCTTGTACATATATTGTAATATTCAGGATTTTTCTAAGTTTCTAAACTTGACCATGTAGAAAATAGTATGTTTGTCCCTTTAACCTTATCATTTAAATAACTTTTAAAATAGATAAAAGTTAATGCTGAGACTAATGTGGTTAGAAATTAGACAGAAAAAAACTTTGAAACACTACCAATAATGTATAAATCAATTGGGATAGAGATATGGTCGTTCAAAGTTGAGTATCATATGTAGAACTTGTTTACCCAAATTAGGTGTACAAATGGACCACTTCATGAGCTTTGTGGGCCCAGTTGTGACGGAAATAGGTTTAGGGTGCCCAATTAGGCTGTTTAATAGAGGTTTACTTGGCCCAAAGTCCTTAGTGATTAGAAACCTTAATCCTCATTAACTATAAATACCCATCTAAGGCCTAATTGAAGGAGAAGCTTTTGGGGGTCAACAGAGTAGAGAAGGAGCTGTCAAAGTATTTTTTCGGTGAACGTGGTTGGCGACAGAGTTAGGGAAGAGCATGCGCAATGACTGGTGTTTAGAGAGGTTGGTTGTATAACCCATACATTAATCGTATGGTTAGAATATTAATTTCTTGTATATTGGGGGAATTGGACATGCCACCGAGCAACCAAACTCCTGTTGCTTTCCTACATGTTGGGTCTGCCTGCATTTGCAAGTCATCAGGCTCTGGTCTAGGTCAGGTGACCCAACCCACTTTGGCCAAGACCTAGGCGTGCTAAACCTGGCCCAGAGTCTAGGCCGATTCGTCTAAAAAAAATAGTTCACCATTGAACTAGGTCTAGTTCTATGGGGTAAAGACTTAGGAAATTTTTAGAAAATTTATGAAATTACCCGGGAAACATGACGAGTGCTTTGACCAAGTTCAGCTAGAGGAAAAATCTAATAGGCTATAAAATAATTATTTTACCCTTACTTCTGAACCATGGTATACTATTTAAGTACCGATTTGGCATCCAGTTTAGGGGCCTATGAGTAGAGTTAAAATTTGAAAGAAATCCCAACTATAAGTAGTGTTCCCTATATTTAGACCAAGATGCATGGTTGGAAATAATCCCAGTAAATGGGTAATTGACTATTTTTTCCTTAAGGTTAGTGGTGAATAAGTAACCAAACCAAGGTTGGTTTAAGGGGGTTTTGACCTTGTAAAATAACAAAAAAATTATCACCCAGGACATGAAGAAGCACCGTCAATATTAGCTTCAAACCCATTGGAGTTGGGGAAGACCCTAAAAAAATGACAGACATACCCTATGAGAGACCATCCCACATTCGCATGAATCGAATTACTAACCAATAGGAGAGTGAAACCTCTTAAAAGGTCAAGAACTTGAAACCTAATAAAGGAGAGGTTTGTATCCCATGTGGGAAAATTACTTAATACCCTTAGGGGCAACTTAACCCATTTTTATAAAGATAGATATATATAACCCGAGGAAAGTTAGAGCATGAGAGTACTAGTTTTCTAATGACATAATTGAGTCAAGCTTTGATAGTACTATTTGTTGGACTTATGTGGGCTGTATTATTTATGTTTTTATTGGATTTGGCCAGAACATCTAATTAAAATAAAGACTAAAATACCCTCAGAGGGGCTGAGACTAGTTCATATAGTGAATCCCTTGACCTAACCATTTGCCTTAATTAATAAATTAATGACAGTTTTGAGTCTTGACCCTACTCTCAAAGATATTGATATGGTTTAGTATGGTTATTCTAAATCCTTGCTTGTTGGATGAGCACTGATAGGGCTAGATATACTTTTGTTTAATTTTAGGTCTATTGATGAGCTATTGATTTTGTCATGTCATTGCAACTCTCCATTGGAGGGAGCTCTATATGAGCCTTGCTCACAATTAATCTATTCAAGATCATTTAATGTACACGCATTTAGAGTAGTTGACATCCTACTTAGTTAGTTTTTCTCACTACTTTCATTTATGTCTAGATATGGTTAAACTTTAATTATCATGATCTGGATATTTAATCGAATAATTTACTTTATATTTAAGAAAAATATCTTTATATTTTATAATATATTTTTTATTAAAAAAGTTTTGAAAATTACGATCATGACATATATTATTCAGTAGGACCCGCACAACTATTTATCCCTTTTTTGTCGAGAGGTCCTAATTGGCTCAAAGTGATAAGGTAAGCTTCGGATGCAACAGCTACAAACAAGAGATGGTTGGCTGAGACGAAAACAAAATGATATGGAGATTATTGTATAGTATGGAAATCTAAGCATGTGAGAGTCCATAGATTACCTATAAATACAGCCGGTTTTGATCACCCTCCAAGCAGCCCTAATAGTAGTACATACTACATAGCTATAGCTAGCAAGCATGGAAATTAAGGCGTACCGGCTCACTTTCTTCTTCTTAATCTTATACTCTCTTTGTCGCGCATATTAAGTGTTATATTTACTTATTTAAATAAATTTTAAAAAACCAATTAAGACATTTTTAATCCCTACAAAGAGAAGAACTATCAGTTAGGCAGTCCTAATTAATTGATACTCATCCTCCGCATGGACGCCTTCCTGGAAACACCTCATATGACCAAGAAACCAACTGGTTTTGGTTTTTTTGACGGGAGACCAAGAAAACAATGGAAACTCAATCAGGCCTCCCACCGCACTAGTCCAAATCCCCCCCATTCCTCTTCATTTCCCACAATAGTAAGCAAATCAAAGTACTCTGCCGTCTGCCTATAAATATAATCAGATCCATCCTCCCAGCTCCACCACTGGTCATATAGCTTAGCGAAGCACGCTTCCGAAACCATGGCCAAAGCCATAGCCATGGCGCAGCTCATCTTCATCCTCCTCATCTCCTCCATGTCCACCCTCCTCGTTTCCTCCCAGAACATATCCGGGCCGCAGACCTTCTTCCTCCAGCAAGGCTGCAGCCAGTACAACGCTACTAACACCACCTCCTTCTTCAACAACCGCAACACCACCTTCTCCCAGCTCCGCACCTTGCTGCGCTCCACCCACTTCGCCACCTTCAACCTCCCCCGCGCCTCCACCCCCATCTATGCTATATCCCAGTGCCGAGACTATCTCTCCACGGCCGACTGCCTCGCCTGCTTCGACGCCGCTGCGGCCCGCATCAGAAACTGTTCCGCTGCCAACGGCGCCCGGGTGTCCCTCGATGGCTGCTTTCTCCGGTACGAGAGCAACAACTTCTATGACCAGGGCGTCGCCGAGGGCAACCAGGGCTACTGCGGCAACCGGACATTGTCCCGGACTGCCGGGTTCAATGATACGGTGTCGATCCTGCTGCAGGACCTGGCGGCAGCGACGCCTAAGGTCAATGGGTTCTTTACGGCGGGCGCAAGGGTGGTGACTGGGAGCAACACGACGGCCTACGGGGTGGCACAGTGCACGCAGACGACCACCGCGGACTCCTGCGGTAGCTGCCTCCGGTTGGCCGTCAACAACATCGCGCGATGCCCGCCGGACACCGACGCAAGGGCAGTGGACGCCGGGTGCTTCATGAGGTACTCCTCCTCCGCCTTCTTCAGCAGCAACCAGACCATGGACCTCGAGCGCCTCTTGAAGTCTGGTAAGCAACCTCTTACTAGCACATTTTTGACTCTACAAGTGTTCTTCTTTCTTCTTCTCCTTTTTCCTGAAAGAGAATTTAAAGACAGAACTTGATTGTGTGTAGGGAGTTCTGATAAGAAGAAGAAGGCAATTATTGGGGGAGTTGTTGGAGGATTTGGGCTGCTTCTGCTTCTGCTCATCTTGTTCATGTTGCTTCAGTCCAAAAAGTCCAAGAGGAAGGAAAGAGGTACTGCTGATTCACCTAACTGCATCCATTATTCAAGACAGAATAAGAATTGATGTGAATATCAGCCGGAAATTGACTTTATAATGTTTATACACAGTCAATTAGCCGGCTGATTAGGTGTTTTGATGCTTTTTGTTATTGATGAAAAGAATGATTGGCGGGTGCAGGTGACATTTTGGGGGCGACTGAGCTGAGAGGCCCACTGAATTACCGGTACAAGGATCTCAAGTCGGCCACCAAGAACTTCAGCGAAGAGAACAAGCTCGGGGAAGGTGGATTTGGTGATGTCTACAAGGTAATTGATCGATTTAATGATCTCCTTCAGGCACTCTAATGCCTCTGTAGCACCTCTGATTGAGCTTTTCTGGACCCATATGCAACAGGGTACACTGAAGAACGGAAAAATAGTGGCAGTGAAGAAGCTTGTAATAGGCAACTCGGCCAAGGCCAAGGCAGACTTCGAGAGTGAGGTCAAGCTTATAACCAATGTTCATCACCGGAATCTTGTTCGCCTCCTTGGCTGCTGCAAGAAAGGAACTCAGCTGCTTCTTGTGTACGAGTACATGGCGAATGGAAGTCTAGACAAGTTCTTGTTTGGTGACAATTGTGGGACTCTGAACTGGAAGCAGAGATTTGACATAATTGTGGGCATGGCTCGGGGGCTGGCCTATCTGCACGAAGAGTTCCATGCCTGCATCATTCACAGAGACATTAAATCGAGCAACATACTGCTTGACGATTGGTTTCAGGCAAAGATTGCAGATTTTGGGCTGGCCCGGCTTCTCCCTGAGGACCAGAGTCATCTCAGCACCAATTTCGCAGGAACATTGTATGTCAACCAAGAAAAGATATTCAAATTGGCCATCTTATCTCATATGCAACTTAATTTATGAAACAGGGGTTAATTCAAATCAATTTAATGATCAAACAGGGGATACACTGCACCGGAGTATGCTATCCATGGACAGCTCTCTGAGAAGGTGGACATGTACAGCTTCGGAGTGGTGGTACTAGAGATCGTCAGCGGTCGAAGAAGTGTAGATGTTAAGGCCGAAGCTGCAAACCAATACCTCCTTGAATGGGTAAATTTTTAAAATTCAACATCTCTCACTGTAGTATTCAATTTATGATTTCAGAGTTGTTGGAAATAACTAGATTTTGAATCAACAGGCCTGGAATCTATATGAAGAGGACAGGCTGATCGAGCTGATCGACCCCAGTTTGGATCGGAGCGAGTACGACGCCGGGGAAGTGAAGAAGGTGCTGGAGGTGGCGCTCATGTGCACACAAGCCTCGGTGGCTGCAAGACCCAGCATGTCGCAGGTGGTGGTGATGCTGGTGAGCAGGGCTGTGACGGTGCAGGAGCCGAGCAGGCCCATGTTCATCGACGGCACAAGGCCAGCTGACGATGAGAAGTCCACTCCACCTGCCTCCAATGCCACCATTTCCACCGTCCAATTCTCTGCTCGCTGATTGGAAGTTCAGGACAGGCTTGTGATTGGATAATTTGTACTTTGTGTGGTATAAGTGACTAGATTTGTAGTCCATTGTGATTTTAGGCATCAACAGAGCTCCAAATGAGTGAGTGTCTGTCTTAGGGTAGAATTTTCTCTGTAATGGCATGGGCCAGGCTTAAGACTCACCTGGGTCTGCACCATCCTGCATTTTTTGTACACATAATTCCGATGAAGTGGAGAAATTTTAAAATTGTCATACAAGCATTCACGGGAAATTACTTAAGAAATATTTATTCCACTAAAAAATCATACACGACTAAAGCGTGATTTTTATAATAAAAAAGTACACTGGACGAACTTGTCTAAAATTTCACCCGTGTTTTATGTGATTATGAAAATATTACCCATCATCGACTGACCCACCAACTGAATACCTGCTTGAGAATAATGTAATAGGAGTATCATTCATCATTAGTTTTACTCATGACTAAAAATCATGCATGTGCATTAGTCAATGGACGTCTCCTCAATTTGACCAAGCTTCGTTGAAACTGGCACATGCTGCAGGCGGCTGAAAAGCTTTCGATCTTATCATGAGGTCCTATTGTTCATCATTATTGGCTTATATGGGTGGGTTGCTCTAAGGCCCTTCCTCGGCTTGAATGTTGCCAGTTGGGCTCATTCATTGCAAGCTCGATATGTCTCTCTGTAACTTTTAATTGAAAGTCCTCTTTAGAAAAAAATACCCATTCATTATGTGGCCTGCTCTTCCTCACGCCACCCTACTCCACCTTGCGACACCAAGCTTCGGCTCACTCCATCTCCACCCCTCCCCACAGGTCCTCCACAGCGAGGGCTGGTCTCCTTCTGATGTCAATGACGTGTGTAAGCTTTCCGCTCATCATTGTGTTTCTAATGGTTTGGCTTGTAACGGTGAAACTTTATTTTGATTTCTTCATTTTGTTACAAGTCAACGATTATGTAGTTGGGTTACTGGATAGTTTTTAACAAAAAATACCTAATCGTGGGTAAAGGGAGATTATTACAGGATATTTAAAGGAATAAAATATTATATATTCTTGTCACGGATAATTTTATTAGGAAAGGACAAAAACTACAAAGGATTAAATTATCATTCTTATTTAAACTAATTTATAATAAAAAAATCCTTCTTATTTCTTTCTCCCTCTCTTTTATATCCCTAAAGGTGTTAAAGTGCACTCGTAAGCTCGACTCAATTTGTATTTGATTCGGCTCGAGTTCAAGCTCGAACTCAAAATTAGTTAAACTAAGCTCAATCACAACGATGTTCGTTCCTCAGCTTGAAGTTCGAGAAAGTTTGTATTCATAGTATATATATATATATATATATTTCATGTCTTCTCATTTCAACTCCTTTCATAATATGCATAATTATGCACTTTTTTCATATATGATATAAGTAAAACAAATCACATAAGAATTAGTATCATTTTTTGACTTCTATAAATTTAAACTAATTAGAACATATATATAATAATCTTTTCATCCTATATTAATAGTGTGGGATTAAAAAATTAATATAACTAATATTAGTTTATTTGATTTTTTAATCCATGCCTTAAATATAAGCAATGTATAAATTGGGTTAGTGTTAGGAATCATAATATTACATCTCTCCACTAAAATAATATATTATACAATGATATTATAAACACCGATTACAAAATTAAACTAGCTCGCAAGCTGAAATAAATCGACTCGAACCCAAAGTTAAAATTTCAAGCTCAAACCAAACCATTCTAAAGCTTGACTCAACTCGACTTACTTGTTAGCACCTCTATCTATCCCCTCTACCTTGCCATTATCACAATTGATTGTGCACCTCTGGCAATCACGATTGATCTGGCAGTGACAATTTCAAATCTAATTATCACTAGATCTAAAACACGGTAGATTTTACTGCAACCATATTTGAAACGGTGTAACTATTTTTTGTCACACAATGGCAGCAAGTACAATTAGAAAGAGGTCAAGATGACACAACCAAATTTGAAATAGATTTTTCCATATTACCTGGCCAAATATACAAATATTTTATATTTTCCATATTTTAACACTTAATCCCATATGACATGGTTTAGGATAAATATACCCTTAGGTCATAAATGAACTCATAATTAAGTTATTATATCATTAATGAATAGTAGAAGGGGGTGGGGGGCATCGTTTTAGTGGGGAAGTGTCATCGGTGGCAAATTACTGTTGATGGCTCACTGGTGGCAGCTCGCCGGCGGGTGGCTAGAGGCAGTAAAACCCTTATTTCTTCATTTTTTTCCTCTACAGAAGCTTTTCCAATAGAAAAAAATTGTCCTTTTACCAACGCCGGCAACCCATCCTCTGGCACAATGGACAAAGTGACTTGTAATCATGGAAGGCTGTATCGATACGGATGAGAGTATCGATGACTACGAGTATGCACCGATGATATGCTTGGTACGCGCCGAAACGGGTATAAACTATTTTATAAACATAAAAAAATATTATAACTAATAATATATCATTATAATACTTCTTTAGAGCATAATAAGACCATAGAATGTCGTATCAACCAATACAAGTATTCTAAAATTAATTTATTTATAACCATACACTATTATGTTTTCCGTCCCATACAAATTATTGTTCATTCTTTCCTATATTAAATACTCTAAAATTAGTTTATTTTAAAAATAAATTATATATTTAATATGAGTCTAAGTTATATATTTAAATAAATATATATTTGTGGAGCACTAAATATAAAAAATAATTATGTAAATTACATGGACCTTATTCATCCCATATAACTTTAAAAATATTATTTTTAATATAATAAAAATATAAACTTATAAAGAAGTTGGGTTTGAATTGTATTTTTGTTTTTAAGAAAAAAATTTCAAAATTTTTTTTTTGAAAAAAATAATTTTTAAAATAAAAAAAATAATACATTATTAATACATATCGGCCGTATCGATATGGTACGGCTGATGCGTATCAACATTTTGTGTGGGGGTGTACCACCCCCATACCTGTATCAGTCTCCACCAATACAGGTACATATCAGTCGATACGGGGCCGTATCGACCAATATAGCCTTCCATGCTCATAATATGATGTAACTCATATTGCATCAACAATAACATAATATGTCAATAATATATTTTATTCATTAAATAATATGTGTCATATTATGTTAACGATAACACACTATGTTATTTGCGCTAGTGACCCATAATAAGATGTGGCTCATATAACATATATGATAATATGACATTTCAACAACGCTTGTTATTGATAATATGATATGCTTATATCGCATATATGATATATAACGTATGAAAAATTTCTAAATTCTTGAAGTCGACCACGTAGAAATTAAAGTGTTAGACCCCTTAACCTTTTTGTAAGAATAACTTACTTAATAGTTAAAATTTGTAGTTGAGATCTATATTGATAGAAATTAGACAAAAATAGCTTCAAAACGCAACCAATAATGCGTGAATAAGCAAGGGACCAGGTGAGATGGACATACTGTATCTAAAAAAAATAATAGGATTATTTTAATCAAGGAAACATAAATACTTTTAAAACGTGGGAATGGGTGATAGAAAGAATCTTGACTTTTAAGGCAGGGGAATTAGAATGAGTACTGGCATTGGGTGCAAGTCTCGTTCAATAACGTAACCGTTTTGTTTTTATTGTTGTTGTTGCAACTCTCACAGGTCACCCTCTCCACAGACGGTATACGCCACATATATGTCAACAAAAGACTTCATATGCCACAAAGAATTAAGTATTACTCTTCTTATATAGCCTAGGCCAGAGACGCACTCATGGTGTGTAGTTTGAGATGTGATTAGCTGAAACTTGACTATAACTCCTTTCGTTTTACTTCAGTAACTCCATTTGGTAAAAAGTGTTCCATATTTAAGTGGTTAAATACTTAAAAAAAGTATATATTTCCTTCGTTTTAATGTGGGTTTTATTATTTAATAAAAGTTATTATTATTTAAATATAACTATTAATATTAGATAGAGAGAATATTTCAGCCATTTTTTACTTTGGATACCCAAAACTAGTGATGTACACACTAGTGCATTGCTCCTATACATGAAGTGTGCATTTACATTAGATCCATGTGTATTATTGAATTTGGTGAAGTTTCACGAGCTGATAACGTCTCGTTTTGTTATTTCGTCTAAAGTCGTATAAAAGCGCTTGGGTGATAGTGCAGCCGAAAAAATAGTCCACATAAACTAACTTAATCATTTTTTGCCGGCCGTAGACTTTGTTGTAGCACGTATCTTGTGTTGGAGTCCTCACGCAGCTAATCAAACAGCCAATCTCAGAAAAACAAATCGTTCGTTTCTGGAAATAATACTTTCTAATTGTGGGCCGCTTTTTCTCCTTTCAACATGAAGCTGCCAATTTACAATTAAATTTTTTTGTTGAACATGATCATTTTCGCTTGTACTTAAGCAAATTTGTTATCTTCTAAGTGGACCAATTTACAGCAGACCCCAAATACGACCACTCAATCTTGTATGATGATAACCTGTGTGTCCCACCAGCTTTGTGCACTCGGCTTAAGTCGCATTTGGGAGGCTCTGTCAAGTGGCAAAGCACTTTCCCACCAACCAAATTTTCTTCGAAAGTAAAAAAAAAAATCAATTTTTTTTTCTTTATATAACATATTATATTAAAAAAGAAATATAAATTTCTCCTTTAAAGTATCACCCAAACGGCCCCTTAAAACCCCAACCCCCCTCCCCCTCCTATTTCTCCCTCTCAAAAGCTTCATCTTCCTTTATCAAAAGTAAATATATGATTTTAAATAGCAAAACACTTTATTTTTTTTAATTTATTATTATTTGTAATAGCAAATCAAAAGATTCATACCGAAGATGAAGATCAATGCCATTTTCGGTATCATTGCTGATTCTTGGATCTCAATTCAGCTCCTTTTTTAAACATTAGGTTTCCATTTTCAGGTGTTAAAGGGTGGAATTGTGGAAAGGTACCAAATGAAAAGGAGACTCGCGGAAAGCTGACCCTTGGCCTTAACTTCTCGAAAATGATTCGGGACCAGCGAGCGTGATCAGGTCTCATGAAGAGGTGTTAACTGGAAGTAGGGAAATAGGAAACCTGCTCATCCGGTTACTTAGAGGGATAAAATTACATAAATATGTGTCAAGTTGGGGTAAAAATTTTAATTTTTACCTACCCACCGGTGCATTCAAAGGGTAATCTATTCCCTCTTCCTTTCCCCGGACCATGATGCTTCTCCTGTGTCTCCACTCCACTACTCCGCCTCTACCTCAGGCCTCCGACCTTCAGCCACTCCTCTTTCTTCGGCCTCCACGAGATAAAAATTTCACTAATACAAAAATATAAGAAATAAACTCAACCGGTACCCAGTTGTCACTACTCTTACATATCAATCTCTTAATGTTTGTCCTCTTAAATTATAAATTATTTAGATGTTAAATTTTTATCAATTTTGCCTCAATTTTGGCCTAGAATCATGTTATTTGGGATAATAAGAAATGTGTTACCCAATGAAAAATATTATTTTGGGTTGGTTATATATTGGGTATTACGTAGTTTCTGCTAGTAAGATTTTTTGGGTAACTGGAAAATTGAATCACTGAAAAACTAGAAAAGTAAAAAACTGGATTATTGATATGATAAGTTTACAAGTGCAGCATATACCCTGTTCTACATTAAGGTCAATGAGATACACGAATTTTGTAAGGGTAATTCAATTGAAACCTCCACACTCAAGGATTCCCACATAATGACAAAAGAAAAAGTAAGTACTCTTGCACAGCGAATAAAAGATAAAGATTAAGTGCGGTAAATGTAAGGGGTATGGGCATAACAAAGCTACTTGTAAGTTCCTAGTTGGGCATCATGATGGCAATGACAATGAAGACAAGAGTATAATACATATAAGAGAACCTCCAATAGTCAGAAATCATAAAGAAAAGATACAAGTGGCCAATAAGAAAATGACAAGTACACCTAGAAAGTTCGGGCCTACACCTAAACGAGCGAAGTTGATGAACTCAGGCAGTCATAGTGTAGAAGATATGTGATAACCTTCCAACATGAATGTTGGAGGTGATAGTTTCCAATATTTCAGTTCAGAGTTTGAAATATGATATATGTTTAGAGATAAATGTAATTTTGTGGATATGAAAGGTATACATAAGCAATTTTTTATTTATATTACTTGTATGCAGTGATTCATAGTTCATTCATTTTGTATTTCACATACACAAAGGATTTTTCAGACCTCAATTGTATACAAATCCCTGGTTCTCTATCAATGATATTTATATTTGCAAGTTGCATGAGTTTTTGTTACAGTATAAACATCAGTTTATCATGTTTGACAGTTTTTTAGGTTTTTTAGTTTTCTCGTTTTCGAGTTTCTAGTTTCCAGTTATCCAATTTTCATTGCCGATGTAGGCATATATATAGGGTACAACCCATTTTGTTCATATGTTGTTTCCAAAATTGCTCATTTGTGTGATAGGGAAAAGAACATAACAAGAAATATATTTCTATTTGTATTTTGAATAGAACAAAAAAGAACATTTTGAATCCACATATCTACCCAAAGTTAGGTCTGCAGAGCATAAGCTCAAAACATTGCACTAAGTTCTATTACAAAGAAGGAAACGTCTATTCCCAAAATAAATATCAGAATTCTTCCTTTGAGGAAAAACACATAAAAGAAACTTGGGAGCACCAGGAAGCCCAGACTTGAGCTTAGCTATCATGCGATCAACCCTCACAGTAGGTGGGTCACGTCTCAATTGAGGATCTTTCAGCGCAAATTAAAAGGAATTGTCATAGACCAATCTGCATGTAGTCTCCACAGGTAGTTCTCAATATCACATCTGAATGTATACCTTAATTTATTTTAATATATAACCTTGAACTGAAACTTGGTGTACATGGCCATGTTGTGAAGGTTAAGTTGAAGCCTGACTTTGTCCTTGAACTGTTGACCAATTTCTATCGCTAATTAATCAGAAACATTCCCTAATTACACCCCAAAATTATTATTTACATAGGGATCCTCACCATTAATGTCTATTTTGTAGGCCAAACTTGGGGGTTCTTCATCATGTCTCAATCTCTTTTTCTTATCACCACTTATATTCTTCCTGAAAATTACAAGTGTTAATTATTAAATTAGAAACTGTCAAACTATAACACTGCCAAATTAAAAAATTGACAAACCGAAAATAAAATTACTTACATCATTTTAACTAATGTATCTGGAATTTATATTTGTGGACTATCCGTGGTTTCCACTTTTTCATCAAAAGAGTCAGTTGACTACAATTGTTTCCATTTGATCTACATAATCTAACACAATATATTTTGTATTAATGGTCTCATACATCTACATATGTTTATAAGTTTTAACGTAAGTAAGTCTACTTTGGTAAATAGAAGATACTTGCTCACATTTTGATTATTTCACTAAAGTAAGAGTCAATTCCTCAAAATTATACTTTCCTTCCTACTTCCGTTTTTAAAGATTTTAACACACAAACAACCCCACCCCTTAGTCTTAGTCATGCCCACTGTTCAGGGTACACGGATTCTTAACCTATTATCTTCCACACACAAATTGTGAATCCTGGCGACTACAAAGACCTGCCTGGGTAGTCCATCCACACACACAAAACCACGCGCCTGCCTAGCAAACAAAAGGGTCCCACCTAGTCCATTGTAGCGGCGGAGTGCGGCAACCGGCACGCCGGGGAGGAGAGCAGGCCATCCGATCAGAGTAGACGGAAGTGGACTCATAGAGAAGATCAGAATGCTCTAGAAAGAAAGATATGTGGCTAGTCCAGGCCTTCGGTTGCGTTGTTCCAGCCCCCCAATCTTGTCACTGTCGCTCCTAGTCCCAGTCGAAGGCCCACGCGCCATTTTGTTTGCAGTTTGCACACATTTCTCTTTGACTTGCAATATTCCGCACTTCATTTTTTTCTACTTCCTGCGAACTTTTCACGGCAGGAAACTCTGCCGCAGAATTAACCAGAACACAAATGACATGGTCTTTGCGAATCTGTCATCTTCTGCGTGGTCTGACACACTATAACACCAGAACCAACCGGCCTCTTCTCCATGTCCCTCCCAACGTGCCTCTCCCACTTCCTCCTCCCTCCCTCTTGGCAGCTTCATCCGCCGACGAACGAAAAACTAAAAAGCCCACAAGTGAACGGATGATCCAATCCAATTATATTACGCACCAATCCCGGCCCACGGTCAGCCTTTGCTTCTCTCTTACGACTGTGCTCCTTCTCTACGTCATCGCCTTCTTCCCTCGTTGCGCGTCATCTGATCCTCAGACCGACCCCATCAAGTACTCCTGCCACCCCACCAACGCCACCAGCCCAGCCGAGTTCTTCACCAACCTCAACGCCACCTTCTCCGACGTCCGGGCTAATATCTCCTCCCCGTCTTCCCACTTCGCCACCTCCATCCGCGCCCGCCTCACCCAGCCGGTGTATACTCTTTTCCAGTGCCGCGAATACCTCTCCGCGCCTGACTGCCTCGCCTGCTTCGCGACCGCCTCCGCCGGCGCCCTCCGCACCTGCCAGCTCCTTGCCGGCGCCACCTTCCACTACGACGGCTGCTTCCTCCGCTACGAGTACGTTGATTTCTTTGACGAGATCACAACCCCCGGCCAGGCCGGCTTCTGCGAGGACCGGACGGTCGACGGCGGCGGATTCAACTCGACAGCCTCTAAGGCGCTGAACGAACTCGTTGCAGCAGTTCCATCGAGGGCAGGGTTCTTTGCGGCGGTGAGCCGGGAGGCGACGGGAGGTGGAGGACAGGTCTATGCTGTGGCACAGTGCCTGCTGACGGTCGGGTCCGACGGTTGTGGGAACTGCCTGCAATCGGCCATCGGCAATGTTGGCGGATGTTTGCCGGCGGCGGAGGGGCGAGCGGTCGAATTGGGATGCTTTATGCGGTATTCAGATAGGGCTTTCTTCAACAATAGCCCACAGTTTGATCTAGATCACCCATCTGGTTCAGGTTAGATTTTTGCTTTAAGTGATCTGATCAATCAATACTACCCAACTATTTCATACCATATGTATAGTCTCAGATTGGATGAACTGAAAAAGAAATTGATTCAGAATCTGGTTTCATATGGTATAATGCTTGTTAGATCATTAGATGCAGTAGAATTTCAGGAACAAAGAGCTGGAATTGAGAAGTGATCATATGAAAATTGACAAGATTAGGAATTAGGCAATTGGGTTTTGCTCTTATAATCTGATTTTTGGTGAATTCATGAGGGAGATGAATTTGAATATGCAGGAGCATCAAGCAAAACTAAAGTTATTATTGCTGCGGTTGCTGCCATTGGAGCTGCAATTCTCATGTCTCTATTTGCTGGCTTCCTTTGCTGCAGACGATCCGAGGACGCAGTTGACAGCAGACTAAAAGGTCCAACAAATGAATTCCCTCTTCTTTTTTATGACTACATATTGTATTGGTTACATAGTCTATCTAGTCTATGCATCTGGATTTTGGTAATCAAATTGATTCTGGAAAATATTGCATAAAAACAGATAAGTTAAAATACAAGACACGATATATGAATATAATTGATATGACAGATTGATAAATGACTCCCAACCTAGATGTGGATACTCGCTGATTGTTGCTGATTACCTGAAATGTGATGTTAATACAGAAAGCAACCTAGGCCTGACTGAGCTGCGTGGCCCAACAATCTTTCAATACCAGGATCTCAGAACTGCAACCAGAAACTTCAATGACGAAAATAAGTTAGGCGCAGGAGGATTCGGCGCTGTGTACAAGGTAATAACAAGTAGAGTCAAAATGCAATCATCTTGTTTGATTTCTACTGCTATTCCAATACTGAAGATGACTTGTGCATTCATGGGTAGGGTGTGATGAAGGATAAGACAGTGGTGGCTGTGAAGAAGCTCATGCTGTCGGAGACAAGCCGAGCGAGGTCAGAGTTTGAGACAGAGGTGAAGCTCATCAGCAACGTCCGCCACCGGAACCTTGTCCGCCTCCTTGGCTGCTGTAACAAAGGCCCCGAACTCCTCCTTGTTTATGAGTACATGCCAAACGGCAGCCTTGATAAATATTTGTTTGGTACCAACCCTTTTAGTTCCTGATTTGGGATTTGCACAATGTATTTAAAATTTTGCATCAATCTTAATGTAAATCTTTCAATCAGGTGCTAAGAAAGGGACCCTCAACTGGAAACAGCGATTCAACATAATCATGGGCACAGCACGGGGCCTTGCCTATCTTCATGAGGAATTCCCTGTTTGTATTATACATAGAGATGTAAAGTCCAGCAATATACTGCTTGATGATGACTTCAAAGCCAGAGTTGCAGATTTTGGGCTGGCCAGGCTGTTTCCCGGGGATAAAACCCATCTCAGCACCAAATTTGCTGGAACTCTGTAAGTTGTTATATCAGATTTATCTTCTCCTATGCCAATTCCACAAACATGCCAAATCGGAAGGCTTATTGCATCTTCAATTGAAATGGACAGAGGATACACAGCGCCGGAGTATGCAATTCATGGGCACCTAACAGAGAAGGTTGACATATACAGCTATGGCTTGGTTGTGCTAGAAATCGTCAGTGGTAAACGAACAAACAGTCTAAAACTGGAGCCTGTCACCGAATACCTTCTCGAATGGGTATTTTTTGTCACTTAACCAATATTAATCACTATTAGTTTTACTTTACGCACTGGTTTTGCTTACTCAAGACACTTCTTTATCTAATAGGCGTGGAGGCTTCACGAGAGGAATTCGTTACTGGAGTTAGTAGATGAGAGCTTAGACGCAAAAAGCTACGAGGCAGAGGAGGTGCAGAGAGTGATTGAAATAGGGCTGATGTGCACCCAGTCAGCTGCTTCAAGGCCAACCATGTCGGAAGTGGTGGTGCTACTGAGGAGCCAAGGCCAGAAGTTTGAGCTGAACAGACCCAATTTCATAGGCGACATAGCCAAGGCCAATAGAACCATACGAAGTGACAGGTCTACTTCCACTCAGTCATCTAGTTCCAATGCAACCTTGACCATTTCTCAATTCTCTGCTCGTTGAAGAACTAGTGGGTGGAATTTTGTCAAAGCACAGATGAAATTGGTACATGATGCGAGGGACCAAGTCCAGCAATTTTAAGCTTTCGATCTCGTGGGTTGAAGAAGATGAGCTGGCCATCAAAATCATAGTTATTGTTCGTCATTATTGGTGGTTGGGACTGATGCCCAATGGACCCCAGCTTCCTGCCGCTCTGATTGTAGGCAGGGTGATTTGAAGATTGACTCATTTAATTTGAGGGAGATGGCAGGCATCTATATCTTGTGTACAGTTTTGACCACATCCATATCTACAATTACAGACTGATTCAAGAGAGTTGGGTTCATTAAGTACGATTGTGTATAAGTTTTTCATATTAATTACTTGTGTTAATTTGTTTAGATGCGGCTTTTCAACCTGGAATTCCGTACTCCTTATCCATCTATTACTCATTTCAACTTGGATAAACTTATCCTTTTCGTTAAGGTCTGCCCTGTAGAATGATTGCCTGGTTTTATTCGTGATGGGAATGTGTTCACTGTTTGCAACGATGGGCAAAGTTAGGCATAACAAATCATCATATAATAATGTGTGCTTCAGAAGTTCACACACATTTGATCTGTGTGAAAGCAAAGCCTATAATGTGGATGATTCCCTATTGGCGTTGACTTGATCCAGATGTCATGCTGTGCCAACTTTTATCCTATTGAATTTGGTGGGTCACAAGTTTTTGTCAAACATGTTTATGCAGTTGCAGCAAACTTATCTACATCACACAAAGATAGATTAGCTAAAATAACAGTATTCTAGTTGCGGTCACCTGAGGATGGTTGCAGATCTTGCAGACTTTGTCCATTTTATAGAATAAAATCTGTCATAAGAAGTCCTGCATTCACCAGGCAGGACTCCAATAAATCTATTTTAAGATTTGTTTTCAAATGATTCATGAAAGAGAGTTCTCACTCAACATGGCTATTTCAAAATTGTTTTCAAGAGATGATTCTTTAAAAGAGATTCGCGCTATTTGATCGCGTGTTGTTTATAGGTAAGACTCGCACCCGTTTGTTTGTTTGTTTTTATTTAAAGTGGGAGGCCGGGGAAGCTTGGAATGACCGACCTCTGCTTCTCAGCCATTGGATCATCTCATCAACACCACCCAAGTCCCCTCTTATTCCTTTCCTTTCCCTCAGCTCCCCCCGAAAACCAATCTTAAGTCCCACGACCGAGGGAGCACTTATCAACAGCCAGAAAAGACTGAAAGTAGGGGTGTCAAAACCAATGTTTTAAAACCCGGCCCGGACCCCGACCCGGATTAGTGGCTGGGCTGGGTCGACCCGGTTGAACCGTGGGTCGACCCGGGTTGACCCGGGTGATGACGTCATCATACAAAAAAAATTTGCAAGAATTTCCCCGTAACACTAAAATAAATTTAGTTAAACCTGCTTCAAAATCTTATTTAAACCTATTTAACCATTCAAAATATTGTTCGTTTCAACCACATCTAAACCTACACTACTCATTCAACTCATACTTTTATCATAATTAAACACATAAACAAACATTTATAGTTTCAAATCATAAAAAATCATCTACTTTTCACTTCATAATCCATTAGTCCAAATTAAACAACAATTCATTGTCCACACCAATGTTCACCAAACATAAGTAGATAACTCAAATCACACAAAATTCCTTTAAATGAAAAATCTTAATCTTCAACTTCAAATTCCAAATTCCAAATTTCTAAATGTCAAAACCATCAAACTTTGCATTCTTCTTCCAAATTCCCTACAAAAAATATTACATATTAATATAGTAAAAGAAATAAAATACTAAATAAATTACAAGTCATATATAAACATTACCATGCTATAGATGCAATAGCACTACGTGTGTTCCCTAAAGATGCACTTGGGGCTGCTTCCATAGACGCACTAGCACGAGAAGACCCCGACCATGATGTCATTGTATATACACCTGTAAAAACTATTACAAGATAAAAATAATCAATCAAACAATTATTTAAAAACACAACTGATAATACACCTTCCAAATTTTTTTGGCACAAACTAATTACAAGTTTAGTAATTACCTAATATAAACAATAAATAAATGCCGGCCAAAATAAATCAACAGTGAAAATGAATTGGCAGTTTTATCGTTTGTAATTTTCAAATAAACAATTATTTGAAAATGAATCACGGTTTCAGTAGTAATTCCGTTAACTTAGCATTATAAAGATCTTCAATTAAATGTTCAGCTGCTGAAATTACTACTGGAAGCCAGCAATAATCACAAAAAAAACCAAATTCGCATTCCAAACAGGGAAGGCGTTACCAGATAGCACATGCACAGGGAGACCAACTCTAAAAAGCATTTTAGCTACTCCAGATGACAAAAAATAGAAAAAAACGAAGCGGAGGCTCAGTTCGGAAATCAGGGACTTCAGTTCGGAACTTCGGATTCAAGCAACAAATTTCGGTAGAAGAAGTCGAAACAAGGAAAGGAACCAAATTTCGGTAGAAGAAGACGCAAAAAATGCAAATACCTGCTTTTCGGCAGTAGAGACGCCGGGAAAGAAGCAGAGACGATGCTCCTTCTGGAAAAGAAAATGCCGACGGCCGGAGATCGAAGTTAGGGTTTTGGCTCCGGACCCTTCTCGGAAACTTCTGCCGGGGAAGGAGCCAACGCTGTGGAAGCCGGAGACGGATTTTAGACAGAGACGAAGCCGCTGCCCAAATCGCCCAAATTTCCCCACCGGCCGCGACTGTGAGATTCAATCGGCTGTGGAACGGCGCCGGAGAAGATGAGATCACCGGACGGCCGGAGAAGATGAGATCGCCTTTATCAATGGTGGCGGTGCCCCAACTTTCGGCCGGCCGCCGAGCTCCAGATCGCCAGTTGCCACTGTGCACAAATCAAAATGGAAGATGAACAACGCCCGAGCCCCGAGCCCGACGCTTCGACTCGACGATATTTAAAAAAAAAAAAACCGGACCGGACCGGAACACCGGGTTTGCGGTTTAACCGGCCGGGTCACGCTGACCCGGCCGGGTTAACCCAACCCGGATTTTCACTCGAACCGGCCCGTTTTTAACACCGGGTCCGGTTGAACCCGGTCGGACCGGCCGGTCCGGTCCGGTTTTTAAAACACTGGTCAAAACTTAACCTGACCTGCCAAACTTACCCCTAACCTGACCTTATTAACATTAGGGTTAGAGAGTATGGATGACAAATGGACCCCGTTAATAAAAGAATTGGGTTGGCTATTTATCAGCATAAACCCGCATAACATGTTTAGTCTCTTTTCTGTCGATTAGTATGCAACTCTATCGTACTCCATCCGTCTTATATTAATGGTTTTATTTAATTTTTTAAAATAAATTAAAATTAATTTATTTTGAAAAACTAAATAAAATTATTAATACGAGATAGAAAGAGTGTAATATATTTTCAAATTGAATGCCAATTGATGCTTAAAAATTCTATTTTTCTTAGAAAAATGCATATAGAATTTTTTTTATGGTATTGAATTTGTAACTTATATATTTTGTTTAGTTTTCTCGGCTAGTGACATTGAGATGTTGCTCCTAATCTTACATTCTTTGGATTGTTACGATACCGTTAGGCTTGTTATCGATGAGCCCTACAAAACAAGACCCTACATGGGTAGGCTATTTTGCACTTTTTAATTGGGTCCCGCCCATACGACACACTTCTTAAGGCCAAAACTTTTAATCCCGTTGTCCAATTTGTGTCATTCAAGGCTCGTTATACTCCGTTTTTTTAGTTCTATCCAATAATTTAAATTTTCTAAAAACTCAAACAATGCTTTATTAGAGGCATAAAATTGTACCGCAAATTCACAGTCATTACAAATGCCTTGTTTCTGGATGGTCGGCGAGAAGATGGTGTCTACCGCCAGCTTCGCAGCCCTGGAAGCAATCTACTAGATGCTAGAATGGTGAGTCCTCTCCGTGATGGTCGGTGAGCATATGGTCCTCATTGTCTACTCTATAGTCATCTCTGCTATCTTCTAGAAGGATGGAATAGTTGGCTATGTTTGGATGGGCCTATCGTGGATGATCAAAACATGCCCTAATAGATGAATGACAACGGTCATTTCATTAAAGGGTAAAATTGGCTTTTTAAACTTTAAAATCATTTTCCTATCTATGCCTCCTAAATGTACAAATATTATACAAAGCGCTTTTAAAATGTGGCCCATCCAAACATCTTTTATTTTTTCTTTTCTTTCCAAAAAATGATTTTCTTTTTGCTTTAAAGAGCAAGCCAAACAGGCCCTAAACATAGATGGAATAACATTTATTTAATATTAAAATCTTGCGCTGATTTGAAAGCACTACTTGTATTATGGTGTCAAGAAAAAATGTTGAAATGCTTTATTAGTGATAATGATTTTGAAATTGCATTTGTTATTATGAATTTTTATATTTCTTTTAAGAAGTTACAAAATAATTATCTAGTATTTATTATCCTACTTCTTCTTTAAGTTTTACTCAACTTTTTATAATATTACTATTTTCTTGCCAAATATCAAAATAGTCTTATAATTTAATGCGATTATGGCCAATGGAAGCAAGATATAATAAATATTAGTGTGAAATTCTATGCTTTTTTGTTTAGGTGTAGTTATGCATCATAGGATGAAGTTAACTCCTGCACTAAGTTTTGTAGATGATATGCATAGTAAGATAAACATAAATTATAATAGTTTTCGTGAAGATATTAAAAATTCATTACATTCTTTATATGATATATATGAATTCATGTGTAGTAGTAGAAGGACTACTACTCCAAGTTCTTTGAATATAAATGACCCTTCTTGGTTACTACTTAGTAGAAATAAACAAAAAAAATCATATAAGTCTAAACAATGAATTAATTACATATTTATAAAATAATTTTCTTAATTATTTAATAGAAGAATAATCAAATAACTTTAATGTTTTAGTTTCATAGTTGACACATGAACTTAGTGCATTATTTTGTTACTCATCTCCCCATATTTTTTTAGAAATTACAACAAAATAGTTTTAACAAAATTATAACAAATAAACAATGATTTTTTAGGAACTATAGCGGTGAGTTGAAGGTACATGATAATTGAGCAACAAGAAATGTTTGCATTCATATTCTATCAAGTCTTCACATACTTGTATGCATAAAATATGTGCGGTATACAACCACCTATGAGCTAAAGTTTATTAGGCTTGCCCTACATCTATACTAGATTTTGATATACATATTGTGACACCCCATATTTTTCTAAGGAAAATTTTGTCCTTTTTATATAAAAGAAAATTTTTTATTTTAGTCATAAGTGATAGTTGACACGGTGATGAAGCTACCAATGGAATTGTGTTTTCGTTGTCGGCAAGCCTCAACACATCGATGGGTTGCCAATAATAATTGTATGCATGCAATTATTTCATAATACAAAGCGGTTGAACTGCTTTGGACTCTTAGAGTAGTTATATTAGTATTTAAGGGAGTGAAAACTGATTTTGGAAGAGAAAAGGAGTCCATGGAGAGACCAATCAACTGTGGGAGAGCATCCAAAGTTTGTTCGGGAAGGACGTACACTGGAGAAAGGAGGAAGGTCATGCTTTGAGGTCTGATTGCTTTCGAAACTTGAAATTCTAAGTTAAATACTCTATTTCTTATTCTCTTCAAGCTCTTCATGATCATGAACTTGTGTTTTAGTTATTTTTAAGGAATCTCAGAATTTGACGTTGTTTTCATGATATACTTGGGATTTTGTTCTTTGATGGTTAGAATTATGATCCAAGTGGCTTAATTCTTCTTTATAAAAATAATTCTAATGAATTCCTATTTTAACAATGTGTTTAAATCAAATTCTAGGTAGTTGGTCTTAATTTTCTTATCATCAATAAGGCCACTGATGTGTCAGTGGCTACATTGGTGAGAAGAAGAGGATGAATAGTACTCTTGCATGCATGTAGTGGCAAGCATGATATATTAGCCATCAATAGTGAGGTCAACACATCAGTGTGGCATCAACGAGGAAGGCAGTACAACCAACCTAGGATCAGTAGGATTCAATGTGTTGGTAAACTCATCGATGATCATCGGTAAACTCATCAATGGTCATCGGTAAAGTAACCGACCCATTGGTGAGGTTACCAATAGTACCTCAATTTCACTATTGGTAAGGTACGACATGTCAATGAAGCTACTGATGGTTGTCAACGAGGTAACCGACCAGTCAATGAAGGTACCGATGATAATGTAGGTATTGGATTTTTTAGTATATGTTATAGCAATGCTAAAGCTATGATTATTATATATATAAATGCATAATTTGAAGCATTTAATGATGTGACTAAAGTGTCATTTATGCATTATTATGTAAAGGTTAATGAAACCTAATGCATGTGTATAAGACCATTTGATGTGATGGATGGGTACCTGAAAACAATGCATTTGGTACTAAGGTCATTTATTCCTTAATGCATTATATCATCAAGTGAGTCTTTGGCCATATAGACAGAAAAGATTTAGTATGAAATAGAACCAAGGTCTTACAGCTTTTTAAGAATTGGAGTTATGTAGATTGCTTCCCTAACTCGGGAGTTGAGTTTGAATGGACTAGAGTATTAACAGATGAATGGTCATTCGCAACGCAATACAGGAGGTTTTGATGATCATGAAAATCAAAATCTCGGCACCAAGGTCATGAGCCCTAGTGAGCTTTTACTTCATGGTGTGGATGGGGTGAGGCAGGCTTCAAAAGAACTAAGGTTGTACTTTGATGGCTAATATCTAGTTGAGTGAAGCTAATAAATAAGGTCATCGTATCTAGAGAACCTTGAAATAGAATTGCTCTTTAAGAATTAAATACTTGCTAATGAAATGTATGTGTAAATGTGATTTGTGTAATTTTCTAAGAATTTACCAACAAACATTTCTTGGTATGATATTCAAAATTTTTGGTCTTGTATACTCAGTATCCTTTGTGGTGCAGGTGTCCAAGACGAGATTAAAAGATAACAGGAAGGTCGTAGCTATAGCTTGACTCTCCTTATAGCCTTCTAAGGCTTTTTTAATAGGTTTGATTAGGTACGAGAGTGTACCATTTTAATTTTACGCAATTGTGGATCATGTGAATATTTTAATTTTTTATTTTATTATTATTATTATTATTATTATTATTATTATTATTATTATTATTATTATTATTATTATTATTATATATATATATATATATATATATATATGTATGTATGTTATGATTAACACCACATTCCCATGCTCCTAATTCGTTATTTCAATGGATTTTCTTTAATGGTTTGATTCCGGTGTACATATGGATGGAGATGGGTAATGTTTTCATGTATTTTATCAAAATAGATAAATATTTTCTATAAAAAGTATAGCGAAATTGGGGGCGTGATACATACAACCTACATGTATCCTAAATCATACTCATGCAACTACATGCAACATACTAACGTGAATGCAAATCCATTTACATCTCTTAGTTTGAGTGATCATACAACATGGCATGTCATGCTATGAATATGATATATCTTATCATCATGACAAAATAACATAGTGAGATTCCCATACATAACATGCCATACATTTTTCTCTAAATTATCACAAACTAATCATAGTTTATCAATGTGAGATCAACATGAAATAGCCATTTAACTGTTAAGACTACTCACATGCCTTAATTATAATAATTTGTATAAATAAACCTATAGATATTTTGTCATATATCCTTTTCGAGTAATCACATCCGAATTAACTGAAAAATAAACATGGATCTTTCTACTTTCCCCAACACACTTGACCCAAGGGCCTGTAATCATACCACCCATATGCATGTAACACCAGTCTTGAAAGCATTGCTTGTGCCTCCAAAAAGTCCTTGATTGCCCACTTGGACAATTTATATACAATTTCTATTATGCATTTGACACAAAATTATTTACCCAAATTCGTGAGATGTCTCTACATCCCATTTATAATCATTGTATTGTCTAACACCCTTTTATACCCACTTGTTATCTTCTATACACATTATGATATATCTCATACTAAGCATATCCATCATATAATAGGCTCATTAACCAAAATTACCTATATCAACTTAATAGAGTCGGCATCACAACCTGGCTAGCTCGGTTAAACCAATCTTGCCAAATAATGAACCTAACCAATACATAAGGGAAATATCAACCCTACAGTCCCCACAAGAACCTACATTTTATACCATAGGTCCTAATGGTTCTTCATAAAAGCGCTTCTATATACATATTTTTATGGACACATGTAAGTACCACCTACATTCCAGATGCACACATTTGACATCTTCACCACATATCATAACAAAACATGAATCATAACATTATAAATACATTAATACCCAACATACATATGACACAATCATAACTTGAGCATATCATACCCTATGCACATCATCATCATATGAAATATGTCAATATCCCATAAACAATCATCATATGTATCATTAGCATGACAAATAGGCGAATAACTTGCTCATATAACCCGCATAGTAAATCATAATCATACACATGAACATGTTACCCCTTCTACCTATTGTACATTAACCATCTCTTACTGTTATCAATGAAGTAAAAAAATCGCAATTTCAAGGGTTAAGAGACATCGCTAAAACTAAGTTAAATAAACGTGTTAAATCACCCGTTGTAGGTCATTAGGTCAAAATCCTAATTTTAACTTAGTTGAAAGTTCCAATTTTGGGGGAAAATACCTAGAAACATCTAATGCTTATGAAATTAGGAACACATCCATTTGGGACAATCATTGTCTTCAATTTGAATTGACTGTATGGTCTGACACCAAATACTAATTAATTTAGATTTTTAGAAATTATTACATAGTACAAAACTTCTTATATAGAAAGGACTCCTAGGGTCATATCTCGGTCTAAATTGATCCAAATTGAACACAATCTTTTGCATTAGGTCTGGACTCATAGGACATTGTCATCAAGGATTTTGTGAGTATCTAAATTTTATTTGGCATGGGGAATCATTTTTAAACCCGAGGCTACAAAAATATCATTTCTAACATTTGAAGCTTACAAAAAATCTAGTAAATCAAGAATATTTGAGACAAATAAAAAAAAACAAATCATGGAACTAGGCACGATTCTGAGTTTCTAGTAATTTTCTTAAGGTAATTCTATAATGCAAAGGTCTTGAATCTTCATCATAAACCCAAGACAATGCCAACTTACTGACTTAGGGTTTTAGAAAGATACAACCAGTTGAAGGGTCAAACCTTAGAGAAAACACTTGAAATTTTTATTGGATCTAGATAACCATGTCATTAATGTCTTATAGAAAATTGGGGTCAAAAGCTTACAAGAAGATCCCAAACAGATATATTTTTTAAGAGTGTAGTCAAAACTGAGGTAAAACTCACAAAATAATTTAACTTGAGTTCAAAGATGAACAAAGTTCCCTTTTATCAAACACCCTTGAAACAATAAGAACATGTTTTGAAACATCATAATACATCATAATCAACCATCAATAATCATGGATAAACTCATCCTTAAGCATTATATGTTCATAATCTATAAGAACATGCATAAAGACCATAACTTTAACATATGAAACAAAAACCCTGACATCATGCTTTTAAACCACAAGCAATCATCCATCAATTAGTTCTTAATCCACTTAAATCATGCATAAATAGCTCTATCATCATAAATCAATGTAGCATAAGAGTAGTCCCTAACTCTTGTTGATGACAACTCTTCCCAACTTGAAAACAATGCTTCTATTCCCTTCTATGCTTTGGTTGATGTGTTTTTCCCTTCTCTAACTTTAACGGTTGATTGGGAACTTCAATCACTAAAGAAACAAGGAGAAGAAGAAGGGGAGTAGGGTGACTAAAGAGAGAAACAAAAGAGAGAGGGGCTTGACCACACGGAGAGAGAGGAGAGATGGGGCATTTTGGGGTTTTATAAGAGAGTAATATCCTCCATTGGCTAGTTTCCTTCTATTGCCCTTTCCCAATCTTTCTCAACCAATCAGTAAAACATTCTTCTAATTTGAGTAGTTCTCTTCCCAATTTAAAAAATACAGAATCCCAAACTACCTTAGTACCAAAGGTCGGCCAACTTGGCTCACGCCCTTGCCCCATCTAGGGACCGTTCAAACAATTACCTATCAGCCCCCTTTCCTTCAATTAAGAACATGTTTTTCCATCGTAGTTTATAAATAAGTCACCCCCATCCCTTACCCTTCAGTTAAGGCTTGTCATTCAAGTTTAGGTAAATCTAGTCTACCTACGGATAGACTCTCATACTCAACTCACTTGAGTCAAGTCATGTAGGCGACTTTACTAACTTACCAAAAATAGACCTTTTAGTCAAAGTGAGGTGTTTTCCCTTCTCGAACCCCCTATGAGTGTTTTAAAGTTTCAAATAGTTGAGTTGATTAGGTTGACTGTGCAATCCCATACTCTCAGCTTAAATTAAGAAAGTTCACACGCCCTGCCCCTAATGGTTAAGGGATCATTTTTTAACTTTCAACGTGGTCCAGTTTAACTTAATGGTTCTAATTCCTTTCCCAAAATCAGTTAACAAAAGAATTTTTTCTCAATTTTTAGGGTGTTACAGATTAACTAATGCTCTCGTGTTTGCAGTGGCATCATAGTATGCTTTTAATGCATGAAACATTGTGCTAGATGAAAGGAGGTGCCGACTAAATCTAGCAATGGTGGAGTGTTACAACTAATTGAAGGATTGGTTTGATGAAGAGGAGTTAGAAGAAGATTTTTCAATATTTTTAATTTCTTTAGATAGTTCAAATACATTTTTTTTAATTCTTAGAGGTGTTGAAGATAAATTGCAAATACGATAGGTGAGTATGTGCCAACCTACTTGAGATGTATTCATATTATAGTGATGTAATTTTTACCTCTTTAAAAGCTAAATTAATATAAATTTGAAAGATATAAATATAATTAATTTTTTAATATATTTATTTATTTACCTTTGACCGGACATGGATGCCTGGCCTGACCCTAGACACAACATGGCAGGGTTGTGGGACATGTCATACACAGTTGCGGAGGAACAAGCCCGATAGGGAGCATAGTTAGGGACATGGCCCGCATAGTCTAGGCACAACCTATTGCCACCTCTACCCATTAATATAAGCATCGGCTTATGTGTGACTATGTGAACTAAGGCATCTCCGCCCATCAATTTTGATCTGACAGCACGTGTTACTCAAGAGGCATATTGCTAGTGAATAACACAAATCGTAGGTTCAAGATTCGACGACTTGCGATACTATGACGCACGTACAACTACCTAAATTGAGGTTCATATTAACTTTTTTATAATAATAATAAAAAATAAATCCTTTTAAGACCCTTGATTTGGAGAGAGGGGGGGGGGGGGTATGAGAATTGAGTAGAGAAAATCACTCACAAAACTTTTCCTCTCGATCGTAAATTATCAGGTTAGAGCTTTACCTTATCTCCACTATTTATGTACTTCGCATTTAGGTGTTGTTTGGATGACGCTTTGTAATAGCTTTTTGTCCGTTTTTTATTGTTTTCCATATAAATCTTGTTTGGTTAGGCAATTTAGACTAAAAGCCTTGCTTTGTTTTAAAAACGCATTTATTTCCATTTTTGACTTGTTTTTTATTTTCAACTGCTTTTTGCTTAACTCTCCTCCTGAGAAGGGTTAGGCTAAAAGCGTATCAAAAAAGGTAAAAAATCATGAGTTGACATTTTTACCCTTCTCTTCTCTATTGTTATATCACTTCTACATTTTTTTCCTTTTTTCATGCACACATTTTCCTATCTAATAAAACCCCCTTCTCCTCCCACCATGACGCCTTCACACAATTGTTTTCTTCTCTCCTGTGCTAAGTCCCTTCTATTTTCTCCTCTTCAGTAAAATATTCTTCACCTTCTCTTTCCATGATCACCCTCATTTGTCATTAATGACCAACCTCGTCCGCCATTGATGAGTACTTTCGTCCACCCAACTTTTTTTCCTCTAATTATTTGAGGACAAAGTAAATATTTTTTATAATGGAGATGATATATAATACACTGGCTACCCAAACAAGATTTATAGAATATTTTTTGAAAAACTGATTTTCCATAATGTATATCCAAACATAACCTATTTTTACTTTATTTTTAAAAAAATAATTCTAATTAAAAGCAGCTTTCTAGATAACACAAAGCGTCATCCAAACGATGCCTTAATAAAAAAAAAGAAAAATTATACTCCGTATTAAAGTAAATTAGCCTATCTTTCGTCGATTAGTAGTAGTATTCCAAAGTTGTGGCTGTTGCTTGCGTCCTTCCAAACTTCCCTAATCAATGAAGCAATTAAAGGCTACTTATAACACCAAAAATATTTTTAATGGTGTCTAACACAACCTATGCATTTATGCACATAGATGTGACAGGGATTACTAAAACTATGATGGGCATTATCAAGAATCCATCCGTCCACCCAATAATTAAAAATCCGGTTTGATGTGAACGGGGCCTTGTATCTTTCGTCCGTCGCAGCCTCTGAGACATGGCGGTTTCCACCCGATCCCTCCTCTCCTCCGTCGCCGCCCTCGTCCTCCTCCTTCTGGCAGCCGGCGCCGACGCTCGGCCCTGCAAGACCATCTTCATCTCCTACACTGTCTCCTCTTTTGGACCCACTTTCCCCTTCTCCTCCCGCTTCCGCCCCTCGGAGTCCCTCGTTTTCCTCCAGCTGAACGACCCGGAGCCGAGGCCCGCCCTCTACCTCCCCTTCGAACCAGAATCGGACTCTGAAATCGCCCTCCCCGAACTGCCCCACCCGGCCCTCCGGTTGGATGGCGAGGAGGGCCGCCCCCGCCACCAGTTCGGTGAAAAGCCCCAACCTTTATCCGTTCCCGATTTCTTCGGCAGTTTCGGCTTTGGTTCACTCCGCGACCGGACCATGGATATTCTCTACGTCGTCGTGGCCTTGCTCCTGGGAGTCGGCTGCGGCTTGCTGACCTCTGCCACTGTATACTTGATCTGGTCGTTTGTATCCTACGGTCGCCACTGCGGGGCGGAGTCTGATGACGAAGAGGATGAGGCCGTAGGCGCTGCCGGATACGTGAAGATTCCGGCTGCTGCAGTTAAACAAGGGTACGAGGGGAATTAGGGTTTCTGATACAAATTGTTTCTTTTCAATCTATCTGTGGCCAATTCGTGGATTGGGTGCTTTTGTATGTCACTTGTTTAAAATTTACGTTTTACAATGTATTACATATGGAGACACTTGGGTCTTGTGCAATGTGGGATGATGGAATTGTGGTATCGTCGTCAATTTGGTCATTCGTGGTGTTTATGTGATAGAAAGAATTGTTGTGGTTTATTCTGTTTGTGGTGGTGAATGGATTGATGGAATGCATGTGCATGCAGGTGCGAGACAGTGTGATAAGCTTAACACAAATCTGCACGAGTCCCAGAAGTGGGACACTTATGTTGATGTTTTTAAGATACTCTCATGCTCAACGAACTCTAAAAATAAATGCTAATGTTTTAGGTTTGGTTCGTACAAAATCTGATATTGAGACATGCATTATTTTTCTTCTCTGTTAAGTGGTTTATTAATGATAAATTTCATTACTGGGACTTTTAGTTGTCGGATTGAGTGCCCATGAGTAGGGCTGATTTTTATGGACATTAATATGTTTGATGGTGTTTGTTCACTGCAGTTTCCTTATTATTATTTTCGTGCGAGATGTTTAACACGGGAAAGTAATGATTTAAATTAATGTTTCTTTAGAACAATGCATTACATTTAAATCTATTAGGTTATTTTATACAGTGAAATCTTTTTATACGTGATCATAGCTACATGTCAGTTGAGGTACAGGTAATCTGGTTATTTGTGAATGCTTTGGTTTAATCTGGTTATGTCTGAAGTGCCTTGAACTCTGTCAAAACCATTGTTTGAATTTGTGGCAGTCGTGATGGTTTATATCTGGCATTAGTGATTGGCAGTCTGTATTTGAGCATTGACTCGAACAGCAGTTAAGTTTTATCTGTGGTAATGCCTTGTTTGTTGTGAATGATACCAGGAGTTTTTAGCATCATGTTAATTACCTTTACATTTTGCAACGGCTGCAAGAGATAAAATTTGTGGCATGGCCTTGAAGGAATATTTTTTTGATAATTCTGATTCTAAGTTTTGATGCAGATAAAGCAGCATTACTTTATATTCGCCCCTTTTGGCGGCCTTTGGGAGTCAAGAGGAGACCCCAAAGATAATGATCATGTTATTTGATCTAGGTTGTTTGAATTTATATTTTTGACCAGTAATGCAATATGTGGCAGTCAGCCTGGCTCTGTGTAGATGAGAATGGTTGATATGGGAGATGGAATCCATTTTGGTGAAAATACAACCTTATCTTTAGGAAGAGCTATCGTGTTATGTTAATGAATGTATTACATGTTGAATTAACTGGTATCAAGCTTAGTGTTAAACCTAGATGACATGCTATTGGATTCGAGCTTTGCATATTTTCTGTTCTACTTCTTGTCGAACAGTTTAATCGTTTAGAGAACAGTTTAATCTCTAGGAGTAGCCAACAAGCATCATGTAGAAAAAAATAAGATTTGATAGGAGATTTATGCCTCCATACAGTGACTTAAAAAATCATATTGAGCTCTGATTTTTGAAAAGTTGTCTTCTACTCATCTCTTCGCATGATGAGTCTTTTCATAGCCACTTTTAACATATCACCTAATAAAGGTGTGGGGAAATTGTAACAAATAGTAATCTTGTTGATGGCACGGCCCTTAGTGCGCATGAGTCATGTTTCATCCTTCTTTGATCGAAGCAATACAAGGACAACACATGGCTTGTGCTTTCATGCACATGCCGCTTTCAAGTAAGTCCTATACTTGCCGCCTTAACTCGTCATGCTCATGTGGCAACACAAATAGTACTGGTTAGGCAGGGTAGCATTAGGAAACCAATCAATTTGTCCCTGAATGTCCTGTATCAGTGGAATTTAGAGATAAATCATTAAGAAAAAAGCATCATCAAAACTCTCTACAATAAGATAAACTACACCTGGCTGGTTAGTTGAGCTTTTGCGCCGCTCATCTCAGCGCCAAACCGAAGCTTGGTCTACTATCGAGCTGATTGAGGTGGCTCAAGCTCAACATTGTGCTGGAGTTGAGTGGAATCAAGTCAACTTGATTTTATCAAGTTTATCTATTTTTAAGTTATTTTATATTTAAAAAATATATTTTAAGTGATTGAAAATTGTGTTTTTTTAGATAATAATGCACCAAAATATATGTTTATGACAGTGAAAAGTATATGAAAACTAAAACATATATTCATTGTATTTTCGAGTCAAGCCAAGGCTGAGCTCGATTTTTGCTCAAAGAGCTCAATTTTGAATAATGAGTAGCGTAGTCGAGGTGAGCCTGTTCAACTTGTGAGTTGTCTCGGTTTGTCAATCAGCCCAACCCTGGTCTTTGTTAAATTTCCAGCTGAGGAGGCTGCATTATGCACCAGAAGCTTTGATGTCTGAAGTTGACAAATAAGACCTGTGTCTTCAAAGGCCGCTGATACAAGCTGAGGCCAATGGTTGGTCTCAGCTAAAATGCCGATTAAACTTGCTTTCCACGAATTCATTTGAGGAGAACATAATCACCTTGAGCGAATGATCCTCCTTGAGGGAATAACTGCCCACAAGGTGCCCAATTTAGTACTTGGTTGTCCTTTAAGTTATTATTTTCCTGTATTTGGTGACCTTAAGCCCTCAACTTAAGGGAGGCTCAACTTAAGGGAGGCTGGTTGGGAACATTATTATGTACCATCTCTTTCATTATTGCAATACACAGAGTTCTCTTTTCTCTCAAACCCTAGTTCTGTTAATTCTATCAAGTCAATCATCGTCACTATTACACCCTAGTTAATCGGGTTGGAAACTTGAATTCTATTACGGCCTTCCACTAAATCCAAGACTGAATTGACAGTTAACTTTAAAAATAAAAAGTTAAATATTACGTAAATGTGGTCTGCTAAATTTATATTTTATGCACAAAATCTGGTTTATAATTGATTGATTAAAAATATGTAACAAAAACAGTTTTCAGTATGTAAGTTGGTCCTGTATATTCTTATTGCAGTCTGGTTTTAGGAGGAACTAAGACAAAAAAGGTTTGAATTTTGAGAAGTTTTCTTGCATAACAATTTATGGGCATGTACTTGGGTTTTTCATATTTGTTCCCCTTTTTTCCATCAGGATTTATTCAACTAGCTCTATTTATCAGCCGTTGTTAATCATTTCTAGTGATGTTGGACAAGCTTTTTATCAGGATGCATGTGAACACTTAACACCACTACGCCCTTGTGATGTTACATTGTCTTGCATGATGTCCTCAGATGTTTTCAATAATCTGCACTCCTAGAGGGGTTTTGTGAGTTAACAGGAGTGTTGGCCTTCACATTGGTACAGAGTGAGGAATTAATTAGTTACGTGTGAAGTAGGTTACGAATTGGCATTCTGGATTTTGTGTCGTTCAAGGAAAGCGTATGAAAGCAATTGAATTAGTGTGAAATAGGGTTCTTTCCGTAGAAACCAGTTCTTTCTTTGATTCCTCTGCCTCTCCTGCCGTATAATTGACCCTTGATTCTTCTTATTTCCCAAAGAACCTGCTGCTACTGTTGTTAAGTCTCTATTTTTTGGAAGGAGGTTCAAATTATTTGTGGTTTCAATATAAAGAAATTTAATCACCTGATTTTGTCTGCATGGGATGCTTATTTTTTGTCTCCGTTATTTGCCGTCTCTGCTCAGTAACTTTCTTCCTTCATCACTTTCGTATATATATGTCAATTCGCACCTGATTACTTACCAGGTTTAATAGTGAGCAAGAAGAAAATATTTTTACCTTGTGAGATTCTCATACTATCAAGCTGGTGGTAATTCTATAATGAAACTGTTTACCTCCACTTTTCCCTCTCGTGTTACCGACTTTCATTTGTCTTACGTATAATTTGGAGTGGATATGAAGATGCTCCTCTATTATAAGTGGCATACGATAGAAATTAAATTATGCCCACTAAAGAAATATTTCCTCTGTCCTGTATTAATAACTCTATTTACTATTTTAAAATAAATTAATATTAATTTATTTTAAAAAATCAAATAGAGCTATAAATGTAGGTCATAAGGACTATATAATATGTTTCATACCCGTTACTGGATCATTTTGATCAAATTGGCATTTTCCTATGTGCAATACTAAAACTTGTTAAGGGAGGTAATTTATAGGTCTTTTATAAGGTGGAAGGAATCTTTTTTTTTTTAGCCAAATCATGACAGCTGGTTTTTCTTATGTAAAAGTAAAGAATGCTAGTATCTCACTTTTGAAGAGTTTATGCTAACTTCCATTTGGGTAGAAACATTAAAGATTTCAGCTTTGGGAAATGAATGAACAAAATTAAAGTCGTGGTCAACCTTATCAACATGATTGTGCCAACTACTGGATCAGCATCTCTTCATGGTTAGTTAAACACCCACTCTCTCATATACCAATGCAAATCAAAGACGCTTTGTTCTATAGTTGAATGAAAAATTATACAATCATGTCATATATTCTCCAACGTCACCTTTTCTTCTTTACATTCAAACCAATAAAGGCTTCCTCAACCTAGCAACGTGATACGATTGCTTCAAATCCTTCCACCACTTAGGTTGCAATTCCCACCATAATCATGAACATGAACAGTTTGGAAGCTCTTTTTCAAGATATCAAATTTTTTCATGATGTCAAAACTGTGGAACTTAGGGCTGCTGTCAAGGTAATTTGGTTTGCAGCTTCATCGGATTGTGATCGTATGACATTTTAGGGAGGTAAAAAAGTGATATCCAAGTTCAGAGACAGAGTGATTAATCACTAATGGTTGGCCTTCAATGATTGTATTTGTTGAATAGGATACATGAAGTGTCCTATTTGGCTTTTCAAAATATACTGATTTTAATTTATTTTAAAACCAAATATGACATTCAACATGGGATGGAGACTGATGCAAGACTCGTGTTTATTATATTGTCAGCTGAATAACAGCTCTAGTATTAAATGGTCGATAGATTCATTTTCATATGGGTGGTGAACTTCTAACTATGGTCTCTCCTTAGTTGTTTAATTTTCTACAAAATTGTTTTAATAAAGGATAAAAAAGGAATTGTAAAAAATGTATTCCCTCCGTCCTAAATTAATAACTCCATTCGGCAAAAAAGGTTGGTTCCATATTAAAATCTCTATTTTGTTAAATTTAATAAAGTATCATAAGCTTATTTTCACTTCTCTTGCAAGCTTTACTATTCAATAAAAATTATTATTTTTTATATATAACTATTAATATGGGGCATATAGCTATAGCGCGAAGTTTTACATATTTTATCTTATATTTAATTTTTTAAAATGAACTGATTTTAATTTATTTTAAAAAATTAAATAAAATATTTAATATGAGACAGAGAAAATATTTTAATTAGATTGTGACGGTACCTGAGTGAGTTATCATGAAATGGTTATGGGAAGTTGCCGGGATGCATTACTGTGACAGTGTGACCTCTAGTAAAACGTGAACTACATGAGTTTTTTCGGTTTGATTATTCTATTGTGGCTTAGTTGGTGGTTGGTACATATGTGGTCACAGAGATCCAAACTGGCTTCCATCACTTGGGAAAACCGTGGGAGGTCACTGGAAATGGCAAACCATGGCTTTTGCTTCTAGAAAATGCTTTAGTCTATAACTTATGCTGTATTCTATAGTTGGAGAGTTGCAAGGGACCATGTACTTTGTTTTTATCAGACATGGTTGCTGGAGCTTCTAATATATAATGGCAAGGATCTAGACGACAACTGATTATTCTAAGCTGATCTGAGGAAGTTGGAAAGGCCCTATGTCACCATTCAAGACTATACCAAGCAGTGGTCTCGACTGTAATATCGAGTGGAACAACTTTTTTATATAAAAACTGATTGTATTTGATCGTTGGCACCAACGAGTCTTAAAAGTTGTGGAGAATCGTTGACACACTTCCCTTCTGATGACCTTTACAATTTTTTAACCCATTGATTCAATCGAAAAACCAAAGCCATATAGATCACCATTATTTGCTTCTTCTTCTTCTTTGTTCTCTCATATATAAAAGTTGTTTGTCACTAGGAACTTTATGCCAATCTCATCCTTTTAACACCCTCATTTTTATCAGTAAAACCTTTTTTAAAAGAGGCCTATTAATATGAACCATGACTAAGTTCGGGCATCTCAGGCTGTTAGAATTTGATATGAAATATGTGCTACTGAGGACAGATAGTCTTTGAGTAATGTGCAATGTCATATCTTTATCTTATGGTTTGAGATGCTCCGGCTCAACGAGTAAACTTGAGTTCAATAAATTAACTTTTCCTATAAAAAGCTCATAATTCCCTATTTCGATAAGTGATACCCCTTCTTCCTCCTCCTTTGGCGGTGGAAGCGGTGTGCCCCCTTTCTTTGGCTAGACTCCGCCTAACATCTTCTCCCCCATTGTAGCCAAATTTGGCCATGGTCGTGACAAATCTAATTAGGTATGGTTGAGGCTATGATCTGGTGGAGCTTGGTTGCTCGACTAAGCCTAGCTATGTGGTCTAGGCTTGCCAAGCTGCTAACAAGATTTGGCTAGTGGCCATGGCAGCTAAGGGGTTGTTTGGTAATTTTTTTAAAAAGGAAATGAAAGACACTTGAGGAGGGTTGGAGGATAAATAAAATCTCCTTAATGATATGATGTTTTTCACTCACAAAGGAAAGTTTTTACTTTCAATAAATAACACCTAAATCTAAATAAATAGAAATTTATTTAACTTTAAAGGGAAGAGGTAGGGTTTATTTAAATTGGTGAAAACTGAGAAAAAGAGAAAGAGAAATTAGGATATTTTTAAAAATATTTATTATTTGGTTATACCAATGATGCTATAGAAAATTAAAATTTTAATCTACCAATGGTGGTAGTGGTGGCAAAAGTGGCAATGATGTTAATGGTGGTGATAGTGGCGACAGCAGTGGCGGTGTTAGTGATGATAGTGGCAGTAGTAGTGTTAGTGGTGACAATGGCGGTGATAAAGGTGGTAGGGTAGTGGTGGAGGTGGCAATGATAGTGGAAAGTGGTAACGGTGGCAGTGGCTTTGGCGGTGACGGTGGTAGCGGAGGCAGCAACGACGGTAATGACAATAGTGATGGTGGCAAAAGTAGTGACAACAATATTGGTTGTGGTGGCGGAGGCGGTGATGGCAGCAATAATAGTGGTTGGGGTGGTGGTGGCAGTAGTGGTGGTGGTAGTAGATGTAGCGAAGGCAGCGACAGGCGACAGTGGTGGTGAGGGTAGTGGCGGTAGTGACAACAGTAAGACATAAGTCTGGTATATTAATTTTCTCCCAAAATGCATATGTTGATGGGTGGATAGCTTTGGGGCTAATTGTCTACCCATTTTTCCTAGTTTTCACTCTAGATTCTCTTTCCTCATTATACTAATCAATGAAAACTACGAGATTTTTATAAAGTTCATTTCCTTACCTCCATTTTTTACCAATCTAGGGTCTATTTTGATTTGTAGAAATCTAGAGAAAGAAAAAGTGAATTTGAGTAAAAGAGAAACTAGATGATTCTTACAAATTTTCTATTGTTTGGTTGCACCAATGATATATAAATTTAAAACTCGAATCCACCAATAGTAGTAGTCGTAGTAGAGGTGGTAGTGGTGGTGGTGGTGTGACGGTGGTAGCAGTGGCAGTGGTGGTGGCAATAGAGATGGTGGTGGCGGCGATGGAGATAGTAGTGGTGGTGATAATGATAACAGTGGCAAGGGTGGTGGTGTCATTGGAGACAACGATGATAGTGGTTGCAGTGGTGATGATGGTGGCGGTGGTAGTGGTAGTGATGGTGACATTAATGGTAGTGGCGGTAGTGTAGTGGCAATGGCAATGCATGAGTCTTTGGTACATTAATTTTCTCCCAAAATTCATGAGTTAAGGGGTGAAATGTTTTGGGGCCAATTTTTCATATTTTTTTCCAATTTTTACTCTAGTTTCTTTTTTCCCTATTGCACCAAATAGTAAAAAACTTGGGATTTTTAAGAGATTCTTTTCCTTTGTCCTCTTTTTACCAATCCAAATAGACCCTTAGGCACACTGACAGCGAGGAAAAAGAAATATAGAGGAAGAGAGTAAAAGAGAGTGGGCTCTTACTTTGTGCTCTAAAAATGTAATTGTCTCTTTGGATTGGTGGAAAGTGAGGGAATGTAAAAGAATTTTTTTAAAATCACATAGTTTTCACTATTTGGTGCAATGTGAAAAGAGAAAATAGAGTAGAAATTAGGAAAAAATAGGTGAAAAATTAACCTCAGAACTTCATACCCCTCAACCTATGAATTTTGGGAGAAAATAAGTTTACTAAAGACTTATGTCTTAGTGTCATTGTAGTCAATGCCACCACCACAATTATCACCATCATCGCCACTCCCACTGCCTTAATTGTTCATACTACTATCGTCACCACCGCCGCTGCCACCATTACTACCACCACTACCCTCCGCTACTACCATAATTGCCACCATCGCCACCATTATTATCACGTTGTTATCACTGCTACCATTGTCACCACCACCCCACTACTACTACTTCTAACACAACAACTACCACTATTACCATTATCAACTCTAATTTCTCTTTTACTCAAAATTACTTTCTTTTTCTTTTTTTCTTTCTCCTTCTTTTTCTTCATTTTTTTATCTCAATTTCTACTAATTTAAAAATATTTTAAATATTTCTTATATAAAAAATGATAATATCGAATAAATCTGACATATAAAAATAAAAAAACTTACCCAAAACAAAAGAGAAGTGAATAACAATGATAAAAGTTGACTAAAAAAAAATGAGTCTAGGTGTCATTTCAAATTGAGGGGATGTGAGTCAACGGTAGAAATCTTTATCATTGTCAAAACACGGTGTGTGAGCATATCATCTAATTTGCAATCAAGACTTTTCGATTTTAGAAATCTTCCGAATCTGATTTGGTCAGAATTATCAACCTAGGTCGGCCCCAATCACCCAAGAAAAATATCCCGCGCCAAAGGAGTCATTTGCCAAATGTTCTGTGTGGGCCCTACTATGGTCCCATGAGCCTTTAAAATTGGGACCCACCCACTTTGATTCACTTTCAAAGAGATTATTCAGTACTGCGTCACGTACATGTTTCTCAATTGCATTGGCCATCTATTTCTCACATTTTAATACTCTCTGTTTTATATTTAATAATTTTATTTAACACAAAAAATTATTTTACATTAATAACTTTATTTTATTTAGTTAAAATAATTAAATACTTATAAATTATTTTTTTTCTTAAATATAAGTTTTATTATTTAATAAAAATATTTTTTAAAATATAATTATTAATACAAGATAAAAAAAGTTTAAAAAATAATATTGGACATATCTGTTATATGTATTTATATGACAGCACAAAATAATTTCTCCATTCCTACACTTGATTGACGTCTCTCTTCTTTAAGGATGTTACTTGAGTCGAATGTAAGGTAAAACCTAACTCAACCCGACCCTAATAGGTCGGGTTTGGGTTTTCGAATTCAACCCCAATAGTTATTCGAGTCACATTTAGGTTTACAATTTCTTAAATAATATTAAGTTTAGGTTTGGCAAAACTTGACCCAATTAAAGTTATAAATATAAATTTTTTATATTTTTTTATCAAATTTAACCTAAATAGTTATTCAAGTCTAATTTAATTTCTAAATTTAACCCAAATTCGGGTCAGATTAGGGTTTCACAAAACCGACCCAGTTGCATCCCTACTATCAGAGTTTTATTTTATTTTATTTTTTTATAAGAAACCTTCTAGATGTAAAAGTAAGTTTACATGCTTAAACACCAAAGTTTTAAAAACCGGTTAGGTGAATAATGGTCAACTTAGTTCAACCCCACAAAGAATTAGGAAAACCGAAAAGTTTGACTACGGCCTGGTGAGGATTTAAAGCGCATATTAATCTGGCGTGCATGGGAGGCTCCTGAAAATATATAGAACATATAAATGGGTCGTCCTGTATATTTAGATGCAATGTCTCTTAATTCATAACTTAATTAACTAACGTTATTTTTTTAAATATACATATAAAACTTAAAATAATTATTATTAAAATTTAAAATTTATGTATAAAGTTTTTAACGATTAATATGATATTTTTATAATCAGTTAATTATAATTTAAAATACAAAATAACTAACACTAGAGTCTACATATTTAAAATAGGAAGTATCTTTTGTACTTTTTGTTGGCTGTAAGCCGAGTATAAATACATACACTAATAATACTTACGTAATATATAAGACGATGTATATATTAATAATACTTATATTAATATATATTAATATGTGCGCCGTCAACCTACGCTTAAAAACGCTTCCCTTAAAACGAAAAAAGAAAGAGGATAAGTGATAAACCGAATCGGAGACAAAATCTGAGGCTTATACACCATCCACATCGAAAGAGCGCGTACACCTCACTGACATATTCCCCAGCAGCTCTGACATATCTCTTAGGATTCCCAGAAGATCTTCTCCTCCCGACCTGTCTGTCTTCCTTCCCCGTCTGTCTCCTTTCAGCTTCCCCGTCATTTCGTTGACTTGGGTCTTTCCTCACCTGCTTAGTCAGTTCCTGGTCTTCTCCTCTCTCTTTCTCTCTTTTTTTTTTTATCAATTTATTAACTGGACAGAGATATCCCTTTGGCCATTGCTACCAGTTTGCTCCTAGGGGCGGTCGGGGAGACCAAGATTCTCTCGCCGCCGAAATATCTGTGCCCAAACGATTCTGGGTATCGGCTGCTGATACGGCGATATCTTCCCCACCTTCTTTCTTGATTCCCGAGCTCTGTAATCTTGGATTCTGTTTCTTCCCTCTGGTTTTAAAGTGCACCACCGGACGTACAGAGGTCCTCCATTGCCCACTGACGACCCATTTGTGCTTTTTTCTGCCTTGTTTCTGTTCGTTTCTCTCTTCTTTTCTTCTCTGTCTCTGTGGTAAGAGAATCAATGTCGAGCTCGGCGGCGGTGGAGGATGGGTGTGGCTCCTCCCAGCTCCATGTTTTAGCCGTGGATGACAGTCTGCTTGACAGAAAGTTGATAGAGCGGCTCCTGAAGAACTCTGCTTATAGAGGTATGTGGCTGGGTGTTTTTTTTATTATGCTTTGCATTTTGAGGTGAAAAGGGTTCATCGTGGAATGACTTTGTTCGTGTGTTGCGATTTGGGTTTGTCAGTGACGACGGTCGATAGCGGCAAGAGGGCACTGGAGCTGCTCGGTCTGGGAAGAGACAACTCCAACAAGGTATCTTCACGACTTCTTTCTCTGCAAATCTGCTGTTTCATAGCCATGCTTCTCAGATATTTCTGCCTTCATTCAAGTATACAAAATTTAATTTTTATCCTAAATCTGTACTGACAGAAGCCTAAGGTGAACATGATTATTACGGATTACTGCATGCCAGAGATGACAGGGTTCGATCTCCTCAAGACAGTGAAGGTACAATCATGATTTATACGTTGATGCTGCAACAGTCATCTCTTTGTTTAACATATGTTAAGAGTTGTTTGTGCCTCTTCCTTTGACAGGAGTCGTCAACTCTGAAGGAAATCCCAGTGGTGGTCATGTCTTCGGAAAACGTCCCCACCCGAATCAGCAGGTATTAGAAGACTTCAACAGTCATTCAAATTTTAGTTTTTTGTTCTCTTCTCTGAGGCAATGGAATTAAGATTAGCGATGGATTGGCAGATGCATGGAAGAAGGAGCTGAGGACTTCCTGCTGAAACCTCTTCGGCCGTCGGATGTCTCCAGACTGCATGCTCGCATGTCTCGTGTCAGCTGAAGCATACATAGATCATGAAAGCTTATCGTTTCTCTTCATTTTTTTTCTTCTGTTTTTTGTTGGAAAGTAGACCTTTTGGAATTTTCTCTGTAATGTGATACAAGAACTTTGTAACGTCCGTGTACGATAGATGACTTTCTTCACCAAGGAAAACATCATCCAAACTCCTCCAATAATCAAATTAATAATACTGGATTTGTAGACCATTGATAAGTGAGGAGAACAATATGACAATTTAGAAAAATGGATTTAGCCAATATATTTAAGATTACGTCTACGGTGGAATGCTGCCAAAGCAAAATCCGAGACTAGTTCAATCACGGTTCTCACCCCATGTCAATTTTGGTGTCCAGGAGAAAACAAAATTTTCGATTGTTTTTCTTCATTGTTCGGTGCCAAACAGCAAATTGAGCTTTTCCATTGCCTGGCCCTTAACAATTGCTACTGGCAGCAGAGTCAAGTCCCTTCTCTCCTATCCCCTGTATTGCAATAACAACAACCCCAAGAAAGCTCCCATCTCCTTCCTTCCTGTGCTCCCTAACGGGGGAGCCCTTCATCCCCAAGTGTCCGCTAGTGATCTCAAATATGTATAAGGCTTTCATTCCCAGCCAAAGTAGGATTTTTTTCAACATCAGTATTGTCTGTTTTAGAAGTAATTACTATGTACCCTTCTTCCTTTGGTGGCACAGTATTGAGCTATTTCTTTTTAAGTGCATCAACTGGGTCCAAATATATTTTTTATTTTATTAGTCGCCAGCAAACTGATATTGTCCCAAGTCTTCCTGTAACGTAGCTTTCTTCCATTTCGTCTCATAGTTTCACGGCGCAGACTGCTTCACTAGTAACTAGGAAGAGTTTTTCATGACAATGAGCCCACGTTGGTCTAATATTTAAAATATCGCTAATGCTAATGTATGTTAATATAGGGATGCAACACATTTAAACTTAGCCTACATCAATAAGCATATAGGGATGTTCATGGATGTATGTTGTCCGTCATTGTTTGCGTCCGTTTTTATATAGAATGAATAATTTTTTTTTGTCTGGCCGCGGATACAGATAAAGTTTTTTGTCAACACTAATAGGGAGCTACGGCCATAGCCATATCCTTGTCCGTGGACCCCACTTACTTAAGATTCTTTTAATAATAGTAGTAATTATTATTAACTATAAAAAAAATAGAATTCAATTTCTATGTAGCATTTTAAGACAGTTTTAACATGCTACATATGTATTTGATAACTTGAAAGTATGAATCCAGTACTTATGTATTATGTTAAAACAGTCCTAACATGCTACATAGGGACTTGACAATTTGAAAACATGAATCCAATATTTATATACCATGTTATAACAATTCTAACATGCTACATAAGTACTAGACAATTTGAAAAATATAAATTTAGAACTTTATATAGCATATTAAAATAATATTAATATATTACATGGGTATTAGATAACTTGAAAACATAGTTTTAATACTTATGTAACATGTAAAGACATCTTTTATATGTTATAAAAATTCTAAAAAAATTAGATTAGGATAAAAATATCCAAGCCCGTCCGTATCTATAACGAACGAACTTGGACAAAATATAATACAGACTAAGGCAGACAGACGAATATGGACAAGAGTTATTCGGACATGGATAAGAGTTATTCAAATGACAGACAACACTATGTCTGCGTCCGTTTCCGTCCATAAACACCCGCATTCAGTTCCTAATGTAAACTAAATTTTCTAGTTCTTATTCAGGTGAGTTTCTTTATAATGCCCATTAAGGCCTACTTGCACTGAATATGTGACCAGTTTCCTATTGTCTGCTTGTTCCTATTTTTTAGTGGGGGTCAACTTTTGAGATCGTTCCCATATTTCAATGATATGCAGGATCAGTATGGGAGACTGACAAGAAAAGTTATGCTTGTGGAGATAGAGAATGGCTGAATGGGGGAGAGATTTTGATTCGCACTCAGCATTATCGCGCCAAGCTCATATTCTTTTGATCTTGACAATTCTGAAGACATTCAAGCATTCGCCGATGTCAATTTAAATTTGAGCAAAATTAATTTACTTTCGGTCAATCACATCTTTCAGCTCGCTGCATCTGGTTCTGTCTCTTGATCAGGATCATCCATGTCACCCCCATCAACCTCTGCTTCTGTCTCTGGCTCCATCTCCTGACCTGATTCTGGACCTGCATCAGTATCAGGGCTTTGCTTCTGTCTTTCATCAGGAGTTGGGTCTCCACTTTGAGGAATATTCCCCGGCGTAGTATCAGCGTCCATTGGTGTCACTGCATCTTCTAGATCAGGACCGCTACCACCACCTTCAGCTTCCGTTGCAACACTAGCAATCTTTGCAGGTCCACCGAAAATATGGTGTGGAAAAAAAATTCATGAGCCAAAAATTTCAAAGTTAATAATTACCAAAAAGAAAATGCAATACGGGATGCAGATAGACAGAGCATCTATGTTTTTATCATTGCTAGATGACTTGAGTGACTGAGAAGCCAATCAAATGACCAAATGAACGTTCAAACTGATGACCCTAGATAAGCTCAGAATTGTTTAGCACAGTCGAATCACCTGTGGTTCCTCAGATTGTGAGGAAGGGCCCTTAACATCCTCTTCCTTCCTAATTCGTTTAGACCTCTCACTACTTGGTTTTGTGTGGTATTTGGAACGAACTTCGGTTGGCAGAAGCTCTGGCGGTACAACTCCTTCAATACCGTGATCAGTAAACTGCATTGAGGAGACATAATGTTCATGAGGGGGGCACGTATAAAGCAGTGGTTTCTGTAATATGGAAGGATAGTCATACTCGAGAAAACCCTTCCAAGTCTTGCCGAGCAGAAAACCTGAGCCCTTTCCAACAATAAACCTGCAGCATAAAAGCAAACCTATGTCATATTCAATAAAAATTCAAAGAAGTAAAATTATTCAGGAATTATAGTTTCCTAATCACTATAGGAACTTTATTCAACATATATTTACAGTGGATTATAGAACAGGCAAACATTTTTAGGCCCCAATCATGTGTGGAAATCACTCTGTCAAAGCTCAAGAATGTTATCCATCCAAGTACAGACAAAGAAGATTGAAATTTCAAGGTCAGATGGAGAATGCATACATGTCAAAATGGAATAACAATTTCTGGCCCAATGGGCTCTCTAAAGAGTTTCTGTGGCATTCTCTAAGTACTCATGGATTACTTGCGATAATGTACTTAAACAATTTGGTCTAGAACTTAATTGTAGATTAAACATGCTTTTAGAATATTATTTAATCTTAAATAGAATCAAATTCTTTAAACTTGCTCATCTGAGCAAACCGAAAAATGATCCATTTTCCATATGTTGGCTTCACTTATACTGATTATGCTCAAATATGACAATCTACGAAGGAAGAAGAATTGTACTCAGCAGTTGTTAGTAGACTTACTTTATTGTTTTTGTGGTGATATTCAGCGTCTATACCAGATGATTCGTCCATCTGTAACAAAAAAGGCAAGATATTTTAATTTAACAGTAATCACAGAAGCAACTGCATAAATGATCAGTCTTCACCATGGCTTCAAAATACTAATTTCATTTGGCATAACATGAAGTTGGCAAGAAGCTCACATCTTCAGCAAGGGGTTTCCAATATTCTGTGATTGAAGGGGTTTGCACTCGTGCAGGATCAGTTAAAGCATTCTGAGTTTGTATAAAAAAAACACATTAGCATTTCTTTTATCCTTAAAATTAAGAAAATGAACCCATCTTGACAAATCTATCCACTTGTGGTGTCATGTACATTGTCAACTCCCATTTCAACCAAAATGGTTAATGCAATGAACAAATGAAATAATATCAATTAAGTACTCCAGATTTTTTTATAATGAGACATACAGGATTCTGATCTGCCCACTTCCAAAGTTGAGAGAGTTCTTTGTTTCCGAGTCTCCATCTAGGCTTGCTATACAAATGAAACAAAACAGCACTGTTAATAGTAATATGAAAACAATAAAAGTCAGTAAAAAAAAATACAGATCCAACAGTTCACACACAGCAATTTTAATAGGAAAACTATCCTCACAACACAGATCCAAGAGAACATATGAGCTGCCACTAATCAACAACTTACTCCATTTGCATTGTGCCAGTGACATAGATTCTGCTCAGCCATTCTGCCCTAACATAAATCAAAGTCATACATCACCAAATCTTTGGTCACTAGTTCATTCATGTCATCCAGGGGCATCTTTTCTACACGGGCATACCTTGTGAGCCAGTGACCACATCTCCTTACAAGAGCCGTTAATCCCCCCCCCCCCCCCCCTTCCTTCCTTTTGTTGGAATAAGGCTGAACTATCTCAATCAGTTTGGTCCTAATTTATCATCAATTAAAGTTATCCCTAAGCCCCCCCCCCTATTGTGGTCATTTCTATTAAGATCCCTAATAATTTTCCCACCATTTATTTTTATCATTCTTATCTCTGGCTTTCTTTATTGCCCAACATTTTGCAGAAAATAACATTGTACTATGTGTCTTATAGAATTTAGCTTTTAATTTATAAGGCATGTGTTTATCTCAAAGTACCCCTGAAGCTTGTCCAATTCAGTACCCAGCCCTAATCCTATGGACAACATCTCATCTTTTCTTTATTTGTATCAATTACAGAACTAAACTATCTAAATTGATTATGCTTAAATTTCTTCTCCAATTTTAATACAGCATTCATTTTTAACATTACCGACAAAATTGTATTCTACATATTCAGTTTTAATTCTACAAATCCTTAAACCCATAGACTCTAGTACTTCCCTCCATAATGCCGTCTTCTTATTAGCTCCTTCTGCAAACATATCTATTGATACTATATCATTAGTAAAATGCATCACACAGGAACTTCTTGGAGCTTTAAAACTTCCATTTCCGTAATACCCAAGTCATTTCTACTATATTCAGCTTATCTAAATGTCATAAATTTCTATCTGTTGTTACCCTTTAGATTACAAAAACTCATTCTTATCCCTCTTGTTTTAGGTGAAAAACAGAAAAACACTCTTGTGGTGGTGCCCACAATGGGCCACACCAGCTGCGTGCACCACCACTGGCCGTAGGTGATTCTCAACCATTGCCTCGTTGCCTATCTGGTGCCCGGGGCTTCACTCCCAAATCACACCTTCTACATGCAATGATTAGGCAGCAGAGCTCTACAGCACCATCTGGATGCTCTACGAGGTCTCCACTTGCAGAGAACTAATACCTATGCTCAAAATCCATCCACCACCTATTTAAATAAAAAAATAAAACAAATTCCATCCACCCATATAATTGTCATAATAAAAACCACTAATAGGCTAAATTAAGTCAACTCAATTACTTTGTTGACTGGTTACAAGAGAAGGGGAAGAAAAAACTGAGTCATACCACTACCCTTCCCAATCATGGGCAATACCAAAATCATTGGAATCTGAAGATGCAGTTGGTTGAAGTGGAAGGAAAATGGGTACAACCAAATGATCCCATTGGAGTTGGGGCCATTCAACACCAGTGCAGGCACTTGGTCATACAACCAGAGGCAGAACTAGGGGTGAAGAAACAGGGGGGCCAATTACACATTTACTCCCTGATTTCTATAGCCTAACCAAGAGATGAACATTACGTTCTAGAAAAATTTCCCAACAGATTGTGGGCCATGGCCACCCACTGTCATCACATTGGTCCGCCCCTGCTTACAACCCATTGTGCTCATATTAGGTGTTGTGCAGGGTCATCTCATTCCACAAAGAGCTCTCCCTCAGCATCTCATACACCTCCTTTACCCATGAGATAAACATTACATTATAGAAAAATTTCCCAACAGCTGGGGGCTCATGGCCACCCACTGTCATCACGTAGGTTTGCCTTGCGTACAACCCGTTGTGCTCATATTAGGTGATGTGCAGGGTCGTCTCATTCAACAAAGAGCTCCCCCTCAGCATCTCATACACCTCCTTTACCAGCATCATCCAATGACGAGTTGCTGTTGTACCTAAAAAACATCATGGTCTTATGGGGGAAGCCATGGTTGAGGTACTTGCAGACTTCACTAGCGACCTCGTGGGAAGTGGCTGAGTGCATGTGAAACCAGGTTGGCTGGGTTCAAGGCTGGCATCACTGTAAACCATTGGTCGAACATGACAAACCCTCAAGCCAAGGCGACATAGACCTGAAGGACCAATTGCTTGAACCCACTCATGACGGTTCAAGACGAGCTGGCCAACATGTTCTTGGCTTGCTATGAAAAACTCAGTCATCAGGGCAGGTGTTACGGGCACGAAACTTTGCCTAGCGTCCACACTCGTGATGGCCAGATTGCACCGTGCAACTAGCAGCCACTTTCTTCCCTTCCCACTCGTATGCAAAAGGAAAAACAAGCAAAACAACCACAACGCAACATAACCAACCTGGTGCAAGGGTCTCTACCCAAGCTATATAAATTAGTCCGTTGAAATACCCAAGTAGAGAGAGGGCAAGGCTGAACCACCAAAGCTGAGAGCTCTCCTCTCTTTCTCCCTGGTTCGCTGTGCAGGAAAAATCACCAACTAATCTGCCATGGCAGCCCCATCCTTCTCCCTTAAATAGACTCAGCCATAGGCTGACCGTCCTAGAGCAACTAGAAGTACAGAACCCACTCAATACAAGTATCCTCACCCTGTCCAACTCTCACCCCAAAGCCATTCCAGGCCAACATAGTTTAGGGGGTCTTCGTGAGTCCGTCTTCCATTAGAAGTCCTTCGCCATGCTGCTTCCAAGAGTCAACTTATCTAAGGGAATCAGCCAACCAACTCCCATCCGTCCTAGGAGTGTAGCCAGCCTGCCTGTATGAGTCATGTCCATCCTAGGAGTCTACTGCCCAGTCTCCTACTCAACTATGAGTGCAGCCAACCAGCATCGCTGAATCCTATCCGCCTTAGGAGTCCTCCCCTAAGTCCAAGGGGCGCCCAGCTTTGCCGCTAAAATCTTGCCCGCACAAAGACTCCTACCTAACCTGCTCCGCAAGGCGAGTAGCTCGTCCGGAATACCTCCCGTGCTGTCCCAGCATCCATCCATACCCAAGGGGCTGCCTAAGCTGTCCGTCGCCTAGCAAAACTCGACTATCCGCTGCCAAGTATGGGGGTAGCCACCCCCTTTCCACATCCGTCAAGTTAAGGGGGTAATAGGCCTCCCGCACTTGATTCTTCGACGCCCTCGTCAAAGCCCCAACTTCCCAGGTGCCCCGATTGAAGCTCTTCAGCCATTCGCCTCGCTGAACCCGCCATCAAGAAGCCAACACTTCCCATCACACCACGGCCAAGTCATGTTCCGCCCAGCATAAGTCATCTTTCGGCCAAGTTTGAGCAACACCCGCTGCCCACCATCCTGCGAACCTCTGCATCAGTCCGCCCCTTAGCTGTTTCGATCAGCCAAGGCATAGGGAGTCCGCTCCCCTCCATCCTCTGAATCATCAAAGACCCAAAGTTGCCCCCTCACCCGGGGACTACATCAGCCGAACACATCCCATTCGCTGCAAGGGACTCATCCAGGCTACCTCCTCATGCTCAGATTCGTCTTTCTCCTCCTCAGCGACAAGTGCCTTCAGCCTTCCCTGTTTCGGACAGCCCTTTGCACGGTGCGGCCCTTGGGGTATGAAACAGCCAGCACCTCTCTTAGGCCAGCCCAGCTGCTCACCCTTGTCCATGCCACCGTTGCCTCCTTTGCTGCCCTCCATGTGATGTTGATGACGCCAACCACTTGAACACCCACGAACTGCACCAACAGCCCGTCCCATGGCTGCCTCGCTCAGCCAACTATGTGGGGAAACCGCTCCCTCCCTGTTATGTTGGTGACGCCAGCCACCTGAAAACCCACGAACTGCACCAACAGCCCGTCCATTGGCTGCCTCGCTCAGCCAAGTATGTGGAAACTGCTCCCCCCAAGTACAAGCCTGCCCATAGACCTGCATCCCGCCATGATGCTGATTCTAAAATTCGCTTCAGCAAGGTGAACGCCATCTCCCAATGTTCCAGCACCTCGCTGCCTAGCAGATCTGCCAACGACCTTCGCAGCAGCCAGTCAAGAGCCATCAACTCCTTCGAGGATTCCAGCACCTCAGCACATGTCCAACCTGCCTAGCGCCAAGCCCATCCAAAGCTTTCACCTCCTTCGGGGTTGTCTCAGTGCTTCAGCAAGGTGAATCTCTTATCTGTCCAGCAACAACCCGTCAAGGACCTTACCTCATTCAGGTATCCCAGCGATTCAGCCAACTCCTTCGCAGAGACCTTACAGAGCTTTCACCTCCTTCAGTATCCAGGCAATGGAACTAACCGTCACGGGCGCGAAGCTTTGCCTAGCATCTGCACTCGTGATAGCCTGGCTGCACCGTCCAACCAGCAGCCACTCTCTTCCCTTCCCACTTGTATGCGCAAGAGAAAATAAGCAAAACAACCACAAAGCAACACAACCAACCTGGTGTAAGGGTCTCCGCCCAAGCTATGTAAATCAGTCCGTCGAAATACAGAAGTAGGGAGAGGGCAGGGCTAAACCACCAAGGCTGAGAGCTCTCCTCTCTTTCTCCCTGGTTCGCTGTGCAAGAAAAATCACCAACTAATCTGCCATGGCCGCCCCATCCTTCTCCCTTGAATAGACTCAGCCATAGGCTGGCCGTCCTAAAGCAACTAAAAGTACAGAACCCACCCAATACAAGTATCCTCACCCTGTCCAACTCTCACCCCAAAGCCATTCCGGGCCGGCATAGTTTAGGAGGTTTTCGCGAGTCCGTCTTTCGCTAGAAGTCCTTCGCCATGCTGCTTCCAAGAGTCAGCCCATCCGAGGGAATCAATCAACCAACTCTCATCCATCCTGAGAGTGTAGCCAGCCTGCCTGTACGAGTCCTATCCGTCCTAGGAATCTGCTGCCCAGTCTCCTACTATGAGTGCAGCCAACTAATATCGCTGAATCCTATCCGCCTTAGGAGTCCTCCCCTAAGTCCAAGGGGCGCCAAGCTTCGCCGCTAGAATCCCGCCCGAGCAAAGACTCCTACCCAGCCTGCTTCGCAAGGCGAGTAACTCGTCTGAAACACCTCCCGTGTTGTCCCAACATCCATCCGTACCCAAGGGGCTGCCTAGGTTGTCCGTCGCCTAGCAAAACTCGGCTATCCGCTGCCAAGTATGGGGTAGCCACCCCCTTTCCGCATCCGTCAAGTTAAGGGGGTAACAACAGGGTTAGTGGAGGTGTTGTCCAAAACGTATATCTTGCCAAGCCCAAGAACTGCCTTGGCCTCAATCTCTAGTTTGGCTCAGTGGCACTAAACCCGCAAGGCCTCTCCAAGACCAATGACCTGGCAGCGAGCAAGTCAGATGGGGCACTCGATGTGAATTTGACCTTCCACCTGCACCACCTTCTGGACGAGATCATCTTCACCACTAACCCTCCCTACGAACTTCACTGCCGGCTCAAGTGCTTTTAGCTCAAAAGGGCAGGAGGAGGGGACTATGGAGCAAGGCCATTGATGCAGCGGCAAAACAGCAGTTGGAGTTGGAGGAATCATGCAACAGGCAGAGAAGATAGCCGAAGAAGCCTCTTTTGCATAGCAACAATGACAAGGAGAAGGAGGAGCCTGAGGCAGGGGGCGGCTTGTAGAGCATCATCTGGGTCCTGGCCAAGTGGTCGTCACTGTAGAGCACCGTCACTAGGTCATCGGGCTCAAAAGGGCCAATCCAGGAATTAAACCTGAAGACCTTGAAGGCAACGAGGTGCTGGTCTGAGCTCCTACCGACAAGGTTGAGGAAAGTGATGAGCGATACCAACAAGGAAGGTGCGAAGGGCAAGGTGGCAAAAGGGGATAATGAAAAAGGAGTGAGCATGCAAAGAAGAAAAAGAGCTTGCAAGCAAAGAGGGAGAGCCTGATAACAAAGAAGTTTGTGACGGCAGGGATGCGGAGAAGATTGAGGACCATTGTAGTCCCCACCTATGGGCAGTGGTGGTGGTGGTCCATGCCATCGGTACCCACCACATCCAATAAGTGTATTTTTGTCTTTCACTTGGAAAATAAGGGGTAATATAGAGTTTTGGCAATCTAAAGGGTATAATAGATAGAAAATTATTATATATGGGCACATTGTAAAAAATATGACAGCAATAATGAAAGTTTTAAAGTCCGGTTATTTAGATATTATCCCAAGGGTCTTTCTTTTTCTCCCTAAATTGCTCCATCAATTGGCCAAGTAAAATATAGCTTCAGTTGTTGATCTTGCCGGCATAAAGCCAAATTGGTTTTCAGATATTGTAGCCATTTTCCTTAATTTTCTCCCAAAGTTTCATCTCATGAATCATTAGCTTGATGCCTCTACATTTTGCAACTTTATAACAACCTCATTCTCAATAATTTGCGTCATATGAGCTCTCACTATATAAAACTAAAATCTACCAAAGTCTTAGCAGTTTGAAAAAAATTATAGAAAAGATCTGGTCATTGACATTTTGAAATGTACAAAAATATTTACAAGTATCTCCATGTGTATAGAAAAAATTCCTTGATAGGAAAATTCAACTTAATGTATCAATCTCACGATATTCATTATCAAAAATTAGGTTGATCTTTTTATATTATATGGAGGACTAATGGCAGACATGTACGTAATTATTCAACAAAATGTTCATTAAAACGATAGGCAACATTAGTTTTCCAAAAAAAGTTAAAAAACCATATAAATATGGTTCTTCAACCAAACTCTTTTTGCCGTTGCTCATTTTTTAGGCAACCTCCAGAAAAAAATCACAAAATCTTCTGCTCGCATGCTACAAAATTGACTACCAAAGGTCTCCACATTTTCAGTAGGTAACCTTAGAAGTATAACATTTTGGAGGGAATGCAAATTGGATCAACATACATACCGTTTTCTTGCTCCCTCCTGTCCTAATTTTTTCTCTGCCACTTGCTTTTCAAATGCTGGGCAGCCATCACGTTTCCACCATACCTTAACAGAATTAGAGAGAGTAAATATAGATGTAAATGAATTAACGAACCAAGTGAACAATGTATATACACTTACCCAATTCTTTTCACGTTCTAGTATATGCTCAATGCTGTGAAGAAATTCCTTTCCTTTAGGAGGGATCATTTCAAGAAGCTTCTTTACCCGCTCCTCACAAGACTTAATTTCTTCTTTCTGGAACCACAGGCAACAACTGGAACCAGCTAAAAAGCACGTGGAACAAACAAACACTACACCTGACAACAGACTATAGCAACAGTACTACACTTTACAGAACATTCAAATCCTCCAAAACTAAAACTTTAATCCATAACTTATTACGAATGTATGAAATTTCATTTTTTAAGCAAATTTATAGGGAAAATTTCTGTCTTCAAATTTTGGTAAATGTGGTGAAATAGTACTCCCTCCATCCCATATTAATAGCTACATTTAGAAAAAAAAATGGTTTTTATTGAATGGTGAAACCCACATATAAGAGAAGGGAAAATAAGCTTATGACACTCTTTTTTAAATACCCAACCACTTAAATTGAACAAAATGGAGCTTTTAATATGGAACAAACTTTTTTACTAAATGGAGCTATTAATTTAGTATGGAGGGAGTAAAACATTTCAACATCGCAACATAGAACCCTGCAAGAGTTTCCTAAATCTTACACTGGAAACAACAAGGAAGATCCAAGGTAAAATTTGCTTATAAACTAACAACTTGCCACCACATTGGGTCCCAGAAACACAGCACAATTCACATAAGATAGGAAAAGATAATTACAGTGTTTTATAGAATCTTGTACAAATTGATTGATATAGAATAGCCTTAGATATTTTGAAATTTTCATGCAATATATATGCTGCTGGTTCACCAGAAATACGGGAAAACATGCACTATATTCAATTATGAAAAAAGTTCCTCCGTGAGACACTCAATTATCCATAGAGTTAAGTCTTTAACATATAAAAAAATACAAAACCTCTCCAAGAAAGTTACCACATAAGAAAAAGTTCATAAAAATTAATTACTCACCATGCTTTCTGAACTTCCATCTTTGTCAGTTTTCCCGGGAGCCTAAGAGCATAGAAAAGCAGTTAACATATAAATTGTTTGTAGAATTTTCTTACCATATTCAAAAGTCATTAATGAGGTAGAACTGTAGAAGACTTGATATTCATATATACATTAGATTTAAAGCAAACAGCCAATAAAATTTATAGTAGGTTAAAAATCCAAATGAAGTTGGTCTTAGAATAAAGGAAACGAAACCAAACAGTAGACACACAGACACATTAACATTTTAGTTAGAAAGAACCAATACAAATTGGGAATTTTGTGCGATCTTATCTAGACAAACAATTGGCACTAACTAGGACTAAAATGTGGTCATATGAGCTTTATATTTATTTCTTATAGATAAATGTGATATATGGTACAAGATTCCAGAAGAAATCTATCTTCAATTACTGTATAAAAATAGATAGCATACAGGAGAGTCAGTAGCTAAATGCATTCCACCAGGTCACAGGGACACATATGAAACGACCTCCTAGGTCAACCTGGATAGTCGACTCCACCATAACATGTATTTTCACTACTATTTTTGTTAATGTGATTACATACAATTCTTTTCTTTGTCCTTACACTATAAATAATACAATCTCTTTTTCTCAGTAATTATACTATTAAAAGTAACAAGAACAACAGTAGTAATAATAATTGAAAGCAACATCCTTCTATTTACTTGATAAATCCACCATTATTACAGCTTAATTTTAAAAGGAATCATCATTAAACTATATATTAATATATTTATATAAATAAAAAATAAAAAAACAGCCAGCAAGTCACTTGCTTGACCCAACCAAATTATTGCCTAATATCAGCAGGCCAACCATACATACAAATCACAGATGAGTGATGTACCTTAAGATAATCAAACAATATAAGACACTGAACAAGGATATGTCGTCGAAAACTGGGATCTTTCAACTGGAGACAGATGAACAACTCACTTGTTAATGAAAAATATCAAGAGAATTAACCAAGTTCGATAAATTTTCATAGACCTCCTATTCATAGTATTTACCTCTAACCCCATTAGTTTGCTGCTAGTCAAATACTTTATGCTGAATGAAGCTGCCTCCTCTTCCTCAAGGTTATTTGCATTGCCATCATCCTCACCCAAAGGCTGGGCCTCAAAGGTATCTAGTACTACCTTTCCAAAGTAAAAAATAAAAAATTAAACAGAAAAGTGAAAAGTACAAAAGAATTGTATCCAAAACGCTTCACATATGTTTTAAAGCGTGAAAGTAACATGTACCTTTAAGTTGGAGGAAAATTTCTGCCACTTAGTTGGTGTCAGTGTAGTTGCACCAGGGTTACGAAAATGCTCCTGAAAATCAGAAAATTTGGTCTTCTAGATTGAGAATTCAGGACTCAAAGCATATACACAAGAAATCCATAAGCAAATTTTTCTTGAGTTCATAAACCAAGTCCAAATCAGAATATACAGAAAATCCAGTGACCTTTCTTCTAATAATAGTAATTGTTTTCAGTTTTAAATGAGCCATTATATGCGTAATGCAGAGCTACTGACCTGCAAACTCCAAAAGGTCTTATAGAAATTGAAATCAATAGGGATACCTGGAAACAAGGAATGAAGGAATATGTCCGCTCCAAATTAAAAAAGAAAACACGAACTACGAAATCAAAGGGAAAGAATCATGAAATAGAGAAAAAATGGTTTTTGATTTATACCGTCCGGAGCATCCTTCTCATACTTGGTTTCATTTGATGTGTTGAACACACCTTTTATGTTAACAGCTGTAATATTGCACAATAGACAGCATCTATAAAATGAGAGAGACACATTTTAACTAAACCAAAATAAAACCAGAAGAAAAGAGAAAATGGCAAAGATGGTGTACCCGAACGTTCAGACAATGGGAAAAAATGAGCAAGGAACATGAGAATTCTACCACAAAAGACAACATCATTTGCCTGCAATCAAGATTACATAATGGAAGTTGTGATTAATCTATAGAGAACATATATAAAGGTGACTCTTATATACCTTTGAGAGTCGACGGAGAAGCTGATTGCATGTCCTCAACATCACCAGCTTTCCTCGTCCAAACAACTCTTGCTATAAGTAGGGTACCCAATAATTGATAACAATATCAGAGACATGAATTTGGAGAATCTCTATGAGAGTGCCACCATCTATGCAAGGGTCAATGAGTTTCACCTTTCCTAGTGTATCTTGTTTACTCTCTATATAACCAAATACTTCCTTGCCATCTTTCATTGTAGACATTTCAGTCAAATCTTCTAGCAGTTGAAATATCATTCCACCCTCAACATGTCCTTTCTCACAAAGATGGAGAACAATGTCTGGTGGCAACAAAAGCATTTAAAATACATTGAGGGTTATGATAGAAGAAAATCGAAAGAAACATTTTGCAAAGCACTATCATTTATATGAGACTATAAATGTTTAAACAACTAGTTAAGTTTTAAATATAGAATCAAGCAATACCAAGAAGTCGCGGTATTTGACCCTGGTTATCCACTCCATCATCAATAGGTTTTCCAAATTGCATAACTCGTTCCCCTGACTGAACGGCTGAGGACTACAAAACATGGAAGCAAAAGGAAGCCGGGATAAGGTGTATGATGATGATATATGGAAGAACATAGGACAAGAGCCTCTGCTTATTAAGAATACGACCAAGAATTATATTTATGTTTGTTGAACACAGAACTTTCAAAGCATTTGATGTTTAAACATTTGAATAAAGAATAACACTTTTGGATACAGTCAATCTGGCCTGGTGATACAAATGTTTACGGTACCAAAAAATTTTTACCTCTCTGTTCTCCCTTATCATATTTATGGAGAAGTATATATGGTAAAGACACTCGGAACCCATTAATGTGAAAGTTAAAGAGCAAAGTATGTTATATCTAAAACCCGTACTCTATAGGAATATAAAAATCCGACATGTGCATTCTATAAATTTGGTAATGCCAAAAAGGCATATAAACAACCTAACATTTTATATAGGTGTACATATCTTACAACATGCCAAGCCATGTTACATCGTGTACTAAAGAAATAATGCAACTGAATAAAAAACATTCAATTAGAGTAATGACTTACCACGAGTTCCTGAAGTAAAGTTCGAAGGGCATTTTCCAACGATTGATTCTCGTCCTGAACAAGTACAGTTTGCCTCTGTGCCAAGCAAGAAACTTACACACTAAATCCAAGATGAAATCTACCATTCCATGGTACATGAATATACCGTAAAACAATGGGCACTTTAATAATTCAATGAAATACTCCTCCATAGATAATGAGTGATCACCCACGCAATCATGATAATATTGCCATATTAGTAGGAGAAAGATAGTGTTTGATACAACAAATCAGTTTAAACCCAAACCCGGAACTTGTCACCATTATACAACGCAACATGACTATTTAGAAAGCAATTAAATATTGGATTCACATTACACGGGATAAACAACACAACTATAATAATGTTGGCAGGTGATTATAAGAAAGAAAAGACCACCTGAGGCTTAATAGCCTCCTGCATCGTCTGCAGCGCAAACTCAGATGGCGGACCAGGTTGTAGTATAGCATTTTTGAAGATTTCCTGCAACCACAAACAATTAGAAACAGAAATTTCAAGACCCAACAACAGGGAGAGGCTAGAAACACGAATAAACCTTCACTCTTTTAGCTGGAACATCAAGCGAACAAATTTTCAGGCACACACATACACACACATAGGAAGGGGAGGGAGGGAGGGAGTACAAGAACTCGGTCACGATCAGCGTGGCAGGAAATGTGAACAGGAGTACGGTCCTTCTGATGCTGGTGGAGCAAAATCCGAAGACCCGTCGAAGCTGCTGCTGCTTCCGCCATAATTGAGTACGGGCAGCGGAGACTCCAAAAGCTCCAGCGTCGGGAACTGCTTCAGCAGCCTCCAGCTTCCGGCTCCCCCTTCTCGAATCTGAAGTCTGGACTGAATTGGCGAGGTTTTCCGGTGGCCGGAGGTCGGCCCACGGCGCGGAACAGACCATGGGCTTTTTTTAAAAGTTTCGAGGAAAATAAGCCCAGTCCAGCTTCGAGAGATTAGGCGATGGGCCGGGCCAATACTCTACCTTATCGTGCAACACCTTCAAGATCATCGTCATGTTTTGGATGGCACAAGTACAACCGATATTCTTCAATTTTAAACTCGAATTAACCACTTTCATTTAACATATTAACTCACCTATGTGACAATTTTAAATGTATATTTTTTATCTTACACCAAAATTACTCACAAACAACAAGTTAAAATAAAATGACCTAAAAACAACAAATAAAAGAATAATAAAACTATTTAATCACCTAAAAATTACATATATAATCAAGGAAACAAACAAACAAAATTAAAATCGAAATACATAATTGAGTGAAAATTTGAAATTTCCCCTTGAGAGAATGTTAGTCTCGAAGGAATTTATTTTCACGCCTTAAGTAGGGAAAAATCTCCAACCCTTGTATTTTTAGGATTTGTTGTGGTTTCTTGTGTAAAATGAATTGTTTTTATGAGAGAATATTCTCTCACTAGAGCGCAAAGAACCATGATTCATTTTCTTGTGCTAATCATGTGTAACTTTTCCACATGCGAAAAATAACTTATTTTCTCTAAATTAGACTATATTTTATATTTTCCCCCATATTGATTTAATGCATATAACTACATATATTTGAACACATACGTATGTGTGTGTTATCTAATATTATTTTAAATATATGTATCTACATGTACATAAAAGTACGTAGCTATGATAATAAAATAAGTGAGATATATGCATATATAGAGAAAAATATAATATGTGCCCTAGCTCACTTACTCCAGCGTAAGGTTGGGCATCTCGAGCTGTTGGACCTCAATCCGATGGCATAAGGGGGAAGGTGATGATTTAAACTTGTTTGTCAATTGAATTATGTGTAATCCAATGGCCTGCGAAGCACAGGCTCATTCTAAACCAATCTCATATATATAAGTTAGATTTTTAATTTATATATATTATATTAGGTAATTTTTATTAATAAAGAGAAAAAATATCTGCTTTTCATCCTATTTGTACACAACACTCGCATTGATACAGGGATGGAGACAAAGGGTAAGGGATCTTGCTATATCTACCTAGAAATTGAAAAGGTCTGGAGGGATTTTGCTGAAGTGCTTTGCCAAAATTGACCGCAGTCAACTCTTGCATAGCCTGTTTGGAGATGCTCTAATGCACTCAAATCAATTGAGCATCGCATCTTAATTATGCAATGGAAGTTTTAGTTTTGTACTTCACTTTGGTCATGTCTATGTTCACCTATGAAATATCAGTTCTATTTTAAGTGTCATCTGAGATTGGAGATGGATTAATATAGGCTCCATTAGTTTGTCCCCTAAAATCCTTAAAAGAAAAAAATTTCATGTTTTTTACATTTTTCTGTGTCCAGTGTTTGTTTGATTATGATTTTTAAATTTGGTCCAGGGAAACAAATGAAATCTTGAACTTACCGGCAATTTGGCTGCAAGATTAATTACCATTAAATACTTTGAGCTTGCTTGTGTTTGCACTTGGATGTGTATTCAGGCCATAAGTTGAGCTTCGAGCTAACACGGTCAGAATCACAAGCCTTTTAAGGGAAATATGCAGCCAGATTTGATTCATCTTCGTATTTGTTTGTTACAAGCTAGAATCGCTTTTGATCTCAGTTTTGCCTTTTGAAGGGAGATATATATATATATATATATATATATATATGTAAAGCTTTATGTCTTTTTCTTTCTTTATCTTCTTTCGCTGTCAAATGTATCTTTCAGTTGTCAAGCAAAGCATCTTTACGTTGATATGCAAGTTCAGCTATCTATTTACCTTCTAAATCACCACTAAAGAAAATATTATCATGATGACTGATTGAGAACCCAATACTTTCATCACTAGTTCTCATCAGATCATCTCACAAAGCACAGCCCTGAAAAGGGCACAACATATATTCCCCACCATGGATGGACGACAATAGCTGACAGACCACAATTGTCAACATTGCCTCGTGCATCTAAAGCTCACCCTCTCCAGTCCCTCCCCTCTCAAGCGATGGAGTGGACAAGCTTCATTTAAGACGGCCCATATCTTCTCCCCACCGTCAGTCTTCACCTCACCTTATCCCCTCCGGGAATAGCACTGCATGTTCTCCGCGTAGTCGAGAAAAAGGACGGGCCAACCAAGCCAGTTGGGGAATCCAACACTCTAATATCTGCGTCTCAGCTGGACTCGTGCCTTTAATTGTTTCTTCTTTTTCCCTCTGTCCTATAGTAATAATTTTATTTGGTAAAAAAATATTTTGTATTATTAATTTTATTTATTTAATTTAAGTAAATAAGTATTATAAACTTATTTTTATTTTTTTTAGATGTGAATTTCATCCTTTAATAAAAATTATTATTTTTTAACTATAATTATTAATAAAAAATAAAAAAAAATATTATTGCGAACTGCACTTGCAGAAATATTTGCACAGCCGGCTATGGACTCTCCCTTATGCCCGAGTCCTGTTTAAGGAAATGAGTAACTAAAAATTCACCTTTGCATAAATGAGTAGTGATAGTATTTAACTTTTTATAATGGTGTAGACGATTGGCCCTGTTATAGCACCTTATCCAGATACCAATATTTTAAAATATATGTATTATTTATATTATATATATTGGGTACTTTGCGATATAATCTTTGTGAGTGGTCAATGGAGTGGCTATAATTTCCCTTGTTAATGAAGGAAAAAAAATAACTATTTATAATACTATTCTTTACCCTATTCATAAACTTATTTTTTACTATCTTCCTATATTCTTTGACAAGCACCTCAACAACCTTTTTTATAACCAACTATGATAACTTTTACTGACTATCAAGTGAAATCAACTTTGGCAATTAATTTTGTTCACCTTTTTCACAAATTTTGACATCCTTCTTCCCTACCTTTTCAACTAACTAACTCAGGCAACCGTTTTCTATGACCAAGTATAGTGATGTGGAGTAAGACAGGGTGTGCCAAAAAATAGTGGTGCAAGGAGACAATTTTTTAAAAATATTCGAATTTTATACCACAGTGGGGTAAGCGCAATTTTCAGTGGTGTGAACATTCTATTTTACATATATGCATATTTAAACTATATATATTGTACTTTTTAATATATATCACATACATATATGTTAAAATTTAAATAGTATATTATTTATACGAGAAAAGTTAATACAAGCCCAAGGCACATTCACACACTAAAGCAAGCATCGAAGCACAATCTACATCGTCCCATTAAAATATAACAACACAAGTATTTAAAAGGGAAGGAAAATATTAATATATTAATATAACAAGAAGTGGTTTTATTTATATTTCTTCTGTTTTATATTAACAGTTTAATTTATTTTATAAATTAAATTAATTTAAATTTATTTTAAAAAAATTAAATAAAATTATTAATATAGGACTTAGGCGTACAAAGTAAGTTTATGGGGCTTGGACAACTGACGCCAAAGTCCGGAGACGATCGGATGGCACTCGCGGACTTTGCAGTTCGCGTGACGTCGGAATAATGGACATGGGCCCCGGCACTAAAGGGACGGCCCAGCTTTGGCTTTTGGGCTGGCCCTTCCGTTCATGGCTTCGCCTCCTTCTTCTCCCCCAAATCGACGCAACCCTCAATTGAACTCTCGGTTGCCGGTGATGGGGGCGAATTTGATTCCGGATTATGATTGGACGAGCGAGGTCGGAGGATCCGACGCCGAGTTTGGGTGGTCTCTCGATGGTTTCGACAATTTCTCGAACACATGGTATGTGTTTGATTTTGTTCTTCAACTTTCTCAGTTTTTTGGCTGTTCATGGTTGCTTTTTTCTATTGATAATTGTCTGATAAGTGATTCAAGTGTTGTTAAGTTTTTTAGTTTAACTTAATTCTGGTAGTTTGGGAATATGGCAGTTTGCAGATTGATGGAGGATGTAGAGATGTTTGTTTGGTTGAACGGGGGAACTCTAGGAAGAGGTATAATGACCCTTTTGCTGTTTAGTTTCATTATCTTGCTGTTTTCTGGCATTTTGTTGACATGCAACTAGCCAATGGAATACTGATGTTGAAATTTTATTCCCAGTTGTTACTTCACTTGAGTGTCTTTTTTTTTTTCAAACTTCGCTTGACTGCCTGGTATTCATGATTTGTAATATTATGACTCTTTTTGAAGCATTGGGTAATGACGTATTTTTGTTTGCATTTCGAAAATGGTTTGTTTTTTCTGAATTTTTGTTTTTGTGCTTTCTTGGGTTAACTTTGCGTTTGCTTTTATAAGAATTTTGTATTTTAATATTCTGTATCTCCTGGTATTTCTTGATACATAGTTTCTTCTATTGATCAATATTGGATTTAAACCCGCTCGTCACCAATTGACCAGTATTTAATGTGGACTTTTGACAATTAATCTATTCAACTACTTCTTAGATGAATAAAGTTCGTTATGCCATTTTCTATCTAGGTTTTGTAGATTGGATTTTTCATTCTCTTACAAGTACATGGCACTGGCTGAGGGAAACGGCTGAAACAACTCCAGCTGCAATAATGCCCTAACACATATCTTTTATTCCCATATTTTCTGGAAAAAAGTTGTTTTGGGTCAAACTCTGAATGTTTTAGCCTGAATCTGTTCAGAGAGTGTTCAAATTCTTTCTATATGACAGGATAAGTTAAGAGGCTGGATATTTATGGTCTAATAAGAAGATTTTATTTATAAACTGCACAGAGGGCTTTTCTAGCCCACTTGCTTGCTAAGATACAGGTTCATTTTGCATTCTTGTCAGAGGCTACATTAAGCTTTCTTGAAAATTCTCGTGGATCGTTGTTGTGAATTTTGTTTTTATGTATGATTATTATGAAATACTCCCTCTGTCCATATTAAGTGTCCTATTTGGTTTTCAAAATAAACTAAAATTAGTTCATTTTGAAAGCCAAATAGGACAGTTAATATGGGATGGAGGGAGTAACTCCTTAGGGAATTACAAGGAATATAGAGTAGAGAAGGGGATTTAGGAGAAGGTTGGATGAAAGGTGAGAGATTAAGAAAGAAAGGGGAGAGGCATAGATGAAGAGGCGAAGGTAGAAAAGAGGAGAACTTAGAACTGTATTCAATTAATCAAGTGTTTTCACGTACTGAACTTGTGCTTTGGGCTGATGCTCTACATATGTTGATTAGTCAAAGCCATTTCAACAATAATTAGGATTTCTATTCTAGTAACTTAACAAACTATAACACCACTAGGAAACATTAAAATCTACTCAAAATATAACTAAAGAACTCTAGGCCTGCTAAGGCATAGGCAGATGGCCCATAACATATTAGTGTGTGGGCAATAAGGGTTTTAAATCATGTGTTCAGTGCATGAATGAATGTAAATGAGTTAACTGGGTTTCTGCTTATGTAACAAGTAAAGTTATTTTAAACATCACAAATACATGTTTGGGCGATCACACGTCTTCATGGTGTATGTTATGCAGGGAAAGAGATGATTCAACCGCAGGACCCAAGTCAAAAGCATGTCGTGAGAAAATGCGAAGAGAAAAACTAAATGACAAGTATTATCCTTCTTCCCGGGGTTTGGTTTTATGTGCAATTGTGAGCTTGTAACATGTGGGCTTCTTTTTATGTATGCTTCAACGCCATTTCTCTTTGGCCAATATAGGTTCCTGGAGTTGGGTTCAATTCTAGAACCTGGTAGACCTCCTAAGTCTGACAAAGCTATGATTTTGAGTGATGCTGCACGTTTATTGGTACAGTTGAGAAATGAGGCTCAGCAGCTTAAGGAAGCAAATGAAAAACTTCACGATACAATTAAAGATCTGAAGGTGTGTTCTTAAATGTGTAAATACTTCATTTTCTATTTTATTCTTCAGACCAAAAAGTTTTCCAATTATTGGCTTTTGGTGCTGAAATTATATCTGTGTTCTATTACTCAGAAACTTATTTTTTTAGAAGACACGAGTTTATATGCGATACAAATAACATCAGTTTAGTAGCGGACTTTGTTTTATACTCTCCTGATAGTAAGTTACACTTAATTATATCAATGTTGTTTTTTAACTTACTTTGATGTTTACAGGCTGAGAAAAATGAGCTGCGAGATGAGAAGACTAAGCTGAAGACCGAGAAGGATAGACTCGAACAGCAGGTCAAAGCCATGAGCTTGCCGCCTGCAGCTTTCATGCCTCACCTGCCTGCACTTCACTCAGCCGCAGCAGCTGCATTTGCAGCTCAAGGCCAGGCTGCTGCTAATAAGACAGTAGCTTATCCTGGGTTCCCCGGCATGGCAATGTGGCAGTGGATGCCTCCTGCTGTGGTAGATACATCCCAAGATCACAAGTTGCGCCCACCAGTTGCCTGAGATCCTGCACAAAGTGCAAGTACCAATCTGTAGTTGGGAACTAGTTCATGGTGGAGTCATTTTTATCATCTTGGACAATTTATGCCTGTGTTGTAATTTATAAGTGATGTTCGTGGCCCATGATTGATCTTTGGCCACAAGCTTGTAAGCAGCTTAATACGTCAGTTGAGTAAATATTGTGTGTTTTTTCGGTGGAATATTTTGGTACATGCTCACACAATATACAAGATTTAATGAACTTAATACTACTGAATAAGAATGGGGAAGTTACGAGGATGGAAGTCTATCGTGGTTAAGGGACTTAGAGGTATTTATGGTCCAAGCAGTGAAAGGTTGGTGCTGGGGGAGTCACTAATTTGTGCTGTCTCTGTGGCTCGAGGACATCAATATTTGATTCATATAGATGGGATAAGGGTTCATAACTACTACAATGCTACATGAGTGAATTTTTTAGGAAGTAAAATGTAAGATGCTGACAATTGTTTGAACTTGTTGTTTAGTTCATCTATAACATTATTATATTAAATGTAAACAAGCTGAATGCAAAAACATAAAAAAAGATGAATTTGAAACCACAAATACAAGAAGAGACACAAAAGAACTTTCTCGCCAGGCTTAGGCAAGAGAGCTTGGTTGATTTTTCTAAGAGAGCTCAGTTGATTTTTCTACTCGTATGTTTTGTGATAAGCTGGCCATCCTATCAACACTTAAAAATGGATAAATCAATGTCATACTACTTTGTATTTGACATGTTACATAAAGGAAAGTTGGTGATAAACCATCTTCTTACTTTTGAGATGTTAGCAGATCCATTACCTAAGACTTTAATGACGGATCAATTTCTACATCTTGTTCATAATATACGATTTCGACAGGGGTGTCAAATCTTGTGGAGTTCAGTATGAATATTAAAAGTTAGATTAAGACAGAACTAGGTGCACATATTGTTGTTTGGTATGTAGGCACTTCACCTAAATGGGGGAATGTTGGGGTTTTGTACCCACGTAAACCAGGAGAAAGAGAGAGCCGGTTTGAGAGAGACGTGAATGAGGTGAACCTCACCCAATAGAAATTGATGAGATAGGACTTGGTCAGTCCTATCCTATAATGGAAAATTTGGGTTAAAAGGGTAAGTGGGAGACGGATTCTCCCACTCTTACCCATATATAACCAACTCCTCTTTTGTGGATTAAAAAATAAAGATAAATGGGTTGTTGGTGAAAAACAAAACAGACACTTCTCTCATCTCCTCTCTCATGGATTTTTGAGTTGCAAGAGACAAAACCAGAGACAAGGCAGAAGCTTTCTTCATTTTATTGCGTGACAAACAAAGAAGACTACGCATTGGTAGAAAAACTGAAATAAGGCTATTGCTCTCATCTTCTCTTTGATAAATGGTGATTAGCCCTATTCAAGCCAAATTATCCCAGCAATTTAGTTAAGGAACAAAGGGGTTTCTCTTGATTATAAGAGAATGGATTCATCAAAGAGGTAATTTTGATTTCCCCTATTTATACTTGAAATAAAGAATAGGTCGTGCTTGATTTTGGGTGATTGGCCACGTTCTTGGAGCTCAACCCCTAAAGGTCAGTAGTTCTTAATTCATTCTTTAATTAATGTTAATTTTAAAATTATTTGAATTTGATCTACTACTTATATACATATTTTTGTTGTGAATGCTTGTAAATTGTTTGAGAGGGACATAAAGGTTGAATTTTTTGTACATCCATAAGTCGGGCTCATCACCAAGCTTCCGCTGCTGCCACTCAACACAATGGCGAATCGCCGGCAAGTGGCCAGGGCAGTAAAACCTTCATTTTTTTTCATTTTTTTCCACGGAAGCTTTCATATTGTCCTTTCTCGGTGCCAGTGACTCATCCTCTAGCATAATGACAAAGTAACTCATAATATGATGTGTCTCATATTGCATCACACGATTTGTCAATAATACATTTGTTTGCATATATGATATGTGTCATATTATGTTAACGATAACACAATGTGTTCTTTGCGCTAGCAACCCATAATAAGATTTGGTTCATATCACACATATAATAACACGACATGTCAACAATATGTGTTATTGATAATATGATATGCTCCATATCGCATATACAATGACATGATATTCACCATATGGTGTTAACAATAACACAATATGTGTTCTTCGAGCTGACAACCAATAATATGATACCTTCCATATTGCAAATATGATAACACGATATTCTCCATATCGTGTTAATGATAACACAATATGTGTTCTTTAAGCTGGCAACTTATATACGATAACATGATATTCGTCATATTGTATTAACGATAACACGATATGTGTTCTTTATTCAACAACCCATAATACAATATGTGTGTTCTTTGAACCAATGATCATAATATGATATGCTCCATATTACATATGCAATAACACGATATGTCAACAATGTGTTATTAATAATACAATATGCTCCATATTACATATATGATTATACGATATTCACCATAACGTGTTAATGATAACACAATATGTGTTCTTTGAGTCGATAACCCATAATATGATATGTTTCATATCGCATATACAATAATATGATATTCATCATATCGTGTTAACAACATGATATGTGTCATTTGAGTTAGTGACCCATAATACGATATACACCAAATTATATATACGATAACACGGTATTCATCATATACAATAACACAACATGTCAACAATATATGTTATTGATAATACAATATGTTCCATATCGTATATAAGATAACACTATATGCGTTCTTTGCGTGTATTCAAAAATACGACATTCACAACATTTGTCAATATGTGTTATTGATACAAATATTTATCAAGTTAGGGATGAAAGTCTCTAAGATCGTGTACATGCTTATATAAGATGTTTTACACAATAAAACTTGCATATAGAAAATCATATTAAAGTGCTTCTTTACACAATAGGGTGGGAGGCCATCATGACTATTCTACAGTGTCTTTCCTTAACATCCACATCCCTCTCCATTTTTATATAGCCTCGTTCTCCCCAAATAGTCCCCCATGATTCTATTTTGGTTCAATTTTTTTTTAAATATTGTGTAAATCTAGGTTCTATGAAATATTTTTTACAAAACTAGAAAATATAGAATATTTATATCTTAGACCAAGTAATATGAATAAATTTTATAATTTACCCACTTTTTGTTAGGAAAATATGGGTTTGAACTCATGTAAATATCTTTCACAAGTTTGGGTTGAGTTAAATCTACTTAAGCTTAAAAGTCATAAAAGAGTGAAGAATAATAGTTGGAATAATCCCACGTAAGAAAAAAGAATATAAGAGTAAGTTTAACCTTAAGAGATAAGTCATTTGGCAAACCCTTTCCTATAAAAGTGAGACATGTTGGACCTATGCATTTTTATATATAGGCTAACCTATATGCATAGCCGTTACCCGTTTGGTTTGATTTGCATGCGTGGCCAGTGAGGTCGAGTCAAGTCAAAAGGAAAAAATATTATTTTTCATCAAATCCCATTTGTTCTTTTACCCTTCCTGATTAATGGATTAGATATACCTTGAACCGTTTGGTTGAGATAGATCCAACCAGAGGGTCTTTTCTTTTAATGGTGTTTTTTCTTAGTGTGTGTTCATATCTCCCTCTATGTACTCGTTTCCTTCGGAGTTTATTTATACATGTCATTTGTACAGGGAATGGAATTAAATTCTAAAATATGTAAATTCATATGTAGGCTTCAGATCATTGAGGAATTAAATTCACATGTCATTTAGTGAGAGTGAAGAACAAAGCTTGTAGTTCATTGTGGGTTGTAGCTTGGAGGGTTTTCATATGTAACAACAGATCGGTTCATCATGAGAAATAGAAGTCCGTGAGTCCTAAAACACCAATGGGAGGACAAATCTATCTTAAAGAAACTCACCAGACTTGATATCCTCTTTCAGTTTATTGTTTCATTTACAATGTGTAGATATACAATAGAAACTTTACAAGGCAGCCAAGGTGAACAAGATATCCAACACTTTCTGTATAAGCCATATGACAAAATTTATTCATGCTAGTGAGTAAGCATTTTATGATAGGAGAAATAGATGATCAAGGCGGGGAATATTACATGATATGAAGTTTGAATATGAACATTTATCAGATCTATATAGCTAGGATTCATGATTATATGGCTATATTTAGTTAGAGTGGAGGTGTAAGATTCATATCGTCAATTTCAAATTGTTAGGCAAAGGTGCTTCTTGATAATTATGATTAGTAATATAGCTAGGACTGTGATTATCTATGATGTAATTTTCAAAGACAAGATCTTATTATTATTATTCTCTTACCACCTTTTACGGCCAAAGTGATCTAAATGCGTAAGATACTCTGTAAAACTATCTTATTCTCATAAAATTGTTTACTCCAAATTCTCTTACAGCAGTGTATGTAAAAAGGCTTACTTAGCTTTGTTAAACATTGTAGGTCCTAACAAAATTAAGAAAACTGATAATCATAGTCATCAACATCTCGCATGTTAGCTGCTGTCTGTTCATTCTTTTGAAATTAAGTGAGAACCAGGTCCACTTTTGGAACTTTCACATACAGTGGTTCCATACGAGGAACAGCCAATATGTGGTGTATCGGCAACAGCTGCCTATCGTTTTCATCACCAAGAATCAGAGAAGGTAACTTCGTATCATCCGTAGGATTACTAACTAGTTGGGATTAGAACACCACAAACTATTTTACTTCTTCTATCAAGGATGGACTTCATATTTTGGACCTGTAAAATATGACTTCCTTCTCCCTGTGAGACATTTTATTCGACATGCACCACCCTTCATTTACTCTGAATATTATGGTGATTTAGGCCATTGTCAAAGGTAATATGTAAATTAACTCCAAACTTATGAAACCGCTGCTCACCTTTAATCAAGCAAAAGGCAGAGGGAGGCTCATCACTTGTATAAAGGAGAGAATTATGTCAGACTACTTTTTCTTCTTTGTTTTTCATGTATGAGTTATCCTAAACTACAAGCAATAGCATTTAGGTGGTCATGTTAGTTACCAGCTTCCTATATATGATAGTAGTTGTTTGCCCTCATCCCCTTTTGGGTTTCCCAAAATTATTAGAAGAATTTACAGTTGGCAGTATGGTAATTACTATCACTTTTTAGTGTGAGCTACAACAATACGTGAAGGAAGAAGCAATTCTTGCCTTCCAAGACTCAAGTTGCCACCCAAGAGAAAGTATAAACGGCCATCAGCAATTACTGGCGGTCCACTATACCCAACTGCCAAGTTGTGGCTGGATAAATTAACAAACATTTAGCAACACCTTACCCAATAAGACATGAGAGCTGATGCAAACGATCTTGACTGTTTAGGCCAATAGAAGTGAAAAGCAATGATTGAAAGATGACATAGAAAACTGGCCATTGGAATATCGAACCAGGTCAAGGTAAATCCTATCAAATTTGCTCTCACGCTCTACAAAAATGTAATTCGGACATTGTCAAACGAGGTCAAGCAGTAGATTGATCTTTTAGCGACACATAGCATTTCTTATTTGTTAAGGAGCTTTAAACTGTTTCATCTTTGAGCTTGAAATTTTAATTTCGAGCTTAAGTCGAGTTTGAGTTCAACTTAAATTCAGTCAAGTTACCTTAGATTTGTAATTAGTAGCCCAGAGGTATTTAAAAAAAAAATTAATACTAATATAATCAGAAAAGGGCCAGTTCAATGTCTTAGGATTAGAAAACTAAATTAACTAATTTTAGTTTATTTTGATTTCTTAATTTATATTATTAATAAAAGACCAAAGTAAAGTTCTATAAAAAATAATTCTAATTTTTATGAGACATATTATTAATTTCATCTAGCAAAACGACTAAATTAGTTGTATTTTAAGAAATAAAAATGATGTATTTGATGAAAGGAGTTAATACTCAAGACATGAAATCTACATGGAAAAAGCTAGCCACTACCGCAAGTTGTCAGATCATAGTGTACAACCATGATCTGACAACCACCTAGCTAGAGCTGCGGTGAGCAACACCTCTGCTAGCTAGGCATTCTCAATCTACATATAGTGTATGTGTAATATATATAAAGTGAGTTCATAAATATGTTTGAGCTTAACTTAACCAATTTCAAGTTTGAGGTAAAATTTTATAATTTACTTTAACACCCCTACATATTTATATAAATATGGAAAAAAATAAAAAAAGATCTATGTTAAACCATTTTTTAGTTAATCTGGGGTGAGTCATTGGATCTTGATCCAGTGGTGAATGTTATTCAAGGAGCGGGCAATTGATTCAAACCTGCCAGATGTGTCAGACACGTACTAATGGGTCTCTAACTTATAATTAAACCCCATAATTTATTTCTTTTAACAAAAAAAATACTCCCTTTATCCCGTTTTCCATTTGGCAAAAATGTTAGTCTCATATTAATAACTCCATTTGGCTCGTTTTAAGTGATAGTTGAAAAAATGTTCATAAATTATTTTCTATTCTCTTAGTTGTGAGAAAAAGTACTGTTTTTTTTCTAAATGAAGTTATTAAGATGGGACAAAGAGAGTATTAAATTCACTTGGGTGGGTTAGAACTATCAAAATTCATAACTAATCAACTTGGCTGACCCCTGCAACTTATAGCTGGTCTTCAAAACGACGTAACGGGATGTAAAATTGGACAATTCCTCCTTAAGGATCTGATGCAGGCAAGCTAAAGTTTTGATATGTATATTTAATCATACATGGCATTAGGTACTAGGGCAGTTTAAATGCCCATGAAATATGAACGGGAGTGTATAGGGCTATAGTTAGGTTACTTGGTTGGCCTTTGCTGGCTGAAAATGAGATGCTATTGCTTCGCATTGTTTGTTGGCATGTTGCCAGAATCTGAGAATCATGGCTCTGAAGCGCTTAGCGTGTAGTCATGCGTACTTACAGAGGTTCTGCGGCCAGTAGACACGAGGAAGTCACTTCGGAACGACTCACACCTTCAACCGCTGAAGAGACATTCCATCGGCGCTGGAGTAGGTTTGGTACCAAGTATAGCTGCATGGCCATATCATCTCCGAAATCCCAAACTGTCCAATCAAATTCCAACTTTTATATATATATATTTATTAATAACTATATGAGATGGGAAAATAAGTTTATAATATTTTTTTAAGTGTTCAATCTTGAATAAAATGGAGTTATTAATACCATATTTTTTTTGCCAAAATGGAACTATTATTTTAGAATAGAAGGAGTACAGTTTTAAACAGACTCACACACTTCACTAATCTAACGATTAAGATGTGTAATTTAAGGCATAGTTGAAAATGCATTGTAGGTAAGTATTTCATAGAGTTGTGACTAAGAGTGAGATCAAAGAATTAATGAGATAAGTTATGTATCATTGGTGACCATTATTTTTGTTCCGCATTGCTTATTTGGGTTGATTTAAATTGCTTCACAATGTTTGCTCTTATATACTCCCTATTAAGTTTTTTAAAATTTTAATAAAGCAATTAATCAGCCTGAGAGGCGATCAATCGAACCACAAAATTTTTTAACAATACGATTATTGATTGATTTGATCGATTGGTACAAAGATATCAACTTACAGTGAGCTAATCGATTGATTGATTCAATTGATCCGTAAAAACTTCTAAATGGTAGGATTTACACTTAATTCAATGATCGATTGTTCTTCATAGTGATTGATCTGACAATTTTTCAGATGATTTTAGTTTTATTTCTGATTTTGAACAAAGAGATGTGTCTCTTTAAAAGGGATTTCGTCCCAGAGTATAAACAGAAAGTTTTTAGCTAAGAATATACAAAGTTTTAATTTAATTCTCAAAATTTTCATAAAAGCATCTTGTTTTATCTCTCTGTAGAAGAAAAAACAAGATTTAGCTTATTGTTTCAAAAGGAGAAAATAGATTTGTCTTCAAAAGTATAATTTGCAAACAAATATAGATGACTTCATTGTATCCTAAAGACAAATTTGTAAGAGTTCTCGACTATATACCAAAATCAAGGATTTGACGGGAGTAAATACTAGTTTTAAGAAAATGATTCACACCTTGAAGCACAACCCGTTCTAAGTGTGTTTTTGACAACAAATTTTAGGTTTTAATGCGATCATTTTAATAAGGCGTTCATTATCCATTACAGGTGCCGTATAAGGTTAAAATTTTCTACCGTCAAAAGTGACAAGGTCAAAAAGAATCCCACCAACACTCCCATGTAGCTAATAAATTAATAACTAAAAACATCTCAACACGCAAGTGGCTCAATTAACGGGAGATGCTCTAAGCATTTTTCGCATAACATATGCTCAAAACGTGTTGAAAATATAAAAACCAAGCACCAATGTACATAGAAAAAGAAAATTGTGAAAAGAAAAATTGTGGTCAGTAGCTTCTGCCCTTATCATCAACACTTTCTTTGAATTAGTCGTGAGAGTGCAAGAACTTACCGAAGCTCTTGCGAAGTACGCAACACAAAAGCAACGCCACACAGAAGCCCAACCGAAAAGCAAGAGCCTGCACAGATAATGTGACGCAAGAAAGCACCTTTTTCAAAGGCGAACATGGGGTCAAGCTCACCATTTCTGCTGCGAAGCTTAGTCAAACCGTGTGTCATAAGCAACAGTAGCTTCTCCAAGTACTCGTCGTACTCCTTCTAGGACTTACTGACCCTTGAAACTTATTTGTCTGGCATTCCTACTTCCAACTTCAGAATTAAGCTGGAAGGAAGCAAGGAAATGGAAATACTTCTGCAGCAAGGTCTGGTTCAGTTTCAGTAAGTGTTGGCATCACTTTCCAGGTTGTGTCATCCAGGCTCAATTCATTCCAGTAGTGAGAAAATCATCAGCTTCTACGTTACACACTTGACATTTCATTGAAGTAATTTCAACGCATGCCTATGCCCATTAATTTGCAATACAAAGTCGTTCGTCTTTGATGTTGGTTGCAATTGGTGGCCAAAGGTAATGGATGCTCTCTTTGCTTATAAGTGTTCTCCTTTTAATTCTTAATTCTATAAGAAACTTTGGCAGTTGCCCACCCAAACACCGAATCTCCGGTGGTGGTCCACTACGAGTTCCTTCCTGGTTGACAATTTGAACTGCTGAACTGCCGTGTGACAACTCCTTGTTCACTGAACTATTGCGTTCAATCAATAGATGTTCCTTGCTGTAATGTAAGGTAAAAGGAGTAAATTCTGAGTAATATCTTTTACCAGAAATAGAGGAAATTAAAAACACAACTCAAAATATGCCCATCAAAGCAACTTCGCTCTTTAGGTAAATAATATCCACATAACTTTGTTAGGCCATACAATAAAGAAATACTACAAATCAGCAATGGTAAGTAAAGGACAGTTCATAATCTCAGCTTGATTTTAGTAAATTTGCAGAAGGGAAGAGTAAATAATTCTTCCCCCAGAAAAAACTCCTTGTTTGATCAGGGGACCAAACAATGCAAAAGGAAGATCAAATTACTTGGCTTCGACCAGGGGGCTCCCCTGCTAGCTCATAAAGTGGGCAGATGAATAGCAGTGGGGTACCAAAACAAACTTTGTTAAGATTTTCAAAAAAGAAACTCGTTTGACAAATTCGTTCACACAGATTTGATTCATCTCAAAAGCTAAGTTGGTGGTATTGCCATCAATATACCAGTCACAAAGGGCCAACTTTTCTCAAATTCGTTTCACAAAAAAAGAAAACAAAGAAGAACCTTCTACTTCACGTTAGTCAATCCGAGTATCCAACCATGCCCTTCACATGACTAGTGGCCTTGCATTTAGCATATTTGGCCAGACCCCATTTGCAGAGCATTTGATTCATTCAACAAACAAGAAGTCCACAATGTTTTAGTGGGCATCAAACATCACAAAGAGACTAGTGCCTTACTGTTTGAAAGTGGATCAAGAAATTAATGACGGGATTAATGAGCAGAAGTATGGATTAAGCAAAGAGGTTCCGTGTTGAATGAGTGGTCCCTTTATGGGGGCCGTCCGACATGGGGTTCACTCCTTTGTTTCTGTGGTCTTCCCTCGTAAGGAAAGAAAATTTCCATTTCTAGCAAAAACAAAACAAAATCCACATGGAAAAGAACACGAAAATAACCTGCACAGAAGCCAGAGTACCAAATCTGTAAATACGTTACGCAGATCGCCTTTTTCCCTCTTTGCCCCTCCCCATATCCCGTGTCCAGTACTGCAACCGATACGGCGCTGCCGCGCATCTACTCCCCGTTTCCATTCCTGCCCCCGCTCCTTTTCATGTTTTTCAAATATACCTCTCCTCCTCTGGAGTCAAGGTCAAAGCAGATAACGGACGGTCGAGATGCAGTATTGGAAGAATGGAAGTCGTCCGATCAGTCCAAAAACAAACTTATGGCATTTTCGTAATATTCAACACGATTGAGGCTATTTCCGTCGACTGTGAGCCAGCCAGAAACCGAGGTTCGTGCGCACTTTCCTACGACCGTCCTCCCGCTATAAATTCCGCCACCACCGAGTGTGCCTCATTTCCATCGGTCTGACAGAAGAAAGGAAAGAGAAAGTCACTTTCCAACTGATTCTCAGAAAAATGTTTCGCACGGAAATCCCCAGTGTTCCCGGTCCTACTTCCTCCGGCCGCCCCGCCGTGAAGCTCCCCGGGGGGCCCGCGAAACCCCCGGCCCTGGGCGCCCTCTCCAGGTCCTTCGAAGAGGCCCTCCTCCGGCGACTCAAGACCCTGGACCCGCCGGCCCCTTCCCTCTCGTGGCTCGCTTCCGCTGTTGACCTCGTCTCCGCCACCTACTCCGACGCTGCCGTGCTTGTCTCTGGCCTTGGAGTCTCCGGATCCTCCGAGACTCCACTCATGGCCGCATACCTTGACCACAGCGTGAAGGTGCTGGACGTCTGCAACTCGATCTCCTCTGAAATCGAGAAGCTCCGGCGGCGGCGGCTCCTGATCCACTTCGTCCTCCACCTCCTCCGACCGTCCGGGCCCCGCACCCCGGAGAATATCCGCCGCGCCCGGGAGTCTCTGTCCGAGTGCCGGATTGTCGCTGATAGGAGTCGGGGGAGTAGCCTCGCGGACTCTGCAGGGGCTTTAATCGGGGATTTAGTCCGGGGGCTCGGGAGCGCGCCGCGGGGCAAGGTATCGACCGAAGAGAGGGCCCTATGGAGGACGATCTACTCGGTCGGTCTTCTCTCAGCCTTCGTCTCCGGCGTCGCGGTGGCGGTTTTCAGCGGCTCGCCGATTACCATGTCAGCAGCGGCGGTTCCCGGCGAGGTTTTGTGGGCAGTGGCATTCGAAAAGCTAAAAACGGCGATTTCGGGCTGGTTCATCGGCAAGGAAGGGAGGTTCGCCGGTGAATTGGAGGAGGTCGAGTTGGCGGTGCGGGGGATCGCGGTGGCTTTGGGTAAGAGAAAGGAAGACGAGGGAGAGACGGAGGGGTTGGATGACGCCGTTAGGGAGCTGGAGAAGGCGAGGGAGAAATATTCTGAGGGGTTGGAGAGGCTTCATAACGGCGTCAACGGATTTTTCCGTTCGGTACTCTGTACCAGGAACGCGCTTTTGCGGAACTTTCGCTGATTTATTGGTCAGCTGTCCACGAAACGAAAAATGTCATAAATTTAAAGTCCGGGCATTGTAGGCTGTCGATCTCAATCCCACGGCAGAAAACCGTTCTAATGTCCGCCTTAGAATTTCGATGTCCGAGCTCACTATAGAACTAATGTAAAGATCATAAAAAATATACTTATTTTGTTTTCTTTAAAAAAAATGATTTAAACATCAAGAATTATTGTTTGTTATTTTCCCTCTTAGCTACTAATTAAGGAAGTATTTTCTTCTTCTCTTCTTCTCTTTATTGAAGCATTTTTTATGCTCTTTATTAACAATACGCCCAACGTGAGGAAAATATGGGAGCCTTTAAATAAGTCGAAAGGGCACATGTTTCGTGTTTTAGTGTATGTGTTATCAATCTCAAATATCAAAAGACTTTGATCAATAGCGAATATCAAAGACTTTGATCAAGGACTATCAAATATCAAGGACTCCTACTCCTATCAATGGTGAATTTATTCACTGCCTCTGCTCATTAAATGATTATGTTAGGCTTAGAGTATGAATTAGTCTTATTATTATTTGGCACCCTACGAAAAAAAAATGTAGGTCAATGGGTTCCCTCTCCCATGTTTAAGCTACTACCTTGGTTCTAGGTTCAAAAAAATGCTAGGAAAAAAGTCACTACACCCTTTCCTTCAAGTTGAGTTTATAAATACTCACCTTTTAAACGCATTTACTAAGTGATACAAAATTGGTACAATATGTGTTTTATACACATATTTCATATTTTCCCCATTCCACCGTAATAAATGATGTATTATTCACATTTTTTTAATACAAACTAAATTTTATATATATATTTGAATTTAATGTATATATTTTACATTTAAAATGCATACTAAACTTGTACTTTGTTACATAGCAATTTGACGGTTCATTCTTCCAATTCTACTATCTTTTGGCTCTGATTGGCTAGTGAACTTTCTAATGATATTTTTTAGCTACTAACCTTCCTTAAATATATGATAATGGAGCTATTATTTTTTAATGTACTATTTTTAATGAAAACATCTTATTTTTAGTATTTTGAGTTACATAATCTTTTTGTGTTATATTAAGAAAATAATTTTTATTCTTTCTCCATACTCTTTTTACTTTTTTTTATATTTTTTTATTTTTATCATATTTTTTGTCTACACATTATTATTGTACCTGTACTTTGTCACTATGCACATTTAGCTTGTTCTAGATTACACCGTCACGGATTTTTGTCATAGAACTTAGACATGTAATTTTGTTTCAATATGTGCTCCATTATATAAAAATATATGAGCCTTGTAATCATGCACATCACCATTAGCTTGACATTGCATGAGCTCGAGGCTCGAGCATTACAAACAGTTGAATGCAAATTACTTACAAGGTAATAATGTCGCGATCGAGAATGACACTTTCGGGAATCTCTATCCACTGACTTGCAATTCCAGAGTTCATGCTGATGCAAATAAGCAAAAAATTATATTAACATTTCCTTCTAATATTGGAAGGGTGAGAATAAGGTGGGGATTTATAAATTTTAGACCCATTTGGACATGTGGGTCATTTACTGTTTTGATTTTAATTTTAAATTATTTTTTTATTTATAATAATTATTAATTTATTAATGTGGAATAAATAGAGTATTAAATTGTCACTCTAGGAAAAAAAATATTTATATTAATAACTTTATTTTATCCAATTTAAGTAGTTGAGTACTTAAAACAAAGTATCATAAGTTCCTAACCCTATTTTTCCTTTTCTTAGATATGAATTTTATTATTTAATAAAAATTATTATTTTTAAATAAAACCATTAATATGAAACAGAGAGAGCATTTAAAAATAACTTTCATAATAGGTTTGAGCGTGGGGTATAGATTTCGACCACTATTTAAACTTCGTTTACATGGGTTTTGCTACTCATTCTCCAGCAAACCCCTTCGATCCAGGCCCATTCAAACTTTAGGTCTATGTCATGTAAGAATTTTTTTTCTAATTGGTTATGTTGTGTATGATTATCAAAGTATAATCAATACGTGCTTAAAAAAACAACTATACTCTCTTTATCCCGCACATTAATAACTCTATTTTATTTTTTTAAATGAACTCATTTATTTTAAAAAAATAAAATAAAATAATTAATGTGGGACAAAAAGATTATTAAGCATTTGAGACTTCCAACATTTGAGCATGTGCTCTAATGACATTCAGAAACCGATCAAAGATCATACATTATGTGCATTCTCTTTGCATAATCCTAATCTGATAATTATAGAAAAACTGAACTTTCAATTTTTTTAATAAAAATTAAAATCAGCACAAGGGCATTTAGCGAATATTAAAAACGAACTTTTTAAGGAAAATGGTGGTCCATCTCTCGGTTTTGCAGGGAACCGGAAACATGCATAATGAGCTGGGAGCATATCCTTCTTACCATATCAAAACAGTTGGGCTGGCCGCGGTGGTGGGAGCACTGACTGACTGAGCGCGCCATTTTTGTGTGTGTCTCATTCCTTCTCTCTCGCCATTTCCATCTTCATCAAAAACCCTAAGAGCTTCGCTCCCCCCTCCCCTCCTACAGAGGAGCTGTTTCATCCTCCATCATCTCCGGTACAGGCATGCACCTCCCTCTCTACTCGCTCCTCTTTCTCTCTGTCTCCCACATTTGCAAACACCTCTTTCTACTCATGTTCTTCCCACTGCCATTTTTTTGGCATATGGAACGCTTCCGGTTCCGATCAGAAGAGGAAGCGGCATGGCCAGAGATTTCACTCGATTTCTATTGTTTCCATTTTTTCACCCTTCTTGTTTTGTTTTTTTCTGCTATATCCGATTAAATCGATTCGGTTTGTTGTCAAGATTTTGATCTCTTACGTCAAATGTGCTTTCATTAGATTCGACATTTATTTACTGTCAATGATTTGATACTCGGGGTGTATCATTTTTGTTTTCGGGCTTTTTTCCGCCCCTCTATGTAGCCACTCTTCTCGGAGCCAGGTCATGGAAAATGCCATAGCCGGTAGCTTCTCCGGCGCCGGCCATGATTCCTGGCTCCGCCTTCTCTCGCATTTGTCGCGTTCGATTCGTTGGATTCATACTCCCGAGTTTGACGCCTCACGCCTTTTAGTCTCGCCTTGTCGCCTCGAGGCGCTCTTTACTGAAAAAATGACTGTATTCGGATATCGGAGCTCCGACCCGACTAGTTTTCCCCTTTCCAGTTTCCACTTTGGATTTCGGATCCAGAGCCGATTGTTAACTCTCTCACCCTGCGCAACTTAGTTCCATATTATTCTCAATAAATTGTGTTTCGTGTGTACTTAATTACCGATTATTCTTAATACACGGCACTATGGCAGTTTGAATGGCCATAGTTTATCAATAGAAGGGTGTACGGACAACAGTTAGTTACTTGCTTGGCCTCTGCCGACCGAAAATGGGGGTGCTATTGCTTTGTACGTTTTGTTTGATATATGTAGCCTAAAATTTGAGAATCATGGTTCTCAAATCTTAGCGTGTAATCATATCATATCTGAATATAATTTGGGATTTTGCCCAATCATCCCATAAAATTCCAATCTTCATCTTAGTTTAGACAAATTACACACCTCACTCACCTAACATCAAGATAAGTAATTGAAAAATAAATAAAAAAATGCTTAATTTAATTCAGTGTGGAAAATCTATTCCTTTTGTATGGAACTTATAAAAAAAAATGTAATCATATTGTGTGGAAACTATGGTCTTGTTTGTTGATTGAGGTTGATTTCCTTTGCTGTTTCAGATAAATTTAGCTTTCTACTATTAGCAAATGCTTCATGGAATTCGCTGCATAATGTTTGCTTTAAACCTATTTTTTTCATGTATCTTTTTTGTTTTACGAATGTTGGCTGATTATGAGAGTATTTAATATGGTGGCAATTGGGCTCCTCCAACCCTCATGGCACGATTTAAGAATCCATGGGTGCTCTGCTTTGTTGGGTCATGGGTGTTCTGTTTTGATCTGATTCTAAATCTAAGACTCCATGTCTACTAGGGTGTAACCGGTTAGCAATTAGTTTTAACAAGAATTTATTATGTTACGATAGTTTAATTAAGTCTGCTTATTAATATTTGTAATATATACTAAGTTTTATTTGCGTCTGTGAACCAAACACTTGACTTATGGTAGGTCAATTACATAGATAAAGCTACTCATGTAAGTTGTAGTCATGTTAATTAAGAAGTAATTGGAGTTGAAGGAAGCTGCATAACTTAAGACATTTTTTTGTTTTTTATCAACAGCATAACTTGAGACGGGGTCCTATGGATGGGTTCATTTAGGAATTAATGTATATCTATGCATGTGTTCCAGGCATAACAATTTATCTTATAATAGTCCATTGGGAGGTTTAGATATCTTCTGCAAATTGTATTCAGGACAAAACTATTAATTAATCTACGAACGTACTTCTTATAATCTTTTTTCTACCATATTGCTATTTTCTCCAAAGACATGACAAATTCCCGTTGAGTTCAAACATGCTCCTCCGTCTCCTATTAATTGTCCGGATTAGAAAACCAAATTAAGCTAATTTTAGTTTTCTAATCAAGACAATTAATATGGGACAAAGGTTTTTTTTTGGGAAAAAAAGAAGTATTCTCGCTGTCCCAAATTATAATAGCTACATTTGTTTTTTAAAATAAACTAAAATTAGTTCATTTAAAAAAATCAAATGTAGCTAAGCCGGAGGGAGTATTAATAGGCTTTATTTGGAAGGCTGATACTTGGCATGCGAGAACTGTTTCGCGATTACTCAAAAGAACTGCTCTTGTTTGATTGATTTATATCATCTATCATTTTCGTGATTAATATCATCTATTATTTTCGTTAAGAATCGGTCATCAACGTTAAGAATTTTAGCTAGTCAACCCATTTTTTTGTTACTGAACTGTCTACATGAAAAAGCTTGAAGCCTTCTGCTTTCTCTCTAAGGATCTTCTATTGCCATCTCTATTTCCAGTGAGCCATCTGCTGCCGACCAATCATGATGTGGTACAAAATAGCCAAAGCTTCAGAATACCTGGCCATTACTGGAATAGGGATCGAAGATGTGAAGCTCACAAAGAAGGCATGGATCTTACCCGGCCAGACGTGCACCGTGTTCGACCTCTCCCCTGTGAACTACAGCTTCGATGTGCAGGCCATGAGCGCCGAGAAGCTGCCTTTCATCCTCCCGGCAGTGTTCACCATCGGCCCTAAAGTGGACGACGAGCAGTACCTCCTCCTCTATGCCAAGCTCATCTCCCCCCATGACAAGAACTCAAACCATGTCAACGACCTCGTCCAGGGGGTCATCGAGGGGGAGACCCGGGTCCTGGCTGCTTCCATGACCATGGAAGAGGTCTTCAAGGGGACCAAGGAGTTCAAGCAGCAGGTGTTCGAGAAGGTCCAGCTCGAACTTAACCAGTTCGGCCTCTACATCTATAATGCCAACGTGAAGCAGCTGGTGGACGTGAGAGGGCACGAGTACTTCTCGTACCTGGGGCAGAAGACCCAGATGGAGGCCGCCAACCAGGCCAAGGTGGAGGTGGCCGAGGCCAGGATGAAGGGCGATATCGGATCCAAGCTCAGGGAGGGGCAGACGAAGCAGAATGCGGCCATGATCGATGCTGAAACAAAGATCTACGCGACCCAGAGGGAAGGAGAAGGGCTGAAGGAGGAGCTGAATGTGAAGGCAGAGGTAAAAATTTATCAGAACCAGAGGGAGGCCGACATTGCCAGGGCCAACGCCGAGCTTGCCACCCAGAAAGCCACATGGAATCAGCAGGTGAAGATGGCGGAGGTCGAGTCAGACAAGGCCGTGGCCATCCGTGCGGCAGAGCTGCAAAGGCAAGTGGAGCAGAAGAACGCCATGACCGAGACGGAGAAGCTCAAGGCTCAGCTCCTGAGCAAGGCCAGCGTCGAATACGAGACGCATGTACGTAGCCCAGCAACTGTCTGAGATCAAAATCTAATTCATTAACAATTAGACATGATTATAATTGTACATAGTGGAAAGACTTGTTCTGATTTAAATGGAGATAAGGGAATAGCTATATTTATGCTCTTCTTCTCTATTAATCCAGTAACTATTGCAAGGTGATAACAGGTCCAACAAGCCAACTGGGAGCTCTACAAAAAGCAGAAGGCAGCTGAAGCCGTGCTCTACCAGAAGGAGAAAGATGCAGAGGCCCGTCGAGTTGCTGCACAGGCAGACTTCTTCAGCCGGCAGCAGGCTGCAAATGCAGAGCTGTATGCAAAGCAGAAAGAGGCGGAGGGCATAAAGGCCCTTGCGGAAGCACAAGAGCTCTATGTGAAGAAGCTGTTGAGTGCCTTTGGAGGGAACTACAACGCGCTAAGGGATTACTTGATGATCACTGGCGGAATGTTCCAAGAAATTGCCAGGATCAATGCTAATGCTGTGCATGGACTTCAACCCAAGATTAGCATCTGGGGAGGCGCTGCATGTAGTAACGGTGGAGAAGATGCTGCGAATGGCGGGGCTATGAAGGAGGTGGCGGGGCTGTATTGTATGCTTCCGCCTCTGATCAAGACTGTGCAGGAGCAGACTGGAATGCTGCCACCGGCTTGGATGGGTTCCTTTCCGGCGGAGTCAAAAGACAGGAACTAAGCTGATGACAGAAAGATATGGCTTCGGATGTGCTGTGAAGCACGCAAGAGTTCGGATCGATCAGCCGGTGAGAATGCCCAGTAAACACCGCCCTGCTGTAAAGAAATGTCCCCACTACCATAAATGGAGTGGACCGGGTTTTCATTCTGTCATTTTTTTAAATCCGTAATTCAATTGAAATTTGGGATTGATTTTCATTTTAACCCAACCCGTCTTCTCTTCTCCCCTCTTACGCATCCAGAGTCCACTACACTGAAACTAGCCGACTCGCATGCAAAAACAAACATAATGCAACGTATAATATAAGCACAGCACAGCAGCAAGATGCAAAAACGAAAGAGGAGAGTGCGAGAGAGGCGCAGAGATAAAGAGGTGGGGGATCAACGTGAAGAAGTGGCCGGCGAATAGCAGCTACCAAGTTTATAATTCAAACAAAAATATTCTCATCATGACCGTAATTTTGACATAAACAAACATCAAATGCCATAGAAAGTCGCGTTAGAACAGAGCCGACCATCGCTAGATGATGGCAGTTCGATGGAAAAAGGAGTTTGAGACATAGTTTTTATGAAACATAAGTGAGGAGAAAGAGAAACAGAGGCTACATATCTTCTAAGAAGTGGGAGGTAGAAACGGCAAAGTCGACAGAGAAAACAAAGAGTGTGAAATCAGAATCGAGCTACGGACTCGGCTGGTAAAGGGAGGGGCCAGCAACTGCAGAGATAGACGAAGACCTCAGGCTTGACAGCCGCAGTAAACACGGCAAGAGTCTATTTGAAGCTTCCGTCGAGGAGTCCTCTCCTTGGAAGTGTGGGAAGCCAAGAGATAATCCATATAGGAGTGATGACCACTAGTAACGAAGAATCTGAAAGACTGAGACAGAGGAGTCCTTAGATGTATGGGAAGCCCAGAGATAATCCATGTAGGATGCATGCGTAATATCGTGGTGACGTAGAATCTGAAACAGAATTCATCAAAGTTCTATCTTACACCCGGTACTATTTAATATAGTATGATGTGATACAATGGGCTTCAATACTTAATTATACGTCTTACATCGAATTATCTTTGGAAAATTTGCATTAGAAAACGGCTTCTCTATACAAACTACTTGTGCACAAGCAGCACAACCTAACAACGGAAAAAATATGTTAAACGAGTTAAATAGTTGGTTTAAAGTTTGTGGACCTTAATGAGGAATATTCATAAATTATATAGTACATGGTTATTTCCCGAAGTATTTGGACATGTTTAATACATTAGAACACCTTTAGTCTAATTTGAGGTGGACAATCACCTAATCAGTTAGGCAAAGGGGAGAAGAAATTTTTATTTATTTTTACAAAGCAGGGGAAGAAGTTGATGAAGAAAACGGATGTCACTTGTTTTTGAACGGCAAAGTAATGAAATTTTATGTCCAAAGGAACACATGACTCCAAGTAACATTCAAGAGTTTTTAGTCTTCTGAAAATTTTCTGAGGAAGATTTAGAAGACCACTTTTGGTGTTTGAGGGCCACTGGGATATAAGGGGTCCAAGGACATGCTCGTCTCGTCCAAGTACAAATTCGAGTTTGTCAAACAGCGGACATTCTTCGTCCTACCCAATCACCCAACCGGACTGAGGAGTTTATACGAATATCAATTACATGGGCTGGGACGAGTTTTTTATGCGACAATGAGCACAGTGACATTTGAGATTGACTACCGCGTGCGCCGTTCATCTCATAAATGTAGCTCTTTCATGCGTTCCTTCAGCTGGGCTCTTTGTGAGATTAAAAAAGTTTCCCATTTTTTTAATGGTTTTCGTTTAGCATTAGTAACTTCATCTTCCCATAATCAGATGCATCCTAACTACATTAACCACCCTAAATGATTTTAGAATTCATAATTTAGTCTACGACTCCTTCCATAATCCGCCACCATGATTCTTTTTGTTATTGGTAACTAATCTACCTCCATGATTGCTTAGCCCTAAGGAGGACTGCCAACTTGGGTTCAACTTCTTTGTCGTCTACAACTCTGTGTCCTCTCTAAATTACCAGAACTCAGCCTTTTCTCTGCTTACACGACCAACATCTTAACTAGCCATCACCTTGCCAAGGCTTTGGACTTTGGAGGACAACAATCATAGTGTAGCCAAAGTTTCAGAATACCTTGCCATCACTGGATGGGGGATTAATGATGTCAAGCTCGCAAAGAAGGCATGGATCAAGCCCGGCCACTTGCACCGTTCTCGACCTCTCCCCAGTGAACTACAAGTTCTATGTGCACGCCATGAGCGCCGAGAAGCTGCCTTTCATGCTACCGGCAGTCTTCACCATCGGGCCCAAGGTGGATGACGAGGAGTGTCTCCACCTCTACGCCAAGCTCATCTCCCCCCATAACAAGAACTCAAGCCATGTCCACGACCTTGTCCAGGGGATCATCGAGGGGGAGACCCGTGTCCTCGCCGCCTCCATGACCATGGAGGAGATCTTCAAGGGTATAAGGAGCAGAGCCGGCTCGGTACTATTAGAGGCCTAAGGCCAAATGTTCAAGTGAAGTATTTTTTATTTTATATTAAAATATATATAATTAATTATTTATTAATATATTAAAATTATTTATTTAAATTTCATTAATAAGATAAAAAAATAAATAAATAAAAAATAAACTGAGATATAAATGTCTAGTGCACCAAATATAGAGGTTAGAGAGATTTTAGGTTCAACATCTAACTTTAGGTATATATTTCTTTATTTAGGTAAGTTGCTTAAATATTTTTAAATATTAATTATAATTAGAGATGATTAATTTAAAGAAAACATGAACGAAGAAATAAGTAAGGTGAGGCCTTTACATAAACTAGGAATAGTAAGGTGAGGCTTTTTCTGTACTTATAAAGTGAGGCCTTAAATATAAAAAATTTGTAGTATAGAAATAAATGAAGGGCCTAGTACCATATATTCATTTCTATATAACTAGGCTTTCTTTGTGGTGGGCCTTAGGTAGCTGCATTGAGCCGGCCCTGTCAAGGAGTTCAAGAAGCAGGCGTTCGTGAAGGTCCAGCTCGAGCTCAACGAATTCGGACTCTACATTTACATTGCCAAGTTGAAGCAGCTAGTGGACGTACCGGGGCAAGAGTACTTCTCGTATCTGGGGCAGAAGACCCAGATGGAGGCCGAGAACCAGGCCAAGGTGGAGGTGGCCGAGGCCAGGATGAAGGGCGAGGTGGGGTCCAAGATCCAAGAGGGACAGACGAAGCAGAACGCGGCCAGGATCGACGCGGAGACGAAGATCTACTTGACACAGAGGGAAGGAGGAGATGAAGGTATAGACAAAGGTGCAAATTTATGAGAACCATAGAGAAGGGCCGACGTTGCCAGGGCCAACGCCGAGCTTGCCACCCAGAAAGCCGCATGGAATCAACAGGTGAAGATGGCTGAAGTTGAGTCGACCAAGGCTGTGGCAATTAGAGATGCAGAGCTTCAGAGACAAGTAGAGAAGAGGAACGCCATGACACAGATGGAGAAGCTCAAGGCTCAGTTTCTAAGCAAGGCCAGCGTCGAATACGAGATCCATGTACATCACCCAATAACTATCTCAGCTTAACAACTAATTCATTATCAGATAGACATGCATGACTAAATCGTCCAACAAGCCAAGTGGGAGCTCTACACGAAGCAGAAGGCAGCTGAAGCTGTGCTCTACCAGAAGAGAAAGAAGCAGATGCCTGTCGATTGCTGGACAGGCAGACTTCTTCAGATGGCAGCAGGCGGCAAATGCAGAGCTGTACGCAAAGCAGAAAGAGGCGGAGGGCATGAAGACCCTTGCGGAAGCACAGGAGCTCTATGTGAAGAAGCTAGGAGGGAACTACAACGCGCTGAGGGATTACATGATGATCACTGGTGGAATATTCCAAGAAATTGCTAGGATCAATGCTAATGCTGTGCATGGACTTCAACCCAAGATTAGCATCTGGGGTGGCGCTGCATGCGGCAGCGGTGGAGAAGATGCTGTGAATGGCGGGGCCATGACGGAGGTGGCAGGGCTGTACCGGATGCTTCCACCTCTGTTTAAAACTGTGCAGGAGCAGACTGGGATGCTGCCAGCGGCTTGGATGGGTTCCCTTGCGGCAGAGGCAGAAGACAAGAACTGCGCTGGTGACTGGAAGATGGTTCATATACCGATATACGTAGGTAAGAAGCCTGGTATAAAACCTTATTAAGAGAAGTCGTTTCAAATTTCATTTGTAACTTTGAACATGTTTTACAGATAACACCGGTTTCTAATCTGAGTTACGAGGTTTCTAATCTGGGTTTGGTTTTGAATTTAAATGCCGCTGATATAATCTTACTGGCATGATGGGTTATTTTTTCATGATTTCGAGCTGGATACACTTCTTTCTTTGTATTCAGATGAAATTATATTTTCAACTTGAACTTATCAAGAGAAGGATTCATCATTAGAAGGGGGGGGAATCCTCAGTCCTTCGACTTCCTACAGTGTGCTATCGCTTATCTGATAATTAAATTTTCTACCAATATTACATTGTGTTGACTTCTAGAAGATTGTAAAAATTCACAGGTCGCTGGACATGACTTCTAAACCGTGCTGACTTCTTCCGAGCACGCACAAAGCATAAACAAGGCTCCACGAGACAACTATTTACAACGATGATCATACTAACCTCATCCTACAGAACACGGTTCGGTTGATATATTTCCATTCAAGTATGGAACTTACTCGTGTCATCCACTACATCTGAGTTCCCTAGATATTGGAAGTCAGACCTATGAAGAAGGTTAGATTGGACTCTCTTGGAGTTGCGTCTAGAATCTGCTCTAGAATTCTTAGAAGAAAAACTGTGGCGAACACAAATCCTATGGGTTTTTGTCTCAGATGAAAAACAACCTCTGACTTTGACCATCAGCATGATTTCCTTGTCTCTGGTGTCCTCACACCACCAAGTCTGTGGGACTCCATCAATGAACTCTTCTAGGGTGTGGAAATCCTCTTGATGCAAAGAAATTTCAGCACTTTGGCCAGGTTTAATTATTCCTGCTGCAGGGTGGACCTAATAACGAAAATAGGACAATGGTGAGCACAAGTCAAAGACAATAAGAAACGGGAGATCTTAGTATTGACATGAACATTTTACCTCAAGCCAACGAGGAAATCCATAAGAACCTCGTGGACGATGTTCAGAGGCAATTCCGTCATCTTTCACAGTAGTCTGTCCCTCACAGATAATGTCATAAATGATTTTGTCCTTGCCACACTTATTAGCAATCCTGAGTATGGCAATGTCCTGGTTTTGTAGGATTATGGTATTTGAGCTGACACTAGTTTCTGGAACATTGCTCATTTCTTCCAGGGTTGACCGGATTTTATCATGTGATGATATTATATCCCCAAATTCTTTTCTTCTTATCGATTCATCCACGTGAGAAATTTCCGCACTAAATATACACCTGACAGGCTTGTGATCACTGTCCGTGACATCCATACAAGCCTCATACCTGATATTCATAATAAGACGTCAAATTCAGCACCTACATCAAACATTACCACTGATTCCTTATCATGATCTGTAGAGATAAACAGAGAACTCACCTTAAAGTAGAAGAAAGTACAGGGCAATCCAAGGAGCAATCAACCACAGATGTAGACCGACTGTCACGATATATTATTCGATCACACCAAGCTGGAATGCGCTTCTTTTCGCCAGAATCATATCCTATTAATAAGAAAATTTTAGATTCAAAATTTAAGATGCCTATATTAAGCATGTGCTCGTATTAATTCATGAAGAAGAAAATGAACTGCAAGATTTAAAATAACTAGGATAGTTCTAGACAATAAGTTCACAAACAGAACTAGGATTTAAGTATGTATTCACAATGTATACTGGTTGATGGATTGGCCTATATTACAAGCTCAGCTCAGTATTGAAGGCTACATATTACACTTTATAAAACAATAATGCAAATTTCATTTTTCCTACATTTTGTCTGTTCTACAAAGTTCAATTTTTACACATAAAACAATTTATAAAAGACATTTTGCACTTAAACACAATTGAACCAATAACATACCCCGTCTTTTTAAAAGCTGAAGAAACCCGCATTAGAAAAGATTCCATTGTCAATACATTCTGAAGTCATACCTGCCAGGCCCGCATGATGTCTTTCAAACTTGTATGTTGGAGGGAACTTAATGAGACCTTCACGCATTCCTTGAAAGACTTTGCCAGCTTTCATTTCTGCTCGGAGTTGGTCCTTCTCTCTTAGCCAATCAAAGCATCTTTGAGAAACAAAGTCTCTTGCTTCATCGTAGGTTATGCCAAAAAGCCGATAATTGAAATCACCGAGAAAAACAACCATATCTGCTTCTGCTAATTCAGGCCTCCCATCATCCGAATGAATCCCAACAGCCTACAGGTAAATGCTTATTCATTTAATTTTGCAAAATCAACAAATACCAACTGATAGAATAATCATAGTATCTGATGAAAAAAAATAAGAAAATAGCCCTCACAATTTGCTAGAGAAGGCAAGCAATACACATAACTATGGTTCTAAACCCAACATCAATAGCAAAATTTTAGATCCAGACCTATTTATTTGGGTCAGCATTTATTATATTTCCTGGATTTTGTCTGTTTGTAGATTATGATTCTCATTCTCATCTGGAACATCAGCAACAATTGAGAATTTCGATAGGCAGCTGTGAAATGTTTGAATATTAGGCAAAGATCAGATGTTTAAGAGATAGAATATATATGGTAACTGCAGGAAATGGCATGACTAGCCATTTCACGATATTTTCGCTTATTTCCATTTTCAGCAGAAACTGGCTATTCCCCAGTTCCACTCATTTCTGGCATGACTAAGGGGCTCCATACTTCCTAGTCAGATCTAAAAACTTGAGAACAACAAAATTGCAAAACAAAGTTAATATCCAATACTAACTACATACATTTGCACCTCGAAGCAATTGAACAGCAGATGAAACGCCGCCAGCTGCATTAAAAAAAAATTAAATAAGCATATAGCAACAAAAGAAGTGCTAGCATAACGGGAAGTGGGCAAGAAAAACCAGTACATAATTATTACCAGCTGCAACATTAAGTAAATTTGATGGGCGGCTGAAAATCATTGTTCTGTAAACATGATCAAAATCAGCATTGCGACGATTGACAGCTTCCAAATGTGCAGCAAAATGACAGTTCACGAAGCAGATTGTCCGATCATACACTCTCACTCTTAATCCCACAGCTCCCTGGTTTGGCAAAATTTGAAGTGAAAATCAAATTTTAAAATTTTTTGCAATAGTAAACACAATTAGGTCCTTAACCTTGGTGCTCATAGATTCAATATATCTTGAAATTCTTCAAATCAAACATGACAAGAATTTTTACTAAAACCGAGAAAAAAAAAGAATTTTTACTGAAGACAAAACACATAAATAAAAAATAATGCCTTGCCCCTTTTTCACTTGTCTCAAGACAACCAACACTCAAGCTAATTCGTGAATGAAGTAAATGAAAAAAGGTCAAAGATAATAAAACCAGAGGAAAAAGACTAAGACAAAGTTAGCGAGATAACAATATCACAGCTACTATGTAAGATCTGGAGTGATACAAAGCAATTGCTGTACAGTAATTAAAAACTTGCTTGGCGAAACAAGTCTGGAGATCTAACGGTAAAGGAAATTTTAAATAAGGATAACTAGGTCATATCAAGTGAAAACAAGACTGAGTAAAATCAAGACCAACTTTAAAATTTTATACACTGGGAACAATCTGGGGTATAAGAAAGGCAGAAGTTTACTATGCACAATGTTGAATTTCAAATTATCTTCTAAGATGCCAACTGCAGTTGACTGTCCCCATTCAAATCTTATATAAAATTGATACGTATGACGACAAAATGTTGATACGGTGAGGAGACTCAGAAGTAGAACCATTTTTTCCTTGTATTTTTGTCCTCTCTAGACACAATGTTTAACTAACATACAGTGTTTTAAAAACCAGCCCGGCCATTGACCACGGTGGGTCTCCGGGCCGGTTCAACCATGGGTCAACCCAATTGATGATGTCATTAAGTGTAACCCCCATGAGTTAACATTTTTGTTTTGGTATACATGAATTAGAGCTAAATATAGTAGTAAGGTAGCAAGTGTGTCAAAAAAGCGTAATGGCCCAGTTGGTTAGCTACTCATTTCAGTCCTTTGACAAGACTACAATTCAAATCCCACCTTTCAAATTTTGCCTTGCTCTAATTTTTTTCCAGAAAGGGCACCATGAGCGAGTCCGAACAGGACCGGCGTGGGTCAACAGGTCACCGGTTCCACCACCCGGGCCAGCGTGATCCGGCCGGGTCAACCTGGCCCAGTGACCTGGATGAACCGGCCCGTTTTATAGGGATGGTCCAGTTGAACCCGGTCGGATAGGCTGGTTTTAAAACACTGATATATATAAACCCAAAATAATAGCATAGGTGAAGACCTTAAAATTAACTAGGCAATACAGTGTCAAAATATCTGAAAGTAATATTATTATATGGTCTACTTTTTCAGCTAGTAACTTCAACCAAAAAATAGCTGTCTATCACAAATAGTACAAGAAGTTTTTCTTCTTGAGGTGTGCTCTTATTATTTCCGAAGGCATAAGAAAATATAGCCAAACAACTCATACATAGTACAGGATGTGCTGCAACAAAAAATAAAGGGAACACATTAATGAAAAATAAACATAGGCAATGATAGAAATCAGTCTTCTGAAAGTTAATAAATAATGAAACATGTGGGTTTGAAAGACCAAACGTAAATTGAATTTGCATGCAAACTAGAATTATGAAACAAGCTGAAAAGGATGGAAAAGGAATTTTTTATTGATAAAAGCATAAGCTCATATTTCACCCACTAACCTTGTTGCCAATGGCTCGCCCAAAACCACACGGCACTGCTGCAGCATCAACATCCCCAATATATGGTCTAAGACGCTTTCTAGCCCTAAAATTAGAAACAATTAACACGATATTTGTCTAATAAAACAACAGAAGCCCATAAAAGAAAGCAAATAATTAGTTCCACATAGGCATTAGTAAATAAGAAAAAGGCTCTAGATAAGAGTGCTCTGAATTTGTGCACAGCTAACTTTATCATCTCAATGAAAGCACAATTTTTAGATAAAAACAAAGTAGCCTTCTGTGTTTTGGAATAAATCAAGTGGATAATATCAACTTAATTTAATAAGCATAATGCTTTCACACACTGTTATCCTGCAAATACATACCAGACAGAAATAAGCAAGCCAGCCAACTGCCTAGACCCGACACGTTCAAAACTATATCCTTCATCCAATGTTTTCCCTATAGCATCCAACCACCACTGCCCATTAGCACTCCCCTCAAGTCCAACCTACAAGAGAAGACAGGAAAGAGGCAGTTTAAGGAATGTGAAAGAGCCAATATCAACATATAACAAAAGGAAAAGAAGTCATTGGAATTGCTAGTACATAATCCTATCATTTTGCTCAGACGACTTTTGCGTTTTCTAGAAATGTTAACAATGACAACTATTATATACAGTCGGCAACAGATAGAAAAGTAGCTAAAAAACCCACACTTTCTTTAGCAGCTGCCATTGCAAGAAAACCAGCCCCCATTTCCACTTCTTGCAGTCCTGCTACAACCATATCCACCCCTGTTGCAGCTGCACCCATCCATGATATAAGTGAATCACGTGAAGCTCTTTCTTGTCCAACATTCCAAGTGCCAACCAATATATTAATGTTATTTAATTTACTATACAGCAGCTGTTTGCTAGATAACTCTGATCGCAATACATAGTCTATAGGCCCTGGTGATGACATGCACCATCCACGAATCCCGCCATGATTTGCTAATGTGAAAACATAACCATCTCCAACTGCCATTTTGATGACTGGGCCACGATGAGCAACCCAACTTCCAATCAGGGAACCATCTAGTTCCAACACCTGCACTGTACCGCTTGAGTATCCCACCCATAACCGCGTTCCAACAGCACAAAAACACTGAACAGATTGGTTATGTTGATGAAGTTCTTGCAACCGGTTTCCATTTCCATCCCACTGGATGACAGCACCATTAGTGCACCCAGTCCAAATTTTGCCATCTGCAGTGATAGCCAATGCTTCAGTCCTCCGATTATCTTCTGCAAGACCACTTTTGGCTGCAGCTCTACGCACAGCATCAGCAGCCCCTATCAGTGCATTTCGTGACCGTTGGAAAAAACTCATGGCACCTTGTGACTTTTCTTTCTTAGACGTGGAAACATGTTTGACCTTCATCTCATCTTCCGCATGGCTCTCTATCCCTCCTGATAGCATCTCCACACGGTTCTCAATTTGACCATCTATATTGAACACTTTCAAAAGTTCCTTGGTCCGAGCATCCCTGCAGGGCATCACCCAAGTTAAAAATAGTCCTTACTAGTAAGCATCAAAGTAAAAGGCCATGCTTCAATAAAGCAAACTGGTTTTCCTGTAGCGAAGTGGCAATGTAGGTGCCAGATTCATGTTAGAAGATGATTAAATCATGAAGCAATAATTTTGTGAAGTCTCTCAATAGCTAAAGAAAGCATATCGCAATTAGCAGTGATGATGAAAGCAATAGACAAGCACCGAAATAAGGCTGGATTTAAATATAAAAAAAAAGCAGATAGCTAAAACAAAGCATATCACAGTAAAAATAAAAAATTAAAATTGTCACATACCAAAGTGCAAAGGAAAAGTAGCTAGAACTCCACACTTTTCCCTTACAATTGTCTGATAGCATAAACCTCACGTCCCCAGCAGATATAGAGCATACGCCATTGATCGTAACCTGAGCTCTGAGGTCCATATAAGCTCTTTCCACCAACAAAGCAGCCATATGTCGTTCTTCCTTTGACAGAGATAGAGACTTCTCTATCGACTCCCAAGTCCATATTTTCACGGACCCACCTTCTGAACCCGACCAAATGTCCCCTAAACTCCACAAATACAAACCATAAACACCATTTTCGTCGACAACAAATGTCAAACAGTTAGCTTGCAGTAGTAAACAAGTTTCCCATTGGCTTACCATAACTGGTCATGACCATGCACAGGACGGGCCCTCGGTGTGCCTGCCAGGTGAGTCCTTCCCTGAAGGTGCTACCGTCGAGGGGCTGGTCCATCTTCCACGACCGAATTTTGCCGTCTTTGTGGCCGGTCCAGATCATGCGGCTGCTCGCGTCGACGACTAAACAGATGGTGGGCGAGGTATGGGAAGACTCGTAGAAGGGGGCAGTCTCATCGTCACCACTGCACCGGCTCCCACCGCCGGGACTGAACCGATCCGCAAAGTTCCAGAACCGGACCCCGCACTCCTGACCGGCCCAGAGCTGCGTCTCCGTGCAGGCAATGGTGCGAAGGAACTTCCCGACCTGCGTCTCCCGGAGCGGGTGGGGTCGGAGCTCCAGCGCCGGCGGCCGACCCGGGTGCATTGCCGCCCGCTCGGGGACGCGAAAGATCCCGGTGCCCCCGCCGCTCCCGACGAACTCCGGAAGCACCGTCGCCTCCCCGCCGCCTCCTGCAAGGGAGGACTGCTGGCGGTCGAGGAACTGGCTCGTGTACTCCGCGCCGCAGCTGGCGGTGACCGCAGAAGAAGAGTCGCGGGAATGGCTACCATCGTTGGGTGAGGCGGCCGCGGAGAAGGCGTCGGTGCGACGGTGGTGGTTTCCGGGGACGCGTCCCTCGTCGAGGCTGTGCTTGCGCATGGCGTCTCGACGGCGGGAGGCGGCTCCCACGCTGCCGCCGCCGCCGACGGGGAGCTGCTGGCTGTAGGAGTGAATCTTGCGCGGAGGCGGGCGGGCCATGAGGGCGGCGAGGCAGTTGTCGTCCAGCGCCGCCGATCCATCCTCCTCCGTCGTCGCCGGCGGCGGCTTCTCCTTTTCCCCGTTCTTCATCGCTGTAATTCCTATCCGAATTGAATAGAATCTTCTTGTTGTTGTGGAACATTGTATCGTGTCTGGACGGGAAAAAAGATTGGGCTGGAGAAGGGAGGGAGGGACGGGTGGGGGAGCGAGGACGGCGGCGAGGCTGGCGGGAAGGGACAGGACACGGTCAAATTCCGACCCGATTATAGAGGTGGAGTATCCCGTGGCCTGATCGTTCCATTCTGAATGCACCCATTTGCTCCGTCAGTTTTAACCGTTAAGTCGTTGAGTTTTACGGGGATACAAATTTTTTTTTGAACGCGGCTATTTTCCCCTCCTACTAAGGCCCCAAATAAAAAATATATAATTAATTTTTTTATTACTTAGCACCCCTACACTATTCTTAAAAAGAAAAAATTCTTTCATATCCTCTTCAATGTGCTCAATGGGCATGAAGTTCTCACTTGCGGCAAGAAGGTTGTGAGTGTCCCTCTCATCTTCCTCCCTGCCTATAATAGTCGTCCCTCCTAATTGTTTCTCTCCATGCATGAAAAGAAAGCTCATTAGAGAAGTTTCTCCTCTCTCCTACATCCCTAATTAAAGAACTGTCTTCATTCACTTAAAAATCGTTGCTTCCCATCCAACTCAAAAAATTCCTTCCTTTGGCTGCTTAACAAGTCATCTTTATTAATTTTATGGGCCTTCAATTATTAGAATTTGGGTTCACAGTGCACCATGGCTAACTAAACTTTCATGGCACGAAGGTGTCAAAGCGTCGTTCTGCTTAATGTGACGGGGGGTACCCACAACCAAAAAATCTCCAAAAGGTTTCAACACCTTCGAAAATCTTCTGAAAGTTGTCTGGCCGGGGGGGGGGGGGGGTACCCCCGCCACATTCAATGCATGTATACGGGGATTGTATGTCCCCGTCAAATTCTTCCTACTTTGGCAGTGATTGATCCCCGCTAGAACTTGTCCAAAAGGTTTCAATGGATACGAAAATCTTCTTGAAGTTGTCTGGCAGGGGTTACCCCCCACCACATCAAATGATTTCATACAGGAACCATATGTCTCTGTCAATTTTGTACTACTTTGGCAGTGATTGATCCCCGTTAGAACTCGTCCATAAGGTTTCAACACCCTTGAAAATCTTCTAGAAGTTATATAGCGGGGGGTACCCCCCGCCACATAAAATGAATTCATACGGGGATTGTATGTCCCCGTCAATTTCTTACTACTTTGGCAATGATTGATCCCTGCCAGAACTCGTCCAGAAGGTTCAAACCATAAAACAATTCGTGAACTGCATCCTGCAAACTCGTGAAGCTCATTACCCTTCATACCCCACCTTTCTTCCCTTTATATAGACCAAAAAAACCACCACAAAAAAGCATTAAAAGAAGAAAATTATTGATGGTTTATGATTCAATTAAAAAGTTGTATTATTTTCCACAAACGAATAACACTTTTGCTAATCTCAAAATCATTAACCTGTCAAAGGTGTAATATGGGAGGGGAGAGGAGGGGAGGGGAGGAAAAGAGATAAGAGGGCAGGGGAAGGGGACTTCACTGGAGGAGAGGGGACGAAAATGGAGAAGAAAAGACATGAGGGGGAAATAGAACAACCAGAGGTGGGGGGCATGGTCCGAGTGGGGGGCTTGGGGCGTACTGAGTAAAAATAAATGTTATGGTGAGGGTGAGGTGTAGAGAAGTAAAATCTATATTTTATTTGGGGTGTGTAAAGTTTGGGGGGCTCTGATTGAATTTTGGGGGGGAAATAGCCGCGTTCTTTTTTTTTAAGCGATTATTCTCAACGAGGACAAATAAATAGCTTAATTAATCTAAGTCTGGAGTAAAATTATATTTTTATACACAATATATATAAAAATATTTTTATATATATTGTGTATAAAAATATAATTTTATTATTATTTACCATAAATTCTCTTGTAAAGTTAATTGTGACCAATAAAATAGGCCAAAGACTTAATAAAAACCCAAATCGATCATAAAGTAATTATTTAAAAAAAATATATAAAAAAGAGGAGTTTGTATATTGGTATCCATCATAAAAGCTTAAGCTATAATAAAAAAAAAATTATATGACTGGGACTCTCACTCAGATCCATTGATTATCTATATTTTATTATTATTACAGTAAAATTGTATTATTATGTATAATATAATTTTACTGTGAACTTATTAATAAATATAAATAACCTCTAAGTCTTAGCAAGAATTATTTTTTTTTAAAAGAGTCTTGTTAATAAGCGTTTATGGAGAGAGAGTGAAGAGAGAGAGTCGAGAGATAGAATAGAGAAAAAGAGGAGAGAAGAGAGATAGTGGAGAGATAGAAAAGAGAGAGAGAGTGGAGAGAGAAAGAGAGGAGAGAGAGTGTGAAGAGAGAGAGAAGAGAGAGAGAGAGGAAAGAGAGGGGAGAGAGAGTGAAGAGAGAGAGAGAATAGGAGAGAGAGAGAGAGAGTAAAGAAGGGGAAGATAGAGAAGTACTGATTTCGTCATTCTAAATGATGAAATCAATTTTTTTTAAAAAAAAAGCCATGCAGGCGTCAGCTACTTAGTTGGAGCCTACGTGGCAAAAAACAACACTATTTTAAGAAATATTTTCTAAAATAATCTAAATTAAAAAATAATTTTTTAAAAATTATTATTTAAATAAATTTCCCTTATATATATATTATGCGTTTACATTCTTTCTAGTAATTTCAATACGGTTTGTCTTCAATAAAACTCGATCCCTACTTAACTCGGTGGCAATGTTTTTTTTTTGGTAAAGAGAAAAGCACGAAGAAAAAAGACTGCAAAAAGTCATTGCAACAGCTCAAGAGATGTCCCGCTTGAGAGAAGCTGCTGTGAGGAACGATGAACCCTTTTTCTTAGAGGTCGCAAAAGGTCCGACTCCCATTCACGATCGATCCTCACATCGAACAGGCCTGAGGCATGACCAAAGGCCCATACCATAAGGGCCTTATAGAGGTTAATTTTTAGTTTTTTTTGGCGGGCCTGGCTTGGCCAATACAAGGGCCTTCTTCGGGCACGGTCCAACCCATTGCCACCCTGGCTGCCTTGTGAACAACGAGGTTATAGAGCTTGGGCCCATTTCGAGTGAAGTGTATTCCCTGCCTGGTAACGCAATGTCCCCAACGGCCCGTGGGCCAAGCCTTGGCCACTGGGCTTTGGGCCACTCTTCCATTCCCTCGTCTAGACTCTAGAGCTCGTAGAGACGGAGACGCCCCTGCCCTTCCCTGGAGTCCCCGCTCTCCTCTGCCACATCCGGAGAACTTCGTCAGCTGAAACCCGTTAGCGTCAGACCTCAGAAGCCATAGCTCCTGCCGCGACCGCCTCACTCCTTCTCGGGTAAACCCTAGCGTCCCCATTTCCAGTTTTCCCAGAATCCCAATTCAAAGCTTTCTGGTACCCCACTGGCGGGACGATTCAAGTTTTATCCTTCCTCCGGTTGCATTTTACCCGAAGCCCGCCTCTGGATGTTCTCCACAAAGTACAGCTCTGGGGAAGAAAAATTGAAGATTGGATTTTGACTTTTGTCGCCACCGCCCGCCTCTTAATTGGGTCATTTTGATTTTGAATGCAAGCGACTGTTCCGAGTGTCAGTGCTTGAGTGCTAAAAAGTATGTCTTTTTCTTTTCATGTTTGTCTATTTGTCTCATTTCTTGTTATATTAGAGTGTGTTATTGTTTAAGTGTTCTTCCTGATGGTATATAGTGAGTGAATTGCAATTTAAGGGATAGAAGAGTCAGTATAGGTTCTAGTTTGTAGTTTGGTAGTGCCAGTGTTTGTTTGTACTTTGTAATGGGTTTAACCTCTACCACGGAGTTAGCACATTAACGCGCTTTTTAAAAAAAAAACAGTATTTTTTTGTCAATTTTTATTTATCCCTTTCATTTCAAGTGAGTTTTGGCCTATGATACCGAATCTGCATACCTTGTCATTCTTAATTTGTATAAAATGGAAGGATGATTCATGTTGAATTCGACTTGACTTCTTGTCATTCCTACCCTATACTAATCAACATGTTTCTCAAACTTAATTCTTATATGGCATTGCGGTAATGAAAATGCTACTTGTGCTCGCGCAACAGAGGCTCGTAGCAATGCGTCTTATGTGTGGGCTCTATGCCTGGGCCCACATGGGACATACACATTGCTGTGATAGTTATTGTCTGAGAGCATGCAATATTACTTTTGTGGGAACATAGGCTTAGCTTACTGATAGCATGTTCTAATTACGGCATTCCCTGGCATTGTGATTTCGAGGTCTCAGTTTTTACTGTAATTCCTATATGTCTAATCGTGAAATTCCAATTATGCTTTCATTAAACCAGTTAATTTTTATTACTATAGGACATAGACGTAGCCTTCCAACACATATTCAGTAAAAATTACTAAACTGCCAATTTTAATGATAAAACAATTAACATATAGTATTTCCATAGTACGAGGGAATGAGGATGTGTGTAATAGATAACTAGGAGGGGTAGGATTAGAAATGAATATATTCGTGAGAACTTAAGGGTAGCACCTAGGAAGTATGGATACGGACACGGGGAGACGATATGACATGATACAGACATGGGGATATGGCAATTTCTAAAAAATTAGGATACGATACAACAAGGATACGGCTATTAAAAAGTTATTTTTGGAACTGTAGTGGAAGAGGAGCTGCCCTTGAAGAGGGACAGGAGAGGCCACAAGAGTGCAAGCAAGTAAAAGATTCAAATGCAAAATGACTTTCGGGGTTTCTCAGTGACTTTTGATATGGGTTTACATGGTGCTGTGTCGTAGATGTTGTTAAAAGCCCTTTCCGGAGAGAGATGGTTTGAACCCTAACAAAGCTATCTAACCTTCAAACACTGACTAGTTTGTCTCCTTTCTGTTGGAAAGAACAAGTACTCTTTTATTTTAATTGGATATTTGAACAGCGTCTAGAACACACCATCCGTACGAATAATGCACAAATGGCTCAAATCAGGATTCGGGACCAAGAGGTGCGAGAGTGTTTGAAGGGCTGTTCTGGACGATTGCCTGGTTAGCGTTCTTCTTCCCCGTGAAATCGATCAAGTAGAGGCTTGGAGCCTTGGATATGCAGGCAGACGTATTGGTGCCGTATCTATATCCGATACGTATCGGTGCCATATCCATAGTAGATATGTATCGGTGCCATATCCGATACATATTGGATATGGATACGGCACCCATTTTGCCATATCCGTGCTTCTTAGGGTGGCACCATGAAGGGAGAAATTTAGGGAGTGTAGGTTGCATTGGTATGGGCATGTTAAAGGGAGACTGAGGGAGGCCCCAGTAAAAAGTTGGAGGGGATGCAAGTGGAAGGGGCCAAAAAGGGGAGAGGGAGACCTAAGAGGACTTGGATGGAGTTAATAAGGAAGGATATGTCTATGCTATATCTTACAAAAGAGTTAGCACAAAATAGGCTAGGGTGGGGGTGTAAGATCTATGCTGTTGACCGCAAATTGTTGGGAAAAGACACTTCTTGATTATGATTATGATTTCCGGACTACCCATGATATTTTTTTTTCATTTTTTCACTTTCCCTTATATTTCATATATAGAGATTTTTGTGCCGAAGTGTTTTGATTTTGTTTATGTTCCAAGCCAATGCAGCTATTTATTATGTCATCATCAATGGATGAGCAGTCTACGGCTTCTGGTGTTAGCCATGATTTGCCCATTTCTGTACAAACTGTAGGCCCACCCACTCCAGGTTCTGTGCCGCCTGCTCCAGTTTCAGGTTCTCTGACGCCAAGTAGTTATGGTGGTTCTACGCCCACAAGAATGCAAGAGGCCTTGAGACCAAACTTCATTAACTCCCCTGGTTATGCTGTTTCTCAAACTTCATTCTCTTATAATGTTGTTCCTCAGGCTAATGCTTTCTGCGGGAACTCCCAGCAACCATCAACTACTTCTGTAAGTTCCTAAATGAAGTGCACCCTTTTCAGTGGGAAGCATTCTGTATATTTATTTCTTGATCTGGTAACTTTTATTTTTCTATTGCAATTTCCTATGTTATTGTCTCCAAATCTGTTGCTGAGCTAACCTCTTCTTCCTGGGCAGTCATCTGGAATTGGACCATCTGCTTCTCATTATAACGGATTCCCACCTAATACTGCTTCATCCTGGGATCAACACCCTCAGTTTAATGCTGTAAGTTTGGCTCATATGAGGGCACACTGATGTGCATTTGTGTTTGTAAGTTGATAGTAAAGGTCCTCTTAACTTGACTAACCAATTGGGTAGCTAAAATTTGACTTGTATTTAGTACTTATTCTGGCAATGAGAGTGGCAACTGTTGGGTTTTCCTTTGGAGGGGCTTTACGGGGGCTGTAAGCAATCACTGTTTCCTTTAAAGCCATTGCTTAGAAATGCCTTGTTAACCTTATGGTTTAGGACAATCATTTATTCATGGTGGAGCCCTCTTCGAATTCGTCCCTTTGGTTTTCCATGTAGCGAATTTGAAGTGCATGGTGCGCTTCTCAGATAGAACAACATGCCTCAGAGGATGCCTCAGGGGATTCTGATGTGGCATATAATTTACTTGTAGGTGATTTTTGTTTCCCCTTTATGTGATCATGTCGTTGTGGAATCTAATGGCAGAGTTTTTTAGTACTGTTATTTTTATAACTTTAAAAGCTTGACTTGGTCGGTGGTTCAATCTGACAGAATTTTATTGGCCAATTTGTATTTTTTTAAAAATGAAGTTTCTAATGTTTGAAGATGGGCCATTTCTCGACTCTTATCCTGCTTTCTTGCTATATATTTTCTAGTTACAGTGGGCTGTTGTTGGAATAATGTCCGCCTGACTTTTTTCTTGGCATCTCAGGCAGTAGATGCTGGTGAATCACACGGTGATAAGTTGAGTCAGCCAGGTACACCAGGGTTGGGACATTCCAATGCATTTGCTCCCAGCACTGGGACCCCTAACACATCTGCCATGACACAGTCTTCCTCTTCAGTTTTAAAAACAAATGCACCTGTAGCGGCAGGGCACTCTGTTAGTGGGACCTCTGGTGTTGCTGCTGATGCTTCCCTGCCATTGGTATGTTTTCTTGCTAACGACATTAGAGCATACAATTGAAATGATCCTTCAGTTTATGTTCAATATCTTTTTTTTTCCCTGAACGCAGAATACAGTTGCCAATTCTGCAGCAAAAACTAGCACCAGCTCCACATTTCCTGGGGTCTCTCCTATAGCATTAGAAAATATTGCACTGCAAGGCCCACAGGTGTTACCTTTGTATTCATCATCATCCTCTAACATCCCAGGAAGACCACTACCAATGGATTATTCACCTGCTCTTAGAACTATGCCGCCTACTGCATCTGTAGTGCCACAGAATATTCAGATGCAGTCTTACTCACCCCAGCTCCGCCCACCTTATTCTTCCCTGCCCGCCATGGCCTCACAACCTCAGGCACTATGGTTGCATCCTACTCAGATGGGCGGTTTTCAGCACCCTTTTTTATCCTATCCTGGCATGCATGCAGGTCCTCTTCCTACGGCCATCCGTGGAATGCCTGTTACAGCGGTACCTCTGCCTGAATCTCAACCACCTGGAGTTTCTCCCACTGGAGGTACAACATTTGCAGTTCCTACGATGCCCATGCAGAGTGAAAAAGATTCAGTCGCAAATTTCCCAATAATTGGTGGCGGTATGCGAACTTTTGCAGCGGATCTGATATCTTTCTCAATCAGCTATATCTATTTTTTTATTATATAGTTATTTGATTGCACAGAATTTATGTTGATTTCCCAATATTGTTGACATATGATTTAGATGATGATATATGTAAATTTTCAGATCAAAATAAACAATCTAGAGATCCTGACAATAAGGATATTCCAAAAAAAGAAAGGATGGATATCTGGACAGCACACAAGACAGAGACTGGAGTTGTCTACTATTATAACTCTTTAACGGGAGAGTCAACATATGAAAAGCCTGAAGGGTTCCAGGGGGAGGTAGTCATCCGATTTATCTACATGTATGGCTTTCATTTTGCCATTTGTTGATAACTATATGGGTGTTGTGCATGTAAACTTAAATATTAGGTATTTTCTAATTGTTTCTACGTGTCAATATGTGATCTTACAATGTTGTTTACCTTAAATTGTTGCTCTTGCAGCTGGAGAAAGTTTATACCCAACCAACTCCCGTTTCATGGTATGCATATTTGCATCAAACTTTTCTCTCTCTTAAAGCTGTACATTATTGATCTAGTCTCCATTCTTTCTATTGTTTGATCATTAGTTAACAAAAAGAGACTGATTTTTGGATAATATGTTGTATAAATGCACTGGATGTGTGGCCATCATTTCTACCTGAGTGATAACATTCATGTAAATAATTTCCATTTGTTTTTTGTTAGGGAAAAGTTGGCTGGTACAGAATGGACATTAGTCACCACAAATGATGGCAAAAAATATTATTACAATGCTAAGACAAAGGTACATCTTCCTTTTCTTCTTATTGTGATCGTCATCTTCTTCTTCATCATGATTATCATTATCTTCTTCTTCTTCCTCCTTGTTGTCATTTCTTGTTATTATTAGAGAATGATTCTAACAAAAGCTACTAATAGAGAACATTTTGACACAATTTAGGCTTGCAAAAGGGGTGAGTTTGGAGAAACTAATGGAAAGAAAATGATGAATATCATTGATTCATGTGAAACTGCTAATAGTTGGTTAGGTTCTATCTGTACATTGAAAAGAATTTGATGTTGTTATTCAAATTAGCAATATGCAGTTCAACAAGCATATGAAGTTGGCATGGAATTGCTTCTTACATTACATTTTTCCATGTGGATACTGTTATTTTTCGTTATTCTTCCTGTCTGCTTTTTCTAACTCTCTTTTTCTTAAGATAGTAAATGAGACCGAGCTGGCTCGGCCTCTCTCAAACTTGTCTCAGAAAAGCTCATATAACCAAAAAAAAGAGTCCAGCTTGTGTTTGAATTGCTATGACTTTGGATTTAGTTGTTTATACCATCATGAGCTGAGCTTGAGCCACTGTTTTAAAACCCGGATTGGTGGCTGGGCTGGGTCAATCAGGTTCCATTGCAGGTTAACCTGGTTGATGACATCAGCAATCATAAATAAAGGAAGCCCCCAGAATTTTATTAAATATATTACATGGTTTTCTATATACCACAAGATCAATGGGGTACAGTTGGTTAGCAAGACGCCTTTAAGGCTTTGGAGCATTTCACTTCCTCACTTCGAATCCCGCCTCTTGCACAAATTTTTTTTATGCATTCTAATCCTAACAGGACCAAACCGGGTCGGCATGTTGCCGTTGGCGGGCCAGCATGACCCGGCCGGGTGAAGCTGGCCCGGCAAACCGGATGGACCGGCCCATTCTGACCACCAGGTCCGGTTGAACCTGGTCTGGGTTTTAAAACAATGGCTTGAGTTTGGGATCTCAAGATGGGTACAGTGTGGCTTTTCAGATCTGCATGTATTTCTGCATACATGTTGAGTTGTCTCTTTGTGTGTGTGTACTCTGTCTAAAGGGCTACATAATTAGTTATCTCTATTGTTATTGTAAGATATTCAATAATACAAGTTTTCTATCAAAATTATGTCACTCAAAAATTTTCTGTTAGCTGCTGAGTCGAGCTAGGGGATCAACTCGGCCTGTAGGTTGTAGTTAGTTGAGCAAAGCGAGTTGAGCTGTAGCTGAGTTGGGCTGTGTAATTGATGACCAGCCCATGTAAGCTTGGCTTGGCTTGTCGATAGCCTAATATCTTTTAGATTATATGTTGCTATACCAAAATTGTTGTGAGGAATTTTTATTTCATGACTTTTTGCTCCATGCTGAGAGCTGACTGAGTTTTTTATAAGCCTACAAGTTGCAGTTCTTCAAAATAACCAATGTGCCGAGGTTTATTAAATTTTTTATTTATACAAAAAGATAGGACTGGTGATCTGGGTTTGGATCAATTTAATTATAGAAATGGACTTCAAATTTTAGTGTAATAACTTTGTGCTCATCAGTGAGCACAGAAGTACAAGAATTCTACAAATGCAGAAGCGTGTGAGTTGGACAATAGATTATCTGCAAAACTTGGGAATTGTTTTGTAATTATGTTATAACGTTTGTGGTCGTCACTTGCTAAATACTCCTATCTGTCCCGCTATAATAGTCCACATTAGAAAACTAAAATGAATCCCACTTTAGTAATCCACTGTAGATAACTAAAATTTAGTAGTCCAAATTAAAAAACTAAAATGAACTAAAGTTAGTTCATTTTAGTTTTCTAATGTGGATATTAAAGTGGGATAAAGGGAGTATCGAACTTCCCCATGTTCCATATTGGCTCTATATCAATGATTTTAGTCACCAATTAAAAGTTGAAAAGCTGCAATGAATAGGTGTTTTAATGAATAATAAAAGAATGACACTTTACTAGACATGAAAATGCTCCAGTGGATGAATCTGTTAGGCATCTTATACCATTTCTTACAGCCATACTGTCTAACTTAGCATGTTCCTCGGTGTGCATTGAATTTACTGTTTAATACGTGTAACTTTTCTAGCTTGACGTAAATTTCACATTTCAGGTTAGTAGCTGGCAAGTTCCATCAGAAGTTGTGGAATTGAGAAAGAAACAAGATAATGAAACAGTTAAAATGGATGCAAGTTTGGGTGAACCTACTTTATTAAACAATAAAGGATCTGCCACTGTCAATTTGAGCGCTCCTGCTGTGGTTACTGGTGGTCGTGATGCAGTATCTCTTAGATCAGTAGGTGGGGCCATCTCATCATCTGCATTGGATTTGGTAAAGAGGAAGCTACAGGATTCTGGAACAACTACTGTTTCTTCTCCTCTTCTGCCCCCAGCAACACTTACTCCTTCAGATTTAAATGGGACAAAATCAGGAGAGGCTGCAGAGAGGGGTCAACATAGTGAGAATAGCAAAGAAAAACAAAAAGATGATAATAGAGATGATAATTTGTCAGATTCTTCATCTGATTCAGATGATGTTAACAGTGGACCCACCATGGAAGAATGTATTATTCAGTTCAAGGTATTGTACTTTTTCCCCTTGTTGTTTGGCCCTTCTTTACTGGGTAAAGATTTTTTATTTGGTATGGTAGAAACTTTTGACCAAGGTTGGCTATCTGTTTATGGGTTCTCTGAAATTTGTACTAATTTGCAGGAAATGCTTAAAGAAAGGGGAGTAGCACCATTCTCAAAATGGGATAAAGAACTTCCAAAGATAGTGTTTGATCCACGTTTTAAGGTATTTTAGGAATTAAGTATACAAGTTTTTCTAGTTCAAAGCTGGCGTATTTGGTTATTTGTCCTTTTTGTTATCTGATACTTATCATGCATTGTTACAACGTGCCCTTTAAGTATTATTCTCAAATTTCCACCATAAATTTATTATTTGTTGGTTCTGTTTTTTACATTTTCTGTCCTTTTATAAATGCTTTGGCAAACATTTCCCATGAAATGTACATTTACATACAAAAATAAATTCTTTGAAAAACAGTTTTCCGTAGGTTAGTGTCACAGAACTCTAATAATTGGGTCTGCTTCTCCTTGCTCCTACTCTCCTCTTCTGCCCGGTGGCTGCTTTCTCCTCTATGTATCTGTACACTGTCCCTGGTTTCTTCTATCCTGATCTTGTGCTTAAATGGCAAGAAATTGAAGAGCTGCTGGTGACAGACACCTCCATAATGGTCTAGATGGTGTCGATGGTGGGTGGAGTTCTTAAAGAGGTTTGTCCATGTCTAGTCAGTGTATGGGTGGAGATGGAGGCAAGGGGTTGAGAGTGGCCTTGCTGGGTTGGAATTCGTGGATCAGGTGGTGGCTGGAGCAGTCAGTGAGATTTATGGCAGAGGGAATTTAGGGAGGATGTGACATCTCTGGTTGAGAGAAAAGGAATCGCCCTTGTTGGAGAGTAACTGAGAGGAGTCAGCTTTGTTGTTGTTGGATTGAAGCTGGAAGGGGGGAGGGGTAGTAAAAGCTGACAATGAACTTCCAAGGGTTCGGAAATTTTTTTTTCTTAATTCCTATTATTCCATATTCCTTGATGCCTTGCACACTACTTTTCGTGAAAAAATTATCTCGAACCCCTAACCCACCCCAAGTGAGGGTTTTATTCGGTTTTTCCTTTTAGAACTAAAAACACACGTATGATTGCATCAGAATTTGTTATTTTCTTTCTGTAGTCTGAAACAGTGCCCCTATCACGTGGAAATATATAGTTAATGATTGCTATGACTGCCCATAAATCCAGGATGTCTGAAACTGTTGTATTTGGTTTATTTTAGTAAACTTACTAAAAATGCTTTACTGTAGTTAACAAGGACAATGGATTAGTCAGTTTTATTTCTTGGGGAAAGAGCAGTTGAGAGGAACTTTTGTGATTCTATTTGACCGATTTAAAACTTAAACCATGCATCTCATGGAGAGAGAAATTTTAGTCAATTATATATGATTGAGCTGTAATTGGGGCTATGGGCTCGCAGCTGCTTAGTTACTGCATCCTTTGCCTGAATTTTCTTGAATTTAACTTGGTTTATCCTTTGGAATGAACTTTACATCGATTTTGATGCAGATGCGGATTGTTTAAAATTGTCTAGTCATTTTGGGTTTTGTGCCGTGCCTATAAAAGTGGCATTATGTTTTGCAGGCTATGGTTTATTAGCCAGCATCTTTTTACGAAACTCAAGTTTGATTTGGGATCAGGTGAATGGATTCTGCATTGAAATTGCTTGAAATACCTTCCTGTGCTTATGGTTTTTATATGAAAGTTGTATTTCGTGTTCAATTTAGACTATGCAATCTTATTAAATGATTTGATCTAAATTGAAAGATACTTCTTTTCAATGTTTAGCAGTCCTTACCTCAGCAGTGGAAACAGGACATGGGTGTAGAGGGGTGGTTGGGTGCTAACATGAATAAACCCATCTTGCGTGCAATGAGTGCAACTCTGCATCGAGGGGTGCACTTTGCTACTATTTGCATATGGTTTGTGGAATGAAAGGTCACTTCATGTAGAGGATTACCAAGTTTTGTCACAATCTATGTTTTAGGTTCCACTTCAATTTTGAGTTGTGACTATTAGAATCTTATTTTTAATGGCTGAACACTCACCATGGATTGCCATGAAACTGAGTGAGCCTCCAAATGAAGTAGTCCTCTTTCTCTCCCACCATGTAGGAATTTGTTATCGACCTATGTAGGATAGTTCCTCCTAATACCCCTAACCCCCAGAAAGCACACCCTCACCCCCCATATAAAGGTGCTACAGGCTCAACTCGACCCTGGGATGGGTCTCTCGACAGGGAGATGTCTCAGCCACCATGACTGTGGAAGGATCGGCATCTCCATAGGATAGTTGGGGTGAATTTTGGAAGAAATTGTAGGAAGTGAGGAGAGCCGATAGGAAAGATAAGGCGACGTGGGGAAGGAATTCGGGTTGAGAAGAAATTTTGGACGAAAGGGGCAAAATTAAGAATGATTGTTTAGCCTGGGTAGATGAGGAGGATAATTAGAGATAAAGGGGTTGAGCCAACGAAGAAATTCTTAAATCTATTCCATTCATTGACTGATTAGATTAGGGCTATTCTCCTGCATTAAATAGAAAGATAAATGGGCTGAAACCACTAAGCGTAATGCCCATCAATAGTAATTAAAAATAAATTACATATAACATTAATTGTTAAATTACTATTAATTCCCTAGTTTCATAATTATACTAGTAAATAAAGCAAAGCTAATACCTAATGGCCTCCAAAACGGTCCATAACAAAAGTGCTGTGTGTCAATCCCAATGTAAAATTGTTTGTTTTGAACTTGAGAGGAAGTTGCTTATGTTAGAAAAAGCTTTATTTATGTATCTAACTGCATGCTGGAGGGCAGGTAGCCTGTGGCTGACTGTAGGCTACATCCCTGTGGTAAAAAGAAAAAGAAAAAAAAGGGGTTCAGAGAATAGGGCTCATGGTGTTAATTTTGGCTGGGAGCGTTGAATATTATTGGCAATACGTGGGGGCAATAGCTTTTTAATGTTTGCAGTGGGGGGGGGGGGGCATTTATTGCAGCATGTGTTATCAGCTACAAGTCATAGTTTGAGGTCAATTGGAATTGGCCCAAGTTTGTTAGGTCTTGTTTTCAATGATGGTCTGTCAATGTATATTTGTCCCATAAGTATCAGACACTTTGGCCCTAGATTAGAAACATGTACCATTTATGTATCGCTCATATTAACATGATGTGATGAAAGGCACAGATGTTTAAATGGGCTCAAAATTGATGAACCTCTATTTGCTATGTCACGTTTTTTATTCTCCGTGGTCTTACCTCATTAGGGGTGGGCCTACACATACAGGAACTTGTCCTTAGGAAAGGTTGCTTGAGGTAGTATTTTTTATGTGCTTTTTGTTGGCAATTTCTAGAATTTGAGTGTAAAGCAAGATATTCCGAGAACTATGATTTCACTAATTTTAATGTAGATAAAATATTATCTTTGTACAGGCTGTTCCTAATCACAGTACGCGGCGTGCAATATTTGAACGTTATGTCCGAACACGGGCTGAAGAGCAGCGCAAGGAAAAGCGAGCAGCTCAAAAGGCTGCTGTAGATGGTTTTAAGCAATTGCTGGAGGAAACTTCTGAGGTATTCTTATGACTTGGTGGAATCTTTTTCAAAAAACTATTGTTATAATATGCTACTACATAAAACTGTGAAAATTTGGTTCTGCTTTTTTTGTGTTTAATTTGATATGCCATCTGATTCATGACACTGTTGAATTTTTTTTAGGACTTGGATCACAGAACCGATTATGATACATTTAAAAGAAAGTGGGGCAGCGATCCCCGCTTTCAGGCATTGGATCGCAAAGAACGGGAACAACTACTGAATGAGAAGTATATATTTAATTATGTATGCAAGTAGTTACCTTTTTTGGTTAATTACATTTATAATAGATAAGATCGTTGTTTACATGCAGAGTTCTCCTTTTGAAGAAGGCTGCTGAAAAGAATATTCAAGCTATCCGTGCAGCTGCGGCCTCTGGGTTCAAGTCCATGCTTAGAGAGAAAGGAAATGTAACAACTAATAGCCGTTGGTCCAGGGTAGGTCGCTTCTTGTATTATTAATCTTGGTGGAGTCAAAACTTAACTACTGTTTTGAAAAACCTTAAATCTTTGTTTGGATGCTCATATGTTGTTTTTTTTTAATATTGAATATACAGTTTTTGCCATTCTTTGGATTAATGATAGTTTTTTGTTATTATTTAAGATAAAAGATAGTCTAAGGGATGATCCAAGATACAAATCTGTGAAGCATGAAGAACGTGAAAATCTGTTCAATGAGTACGTAACTGAACTGAAAGCTGTAGCAGAGGAGGCAGCACGTGCTGCGAAAGATAAAAAGGATGAGCATGTAAGTGAACCTAATCCAAGGTTAGAGAGATTGTAAGCGTTGTTTAGTTATACAGTTGCAATAGAGTTTCCTTGCTATTTTCTTGTTCAAATAATTGATTTTGTTTTATTATTGAGTAGTTAAAAAAAAACTCACAAGTGGTTCTAGGGAAAGGATGTGGTAGTTAATGGGACTTGTGAGTTTCAGGCACTATGTAAATGCTGGTAGATGCAACTTATCATCACGATACATTGACAATTAATCTCTGCTTCTCTTCCTTAATTTTGCTGCATTTGTTTTAGAGCAAAGGCAGACCCAACCCTAGGGCGGGTCACAACACATTTGCTCAGATTGGTGGATAATGTCTGTGTGCTTTTTTCTATTGTAGGAGAAACTAAAGGAGAGGGAGCGAGAAATGCGCAAACGTAAAGAAAGAGAAGAACAAGAAGTGGAGAGGGTGCGACTGAAAGTTCGCAGAAAGGAAGCTGTTGCTTCTTATCAGGCTCTACTAATGGAAACAATTAGAGACCCTCAGGTGTTGTGATGTGTTATAATTAATTTTTAAAAGAAATATTCTAGCAGTACTTCGGCATTACATTGGGTCTTTTGTGTGGTTTCATATTCGTGCTTGATAAAATGTGTAGAAAAGCGTATGGAATTGCAATTTGAAGATTTCTGCTTACGTTGTTGCATTGATGTGATTGACCTAGGCTTCTTGGACCGACTCAAACCTAAAACTGGAGAAGGATCCCCAAGGTCGTGCTACAAATCCTGACCTTGACAAAGCTGATACAGAAAAACTGTTTCGTGAACATGTTAAGATGTTAAATGAGGTAATTTATGCATTATAAGGAGGTTATTGCAGTTGCACAAGCAGTGATTTTTTTGTGGTTTGAGACCATAACATTGGTTTATTACAAACCGTAGAGGTCATTTCTTTGCTCCTATGAATTACTCAACTCAAATAGTATATTTTGTATGTGTACGTAAATACCTGTAGAGTTATCAGTCGTTGTAATTTAATGTTTGTCTGAAGCAGAAGAGATGACTGAACGGGGCTTGTGCCCACAGACTCTCTATTTAAAAGAGTTAATCTACACTAACCTTGATTATTATGTGGTTTTCAGCGTTTTGCACGTGAATATCGATCCCTTCTGTCAGAGGTGTTGACAGCAGATATCACGTCCCAAGTGACAGAAGATGGGAAAACTGTCCTTACCTCATGGTCGGTTGCTAAGGAGCATCTAAAGTCGGATCCAAGGTACTCTAAGATGCCAAGAAAGGAGAGGGAATCCCTGTGGCGCAGATATGTGGATGAAATGCAGAGAAAGCTGAAGTCAACTGATGCAAAGGAAGAAAAGCAAAATACAGATTCATGGAACAGATCCACATCTGATCCATCGAGGAAATCCCCACCAGCAAGGGATAAAATTTATGGCCGGAGATGACTTTCCATTGAAGATGAGATCAACACTGTTCTCTGAATTTTTTGCTGTGTACATTCACACGTTCTGATTCTTCTCACACCAGGGGCTTGAATTTTTTGGATCAATCCCAAGAAAAAAGAGCTTAGTTTGTATCATTCCGAACGTAGTTTTTTAGAATATTTTCTAGATCTTGCTTGTGCCCAGGCCTGCAGGCTAAATGGACCTGCTTGTGCCCGGGCCTGCAGGCCAAATGGACCTCCATGGTCGTGTACAACCTTGTTCCTGCCCGTGCTTGTCTCTGGCTGCTTAGGCAAGCTGATAATTAACGTGACCGTAGTTAGTCCTTGCACGCTTCTTCCTAATTGGTGTAAGCAATTTTTCATGAGAAGTCTGGGATATAAAAAAAAATCATAATGATACACCGAATTTGTACATCAGTTTCAAGTATCCATGAGGTGGCAGGTTTATCCACATGAGGTGGCAGGTTTACTTTCATTGCCCAACAAAAGTAAAGGTTCGTACATTTGAAGGAATATACATTAAAAAATTATAATGTTACACCGAATTTGTACATCAAATTATTGTATCCATGAGGTGGCGCATTTTGGTTAGATAGTAATACAACTGTGAGGTGGAGGTAGTAAAAATTGAATTATGTGAGACCTAACTTTGCTCTCGATGATTTCAAGTGTTTGTGTTATTAGATTAACAAACCTCCGGAGTCTCTAAAGGAGTACATTTGAAGGAATATATATTAAAAAAAGAAAATAATAATGTTACACTGAATCTGTACATCAAATTCATGTATCCATGAGGTAGCCGGTTTTTGCTAGATAGTAATATACCTAGTGAGGTTGAGGGGGTAATAAAATTTGGAGTACAAATATCAGTTTTCTTGTACTTTTATTGCCCAACAAAAGTCTGCCACTTCATAGGTGTACGTTTGGTCTACAAATGTGTTATAAGCAACTGCATTCTTAAAAAAAGTTATTTAAAAAATATATAAATTATAAAAAAAATAAATATTTTATATGAATATTAGTACTCCCTATATTTAATATTAATAGCTACATTTAGAAAAATAGTAATTTTATTGAATAGTTAAATCCACATCTAAGAAAATAAAAAATAAACTTATAATACTCTTTTTAAAGTACTCAACAACTTAAATTAAACAAAATGAAAATATTAATATATAATACATTTTTAACCAATAGAACTATTAATATAAGGAAGGAGTGAGTAGGTAAAATTAAGAAAATAATGTTGAAAAAAATAATTACTAAAATAACAGAGAGATAAACATATTGCCCACAATGGTGTTCGCCTCCGCCATGTAGGCACTAGCGTGACAACGGGCGCCTGGAGTTTTGCAATTTAAAGTGACAAAATTCATGTTTAGACTTTGCATGCCTCATTTTGCATGGTGTGCATGGGCATGGGACAACCCATTTCGTCCCTCTTCTCCCTTGACCACCCCCAATCTCCCTCTCTTTCTTCAACAACCCCCAAGTCCTGGGCCTTCCTTGCCTAAGTCGGCCTCTCCACGTTAGGCCCTAGAAGAAAATAGTGTTGTTGATCTCCATGTACTGCCCTATTTTTCTGATTGCATTTTAACTCAAATGTTTAGTATTAATTAAGGATTTTTGGATTAGATTTATGGGGTTTTAAGAGATGAAATCATAATATGTGTATAGAGATTGAAGTAATGAGCGTAACGAATCGAAGAACGCATGAAACAGAGGTCAATAGCGAAAGTTACTACTTTGGAAAGTGTATTACATGGGTATGACCCGCTTAAAAATTGCAAGATAACCACCCAGGTGGGGTCTACTTTCGAAGGGCTAGTTAATATGAGTCCATCACTACCAAGAACACAACTTCGGTGTAGGAAGCTATTACATTTTGAAATTAGATTATTATTTGAATAAAATAATAATATAAAAAATAAAAAATAAGAAAAATAACGAATTAGCTGGCGTCCACCGGAGTGCGAAGAGCGCCACAATGCGCAAGGCCCAAGAGATTTTGGGTTGCCTTGCTTGACGAACAGGAGCCCGTGTAGCACAAGCGGGGCTCGGCAATGCAAGACTGCGCCTTGCACGTCACCCACGCGTGCGGGTCCGCAGTATGCCCACGGCTCTTCCCTATAGATAGAGAAGAGCCATGCAATTTTAGGAGGAGTTTTTTTGCTCATTATGAGTTCAATTTTTCCTGTTTAAGATGTGTTGTTCGTTAATTTGAAGGTGTTCTATGCAATGGAAGAGTTTAATCTTCGAGTTGGCGACTCTAAAGGGGGAAAATAATCCACGGCAAGAGGAAGCTCTATCAGTCGCCCTCGAGCCCCAAAGAGAGAGATGCGACCCAAAGAAAGAGGAGGTTCTGCCCTTTGCTATCGGGCCACAACGAGAAAATTGACCTAGAGTAAGTGTCACGCCCCGACACCGCTTGACCCGAGCTGAACGCGGTCCAAGGGCTGGTCAAGCGCACAAGGGTAACAAGATTGAAAGAGATTAACAGATAGCGGAATACTTAGCCTCATACGGGCAATTTAACTAACGGAGTTACGTACTACTTTGAGCAAGAGTAATATGAAGAACAGAAGAGGACTTTAACTTTGAATTAATCTACAAGTCTTATACCCACATACTTAGAATCTTGAGCCAACACACATGGCTCGAATAAAAAGTCTCAAACAGATTTAAAAAAAACATAAGACATACACAAGTTTGAAACAAGAACCACCATACATGATGTTCTATTATCATAACAGAGTAAATTACAAAAACATGACAAAGACTAGAGGCATCCACGCCTACTCCTATGATCTCCCCGACCGTTCCTCAAACAGAAGGTCCTGCTCGACTGCATGTCGCACCATGCATCCCCAAAACAAAACACAAAGAGGGGTGAGTAAAACTTAGTAAAGTTTGAGATACAACGACGATAATCAGAAAACCGATCACAACATGACAATATATCAATTCAGATTCATAATTGACATGGTATACCCTTTTTTGATCATTCCCTAACTAAACCCCTATTTATCTATAAACATAAGAGCTAGCATGCAAATGACACACTTATCAAAATCAATGCATAAATGATCAAGTTATAACCTAACATCCATCATACATAGGTAATAGTTCATAACTAATCAAATCGAGCATAATATCACCATAAACCTCATGAGAAGTGTCTTTCACACACCTTCTAATCATGCGACCATATCACATAAACTTGCATAATAGTGTCTTATTCACACCATTCAGATTATGCATTCATATCACATAAACCTGCATAATGGTTTCAAAAACACGATTCAGATAGTGTATTCATATCGCATCAACCTGCATGAGGAGTGTATCTAACACATAATTCAGATCATGCATTCATATAAATCTCATACATTCTATAGCTCATTTACCTGCACGAGAAATGTCTAAAACCACACTACATCAAAATCATGCATAATAAATCGCATCCACATGTGTCACATAATTCTCCAATATCCCTACACAACCTGTGTAATCTAGGCATTATATTATCTTATATATATGCATTATCATCAAATGGTGAATGTCTCCATCATGGAGATAAATACAATCTTATCAGGAATACAATTCATTTCACCCGCTCTGGACATAGTTCAATTTCCTATACGGAAACCTAGGGCATTGCCCGCTCTAGACATGGTCTGAAATTCATATAGAAAACTAGGGTGTAGGGGTAGTCAGCCCCTCTACTCGCACTAGACAATCCACACGAGAAGTTCGAATTAACTAGAGCAGGTTTGCTCGCTCTGGACAGTCCGGGCCAGGAACATCCGAATTAACTAGAGCAGTGTGTTTGCTTTGGATATCTCTGCGGTGGAAGAGTCTGAATTAACTAGAACACATGGTAGCCGGTGCACAGAGGCATACCACTTTGGATTCTCAGGGTCCAGGTTTGACTGTTTCAATAAATAAATCTCAACCGCATTAACAATTCAGATCGACTCAACCTGGGGAGTATACATGTTCAACATAGGAACTCAAATCGAAATCATATCCTTTCGGACCAACCAAGTTTCGATTAATCCAACGATTGATTAATCTGGCACACAATTTTGCAACATTGCATCCAGTCGATCAAACCCGGCTAATCTCGATAAAGTTTCAATCGCAAATCCATTTCATGATGCATGCAACATGATACATATGTGGGTAAGGCATATATGAATCCTAATTCATGATAAGTGCTCTCATAAACCCCTAATGTATCGTTTATAATCATGATACTAAACATCATCATAATCATTCCCTCACATGTGTGTGTATATGGTAGAAATATCTAATTCTAAGCATATGAACATGCCTTGTAATTAATTCACCATCATACTACATATGCACATTAACACCTAATCATGAATTCCAGCGGAAATCATATGTGAAAACCATAAAAAACCATCAATCAAGTCAAACGTAGCCACATGCTAAACATATGTAAGCATATTCACACCACACTTGATTCTAGACATAGCACTCTCATTCATCTATAATTTAACCACACCATATAACGACACATCAGTTCATTAGTATGCTATAATCCTTTTGAAATCATGCATAAACCGTAAGGAATCATTCACTCATAGGCCTAAGACAAGTAGTCCTAACATATGTAGCCAACAACATGCAATTTCACTTAAGACTTAAATACTCTTCATAATTTCCAACAATAATAACATGCACTTCGAGTGGCTCATTCTAGCTCAAATTATTCCACATAAACATTTGGAAAAGTATTTAAGACTAAAAACATTAAAGGAAGCAAAAGAATTAAGATAGTCAAAATCTGCAGTATAGCCGTTCAAACGTCTAGCTTTACAATCGGCCTAAAATGCCGTGTAGCTGTTCGATCGGCCTGCAAAGATGTTCGATCGGCATAACAACAGATTCTGGGTCATCTTCCCCATTTTGAAAACCAAACCGAACCTCCATCAATCCAACTTAATACATCAAAACCAAGCCCCAAACTCCATCATAATCCAACAAAAGCTTCTAGAACATTAAATCTAATCATTATTAAGCAAAACCCTAAGAAAATAACACCAAAGATTAAGCTTTTATCAAAACACCATTAAAGTACACATTCATGCAACCCATTGCAAAACACCTCAAATCTTAAATCCGAAATCATAACAAGTTTAAAACACAAAAACCCTTACCTTCTAGCAAGTTCTTGATTCGAAATGGTTCCTTAAACTCTTTCAAAACCTACCCAAAACATGATTTTTTATTAATACTTCTCAAATCCGACTTTAAAACACCTAAAACCTTCGAGAACAAGTAGATCTAGGTTTCAAGTAGCTTAAAAACAAATTTCTAAATATTAGGTCATAAAATAGAAACCCAAATCAGTAGTTTTTGAGTGAAAGTCAAAATTGATTCAAAGCAATGGAAGAGATTTGAAAGATTTTGGCAAAACCCTAATGGATCAATAAAATATTAAGCAAAATCTCACCTTAATCTCCTTTCTCCTTTAGGAAAAATGGGGATTAGGCTCTAATGCTCAAGGTCTCAGCCCTTTCCCAATTGGGAAAGTGGCTGTGCATTTCCTTATATAGTAAGTGTTGTTTTAGATGAAATTAATTAATATGGTATAAATATAATCTACAATTAAAAATAGATAAATTTGCTATTACAACCCAAACTAAAATCTAAAAAATTATGAAATTTCCTAATGTCTTAGTTTAATGTTAGGAATATTTTGGGTCAAAAATTCCAATTTTGGTCATGGAGCCCACGGTGGGTCTCACCAAACCTTAATTTTTTGGAAAAATAGTAAAAATTCCAAAAATTTTAGAAAAATACTAAATGACTTAAATTAACTTAAAATTGTGAAATGTGAAGAATATTTTGGTTAGAACCTTTGTTAACAACTTAAATTTTGAAAATAGTCCAAAATCGATCAGAATTAACATTAAACCATATAAAAGCAATTAAATAGAATAAAGCAAACCAGTTCAAGTCTAGGGATCTTACAGTATGGGAGGCTTTGTCCTTTGCCAATGGGCTACACACACACACACACACACACACACACACACACACACACACACACACACACACACACACACACACACACACACACACAGAGATCCCTCGGTAAGAGTAAGCATGCCACTCGGGTCGGTTATATGGTAAAACTCGACTCGAACCGACCCTAATAAGTCGGGTTTGGGTTTTCAAATTCAACATGAATAGCTATTAAGCTCGGGTTCGGGTTTTAGGTGATCCAAATCAACCTAACCCAATTAAGGTTATAAATATATTTTTTTTATAATTTTCTTTGTATTTGGATTAAATCCAACCCGAACTAACCTGACCCGAATGGGTCGGGTTTGGGTTTCTAAATTCAACCTGAACAGCTATTCGGGTCGGATTCGAGTTTACCATTTCTTAAATGGTATCGGGTTTGGAATTGGCAAAACCTGACTGAGTGGCATCCCTAGGTAAGGGGATGTTCCGTCTATAGCTGTCAAGTGTGCAAAGAAAGAAACACCCTAGGGAAAGGGGAGATTTTGATTGTCGCCTTCGTCGTAAAGAGAGAGAGAGAAACAAACCGGAGTAAGAGGAGGCTTTGTCCTCCATCGCCGGGTCGTGAAGAGAAGAGCATCCCGGGGAAAGGGAAGTTCCATCAACCGCTTCAAGCATGCAAAGAAAGGAGCGTCCTGGGATAAAGGGAAATTATGTCTACCACCTTAGAGTGCATTGAGAGAAAAACACCCTGAGTAAATGGGAGGTTCTATCCTCTGCCTATGGGCGCGAAAAGAGAGACATGCTTGGGGTAAGAGGAGGTTCGGTCCGCTGCCTACGGGCGAGTAGAGAGAGAAAGAGAGAAACCATAGGAAAGGGGAGAATTTGACTGTCGCCTTCGGGCGCAATGAGAGAAATACCTTGGGTGAGGGGAAGCTCAATTTGCTTCATTTGGATGGGAAATAAAGGAACATTTTGGAGAAAGAGGAGGCTCTGCAACCTGAAGGGGAGAATGCCTTGAAGGGAGAAGAAACTTTGAACGTTGTTATTTCTGGAAACCTCAAGGGAGTAAGCGCTTTTTACTTTCAACTTTTAATGCATATTTATATAAATGCATATAATTCATATTTAATTAACTTAAGAGGTTGATTGAAATATATGTTTTGATTTGATCTAATACGTTCTGATATGCTTTGAGATGTTATGCTTTCTCTATGATAGAAAGAGATATCTAACTCTGATTAGTTCATCATATTGCCTTCGATTTTGAATGATCTAACTCCGTCTAACTTAGATGATTTATGATATTTTCGTCTCACTTTGAATAATCTATTCATATATAAATATTTTGTACCTCATAAATGTATTATTTGTTAGGCAAAACTATATTCAAAGAACATAGGCTGCAGATAACATTAGCCCAATCCAAATAAAGAATAAAATATAATTTTATTCTGATCCATAGGCAATAGAGCGTTGAAGTTTGTAGTACATTGAAAAATATTTTAGCTCTCGTACACATATGCCACTCATGGATTTTGAAAAAGAAAATAACTCTTGACCATATTTCAAAAGCCGAGGGTCATGATAGTCCGACATAGGCCTCTACATCTCATGCAACAGAATAAGACCCACCGTCCCCTCCCCCTCGGTATGGAGTTGTGCACAGTGGTCGAAAAACCCACGTTGCTTAATGCGCAGTCATTGCAGGGGACGCTAGGCCGTAATAGAAATCTTGGAGGAGGAGAGGAGGAGGTGCTGGAAGTTAGGGATGAGGACTTCACGGGAGTGAGGTTGGTCTACCTCTTCCTGTCAGCGGCTGGAGATTGCTGACCTCATGCTCAATCTACTAGTTGTGAAGGACGTCGTCCTCCATTGCCAGCTGTTGCTCCGCCTTGTGATTTGTTGAGCCCTAGCAAGCGACGAAGATGCTATCGTCGTCTCTGCTGCCTACATGACTATCGCGAAAGGCCACTCTACCCGTAGTCAGGTTCGGCGTGTGGGAGGAATCTACCACCAGCACTTGAACTCCGCCAAGGTTAAGGAAGAGCCTGTCAAGGGAATCCCATGCAGTCCTTACTCCTTAGAAATGAAGATCTCCGTAGGAATGAAGGTCGCATGCAGGGATGTAGAAGTTACCCCGTCTGCTCTCCCTTGCTTGCCCCTCCTTTTCCCATCATCTGCTTTCTATGATGTGGCTTGGGGCAGTGTTGGTAACAGCCTGGCGATTGGACATTTCGCGAGGGGGGTGCAGCAGGAGCTGATCAACTTTTTCATCAACAACGCCTACAGTGTTGGGTTAATGCTTCTTCTACCTACGAAACCGGGAGACCAATTGAGATAGACATACTGAGGAGGGATTGTTGTGGGCTCCACCGGATGAGGAATATCCTCACTTGAATTTTAGTACGCTGGCGATATAAAGAAAAAGAGAGCTGGACTCTCTAACTAATTTTGCAACAGTAATCTATCTCTTAGTCACGTGAAAGGCAATACATTTTTCACTTCTTTCTCTCTGACAGATATAATAGTACTAGGAATAGAGAGAGAGAATGGTTGTCTGAATTTTTTTCGTTGTTATGATTTTGCGCATTCAACTTGGTCTAACTTCTGTAGGCTAGAGAAACCCCAACTGTAGACACCGCCTCTCTCGACCCGGAGATGTTAGTAGTTTCAGCAGAGATGGAGGGCCAGTCACAAGTTTGCAGCAGAGGAGGGGCTTATGATCATCGTTAGCTATGGTAGTGGGAGAAGCCACTGAGGGTCTCCTACTAGCATAGACATGGTGTTGCTGCTCTTTGGGGTGGATAACAAGATGCATCATATCATGGGTGCATGTAGTTATACATGATGCAGCGTCCAACAATGTATGTGGGTGTGGTAGCTTCATCATCACCAACGACAAAACTTGAGTTTCTTCGTTTGGAACGACAAATTCCGTCATTTACAACAACGAAACTCAAGTTGTCGTTGTTGTGAGGACGACATTAAGGGGAAGAACGAGGCTATATTCACCCCAATAATCCAGTTTTGTTGGGTCAGTGGGTTTGTTCCCTCGTTATTTACCAATGAAGAGAGACGCGAGGGAGAGATTATATGTGGACCCCATTTGCTGAGTTGGAATGGGATAGGACTTGCTTAATCCTATCCCAATACTAATTTCAGTTAGAGGGTGTATGGAAAAAGGATTTTCTCCTTCTCCTTATCCCCTCACGTGAAGAGCTGTTCTTCCTGCACCCCTCTTTTCTCTTTACTTCCAACCCAATTAGAGCAAAGGTAAAATTTTCTTTTTTCTCTTTGATTAAGATTGAATAGCAAATAAAGAAGACTACTCATTGTTGGAAAATTGTGACAAGGCTATTACTCTATTCTTCTCTTTGATAAGTGGTGATCAGCCCCATTTAAGCCAAATTATCCCATCAATTTAGCTAAGAAATAAAGGGGTTTCTCTAAATTAGAAGAGAAAGAATTCATCAATTAAAGATGTAATTCTAATTTCCTCATTTATATTTGATATAAATAAGAGGCCGTGTGTGCTTCTGGGTGATTGGCCACATCCTTAGGGCCCAACCCCTAAATGTCAGTAGTAATTTATTCTTACTTTAATTAATACATTTCTAAAGTTATTTGAATTTATTCTACTACTTATATTTGTATTTATGTGTATATGCACGTAATTTTCTAGAGAGAGGCATAATGGTAAAATTTTTGCACATCCACAAGCCGGACTTACTACTAAGCTTCCGCTGCGCCACCCAATACTCTTATGGGGGATTTATGGGGTTATTGGGGTACTGAGGGGATTATTAGGGTGTATATAACTTCATTCTAAGCGAAAACTTATAAAAATAGAATGGGTCTATATGCACCCCAATAATCTCCTCGGTACCCTGATTTACTCATAAATTCATGAGGGGGTTTATAGGAAATATTGGGGTATTGAGGGGATTATTGGGGTGCATATAGACCCATTCATAAAAATAAAAGTAGTGGCCACCAGTTGGTGTGGTGGGGGAGAACACCACTTTTATCATTATGTTTCTATCTATTTATTACTTATTTTAGCAATTATCTATTTAATTTTTCCTAGAGAATATTATCATATAAACATTACATCAGTGACATCAAAGTTAGGGCTATTAACGAGCCGAGTTAGTTTGTTGAGTAAGCCCAGCTCGGTTCAAACTCGATTTGAACTCAAATAGGCTTGAACTTAGTTCGAACATACCCCTGCTTGACTCGGCTCAATCTCGAGCTTGAACTCGAACCCAAATATAATTTTGAAATTATATTTAAATAATACATATATATGTATATTTTATATAAATATAATTATTAATTTAAATATATATTTATGGCATATTCCCTCCTTCCTAGATTGATAGTTGTATTTGATTAGTTAATTTTGAAAAATCATATAGAGTTATTAATCTATGACAAAAGGAATATATAAAAAGACATACAATTACATATATGTACTAAAATTATGTATCGTATATGATATATGAGACCCGTTTATATGATCCAAAGCTTATTCATGACTCAGTGAGCCTTGATATCATGCGCCCTCAGATTTCGATTCAATAACACACATAATTTAAGGGGTAGATTGATTTCTATCATGTTGCGCATTTAGATCTCGAGTTGATGGTCCACGATGATGCCTTGGCTCAAACTTATATAATTTTTTTCACGATATATATATATATATATATATATATATATATATATATATATATGATATATATTTTCTAAAAATAAAAATATTGAAGACATAAACACTAACAACTTTTTCTGTCCCAAATTAATAGCTCCCATTGGTTTTTCAAGATGAACTAAAATTAATTCAATTAAAGAACCAAATGGAGCTATTAATATATGACGAATGGTCAATATAATATCATGTTATTATACCAAAAAAACTTTTCTAAAAAAAGCATGACACTAGGGGGACCAATCTCAGTTTACAAAAGAATGATTAGAATATTTTCTTCAAAAGTTAAAGCATGACATGAGGAGTAGCTTCAGCTTATATAATGTTTCATTTTTTAAATGTACTTAGATAATTTTAGAGGCATATTTAAAAAATAAATTTTTTATAAGTAATTTATAAATATATAAAAAAAAGATATGAAAAAGTTGATGATAATAATGCCTGAGTTTCTATTTTCTACATCTTTTTAGTAATTATATGCATGTGAAGAGAGAAAAATAGTAATGCTTCTTCTTTTTAGCATATATAACTAAAACTTATTTGTTGTAATTTTTTTCTTTCATAGTAATAATTATAGTTAGATTTTCGAGGTGTAATTGTAATACTTATTGAAGTGTATTTATTAATATTTAATACTGAAATCATCTTAATATGTGTAATAATTTATATACTTTAAATTTATATATATTTTATTTTAAATTTTTTAGTTTGAGCCTCAATAGAGCTTAAGCTTAAAATTTACTTATTACAATTTAAGCTTAAGCCAAGCTTTAAATTTTTAATTAAAAATGAGCTCCAACTAAAAGATTTAAATTTATTTAAATTTTAAATTAAATTGCAGCGATTTAAATTCAAACTAAGAAAGCCCAATACGGAACCCACACCCACATAGTTACACCTAGACACAAAGTCAATGCCTACTATACAAAATATTATCTAGTAAAAGTCTTGTACGGGACAAGTGTAGATATGTTCTTTTAAAGAGTGACGCATTTGAAAAGCAAACCCCGCTCACCGACGATGAAGTACGTCATTGTAGCTTTATTTTTGTCATTTGGCCGAGGGCCCCGACCATGAGAACAAGGGAAGATCCGTGGTGAGCCCGCTTCTTGCCAAGTCGGCGGATTCGCTTACTTAAATAGCGTCTCGTTTAAGCTTTCCCACCCCAAATATGCCCTTTTTTTCCTCCTCTCCGGTGCGGCGCTTCTTCCTCTTCCGCCGTCTCTGCACCTCCTCCGCCAGATCGCCGCCCTCCTCCCGCCGCGCCCTCGGGTTGGAAGTAAAGCGCCTCGTCAAGTCCCACCGCTTCTCCGAAGTCGAAGCACTCGTCGAGTCGCATAAAAAGGGTCTCGGGGTCGCCGATGAGCCCTACCTTGCCTCCATCATCTCGGCCTACGCCCAGGCCCGAATGGTAGACCACGCCGTCCGGACGTTCGAGCAGATGGACGACCTCGGCGTCCCTCGCTCCGCCCTCTCCTTAAACGCCGTCCTCTCCGCCTGCAACCGGTGCCGGGCCTTTGATCGGGTTCCCCAGCTCTTCTCGGAGGTCCCCCGCAAGTACGGTATCGCCCCGAATGAGATCTCTTACGGCATATTGATCAAGTCGCTATGTGATTCGGGGTCGCCCGAGTCCGCGCTCCAACTGCTCGACGAAATGAAAGATGAAAACTTGAATGCTAACATGATTATATACACCACCCTTTTGGATGGGTTTTACAAAAAGGACATGATTGAGGAAGCCGAGAGAATTTGGGAAGAGATGAGCAAGAGTGGTAACGGGCCGGATGTGACTGCTTACAATGTGAGGATCATGCATGAGCATGGTGGGAAGCCGGAGGAAGTCCTGGGATTGATGAAGGAAATGCTGCTTGTGGGTCTGAAGCCCGACATTACTAGTTATAATTACCTCATGACTTGTTACTGCAGGAACAATCAGATGGAGGATGCAAAGAAGGTTTATGGCGATCTGTGGGCAAATGGGTGTTGGGCAAATGGATCGACGTTCAGAGTTTTTTTGTTCTATCTGTGTAGGAAAGGGGATTTTGATACGGGCTTGAAGATTTTCAGGACGAGTGTTAAGAGGAACAGGATGCCCAACTTCTCAACGGTGAGGCCTTTAGTAGTGGGATTGGTCAAGAGCTCGAAGGTGAAAGAGGCGAAGGAGGTGATAGGACTGGCGAAGCAGAAATGCCCGGAAAAGGATTTGAATGCGTGGAGGGAATTGGAAGTGGAAATGGGATTGGATGAGGGGAAAAGGTCGGATGTCACTGAGGCTTCCATCTGAGCAGGCTAGACTGGGATGTCGATGCACTAACGATGGATTTTTAATGACTTAGCTCGGATGATGAGAAATTTTTGTTGGTGCGTCGCACACCGTGTTGGAGGTGTATTGTAACATTTAAGGCACGATGTTCTGATGTCTCGCAACGATGCTGATGAGTGGTGAAATATGCAGCTAATATGGTGTGCAATACAGATTGAAAATTTTCTCCAGACGACGAATTATAACCTACTTGCGTCCCTGACTAACAACATGGTATGGTGTTACTAATTTGAAAAAGGAAAATAATGCTAAAAGTCTATTTTAACTTCTGATTAGACAGGTGGACAGAAAAAGTGATTATATTCTGTGAGAAAAAATTTAGTGTGCGTCGCACAGCATCTTAGCCTCTTGTCACTACTTTTTTTTTTTAATTTTTGGTGTAACAAAAAAAAGGTTAAATTATTAGCTTCCGGGAGAGAGGAGGTCTGGCCCGCTTTCTGTTTCTGAGAAATTCCTGCTGAAAGGCTACACTACTGACAATTGCTGGTAATATAACCTAACAGATGAATTCCGTGATGCTTCTCTATTTCTTTTTGAAGCCTCTTTACATCCTTCGAAGATGCTTCGCTATCGGAAGTAAAAAGAAAAAGAAAACTCCCACCAAAAGTCAAAGAAACGAAGCATCGTGTCTCTTTCTCTGCCTCGAAAGTCACGCCTAAATAATGTTTTAAATTGGTATTTTGTAGTCTCTACCTTGCTTCACGGCAGGTGCATCGCAAGTTCCGCGAAGTTGATAGGTGCCTTAAATATTCGTAAAGACTATGAAAAAGTTTTTCTAATCAAACTCTTTTATTTTGCCAGTTATAAAATAACAAGCTTTTGTGCAGAATCATCGACTCCTTGCCTTCAGCTCTGGACGTCGCTTTCTCCTTCAAATTTTTTGCTGTTAGCACACTCCCTTCAGATTGAGGATTGCGAATCATCCTTCTCCAAATTTCTAAGCAGGCTTTGTACTATCGTTTCTTGCTTCCTAGTTTGAGTCTTTTTCTATCTTCTCTCTCTTCTTTTTATTACTCGCTTAACCTGTAATTCTTTTTATCTCAACTCAATCGTAATATTTGTTCAATCTGAGCCATGGAAGCAAAATCACATCCGGAAGCTCCTACTCCTGCTCCCCGCCCAGATACTACAATACCCTTTATGTCCACTGTTCTAAGCGTGGCCTTCATGACTGTGACTACCATCTTTACAGCGGTTCGAGTTCGCAGGGATCCCTGGGCACTCGCCTTCGTCATTTCTGTATATGTACTCGTCACGCTGTTCTTCCTCTGTATCTACATAGCAGGAAGACTGCCCGTCCATTCCCCTTCCCGAAAGAAGTTCAAATTGCCCATCTGGCTACTTTTTACGGCTCTCATAGTCTTGATTGGTTACAGGACGTCGGTCATCCTCTCCCCTGCCTTTGCTTGGCCTGTCTGGGTGCTCGCCCTGTTTGGCAGCAGTTTCACCTTCTGGCTTTTGTTTATCTACGGGGAGAAGCCGAAAGATTGCAGTTCTGGGTGCCTCTCTAGTGCTGAAGATTGCACTAAGACTAAATCATGCGAGGACCAAACATTACCACGTACAGTGGACGTGTAAATAGGAAGCATCATTATCGAGTATGGTGTGTTATTGTTGTAACGGAAGGACTTTGTAGCAAGGGTAAGTACAAATTATAAACTTATCTCGATGATTAAAAATATATTCCTTTGTGTGTATTTTGAGATCAGTGAAGTTGTGCTTAGTGTTACGTGATGAAAGATGAAGTACCACAAGAACGCAAAGTGATTATTAGGTAAAACACACTCATATATATACGGTTGGTGAGAAATTTTTATACCTTGTGATGTGATCGATGGTAGGAATGCTCAAATCTTCAAGCTAGTAAAACTTATACGGTGGCTAAGGTAATTGATGAATCCCTTATAGAAAAGATTGTTTTAAATCATGTAATTTGTTGTAGGAAAAATACTACAATACACTTTACTTCTAAGTGTGTTTTTACTTTTTAAAAAATAGTATTTGCCCCTGCCAATCTTGATTTTTAGTGTGTAATTGAGAATTATGTAAATCTATTCTTAAGATACAGTAGAACTCTCTTCTTTTGTTTTCAATTCCCACGCTTGAAGACAAAGCTTTGAACTTCTTTGGAACAAAAGGTTAAAACCTTGTCTTCTACCTTCTCTTATGTAAGAAAGATAAATCATGGTATTTTGATAAAAATCAAGTGATGAAATCAAAAGCCCTATTTTTTAGTGAAAAACTCTCCTCATATGATTTGGGACAAAATCCCTTACAAAAAGACGGAACCTTTCTTTCAAAATGTGAAATAAAATTGAAATTATTTGAATTAACTATTAGACCAATCAATCATCTTGAAAAATGATTAATCGTTAAAGCAACTATAATCCCGTTGTTTTGCGTTATATATTAATCGACCAATCGCTTCCTAAACCGATCAATCGATCGCTTCCTAGACCGATCCATCCATAAAATGACTTTTAAAGGATTTTCATGTCCTGATTGATCGATTTTTGAAATGATAAAACAATTATAAAAAATTTACATGGCCCAATTGATTGCTATAATAAATTTAAAAAAATCTAACAATCCCCCACTATTTTCAAAATTTTACAATTTTCTCACCATTTTGAAAATGTAACAACATGGCTAAGACTGATGTGTAAATGACAACTTGAACCTGCACTTATTGAATGCTTACCAAAGTTAATCGGAGAGCATAGTAAAGCAATATGCTTGAACTAGCTATTTATGTTGATCAACTGAGTTTGTATCACACACCAAGTCCTTAGTTCCTTTAGGATGTAATTTGCACTCAATACTATTTTGGCCTTGTGTCTATATCTTGATTTTACAAGTGCTCTAGAGACAAATCCTAGTCTCATAAGAAGCAGCCTCACCTCTACACTTATATAGGTAAACTTATCGGGGGCGTCCCTACAACTTTAATACCCCAACCACATGGTTGTAAGTCTATTAAAAGCACAAATCTCAACCTCCTCTTTATATATTACAAGTACCAAAAACTTTATCCTGTGATAGCTTAATATTTCTTTAAGTGCTTATCATCACAACTTATGATGTACATTACTATTTGAACTTCAGAACTTAAATCTCTTCAAGTAACAAGTTGAAGTTCCACAAAGTTGTTTTGTGAAACGATCCGCTCAGTTTTGACTTGATCTCACATAGTCTACTATTATTAGTCTATTGGAGAGTAACTCTATGACATAACTATATCTTAGTTCAATATATTTAGATTTTCCATTATACACCTTGTTGTGCGCTTGTGCTAGTGTAGACTCAATATCACAATGTATAGAAATCAGTGTCATTGGCTTGGGCCAAACGTGAATTTCTAATAATAAATTCATCCACTATTCAACTTCTTTGCTACTAACATGTAAAGCTACAAACTTAGATGTCATAGTAGAATCTATTATAATTAATTTTTTCTTAGATTGCCAAGAAATAACTCATCCACTAAGAGTGAATACCCATCCAATCATTGATGAATAATCATTGTGGTCATTAATCCAACAAGTATTCGGGTATCCTTCTAATACGGTAGGATATCCAGTATAGAAAATTCCATAATTCATTGCTCATCTCAAGTATTTCAATACTCTATTCATAGCTTGTCAATGTAGATAACTTGTATTAGTAGTATATTTACTTAGTTTTTCAACTACAAAAGCAATATCCGGTATTGTGCATATCCCTGCATAAATCAAACTACCAATTATTCTTGCATATTGCAATTGAGAAACACATCTACATGTATTAGGATAAAGCCTCATATTTAAATCAAATTTCTTTAGCATTTTCTTTAAGTAATGACTTTGAGAAAATACTAGACCGTTATCATGTTTAATAATTATTATTCCCAAGATAACGTTAACAACACCCATGTCTTTTATTTCAAAGTTCAATAACAAAGAAAATATTTTGTATCATTTATGCTATCAATATCAGTTCCAAGAATTAACATGTCTTCAACATATAAGAAATTATTACACTGTTACCATTACGAAACTTACTATACAGACACTTATCATATTCATGAATTTTAAATCCATATGCTATTACAACTTGGTCAAAGTTTTCATGCTATTGTTTTGGAACTTTCTTGAGACCGTAAAGGGACTTTATAAGTTTACAAACTTTGTGTTCTTATCCTTCTATTGCAAAACCTTTCACATTCATTTGATGAATATCAAAATTATGAATATAGGCTAAGACTATTAATATCTTTATGGTGGATATTCTAGCTATTGAGGCATATGCATCAAAGTAATCAATACTTTCTTTTTGGGTATAACCCATTGCCAGCAATCTAGCCTTAAATTTATTAATAGTTCCATCAATCTTCATTTTTTTTCTAAAGATCTATTTGCATTTAATTGTTTTTTAGCCAGGGGGTAAATCACCAGGTTTATAATTTTTATTACCCATTATGGAATCAATCTCCTCATTTATAGCCTTTTTCCAAAATTCTACATCTTGATATTTTATAGTTTTTTTAAATGTAAGAGGATCCGAGTCGATTGATACAATAAATTCTATTTCTTGATAAGTGTCTTCTCTTGTTCGTTCAATCAAGTAGATCACAAAATCTTGAGCAAATGTCTTTTGTGTTTTTATTCTTTTACTTCTTCTATGTTTTACTTGATCATTTGTCTCCTCTTGTCTTGTAGTATATATTGGTCATTATTTATTGAAATTGCCTTCGATGATTCACCTTCAACACTTTAGTCCACAATTCTTGGAATTGTAATAAATCTATTTTCATAAAATAGCATCCATTGATTCAAGAATAATATTTATTGCTCTATACCCCCAAGCCTTAAAGTAAACAAGATTAGGTTTTCTTTTCTTCTATAGTTCATAGGGAGTAACCTTCGAGTTCTTTTAAGGAACTCTATTTAGTATATAACAAGTTGTCAATAATGTTTTTTTACAAAAAACGTTTGCTCAAACCTGAATACATTAATATGAAATTTATCATTTCAGTCAATGTCTTATTCTTTCTTTTAGTCACTCCATTTTGTTATTGAGTGTATGGAGATGTGGTCTCATTGATTATACCAACTGATTCATAATAATTTGAAAAACGATATTCACCTCCTCTATCTGAATGAATACATTTTATTTTGGAACCACACAGATTTTCTACCTCATATATGACTTGAATTTATCCAAAACATCATATTTACTATTCAACAAGTAAACATAACAATATATAGAGTAATCATAAATAAAAGTAACAAAATATTTCTTTCAACCATTAGTAGGATGATGCAAGTCATGACAAACATCACTATGTATTAAATTAAGTAAAGAGGATGTCTTTGAATATTTGGAAAATATTTTCTAGTTATATTTAATTGCATGCAAATTTTACACTTATCATGCATATCATGCTCATACTTAGGAATTAAATTTAACTTAACCATATCATTCATTTTCTTTGTATTCACATGTCCTAAATGACCATGTCAGAATGAAAATGAGTCAAATATATAAGCACAAACATCATTCTTATTAATATTAAGGTTAAATAACCCTTCAAAATAATAGTATTTCCCAACAAAGGCTCCACCTTTAGACAACACATACTCCTCAGCCTCAAACACAAGCTTAAACCCAACCTTATTCAAGAGTCATCCCGATACAAGATTTTTCCTAATCTTAGGCAAATGATACACATTAGTAAGAGTAAATGTTTTCCTGGAACTGAATTCAAGTTCCACATTTTCTTTGCCTTTCACCAGAGTCATTGAAGAGTTCCCCATGTAGAGAACGGTGTCATCCTCCTCATTTTCTTATGTCATAAATGATGCCTTGTCTTTGCACACATGTCAGGTTGCACCTGAATTAATCCACTACAAAACATCACTATCGAGGTTATTAACCTTGGATATCACAACAACATATTTCTTCTTGGTGTCTTGTGCAGATTTCTAAGCAACATTCATCTTTGTAATGTTTCGGCTTCTTGCAATAGAAGCATGCATCATTTTTCTTCTTAGTTTGGCCAACATTGTTAATGGGATTGCTTCTCTTTTGAGTGTTTTGTCCCCCATTGCTGAAATTCTTAGAGTTTTGTCCTTCCTCAATGGTATGCATATTAGAGTTGTTGTATTCTTCTTTGTTCTCAAGGACTCTTGTTCCTTCCTCAAGCCTGAGGTGGGAGGCTAATTCCTCAAGGAAAAGTTATTTTTTTTTTGTGTTTAAGACTTTTCTTAAAGTCTTTCCCTGAAGGAGGTAACTTCTCTAATATTGTGGAGACCACAATAAATTTGTCCATCTCTATTTTTTTTAGCTTGAACTGATTAAGTATGCATTGGAGCTTTGGCAGATTTAACACCATGGTAGAGATCAAATAGGACATCGAACATGACATTATGAATATGACCCTTACATAAATAATCAACTTGCTCCCACTCCCATTTGGCACGTTTATGTGCTTGTGTAACCATTTTATTATCATCTTTAATGGGCTTTGGAATAGTGAGCACATAAGCGATCTTCAACGTAGTGAGAAGAAATTATAATTTCTTTTGCCAAAGCAAAAAGTTTCTACCATCAAAGTGATCAAGCTTGATGAAAATCTTGGTCATGTGATAGACGGATTTGACTATGGTGTTGTCCTCCATTTCTTTAAGTCAAAATACTATTTTGATATTGTTGGTAAGAAATTCTTATACCTTGTGACCTGATCGATGGTAAGAATGCTCCAATCTTTAAACTAATGAAGCTTGTGAGGTGGCTAAAGTGATTGATGAATCCCTTGTAGAAAAGATTGCTTTAAATCTTCAAATTTATTGTAGAAAATACACTACAACACACTTTGCTTCAATGCGTGTTTTCACTTTCCTAAAATTAGTATTTGCCCCCACCAATCTTTGTTTTTGGTGTATAATTGGTAATTCTACAAATCTATTTTCAAGATATAGTGAAGCTTTCTTGCTTTGTCTACAATTTACACTCTTGAAGACTAAACTCCGATCTCCTTTGGAACAAATGGCCAAAATCTTGCATTCTCTTATGCAGGATAGAGAAATTAAGGTATTTTGATAAAAATCTAGTGATGAAATCAAAAGCTCTATTTTTTTAGTGGAAAACTCTGCTTATATGATTTGGGTTGGAATCCCTTAAAAAAAGATGCAACCTTTTGTTCAAAACTTGAAATAAAACTGAAATTATTTGAATTAACTGTCAGACCGATCGATCATTCAAATGATTGTAATTTTGTTGTTCTACGTTGTATACAAATCGATTGATCATTTCCCAGACTGATCAATTGATAAAATGACTATTAAATGATTTTCATGTCCCGATTTATCGGTTTTTGGACCAATCGATCAATAAAACAATTGTCAAAAAAATTATGTGGCCTAATCGATTGCCTCTGAGGCTGATTGATCACTGTAATAATTTTTGAAAATTTAACATATACATCATATACACTTAAGAATTGATAAATTATATTGTGTGAGAGTGTGAGAAAAACGACAATATAGGTAGGATCGATATCTTATTAATTTTGATTATAATAAATAGTAATTTATGTACACTGTTCAGTGATTTTGTAAATTAAAACAGAGAGCTTTGGTGGTCTCTGGACGTTGCCGGTGGTCTGCCGGACAGCTACCGGATGTCTGCCAAATGGCTGCCGGACGGTCACCAGATGGCTGGTTATTGGGCCACCGTTTGCAGTCTTTTCTTCCCTGTGCTCGGTGAGAACCGGCAGTCACGGCTATCGGAGACCGTTTTCTGTTGCACATACTTTACAGATCTGGAAGAAGGGGAGCGGTGGCGGTACGAACCACTAGAAAGGGGCCTCATCATGTCGTGGCTCTCTACTCTACCCTTTTTCCTTGTTGAGGGTACTAGGTCACCGCTAGTTAGCGGTGGCACCGCCGCTGTCTCTGCAAATCGTCGATCAGGCGGAAACAGAGGGGCTAAGAACTTCGGGTCGTTGCGGCGGCTAGGCATTGCTGGCCGGTGGCGGGGGTGGCTCAGCCGAGTCGCCTTTCGACGATGATCTGGATGCCAATTTCCCCAAGGATAGCGGTGGCGGCTGCTGCACCGTCGGCGGCCAGCAGATGCTGGCCACGCAGTCCGTTTTCATGTCTGTGCAGGAGCATCTGGACGCCGGTGGGCTGGGGCACCACCGTCTGGGCTTCCGCCCCGGCCGCTGCGAATTAAAACCTTCACCCCCGCCGAGCAATGTTTTAAAACCCGGCCCGGTCCCCGACCCGGATTAGTGGCCGGGCTGGGTCGACCCGGTTGAACCGTGGGTCGACCCGGGTTGACCCGGGGGATGACGTCATCAGATTAAGTGGCTGGGATCCAGTAGTTCTTTACTATAGTATTAAAGCAGCAGGTACAAGAGTCCAAGGATGAATTTCAAGGAGAGGAATACCCCCACTATATGCCCTTGAATCTGTGTCCCTGTGCAGATTGTACCGAGTCTGAAAATGTATATTAGTGGTTATATGAATTGTTCATACTTCTACTATCAGCTTATGCTATTAAATCCAATACTTCTAAATAATATTGGTATATACCAGCAGAAAAAATGCTGGTCCAGTATTTGTTCAGAGAATGCAAAGGCGAATCATCATTCCTGTCATGTGCCTGTTTCTCATTGGTGCTGTAAATCCCAAAGCTTCAGCAGTCATGAACCTATCAATGGGAATTGGGAAGGCCAGTCCCAGCCAAAGCACAAGCTCCTAGTGGGGAGAAGCTCAACCTACGTTTGCAGTCTAGAAAACGACCTGCATCACGTTCCCAGAGTTAGCTTTTTGGCTCTAGCATACAAACACAGACTCATCTTTGAAATTTCAAGATATGCTTATTATTTGAACAAAATTATAAAATAAACAGGAACTTTCATCAGTTTTAAGAAAATCAAAAACCTGGTCAACATATGCTAAGAGAAGATGCTGCAGTAGAACAGGTTGAGCTCTTTGTAGATGCGTATATCCAGGAACAATTAAACTTTCATTTTTCAAAGCTAAGCTGACTAAAGCCACCTGAAAAACATTAAAACGGAAGATTAGTTAAACAAACTTCAAAAGAAAAGAGACAGTTGTATTTGGTAAAAAGAAAGTACAAGAAAGAAGATGCATCTAAAGGTTCATACTACAACCTATCTACGCCTATAAATTAAACATGCAGGTAGGGATTTTTGAGACCTCAGAACAGATGAAAGATGCAATTCAAATAACTAAAAACCTTTCAATATCAAAATTCAAGCGTGGACATACTTTAAGGCTTTACCCACAAACCCATTTTCTTCCAAGTTGTTCTGCCCTCGCCCAAGTGTGTAAAATAAATAATTATATTTCAGCCAACACCAGGAAGAAAATCAAGAAGATTCAGTGGCAAATCAATAATATTGCATATGCACTACGCAAGATGTTATATGTTCAACTGAATATATCAAAACGGAAATGAATCCAGCCAACAACAACAAACACAACAAAAGTACAAAAAATCATTCATACTCGGAAACTAGAAAGAACATCAAAATCAAAGCCGAAATGGAGGCATTTGGGGTAAAAATGGTACCTTTCGATGCAACTCGACGAGGGCTTCTTCCACCAATACGATCTACAGTAGGAAAAACATGTGTAAATTAGAAATGAACTCAGAACGCCTCTGGTAAAATGGCCTATGGGGAGAAGGCTTCGCAGCGCTGGACTTACCCGCGGTGCCTCCGAAGTGGACGGGGAGGAGTTAGCCATTTAGGTAGAAAAATAGATGGCGGCGAGGGAAGAAGAGAGAGGAGGGATTTTTGCCGGAGAAAATAGCCAGCCGCCGGCCCAAATCGCCCAAGCTCCTCCCTGCTTTCAGGCAATGGACGACGACGGAACGTGCAGAGGGAATCACCGGAGTAGATTGCCGGAACGTGGAGAGAATCGCCGGAGGAGATCACTGCTCACAGATTCGGCGTCGCCCCAAATCGCTCAGCCCTCCAAGCTCACATAATCCCGATCGCGAAATCGCGATCTGTTTTTTTTTTTTTTGTTTTAAAAAAACCGGACCGGACCGGAACACCGGGTAACCGGTTTAACCGGCCGGGTCATGCTGACCCGGCCGGGTTAAACAGACCCGGAAATTCAGTTGAACCGGCCCGTTTTTTACACCGGGTCCGGTTGAACCCGGTCGGACCGCCCGGTCCGGTCCGGTTTTTAAAACACTGCCGCCGAGTGGCCATGGCTTGGACCGGCGGCGGTTGGACACACAGTCCAGCCGCTGCCCGCAACCGTAGGCATCTCCCAGAAGGAGACGACCTCGGTTTTAGGCCGAAACCAATGACCCAGCCCGGGTTTATTTCAAAAGAAATTATAATAATAAAGAATTATTTGAACCGGTCCGGTTTGGGGGGGTATAAGTGTTCGAAAAAAATTATAGAAAATTACTTATATATTAAGAGAGCGGTTGGAGTATTTTGACCAATTTTCAAGCCCGTGAAAAATCCCAAGGACTATAAATTGATGCTTTTACCCCTTATAGTTAAGTTACCGTGCGATATTCACATACCCAACTTTGGGGCTCTGGTTCAGAGGCCTATGAGTTGATCTATAAATTGGGAAAATTCTCAGTGAGAGTTTAATGAGTAACATAATTATAGGCTAAACCACTAAATGATGAAAAATCCCAGTAAGTGGATAATTGACCATTTTTCCCTTAGGGTTTATAGTAAACCGTTAAGTCAACCTGGGTTGGCTCAAAGGGTTCACGACCCCGTCACACGCCAGGAAAATTACACAGAGTCCATGAAGGCCAGTAGTACCCTTGAGTTGAAATTTGGACCCATTATATGTCATTAAGGCCTTAAACCAAATGACAAAAATACCCCTTAGAGTAGACCCGCCCACATTTGTGTGAATGGAAGTGTGAGTCGGTCTGAGAGTGGAGCCTTGTGAGAGGTCAATGACTTAAATCAATAGAGGGGCAGTAAAATGACTAGAATGACCCAAGGGAGGGTATCATACCCTAGGTGGTAAAATTACCCTAACGCCCTTTGGGGCAATATATTATGTTTCTGTCGAAACGGATGACCTAGTGAATCAAGAATTAGGGTACCCTATAAATGACTTTAAAATGAAGGAGTATGACCAATAAGTAACACGAAGACCTTGTCGGGTCACAGTGTCACGGGAAATAAGGGGTAGAACCCTAATTCTCAGGTTTAAAATAGCGTATTTCACGTGTCTGCAACCGAGTGCACCGATCGACTAGAGTGTTTTATATGTAACTCACAGGATGCGCTAGAGTTATTTATACTCTCAGGCTTGAACTCGCTGAGCCCTAGCCCTGCAAATGAGTGCAACAGGATTTTATTCATTATTTATGCATTGGTGTGAATGCACGTTATTTATGTTGATTATGTTGATGTATACTTTTATTATTAATGTTTTAAGTTATATTAGTAACTTAAGGTTAATAAAGACTAATCAAGAGATTTTGGTTGTCGTTGGATTGAGGGGAGAACACCTAATTAAGATAATGACTAAAATACCCTCTTTAGGGTTGGGACAGTTAATGGAGTGAACGGGGCCCTAACATAGAATCTTACCTTGGTTAATGAACCGAGGGTGGTTATGGGATGTTCTCTGAGTCATAGCTCAGTGGATGAGCTATTTATTGGGCTGATTCACAAGGTGAAGAGGACCCAAATGGTTGAGCGAATACTGGACTGGATGGAAATAATCTAGTCTAAGTTTCAGATATTTGACAGAGTCAATGGTCATAAAGACTTGAGGCTTCTATGGATAATGCTGGAGATTGCAATATGCTTCTTCATCGCCATGACGGTTTGGGTATCGACCAAAGAGTCTCTACTGCGGGTCTCCCACAGGTCTTCCTAGGACTATTTAGTACGTACGAAAAGCGGAGTTACATGAGCATCATGGAAGGCTTGTGTTTCTTGCCAATCTGTGTCCATGAGCACAGTTGGGATCCTCTTCTCCAGATTCGTAGCAGACTATTGAGAGCCCTGGGGATTTGGGTCAAGCTGCTGTTAAGCAGTCTACTCTAAGGATGAAGTACTTTATTTGGAGATTTCTTGAGGGGCGAGTCATTTCTGAGTTACAGATTTGGTAGTATTAATTGTCGAACAAGAGTTGTGAGATAATTAATAACATTGTTTGTTGTTGCTTGTTAATTAGATAAGTGAAACGATTAAAGGACTTACTAAAATGTAGGTTGAAAATACTTAAGCATTGCATGTGTGATGCTATGCTTCTTAGGATAAAGTAGTTTCTAGGCAGAACTATGTCTGGACCCGATCTTGTTGGAAACATTGGAGATGTTGTCTGATGAGTACGTAGGTAACTAATATCGGGTGATGTTGGCCCAATCCGAAAAGTATTAATTAAACATTTTATCCTTTGGAAGCTCTTCTCCTGAAGGCGGAGATGCTCCATTGTGGTTGTGGTTGTTGTTTAGTTTGCTTTGTTGCAGATTCTCTAGGCGTCGACAAGTGAGACCAAGGCAGGCGAGCATAAGAGGTTTTTGTGTTTCTGCAACTCCGGTACGTAAGTGTACCTTAAGCGTAAGAGTCAACTTGTTATTTATTTTCAGACGGGTGACAGACTTGTACTTAGATGGATGAGCTGGTCTTTATGAATTTTTAGACGTTAAATAATATCATATGATCTTATATTCGTATTTGTGAACCTCAGTTATCATGACTTGGATATTTAATCGAATGGATTGTTTTGTATTTAAAGAGAAAAAAATCTCGTTACTTACCGTTCGTGCTATTTAAAAATGCTTTTAAAAATTCGGGTCATGACAATTATGCTTTTATAACAATTATTTTAACCATTGATTCTAAAAAAATTCTATGTTTATATATGCCTTAAATCTATGGTGTTGGTATTTGGATTATTCACATATTCATTTTATGTAAAAAATTGGTGAAGAGAAAGAATTTTGATATTGGAACTCGATTCTAAGCCTCATTATGAAGTTGTTACAGAGAAAATCAAGGAATATAATTGAAAGATGCCAAAGAAGTGAACAATTGTTGAGATGTTATAATAGCCATTAGAAATAGATCAGTGGTGTGGAAACCAATTGGAGTTGAAGAGTTAGCTCATATAGTAACCTATTAATCAAAATTTATCATAGCCAAAGAGTTAACACATATAGTTGGAGGTGATATAATAGTCAATGGAGTTACTATGTCGCTTAACCTCATGTGTGTTGATCGCACTAAAATTCGCCTGCTATTAGATGAAGATCTAATGGGTGATGCCTCTTCTTCTTCATCCCTCTAGCATGGTTCACCCATGAACACCCTTTTAAACATGAGTGTGGGTGATTATACTCTGCACTCATTCCACTCCATCCTAAAGGCTTTATCATCGACTTCCCTTTCTACAACCCACATCAACACTTTAGATTTCTCCATTTTCTAATTATAGGCTTGTATGGATGTCACTTCCAATGAAATGGTCATATAATGTCAATTCTCCTTGAATTGACTCAAAACATTATTTCTTAGGGAACCCTGTTGACATAAAAAAAATTATTATTACAAATTCAAATGCAAAGAGTTCGGACCTTGACTAGCTCTGGATGAGACCAAATTTTCAAAATGGACAAAGTCTCAAAAGTGGGAAAAAGTCCATAAGAAAAAAAATTCCAACGCTACACACGTAGGAACGTGATAAGAAAAAAATCAAAATTCAATAGCCAGGATTTCGGAGCTTGACTAGCTCTGAATGAGACCAAATCTTCAAAATAGACAAAGTCGAAAAAAAGAAGAAGGAAGCAAAATCTAATCTTACACGCATAGGAATGGACTAAGGCTTCTAGCAAAAATTATTACGTAAGGACCTCATGAGGCCTCATTACACTCAAAGTTAACTACAAAATTCAAAATGGCTAAGAGAGGCTCTATAAGCCTCACGTAGCCATATCAAAATTAAAAGAAAATCTGAATTGCAAAGCGTTGTGCGAGACCTCATAAATCTCACACTAAAATAGCGATAAAACCAAAAGGCTAAGTGACACTCATGGATCTCACGATAAGTTTTGTAAAAAAAGAAATATATAGCCATAAAAGACCAAAATGGCTGAAAACACAAAAAAATAAGTTTCAAAGAACTCGAAGTTCAAAAGAAAAAAAAAGTTTATGCGAAAAATCCCGTGAGCCCCATATGGAGAATGAGAAGACCAAGTCAAAGGCATGATGCCCGGCCTTATCTCACACTTCCCACTAACTCACACTTCCCACTTCCCCCACTAAATTCTTACCAACCCTTCCACTAACACATTTTCCATCTCCCACTAATCCACTCTCCACTTCCCACGAACTACCTTTCCAACTCACCATACTACTTTGCTTAATCGTGAAACCCCCATCTTATAAATACCCATTCGTTTTCATAAGAATGGGCTTTTGGCTTTCAAGTCTATGAAATCTCTAAAGAGAAATTCAGAAGTCCATCACACACCAAAAGACGCACAAAATTCCCAAAAAGCCTTGACCTTTTGAAAATTGAAGAAGTTCAAGAGTCGGAAGACAAGCAGAAGCATTTAAGAAGGAAGAGGAATTCGTACAAGGGAGCTCTCATTCTTCCAGAAGAAGTTTCTTTGTTTTTTCTTTTCTTTTTTCTAAACTTGAAAATTGTAGTCACTTCTCCTAACAACTCTCTTTTTCTTATTTTAATAAAATTCCAGTTGCTTCTTCCATTTTGCCAATTAATCGAAGGGTTTCGAGAATTAGTTAATCACTACTACTCACTCTAAAGTACAAAGAGTAGTCTTGATTAATCAAGAGAAGGTCGTCACACATAAAAAAAAAAGTTCTTCTCTATCTCTTGCAAGAGAGGATCATCCAATCCTTTCTCTTATCTTGTGCTTAGAGAACTACCGAAATTCCCCAACAAACCCTCATGAGAAAAAGTCATTTGTGCGGGAACCCTCCTCTTGAGGATGATTATGGAGAAAGGATCTTTCTGATTTAAATGTTATAGAAAGACGTGTTAACCCTCATCTCACTCACTCACTTCCACGGTGTTGTTGGATTTTTTTTTATCATTTTAAACACCAAAAGTAATGGTAATCTTAAAGTATATTTTCCTTCAAATCATAAAAAAGAAACCCAAACATGTCCTTATTTTGTTTTTTGTTTTGTAAGAAAGAAAAATTAGTGAAAACTCTTTTTTTTTCTCCACCAAAGATACATTCCAAACCTCCTACATAACTTCCTCTAGGAATCAAATTTATTGATGAAGTTTTTTATTTTATAGAATTTGGAAAGAAGAATATGATACACTAAAGAATACATGATTTTTGTATCTAAAATTTATGACCATAAGAATTGTGAAGTCACTACGTTGGGAAGTCAGAACATGCTTTGCTTCTAGATCAATGAAATTAAGATCAATTACTTCGCCACTAAATAAGAACATTTGATCCTACTTTGCCATTACGTTCTTATTGTTAAGTTTCAAAGTAGGTGTTGATTTTGCTACTTTACTAGCAAAGTGACAACTAGTAGCAAAGTAGGTTGCGTTGACTTTTGATGGTTATAACTTCAGCTACAGAGATCAACCTAGTGCATTCAATTTGTATTTTGGAGAGTTTTAGCATGTTGAAATTTTGGATCTAAATTCAATTCCTATACAAAGTTATGCCATCAAGAATTAATGTGTTCTACGTCTAAGGCGCTATTGCTAGTACGATATGTTCAACTTGGTTGGGATTCTTGCCGGGGGTGGATATGATGTGGTCAGAAATGTTGTCAAAGGGGTGAGGTTTTCAATGAATTTTGTGAAGGAAGTAGAGGAGGAGTATGGGGAAAGGCGGTTGGTCACTTGCGGATAAATAGAAGAGAAAGAAGAAGGGGACGAAGAAAAATGGCATTTTCATCCAGAAAAAAAAGGGGGAGAAGGGGGGGCACATTTTCATCTAATGATTAAAACCTTAACATGTACAATAACCTATCAGACCATTATCACTAACTAGCTACGTATTTTAAAAAAAGGATAATTCCTGCTAAGACCTAAAGGTCATCCATATTTACCAATAGGTCCACAATAAATTTATTTTATACATAATAATAAAATTTTACTATTGTTCGCTTATGACAATAGTAAAATATAGATAACTAATGGGTCTTAACAAGAGACTGAGTCTTATAGCTTCTCATTTATTATAGCTTAGGCTTTTTATGGTGGATATCGGTGCACAAACTCATTTTTTTCTATATTTTTAAAGAGAGCAAATTACTTTATGGTCGGTCTGGGGTTCTGGGAGGTATTTGGGCTGTCTTACTGGTCACGATTGGCTTCACAAGAGAATTCATCGCAAGTGGACAATAGTAAAATTATATTATTATGCACAATATAATTTTTTTGTAGACCTATTAGTAAATTAGTTGGGCTATTTGTCCCTATTGGGAAGAGCCCCTTTAAAAAATTGTGACCTACATTTTGTGAAGTGTGCCTTTCCATCCCAACTCCCAAGTTAGTAATTTTTTTTTTGCTCAATTACAATTCGCACCCTTTGTCCCCCTGTCGCACGTCCCGCACCTGTTGTGGTTGAATGTATACTATACATTATAACTCTTGTATTGAATGTTGGTTTTTATAATGCATTTGTCCTTTATTAATAGTTTTATTTAGAAAAATGGTGATTTTTATTGAATGATGAAATCCACATCTAAGAGAATGAAAAATATGTTTTATAATACTTTTTTAAGTACCCAATCACTTAAATGGAACAAAATGGAGCTATTAATATAGAACAATTTTTTTTGCTAAAAGGAGTTATTAATTTAGGACAAAAGAAGTAGTATAAATTTAGATATTACTATATGTACTACCTCCGTCTCATATTAATTGTCTAAATTTAAAAAAAGAACTTATTACTTATTAATTGTCCTATGTTATATAATTTTTTTGTGAATGGAGTAAAAAGGGTTTGTAGATTGAGTAAAAAGGCTAGTAAATTAACTTAATTAAATATCACATTGTTGTCAATGTGGATAATTAATTTGGGAGGAGGGAGAAATATATTTATGTGCAAGATGCAAGAAGGAAATGAGCAAAGAACAACATCATAAGTGAATGTAATGTTGCTAAACTATTGGATAATTCGACTCGAGTAAAATACATTAATTTAATCATCTTTAAAATGGATTATGGTGGTCATATTGTTTGGACTGTGTATGGAGTGGATCGTTCGAGTTGATGCAGATTTAAAGGTGTGCTTCCTCTTTATTGGGTCATCCTACTTTCTCTTCCCCTCCCAGGTATATTTAGCGCCTGTCTCCGGCTAATTCTGCCACCCCCTATCGTCTTCGTCATCTATCAATTTGAATAAGAGGCCTACTATGGAGAACTCGTAGCAATTATGTTATCTTTGCACATATGTTTAGATCTCCTGCTTTGCTTGAAGGGGCTAAGTTCGTTTAAACTCTAAAGCATATGCAATTACAGGTTTCATTTCATACAATGCATTCAGAAGGTAGCTGGCTGAACCTGGCCTCATCCTTACAGTAGTCATAGACCAAGTGCCTTCTCCTGACCCACTTGAGCTGGCGGCTCTGGTGCGAGCTCAGCCCGCTCAAGGCCGGGTCATCCCACCAAAACTGGCCTCCATCACCGTTAGTGCACCTTCCAATGGCGTCGCCTGTCACTGGTGCAAACTCACAGGCATCAACTGTTACCGTCCGGAAGGTTGAAACGAAGGGTGCGTGGCTCCAGTTTGTCTTCACTCTCCCTCCTTGAGTTGCCCAGTCGTCTGCATTCCAAATGGACGCGTAGACGCCCATTGCCTGCTTGTTGGGGTATGCTACTCCATTGTCTTCCTTATTGGCAAAGACCCTGATGGGAATCCCGTCGATCAGGAACCTATTATGAAATGTAATTCGTAATCAGTGAAGTATGTGCACAATTCTAAGTTTACTGCTTCCGGACTCAGTTAAAAGCATGAGAATTATTGTGTAAGACAACTTAGGGACTCAGAAGAAATCCACTATTTTACTGTCACTTTGCTCTAAATAAACCAGGTTAATTATGCTCTCATATATCAATATTTAATAATCTTACAAGAAGGAACATAAGTAATATGTTCAAACTTTGATAATAACTATCAAGATCACCTATCATATAGCTTGCGGCCCAATAAAATTATAGTATAAAGAAAATATAGGAAATTATTATCCAGATATTCTGTTTTTCTATAGTTAAGGCGTATAATTGGCACAAAAAAAGGCGATAATTAAAATACATTTTATATTACCGGAAACATCACTAAGCATCAAAACTGAGATTTTCTAGACGTGCATAAAGAGATGGGAACAAACAAATTAACAAATATCTCTATCATCACATATAAAAGTAGCAACAAGGATTATTCTCACATTCATTCAGAAAAAAGTAGTACATATTATACTCTAAAATAATCCCCAAACTAGAAAAGGACAAGAAAGGCGCCTTTAAATAACGTCAACTTTTTTACGATGAAGCTCCCTGTGGGCTGTGCCCATCCTACAGCATCAGCAATCATGAGAACTTGCTCAGTGAGGTCCAGACAGAATTCATGAGTGTGAAACCCATAAGAGAAGCTTCTTAAAGAAAGTACTTAAGCTTGCTTACGCGATGTGATGGCGGATCCACAGCAGGGAATAGGAATGAAAATCCGATGTAGGATCGAACCAGAGAGTGTGCCTCTGCTCCCTATCACCTGTGCCATTGGCATACACATTGGTCTGCACCAGGTACGGCTCCCCCGAGACATTGCCAAGGAACTCAAAGTCCAGCTCGTCGTGGCTTGTCCCTTGGGAAGACATCTGAAGAAGTCATTAGTCAATATAAGTATTGGCTTTTCTTTCTATAAATACTACTATTCTACTGCCTTAAATGGGTCGGAGAAATTACGTAGAATGCAGTGACAACTCCAGCCGAGTCCCCCTCCACGAGCTTTATCTCAGCAGTCACTCTCCCAAACAAGTACTTGCTCCTTGTCCCTAACCCACATCCTGAACCATTGCAATTACAACTGATTACAACTGCACACAGAGAGAGAGAGAGAGAGAGATTCCTATATATACCAGAGATGCCATCCAATGTGAGCTCAAGAACACCATTAGTGTTTGTTATGTGGTCAGGAGCCCAGTATGGCTGTAGAAGTTCAGAAAAATTTGAAGAAACTGAGGAGTTGAGCATCAACATCACCGTGCTAAACAAAAGCCAAAGCCTACGTCCACTCTGTCTCTCCATCGTTATCGCTCTCTCAGCTTCAAGAAGAAGACAACCAAGCCTTCACCTTGCCTGAGCATTTATAGTGCCAGTGGCTTGGTTAACAAATCTACTGCCTACTGCCTACTGCTTACTGGGGATGCGAGAACCTCCATCTTTAGTTCTTCTTCTGAACTGTGGCTGGGCCATCTGAGTGGGTGGTTGTGGAGGAAGGAATAGAAAAAGGCAAGAAATCATGAACATATGAAGGGGCCCCATTACCCATGAGGGGGGCCATAGATTCCTTACAGCGGTGGGGATCGCATTTGGGAACACCTTTGGAATCAAATGAGTTGGCTTCCACTCTCATATGGAAGGCCATTGCTCTTGGTGCTTTATAATTTTAATCCACTTAGGCCAGGAGTGAAGTGGGCTTAACGTGCACATTCCCTACATAATACTAGTATAAATGGTAATCTTTGTAGTTTATTTATGCAGCAATGTGACATATGAAACTTTCGATGAACTGTGTTTTGGCCATGAATTATATTTCAGGGACAATGAAAAAGACAAATTAAGACAACATTACCGATAAATTCTAATGGGAATGATAGCAAATGAGAAATAACATTTGTGTGATGCAATATTCTCCATTTGTATACAGAGAACATCTTAAAAGGTTACTCAAATTGTTCATCTGAATGTTTTTCACAAAAATCAAAATAGAAAGAAATTCTCAAAGAGATTGTTTATCTCAATTAGCATAGCATAGCCAATTGATAATTGTGTTAGGTGAGGTTTGTCATCTCACAGTAAAGTGCTCATCAAAGTTGGGGCATATAATATGTAACGTAATGTAAAATACTATCCACTTTAGAGGAAATAAATCATTATGAATACTACTCTTAAAACATGGACATTGTTTGTGGGCCTGTGGTTTATGATAAAGATTCTAGTCAAGTAGTTTATAAATCAAATCGTTATAGAGAGTTATCTATGTTAACTCAAGAGCGTGTATGATAAAAAATTCAAAGTTAGCAAAAAAATAGATTATACTTCCTCTCTGTCCTACATTAATAATTTATTTAATATTTTAAAATGAAATAATTTTAGTTTGTTTTTAAAACAAAGTCAGACTATTAATATAAGATGGAGGGAACAAATGTTTAACATGCTCAATTTCTCTTGAAGTAAAGAATGATGTATTGGAAATGAGAAGTGAATATTTGTTGGCCTATTTCTTTTGTACAAAAATTCTATTCGGTCCAAATTCCGAGGTAGTCATCTCTCTTATGTTTGTTCTATTGACGGGCCAACTCATGCATCAATCGTAAAAAAAAAAAAAATTGCTTTAGCGATGTGTAGATTATTCGTGATGAACTACTGGCTCTCCAACTCTCCGCCTCCCATTTCTAATTTTTTATTTCATTCCCAAGCCAGTCGCCGAACTTCTGCACCAACTTGCCGCCATCGCTGCATGTTGGAACTTGCAAGGTTTTTTTTCTCTCTCCCGTCTCTCTGATTGAGAAGTTTTTTTTTCTTCGCTATTTACTTGTTACGGAGTATAGAGGAGGAGAGAGATGAGAGAAAGATGGATCCGAGCGGCTTTTATGGGTCGGGCCAGTGCGCCGGCCCTGGGCAATGACGAGATAAGGAGAAGAGGGAAGCGATAGGGGAATAACCATCTGTACGGAAAAATATTAGGTACTGATAGGGTATCAACATGGCATACCTAACACAAATGAGGATATAATATATCACCATATTTTTTATTAAGTCGACTATTTTCAAAGTGTAAACCGAAAATAATATGTGCAAAGTCATTGTTTGATGGGTGATAGAAACCACGTAAACATGGTATGTACCTAATATTTTCTCATTGTGCAGAAGAAAAAAAACTTGATTTATTAAACTTTTACATTGGAAACAGTGTTTTAACCGACCGTTTATTAAACTTACATTGGAAACAATGTTTTAACCTACCGGTCCGGTTGGTCTAACCAGGTTTAACAGGACCCATTATAAAAAACGGGCCAATTTAACTTAATTTCTGGGTCGGTTTAACCCGATCGGGTCAATATGACCCAGCCGGTTAAACCGGTGACCCGGCCTTCCGATCCGGTTCGGTTTCTAAAAAAAAATAAAAAAAACTCACGACGGGAGGCGACTGCGAGTAGGGCGGAAAAAATCACACACTGACCCGTTTACCCGACCCGCCTAACCCTGCACCAGACCCGACCCGGTTACAGGTAGGGTTAGGGTTAGGGGTTAGGCTTTTGACCCATTTTGAATTTAGGGTCGGGTAGAACCCAACCCGTACAACCCGATTTTTACCCGACTATAAATAATAAAAAAATTATTATTATAGTGTTGATCTATTGTACTTACTTATACCATTATTATAATACTTGTTTAATACATACTATGTTGAACTAGAGGTGATGAAACATAAATTTGGGCATAAATAAGATATTTAGAGTATAGGTGTGATCACATATATTTTGCTTTGTAGTAGATGTCGATAGAGGATGATATCTTCAAGTTGTGGTTAATTTCTATATAGTTTAATTTCTTTTTTGTTACTCTTTTGGGTATGGTGAATAGAATAAAAATGTCATAGTTTGTTATATTTATTATCAATCTTCTCTTCTTTAGAAGAACACATCACATTAGATTCAGCTATGTGTAAAAGGCCTGACAGTTATAATAAGGAGCAAATTAAGAACATGCAATGAGACAGGTGGATAATAAAACACAATAAAGGACAGCTTTTGCAGGAAGAAATTATAACCAAGTGTCACTCATTGCTAAGGAGGGTAGGCAATAATTAACTATAGATAAGTAGTTACTGAAATTTTGAAATTAAGATATACTGAATTACATGATCCTCTCTGTCATTAAAAAAATAATTAATATTTAATATATTTTGTGTTTATATGTCAGTTAGCAAAAGCCAAGTGGGCCAATCATGTGTAAATAAACATTGAAGGTCTATTTTATTATTTTTTTCTCATAATGAAATAAATGTAACACTACACCTCTAAGGTATTCATTGATGGTTACTATAAAAACATGTCAGCTACAAATTAGCCAAAGAATCAAACATTACAAATTAATGTTGTAATGTATATTTTTTTTTTTTTTGTGTTTGGCCTTTACAGAGAGAATGCATATAACATGAGTCTAAATAAAATTTGAGAAAAAAAAGTAGAATTACCCACATACCCGACCCGACTCAAATAAAGTTAGTGTTTGAATTTTTTACCCGATTTAAAAATAAGGTCGAGTTATGACCCAACCCAATTTCAGTGAGGGTAAAGGCCAATCCGACCCAATTTAACCCGACCCGACCCAACCCAATTCCCAACCCTAGCTACGAGGCTTATGAACCCATTGTGCGCAACCGGGAGATCCGGGACAGGGAGGACGGAGGGGCGAACTGTGAGTGATGAACGGTGATTTTCTCCAGCAAAAAACCGACGATTCATCCTCTTCGCAATACTTTAAAAATATAGATATACTGTGTTACGGTAAGATTTGACTGCATAGACATAAAAATCCACCTAAAACGGGCAAGTTAAAAGAGCCAAAAAATTAAACAATCTGTGTAAGTCCCGCACCCAAAGAAACTATCATGGAACGATTTCGTCTTCCTTTTCCATTCCGAAACTTTAGTGCCTTATTAGTGCCTTAAATTAAAAACTGTGTGACTGCCATGAAGGCTTCTATCCCAGCAATGCATCTACAAACCCCTTCCACGGGGAGATAGTACCGCAGCCTCATTTGCCTTAATCGCCGTCAACAGCTAGAAAGATGACGATTTGGAGGCAACTGCAAGGGGCGGCTGGCAATCTTCTCCGACAGAACTCCGGCGACTGCAAGGGGCGGATTGGGGGCGATTTGGGGGCAGATCGGGGGCGGATTGGGGCGATTTGGGGGTGGGTCGTGGCTGCCAGCGAGAGGGACCAGAAGTAGGACGGTGGGAGAGGAGGAGGACAGGGGAAGAAGGAGGCGGCGCCGTGGCGGTGGGAGAAGATTAGGGTTCAAGAAGAAGTGAGCTGAGAAGGGTATATAGTGGCCCGGTCAACCCGGGTTGGCCCACGGTTGAACCACCGGACCGGACACCAATCCGGGTCGGTGTCCGCCGGTTTTTAAAAGACTGATTGGAAAGGCGGTGCCCGTTTTAATTTTATTATTGCAAACAAGTCAGTGACCCGACCCGATATCGAAGTTACCCGAGTCGGGATGGATTCGGATTTTTATTTTCTTATACGGGTCGGACTTATAGTAGTAAATTTTAACCCTTACGGGTACGTAATCGGAGTCGGGTTTGAACTTTGGACAGTGTTATTCCTATCTACTTTCGTGAGACTTGCCGACCACTCTCCGTGTAGGCGTGTACCTTCTTCGACGGGCTGCCGCCTGCGACCAAGACGATCCTTCTAGAAGTCGCCAATAAGGGTTTTTGATCCCCAAGCTTTTCCCTCTGCCTTGGATCTGCATTTCTCTTCCAGTTTTGGTTTCGCCATTTATGGTTCCTCAGCTGGCTACCATTATGGTATGTTCTTTCTCTCATTTATTTCTTTTGATTGACATTGTCTCGTTGTTCTTGCTCTTCATTGAGTTAATTCCAGTATTTGTATTTACTTGTAAGATCTGTGATATGTTTCTAATGATTCCTCTCTCTCTCTCGTAAATTAGTTATGCATGTGGGTAGCGGAATTGTATGTTTAACCATTCGCAGGATCTTCCACTTTATACCTTCATTAGATGTTCTCTGATAAACTAACAATTGATGGACCGAACACTGATCGTGCACGCCTTATCATTTAGATTGACATCCCAATAGCCTCAAATCCCCGCACCTTGATCTGCTTAAGCTAAAGCGCACCTGAGGTTCCCATTGAAAGGGATGTTGGTAGTTGGCAATAAAATCATTATATGACATCTAAAAACAAACTGAGGTGAGCGTGAGCCCCGCACGAGAGCTGTTGATATTTAAGATTTACGGCGGTGCACATGCTAACTTACATTATCATAGACGTTAATGTGTGTGCTGTCGATCTCGCGGATGAACGACTCTCATGTGAAGCTTACTCTGGGCTCATTGTTAGAATGGAGCAGAAAAAACTCTTCCCAATAAATATGAGCTCCCGTTTTATTAATGAAGCAAATCAGCTGGTCCTGCTGCGTCTGTTCTGTGGTCTAAGGCGAGGCTTTCTCAATCCCAGCAATGGCGACCATCATACAGAAAATCAAAGACATTGAAGATGATGTTTTTAATCATTACTACCCTCCTTACACTGTCATGATGTTACTATTTGTTATTTAATTAGACAATCCGGCATGCTTTTGTGAAGGTTCATTTTAGATGCTCTATTCAGTATTTGGTTGAGATGTCTTTGAGTTTGGATGAACTTTATTGATTGAAATTATGGGTTTTTGGGTTCTTTTGATTTTGATTGGGATGTAAGGTTTCGCTTAACATTTTAATTTATCTGGATGTAAGAAGGCTGGGAAATCTGTAGGAAGAGTAATGGTTGGCTTCTGGGTGCAGGGATAGTGTTCACGTTGTGATTGTTATCGGTGTAAGGTGACTCATTAATGCTTTTAGGGTTTGATGGGAAATTTTGAGGTGTTATTCTTTACTAGGTTTTGTCCAAAACTCCATCTTTTACTATTCTTCTCGCTTTTCTTCTTTTCTCTTGTTGTATTAGATAATTCTAAAACAATTCTGTCCGGGCTTGTGATTTGTTTGTAATATATGTGGGGTTTTGTTGTGATCAACCTATGGGTGTATGTTCCCATATGAAAGATTACGTGTGTACTGTTCTTGTTCAATCAACTTTGATGTGATGAATTGAAACTGAAAGAAATTCCGAAATATTCTAGATAGGATTTGGGGGTATTTGGTGTGCTGGGAATGCAGGTCCTTAGAAAGTCATTCCCTGAGTAGACCAGCATCAGTGATATCGTGGATTATATGATTTAATGACAATTATATGGTGTGTTTGACGAAATATAATTTTTGCAGGGCTGTGAGTGTGCTTCTGGTATTTTGTTTGTTTCAGTAACTTCCTTTGCAATTTACTAAGCTTTTCCTTCTTTTCTTTTTTATGAGAACAAGTAATTGAAAAATAGAAAAACGAGAATAATTTAATATTATATCCATAGGCTCACCATCTTTATTACCAGGAGAGTGGCAAACTCCTAGAGAGACTCTTGAACAAATTCAGAAATTAATATTCTGTACTTAGATATTTTGGGTGCTCTAAGTAAATAAGGTATTAAGGTCACTCTCTTGTGGCACTTGGTGGCATTGTAGGGCACTTCTATACATTATTCATTTGGTTTTCCTGAGACATTAAGAACTTAGATAAATAATTTGTTCAATGAGTTCATTTTCTTTTGAATGATGAGCAGATTGGATGGGATGGGGATAAAGATAGAGAAATAGTTACAGGAGGATGAATGGGTGTCCACACAAGGATATATGAATCACTTTCTTTTTTACTACATCTGTGAAGTTGATTCTGATCCCAGCTGTTGCTAAAATCTCTATGTTCTCCAATTAGGTATTATGTGGCACCTGAGGCTGAGTTTTTTTATCATAAACTATTTGGAACTTTGTGTTTATGTATTTTTTTTATTCTTCCTAACTCCTTATTTTAAGATTAAAGAGGGAAGTAACTATAAGTCGGAATGGAGGAGAGTCTTGCATATGTTTTTATTGCGATGAGTGTGAAGAGTTGCACTCTGTTTGGAGAATTATTTTACATAGCTAATTGTCAAAATTGAAAATTTCAGTCTGCATATACTAAATTCTAATGTAATTTGTTGAACCGTTTTGCCATGGATAATAATCAAACTTCTGCTTTCTCATTCATATGTTTTTGAAGTACACTAACTTGTGGTTAGAATATTATTTTATAAATTGAACAGAGTTGGTACAGCTAGACGTGTTGTAAAAGTTTGATCACTTGTGAGGTGTATTTTCCCTGTAAGTGTATTTAACTTATCCCTCAGGGTTTACTAACGCTTCACTGGTCTTATATTTGTTGTTGTATATTGCTATAATGTTTGCATATGCTAATAATTTTGTGATGCTTATCAAATATTTATGCCTTGTATCACCTTATACTGTTCAATTTATGCGTATAATGTTGTGAAATTTATCAACATTTTTTGGTAATGTGGATGATTCCTTCTTGTATTAAATATTTTTGGTGTTAAATTTATTAGGTGATCCACTTGTAGCTTTAGTGAAATTACTAACAAAAATACACTTGTCTGAGAGTGATTGGAGTATTCTTTATGTGAGTCGGACATCATTATTCAAATTAGCCAACTGAAATAGTTGAATCATAAATGCTTATATTCTTAGACATCTTAACGTGGAGGCAGTTTTATTTTAGATACTAATAAGAACGTTAACTCAGGATACTCTGATGATGGGAACTGCCCTGATTCTTACGGATCAAGCAATATTGTCATTTGATTCAATCAACTCAGTTTTGAATACGGTAAGGGAGGCTGCAAATGAAGTGGGTGATTTAAATGACACACTTATTATGACCCAAGCTTCTGCCTCAAGTAAGGATATTTTCCTACATATTTTTGTGGTTGGATTATATTTCTCCGTTATTTGCTTATTTTGGTTATTTTTTTTCACCAGAGCAGTTGTCTGTTGAACCTTCGCTGAGTGTCATTGTTGTTATAATGAAACCTGCATCTCTTGGTGAGGAGTGGTTTGGGGAGTGCATCAGACTATTGAAACCTGGTGGGACTATTTTAGTCCAGACATTTTTGCCTTTGAGTGAAAACTTGGACAAGGTATTTAAAAGTACTTATCATGTTCAAGGCAGCATGTATGCTATTTGTCGTATTCAATTTGTAATCTCTGTATTATATCTTGATGCTGCAGCCTAGGTCTGCCATTGAACGCAAACTACTAATAGCTGGATTTCTAGAATCAGAAAGTCTTCAACTGAAACCACTAATTGTTGTTGAAGATTCACATTCTATCACTGTAAGTCCTTTGAGTTGCGGTGGTGAGTTCTTCTTATAGTGACTCTGATAAATTTTTCACATTCATGTGTTGTTTTGCAGATGAAGTCCAGGAAACCGAGTTGGAATATTGGTTCGTTATTTTCTATCAACAAGGGGAAAAAAAACCTACCCCAATTTTTGATCGATGATGATTCAGATTTGATTGACGAGGATAGTCTTTTGACCGAGGAAGACTACAAGAAGCCCCAGTTACCACTTGGTCTGTGAAGGCTGATATATTTGACGAATTTATTGCTTTTGTTGTTATCAGTGTGGATCACAATGGATAAATTCATTTCTCTTGTGCAGTGGGTGACTGTGAAGTTGGAAGCACTAGGAAAGCCTGCAAGAACTGCACCTGTGGTCGTGCTGAGGCAGAGGAGAATGCAGTAAAAATTAGCCTCACCCAGGAGAAGCTCGATAACCCTCAGTCAGCTTGTGGCAGTGTATGGAGTAAACATTTCCATTGAGCGGAATTTGTCTTTTTACTGTTTTTTGTTACTAAAAGATTATTGCATGTGCAATGCAGTGTGGTCTTGGTGATGCATTCCGCTGTGGCAGCTGCCCTTATAGAGGTCTAGCCCCATTTAAGATGGGCGAAAAGGTATATTAAAAATTACTCTTCTGCTATGCATTTACGTTCCTTCTGTTTGTGTTTTTCTCACTGCATTCATTCTATTGTAGGTAACCTTGCCTGAGGGCTTCCTCGTAACTGACTTGTAGTTTTACAATAAGTGATTTAGCATACAAGAGTCTGGCTCGTCATGCCGCAGTGATTGGTTCGGTAGACAAATTGGTATGCTGAACTTGCTTCCGACAATGTGTTCGTTCCTTCTTTTTTATTTTTTGTGTTCTATAGAGGTTCTGATGTTGTACGGCCGCAATGGAGAATGTACCCCGGTAGATTTTAGCAACAGCGATGTGATAAGAGTTAAATGGAATAAGTTTCTTGCGTTATGGTTTGATTGATGCATATGCCTTGTTCAACTTAAGGCCAAAGATTGCCGCTAGTAACCGCGCCACTGCCCTGGTTTACAATTGGAAACAAGTGCAGATAAAACCTAAAACGTGGATTAAATGCAGAAGTTGTCTTGAATAAAGCTGCTTTGATCAAGTGATTTATTGCACAGTGCCGGATTAAGTAGCTTGTCAACGTCCACCTCAGCTTCTGCCCTTGACTGTGAGAGCACGCAATGGTTTGAATGAGAGGGGAGGCAAGGAAGGGGTCTATGTACAAGAAAATGAAAATTCAGATAAGACAAAAACTAGTTAAATTACCAGGGGTTTAAACCTCGTGAACATCTAAATGTGGAGCGAGAACAGTTACTTGTGTTGATACAATGGTTAAATAACAAGTGCTGAATTTTATCATTGATAATTGAATTACTACTCTCTGTAAATGGAAAATAAACTTACGATAAGAGCCTTTAATGTGGAACAATTTTTTTTTTCTAAATGAAGTTATTAATTTGGGACCGAAGCAGTACGAATCATTAAAAAAAAAATGCATAGTGATGGGTGAGCGTGGATCGAACATGAAAAAATGCAAGTGGCGAGTGATGGGTGAGCGTGGATCGAACATGAAAAAATGCAAGTGGCGAGTGATGGGTGAGCGTGGATCATCGAACACGCTATTGTTAGTCTGTAAGCTCTCCCAACTGAGCTATCCCATATACTAATTCTAGGACTCTCAATCCCAGCTTTCTTTTGGTAGCATCTCACTCCCAGTTCCAGTAAGTGTAAATTGAAACATTTTTGACGTCCAAAGGTTACATCTCATGGAGTCATGTAAGTAGTTGGGTAGGCTTATACGTGAGAGGTTGCTCTTGCTCTTCCATGATTTGCCATCTTAAGCGGAAAATCGTATGCATATTTTTACCGGACGTCCTTTACATGCTGCATGCTGGCGCGTAGATTTGGAACTGAGAAAAGCAAAGTTCAAGACGAAGTACTTTATACATGTCAAACAAGGTTACAAGCTGAGTCAATCAAAACTCCGGCCGAGCACAACTGAAGGTTGAAAGTGTTCCCTAGCTTGCCAACTACTACACAAGGAAAGCAATAGATAGGTTTGCACATTGATCTCCCCATTCACCAATCCCATATTAGTACTTCCATTTAGTTTTTCAAAATGTATTAAAACTAAACTATTTATGTGGAACATAGGGAGTAATATGCACATAACAGAAGATCTTTTGGTCCTACATGGAATCCGCTTCCATGATTACAAGGATCAACATACATACTAATGTAGGACGTGTGTTACCACACGACTTACACTAATATACACTACCACCATTGATTTTCGTGATCGACAGAATATCCTCTCCAAGAGGACCATATAGTTTTCCGTACAGAACCATTATGATATGCCCATCTTATGCCTGCTGCAACAAAATATAAATAAAAGATTTCGCTATGCTTGCGCCATTTTGCTAGGCAAGAAAGCTGCTGAGCGGAAGTAGTATACTTCACGAAATGCAATAAAAGGATAAATCACCAAATCAGTTACAAGTGATACGTTGAACCAGAATTGTTTGACGATTTAAAAATATTGTGCCAATGAACCCATCAAATACAAAATTTTACATGTCCGACACGCTAGTCCTAGCTGCATAAGTTTTTCAATAAAATTTATCTACACATCTCACACAGATCCCGATTTTAAGATAAATTAAATCTCTGAAAAATCAATTGAGCATTCTACCTCCCGTTTTGTATACGCTGCCTCACTTATACAAAAATGACTTGAAACCGCTTGCTGCAAAAACCATGAAGAAGGGGGTTTTAAAGGGTTTCATGCACTCAAATCACTATTCCTCTCAGCTACCTGGCCAAAGTATTTGCTCCACTTGATAATTGCTGAGATGCCAAGCTTCCTCCGCAAGCTCATCAAAAAGCTGATCCCAGTTCCAGCTTGCATAGCCTAGGAAGAACCAGTAGTCATGAGCCGACCTATTCCCTAATTTTATCCCTTCAATTACATGGCTAGTAGCTATCTGATCACCAAAATGAAAATCTGGTAACACTTCCAAGTACCCTTCATCAGCAGGTGTTCGAATTATGCTAACAAGAGGCATTCCATGTGCCATAAGTGGCCCACCAAAAGATAGAGGCGCTTGTTTTAGGGACAACAGCTCCTTATCTATCCCTTTGAGAAGATCCCAGCTAATCCGCTTGTTAACAATTAGACCTTGAAATCCTATATTCTTGTCCGCCTTCACAATAAGTATAGTGGAGTTCACAAATGGAGGTGAATTGACCAGCTTACTGGTGGCAACAAGAACAGATCCCACACCAACTCGTAGCTCTGTCTTGTGAGAAATATGGCTTCCAATAGACTGCCTCGGAGTATTATCCTCTGAATCTTTATGCTGATCATAGGTCTCAATGACAGGCTGTGGACTGACTGAAGCAGAAGATGCTTCGTGCAGTAGGATCATGCTCACATCTCCCTGCCGTGATCCAGTCCATAAATTACCTACCAATATACAGAGGGTAACTATAAAAACAGAGCCCGACCAGCAAAAAGCGACAAGCAAAATCATGCCACTGGTAAGAGGTAAGAATGATATACCTTTGCTTCCATAGAGATGATGCGACTTGGCACCATGAGCTGCTAAAAACTCAATAATACCATTGACAGACAGTTCTCCCTGATACGGTATAGCAGTCTTATTCTCTGCTGGAAATAGTAGTAATGCCGGATAAAATTCCCCCTGGTCATCAGAAAGGGAAAAATTCAATCAATAATTCATACATCTGCTCACTTTTTTCTTCGTATGGTCAATAGCCCTTAGAATGGTTAAACATAATAGTTATTTCCTTCCTAACAGCTTGAGTTTTCAGTAGAAGTGGTTGACTAATAAGCTCAGGTTCCTGGGACCAGTATTCCCTGCTCTGTGTGTGACCCTCGTGTGTGTTCGCATGAAATGCTTAGTGGTGACCCTCGTGTGTGTGTTCAAGTGCCATGCTTGCATGGGTAGGGGAGGTGTTACTGTGGTTAATATAAATAGTTGGTCCATTCCCTAACAGCTTCAGCTTTTATGAGAAGTGGCTAACAAACAGCACTACTCGCTACTCAGTAAATTGCGAAGTATAATACATATAAATCATATGCAACATTCTCTTTGGTACCTGATTCACAAACTGTACAATTGTGCTGCAGTCGTTTTTGGTGCAGTCCATGATAAAAATAGATGGCATCTCATTCAACAAGACATCATTCTCAACTGCCAAACACAGCAAAATTAGTGGCTATGTATTGGTAAATAAATATTTTATTTGCAGAATCTCATATTGCAAAATTGATACCTGGGGCATGACCTGATCCAGATCCAGTATAAAACATATTTTTATAACCATTGAACACACGATAAACTTCACGGACCACTAACTCCATTCTTAAACAAAACCCACACCAAGTGTTTCCAAATAGCACCAATACATCCTTTTTCCATGCAGAATTCGAAATTTGTTCACCATAACTCAATCCTGCACCTGATCTGTCAGGTCGATCAAAACCAAGAACTAGCCTAGAAAATGTGTTGATGGTCACTCTCGGAATCGATTCAGCCTCATGGAAATCAAGATTGACAAATGGTGGACGAGGAAAGTCCTTGGAACTAGGAACATCAACTTCTGACATATGATGTGAAGCAAGACTTCCATTTAAATATTCCTTAATAAAATTAAGGAGGGAGGAATGGCTGAAGTTTCTATCTTTAGGATATAAAAAATGTTGCTGCAAGATTGGATCAACAATTACTGCATAAGGAACTTGGGAAATTGAAGTGAGGGACCTCAGCCTTTGGTATCCGCCATCAGAAAAGTAAAATAAACCTCTGAAAGAATGATGCTGGTTCTCTTCCAAACTGTCACCCGAAAATGAGCTATTTGCATCAGCAACATTGTTAGAGCACCTGATATGCGATGTGCATCCTGGATCAAGACTAGCGTCTATATTAATGGATTCTTCATGAGCACCTAGCATATATTGTCTCATGTTAGAGTGTTCTTCTTCATATTTTGTCTGAAGCTCCAGATCTCCTTCAATGCTACTGTCATCAGCCATAGCTTTCTCACCCTCAGAAACTGCCATGTCCACTTCTTTTACTTCTGCTGCTGATACAGGTGGAAATGATTTTGCAGATTTACAATAACCAAATTCAGCACTCTGCATGCCTGCAACGGGGTCAACATCAAGTTCGGAATTTTCGCTGATCAATATATTGCCACTGATTTCATCAATGGATCTGACCGCACTATGTGAATCCACAATTGAGCGCATAGAGTTCATGGCACTTTCTGATTGATCCTTTTCCTTGTCTGAAAAAGAAGATTCTACCACTTTGACCTCAAAATCATCAGATTGATCCTTTTCCTTGTCTAAAAAATCAGATTCCACCACCTTGACCTCAAAATCATCAGATTGATCCTTTTCCTTGTCTGAAAAAGCAGACTTTACCACATTGACCTCAAAATCATCAGACAAAAGCTGAAAGCCAGCTTTTTTAGCAATAGCACTCACCTTCGAACCCTTCAACTGACTTTTCTGAATGAGGAATGACAAAATGTCAGCAGTTGATTTACTTTGCAAGCCACTAGCTAAATTATCTAAAGCAACAGTTTCACCATCACTGGTAATCATAAAGGCCGTCTTATCCTCATATTTTATAAATTTTGGCGCAGCTGGGACACCCAACTTTAGATTGTATGAACCCAATGTTTTTCGATTTCCAGAAGTTTGTCTTCTCATTTCTAATTCATAGGGTTGACTGCTAAGAGCCAACTTTCTGAACTCCTCAAGTGCTGTTACACTTTTGCTTCTGACTTTTGATGATTCTGATGATCTATCAATGAAAAGGATTATTGACGGTTTGTTGGCAGGTATAGTGGGCTCTAACTCGTGACCCTCGTCTTGCAACTGCACAATAAGAAAGAAAGGTATTAGAACGAGTATGATGTAAGCCTGAATGAATGCATACAAATATAAACGCAACATATAATAAAAATCCAATAGAACAACACTGTTCATTAAGGCCATTGATATGAAAATAAGGAATAAGTACCTAACTGACACATTACTTTCATCTCTGCTGTTCGCTTCCTTGTTTCTCTTTAGGAGCATAATTTATTAGTGTATCATAATCATAATGATAATCAAGTAGCACTTTTTCCCAACAATTTGGGGTCGGCGACATGGATCTTACACCTCCATTCTAGCCAATTTTGTGCCAACTCTTTCGTAAGGGATAGCAGCCATCCTTTTTTGATTAACTCAATCCAAGTTCTCTTAGGTCTCCCGACTCTTTGGGCATAATTTACAAAGATCCCATAATTTATTAGTGTATCTTGTTTCTTAATTTCCTTTATCTTAAAAACTGAAAATTATAAACAAAATAAAACCAATCAGCTTCCAAAATGCAACAGTATAAGTGTGACGTGTCAAACACAGCTGAATCGACAAATACAGCTGGAAACAAAAGTCTAAAACTAGTGCAAATCAGATATCCACCAAAAAAATATTATAGTGAACAATCCATCCCTACTGTAAAACAATAAAACGTTTGTTGATTCATGTTCTTCTTAAGACATCACAAACTGAATTGACGTTTTCCAGGAGCACATAACAATAATGGGACACTGGAACAATGGGGAAAGACAGCACCTTGAGGTTAATACAATGAAAAAGGTAGCACTAAAGATATCTACCTCAGTTATGAGCGACCATGGAGTCAGTATGGCATTCTTAAGTTCTCCAATTTCTCTGATCATCTCAGAACAATTAGGGCATCCAGCATAATGCACAAAAAGCAACCATGTGGGAGAATCTCGAACACCCAATAAAGGAAACAATGACGAATCTGATACAATACCAAATCTTTTCTTTTCAAATGGCAGGAAGTAGTCTCTTGCTAGTGTTATGAACTTTGAGAAGAATGGTTCAAATTGCTGAAACTCTTCAATCGAACATGATGCATCACTGCCAAGTTCACTGTTTTCTAATCCTAATTGCACATCCGTTTGATTTTCCCAGGTAATGCCCCCAAGCAACGGATTCCCACTAAGCTCAGGCTCCAACCCACATGTTAGCTTTTCATTTTTCAGATCCTGTGTTTGAGCCAAAAGAAACTAGGAATCAGGATCTTCGACAATATGATGCATTTCCCTGTCAATTTGTTCCAAAATCATTGTCACTTGGATTAAGATTTTAAAAACTACTAGCCACCTTCAGGTTCTGAGCCCTGCTAATAATAGGTGCTTCATTAGCTTCTCCGGTAAAATTTTCACCAAAAAGCATCCCTGCATGAAGAAATATACCATCAGCTTCAAAGAGACAACCTCAAAAGAGATGACAATAAAATTTACAAGAAAAGAAATAGAAGCAAGAGAAAGGACCCACCATTTTCTGATACATTTTCTTTGTGAAGGACACGCTGATGACTTTCATGAAGAAATTTAGCTGACCATCCACAAGTTTCAAGAAGAAGAAAAGATTTGTCTGTTGACCTCAAGAAAGTCAGCAAGCCTTCAGGAGATCTTATGGATTTAACTGGCAGTTCACTAGGTTGAAGCAAAATGAGGTGATGAACAGAAGCCAATATATTCTGGGCTCGGAGCCTGCCTCGGTATCTATATGGTGTAGAATGGTGATAGCAGATCAAAGTTGCTTCCTCAGTGGCACCAAGGACATCTGCCAACATCTTTTCAGAATTCTTGTATACAACCATAAGTTTCACATCCCCATATTTGTCTGGTTTGTAAGAAATCTTGTTTGACACTTCCCTCATAAGAGACCGAGATTTTCCAGACCCTGCAGCCATATAAATCTTATCATGTAATTAATATTGCCACCTTAAAATGCAACTGTGAACATCAGCAAGTCGCACAAACAAAAATCAGAAGGTACAAAGAAAAATAGGTACCAAATATTTGGAAATAATTTAATAATTACGATAATCAAACAGAGGTCCAATTTCTTCAGTAGTATCTTAGCTAAGACACTACCTAAATAGCATCAAAATATCTTCCACTCCGAAACTAATTGCTTGTACTTTAGTTGGGTGATATGCTGATGAAAAAATGAATCCCGTGAAAGTAGCAGCATTCTATGGTATTATCATTTGTTTAGGGGAAGAAACAAAAAATAAGACAAAAGTTAAAATTTAGTTATGTCCCATTAGAATGAGGGCTAATTAAGAATTTTATTTGAAAGGCCAGATTAAAAATAATCAATACTACCTCTGGAAGGTAATATTAAGTAAAAAAATCTGGTGAACATAGTTAAGTCATATGTGAAGAAGATTATTTAGGGCTCCCAAAAAAAGTGTGACTACTGGATTGTAGACACTGTAGAAGTGAGAGGGGCACACCACGGAGAATTTACAAAACAATCAGAATAAGGCAAATATGATTCGCTATAAATGGTCTATATAGAACCAATGAACTATAATAGAAAGATATATACCCCAACTACCTAGTTCGGTGCACCAAATTCCTATAGCTTAAGCAAATTAAGTCCCATCAGTATATTTTGTAATTTAACCGTTTCAACCAGGGGGTAGATCAAATCAAACAGGATATCATTTTTATCATAAAGAATTTTATGTTTTCAAACAAGGATATCCGTATTCTTAAACTAGCTACACATAAGTAACACAATCGGGATATATGCAAGTTCAATATTACTTTTGCTGGGCTCGCCATTTCTCAACCGAGACTCACCAGAATGGATGCATTCTTCACATTTTAACAGGTTAAAGCTTACAAGAAAACTGAAATATACAATCGGGATATATGCAAGTTCAATATTACTTTTGCTGGGCTCGCCATTTCTCAACCGAGACTCACCAGAATGGATGCATTCTTCACATTTTAACAGGTTAAAGCTTACAAGAAAACTGAAATATACAATCTTTTGCCAAAAGTCTTCGTAAATGAAAACATGCATACTAACGGAAAGGTCTCTACTTTGCCTTCAACGAGTATTAACAATCACCGCCATCAGACAACAAAAGCGAGTGACGAGAAGGAAATTGAAAGATTTTTTATTTTTTTTTTCTGTCAACAACGTTTTAGAAAAACTAGGAACAATTAAGTACAGCTCTGGCTTTCCAGCCCAAATCGTAAGCCAATTAAGGCGAAAAAGAACAATCGATTGATAGAAAGGAAGACGTACAAGGGAGGGTGACGAGGAGGAGGAGGTGAGGATAGAGACGGATCTGGGCGGAGAAATTGGTCTTGGCGAGGACCTGCCATTCGAAGTTTCTTCGATTCGATTCCTCCGACTCGGCGAATACCCGTACGAGGAGTGAAAAGACGAACACAAGTGAAAGTGCAGGAATCGCGAGTCGGGTGGAGATCATGGCAGACGCAGTGTTGTTGAAGATGATCCGGATTTTGCTTTTGGGCTGCTCGCCCTTCCAAGCTTCAAATCTTTCTTAGCTTGGACGACGCGAACCAGAACAAACTGCCACTTCACGTATTTTTGATACGGAAGGAGGAGTACTTTTGTAAGGTCGGTCAATACTCAATAATGAACTGAGTCGGGTTTTGCTTCCAGCAATCCGGCCACTTCGACTCGATCCTGGACGGACTGATGCTATTAACCAAATCATATAGAGTATTACTTAGGTTAAAGATTAATATCATTGTTTATAGCTGTTGCAAATAATTTTTAAGTTTTTTTTATTTTTTAATAATTTTTTCCCATCTTATGAGTCCAACTCTAAAGCATTTCTTCGTGCCTATTTCAATAGAACTCAAAGTGTTTTGAATGTGTTTTGTAGGCAGCAATGAGATTACATGCACTAATGCATATTATTATTATTATCTTTTTAAAGTATATTTTAAAATTTAACTTAAACTCTAACTTAAATTAATGGCTGGGTTAAGTTAACCAGGTTAAGTCGTAAGTTAACTTGGGTTGACTCGGATGATAACAACATCACATAAAAAAAATTCCCTCCATGTTTAAAAAATAATTCACTTAAAACTCTTCAAATTTTCACTTGAACCTTTTTGTCAATCAAAACTTTATATATATATATATATATATAAACATAATTTGTAACATAATTATATTTTAATTAATATATATATCAAATCTTAAAATAAATGTGTTTGAGTTATTAGAACGGAATTTAAACTAACCTAAGAGCTACAAAACCATTTTGTACAAAACATTTGTGTACTTAGTTAAGATTTCAACACATAAGATTAAAAATGAACTTTTACCTAATGAGACTAGAGAAATTATACAAAGCAACCAAATAGAAAACATCGAAGCAAACCTACAAAGTTATTTAATAGCTTCTACTTCATTTCCTACCCATTTGCAAATATCTTCCACCTACAACACCTTCACTACAAGGATGCAGATGAATAAAAACTACAATATTATAATAAAGATATAGACAATTCATAATTACATTTTATAATCAACCATAAAATTTTTTAAAAAAAGTTTTGAAGTTATTGGCAACACGAAGAAGATCTCCATAATTCTTCAAAATATATATTACTCCACAAAATAACTTTAGATTCTTGCTGAAGACTATCCTCCACTCTATTCAAGTCTACAAATGTTTATGGACCTAAGTGGTTGATATTCTCAAGGTTTCATAATTAATGAGATCTCCTTTTATTGCATAGCAATGGAGTTACGTATATTTTAATGTTATAGCCTATTTGAACTATCTCCTATGCCTAGGATAATCTAGCTCCCCTTGACATAATAAGTTGGGCTTACATAAGGCTCACTTGGGCACATTTTCTAAACAAACAAAACTCACTTGAAAAGTTTTATTAGATATATTAGTTAGGTAATTATCATTTTCCTTGTGTGTTGACTTTTAGCATGTCACACACTAAAGTTTCGAGTGTTTGAGATGACTTACTTCAAATATGGTTTGTTAGTACATATGACAAATTTTATGAATACTGGAACCATTGATTGAATCCTACACATAAAACTTCGTAGGAGATAATTCTAATTCCCATTAAGTTTGTCTGAAAGATTAAAATACAAAGCGTATTAGGGTGAAGATCAGGACATCACATGCAAGGGCCCAAGCCATAAAGGAAAATATTTATTTACGTTACAATAATAACATTTTTGTAGTTAAAGAAAAGCAAACATGGGTGAGCCCCATTGGCTGTCACAGTAGGGCCCACCTCCTACCCACTTGGATGATTGGCTGTTATGGTGGGGTTCACCCATTCTGCTTTTCTGTCTGCTCCTCACGTTTGCTATCAGTAATCTTTTTTTTTTTAAATTTTGGGGCCAACCACTCTTCCGCTGCCATGGAATTAATTTTCAGGATTATAAAACTAAAATGTACTAAATTTAGTTCAATAGGACAATTAATGCTAATACGTACGTAATGCTACGTGTTCTTGCACCCCAGTTGACTCGCTCAACGATAAACACAATGAGCAGAGTTCATGTGCATGGGCATGCCAACACATGGCCCTACGCCTTGGCCAGCATTACACAAGCATCCTGGGCTGCGAGCATACAGAACAGTTTTATTTTTCTGTCATATTAATTACATCAAGTTGAAAATTTTGTGACCTTGGTAATTTGTTCTCCTAAGTTTTTGTTTTTTAATATTGTGTAGTTCATTAATTACTAGATTGAGCACTACTAATTTCGCCTGTAATATTCTTATAGCAATGTATGGAGAGGGTTCCATTAATATATATAAGCAAAACTACTACTCTTAGATTGTTATCTTCACGAAAAATGTTTTCTTGTCCAACTCTCCCTCTGACTAGTTCGGGTACTTGTGCATAAAAATCACTAGGCTCTTATATGCCATGTTAAGAGCCTTTTATGGGTTGGCCGGGGATGCTGGTTAGGCTAGACGAGTCCTATATTCACAAGGGAAAGAGTTTTTAATTTTTTTTTTGACAATGAGCCTAAGTATAAACTTTGTATAGGAGCCGTCATTAATATTTAAGATCGATGACACATACACTAGTGTACATTAGCATAAGTAATATTAAAGGTAACTTACGTTACTGTGTGCACTATAAAATTCATGAATAACTAGTACTCGTACATAACTTAAGTTTCTCATTGGTAGAGTAAAAAAAACTCTTCCCTTCACAACATACATCTAATCTTTATAAGAGTATTGTACATTTGATAAAGTTGAAGCAAAACAGTTTAAAGCCTAAATTGTGGCTGATAGGTAGTCTCCAAGAATGAATAATTGACTGCATGAAACTTAAGAGCACGGACTATATATGGACTGCTTCAGAATGACTATATCAGATGGAAAGAAGTTGGTCAACATTCTACGTGCCGCCCTTTTATGCCTGGTACTGTAATGTTGAGAAAAATGAAAATGCCTTCATAGAGATTTCATATTTCTATAATTTTTCATGATAGGGTTATACTTACTACTGTTTGTCCTTAGTAGCAAAGCATTTTGCAACCGATTCTTCGTGCGATCAAAGACCCAAATTATCCTTTAAACGCTTCGTTTTCGCTTTTTATTTTCTTTAGCATAAATAGTTCAGCATCTACGTGTTTTCAACATGATGCTCACACTTGCGTCCATTTATGGTTTCAAAAGAAGCAATTACGTCCATCTATGATATATCCACTAAAACTACATATTTGGTCATTTCGCCTTAATTTGGCATGAGTAGATAGATAATCAGTGGTTCATGAAAATGTGCTCTTCATTCCTTGCATGTCTCATTTCCAAATGCAAGTTGCAGAGCTTCTCTTGTGTTTCTTCTACAGGCCGGATGTCTATCGGTAACTTCCTCCAAATGTTGGAGCCCAAAACTCTGATGGGTTGTCATTGGCAACGTTCAGAGTGGCTGAAACTGGCACCAAACACAACCCTCTGGTTTTCAAAATTTGTCCTGACATTTCTTTATCTGAATCAAATCTTTCTTGGCTCTACACAAAAGCATTGATATATACAATCTTAATCATTAGCTAAACTGATGCTTGCATAAACAGAAAAGTAGTTCCAAGTACAAAAAAATGGTAATACATAGAAGAATAAGAAAAGATGGGCACTTACCAGCTTCATGTAGGGACTACATAGCACCTGAAACAACACAAACTCAGATCAGACACCAAAAGATAGTAATGACGACAAAATTTCTTTATTAATTAAATATCTTATCATTCCAACTGGGCAAAAAAGCGTCTATATGCACTTAATAATCTCCTCAGTACCCCATTTTACTTGAGGGGGTTTATGGGGTTATTAGGATACTGAATTGGGGTGCATACCGACACATTTTAGGCAAATGGTGCCTATCCATCCTTATTGGCCCCCTATCTTCTGGCCTATATATGTACCAACTTTTATCACACTATCACTAACTCTTTGAAGAACGGAAGAGTTGAAGTGTTTCATCAACCACCAAGAAGGTGATACATGCCTGTACTGTATGTAACGTTATCCATCTGACATTTACCATGCGGTTATCCACAGAATGAACCGAGATAGACTACTGAGATAGAGTATAGAGTACTAGCTAGTGCATGCGGAAAATCTGTCACTTCTTGACCTTATAACAGAACAAAATGTTTGTTAACTTAGACTAGAACTCACAACAACTTGGTCATGTAAAAACTTGATGTATTCGATCGTATCCTGCAGCACCGAGGCAGTGTCCGTCTGAAACAAAGCTATGATCAAGTTAGTACCATATTCTAAATTGGCCCAGTATACTTGAGACTGCTTGCCATAACTTCATTTTGTATGTAGTACTCCAGTCACATTCATAATCAAACAAGGAGATCAAAGGTGGTGGAATGGCATTCACCTTCCCAAACGGTGAAACTAACTGCTGCAGTGTGTTTATTCGATCCCCAAGCTTCTCCTTTCTAACCTATAAAAAATAAAATACGAGCAAATGATGAAGTATTTGTTACTAATCATGCGTTCATCCTTTGAATAATTGGCTTGAGGTCCTGCAGTTACCTTGAAGGTTGTAAATGGGGTACTTGAGCGTGGGCGTTTTGGACAAGTCTCAATATCACTTCTCTTATCCTCCACCATCAAATCCTAATCAAAAGAGTAAATTCTTAGTCATATAAAGCGCAACCTTATGCTAAACCCCTCCATCATTTTAATTTTTTTGGCGTAATTAAGAAGTAGATGGATTTAAACACTACGATCAGAGTGTGAATTTTAGTTTAGCCCAACAAAATACTCAATTTTTTTCTGCATCAGCTACCCAACATCAGACGAAGTGTCCACAATGCCCTTCTTATACACTAGTCCAATTCTCTAGGTCTCCAAGAGGAGACGATCTATTGAATTAAAAGAAGATTGCTGTCATGACAAAGAGAAGGATAAAGAAAGCTGCATGCAAAAAGTTTCAGAGACAGTTTGAGTGCAAAGCACCTTGAAGGTGGCATTCGCTGGTGGGTCACCCTCATGGCCGTTCCGGCCATCGAAGCCTTGCCGGTGATACGGGAGCCCCTGAGATGGCGAGCAGTCAGTATAGAGTCGTCGAAGGTCGTGGTCCAAGACTGAAGGAGCGTGACTGATGGAGGAGGTGGAAGTGGCGGTGGAGGTCGGACCATCTTCTCCAAAGAACACAGGAAAAAATGTTGGAGTGCTGGACAGTGATGAGAAGCTCCTTGAAAGGAGAGTAGAATCCACATATAAGTTCACTGGTTCTTGTTTTAGCTCGCCTGGAATTCGATCATCAATCTGAAAGCCGCTTCTTGCATCACTGGAAGACGAGATTGTATTTGTCAGGTGGAAAATACATTAATTAACCTGATTATACGTCACACAAATGGGATATGCTGGTGTTGTTGAGAATGCTGAATATTTGCTAAATATAGATGAACATTTACAGAATAATGGCTACAACTCTGACAGGCATATAAAATGATAGTTGGAATTAGATATATAGTCTCCAAAATAGTGAAAATACTGGACCTGGTTCCTGCTTCTATAGTCTGAATATATGGTATAGATCAGAAATATTAAGCAAGAACAACAAAATATTCATTTTTATGTGCGTATGTGATTTGAGAATAGAGGATAAAATAAAAACTTACAGGTATTCTTCAGACCAGCTGATGGGTGATAATCCTGAGTGATCTTGCAAACGAGAGGGAGCATAAATCTGATCAGTGTCTTGAATTAGTGCTTCTGGGTGGAAAGAAACGGGGACCGGAACACCACCTGACGACTGATGATCACTAGCTGATACCTGTTTCTCCGAGTCTAGAAGATTTTCAGACGATTGTGATCCGACCCGCCTTTGCATTCTGAGCATATGAAGTCCCTCCTGGAACTTTCTTGATTCACCAAACAAATAACTCCCAAAGGAGAATTATATATCTTCCTGATCCTATGATCTGATCACCAACTTCATTTTATATGTCAGGCAATTGGCAATCCAGATCAACAATTTGGAAGCAAACGAGCATGAAGTACTTCATCACCACAAATATACATGCAAATCCATCTATATATGCAAGAATCAACTCTTCTTCACGTCTACTTTGGCTACAGCTTGCCCAAATCTATCTCGATTGTTTACTCGAGACTTGAAACATTATTCCGCTCTCTTTAGAGATTCGAGCTTACGCAACTGGGTAGCTTCTTTTAAGTCGTTGGGTGCTGAGTTTTTATTGAAGAAGACAAAAGCAGTGCACTTATTATACACTAGGTAATGATCCAAAGTCATTATCAAAAAAAGAAAAAAAAGGCAATGATCTAAAGTCGTTCCTTTGTGGACCAAAAGGCAAAAGGCAATAAGCAAAAGAAAAGAGTATAAATACCTCAGAATATTTGCATCTTTCCACCATCATTCTGACGCTCCCAGTTCTTTCTTCTTTTTTATTTTTATTCAAACTTAAATTTTGTACAGTGATAATAGTTTAGTCCTTAGTGTCATCCGGAATAGCTACATTTGCTGGTCTCTTAATATGAGTTCGAAAATGTTTTCCTCACCAACTCAATGACCATATCATGCATATACATAGGTCTCCAAACATAGTACTATATCTATATAGACGACGAGTTGCCCTTTATGTACCATGTTCAAAGCCCTATGTGACCATATGGTCATAAGCCTGTGATGGCTAAACGTGTTATCTCTGTCAACTCATTATCATGCACATATATTCCAATTACACCAAGTCAATTGAATATACCAGGTATTAATTAACCACGCATGGCATGACGATGATTAAGGGGTGCATTGGAGCATTATGCTTCCATAACAAATTAAATTGGGACATAAAGTTAACCACGTCACCTGAAAGTTACAAGGTATTAAGGAAAATGACTGACTATTTATAATAACTGTACTCACACAAAGGACTGAGTTTTTAGGAGGATCTCTCATAAGGGATAATATGAATATTGAGATAATACTTATAAGGGAAAAGCTTAGTAGGAATATGTTACATTGGTATGAATATATAAAAAATTAATTGATGCCGTGGTAAGAAAGTTAGACATGATGCAAGTTGAAGAGGCTAGAATGATAAAAATAAAGACTTAAATGGACATAGATGGATAAAAGAAGAAAAAATAAAAATAACTACGCTATTTCTTACAATTGAGTTGACACAATGCACCCCCACCCAAACACGCGCACACACTTAAAAAATACTCCATCTGTTTCATATTAAGTGTCCCATTTGGTTTTTAAAATGAATATAGGACATTGCTAACATGGGACGGAAGGAGTAAGAAACCAAAAAAAATCTAACATCTATTTGAGTTGGCCCAAATAACCCAAAGTTAATTTTCCAAAAAAAAATCCCAGCTACATAGTGCATAAAGAATTCCTCTATCAAAGTTCTCCCCCCTCACTAAGTGTAGTGGCTCCGCGGCCCCGTCTCTTTCTACATTCTCCCTCTTTTCGTGAACCTTTCTTGTGTCTGATACATGTCTATCCATTGAATCAAAAACCAATGAAGTCGGTAAGAAATTAGTGCGATGCAGATGTGGACATAAAGTTGCCAATATTCATTTGTTTCCCGCCCCAACCCGCCCCCACTGTGTGCCTTCACCGAACACCTTTCTATGTCATTGTTGCATATATATATCACAGTAAATGAATACAGTACTGCACTTTATCATTCCGGCAATTCCATGCTAACTAGTAGCAACTTCCGACGCTACTTGGGGTCAACAGCTCCCTTTGCAAAAGTGTTTTCCCGGACGACATGGTGCAATATCAGTTCGGAATGGATGATGACAAACGAGGTCACCTCAGCTTTCTCCTTTGCAGAACTTACACGAAGACTCTGAATGCTACCGGAAGCTTTTGCTACGTTAGCTTGGCTTTAACAAATATGGATTTCAGTACTGCGGCCACTTGAAATCGTTGGTAACTAATTCACTACTATTTGAGAATTGCTACTTCATAATATTCCCTTTGTCCCGTAATAAGTGTCCTATTTAAAATTTCAAAATACAATAATTTTAATTTATTTTGAAAACATAAACATAATACTTATTATGAAACGGAGGGAAAGCACGTCCATGATGGATTTTAGACGTGTAATTATAGGGCATTCTGTGATCAATTCCCTCCACGGGAACTAATTCTGGTTGCCCTGATCAGAGCGACCGTTTTAGATGCAAGAAACCAAATCTTCAATCAACTCTTCAAAGACTGGTACAATCAAACCAAGGGTCTAGACTGTTGCAATGTTATTAAAGTCTCTTAGAGGCACATATGTTGCACATATATCCTCACACATTTTTCTCTTTGAAAGGGCTTTCACACTTGTCTATGAAGCCTTTATTAAAACCATACTTTTGTTTGTCACATATATAAACGAATAAATAAATATTATAAAAATAAACAAATAAAATTGTAAAAGCAATCTTGACTCCTCGCTGATAAACAACTCAAGTGACTTACCCACCAACCCAACACACTAATTTGTCTTTGACGAGCAATTCACATTCAAATAACTTTTCTTTTGCCCATATGTTGTTGCTTGCGTCAGCATTGCCCTTGAATTATGCTGTTTAACCTATTATTATAATCAAATGGCACTTTTAAAATTTTGAAGTGGTAGTTTATTTACAAAAAGAACTTCAATTATTTGTAAGTGCACTCTCAGCTCTCCATGGTTTGATTTCTCTGAGACCCACGCTCGATCAGTGCTCATTGAAAAGGATTGGAGACATAAAACCCCATGACATAGATTATACAGGTTCTTTGGAAAAGTTGTGTGCCCTAAGAACCCCAATTAGGTGGCTTTGATCATTTATAATCTTATATATGAGTCAATCGATGCAGAACTGATTAATATATTCTAGCTTAGCACGTACTCGCTCTATCTCACTTTAATAGCCGTTTTTTTTAAATAGAGCAATTAAAATGGGACGAAGAGGGAGTATAAATGAAGAAAAATGCTTACGGATGCCAACATGCACAGGCACAACACCATCATATTTCAACAAATGAATTAAAGTCATTTTGAAGCTCAAGAATGGATTCATCATATTAATATTATATCATATAGAGATTTCTATTTAAAAAAAAACATATTCTATCTGTGATTGCTCCCTTGCCTCCTAAGTAATCATTTAATATGACCTATTGACATAGATGAGCTATATTTCATGAAATTCTCATACCATTGCAACGATCATATTCAATTCACAATCAAAGAGGTCGCATTTCATATTAATTTAAAAAATGGGCCCCAAATTGTCACGTGGTAGGTGAATGGAAGGGAAATTGGTGCAACGAGGGGTTGCAGATGGGGTCCACACTAAGCATCCTTATTAATTACTAGAAATTAATATTTAAAGACCTTGCACCTCAACAAGGGTGTCGTGGTGTAGTTGGTTATCACGTCAGTCTAACACACTGAAGGTCTCCGGTTCGAGTCCGGGCGACGCCATATTTTGCTTTTTATGTCTGCAAAATTTTCTTCCTTTATTCGGGCAACACAATTAATGTTTTCTTCATGATTTCATCTGCTTGAATTGAGCTGTTTTGTTGTGTACAGGCATGTTGTATGGAGTCCTGCTCCACTAATTTAGGTCCTTGGCAGTTTCAGATATTGTGAATTGTGACCTTTCTTCATAGGTCAAAGCAAAGCAGCATTGATTGTCTATGCTGTGCAATCAAGTTTTAGATGTCCTCTCCCTTTGGCAATTATAGGAGTAGTTTTAAATTTTAATGTTTATGAGATAATTAATCAGCATAAATTGAACAGGAGTTCTTTAGTTCCTCTTCTTTAGGCATTGCTCCTCCTATTCTGCCAAATAAGGACCTTCCCAGCCTCTTCATTCTGCATTACAACACTCATGGACATCACAACACTGCTGGATTAAAAATGAAGATAAGAGATCTAAAGTTCACTTCAAAAGGCTTATGCAAAATCCACATAATCATGGTATAACAAATTTATGCAAAAAATTTAACAATTAAATAGCTTGACGGCTCATAGTTATATGAGGCACATATATTTGAACTATATGTCTATGTAAGGATATCCTTGCTTGAAAGTGGCATGCATTTGAGAGAAAAATGAAGATACGAGATCCAAAGTTCTTCTTCAATGAGGAGGGGGTAATAATGGATCATTAAGGGTTTTTTGGTAAAAACGTCAAATGCAAGGAGCCTTTGGCAACAGCGAATTAGCTATAGTCAAAATCTTCTTTCTCAAATTGCCCTTTCTTCGACTCCGTGATTTAGTTATGAGGCGATGGCATATTAGTCTTTTTCAATATTTAAAATGGCAACAGTTCATCTCTCCCAGTCCCAGCATCGCCTCTCGCCTGGGGCTGAGACTGAGAGCAGCCACCGAGCTTCTCTCCCGTCCTAACTCCTAACGAGCCCCTCCGGACTTGGATAAAATGCGTGAAAGGAGAAAAAATCTTTTCCGGTTTCTTCAAATTCGTAAATTTATCTCCGCTGCATCTTCCCATCGCTGGAGTATTTCAGAACATTCCTGTGAATTCATCCTGTTTGTTCTCTTGAACTGCATAAAGACCAAGTCTCTGAGAGAAACCCGTCAAGCTCATGCTCAGATTATCTTAACCTCGTTATTTTCGGATACCCATCTCGCTAACCTTCTGGTTGGGTCCTATTTCAAATGCAGGGAACCTGCCCTGGCCCATCGGGTGTTTGATCAAATGTCTGCGCGGGATTCATTTTCTTGGGCTCAAGTCATCGCTTATTATTCAAAATGCAAGCAACCAGACAAGACGATTGTGTTCTTTAGATTGATGAACCGGCAAGGGTGCAATCCCAATAGATCTGCATTGTTGTCCACTCTGAATGCATGCACTGGTTTATCTCGTTTAAGCCAAGGAAAACAGCTCCACTCACAAATTGTTAAAAGATTATCACTGTCGGATGTCATCATTAGGAATATTCTGGTTTCTTTTTATTCTAAATGCGCTGAAATGAGTGAAGCACTAAGAGCATTTTACGAGATTTGTGGAAAGGATTTGGTGTCATGGACCTCTCTGCTTTCTGGATACTCTCAAAATGGACTCTGTGGAGAAGCCTGGAAAGTTTTTGGATATATGATAAGCCAACACTTGGGATTTAGCCACTATGCCTTTTCTGTTGCCGCCAAAGCTTGTGCTGAACTGAAAGATTTGAAATTAGGGGAAGAACTTCATTCCCTGGTCATTAAAACAGGCTTTGAGTGGCATGTTTTTGTGGCAACTTCACTCTTGGATATGTACTCTAAGCATGGAAAAATTACATCTGCGCTTAAGATCTTTGATTCAATGGATGAACCAAATGTTGTTTCATGGACTTCGATTATCACGGGCCATGTTCAAACTGGTGAGGAGGAAGAAGCCATGAAGTTGTTTAAGGAGCAGGTTCAGTTGGGAGTTGTACCAGATGCTTTCTCTTTGTCGAGCATTCTGGCTGCATGTGCCAACATCTCAGCACTTGAATTAGGGAAGCAAATACATAACTGGGTCATTAAATCGGGCTTTGAACTTCAGATTTTTGCTGGCAATTCCCTTGTTGGAATGTACTCAAAATGTGGTTGTTTGTCTGATGCACAAAAAATGCATGAGTCAATGAAAGAACGGGATGTTGTTACATGGACGTCCATGATTGCTGGGTATGCCCAGCATGGATGTGGTGCTGAGGCATTAGAAATATTTAATAACATGAAAATTGCAAAAGTAAAACCTAATTCAATCACGCTAATTGCAGTGTTGTCAGCTTGTAGCCGATCAGGAATGGTGGATAAGGGAATTGAATATTTTCAAACGATGCAGCTGGATTACAAAATAGAGCCTACGGAGGAGCATTACACGTGCATGGTGGACCTCCTTGCCCGTGCTGGGCGCATCAAGGAGGCTGAGGAGTTCATGAGAAATATGCCATTTGAGCCTAGTGCAAGTTCTTGGGGAGCTCTTTTGAGTGGTTGTAGAGTTTGTGGGGACTTAAAATTGGGATTGAAGTGCGCTGAGGAACTTTTTAAGTTAGAGCCACAATCTGCTGCTAATCATATACTGTTGGCTAACATGTATGCCGCTGAGGGTAGGTGGGAGGAGATGGGGATAATAAGAGGGTTAATGAAGGAGAATGGACTAAAGAAAGAAAGTGGTTATAGCTGGATTGAGGTGGGAAAAACAGTATATGTATTTGGCGTGGCTGATAACCTGAACCCAGACTGTTATTTGATCTATAGCATGTTGGATCTTTTGGCAATAGAAATGGGAGAAAAGGTGGTTAAACGGGATTATGAAAAGATCCCAGACTATGCAGCTGAAGACTTCAATCTGGGAGACTTATAGGGCATATGATATAACCATGGACTTGGTTTTTAATACCATTGAAGGGCCTGATACCTACCTGCAAGTAGTCCTTGACATGAAGTAAATATTCTCTTCAAGTATAGATGATTTTCATGAGCAAGGAACAATGACGCAGGAGGCCCAGAAGCAGATCAATGAAGCCATGGCTGCATTTCGAAAATTTCCTCCAGTATGGGTGCAATTTTCTATCTGCAAGTAGGCTGATCCTTTGAGAAGGAAGCCGGTGGAAAATTTCTCCTCTCCATCAGTGTGTTCATCTTTTGGTAAGAGAATTGATCAACTAAATAAGATTAATAACGCATTTTGAAATGGCAGTTCTTTTATCATGATACAAGTACTGGCGTTTCATTTTTTCGTTATATGGAGGTCCAGATGCATTATCCCGCACCTATGAATAAGGTGAAACAATGTCGACTGGATAGAACTTGTATTATGACCTCATACAATCCAATAATGCCTGTGTTCTCAACAAAGTTGAAAGACAGGAAAAGGCTTGTGTGAGGAAAATTTTGTCACTTATCCCAATATTTTTATTATTATTATATGAACAATAATATTTTGGATAAAATTTCATACATGCAGTTTTTTTGGACAACATACATGCAGTTTCATTGCTGATGATTATGACAACTTACTCAAGAAATCATCCACTTTACTGTTTGTTTGCCGTGACAGAAATCTCATGCAGATGGGTGGCTTCACTCCAGCCAGGGCAAGCACGGAAGCTGGTAAAGTCCATATTCCATCCCCACAAATTAATCCAGAAGCCACAGCCGGTGCAAAAGCATCAGCCTTAGCCTTGTTAGTTTTCTCCCATATGAATAGTATGAAGCTCCCGATGCACATGTCAATTGCAAAGTAGGGCCCAAGATAAAATGGGATTGCCATGGCCATTGGTAATGGGATAAATTTTGCTACCTTTTTCCCGGAAAAATCTCGCACAAAGTTGATTAGAATTGCAGAAGAAAAAACCACATAGCAAAGAGTAAGGCAATGATTTGGCAAGGAGGATAATCCTTCCACCCCCAGTATAGCCATGTTCCTGTAGATTAGTGCATTTGGTGCTGGATATACCGAGTCAGTAGTTCCAATGTTGTGAAATGCTTTGTAGAAGAGCCAGAAGACGCATGGAGATATCACACAACCCATTGTAGTCCCAACTACTTGGCTGACGAACATAGATCGAGGCGAGGCTAAGGTTAAGTACCCAGTTTTGAAGTCTTGCATAAGATCTGAGGCTGTGGAAACAATGCTCATCATGACCCCACAGGCTGCAAGGCCAGCAAGAACACCACCATTAGAAGCCCCTGCCCATGCACCAATGGTGAATATGGCCAGCTTCCCATAGGTTGATGCGAGTGACCAGTCAGTAAGACCGGTCCCATAGGCATTACAGAAGGCCAAGACAGGTGCAAAAATGTAAGATACAAGGATGTAGTACCATTTGAGTGGGGAGAAGATGTGGGGTAAAGTGATAATGGAGATGACAGCAATAGTGATGTAGCCAGCAATTGCAAACCATTGTGGGATTTGATCTTTGAGGAAGAACTGTGTTCGACGTTGTTCATCATACGACTGTGAGCCACTTGTTAAAGAGACTAAATGGTTAATGGAACTGGAATCTTTGTTGAGCATTTGGCGGAACATGGCTGAGATTGTGCGGCTCATGACCTTGAAGAAGTTGTATAGGCCATCTCCAAGGATCATGGCTATTGCTATGAAGACCTGTGCAAGTGTAAAATAAAGTTCATATACTCCATCTTCTTTCCTTGGTTATAAAGGTTTTGTGTTTATGGATGGAATTATTTGGTTAATGACAATTACCCGGTAACCTTGGATGCCTTGAAGATTGCTAGGCTTTAGACCTTTAGGATACCAGTCACCCTCCTTAGCTTCAATGAGTGGCCACATGATTCCCCATGAAAGAATGCCCCCCACGAGCACAGAGACATTGGTGAGGTAAGGGCAAATCATTCCCACACCCACATAGACAGCTGAAAAATCAAAGTAGAACCTATGCAAAAAGAGAGCAAAAACATTAGGATGAGGCAAAAAAATGCAACCTCTGTCTCTGTACGTGGCTTACAAGAAGTCGATTTACCTTCTACTTCATGTAATTTAATCTTCTTGAATTAAGGGCCCAAATTGGTATCATGGTAATATAAAACAACAAAAAGCATAGAATCTTTTGTTATACCTGTTCTCAAAAGCTTTGAGGCCAAGCGTTGGAAATTTAGCAAATCCACAAATGTCTTCTTCTGCGGTGTAAAACCACTGAAAAAAACTCCAAAGGAAGCTGAAGGAGAAAAACTTTCCCAGTACCCTCACCTGCTTCCTGGGATTATCAAAAGATGCTAGAGATCCACCTAAAACTCATAAAATTTGTATGCTAATGGAATATAAAGAAAGTAAATGCTTAGGTAGTTTAGTTCAGGCTAGATACCTTGCCAGCTTGGCTCCTTCAGGGGTGTGGAAGCTGTTTATAAGGTGAGCAGTTGCTGTTCCACTTGGATAGATTAACTTGTAGTCGATTATCATTATCTGTAAAAATCATATTCTCGTCATCGGCTATTCATTTATCTTTTTAATTAGTGGTTCGTTCAGTAGTCATAAAAATAAGATATGAGCTAATTACATATTAGATACCTTTCTTAAGGGCACAAGGGAGAAGAGACCAAGGAAGCTGACGACCAAAAGGAAAGCGATCATCCATCCTAGTCCTGGGTTCTTGATATTCTCTGGGTTGTTCGCTTTATTTGCTTGTGCGGCAATCTTCTCACTCATACCAAGCAGGTAGCTCCCAAATCCTCCTGGGAACGCACATTACCCAATAGATGAGAAAACAGAGAGTGCCAGTGACCTATAATCAGTGCTTGCCCAAGTGGACAGCTAAGGTGTACATATTCCATAATCTTTGCTTGCTAAAAAGTCTTTGATCCTTGAGATGACCTGGGTTGAGTCTAAGTGACAAAAATCATATGAAAGAAATTACAGAGATTGTGGATAGGCCATGAAAAGCAAAGCCATCAATGATCAATATGAGGGCCAGTGATGGAAGCTGTCTTGAAGGAAAAGCTTACACAGACCTTAAACTGATATTAACCCATCATCATTAAATAAATAATTAATTTTATGTTTCTTAGGGAAGCAGTGCAGATCCGTGTCTGCATCTCTGCCATCAAGCCATCTCCTTGCTCAAGGATTGTGATCTGCGTATCCTTTCAGACAAAATAGTGTTAAGAAGTGAAACAAGAATTTTGCGAAGTCAGTTTTTACCACTAAATGCGATGCCAGAAGAGGCCACTACACAGGTCTGTATTACGGTGTTCTCCTGTCTTGTGAATGGCTTCTTGAGTAAGTTCGACTTCTCGAGGAACTTCGTCCATGTCTTGACAAAGAAGAAGCCCAGAAGCCCGGCAGAGACATTGAGGGAAGGGATGATTCCGGTAGTCAGGTTGAGCTTCATGACTATGAAGCAGAACATGACCCCCAGCACAAAGCTTACCACAAAGGCTCTGAAGGTAAGTTGCTCCTGCCATGGTGGCACCCTCTTGCTTTCAAATACTTGTTCAATGCTTACAAGCTCTTGTTGTTCTGCGTCTCTTCTTCTTTCCTTGCTCTCTATGTCAAGCTCCTCACAGTTAGCAGCGGTTCTGTGCTCGCAATTCTCGGCTTCTCTATCACCTCCCATGATCAAGAGAACTGGCTACTTCCAGAGTTTCTCAATGGAGGACAAGAACCACTAGGTGTTGCTCATTTTTTATACTAAATCAACAAGGGATTATGTTTATACCTTAATGATAGCTTATTTAAACTATGGAAGTTGATATTGATATAGACAACTTTTCAAATATGATATATCCGGGGATATTGACGCTATGACCCATTCACTTTCGATTGAATCATAGACCTCTACTGGGGTCCCCATGCTTTGTGACAGCAACACGCCCTGCACTAACTGAAATTTTAGTGGGATCTTACACACTCAAATTCAGGCCTGAGGTTATGCACATCTAGATGTAGGTGCTTCGTTGAAACTGGACATTTCAGAGGGGCCCATATTAGTGCATCAGTGGAAATTGTGTTTTTGTATTGATTAGGACAATTAGCGCTGCTATGTCATCATATTTTAACCACTGAAACCCGCCTACAACACTGAGGATGGACGAGAGTAGGATGTAAGAGAACCTTGGCTTCAAAAGGCAACAAAGGTAAGGTCATGATCGCCAAGGCCTACCACACGGGCTATTTGTCCGTTGTTGTCCCTGGCTTGAGGCTTGCACAAAAAAAAAAAAAAAAGTCCATCATGAGCTTATTACGAGTTAATTAAGAAATTCTGGCTTTCTTAAATCAGCTTGTAGTGGCTTGGCATTGATCTAGAGTGGAGGGAGGGGCTACACACACACAAAAATAAGGTCACTTAACACAAGGGCAGCCCTCTATTTCAGTCTTTCTGTCAGGGTCCACAGCTTGGAAGACGATAGGAGGTGAAGCAACGGCACCCACACGCTGAGAACTGGGAAAAGGACTCAGACGACTATTTTGGATTCTACTGAAGTAGGAATGTAGGATGTATCTTCAATTATACAGCAGCTTGATGTTGACGATTTGTCCAGGACATATGGCTTGAGACTTGAGGCTAAGCAGGTCAGCTTCGTAGCAGGGTCCTACACGGGCTCATGGTTGACCATCTGCACGCCTTTCACACTGGGAATTCCAAGATATATGGGACTGTCTTCAGTGAGAAGGTGACCTCTCACCTTTGCGTCTTTCCCAGTTATCCATTCAAAAGTTCATGTTCTTTTGGTAGTAAATCTTGCTTGATCCTTTTTTCTTTGTTCATACCATATCGTATTGATCATAATTGGGATTTTGGGGGGTGGGGGGGAGTGGCGTGTTTGAAAGAAACTTCACCCTGCCTTGTAAGGTTTTTTTTAGTCTGTTTTTGTCTCTACAATTCCCTGCCTTGTACGTTGGGTCTGGTGGATGAGGACATTAAAACTTTGAGGACCTCTCATCTCAAATCCGGAAGAGAGAAACAACATCATGGTCGCCTTTGTCGTCATCTTCAGTTCGTTTTCAAGGAAAGGTTATGGAGTCAGTCTCTGAAAACAGCTACTTTGTCTGTCACTACTTGCTAGTCAATTATAGTTTTATCATTAATCTGCAAATAGTGTCCATCCATGATCTTTATCTTCTAAAAATTAATGTTTCAAAACTAGACTAATAGTTTCTCGAGCCAAGTCTTCGTGATGTTGACTTCGAGAATTTATTTTGAAAAATCAAATGCTGCTATTAATGTGGGAAGGAGTACAATTTTAACACATTACACAGAATATTAATTATAGTTTTAAAAAATTAATATTACATAAATTCATCTTATTAAGTATAAACACATGCAATTATTACACTACTTTTCAAAAGTATAGAACTTATATAATCTAATTACCTTCTGTTAAAAGTAGGATTAAAACCATATTTATCATTTTTATATCATTGTGTATAAGTTTTGAAAAGAAAGTATTTTAGACATGGAGTCACTCTAGCTAATGGAGTTGCACGAACTTCTGGACTATGACTAGGGAAGTCAATGGAGTAAAAGTATAGTCATCTTAATTTTCTGTCACATACAGTAGAACTCGGAAAGGGGTTGAGTTAACTCTGGGAACCTTTGAAGTTAAAATGGAGTTTATCTAAATCTTCTCTTCGTAGGAAGAAATCAAATATATGAAAATAATTAAAAATTGTTATAATTTTGATAAGAACATTCTTGAGTAAATCATAAATCATTTCTCAATTAAACAAATTATTTTTTCAGTATTTAGTGGCTATTTGGGAGGCGCTTTGGACGAGAAATTAGTTTCCCCCAACCCTAATGCCTCCCAAATGTGCTATTAAAGCTGATTTTTTTTTATTACCCCCTCCGTCCTATATTAATAGCTCCAATAGAAAAAAAAAGAACTGTTCTATAATAATTACTCTATTTTACTTAATTTAAACCTAGAAGAATCTATTATGCTTCTCACTTTTAAGGGGAACCACCAGCCTCCTCTTCCCATACCACCAGTCTCCTCTTCCCGACCCGTGCAGCTGGAATTTGAAATTTGAATGTGGCTATTTAAACCCCTCTTTTATCTTGTATCCCCCGTTACTGATACACCCCGTAGTTATAATAGAAAAATGCTCACATAAACCCCATTCTTACAAAATAACACCAATTGGTATTGAAAGGTTTTTTAACTCATGCGTACCCCCCTTCCTCACGGCTTCCCCCTGTCAAAACTCCCTCACTGCTTCATCTCCAGAGTACTTCATCTTCTTCGCTGGTCGTGGCATCTCCGGACTCCCTCTTCATCATTGGTTGGTTGCATTTTTTATTTTCTGAAATGCAGTGTCTCCTTTGTTCACTCCAGCTCTCCCGATTTCTCTGTCAGCACCTCCACTGGAACCTTAGTTTCTTTTGTACCGCCACCGGACACTACAAAACGGGTGGGCTTCAGTGGCCAAATGAACCTTAGTTTCTTTTCTCTAATCTGGGTCTTTTTTCCGCACCCTATTTCCATTTTTTATTTCTTCTGATTGTCTTTGTCATCTCCCTGTCACTGGATCGTCATCGACAATCTAAGCTCGCCTACAGCCACTTTGATTAGGGTAATTCCCGACTGTGCACAAAGGATATCTCTGCATGTAGCTAGAAGTCGAAGACTTTAGTCCCCTCCCAGCCCCTTTCTCTTATACTTTTCCCCTGTCTCTAACTTTTTAGGTGGAGAGAAGGACGCATTTGGTCTTGCTCAATGTCATTCAGATCCTTTACAATGAACCTGGTCCAAGTATTTGAAGAGCTCCTTTACCTAGTCTGGATAGTTGAGACAATATTCTTTACCCCTTCTTCCAATATATCAGTTTGTCCTGACTTCCGATCTGTCATGACTTCTTGCTTGTCGAGGATGTCTGTCTGTGTTCTTTGAGTAGTAACTGTTTCTTGACGGAATATGCTGTTTGGGGTGGGAGTTGGTACCATGTCCCTGACTTCACTCTCCTTGCTTCTCTCTACTTTTCGTTTTCCTTTGTCTCCTTCTGTTGGATGCTTGCCATCGTGATCCACTTCCTTTTTGGTGATTTCTCTTTTGTCATCCTTGGGTTGTTGCTTTGTCTTAGATTCAAGAGCCTCAATTGGAGGGGTTAAAGAAGTGAGGGCAGAAGTCTCTGACAATAGAGGCTGAGCTTTTGGGCTTGGAGCCTGTGCAACGACTGGTGGATAATTCCTTGATGCCTCCTGGTTTGCATTGTTTGATTTTACAGAAGATAGCTCATTGTTTGATTGTGATAAGGTTTTCCCCTCCATTTCATATGTTTGTTGTAGTCCAGCAATTTGTATTTGTTTAGAAGTAGAGTATGAAGATGTTGTTACCTTGGTCACTGGTGAGTATTGTGGCTGAGATGCTGGTTTGCTCGATGGAGAAGACGGAGTGACCACAGAAGGTGATGGTTGATATCCAGCAGCGACAGCGGATTGTGAGGGGGATGGGGATGGGGCCTTGGAAGGTGCCTGAAGTCCATTTTTGTTATCAGTTATATCTCTGGGAGAGGAGGTTGAGTTTGCTTGATTTGTTGGGGCTGGTTTTGATTGAGCAGAAATTGACTGCGAGGGAGATGGGATTTGGGGGTCTGCACGGAGAGGTGGCTGAACTCCATTTTTGCCATCAGTTTGATCTATGGGAAATGGAGGGGTTTTATTATTGTCGAGGGTATTTTACTAGTTGAAGTCATGTTTTCTTAAGCATATTCTATTGACCTGGTGTTTCATGTGGATAAAGATTGAACATTTATTTGTGAGTGGCTTGCTTTACATAACTATTTGTGTGGCTTGTGCTGCACTACTATATATATCTTAAGACGCTATGCTATTGTAGTCTGGTATTGTTTCATATTTGTATTGGCAGTGTATTGTTTCATACTGCACTACTATCTATATCATAACTATTTGTGTGACCTAGTGTTTCACTTATATGTTTATGTGATTAGATATTTGTTCATTCATGCTGCACATTGGCAACATGTCAAGCAACAATCTTTTGTAAGATATATGCTATTCTTTTCATTATTCCAATTCATGGCTAACGGCGACCATATTTTGCTTGAGATTGATGTAGGCGCCATTCAAAACAAGCATGTAGGAGATACAAGTTTATATTAGAATGTGGAGGCTGTAGATTCATCTTTGGCTTACATGTCATGGAGCAGAAAGTCTCAAAGAATGCTTATTAGAAGTTCAGAGATTGATTTGGAGTTGGTTTACGTTGGCCAAGCATGCCTATGTTTGGAGGCTCTTCATCACCAATACAGGAAAGTAGAGGCACTTGCACCCTTTGTTTCTGTCAGAGCATCATGTTATGATAATGTAGCCGGAAAGTTCTAGCAATTTCAAATATTACTGAAAAGGTTTATGGAAGATGAGAGAAATCAAGGCAAAAGGTGCTTGAATCATGTGCAGAGCAGGTCTTCTCTCTAGAAACTATTGCAAGTTTCAGATGTTCCTGCAAGTATATTTGACTTCAATCATTTTCTTCAAGAGGCAAATATCCCGTTTGGATGCCAATTTTTGGATCCAAGTAAAAGGGAACTTTCTGTCCATCTGTGTTTGGTCACTCTGAAGGATATGCTGAAGAAGACTTTGAAGAAATCAAAGGCCAGGAGATATTTGCAAGGGAAGCAATGAAAGTCATAGAGAAAGCTATAAGGACTTATTGGCTTTTCGTATGGTGAAAATAGTGAACAGGTTAATTGTTGTGCTGCTATAGTTTAGTTGTATGGTGAAAATAGTGGAATGAAAATTTGTGTTGAATAAGATGAAAATTATGACTAGTTTATTTGTATAGTGAAAACAGTGAACAAGTTAATTGTTGTGCTGTTATAGTTTATTTGTATGGTGAAAATAGTGGAATGAAAATTTATGTTGAACAAGATGAAGATTATGGACTAGGTTATTTATATGGTGAAAATAGTGAACATGTTAATTGTTGTGCTGCTATAGTTTATTTGTATGGTGAAAACAGTGGAATGAAAATTTATGTTGAACAAGATGAAGATTATGGACCAGGTTATTTGTATAATGGACATTATGCATGGCGTTTCACAAAAGAACCCTTACAACCTACTTCACAAAAAAAACCCTCATTAATCAAGTTTACTTACTCTGCATACAATGGAACCCTTACAACCTACTTCACAAAAGAACCCCCATTAATCAAGTTACTGTCTTCGAATTGGCGGGGGGGCACCCCGTGCCCGTAACATTCTTTGAAAATAGGCGGGGGGTGCCCCACACCACGAAGAAGACAATAACTCGAAGAAGTTACTGTCTTCGAGTTGACGGGGGTCGGTCCCCCTCCCCCCCCCCCCCCCCAAATTGAGCATGAAGTAGCGGGGGCACCCCGTGCCCGTAACATTCTTTAAAAACAGGCGGGGGGTTCCCCCTACCACGAAAAAGATAGTAAATCGAAGAAGTTACTGTCTTCGAGTTGACGGGGGGTACCCCCCGCCAAATTGAGCATGAAGTGGCAGGGGGCACCCCGTGCCCGTAACATTCTTTGAAAACAGGCGAGGGGTGCCCCCCGCCACAAAGAAGACAGTAACTCGAAGAAGTTACTGTCTTCGAATGTGGCAGGGGCTAGCCCCCGCCAAAAAAATAACAGAAGCTTGCCTCCAAAAACGTTCTAGCAGAAGAAAAAAAAATCCAATTAACTTGTCTCTGGAAATGTAAAGACAAACTCTGGAAGTGTAAAGACGCCATTAATAAACAAAGGAAGAAAACTTACAAAAAGGGTTCAACTAGTGGGTCACCGGAGCTTTTTTACCCACCACCAGAGTTTTTAAATTGTCGCCGGAGCTACAATGTACGCCGACGGAAATAATACTCTCTAGTGGCCGGCGGCAATAGTGCTTGCTGACGGCTACAATGCTCGCCGACAGCCTTGAGGAGGAGGAGAAAGTAAAAAACCTTTTTTCTTAGGTTAACTCGTGAGGTAAAAATGTGGGAAAAAAATGAGTAAGTCATGAAAAGGTAAATAGGGGATAAATGAGTAAGTTAGTGGGGGAAAAGTGGGGTATAAAAGTAATAAAAAATTCAGACTTTTTACTTTCGTTTGGGGGATACCGGGAAAAAATAGGGGTTTAAATAGCCAGCTTCTTAAAATTTTCGATCCGGAGTTTTTGGTTGCTATGGAGACGGTTCTCTCTATCGTGTTTCCGTTTTTTCCCCGGAAATAAATGGGAAGAAGCTGCTCTGAGTTCATTTGAATTTCTTCTACAAATTCTGTTTTGAATTTTCTGCTCTTGTTTGAGCTATTCCCGGCTACCTTCACCTCCTCCTTCTTCAACCCCAACAGGTCCGCCTTGAACACGTGTGCGTCCGATATAACAGCAAGTTCCCCCGCCATTCCTCTACCTCCTTCGAGATAGGCCACCTCAAGAGCCGGATCGGCCGGAGTTTCAGCCTTAGTCTCGGTTTCAACAAATGGTACCTTATTACTGTCACGACCCGATTTTCCAGAGGATTTTTTTTAAAATAATGACAATATCATGCTGACATACAATTCATACTAAAATATTCTCACTTCATAGAATTCCTCAAGAAAACCCGGTCGTTCATTTCCCATGATCTTTGGCTAGGATAATTACCATGCCGACGAACTGCATTATAAAGATAACCAAATACCTGCATCTTAAGGGAGAAGATTAGTAACCTAATATTTGGATCGGATCAACATCATCTGATGTCAACTACCTACGTACCACTTCAAGGTGGAAGAGGATCGGATCCATACGTAGTTCTGAATGCCCTAACATGATACTACGTGAAATGCATCACTCAGCATATTTATTTACATAGCATTTATACCTTATGCAAAAGAACATGGTCATCATATCCAGGCATGATATACCCAAACATGGTCATCATATACCTATCGTAACTTATCATAACATTTACATGATTATTCATCGTGTCATACGTTTGCATAATCACCATATGCCTCATATTTCATAATACTTCACCGTGTCATACGTTTGCATAATCACCATATGCCTCATATTTCATAATATACACACAGCTCATTCCCTATATCACCCAGAGAATTAACTATGTGATCCGTGAGTTGCATCGGTGCGAAAATGCCGTGGGTGGTCATACGCATGCACTCGTAATGACCCGTAAAACCGGGAGGGAACTGCCAAAGGCCTGGGTCCACCCTCATCCCTACGTGGCACCTGGGTAGTCTTATTATCTTGAATCCTGAAATTGAGTCACCCAACTCAAATCTTAACTACCCTTGTCAACCCATCGCTCTTAGGTGGGTTCTTAATATCTGATCTACCAATTATGCAACATATTCTTCTCACATACCCCAAGTAAAGATTAACAATGATCATATTTTATAACATATTGAGTCATTCATGGTACAAGCATAATGTATACACAATTCATTCATCAAATGATCCAACATGTATGGCTAAATGGATGCATTCCTCAAATAAACATACATAGCTAAACCTCTTAATTCAACACATATATGTGAGCATAACATCATCATAACAATTAACAAAGACTAACATTAGTACCCAAAGATATAGTGCCCTTAAGCCCTTAACCCTTGTTTATAGATTCTGAAAATCATTTTCGTTTGCTTAGTTCGTTTCTTCTATGCTCATTAAAAAGTTTAGACTTTAATCTAGTACACCTTAAACTTAATTTCTTTTTTAAGGGCATTTTAGTCAATCATATTCTTTAAAGCTCCTTGATACTCATCTAACAGAGTTAATGCTTTCTAAGCATGTTTATAGATAGCCGATAACCCTAGTCACTTATTTAAGTATTGAACCAAACCTCATACATAAGGGTATTCTCGGAATTTTTATAATTTATTGATAACTCCATTAGATCTAAAATCTTAAATATGATTTCACAAGACAGTCATAATACTACAGTAAAATTCTTAAATTTTACCCATTAGTATTTCCCCCTAAACTGTGACCGGTTTAGTAGGCAAGATAAAATTTACTATTGAGGGCAATCTCGTAATTTCTCACCATTATGCAGATTTGTGGTTGGTCTCAAAACTTGCAAGGACGTATATTAAGACTGTAGGGTTCTTCCATAATTTTCTTAAATTTGTAAACTGTTTTTATCTTAGTGAACCGGGTCCAAATATGTAATTCCTTTTTATTAGACCAGACCGGTCCGGAAATTAAATATTGAACCGGGCCGTCGTCTTCAACCCACGTCTGTACAAAACAGAGCAGTCTGCTCTCTGTTCGCCATCCATTGAGCAGAGCATTGCAACCATTAAAGTATACTCATCATATGAACAAACTTATGTAATTAATACCACAAACATGGACTTCGTAGAGCATACTTAAAATCACAGTTCTAATTAAATTACCACATCCATCAAATCCTTTCCTAACCTCGTACTTTAATTTTCACACACATAAATATCATCTCCAGCCACCTTAAGAAATTTTAAACTGAAACTGAAACATCTTATTCAAATAAGAAGCCCCCCCAAATGACAAAGTAATGGAATTTCACCAACCCAACAGAATAATCCAACCATACGTATCTAAAGCAAAGTCGATAAAAAGAAAATCAGCAAAACTTATCCGGACGTGAAGAACGGAACCGAGATGGTGAATAGTAGGAAGATGGACACGACAACTGGGTGGCTACCAACGGCGACCGCAGGCAAGCCTTTTCTCAGTCTCTCTCCCAATCGTTCTCTCGATCGATCCCCTCTTCTTTTTTTTTTTTTTTTCGCCGTTCTTCTTCATTCAACCGGCCTCCCCCTCTTTTTATAACCTCTCATTCCCTCAGCTAGGGCTCCAAAACGTTTAGTCTCATCGAAATCCCTCTTCCCATAAACTTTTTAATTAAATTAATTTTTAATTAAATTAGGTCAATTAACTAAATAAAAATTTATAATTAATAATTAAACTTGTATTACAAGTGAGACCCACCGGTGCCCGCACAATTTAAAATTCGGTATACATTAAAAATAAATCTTTGTAAAATCGTATCTCCTTTATCTGACTTCTATTTTTCAAGTTCTTAATACTATTGCGACTGGTTAGAAATTTACTTTTTATCTAAATAAATTCCATACTTAAATTTACTAGGTGGAATATAAAATTAAATAGATAAGGTATTAGCAGCAAAATTACCGGTCGTTACAGTTGCCATCTCTCTCCCTCTTTTCTTACTCCACATCTACTTCTCTCTCGACATCGGTAGCCTCTTCCGCGGAGTTTCCTTCTCCAGCTCTATAATTAATTCATTGCCGAGCGACAGGATGCGGGAGGCAGAGTTGCACGCACTCTACCTGCTAAGGAACCAGCAATTAGGCCTTCTAAATCTGTGGAATCGAAGTCTGAGCTATATTCCCAGCTCCAACTCAGGTTCCAATATGACAAATTCTAATTCTTCGTCAAATGCAGAGGCGATTCCGTCTCTAGTCCTGTTCAATGACATCAGATCTGCGTTGCTTTATCAGATTATTCAACAATCTCTTTTGTCTTCCCATCGGGTTGGGAACATGTCGGAACTGGCTGATGACAATGTGGTACCCCAAATTGGTTTCGATATGTGAAAAAAGTGCCCCCTTAACATAATACCCATTTTTATTACGCTAATGCTTAGGTGAGACCCACTATAAGATAAAAATAATAAAAAAAATGGAGCTATTAATATAAGACGGAGAGAATATGAAAAATTTACAGCCAAATACCAAGAGACATTTCCATGACCCTGTGTCGCACTGAAAATAAAACAAATCAGTCTAAAGCAAAATATCAATATTCAGGATGGCAGTGTCAGTCAAAAGTTGAAGGGGCTAATCCAATCCAAATGCCCATTGTTCTACGCATCCAAATGAGTAAATTTTAATCTTCAATCGTCAGTCACTTATGATTCTAGAGTACACTGATGATAGAATTCTCAAACTCCATATAGTTCAGGGGTAAGGCAAAGACATGAAGGTGTAAGTCAAGTTATCATGTGGTCTTCACCATATAGTTCAGGTTCTATCATAAATATTTTAAAATAATTTCTCATAATTAGTCCTTCATATTATGTAAAATCATCCATTTACTATCATTCTTCAATTCCACATGATAATTTTAATATCATTGTTATGAACCGGTTCCATATTCCAACACAAGTAATGTTTTCTCTTTACGAAATTTAATCAAGAAATTTATAAGGACTACGCAAACATTTAAGGAGCGAAGAATAACAATTTATATGCTTTAAGAAAAATCCTAAAATAGAATAAATAGCAATATTGTACATTGAAACCAAAAGTTCAAAATCTAATATAACTACTAACAAGTTAACATATAAAAATAGTTTAGAGCAATACCATAACAATTTACTTTTATAATAATTTTTAGTGTAATCAAAATATTTTTTGCTAATCCTTTTCTTAGAAGTTATTGCACATGATAGTCTAAACCCCCTTAGGCACATAAACATCTACCTCAAACACTTAACCTTCTCATTCATCTCTAATCTCTAATCATGGACTCTTAAGAGATCACTTAGCGACCTGCTATTACTGTACCTAATCAAAACAATCTAGGGTACCTAGAGATAGTTACGAAGAAGGCTGCTAACGAGTCGAGCTAGCTCGTCGAGCTGAACAGGCTCGGCTCGGTTTTACTCGAGCTCGGTTCGAACTTGAAAGTAAACGAGCCGATCTCAAACATTGGCCAGCTTGAATCGTCTCGACTTAAAACCTGATCAGTTCGACTCGAAACTTGATCGGTTCGACTCGAAGCTCAGCTCGAACTCGACTCGATTTGCTATATTTCACTTCTTACATATTAATATATTATACCTATATTATATAATTTTTTAACTTTCACCTTTTATATACCCATAATATATATATATATATATATATATATATATATATATATATATATATATATATATATATATTATACATTAATATATGAGTCCCGTTTATATGAGCCTCGGCTCATATAAGCTACGTGAGCCCTGGCTCTATAGGCCGTCGAATTTATATCCGGGGGGCCATAATACTCATTGGTTTAAATGCCCATGAGTATTATGGGCCGCTGGATGTAAATCCGACGGCCCATACGTGAGCCCGGGCTCATATAAACTTTTCCCTTAATATATAGTATGTAATATATTTTATATTATTGTATATAATATCCATATTATGCTATTATATTTAAAATAAATATAAATCCTACTACTAATAAAATTGAGAATGTAGGTATGAAAAATTATTTTATTCCTATTATACCCTTATTCATCTATATAATATATATTATTAAATTTTTAAATACTACATTTAATCATTCTAATCTTAATAAATATCATATGTAATTTTACTTGCATATTCTTAATTTAACTAATCATATTGGTCTTTTTTTCTTATGTTCATACAATTGTACTTCTCTTAGTAACTACTAGATCACTAATTGATTCTTTCTCTCTCTCACACACATATATGTATATGTATGTGTGTGTGTATGTATGTGTGTGTGTGTATATGTATCTATATATATATATATATATATATATATATATATATATATATATATATATATATATATAAAGTTTTAATCACGATTCATGACTATTATAAAATATAATTGAATAGAATCAACCATTGGCTCCTCCCCTCTATTTATAAACCATAAAATAAATGGAGCCAACTATGGGTCCAAAAGTTGTACTTGTGATTTGTAATGTGTTGAGTATCTTAACTATGTCAAAACTCTTTCACACACTTGTGGAGGCTGCAACTCTATAACATTGACTTCAATATAATGAGTAAATTATATAAAATAAATATATAATTTTAAAGATTTTAAATTTCATAACAATACTATATATACGAATAAAAATATTATAAACGTTATATTTGTACTTGGTACTTGCCAACAAGTGTGCAATAGTCATCTTGCCATTTTAGGGCGATTGGTCTTTGATAAAGCAACCGCCAAATCCCTCTTATATTTTATGCGAACTTTCAGATATCGATTTGATGACTTGCGATGCGCTAGACACATATGAACAATTTCCTATTAATACATGTACATGAATGTCTATCAAAAAATATATTTGTACATACATATAATATATTATTTTCTAATGATCTTCTGTTTCATATGAAATGACATGGATGATCAACGATGCACTAGTGCATGTATATTATTTTATATCTGAGGTAAGCTATCGAGCAACCTACTTCCTATCCATTTGACAGTGATCCAAGTACAAATCCCTCTGCCTCTAGCTCTGCATATAGTTTACCATCTCCCAATGGAGCCAAGCCATCTACTTCTCTAAGACCAGTTCCCAATGATCGAGATCAATCTTCCTCAAAGTGGGAAAGAAATTACCCTAATTATCGATCTGATGGTTTTCTATGTATCTTGTTCAAACCAAGTCCATCCAAAGTGGCATAAGAACTACCTGAATCCTATTCTTTTCATCTATCTACTTCATTCAAACCAAGTAGGTAGGCTCCATCTTATTCTATTTCTCCACTGTCCCGAGTTGTACCCTACAGAACAAGGCCTTCTCTTTCGGTGCTAGGCGAGGTTTGGGACCCTAGCCCTACCATCTATTCTATCTTCATTTCAATTCCTCTGCTTTAGCAACCTCCATACAAATCTTCTTATTTTGTTCTAGCTGCTAACATCTAATGATGTTCTTAGATAGCCCTGTCTGGTCAAATGTAAAGCTCTAACCGACAAAGATCAAAGTTATTTATTACAATAAAAACAAGTAGGTCTTCTCTACCATAATTTTTTTTATTGGAGACACAAACACTAACCTTCTATCCCAAATTAATAGCTCCATCTGGTTTTTTTATGATCAACTAAAATTAGTTCAATTGAAAAACCAAATGGAGCTATAAATATATGATTGAGGGTCAACATGATATCACACTAATATACCTAAAAACTCTTCTAAAAGATACATGAAACTAGGAGGACCAACCTTGTAAGGACTCTCATTCTTGAACCGGTTTTCTTTTCATTTTAATTATAGGTCATCGTGTGGTTAACACGTTTTTTAATTAATTCGGTGGTTTGGAAAATAAATTATGTTTCTTATGGTTTTAAGCAAAATTAACTTTACAATTATTGGTTTTAAGTGTTTTTGGGTCAAATCTGAATTTTTGGAATTTTTTTGATTTTTCACTAATTTTTCGAAAATTAGGGTTTTGCGGACCTCCTGTCACTGTTTTAAAACCCGGCCCGGCCCGGCCGGTCGGACCGGGTTCAACCGGACCCGGACCATATTCCGGGCCGGGTTATTATTTTATCCGGGTTGCTTAAAGTGGAAAAAATTTTGGGAGAGGATGGGATTCGAACTCACGAAGTAGTAACTATTGCACGCATTTTGACCACTGGGCTATGTTTTATTAGTTGTAAACATGTTTTTGACCATATTATTTAAATATTGACTGTATAACGTACCAGAAAAAAAATCGTTCATCCCGCGATTCGAACCCAAGACGTAATATAATAGCGTTCCCGCCTTTTACCAGCTGAGTTACGGAAATGCGATGCATATATTTTTACTAAATATAGTATTTAATCTATTATATATTAAACGGGTCAACCCGGGTTAACCCGCGGTTGAACCGAGTCAACCCGGCCCGGCGACCAATCCGGGTCAGCCTCCGGGCCGGTTTTTAAAACACTGCCTCCTGTGGGCCCCACCGGCAAAATTGAGGTTTTTTGACCAAATTAACCCAAATAACAACACAAGCTTTTATAAAAAATTTCATAATTTTTCCAGGTTTAATTAGTGCTCAAATGATTAAAATACTCATTTTAAGCCCAAATTTCTATTTATACCTCACTAGTTAATTATGTACACCCCAAGCCCTACTATAAATAGAAAAGGCAAAGCCATTTTCATTTTGGGAATAGGCTGGAAGAAGGAGATTAAGGCCTAGTTCCCCAATTTGGCCCGAATTAGAAGGAGATTTAGGTATGTTCTCTTTAATCAAGCCTAAACCCTAGGTTTTCTCCTAATCCATTCTTAATCCATCATTTTCCCTTTGATTTGATTTGATTTCAAGCATCAACATCACTAACTTGCTTCCTTATTTCAAACCCTACTTCTCAAAATTCATTTTTTATGCTTAACAAACCCTAGATCTAAGATTTCTTTAAGGTTTTCAAGGTTAAACTGATTTTTAAATGGAGTTTAACTTAGACACTATGTTTTTGGAAGGTTTCCAAGAAGGGTGAAGGTCAAATCTGAACCTAAACAAGTGACAAGGTAATGGGTCTTCGAAATCTCAGTTTTCTTATGGTAAAAATCTCGATTTTTATGGTTTATTTAGAATGAGTTTACTTGATTTAGTCTCTAATGGTGGGATTAGTATATGTTAATTTCTTGTCCCGATTTCTTAGGGTTTTATCTTAAGATGGTGTAGATTAGCATTCTGAAAAGTTTGATAGAGTTTTAATGGTGTTTGGGTTGATAAATGAAGATTTTAGGTTGCTTTAATGGAGTCTCGATTTTGAAATTTAAAATGAAGAAGAAGGTAAAAAGTGCTTTGTTGGCGTTTGAACGGCCTACCAGGGCGTTCAAACGGCAACAATGAAGTTTTGGCATTTTTCCTGTTTAGCCGATCGAACGGCCCTGCAAGGCGTTCGAACGGCTACACTGCAGAATTGACCATTGTATGTATGTTGCTGATTTCGATGTCTATACTCTGAAATATCATTTTTATGTTTATGTGGAGTGTTTTGAGCTAGAGTAAGCTACTGGAAGAGCATACTATTGATGTTTGGAATTTGTGGTGTATATTTAAAGTTTATGTGAGATGGCTTGTAGTTGGATATATATGTTAGAATTGCTATATTGAAGATATGACTTGGAATGTTGGAATTCTTGTAATTAGAATATGTTTCTAGCAGGGTTGTGATATAGCAAATGGTGAGATGTGTTCTCTCATAATGAGGTTAGTTTATGGGTAATTGATGTGATCATGGTGTGGCTTATTGTGTGAAAAATCATGCTTGTGGGAATGAGCGTTTGATTTTACATTGATGGATTTAAGTTTTATGGTGGATTTCACTTTGATTTCTTATTTTGAATGTGTTAAGCATGCATGGGTTGCCTTATGAGTTTATATCAAAGTATTGATTGTATGCTTAAGATATGCATGAACACACACGGATGGGGAATCTACTATGATTGTAGTTAATTATGAGGTGATTATGATGCATGAGGGGACTGATTAGGACCACGTTCCATGTGTTGGAACCCACGTAGATCTCACTCACGGATGTATCATGATATAATGTATCATGGATTGAACTTCATGAATGAGGTTTTACCGTTGGTTAATCGGAATTAATCAGTTGGATGCAATGATAGAGATTGTGTGCTGGATTAATCGGTCGGTGAATTAATCGAAACTTGGTTGGTCCGAAAGGACATGTTTTCGATTTGAATTCCTGTGAGGAACATGTGCACTCCCCGGGTTGAGTCTAGTTAAATAGAATTATGTGGGGGCGAGTTATGTACTTGTCTTGCGGATTGAGATTATTATGATTGTCTTTTGGACCCTGAGAATCCAGAGTGGTACGCTTTGTGCACCAGCTACTACGTGTTCTAGGGTTCCCTATGTGGGAACTCAGGCTCTCTCCCACCGCAGGAGATGTCCCTGGGTGAACACCCCTGCTCTAGGTTCTCTATGTGAGAATTGGACATCCTTGGCCAGGATCGTCCAGGGCGAGTAGCTTAGGGGCTGACAACCCCGACCTTCTTATATTCTTGTGTAGAATTTGGACCATGACACGCCTTCGTGACCTTGTTTGTGTTCCCGCCTGTGTGGCACTAATCGTGTTTACTCCTTAATGGAGGCATTCTCTATTTATGTTAATGCATGTATATGATGTATGCTATGCATGTTTGTGTAACATGTAATTTGACACGTTTGTCGTGCAAAATGGATGAGATATGTTATGAATGCTTGATTTAAAAATTGTGATTAAGATACTATATGTAGGGTTATGTGATCTAAAAGTGTAATTTAGACACTATAATGCAGGTTTTGGTGATGTGTATGTGTGATCAGAAAATAATACATTTTGTCAATCATTGATCTGAATTGATAAATTACTATACCGTCGTGTTTCTGATGATTATAGTTATAGTAAAACCATTACTGAGTTTGTTATACTCACCCCTCTTTCTTGTGCTTTTGCTTTGGGGTTGCGTGGCGTGACACGCAGACGGACAGGATCCTTTCTATGAGGAAAGGTCGGAGAGGACTTGGGAGTAGACGTGGCGACCTCTTATGTGGAATGTTTCTTTGATATTTGCTATGATGTTAGAACTCATGTGGTGTAGTTCTCATCTTGGATTTATGCTACATTATACCTTTAGATTGTTTGAGACATAGTTTTGGAGCCTAGTGTGGGCTATGGATTAATTAGTATGTGGGTTTGAGATTGTGGTTTATTTTAGAGTTAAAGTAACTCTTTTGATTCTACTTATTTACTCTTGCTCAAAGTGGTGTATTTACTCTGTAAATCTTAGATCACCTGTGATTAGGGCATAAGTCTTCCGCTAATCGTTTTAAATCTCCTTGTCGCCCCCGTGCGCTTGACCGGCCCCTAGACCGGGTTCGGCTCAGGTCGGGTAGTGTCGGGGCGTGACAAACCTTAGTTTACAAAAGAATGATTAGAATATTCTTTCAAAAGTTTAAGCATGACATGGGGACCATCCTCAGCTTACAGAATATTTCCCTTTTTACATGCTAAGGCTAAAGAATAGTTCTTTGATGAGTGATTTATAAGCATATAAAGAAAAGAAGATATGAAGAAATAGATGGTAATGCTCACTAAGTGAGTTTTAATTTTTTGTATTTTTTTAGTAATTATATGCACATAAAAAGAGGGAAATGGTAATGCCGCTTTTTTTTAGCATATGTAACTAAAACTCATTTTTTGTAATTTCTTTCTTTCCTAGTGACTAAAGTTAGATGTTCGAGGTGTAGTTGTAATACTTGTTTAAGTGTATTTATTAATATTTAATATTGAAAGCATCTTAATATGTGTGATACTTTATGTACTTTAAATTTAATATATATTTTTTATTTGTTTAGTTCAAGCCCAGTTCGAGCCTAGGGTCATGATTCACTTATTGTAGCTCGAGGTTGAGCTAGGCTTTGGATTTCCAATTCGAGCCGAGCTCGAGCAGAAAATTTCAAGCTTGTTCGAGCTTCGAGCAAAGCTCGAGCCGAGCTTCAAAAGTTCGAGTTCAGGCCGAGCAAGCCCAATAATCGGCTCAGCTCGGCTTGTTATAATAATTAGGTTAAAATCTTGAGGAGTGACAGGTAGACATTATAAATATTAGTCTAATTAGCTCTTAATGAAAGGCAAGAACCTTTAATAAGACAATGTGCACTAGGGTAAATAGTATCATAGGAAGAATCTACTCTCTAGATCTCGGGGCTAAATGAGCATGGGTGTCTCTTCTCTCTGTAAACACATGGTTATTTGCAATTGATTTGTGAAGGAGCAAGAGACTACCTCCTAGTAGCATCTTTGATACGTAGAGAGAAGCTCTAAGGAAAGTTTTAGATGAGAAACACTCTACCTTTTGAAAAGTTTTATCTATCTTTCAAATTATGCGATTTGAAAACTATCATATATTACATTTATGTTTGCTAATATAATTTTCCCTACTGAGTATTCTAAAATATTCACTACTCCCCAAACCTTGCAATATCCAGTAATGCATAAGGTGCCGGTAAAACAAAATTTTTCGGGAGACTTCAAAGAGCATCTAAGGATCTACAGCTGCACCTATAGGTCTTAAGTTGTATTACTTTTTTTTTGCTCAAGAAGCTTTGTTTATATTTTTTTTATATTTGTGCACATACTACATATTTCCTGAAAAATAAAAATTTTATATTATAATTAGGGTAAATCTCCTATTTGTGGCCCTGACGAGCTATGATTTAATTTTGAATTTAAAAACTCGAGTCGTTACAGGTGGCAAGTAAGATACTATAAATTTAGATGCAAGGAAGTTAGGAAACAAAAAACATCTATACACAAATGGTTATTGGATATGTTTGGGATTGGGCAATAGAAAAAAATGGTTGGGTATATAGTTGGCCCCCCTATCTTTCAACTCTGGTTCCGCCACTGCTCAATGCCACTCAATATCATTGTACGGTCATTTGAATTCCAAACATTTCTCTATATATGAACGCTTTGAAAAAAATGGAAAGAAAATTTTAGTAGTAATTCAATTAAAAGTAATGGAAGTACCTCTCACTTAGTAAGCAACTCTCCCTTAAACCATACTCAATAACTTAATGTCGATTAAATGATATTTGGTAAACTTTTAAAAAGATAATTTGAAAAAAGATAAGATTAATAAAACATTTGAAACCAGTGAGTACGTACGTGAAACCTTCATCTTTCCTTCCTGAAACTGCTCCTTACTTTTAATTTGGCCAGTTATTACCAAAATCATTCTTTTTATAAGAGGCACAGGTGATTTTCGGTTTTCTTTCTCTTTCTAAGAGAGATAGATATAAAAAGTGAAGAAAAGGATATGGTACACAGGGGTTTGGGGTTTTCTCATGATGATCTACTTCTTCTTTATATGAAAGGGGTGAAAAAGATAAAAGTTTATTTACAAGGGGTTCCTCTAAGGTGCTATGAATGAGGGAGAAAGGCTAGTAATAATGAAAGGAATTCTCCTCTGGACATGGATATGAGCGTTCCCCAAAGGAAAATGATATTAACCTTATGAATCTATCTAACAAATCCTCCTAACTAGGATTTGGTTGGTTGGATATTACATGTGGGCCCAAGTGACCTTTGTGTTATACCTATATGTTCTACTAACCAAAACCCAGTTAAGAAGATTTGTTGAGTGTATAACACTATCTTTTTCTTGGGTTTACCATATTTATGAATATTCAATATTATTTTTGTAACACATACAATATTATGCTAATCTATGTGTCCCATTCTAGGTTTCATTTTGTCTCCCCTTGACATCAAATTCTCAGGTGACAGCTAGAAATGAAGATGACAATGTTCCAATGTTGAACGCAAGCAAGCTCTACCAAGTTTTAAGGTTGAAAAATCAAGGAAGTTGAAGAGATTTTCTCGAGACAATTCTCATGCAATGGAGGGCCGAGGGGGATACTAGAGCATTTTTTGCTACCATTTCAGTCCATGCTCTCTTCTGGTGGATTGTCTTGAGTTTTATTGTTTTATTGGACCAAACATCATCTTCACTACCAATGTAGACAGTATGATGATGGCCACGAGTGGCAGATCCAGATTTTTAAGATAGGGTGGTCAAAATAGTAGTATTCATAAATTATTTTTTTTGTTCATAAGCAAATATACTAGAATTTATTCTATTTTGTTGAAAATAGCTAGTTACATTCAATAATACATTTTACTAGATAGAAACGGATTAATTTCTTCTTTTTGGCAATAGAAGCAAATATGAAACAATTGTGTGATAATAAGCTCTCTCTCTAATCCTACAAATTTGAAAACAACCGGTAAAACATGAAAATTTAGCTAAGGTTTAACAAAAATAATCATATCCACAATTAAGATTGACATAATTGAAGTTGTTGGTAATTAGAGGGCACTAAACAAAAAGGTGGCTATAGACGAAATAAATTTTGATGATGCATCCTTATTTTTCTACTTTATTTTCCTATTTAGTTTTATCATTCTTTTTGGGGTTTTCTTAGATTGCTCCTCCCTTTTTTGGGGTATTGTGGCTCTCGGCTCACGGAAGGCTTTTTCTTGTAGTGATATATCTTTTATACCTTCCTTTTTAGCTAACACATACTTTACTTACCTAGCATTAACATTAAGATAAAAAAAAACTTCAAGCTACCGATAGCCAAACTAAGTGCAATGGAGGGGACCCTTGTAGCAAAATTGTGGGTTTTGAGGAGGGAAGAAGTTTCATCATTGCCTACATTCACAATCGAATACACAAGGTTGAAAAGGTTATTATCACCGACCTATAGCTAAATAGGGTTTTAATGTGACGACAAGGAGGGTGAACTAAGGGGAGATTGGATTGAGGACGGCATGAGCATGAGGGAGGCGCTTGAATAGAGTAGCCAACTTTCTAGTTCCAATATATTTGGGTTTAATCATTTTCAAAATAGTTTAGGTTAAAATGGGTTAATTAAGTGGTTTACTTGGGTTTATCTAGTTTCAAAATAGTTCAAGAGTGAAATAACTTTTAAAACTTAGTTATTAGGGTTGGGCCTTATAGTGGTCATGGATTTCTTTGAGCGGGGTCAATAAATAAGTTTTAATTTTTCTCCTTCCCTAATTGAAAGGTATAAGAGGCGGTTCAAGAGAAATCCAAAGAGGCAAGGTGGTCATTTGACCACCTAGGCCACAACATAAATCTACCACTGATGGCCACTGATCATTAGCGTTAACAAGAGAGTTTATATTGGAGCAATGTATATCAAGTGAAAATTTTGTATAAAACTTGATTACTACTTTTTTTGTTTTATATTAATAACTATATTTAAAAAAATAATTTTTAAATAGTAAAACTTACATTTAAGTGAAGAAAAAAAGCTTATGATAATCTTTTTTAAGTATCTAATCACTTAAATGAAGAATAATCATGTAATTTTTTTATTGGGTTTTATATAAAGGCTAGTAATAATCACATAATTTTTTTTCACAATTCAACTATGATTTTATATTTTTCTCTCTTTAATTTTTCTTGCCTTGTCTTCCATGCATTTCTCTTAATTTGTGTACATCAATACGAGTGATTTCTTCAAAAATTCTAAAATGACACGTACAGTGCACGTGTATTTCTACTAGTAACTACAAAAATAGAAGGCAGCGGGCTCACGAGAAAGACAGGTGTAGGTGCTTAAGGCAGTGCATGTTGATAAGAGTGAAATGTCCTTTTAACTACATGAGTGGTCGAGCGTGGTTTGTACTTTGTCCAGCTGCTAGACAAGTTTGAAGGGACAGCAGAAACAAGAAAGAAAGGATAACTTGACCTTACTCACAGATATGAAAGACAGAGTTCTTAAGTTTGATTTTGTCTATTCATGCATGCAGAGCCGATTGAGACCAAATTCAAGAGAGTTCAGTTAGAGAACTCAATCGCTGATACTAGAAGCATTCCATTTTAGCAGGGCTGGTGGTAATCGGAGAGTCCGACAAGGATGTGGACTCATTAGTTCAGTCTGGTCATGCCTGATTGTCTATTTATCTGTTTATCTAATTGTTTACCAGTCTAGCTGTCCAATTATCTGTCCCAATCCGATCATCCGAATGTTCTAGACGGCTCTGCCGATGGTGACCCATTGGACAACCGACTGACTGGCTGACCGACTTTGAGGCCTAAATTTTAGCGTTCTCATCCTAAGCATCTTTACATTCACATGGGCTGGCAAACATCCACTCAATTTCTCTCGTCCAAAACCCCCACACGGCGGTGTGGGACGCACACACCCTTAAAGATATATGTGGTTGCTTCATACTGTCGTGATTCTTTTTCCTTCTAATCTCATTTTTAGAGAAATTTTTCGGTGTGCGTTGCACACGTTATTAGCGTGTATTTCACCATTTACAAAATAATTCATCATTACGAGACATTAAGGCAGTAAATAGTTATAAATGTTAATAAGTTATTTTATAAATAGTAAAATATAAGGCCAACAGGGTATGGGACGCACACTTAAGAATTTCAACTGTTTGGCATACGATTTAGAGGAATTTTTTTTTTTAGTGTAATATGTAATATCAAAAGAGAAAATCAATTTTTCTTCTAACTCTGGTAAGAAGAGGGTGAAGAAATCGATTTCTCTAAAGCCACATAAAACTCCAAAAATGGCATACAATGGTCAACTCGCTATCTATGTGCCATTTACTACGCCAGTCACGGAGCTGGGCAGGAAGATATAATCCGAAAGACATTTTCGTACAAATTAGTGTTCGACGTCCACTCTCGCTGCAAAATCTGGAGTTGAAGAACAAAAATATCGACAAGACAAAACATAAGGGCACAAGGCCAGAGAGATACCTATGCTGATTATCACAAGCAGACACCTTCAGACTTGTATGACGTGTGATTCCGATTATCTAATCACTAGTCAACAACGCATGCCCTCCGTTTGCCCTGACTGACCGGCTTCCTCATATTATTATATAGGAAGATTAGGTGTATCGGGAGATAAATTATTTCGTCCTATATTAATATTTTAATTTAAACCTTTAAAATACACAGACAGCCGAGTGTGCTACGCAAACCGAAAAATCTCTCATTTTAAGGGGGTGAGTGGCTAAAACAAGGGGTAGGAGAGTACAGTGAATAAAGAATCCACATAAAAAATGCCATCCCCTATACTACATGGGGGACCGTGATTGACTGTCAAAACCGTCAAATCGTAGTGGGCCGCAAATGATCCAACAATAACCATTTTTAAAACACTCACTCAACATGTATTCTAAGTGCACGTAATTCTTATCTGGGTCATCCCCCGCTGCCTTATATGAGACTTGGAGCAGGGGCACAGAGAAAGGATCAGAGGAAGCGATAAGGCGACTAGATCCAATCCGGCATGGATCAGCTCAAGCCCGGGTCAGCAAATTCGACGCCACTCACCCCACTGGGATTCCTGGAGCGAGCAGCCGCCGTGTATGGAGACTGCCCCTCCGTTGTCTACACCTGGGCCCAGACCCGCCACCGCTGCCTTCAGCTCGCCTCCGCCCTCTCCTCCCTCAGCATCTCCCCCGACAATGTGGTAATCAATCGAGCACCGTCCTCTTTCTTGCCGCTGCCTTCAGTTATGAAACAAAAAACATCTGTACACAAATGGGAAACGAGAGACTAAGTTTGGAATTTGAAGAAGTGTACATTTTTAATGTCATTTAAAGTCGAAGAAACTCTCTCAATGCCAGTGGCGGAACTACGTTATGACATTCCAGGGCCATGCCCCCCTCCCCCCCTATTTGGAACTTATATTATACAATTATTGGATATGTTTAGGATTGGACAATAAAAAAAAGGTTAGGTTTATAGTTGACCCCTGATATTTACAGCTCAATGCCACTCAGTATCATTGTAGGTCATTGAATTCCAAACATCACTCTATAGTCTATACATGAACGCTTTGAAAAAAATGGAAAGAAAATTTTAGTAGTAATTCTATTAAAAGTAATGGAAGTACCTCTCACTCAGTAAGCAACTCTCCGTTAAATCATACTCAATAACTTAATGTCGAATAAATGATATTTGGTAAGCTTTTAAAAATATTATTTAAAAAAGGATAATATTAATAAAACATTTGAAACAAGTGAGTACGTACGTGAAGGCTTCATCTTTCCTTTCTAAAACTGCTTCCTTCTTTTAATTTGGCCGGTCATTACCAAAATCATTTTTTTTATAAGAGGCACGGGTGATTTTCGATTTTCTTTCTCTTTTTAAAGAGATAGATATAAAAGTTTAAGAAAAAGATATGGTACACGGGTTTTCTCATGATGATCTTCTTCTTCTTTATATGAAAGGGGTAAAAAAGAAAAGAGTTTCTTTACAAGGGCTCTAAGGCTCTATAAATGAGGGAGAAAGGCTAGTAATAATGAAAGGAATTCTCTATGAGTGTTCCCCAAAGGAAAATGATATTAACCTAATAAATTTATCTAACAAATCCTCCTAACTAGTATTTGGTTGGTTGGATAGTACACGTGGGCCCAACTAACGTTTATATTATACCCATATATTCTATCTAACCAAAACCCAGTTAAGAAGATTTGTTGGGTAGATTTATTGAGTGTATATCACTATCTTTTTCTTGGGGTTACCATATTTACGAATATTCAATATATTTTTTGTAACACATACAGTATTATGCTAATCTATGAGACTGTTTCTAGGTTTCATTTTGTCTCCCCTTGACATCAAATTCTTAGGTGACAACTGAAAATGAAGATGACAATGTCCCAATGTTGAACACAAGCAAGCTCTACCAGGTTTTAAAGTTGAAAAATCAAGGAAGTTGAAGAGATTTTCTCGAGACTGTTCTCATGTGAGGGAAGGTCGAGGAGGGACATTGGAGCATTTTTTTGCTACCATTATAGTCCATGCTCTCTTCTGGTGGATTGTCTTGAGTTTTATTGTTTTATTAGACCAAACATCATCTTCACTAGCAATGTAGACAGAATGATGATGGCCACTGATCATTAGCGTTAACAACAGAGTTTATATTGGAGCAATGTATATTAACTGAAAATTTTGTATAAGACTTGAATACTACTCTCTTTGTTTTATATTAATAATTATATTTGAAAAATAATAATTTTTATTAAATAGTAAAACCTACATTTAAGTGAAGAAAAAAAAAAGCTTATAATACTCTTTTTTAACTATTCAATCACTTAAATTTAACAAAATAAAACTATTAATATAGAATAAATTTTTTTATTAAATAAAGTTATTAATTTAAGATGAAGATAATATTTAGTAAATAGTTTAATTTATGAGACACAATGAGTAATATATTTTTTCCCCTTGCGTTAAAAATTTTCACATTTCAACTATGATTTTATATTTTTTTCAATCTCTTTAATTTTTCTTGCCTTGTCTTCCTGTTGGGATGTTTTATAAAAAATCCTTAATATCCAACTCGTATTTCAACAAAATAAATGCAGCAAATATATCACCAAACAACCAAGCAAAATAGATAAAGAGACATAGAATTCTAATGTGGAAAAACCCTTCAAATCAAGGGTAAAAAACCACGGGGCGAATAAGCCCAATCAAGCAATCCACTATGATAAGGTTTAATACAACCATAATTAAACCTTCAAAGAGGTTTAATTCTCCCTCTTACAGATCAATTCCTTATCATAAAGATAAACAAAAAACTACAAAGTATGGAAAACCTGAGAAGTCGCTTAGTCTTCTCTTTTTCTTCCCTTGCACAAAAGATACACCCTTGAACTTTGAAAAACTGATCTGAATAACTGGGATGAAGATGATGAGAGTATCTCCCGTTCCGGTGTTGCTTGTTAGCACAAATACTTTCTCACGGTTGCCCACCTCTATCTCTATTCACACACAGCAAGAAAGAAGTCTTCCTCTGTTTTACACACAAAACAAAGAATTGCCTCGGTCAAAACTCGTTTTAATGCTCACTGTTTGCCTCGGTTTCGTTGTGTATTCTCTGCCCCGTGATAAACACATATGGCCACTTCTTTTATCCCCCACAATGTCAAGCACAAACACGGAATTAAAGTTTCATCTTCACACATCACTCACCAGTTGATTTCTCGTGCAAATCAACTCATATACGGGCTTATCAAAAAGTGGGTGGAGCCCAGTCATGGGGTGGACCTCAAACCACATCAATCTCCCCCTCCAACCCATGAGGGAGACTTACCCCGACATGGAGACTCAGTGTGAGTCCATGCCGGTCATCTCAATGCAAAAAACATGCTTGTCTCTTGAAACTGTATTCGTCATCATGTCTGACGAATTCATGTCCGTGTGAACTTTCTAAAGAGACATATCACAATTCTCTAACACATCCCTAATCCAATGATATCTTAGATCAATGTGTTTTATCCTACTGTGGTAAGTGACATTCTTACTCAAGTCAAGTGCACTCTGATTACCACAAAGAAGCACATATCTCTTATGAGTCAACCCCAACTCACTTAGGAACTTATTCAACCACAACAACTCCTTGTTAGCCTCTGTCGCTGCAATATACTATGCCTCTGTTGTAGATAGAACAACACACTTCTGCAGTTTTGATTGTCATGAGATGGCTCTCCCTGCAAAAGTAAGATGGAAAAATTATTTTATAAATAGTTTAATTTATAAGATACAAGTACGAATATATTTATTCCCTTTAAATTTTCACAATTCAACTATGATATTATATTTTTCTCTCTTAATTTTTTTTCCTTGTCTTCCATCCATTTCTCTTAATTTGTGTGCATCGATATAAGCGATTTCTTCAAAATTTCTAAAATGGCACGTGCAGTGTACGTGTATATTTACTAGTAACTACAAAAATAGAAGGCAGCGGGCTCACGAGAAAGACAGGTGTAGGTGCATAAAGCAGTGCACGTTGATAAGAGCGAAATGTCCTTTTAACTAGATGAAGTGGTCGAGTGTGGTTTGTCCGGCTGCTAGACAAGTTTGAAGGGACAGCAGAAACAAGAAAGAAAGGATAACTTGACCTTACTCACAGATATGAAAGACAGAGTTCTTAAAGTTTGATTTTGTCTATTCATTCATGCAGAGCCGATTGAGACCAAATTCAAGTGAGTTCAGTTAGAGAACTCAATCGCTGATACTAGAAGCATTCCATTTTAGCAGGGCTGGTGGTAATCGGAGAGTCCGACAAGGATGTGGACTCATTAGTTTATTCATGCCTGATTGTCTAATTATCTGTTCATCTAATTGGTTACTAGTCTAACTGTCCAATTATCTGTCCCAATCCGATTATCTGAATGTTTAACTGGTCGCTAGACGGCTGCCGATGGTGACCCATTAACGGACGACTGGACAAATCAAATTGACCGACTGACCAAATAATTTGACTGGCTGACCGACTTTGAGGCCTAAATTTTAGCGTTCTCATCCCAAACATCTTTACATTTACCTGTGCTGGGAAACATCCAGTCAATTACTCTTGACCAAAACCCCCAAAATGAAATTAGAAGCAAAAAAACATCCCGACTGTGTGAAACAACCCCATATATGTCTTTAGGGGCTGTTTGGGATCCGCTTTAGAGGAGAAATCTATTTTTCTTTTTGAGTGTACATGTCATATCAAAAGAGAAAATTGATTTTTCCTCTAACCTTCCTAACAAGAGTTGGTAGAGAAATTGATTTCTCCCAAACAATCCTTTAGTGTAAATAAAATTAACAATTATATAATACAAATTTGGACGTGCCTTACCTGAGCAGGTTCCATGATCAAGCCTCATGATTAAGCCACATAAACTCCAAAAATGGTATACAATGGGCAAACTCGCTATCTATGTGCCATTTACTGCGTCTTATGTGGCCTTGTCACGGAGCTGGGCAGGAAGATTTGATCCGAAAGACATTTTCATACAAATCAGTGTTCGACGTCCACTCTTCACTGCAAAATCTGGAGTTGAAGAACAAAAACATAAGGGCACATGGCCAGAGAGATACCTATGTTGATTATCACAAGCAGACACCTTCAGACTTGTATGACGTGATTCCGATGATCTAATCACTTGCATCAGCCTAAGGCCCAAACAAAACTCTCACTAGTCAACAACGCATGCCTTCCGTTTGCCCCGACTTACCGGCTTCCTGATATTATTATATAGGAAGATTAGGTGTATCGGGCGAAAATTTCTTTCGTCCTATATTAAGACGTTTATTTAAAATTTTAAAATAAAATAAAATAAAATAAATTTATTTTAATAAATTAAATATAACTATTAATGAAGGACAGAGAGAGTAATATACTAAATTGTGAGCATTTTATCACCTATGTTTTAACCAGCCTACCTTATATAAGGTGTATGCTCACGTTCAAATACATCAAAACACTGAATAGACGTATCTACTAAGTAGCTTATGGAACGGTTTTATAATTATCCTGGCTTTAAATATGCACTAATGTTTTAAGAGGATGAGCTAGCTAAAATAAGGTGTTTTAAGGGATTTTAAGAGGATGAGCTAGCTAAAATAAGGTGTTTTAAGGGATTGAGAAAATTTTCACGGTAAGTTGGACAGCTGTGTATTTTACTATTTATAAAATGACCCATTAACATAATTGCGGAACATCAGGGCAGCAAGCGGGTTAACGGTGAGATACACGGACAGCCGGGTGTGCCACGCACACGGAAAAATTGCTCGTTTTAGGGGGGGTGAGTGGCTAAAACAAGGGGTAGGAGAGTACAGTAAATAAAGAATCCACATAAAAAACGTCATCCCCTAAACTACGTGGGTGGACCGTGATTGAATGTCAAAACCGTCGGATCGTAGTAGGCCGCAAATGATCCAACGGTAACCATCTTTAAATCACTCACTCAACATGTATTCTAAGTGCACGTATTTCTTAACTGGGTCGTCCCCCCGCTGCCTTATATGAGACTGGGAGCAGGGGCACAGAGAAAGTATCAGAGGAAGCGAGAAGGCGACTAGATCCAATCCGGCATGGATCAGCTCAAGCCTGGGCCAGCAAATTCGACGCCACTCACCCCACTTGGATTCCTGGAGCGAGCAGCCGCCGTGTATGGAGACTGCCCCTCCGTCGTCTACAACGACTCCGTCTACACCTGGGCCCAGACCCACCGCCGCTGCCTTCAGCTCGCCTCTGCCCTCTGCTCCCTCGGCATCTCCCCCGGCGATGTGGTAATCAATCGAGCACCGTCCTCTTTCTCGTCAGGTGTCGTATCGGCCGTTTTTTTGTGTTGGATTTATGGGTCCAATCATTTTTCTTCGGATGTTCGTTTTGCCAGGTCTCGGTGCTGGCCCCCAACGTGCCGGCCATGTACGAGATGCACTTCGGCGTGCCCATGTCCGGCGCCGTTCTCAACACCATCAACATCCGCCTCGACGCCCGCACCATCTCCGTCCTCCTCCGCCACTCCGAGGCGAAGCTCCTCTTAGTGGACTTCCAGTCCCTCCCGCTCGCCCGCCAGGCGCTTTCTGGTTTGCCTAAACCACCCGTCTTGATCGTCGTCGAAGATCGCCACGAGCCGGGTGGCGAGGGGGCGGCGAACGGAGGCCTTACCTACGAGGTCCTCGTTAGCCGTGGAGATCCGAACTTCCGGTGGGTCCGGCCCGTCAGCGAGTGGGCGCCGATGATTCTCAATTATACGTCCGGCACCACCTCCTCCCCCAAGGGGGTCGTCCACTGCCACCGCGGCCTCTTCATCATGACCCTCGACACTATGGTCGGGTGGCCGCTCCCCCCGCGCCCGGTCTACCTCTGGACCCTCGCCATGTTCCACGCCAACGGATGGAGCTTCCCCTGGGGCGTCGCCGCCGCGGGAGGCACCAACATCTGCCTCCGCAAATTCGACGCGGAGGTTATCTACTCTACCATCTCCACCCACGGGGTGACCCACATGTGCGGCGCGCCGGTGGTGCTCAACATGATTGCTAACGCTCCGTCCGCAGCCCGCAGGCAACTCCCCAGTGGCGGGGTGCAGATCCTCACCGCCGGCGCGCCACCCCCCGCCGCAGTGCTCCACCGCACCGAGGCACTGGGCTTCTCCGTTTGCCACGGATACGGGTTGACGGAGACGGCGGGACTCTCCGTGTTCTGCGCCTGGAAGGGGGAGTGGGACAAATACCCGGCCGACGAGCGGGCACGGCTCAAGGCCAGGCAGGGCGTGCGGACGCTGTGCATGGCTGATGTCGACGTCATCGACCCCGACACCGGAGCCAGCGTGCCCAGGGATGGAGCGACGCTGGGGGAGATCGTCCTCCGGGGAGGCTGCGTGATGCTGGGCTACCTGAACGATCCGGAGGGGACCCAGAAGGCGATGAGAGGAGACGGGTGGTTCTACACGGGGGACGTCGGCGTGATGCACCCAGATGGGTACATGGAAATCAAGGACCGGTCCAAAGACGTGATCATCAGCGGGGGAGAGAACCTGAGCAGCGTGGAGGTGGAGTCGGTGCTGTACACGCACCCGGCGGTAAACGAGGCTGGGGTGGTGGCGCGGCCGGACGAGTACTGGGGAGAGACGCCCTGCGCGTTCGTGAGCCTGAGAGTGGAATTTCAGGAAACGGATAAAGGGCAGCCGTCGGAGAAGGAGATATTGGAGTACTGCAGGGCCAGGATGCCGCGCTACATGGTGCCCAAGACGGTGGTGTTCGTGAAGGAGCTGCCCAAGACGTCGACGGGGAAGATCCAGAAGTTTGTGCTGCGAGAGATGGCGAAGAAGCTGGGGCCGGCTTCTTCTTCTCGCCCTCCGCCTCCCGGTGCAGTGAGTCGGATGTAGATCCAGTTGAAAGCCGAGTTCGCCTCCTCGGGACTCGGGAAGGTCAGGACCTATCTGGACATAGTTTAGATCAGTCGGATAAGGATGATACGGCTATTATATGCGTATGTACTTTGGCACGATCCTGAATTCCTGATATATTCATAAGTAGTGTAATTTTGGGGTGACATAATAATTAAATTAAAGGTGATATTTTTATTCTAATTTTTTATCCTGCTACCTTAAGAAAAGAAATACTCATGAAGATGCACTACCTCCAAACTCTATTTCATTATTCTTACACTATTATTAAGGGTTGTTTAAATTTTTAAAAGATCAAGGGATTCAGCCTCAATTTAAGATTTAATTATAAGAATCCTATTTGTGTGTAGAAATTATGCATAATTAAAAATTTAGTATTTTTGTCAAGAAATGTGATATATAACTTAGGCCCACTTTAAAAGTTTAAAATTATCTAATGGGATCTTGTTTCATAGAGCTTGAATTTATAAGCATAATGATACTAAAAAAGTGAATATCCGAATTTAAGAGAGAGAATTATATTAGTTTAAAATTTTAAAATTAGATTTAACGTGACATTTAAATTCATTTTAATAAATTCTATTATAAAATATAATTCACATTTTGGTAAATTTTTAGAATTAATTTATTATTAAATTAATTTAGCACCCAAACCCCTTAACGAGTCAAAATCGTTTTCACATTATTTATGAGTGACTCATTAATGGTGTGATAATGTGAAGTACAATCATTAATGATACGAGAATAATTAAATAAAGTTTTGGCAAGGAGATAAGAATTTTATGTTGTTAGATGGGTATCTAACTTAAAGGCTCTATAGTTAGAAAATAAATTATAAATATTATTTTTCTCAAAAAAAGATCTTTTTGGATATTAAATTAACTTCAATTTAATCCCTATTTACCTTTGAGGAGGGGGATGATGATATGGCTATTATTGATCATTTATTTTTTGGGGCTTGTTAGGAAATTATATTAGCCTAGTTTCACCTTGATTTTGCATATTTTGTGTTTGAGTAGTAAATTGGTACAAAATTGAGAAAAAAATTGTTACTATTGAGATTCCACTCTTGATTTTATGGAAGTATTTACGCAATTACTGGCAATTCTGCTTTTGTTTCATTAATTTTTATTCACATTAAGAAGTCGTTCCCTAGTCATTAAATTCCATAGAATAATGCAATTCTAATAGGCCTATCTAATTATATAGGAACACAAATACATTTTGGTACTTCCATAAAAGTAGCCTTTATTACATCTAATTAGATGTTGTACTGGAGTCATAATAAAAAGGATAATTATTTAAACAATTTAAGTTAAGCTTTTATTTAAGTCTCCCATTATCCTCAATTTAATAGTTTAATTTGAAATTTTTATCCCATATTATTAATTTATCTTATATTATAATAGTTTTATTTTACATTATTTCATACTCCCTCCTTCTAAAATTAATAGTTCTATTCGATCTTTTAAAATGAAATAATTTTAATTTATTTTAAAAAATAAATATAGCTATTAATTTGAGACATATGGAGTATTAAATAGTTGACAAAGTAAAAAAATTTAATGAATAGACAAAAGTTTAATTAATTAAATTTATTAAATGTCACATTTTTATATAAAATTTTTAATATGAGAAATAAGAAATAATTTCTATTAATTCGCATTGAGCCACATTTATACAAATGTTACCACACCAGGACTTTCGAGGAAGTGGGAGGTTGAACAAGTGCTCCACCTTGTGGGAAGTATTTTTTTTTAGCATAAGCTGCACATAGGAGTTGCTTATATTTAAGATTGATGGTGCACACACTAGCACAATTTAACATCAATTTTACTTATGCTAGTATATACGTCATTGATCTCATAAATGAATGACTCACATCTGCATCATATGTTAGGCTCATTGTCAGTAAAGAGTATAAAAAATGCTCCCTACCACATTATACACTAGTTCTTGATCTGCACTATGTTATGAGAAAAATGTTTGAATATGATATTAATAATTTTTTAATGCTTCTATTTCCCCATATTATTTTTTTAGAATAAGATGCTCATGAGACACTCTCCCACATGAGTTCGGGGCATATAAAATCATTAAAATGAGATTTTTTTCTCCTTCAAATTAGACAATTAATATAAAATAGATTAAGAAATGAATTTCTCTAAGTAAATAAAATTAAATTTTCTTTAACTATTATTCCCTTTACTTAAATGCAAATAGCCTTTCTTTTTTTAAGCTAGAAGTTAATTTTTCTTTTCTTTTTCTCCTCCTCCCACCCCTTCTCCTCACTATGTAGCTGATTGTTGTTAGAATAAGGGCACATTTGAGAGGTATTAGGGTTGGGAGAAAGTAATTTCTCCTCCTCAAGAGAGTTGCGAGAGAAAGGGAATCTCCCTCTTTATGTGATCAACTCAAGGGGAGAAAATTATTTATCCTCCAAATTACCTCCCAAATAGCCCCTAAGACGCACTAGATACAACATTTCCAATTTCAAAATCAGAGACAACTCTCAATTGGAAGAGATTTTCATGCTCTACTTTGACAATAAGCATAGCGTAAATAACATATGTGGAGCATTCATTTTTAAGATTGATGGTGCATGTATAGGCCAGTGCCAATGGTATTAGCGTTAGCATGTTTACTATCTATCTTCAAAATGAATGCTCTACATATGTTTCTTACGCTAGGTTCATAATGAGCATGGAGCATAAAAAACTCTTCCCTCTTAACTAAATCACATAAAAAAATGGCATCCAAACAGAAACAATTCCCAATGTAAAAAGACCCTGACTTTAACCATCAAACAACATGTGTGCTACAATTAACACCAGACAATTTAACTTTTCTAATCCCAAATCAAATGGTACACTGCCATGGATAATTTATAATACATACTTTGTAGACCCAACCAATAAAAAAAGGGAACTCCGGATGTGCAGATAAAAAAATGAATTTGTTCTTCTTATGTTGGGAAAATAAGAACATTGTTACACCCACCCAACTACTTTGACAATCCACAACAAAACTTTCCCAGCCAACTACTACATTAGAAAACTCTACTAAAAGGGAGAACATCTCAGCCTATTGTAATTGGCTACAATAGCACTTAAGCGGTTAACTTTAAATAAGTCGGTTGAAAGGGATGATCCCAAAGGAGAGGTGGGAGGTGGAGAAGAAGAAGAAGATGTAGTTTATTTTATAATTAAAATAATTAACGAGAATAAATATTAATATAAATTTAAGTTATTTTCTCAAGGCACTAAAGCGTATTCCTTCAGTCCCAAAATATGTATTCTATTTAGTTTTTTAAAATAAATTAATTTAAAAAAATTAAATACACTTATTTTGGGTGGGAAAGAGTAATATTTAAGGTCTCTTCGAATAGAGGATTACGGGGAGAATTCTTTTAAGAATTCATTACTTTATTTTCCTTGGTCTTTTCCAAACCTATCACGCTAGTTTCTTATTGGAATCCTAACTTTTTTGGTAAAATTCTAACTACTCTCACTGTTATGATTGAAAATTCATAATCCTATCATATTTTAATATCTCTTCTAGAATAGGCTTTTAGATTATGAATATGGATTCTTGAGGTGTTCACAATTACAGGTGAAGCTTTTATGGGCCAATTGGGCGCCAAAGCTACATGACCTAGAACTAGGGCCCTTAAGGTCATTTAATAAGTTGGGGCTAGGGATGAGGGCAGAAGGCCTATAGGCACATTCTGTCTAGTCCCAAGCATCAAAAAAATTAAGGGTTCTTCACAATAAGGACAAATAGCTTAATTAATTTATTAATAAGTCTACAATAAAATCATATTATGCATAATAGTATAATTTTATTATTGTCTACTTGCCATGAATTCTCTTGTGAAGCCAATCATGACTAATAAGATAAGTCAAAGACCTCCCAAAACCCCATACCATTCTTAAAATAATTCTCTCTCTTTAAAAGTATGGAAAATTATGTTTATGCACCGATATTTACTATAAAAGGCCTAAGTTATAATAAATGAAAAGCTTTAGGACTCATCTCTTGTTAAGACCCATTTGTTATTTATATTTTACTATTGTCATAAGTGGATAATAATAAAATTATATTATTGTGTACAATATAATTTTGTTGTGAACCTATTGCTAAATATAAATGACCTCTAGGTCTTAGCATGAATTATCCCAAAAAATTATTTTATTTATTTTAATAGTCCCCCCAAAAGTGATACAAGAAGGAGGATTGAAAGAGCTTGTATAATTTAAGAAAATTTAGGAGATTATAATCTTGCACCGTTGGTTGAGAAGGACCACCCAAAGGCCAAAGGCCTATGATCTTTATGCCTTATAGCTTGGGGGGTCAACTAGTAGGAACCCATAAACTTTTCTATTCAAAATTATTTTTTATAAAAAGTAAAATTTTGTATGTTTGTATAACCGAGAAAGAGTAAAGGCTGAACAGAGTAGCCCATGCGAGAGAGTGCTCTTCAGGTAGCATACAATATGCTTTGCTGCTTTAAGATGAGAAATCCTCAGAGCATGAAGGAATTAACAAACTTGTTGAACTGCATATGAGGCGTCTGGTTGGTGCTCATTGTGACAAGATAATTTTCCTCTAAAGGCTAATGGAGTAGAAATGGGTTTAACACCATCCAAGTTGGACTGCTTCAAAAGATCAATGACGCACTTTGTTTGAGAAAGATGCAAACCCTCACTCGGATCATAAATTTTCAATGCCTAAAAGAAATGTAACAACTCAAGATCCCTCGTAGCAAAAGTTAACCCAAGAAGTTGGAGAATGTGACATATAATAGAATTATTAGTCCCTATCAAGATGATGTGATCTAGCATAAGATCTCACTAAAAAAAACCTATCAATAACGATGTAACAATAGCAATGGCTTGAGCCTTTGTAGTGTCGCTAATAGTGATTATCAGCAACAATTAATTTTTGTAGTCATTGCTATTGAATATTGTCACGCCCTGGCACCCGCCAACCCGAGCTGAACCCAGTCCAAGGGAAGGTCGGTGTGCGCGGTATGACGAAGTATTAATCTACGTAGAAGACTTCACCCCTCATATGAGTGAATCATTACGAAGTAGCGCACCATACACTTTGTACAAGAGGAAACGAGGAAAAATAAGGAACACCATATTAGGATTAGTCCTTATAATACCCACATCTTAGTTTACTTAGCTCTCTCATGGCTTAAGTCACAAAGTTAACATGAGTCAATAGGCCAAACTGGCAAGTAAAGTATATAACATAACCAATATGATATAAAACTCAAGATACATGCAATATAGATAATCAAGGAACATAATGTCTCTAGGCATCCTCTCCTATGTTAAATTGTCCACCACCTGCTCCTCATACAAAGAGTCCTGATCACCTACATGTCGCACCATGGAACCCTAAAACAAAAACATACAAAAAAGATGGGTGAGTAAAAATACTTAACAAGGTTTTTATATTACAAGATGATAAATCCAAAATCATCACAGGCATTCCACATAGAGTTCATCACATAAACACACCCTTTCATCATGGATCATTCACATAACTTGTACATCTCAATATCATGACTTACTCATCCTATACACAAACTCATGATATCATCAACATATCATTTGCATATCATTTTGCATGGCATATTATAACATCATCTCATTCATGATCCATTCTCAATGCATACATTCATCCTGCATACCATTCCACATGACATATCACAATATCACATCATTCACAATCCATTCTCGATGCATGCATTCATCGTCCATAAGAGTATCTCAACACACATTATCCTACATAACATGCAAATAAGTTCCATGCATCTCTACACAACAACTGTGTACTCGAGCAACATATTACATACACATGCAGTCACAACATATAATGAATGTCTCATGTATAGAGAAAACAACTCTGCTTAATCGGCCTAAACATAAGCAATCTTGTTCACTCCGGACAATCTCCAATTGGAAGGTCCGAAGGAACATAGCAGTTTGGGTAAAATCCCTAACATGGAAGATACCCCCTAGTAAGCTGGTGCACTTAGACAAACCAGCCTATATTCTCAAGGTTCAGATAATCTCAATAATTTAATCTCCTTATACCATTGGCATTCTTCTCAACCCGGGGAGGAAAACCCCTCCTCAAAGGGATGTAAAACCCCGTCTATTAGACATAAAATCTCATCCTTTTGGACGTAAAACCGAATCGATAAGCCTCTAATCAATTAATCCCGCAAGCAATGTCATCCAATTGATCAACTATAGCTAATCACGATAAATCTCATTCATAAAACCATTTTCATGATGCATGCAACATGGTACATACATAAGCAATACTACATAAATCCTAATACATGAGATATGTTCCAATTAATGCATATGTGCATCATTCCTAATCTATTTGTGTCAAATAATCACCACAATTACCTCCACATAGTGTGTACATAGTAATAGTGCTCAAATCTAAACATTGACATATGCACCATGAACAAACTATCATTCTACTACACTCATGCCTTTATGATTCTATCATGGTTCTCTCTTACTGAAATTATAAATAAAGTCCACTAAAAACTATAAAAAACACAAGTCCAAGTCAATTACAACTTCATGCTAGGCTTAGGTAAGCATAATCATCACTACACTTAAGCTAGGCATGGAAATATAGTTCACACATAATTAGCACAACATGTAAAAGCATACATGCCCATCCTCATAATTTAAACTTGTTGAAATCATGAATATAACATGGAGAATCATCAAACATAAATTTAGTATATTGAGAGTATCATGCTGAAATTCAACAACATGTAACCAATTTTATACTTGAACAACATCATAGTTTTCAAGATAATATCCATATCCTCACAGTAACATTCTAAGTAAAAATAACTCAGCATAGTCATAATAAATGAGATTTACGAAGAGGAACATGAAAATGAACAAAATAGTTAAGAAGGAAAATCTGTTGTTTGGTCGTTCGCTTGGCAAGATGGTCATTCAATCAGCCATACAACCGTTTGAACTCTAGGCCATTTGAACACCTATAGGGCCGCTCGAACGCCATGGATAGTTCAAATCTGGTTTGCCTATCCAAAATCGAAAATACGCGAAATCGACAAGAACATCCCAATATCTCTTCCAAACATCATAATATTGAAATAAAAGCTTAAGATATGATAGATCTAGTCATTTCTACACTAAATTAACAAAAAATCACTAAAAGAACATGTTTTACTTAATCCACCGTTAAAGCACAACATTAAACAAAACTCATATAAACCATTTCAAACCACAAATTTGAAACATAAACCCATTTAGGAGAAAAAACTCTTACCTTCAGTGAACTTTTGGTCCAAAATCGAAGCTTCAATCTCCACAAATCCCTACCCAAAGTTAGGGTTTAGTTAATACCTCATTAAATTCGATTATTAAGCTTAAACTACTTAAAAACATGTATATCTAGGGTTTTCTTTGCTTAAAAATGAAAATCCCTCATTTGGAGGTTTGAAATATGGATTAAAAACAGAAACTTTAGTATGGTAAAACAAGATTCAACTTTGGAAAAGATGTGATTAAGAAAGATTAAGTAAAAACCTAAGAGATTAATGAAAAATAAGGACTAAAACACACCTAAATCAACTTTTCTTCTTTGGTACAGGGATTAGGGCTTCTTAGCTTACCAAATCTCAGCCCTTCCCAATTGTGAATGAAACTCGGATTTTCTATTTATATGGGGTATACGTATTAAAAATTAGGGTACAAATAGAAATTTATATTATAAATAGGTGATTTGCTCATTTTAGGTCTAAAACGAATTTTAAAAATTTTGGCACTCTTTAATGATAAAATAAGTGGAGTTTAGGGTTTCGTGAGACCCTTGCCCCAAAACGCGAACGTGGGGCCACAGTGGGACGCGCGCCCTAATTTTACGAAAAAAATCCCTAAAAATAGAATAAATTAAGATTAACATGAAAACTCATAAAAATAAGAGAAAACTTTATTAAAAGAATCATTATCCATATTTAACCCCAAAACAAGACAAATCGGCCAATTAAAACAAAACCACATGATTAATAACATAATTAAATCAAAATAAACCGAGTTAGGGTTAGAGATCTTATAGTAGAAAATTTATCTGTGTTTCATGTTCAAATTTCTTTTCCGCCGTTGGGATTTTCTTCATTTGGTTGAAGGAGGTATAATTTTGGTTCAAGTGTGATGTATCTCAGTGTAAGACTCTTGTAGCATTTAATTGCGTGATCTACCAATAGGGAATTTGATCCAAATTCAATAGTTCTTTTATCCACAAAAGTAACAATAATATAAAAAATTATCTATTAAGAGGTAAAAGAAATCAAATATAACTTATTATATTTTTTTGCAAGAAATATCTTCACAATTTTTTTTTAAAAAAAAAGAGAGAGAGAAAGAGTCAAAAGGAATTAGTGCAAAATTTTGGACCTCAAAGTGGACAAAGTCTCTCAATTGAACCAAGTCCAAGAGAAAAATAAGATGAGTTCTATCCTACACATATAAGAGTAAGGTGAGACTTCTAACCAAAAGAAAAAAAAATTGAGTGAGGCCCTCATAGACCCCACATTGAAAGTACCACAAAAATTCAAATTGACTAAATGAGACCTCTTAAGCCTCATGTTAAAATTAACCACCAAAATAAAAATAACTAATTGGATGCCTCATAAGCCTGCACTGAAATTCATTACAAATAAAAAAAATTTAAAATTATAAAAAGGCTAGGTGAGACCCATGTGGTTCCCACCTCAAATTAGTCATGAAATCAAAATGCTAAGTGAGATTCTCATTGGTCCCACATTAAATTAGCAATCTATTTAAAATTATAAAATACTAAGTGAGACCTCATGTAAGTCTCACATCAAATTAGTCATTAAATCAAAATTACGAAAAACTTAATGAGACCTCTATATATTTTACATCTGATTTGCTATTAAATCAAAATCACAGAAGGCTAAATTAGACCTCATATGAATCTCACATCAAATTAGTCATCAAAATAAAATTATAAAATACTAAGTGAGATTGTCATGAGTTTCACATCAAATTAGCCATTAAATTAAAATTATAAAAGGCTAAGTAAAATCATATGTTCATTTTACATCAAATTAGCTATCAAATTAAAATTATAAAAGGCTAAATAAAACCCCTATGGGTTCCACATCAAATTAGTCATAAAATTAATATTACGAAAAGGTAAGTGAGATCTCATATGCTCCCCTTTGTCATGAAATAAGCTACCCACTTAAAAAATTATTTGTCATGAAATAAGTATCTCATTTTATTAGCTCTCGATTACTTTCTCTCCTCTTATACAATTTTTATGTACTTGCTCCATCTTAAATTAATAGCTACATATAGTTTTGAAAAACTATATGTAGCTATTAATTTAGGACAGAGGAGGTATATTTTTTAAAAATACATTTTATCAACTTTCTTTATATGTCAATAAAAAAGGATAATAATATTTCTACACCTTTGATTAAATAGGGTAAGGCCTATTATGTAGAGAAAATGGAGTATAAATATCATTTTTTATAAAGAAAGTTTAATTCAAATAAAATTTGAGAAATATAAGGTAGATTTAATATTTGACTTTTTCAAAATGGAACATTTATTTAAGGAGAGTGGGAGTATTGATTAATTTTTTTATGTTGCTACTACTTGCCCTAGCTTTATTTGTCATGATATTTTTTTACAACAATATTAGGTCAACAAATTTAATCTTGGAAAAATATTTGCATACTTGAATTGAAATTATTCTTCTAGTTTTAGTTTCTTGAATGTATGCATGTTTATTATTTTGTTTAAATATATTTATGTTTAAAGTCTAGCTGCATATAATCTTGCCTAATATTGTTAGTGGGAAGTTTGCCCTCCTGCGAGAGAAGCCTGGCTCTATAGTGAGCACACAACGGTGAGGTAAGTAACATGGCCACATCTCCGTCTTGTAGGCGTGGAATGAAGACATCTTATGCTGTTAAAGTAGGAAACGCTAATAAGGCATCTTGTGCTGTTAATGAATTTATTGATCTAATGAAAACGCTATACCCACATCATTGCAACCGTACGTGTGTACATGTCAAGTTAATATAGGAGAATACAATACATACATATATTATCTTTTGTATTTCTGGCAATGAATGGGGGAGGCCAGGTCACTCCGTTATCATTACTACAAAAAATCAGAAAAACTTTCGATTGTTTTCGCAGAAAAGGCAAGTGGCCGCTGCCATTTTTAATAGTGAAGAACTAAATTAGCCCCATCCATCTTGTGTATCCCACAAACAATTCAATAAGTGACATTACTTGTTGCTGCAATAGGGAATCAACCGCCCCTGCATGCATGACTCTGCATCTTCCATCCAAAAAGATTTAGACCTTAAAACCGCCAAAAACTCTCCTCCCCTCGCCACTCCATGGCTAGAATATGCAGGGAAGTATTTTCTGTACTTTCTACCAAAAAACGTCCATCGTAAAGTAAAGAATTAATACATGGGAGCTGTCGATATTTAGAATCGAATCAATGGCTCGTACATTTCCGCATATGCGCCATTGATTTCAAATATAAACGGCTTCGCATGCAATTTTTTTAAGCCAGGCTCACTGTGACTAAGACCATAGAAAATGATTCCAACATGCAGTTGTTAATCCCATCAACATTGAGTTGTAACTTTCCAAGATTGAGCCTTGAAAGAGACGCAAAACCAAAACTTGCCTAAGAGGGCAGTGGACCTCCACCAAACCAAAGGTGCGATCAGTAATTGGAGATTCTGCATATGCATACCTGGGAGAGTCAACTGTGTCAAGTGATGTGCATATACCCGAGAGGTTCATATAAGATAGAGATCCAGTACGGCCTTCGAGCCCCCTAACACACAGCTAGCCTCTTATAATTCCTTCAGCCACCAGCAACTCTTCCCATCCCTCTCCTCTCCAGCCACCATCATCAGAACCACTTTGATACCCTATCATCAAGAGACCAGGAAATGGCCATGGAGGTGAGGGAGAGCCGGGAAGAGGTTGGGGGTGAAAGGGAGCTCGGCATAGAGGAGATCTTCGAGTCCAAGACAGTGCCCACATGGAGGGAGCAGCTGACCTTCAGGGCCTTCGTAGTGAGCTTTGTGCTGGGGGCGTTCTTCAGCTTCATTGTCATGAAGTTGAACCTCACCACCGGTATCATCCCCTCCCTCAACGTGGCCGCCGGCCTCCTCGGCTTCTTCTTCGTCAAGATCTGGACCACTCTCCTAGAGAAGTCCGGCATCCTCAGGCAGCCCTTCACCCGCCAGGAGAACACCGTCATTCAGACCTGTGTTGTTGCCTGCTCTGGCATCAGCTTCAGTGGTATGTAAATATATGTCCATACGTCAATATAATAAGACCCTGGCATGTCTATTCATATCAAATTCATTCTTCCCTCATTCGATTTTAATCTTGTTACATTTTCTATCTTAAAAAAATTTGCTTGCTTTGGCGTCAGCTTCAGTAGTGATACGTTTATACTTCATATATCATCCAGAGTTTGATCTTTGCATATTCGTTGATGCAAATACAAGCATAATCTTACATATTCGTGTTCCTCATTGGATCAACATTTTTTTTCACTTTGTTATATCTTTTGTTGTGTGAAAGAAATTTATGGGTCTAATTGGGTTTGCGGCCCCCCAACCCCAAAATGTTTACGTTTCGGGCTGCTTCGTCACAGACGTTTTTTTATTCCATCCTTTCTTTTATCGTTCTCATGCGTTCTTTACACTGCGCTTATTGTAATATGTGTGTCATTGATTTCAAATATCAATGGTTCTCATGTGTTGTTTACACTGCTAGGCTTATTATTAAGAGTATTAAAAATACTTCCCTTAACATCATACACAAAGGCCTATATTTTCCAGAACAACTCATAATTAGTTCCGCCTCTGTATAACATGTTATGAGCCCATGTAGTAACATGTTATGAGCCGTATGGTCACGAGTTTGATGGTATAGCCGGTCAGGCTAGACGCGTCCTTATTTTTACTTTCTTTTTATTGATCTCCCTTTATATTTGGTATTTAGCAATATGAATGTTCATGCCAAATTAAAATGACCTGTTTGCCTTCTGTTCATAAATAAAAGTACACGCAATGATACAGTATTTACTGAACAGATTACAACAAAAAAATGTGGTTTGCATGTGATATTGGTTCAGGTGGATTTGGGAGCTACATGCTGGGTATGAGCCAGAAGATTGCAACCAAGGCAGGAGATGGTGACACTCCCATTAATGTCAAGAACCCTTCTCTGGGATGGATGATTGGATTCATGTTTGCAGTGAGCTTTGTTGGCCTCTTCTCCATTGTCGCTTTGAGAAAGGTGCATGTTTAATCTTGTTCTAAATTACTTCAATCCCCTTTAATCCCCCTAAATTAGTTCTAGCAGGATTATTGCTCAGACAAAGAACTAAATAATGAAGTCTAATTAGTACTAGTGTAAATGTGAAAAGATACAAATTTTTATTAATATACGTTGAATTACGTCTTTGCTAACTATGTTAAATCCTATTCTGCCGTTGTATACAGATTATGATCATTAGGTACAGGCTGAGTTATCCCAGTGGAACTGCAACTGCCCTCCTCATCAACAGCTTCCACACCCCTGCTGGAGCCAAACTAGCCAAGTACATTCTTCTTTGGCCCGATCTATCTTGGTTCTTGAGCTGTAAAGTACTGTTTACTTATACAAATCTTGTCTAACTATCGAACTTGTTTGCGGTACCAGAAAGCAAGTGACTGTACTTTTCCATACCTTTGGAGGAAGCTTCTTCTGGGCCTTCTTCCAGTGGTTCTTCACTGCTGGCGAGAACTGCGGTTTTAACAGCTTTCCAACTTTTGGCCTTAAGGCCTTCGATAACAAGTATGAAATCACTAGTCTGCCTGCTACTTAAATTGCTTGATTCTCCTCTACCAAACAAAAAGAAAAATTAAACTGCTGCCTGATTCTCACCCGAGCATTGTTCTTACGTGAAAAGCTGTTTGTCACTTTTGCAGATTCTACTTTGATTTCTCAGCCACCTATGTTGGTGTGGGTATGATTTGCCCTTACATCATCAACATCTCCTTGCTTCTTGGGTCAATAATATCTTGGGGAATCATGTGGCCACTCATTGAGAAAAAGAGAGGGGACTGGTACAGAGCTGATCTTTCTCCTAGCAACCTGCATGGTCTTCAGGGCTACAAGGTACACACCCTCCCCCTAGAGGTTTCTGAAAAATTCAGTGCCTAGAATCCTTTCTCCCTGGTCCCTGCTAGTGCTCTATGTTAAAGTCTTTTCATCAAAGAGTCAGCAATCTTTTGATCTTAATGTTGTTATACAGGTATTCATTACCATTGCTGCCATCTTGGGCGACGGGCTCTACCACTTTGCTGCTGTGGTGATCAAGTCCATTCTAGACATGTCCAGGAGGTCTGCTGCAAAGAGGGACTCATCTGTGACCCCATTTGCTGACAGAAACTCGCCTGATACAAGAGACCTCAGCTATGATGACCAAAAGCGCACCGAAGTCTTCCTCAAAGGCCAAATCCCCGACTGGGTCGCCCTGGGAGGCTATGTGGGGCTTGCCATCATCTCCATCATCACGGTCCCAATCATCTTCCCCCAGTTGAAGTGGTATCATGTGCTGGTGACATACATCATCGCCCCTGTCATGGCCTTCTGCAACTCGTATGGTTGTGGTCTCACCGACTGGTCCCTCGCCTCCAGCTACGGCAAGCTGGCCATCTTCATCTTCGGTGCATGGGTGGGCATGTCCAACGGCGGCGTACTCGCTGGCTTAGCAGCTTGCGGTGTGATGATGAGCATCGTCTCCACGGCTTCCGATCTCATGCAGGACTTCAAGACTGGCTACCTCACACTAGCCTCGCCCCGTTCCATGTTCGTCAGCCAAGTCATCGGCACCGCCATGGGCTGCGTCATTGCACCCTGTGTGTTCTGGATCTTCTACAAGGCCTTCCCTCTCGGCGATGCAGACAGTGCCTACCCGGCTCCCTACGCCACTGTCTACAGAGGAATAGCACTTCTGGGCGTTGAAGGATTCTCCTCTTTCCCGAAGAACTGCCTCACTCTCTGCCTTGTTTTCTTCCTGTTGTCATTTGCCATGAACCTTCTAAGGGACCTCTTGATGTGGGGCAACATAAAAGCATACAAGTTTGTCCCCAGTGCAATGGCAATGGCCATTCCGTTCTACCTCGGCTCTTACTTCACCATTGACATGTGCTTGGGGAGCTTGATATTGTTCATATGGGAGAAGACGAACAAGAAACAATCGGATGCTTTTGCCCCAGCTGTTGCATCTGGGCTGATCTGCGGGGATGGGATATGGTCTCTGCCATCGTCTCTTTTGGCACTGCTCAAGGTTCAGCCTCCCATTTGCATGAAGTTCCTCTCTAGATCAGACAATGCAAGACTGGACAAATTCCTGACCGGTTAACTTCATGTTTTAACAGATGGTCTTCTGCTTGGGTGTCTTCTGCGTATATTTTACATATAGGCTCTACTTTCTAGTCTCATGTGGTGCAGCACTTTGGTTCATGGATTTGGATTTCGAAAGTTGATTTGAAATCCATGGCTTTCAAGCTCACAGATATTCGAATCCCCAGATTTCCGAAAGACTGTGCTTGTTTGCAAAGTGCATGGATGCAGAAATCCTTTAATTTGTTGTCATCATGGATTTGTTATGGCAAAGAAAAGATAAAGGAAGTTACCATGTATTCTTATTTAGGTTTAATTAATTAGAAAAACCATAACATAACATTAACACTAACAATGCAAAGTTCTAAATTTACACTAACAACACAAAGTAGTTAGTGTTCCACAGTAATAGATCAATTTTAAACAAATTATTCCATATTAATAATTTCATTTGTCTCAATTTAAGTGGCTAAGTACTTAAAAAAAATTTATTTACAAGGTTTTAAAATTTTGTAGTCTCGCCATTCAATAAAAATCGTTATTAATATGGGATAAAAAGAACACATAAAGTTCACTCCCTCCCTTCCACATTAATGGATCCATTTAATTTTTTAAAAATAAATTAAATAAAGATATTAATATGGGACTGAGAGTATTAAACATTGTAAGGTGTTAGTCACAAAGGGTTTTATTCCACAATTGCACAAACCGTGGGAAAAAATATTACAGATTAACTTCACAAATTAATATTTAACTATAGAAAAATTATCACATATTAATTGGCCATAATTTATTTGTGCAACAAATTTATCTCATAAAAATTTTAAAATATGATCCGTGGAAGTGCCCAATTTGAACACGCCACTTGGGACGATGCGTAAGAATCCGGTACACATTCTCACGCATTTTTCGAAGTAGCGTCATGATATGGGCACTCTCCACAACGGGGTGGGAGTGTTTCACATCTAATTTGAAGCCCATTTCCACAATTCCCAACCTGTCTACATTTTCTCATTCCTGTCTTCGCCTGATTCCCGACTCCTGAGCTTTACGAGCCCACAATATTCTGAGCCTCTCTCGTGACCTGTATTGAGTTCATACGCACATATTTGTCGGTTTTACTATATGAATGTGGCTATTCAAACCCAACTTTTATTTCTGTGTCCCCCAAAATAAACTGAAAAAGTGATTATTATTTTCTTTTCATCCCCCATATTTCCTCCCTCAATTTGCTCATACTTCCCCTATTACATTAAATCCCACTTTTTATTTCCTGGAGATGGTGACATTGACTCCGACGATGACAACAACGACGACGACATTGACTCCAGTGACAACTCCAGTAGCAAGATCTGGCCTGCGTAATTAGTCCGGCCAAGCTGAATCCGGCCTGTGAACCGGATCTAGCAGCGCAGGCCATGCGTGGCCAGATCTGGTCGGCGCTAGCAGTGCGCAGCTGGAATGTATGCATGGCTAGTCCGGCCGCGCAGGCTGTGCAAGGCCAGATCTGGCCATGCACAGCGCATGCCTATGCACGGGCCTACAACCAGTCCGGCAGCGCAGGCTGTGTGAGGCCAGTGCGCGGCCAGATCTGGCCGCACAGGCCCTCTGGCTACATAGGCCCTCTGACCACGGTCGTTGCTGGCCATGGTCGCGACCAACTCGCCGTGGCCAGCGGCTACGATTAGCCGCAACGGCGAAAAAAAGATGTCAGCATTGTCGCCAGCACTGGAGATGAAGAAGAAAGAGGAGAAGAAGATAAGTGAAAAAATGGAAGTGGGTAAAATGAGGGATATGAGAGATTTTAGTTAAAGATGGCGGGGTAAGAAAGTAATGGGGGACGTAGGGATAAAAATGGGGTGTGTACGTTCTTACCATTTTTTTATTTTTCTCATGAGTATAAATATACACATCATATATATTCTCTCTGTCTTATATTAATAATTATATTTAAAAAATATATAATTTTTATTAAATAATAAAACACATATCTAAGAGAAAGAAAAATAAGCTTATAATATTCTTTTTTAAGTACTCTACCACTTAAATTTAATAAAATAGAACTATTACTATTGAACAAACTTTTTTTTCTTAAATAAAGCTATTAATTGAAGATAGAGGAAGTATTAGTTACTTGAGTGTGTGTGTGTGTGTATATATATATATATATATATATATGATTCTGAAAACAACCCAATTAGCCAATTTATGTTCTAATATGCTAGTCAGTTTTTTGGTAAATATGATCCATTTTTGTTATTTCATTTGATAGTTTGACACTAATCAAATGTAATACAATAGTTGACGCAACATAGAAAGGACAATATGCAAAATACATTTATTCACATAACACATCTGCATTTATTGTAAACACAAATGCAAGAGCCTTAACTGTGGTGGGAAAAAATTACATAAAACACAACATAACAATCTAGACAATTATGATATGCATAGTCTATATAGCACCAACGCTATAAGATGACCCATTACTAATCATATGCAAATATACTATTCCATGTTTCACATTTTAGTAAAAATATCACGACTCAAGGATTAGAGTATTGAACAAGTCTATGTATACCCCAAAAATCTCTTTAATACCCTATTTTTTATTTACTTCAAATAAAAATCTTTAGAACTCTCTTATATACCTCATAATATATGAATATTTTCTTCTTTAATTCTACCACTTTCTCCATCCTTCTCCTACACCAGAACTCTTGCTAGCCAAGTTGTCGCATACTAGCAGCTAAATCTAAGCTAGTTGCATGCTATGTAACAAACAACTCCTCTGTGTCACCAACTATTGAGAATGAGGAGGAAGAAGAAGAAGTACGTAGGACGCCACCACTATAGGAGTTGGAGGAGATATATAGTTATTTTAGTTAGGATAATAAGTTAGAGTAACACTGAAAATTCATGGGGTTAGGAGAGCAAGTAAAAAATAATGAATAATTTAATAATATAGGGCATTGAAGGGATTTCGAGTTGTATATGACGTGTTCAAAATATTCATAATATGTGAAGCTTCTCTTATAGCCTTAGTACACAAACACGAAGAGAAAAATATTAAATCATTTGTATGTGATTTTGATTTTTTTTATATCTTTTTAGAAACAAAAAATCATGAAACAAACAAGTAAATTTGGTAGTTAGAAGAATATACTATACTCCTTGCATCTCACATTAATAACTCCACTTAGTTTATCAAAATGAACTATATTGAGTTTATTTTTGAACAATCAAATAGAGCTAATAATGTGATACTAATGATATCACTTTCATAGAGCTTACAAATTGGTGACAACTAGTTTTGACATATAATAGACTCATTACCAAGTGGTTTCGAGGAAATCCAAAGAAATGCATATGTTGTCATGCTTTCCCCTTTCTAAAATTTCAAAAACCTCCATTGACTAGCCTTTTTTACAAATAATTTAACCCCTATTTCTTTTTCTTTCACACACTTCCAAATAGCAACTTTTCAATTCTTAAATAATGACAAAAAAATTCCACTTTTTTATCTACTCTAACACATATTATTTAAGAATTAATAAAAAAAAATTAAGGCAGTAACTATCTCGTATCAAGTCAGGCTAGGGAGTGGCTTGAAAGGCCAACCAAGGCTAGACAACAAACAACATACCACAAACCACTAGACGGAGTGACACTGACAGCAAAGGGGTAGCAAAAGGCTTAAGTTTTTTTTTTAAAAAAAGAAGCTAATAATTTTGAAATTTTAATGTAAAAAGAGGGGTATTTTTATCTTTTGTCTAATTTAGTCCTTATTTATAAGATAAATTAAGAGTTTGAGTTATGTGTATTTCTTAAATAAAAAATATCCTTATTTGACATTGACTCAAATAAAATTATTTAATTATCTTATTTTCAAAATTGACATACAAAATAGCTTTTCACACGAGGTTATGGGGTCACATGGGCATAAGAATGACGGCTCGAGAAGGAGGAGAACTGAAGTTGGAAGCTCGATTTCTAAGATAAGTTGCACTTGTTGACTCCCTTAATAAAAATAAGTTGCTCACAGAGATTTGTCCTTTGAACATGTTCTTTTCTAGGACCAAACCTTGTTCCACTTTGAGTGGATACAAGAAGTAAAAAGTAAGTGCGAGTGGCAGTATTATTATTAATATAGACGGAAGGAATGATAATTGATCCTAACAATAGACAATATTGAATTTGAAAAAGAGGAGACAAATAATTCGTTTCTCACCATTAACTTTTTTCTTTTCCTAACAAGTTTGGATTGGCTGATCCTTCTCTTTACCTCGTAAGGGATAATGATAATTGATAGCGATCAACTTTTATCAAGAGATGTAGGAAATTTGATCCTGGAAGAGTCATGTCACGCATATTGTGAGGATTTGACGCTAAAGAACCCTAGTGCATCATCAAGAAGAAGCACCAGAAATTGCAGTCTCTCTATCAGTGAAGATAATGTGAACGCCTAGAATGTGTCAAAAACAGTAGAACGGAGCTGAATATCTTGAGGTGCATGGGCCAAATGAGTCCCAAATAGATAGAACCCTAGTGCCTTGGATGTGTAACAATGTGAACACACTCTGTTGACGGTCCATCTTCCATTGGTTGACATTGGACTGTGGCCCAATTGGCCCTACCTAAGCTTGTCTTCACGGCACATTTAGTCCAGTTTTTAATACAAGACACATCTGCTCTGCAGGGCTGCTTGGTTTGGCTTCTGGTGGACTGAAAATATATATATTTTCTTGCACATGGGTGAACATGAAAATTCTTATCCAGTTTCTAAGTTTTTATCTCGGATAGTGATAGTATCACAATAAAAATACTTACTTATACAAGTGTTTTGATTGAACTTTACAAGTAGGTCCTACACAAAATTTATATAAGTTTACTTATTTAAACCAATCAAAATTTATGTATAAATTTTTTATGTATATTTTTGATGTGAAAATATTAGTATTTTTCACTGATATGCAACTTCCCATTACTTTATAATGATAAATCACTTATCCTTATCATGAAAACTAGGGGCTAGACATATCCACTGTGAAATTGAGTTGCATGTCCACGTCTGGAAGTTTGGTGCCATCTTGTGAGCGTGGAATTGATACGTTTAAAAATCATGTTCCCAAAAAGACGAAAAGCTGACTTCTTGGTCTGATCATTGATCATGGTTCACACCTTATTACATTACACCAATATTTGGTTTCTTTAATTAACAAAATTGGGGGATATGACAAGTATTTTAATGTGACACCCACCGTACCCTTTTAAGTAATAAAAAAAGGAAGCACTACATGTGACAATGTGACCCATGGTGCACTTTTTAATCATGCTCCCCTTCATAAAAGGCACCCACAATGTGCAGCTTTGTGTGTTCACACTTTTTGAATGTGCCCAGTCCCATGACTCCCAAAAGATCCCAATCTGTTGATTGCTTTCACAGAATCACAAGGAAAACAAAGCAAAGTGGACCTTGCCCAGTTTCTAACGGTGGAACTAAATTGTCCCCTCCAACTTGTGTTGTATACTCGAACTAGGAAACCAATCTCTTGTCTCTCCCTCCCAAAACAAGACCCCAAAACCGCGCGGAACCTCTGCCCGTTTACTCCAGGCTAGCGAACAGAAACAAACACGGTTTTGGCCTGTGAATTCCATCAACTCTGAGTTGGAACTTTCCGTGATTAGACCCCAGATTGGCAGCCAGAACCAGACTTTTGACAACCGGGGCAATGGGGCCCCATCAAACCAAGGGTGGATCAGTCAGGAACAGCAGATTCTGCAGATACCTTGGAGAGTCAAAAGATGTGAAGCGTGATACCCGGGGTGGCTCTTCATATATAGTAATATAGCGGTAGAAAGAGCCTGTGGTGACTGTGATTCAGGATCAGGCAGGAAGGAAGGAAGGCCTTCTCCTCGTACAACTCAGCCTCTTTGAATTCCTTGAGCCAAACCCGGAAACCAACCCAAGTCCCTCTCCTCTCCTTTCCATATTTCCTGGTACGGATACAAGCCGAGGTTCATGCTTATATAAGCACCAGGCACCCCCACCTAGCACCGGGAGCCTTTTGACACTCTGTACGCGGGACAGCAGAGGTGATGACCATGGAGGCGAGGGAGAGGCGGGAGGAGGGGGAGAGGGAGAGGGAGCCCAGCGTGGAGGAGATCTTCGAGGCCAAGAGGGTGCCCTCATGGAGGGAGCAGCTGACCTTCAGGGCCTTCGTGGTGAGCTTCGTGCTGGGGGTGTTCTTCAGCTTCATTGTCATGAAGTTGAATCTCACCACCGGTATCATCCCCTCCCTCAACGTGGCCGCCGGCCTGCTCGGCTTCTTCTTCGTCAAGATCTGGACCACTCTGCTCGAGAAGTCCGGCCTCCTCAAACAGCCCTTCACCCGCCAGGAGAACACCGTCATTCAGACCTGCGTTGTTGCCTGCTATGGCATCAGCTTCAGTGGTATGTTCCTATTTCAATGTCATGAAATCCAATGCATGTCTCTTCATCTCAAATCCTGTTTTCTTCCCCTATAATCAGTCATTTGATTATTTCCTTATTCGATCGATTATGTTTCAATTTGTTAATCTTTTTCTTCCACAAAAACAAAACAGAAAAATTGCTTGCCATTACAATCTTTTCTATACAAATACAAGTACATCTTATTCATGTTCCTCAATAGATTAAAAATTTTGTCATATCTTTTGTTCTGTGAAAGAAATTTGTGGATCTAATTGGGTTTTGTGGAGAGATAACTTTTGCGTTTAGATCTTGTCTTCTATTGCCAAGTTGCTTTAATGGGGTCGGTCATACAGAGAGGCCAAGTTTCTTTAATGGTGGCCATGGCCGAGAGCTTGGCCTACGCGCGTGCCTTTTGCACGTGTCTTTGTGTGCAGAATGCTTTGGTTGGGCTTGGCCATGCACAGAGAATCAATAATTGCTTTCATTGACGGTATTGACCTTTGAAATCTAGCATTTGTCTTTTTTTAGGTTTTTCTATTATTAGGGCTATATTGTCTTTTTAGCGGTATGTGTTAATTTTCGGGTTTCCAGTCGCTTGACCGCAATTAAAAACGCTAATTACGGTTATGATTTTGGGGTGTCACGCCTAAAACCCATCTAATTTAAGAAGTCCTGAAAATTTGGACGTTATTTCCGGATCTTCTTCTTCTTCACCCATTTATGCTTACGATTTGATCTTATGAAGATTCTCACTTATCTAAGTTTTGTCTATTCAGTGGGAATCTCTGATTGGTTCATGCCCAATTAAAACGACCCGTTTACCCTCCATTTATTCTTTAAATTACTTCTGAGTTAATTAAGAATAATAATTGAATTAATTAAAGCTAAAAAGTATGATTTGCATGTCAATATGTCATAAGAACTAATGGAATTGATTACAGCTAAAAAGTGTGATTTGCATAACATGGTGCAGGCGGTTTTGGGAGTTACATACTGGGTATGAGCCAGAAGATTGCAACCAAGGCAGGAGAAGGTGACACTCCCATTAATGTCAAGAACCTTTCTCTGGGATGGCTAATTGGATTCATGTTTGCTGTGAGCTTTGTTGGGCTCTTCTCCATTGTCGCTTTGAGAAAGGTGCATGCTTAAAATCTTGTTCTAGATTTACTTCCATTCCATTTGTTAATCCTGCTGAATTAGCATTTCTCTTAAGTACTCCATTATAATTTATAACTAATTTAATTATGTCTTTATTGATATATACTGTTTCTTTGCTAACTATGGTATCAAAAAATTCCTACTCTGCTGTTTGTATGTAGATTATGATCATCAGGTACAGGCTGAGTTATCCCAGTGGAACTGCAACTGCGCTCCTCATCAACAGCTTCCATACCCCTGCTGGTGCCAAACTAGCCAAGTAAATTCTTCTTTGGCCAGACCCTCTTGCTGCTTGAGCCCTGTAAAATACTTCTTATTCTCTCAAATCTGATCCAATTGTTGCATTTTCTGCTGTACCAGGAAGCAAGTGACTGTTCTTTTCCGTACATTTGGGGGAAGCTTTGTCTGGGCCTTCTTCCAATGGTTCTTCACTGCTGCAGATGGTTGCGGTTTCAACAATTTTCCAACATTTGGCCTCAAGGCCTACGATAACAAGTAAGAAATCTGTAGTGTGCCTGCTACTAAAACTGCCTGATTCTTGCTCAAGCATTGTTCTTATGTGAAAAAACTGTGTCACTTCTGCAGATTCTACTTTGATTTCTCAGCCACCTATGTTGGTGTTGGCATGATCTGCCCTTACATCATCAACATCTCCCTGCTTCTTGGGTCAATAGTATCTTGGGGAATCATGTGGCCTCTCATTGAGAAAAAGAAAGGCGATTGGTACAGTGCAGAACTCAGCCCTTCCAGCCTCCATGGTATCCAAGGCTACAGGGTACGTACACCCTCCCGGAATCCTTTCTTGCTGCTCTGTTCATCAAGCAGTATCATGGTTTTGATCTGAATGTTGTTACACAGGTATTCATCACCATCGCTGCCATCTTGGGCGACGGGCTCTACCACTTTGCTGCTGTGGTAATCAAGTCCATCCTGGACATGACCAAGAGGTCTGCTGCTGTTAAGAGGGACACATCTGTGACCCCATTTGCTGACAGAAACTCGCCTGATACCAGAGACCTCAGCTATGATGACCAAAAGCGCACTGAAGTCTTCCTCAAAGGCCAAATCCCCCACTGGGTCGCCCTGGGAGGCTACGTAGGACTTGCCATCATCTCCATCATCACGGTCCCAGTCATCTTCCCCCAGTTGAAATGGTATCATGTGTTGGTGACATACATCATCGCCCCTGTCATGGCCTTCTGCAACTCGTATGGTTGTGGTCTCACCGACTGGTCCCTCGCCTCCAGCTACGGCAAGCTGGCCATCTTCATCTTCGGTGCATGGGTGGGCATGTCCAACGGAGGCGTCCTCGCTGGCCTCGCCGCCTGCGGTGTCATGATGAGCATCGTCTCCACCGCTTCCGATCTCATGCAGGACTTCAAGACTGGCTACCTCACCCTAGCCTCGCCCCGTTCCATGTTCGTCAGCCAAGTCATCGGCACAGCCATGGGCTGCGTCATTGCACCATGTGTGTTCTGGATCTTCTACAAGGCCTTCCCTCTCGGCGATGAAAACAGTGCCTACCCGGCACCATACGCCACCGTCTACAGGGGAATAGCACTTCTGGGCGTTGAAGGATTCTCGTCTCTCCCCAAAAACTGCCTCACTCTCTGCCTCGTTTTCTTCCTGTTGTCATTTGCCATGAATTTGCTGAGGGATCTCTTGCAGAGGGGCAACATAAAAGCATACAAGTTTGTCCCCAGTGCAATGGCAATGGCCATTCCGTTCTACCTCGGCTCCTACTTCACCATTGATATGTGCTTGGGGAGTTTGATTCTCTTCATATGGGAGAAGACGAACAAGATTCATGCCAATGCTTTTGCACCGGCTGTTGCATCTGGTTTGATTTGCGGGGATGGGATATGGTCTCTGCCTTCCTCTGTTTTGGCACTGCTCAAGGTTAACCCCCCCATTTGCATGAAGTTCCTCTCAAGATCAGATAATGCAAGAGTGGACACTTTCCTGACTAGTTAACTTCAAGTTGCAGCAGACAGCTAATGGATGCACCTTTTCTTTTGCCTTATATAAAATATTTGTATATAGGATCTAGTTACTAGTCTCATGTAATGCCCTTCTTTGTGTTGGCAATGCTTTGTTCTTAAAGAGAGCTAAAGAAAGCACCCAAATTCCTTAAACTTCAAAATTTATCCAAGTAATCTATTGTTGCTATTATAATCTGTGCTAATCTTTGAAAGTGGTTTATCGATAACAATTATCTCCCAATTCTTCAAAGTATGCACTGCGAACTACTTAAATTTGAGCAGAAGGTCAATATATTTTTATTTTGGTAAGAAAGAGGCGCTTTGTTTGTGAACTTCTCCCCCGGTTATTTACAAATGCAAACACAGCATGATGATTATCGCGGTAAGTTATAACGACAAAGTGATTAATGTGAACAATACATGTTATTGTCATCCAAGAACATCACCTCATTCAGAGTTCAGCAGGACAAATCAGAGTAGGGTCCGTTTGTTTACCTTAATCAGCGCTTACCTGATTAAGTATCTTATAAGTTAGGTAAAAGCCGGCTTATAAGCTTGTTTGTTTTAAGCTTATTTTTTATCCGATTAAGTTAAAAAATTAAGCCCACGTTATTCGGAAATAAGATAGGTTTTACAGGCTGATTTGGCTGAAAATAAATCGCGAACCCGATTCACCTCCTCCATCTCTGAAGCCCTTTCCATGGCGTCGCCTGCTTTCCATTTTGGCGCCTTCGACTCTCCTCGCTACCTGCTTCGTCCCGGATTTATCTGCTCATAAGCCATCCATTCCTCTTCAAGCAACAGTCGCTTCCCCCTATCATGTCGCTACACTCTGTCACTGTTGCTACCTCTCATCGCTGCCTGCTTCAACCCGGATTCATCTCGATTGTTCACCCAGCATCTTGCTAGTGAATCTGCAGCATCTCGCTAGGATTACTCACCTCCAGCTCTCAGATCATATGTGGTGTTTTCGCCCTAACCTCTTTGTCAGATTCACTGCATCAAGCTCTTTGTTCTTCTTGTTTTTTTGGTAAGTTCCTTTTCCGCTTACTCATGGTCTGCAATTGCAATTAAGTTAGAAAGTCAGACATCTCTGTCAGAGTCCCGATGTGTTTACAACTTTTTGAGCTTTAGGGTCTCGATGCCCACTTCCCAATTCTGCAAAGGTAAATCATTTCCCTTCTTCCGTTTGAATCTTTGATCTCCTTTCTGTTCGGTATTCCCATAATCGCCTACAATTGAGGCCTCTGGTGGCATAAAGTTTTTATATTTGAGGAAGGTGTTGTGTCGTTAGGGTGCTTGTGGAAATGTTTCTTGCGCTACTTTGACTTAATAAGCTAATGTTCGAGCTTCTCTTCTTTGTTGTAGTATTGCTTCTTTGTTTCCGCTCTGACCTTGGAAATCTAGCTTTGTTTCGTGAGCTGGGTTTTCACTGTTTTGCTGCTTCTTTGCCCCGAAAACTTCAATTGCCAGTATTTGCTTATTCAAGTTTTTCACTTACAGTTGCCGAAAACTTCTTTGGTGCAATTGATGTGTAAGCATGGCAGAATTCATAATGTGATGAGCCTGAAAAATCATGTATTGATCGAACATTTGTCAATTGCAGTATATAACAGTCTTTTATTTCATCTATTTCAGAATAGACATATTTTTCCTGCTATGAAACTTTTGGTTGAAATTATCATTGTCTGCAGTTATTTTTTCCTTCTTTGAACTTGGCATCTGCATATGCAAAAAGAGAAGCTATTGCTCCAACCCCTCTTAGGGTTGCTTTGAGCAAATTGTGGGAGCTTATGCAATTCCTTCGCTATGAATCAAATCTCCCTTGGCGAAGATTTCAACGAGATAGCATAGATTTGAGAAAAGAAAAGAATTGTACAAATGGATTTTCAGTTAAGAGATAGTATATTGTGCTGGTCCTACAATATTGGCAACCAGTTTTTTGCTCCTTGGGGAACATGTTATTGTTTATAATAAAGGTGCTTTTGCATACATTTTCCGGTATATAGTTAAATGCTTTCTCAAGCACATAGCTCTTGTTACCAAATCACAAGACACTCTTCCTTTGGATTTTTAATCAAGAGAAAAAATCAAATTAAAGCCTTACAGTGGAGTCCTCAACATTGACTTTGGAAAAGGGATTGGAAAGAGAGACGTTTATTTGCTGTAAGTTATAAAAATTTGTACACCAGTTTAGTTTTTTAGAGGAAGAATGTTACATTCATCAGGTATGATTAATGAATATGACCTATATCTTCGACAATATGTATTTATGTTGCTTCATTATGAATCTATGCTGTCAAATAAGAGTTTAGGAATGGAATTATAACTTTTGCTCAGTTAAAGCAAGAAACTCATTCGTAAAAATTGATGGGAGCCATGAAATTGTCAAGTGACATGATTGAACTATAGTTATTACCATTTTACCTGGTTCAAACTCCAAACTGATTTCACGTTTGGTTAATATTACGTTTGATTGAAAAGCATATTATTCTAGTACGTGATAGATGTAAAAGATAAAATTAAATTATAAGGAAAGTGTGAATGGGTTGGTTTGCAAAAAATAGTCTGCTTTGCAATGAACTGGCTATGTCTGGCTTATTGAATGCTCACATTAGACTAGAAAAGTGGTGATGTAAACGGGTTAAATTATCTATTCAATTCCATCTTTCAAAACACTGACTGATATTCATATGAGGTGCTCTGGTAAAAATAGCTTTGAATTGACTTGGGCTACAATCTTATGTAGTACGGTTTCTATGTGAAAGAATTCTGATGGAAACCAATTTGAAGAATTTTTGTGCGCAGCTATACAGTAGAGTTTTTAAAAAAGGAGAAATACAACTAAAAAAGTTGTTTACTGTAGAAGGAGATTAATTTATGTACGGAGTGCAATTTATATTTTGATTGCAGTAATATGTACGGAGTGCAATTTATATTTTGATTAATTTATATTCTTGGGATCTCCTAATTAAAAAAAATGCTATCCTTTATAATGTTCAATAATTTTTATGAGAGCTTGAGTTGGACTGTATCTTTGTTAATTTATATGGTGTATCTTGACCATTGGACATAGCTAGGATAATCATTGGTGAAATAGACTGAAAACTATTATTTCACCATTCGACATGTTGACTTGGTTAATGAATAATTTGTCCTAAATGCATAAAGAATTGTGTTTTATGCTGCATTGTTGCTGAAGTTGGTAGCTATGACCAGTAAGACCCTTGCCAATTTTATTTGTGCTTTTATATGCTGCTAACTTGCTTTTTGTTCTACATGCAAGGTAGCGCTGTATAAGGGACGTATATTCTTCAATTTGGTTCCAGATATAGGTACTCATAAATCTGGTCCTATGGCATGTCTTATGGTATCAAAGGGATGGAGGGGGCCGGGCTTGATCGGGCTTCTTTATTTTATGTGTAATTAGTGTATCAAATATTTTGGCAACAATGTGTAATGACTAATGAGTGATATCAATTGAACACAAGAGATAATGATGTTTTATTCCTTTTCTTTTTATTTTGAAAAGGAATGGATCCTAGAATTAACTGAGGTCAACTTTGTCACGTTGAAGCTTAAATTGAAGATGCAAGTTGTAGTTTTTGATCATTTATGAACGTCCTAACCAGTTTATAAACGTCTCTTGATTCCGATTTAAATTCAGCTAATTCAGCTCCAGATTCAGTTTCAGATTAGCTAATTCAGTTTCAGATTCAGCTAAATCAGATAATTAACTTTTCAGCTAATTAAGATAACTTTTCATATTCAGATTCAGCCAAAACAAACGGACCCTAGCCTCATCTTAAAAGTTAAAAGCCGTCAAGTCATTTACTTGACTTGAAAATAAAAAAGAGACTAAGGGTCCGTTTGTTTCGGCTGAATCTGAATCTGAAAAGTTATCTTAATTAGCTAAAAAGTTAATTATCTGATTTAGCTGAATCTGAAACTGAATTAGCTAATCTGAAACTGAATTTGGAGCTGAATTGGCTGAATTTAAATTGGAATCGAGAGACGTTTATAAACTGGTTAGGACGTTCATAAATGATCAAAAACTACAACTTGCATCTTCAATTTAAGCTTTAATGTGACAAAGTTGACCTCAGTTAATTCTGGGATCCATTCCTTTTCAAAATAAAAAGAAAAGGAAAAAAACATCATTATCTCTTGTGTTCAATTGATATCACTCATTAGTCATTACACATTGTTGCCAAAATATTTGATACACTAATTACACATAAAATAAAGAAGCCCGATCAAGCCCGGCCCCCTCCATCCCTTTGATACCATAAGACATGCCATAGGACCAGATTTATGAGTACCTATATCTGGAACCAAATTGAAGAATATACATCCCTTATACAGCACTACCTTGCATGTAGAACAAAAAGCAAGTTAGCAGCATATAAAAGCACAAATAAAATTGGCAAGGGTCTTACTGGTCATAGCTACCAACTTCAGTAACAATGCAGCATAAAGCACAATTCTTTATGCATTTAGGACAAATTATTCATTAACCAAGTCAACATGTCGAATGGTGAAATAACAGTTTTCAGTCTATTTCACCAATGATTATCCTAGCTATGTCCAATGGTCAAGATACACCATATAAATTAACAAAGATACAGTCCAACTCAAGCTCTCATAAAAATTATTGAACATTATAAAGGATAGCATTTTTTTTAATTAGGAGATCCCAAGAATATAAATTAATCAAAATATAAATTGCACTGTATATTATCAGCAATCAAAATATAAATTGCACTCGTACATAAATTAATCTCCTTCTACAAGAAACAACTTTTTTAGTTGTATTTCTCCTTTTTAAAAACTCTACTGTATAGCCACAAGACAAAAATTCTTCAAATTGGTTTCCATTAGAATTCTTTCACATAGAAACCGTACTACATAAGATTGTAGCCCAAGTCAATTCAAAGCTATTTTTACCAGAGCACCTCATATGAATATCAGTCAGTGTTTTGAAAGATGGAATTGAATAGATAATTTAACCAGTTTACAGCACCACTTTTCTAGTCTAATGTGAGCATTCAATAAGCCAGACATAGCCAGTTCATTGCAAAGCAGACTATTTTTTGCAAACCAACCCATTCACACTTTCCTTATAATTTAATTTTATCTTTTACATCTATCACGTACTAGAATAATATGCTTTTCAATCAAACGTAATATTAACCAAACGTGAAATCAGTTTGGAGTTTGAACCAGGTAAAATGGTAATAACTATAGTTCAATCATGTCACTTGTCAATTTCATGGCTCCCATCAATTTTTACGAATGAGTTTCTTGCTTTAACTGAGCGAAAGTTATAATTCCATTCCTAAACTCTTATTTGACAGCATAGATTCATAATGAAGCAACATAAATACATATTGTCGAAGATATAGGTCATATTCATTAATCATACCTGATGAATGTAACATTCTTCCTCTAAAGAACTAAACTGGTGTACAAATTTTTATAACTTACAGCAAATAAACGTCTCTCTTTCCAATCCCTTTTCCAAAGTCAATGTTGAGGACTCCACTGTAAGGCTTTAATTTGATATTTTCTCTTGATTAAAAATCCAAAGGAAGAGTGTCTTGTGATTTGGTAACAAGAGCTATGTGCTTGGGAAAGCATTTAATAGAATACCGGAAAATGTATGCAAAAACACCTTTATTATAAACAATAACATGTTCTCCAAGGAGCAAAAAACTGGTTGCCAATATTGTAGGACCAGCACAATATGCTATCTCTTAACTGAAAATCCATTTGTACAATTCTTTTCTTTTCTCAAATCTATGCTATCTCGTTGAAATCTTCGCCAAGGGAGATTTGATTCATAGCGAAGGAATTGCATAAGCTCCCACAATTTGCTCAAAGCAACCCTAAGAGGGGTTGGAGCAATAGCTTCTCTTTTTGCATATGCAGATGCCAAGTTCAAAGCAGGAAAAAATAACTGCAGACAATGATAATTTCAACCAAAAGTTTCATAGCAGGAAAAATATGTCTATTCTGAAATAGATGAAATAAAAGACTGTTATATACTGCAATTGACAGATGTTCAGTCAATACATGATTTTTCAGGCTCATCACATTATGAATTCTGCCATGCTTACACATCAATTGCACCAAAGAAGTTTTCGGCAACTGTAAGTGAAAAACTTGAATAAGCAAATACTGGCAATTGAAGTTTTCGGGGCAAAGAAGCAGCAAAACAGTGAAAACCCAGCTCACGAAACAAAGCTAGATTTCCAAGGTCAGAGCGGAAACAAAGAAGCAATACTACAACAAAGAAGAGAAGCTCGAACATTAGCTTATTAAGTCAAAGCAGCGCAAGAAACATTTCCACAAGCACCCTAACGACACAACACCTTCCTCAAATATAAAAACTTTATGCCACCAGAGGCCTCAATTGTAGGCGATTATGGGAATACCGAACAGAAAGGAGATCAAAGATTCAAACGGAAGAAGGGAAATGATTTACCTTTGCAGAATTGGGAAGTGGGCATCGAGACCCTAAAGCTCAAAAAGTTGTAAACACATCGGGACTCTGACAGAGATGTCTGACTTTCTAACTTAATTGCAATTGCAGACCATGAGTAAGCGGAAAAGGAACTTACCAAAAAAACAAGAAGAACAAAGAGCTTGATGCAGTGAATCTGACAAAGAGGTTAGGGCGAAAACACCACAGATGATTTGAGAGCTGGAGGTGAGTAATCCTGGCGAGATGTTGAAGATCCACTAGCGAGATGCTGGGTGAACAATCGAGATGAATCCGGGATGAAGCAGGCAGCGATGAGAGGTAGCAACAGTAACAGAGTGTAGCGACGGGATAGGGGGAAGCGACTGTTGCTTGAAGAGGAATGGATGGCTTACGAGCAGATGAATCCGGGACGAAGCAGGTAGCGAGGAGAGTCGAAGGCGCTAAAATGGAAAACAGGCGACGCCATGGAGAGGGCTTCAGAGATGGAGGAGGCGAATCGGGTTCGCGATTTATTTTCAGCCAATAAAACCTATCTTATTTCCGAATAACGTGGGCTTAATTTTTTAACTTAATCAGATAAAAAATAAGTTTAAAACAAACAAGCTTATAAGCCGGCTTTTACCTGACTTATAAGATACTTAGTCAGGTAAGCGCTGATTAAGGTAAACAAACGGACCCTAAGTCAATTGGTCGCCAACAAAAGTTAGAAGCCACACATGACTTGTACTAAACATTTTAAATTCCAGTTTTTTTATTCACATTTTTTTTTTATTTTGATAAATATAACAATAGCCTTGTTGGTAGTGTTGTGGACCTCTTTACCTCATTGGTTAAAAACTAGTAAAAAAAAGAAAATAATAGTTACTCTTTCTACGGCATAGTCATACTCCAGCTTCTTAATCATACTCTGAGAAAAGTGAATCCTTCCATTGGAAGGTGAGACTCACCTTTTTTAGTTTTTTTAGTGAGTCTAATTAAAAGCTGGAGTAAGATTTTAATATAAAGATAATAAAATAAGAATATCATCTTCGGCAAAAAAAAAAAAAAAACTATATGAGTTAGGGGCCAAAAATGTAACCCATTCTCTGATGCTTACGGTTAGCTTAAGTGAAATGTGACAGTAACATACGCCAATAAGTGCAAACGCAAATATAAGAACGGAAATAAAATAGTAAAATGGCAACTATGTGCCTTATTATAAATTATTAATAAAAAATAAAAAATAGCCAAATACTGGAGTCTACTCTATTATTCTCTAAACAAAACCATCTATCTGCTACTCTGATTTTATCAAAAAAGTGCATTACTTAAAAACCCTGAAGGGAACATGTTAATACTCATTTTCACCAATACTCAGTTTATGCTTATTCGAAAAAAGAAGTTTCCCGGATTTACATGCCCTTAAGGGAACATGCTAGAAGATAAACTCTTTCAAGCTTTGAATCTATAATGAGCGAACCAAATCAGTAGACAAACAGCGTGCTTTATTAATTATAAGCATACCCTGGAATGGGAGCAAGATGTGACATCACAGTTGCCAAATATATTCCGGAAGCCATTGTGATGACCGGCAGGGTCAACAAAGGATTGCGATATTTGAGCGGAAACTAGCAAGAGAGCCATCAGAATTAAAGCGTTCATGAAAGTCTCTTGGAATTATAGATCTCAAGAGAGCATCGATGAAAGACTCTCGGCATTAGAGTCAGAGATGCTCAAGAGATCAAGATGAACATCAAAACTAAACCTACTCACATAAAAAAGGCTAATCTGTGGTAACAAAAGACATGATGACCTTCTTCCTCTCTTTACTCCACCTCTCAACCCCACTTTTTCTGGCCTACCCCACCTCTCGCACATGTTACAACTTCATTAATGATGGTCTTTAACATAGGAGCTATTAAATTTTTTAATTTATTTATAAACTTTAATTTTAAAAGGTATATTCATAAAGATTTTCAACTCCTTAAAAGTTAAAATCAAAAATAAATTTTAATTTTACTTGATTCTAAACTTTATCTAACATTGAACAAAACTGACTTCTATTAATGGTAACTCACCCCTTTGACTATCCATAGATAAGTCAACTAACAGCTGACACGCACAAATATATAAATAAACATATATAATGCATAGTGTATGGCAAAGCCTAAGACCACATTGAGTAGCTTTGCCCTAGTACGAGAGAGTGTTTCTAACTATCAACTTGAAACCATTTGTAGGAAAATATTTTCACATCTAAAGCACATATCAAAAACTCACACATGAATATTAATTGGTCTAAATTAGTAAGTTCATGTGAATTTTGTATTGGGTCCACTTGTAAAGTCTAATTAAAATACATGTGTGAATTTTTGTGGGTATTTTTTGTTGTAAGAATATTACTATTCTTTGTTAAATCTAGCTAGTCGCATATTCCTAGTTTTCTGACTTCCTGTGCTACTTACCAAAACTATATTTTTCAACCAAAAAAAAAGGATGTGGGATAGATTTTAAGGCCTCACCATCTTGTTCTTTGTCCAATCACTATGTTCTTGCTATGAAAATATATTTGCATAAATGGAGCTATTTAGTCTTTTGATCTACTGTATAGAGATAATACTTAGTTAACAATTTACAAATGCCCAATTTACAGCATCACATTGCATGCTACGTTTCAACACTTATACTCAAAACCAAAGATGTAAAGATCCAAGAGTTTTTTCCATATTACCTGACCTAAGATACAAATATTTCATATTCCCTAGTTTTGTAAAAAACATTCTACCGAACTTAGGTTTACACAAAATAGACCAAAATATCCTTTCAACAAGGATTGGGTTAAAAATCGTGTAAACTAGTTGTGACAAAGCATAAACAAAGAGGAGATCGGAGCTCAAAGATGATTTGTGATTTTCGCCCGGCAGTTTTCATCAACAACAAATTCCGATTTCTATTCGGCAATTGTCGGCCTCCCTCACTTCATCGGCGATCGTTCTCTAATTTTTGTCCAAAAAATTCTAACCACAAACTATTTATCATTACAAAAGGAGATCAAGATGATACTGCAACTCAAAAAATGAATCTTGAGGGATTATCTAGGGAGAACATGGATATATAAGAGGGACTCTAGTATAATTGTAGAATCGCTATGATAGCCTCCTACCCTATTGTGCAAAGAGGGACTCTAGTATGATTTTTTATATGCAAGTTTTACTATGTAGAACATCTTATGTAAGCATATACACGATCTCAGAGGTTTTTATCCCTGACTTGATGAACAATTGTATAAATAACAAATACTAGTGAATATCATGTTATCAATAATATGCTATGGCGAATATCATATTATCGTATATGCGATATAGAGGAAAATAAATAATACATCTTGTTGGCATATCGTGTTATCGATAACACGTTATGGCGAATATCATGTTATTGATAATACGCTATGACGAATATCATATTATAGTATATGCAATATAGAGGAAAATAAATAACACGTCTTGTTGGAATATCGTGTTATCGATAACACGCTATGCTAACATATCGTGTTATCAATCGTGTTATCAATAATACGCTATTGCAAATCTCATGTTATTGATAATACGCTATAGCAAATATCGTGTTATCGATAACACGCTTTGGCAAATATCGTATTATTGTATATGTGATATAGAGGATATCGTAACATATTGTATTATCAATAGCACGCATTGTTGGCATATCGTGTTATCGATAATACGCTATGGTGGCATATTGTGTTATCGATAATACATTATGGCGAATGTTATGTTATAGTATATGCAATATAGAGAATATCATATTATGGGTTGTCGGCTTAAAGAATACATATCGTATTATCAAAATATGTTTTATTGACATATTGAGTTATTGTATATGCGATATGGATTAAGTGTTGGACATAGGCCATGCGGAGCGTGAGATTTTTGGTTCATTTAATGAGAGACATCCTCTTATTCTCGCATTCTCGGAAGTCTCGCGAGTCATGTAAAGTTGATGTACTCTGCCCGATTTTATTTGGATTCGTTGTACTCCCAAAAATCATTTATTTTTGCAGCATTCAATCCCCATTTGGCACAAGTCTCCGGAGTCCTTCAATCTATTCTAAACGCAACCCAATTTTTCATATTGCATGAACATTTTGTTTGTTGCAATTCAGCAAGCACTAAAGTGTCTTCCTTTGATTCCCCCTTTCGAACCAATTTTTGGATTGAAACTGGGAGGTGGCTCTGTTTTGGTTTGTTCTCTGGAACACAGGATTGAGAAGGATAAATTTTTTACTTTCTATCAATCATCTTTAAGTGGGTGATTTATTTTTTGTATGTTGAGTGTTTTGATTTTGCTCATACAAATTTGTGCCATTGTCGATAATTTTTCACCAATAATGAGATAAGAGCTTTGGTAAAGGTTTAGGTTTGACCTAAGGGATATTTATCCTAAACCAGATCATATGGGATTAAGTGTTAAAATCCAGGGAATATAGAATATTTGTAAATCGAGCCAGGTAATATGGAAAAAACTCAAGATCCAATGCATACTACAACACTAAATTGCATACTAGAGCTCAATACTTTCTTACATGAGCTGTAAGAGCTGCAATCATATGTTGTAAACATGGCAGTAGTTGTTAGTTGTCAGATAGTTATTAATGAAAGTCCAAGTTTCGTTTAGTGCTAGAAAAGGCTCGAAATCAAGTAAAATTAAAAGTCAATTGTAAATTTCAATAGTTGAATATGTTTACATGTTCATATTTTAAAATTGAAGCTTATAAAAAAATTATTAAATGACTTTCATATTCGAAAGCATCATTAATAGAGTTGTAACACATTTCGTAATTAAAAGATGTCATGGTCAGGTCAGATTTGGCATGGCTGGAGCCATAACAACATCAAGGTTTTTGCTACGACCACAATCGGATTTATGGTTTTGGGTGCCACACATTTGGCCTTTCTCATATGCGTAGGTCTAGTTTTAATATTCTTCAAATTTTGCTCATGATTCTTCAATTTTAGACCTATGTCTGCTTACGTGAAAAATGATATTTACACATCAAAACAACACAACAACAACTCATGTGAGTTTTGATTAGATTGGTTAAGTGAGCCCAAATGAACTTTGTGTAAGGCTCACACTTATTAAGTCCAACCAAAACTCATGTGAGTTTTTATGGATACTTTTATTGTGTAAATATCACTATTTTTTAAGTGAAATCCACTTTAAAAAACTAGTGTTACTTTTGATTGGGTTAAGATTTGGTTGAATCATGTTCGCGATTATAGTATTTGCTTAACAGTAGCATTTATGACCTCTAGTGACCTTTGAGTCTTTGATATGGCGGCATGAGACATGTTTCTAGTACTTGCCTACAGAGAGTAACCCATTGCTTATGGGGGGAACACCCATGGGCCTTCTATTTTTTTTATTTGCGGTGTACACAGGGTGGAGCTAGAAATTTTCTTTTGGAGGAGTAATTTATTGTGTCATTATTTTACTCCTTTCAAGTGCTCTATCACAAAAATTTATAAGTTCTTAGATAAATTTAAAAGTTAATGTCACCAACACATCTATCTTCTTCCCACGCATGCATTAAGTGCATCGCTATTGGATCTCAATTTGACAATGCGTATTAGTTAGAGGTTGGATTGAGGTCCCATGGCTTATGATGCACCCCATGCATACCATGCGAGCTGTATGGGATGCATACTATCATGAGTCTTAGGGGTTGTTTGGGTACTGAATCTGTGAAAGATTCAGTCTCAATTCAGTACTGAATTATTAGAATCTTGTTTGTGTATTGAAGCTGTACTGAATTAAAAATTCAGCACTGAAGTTAGATTCAGGCCTAAATCAGCCTGAGGTGATTCAGTCAATTCAGTCTCCTAATCACCATTTTGAAAATTACAGATTCTATTATTTTTTAATGGTTAGCGTTCATATTGATTTGAACCTCGAAGAATGTGTCATATAGGTAGGGCCCACTTTGAAAGTTCAAAATTACCTACCCTTGTAGGATCTTGTTTGATAGAGCTTGAATTTAGAAATGTAATGGTACCAAGAATGTGCATATCCGAGTTCGAGAGAGATAGTTATATTAGTTTAAAGTTTTAAAACTGGGTTTGACATGACATTTAAATTTATTCTAACAAATTCTCTACACAAACGTAATTCATATTTAGCGGTGAATTTTTTGAATTAATTCACTATTGAATTAATTCGCTACTGAATTAATTCCGTACCCAAATGACCCCTTAATATAAAAGTTATATATTTTATTAGAAAGATTTGTTTTATTCTATTTTAGGATGATTGTCTATAATTATAATTGCATATTCTCTCTGTCTTACATTAATCGTTCTATTTGGCAAAAAAGTTTGTTCTAGATTAATAGTTCTATATTTTATTTCATTTAAGTAGTTGGATATTTCAAGAAAATATCATTAGCTTATTTTCTCTTTTTTAGATGTAGTTTCACCATTTAATAAAGGGAAAATATATAAATATTAAAAAAATATTTACTAAATAATAGAGAAAAAAATATTTTTGATAATAGTGTTCTTTTTTGCCACACAAGATGGTTTTTTTATTAAAAAAATTATTTATGAGTTTCATCTGACAAAACTCATTTTACATAGATTTCATCTTTTTAAAAGATAAAATTAGCATATTATAGGCAAGTGTATTTATTTCATCTTTTTAAACTACAAAATCAATATATTGTTACTAATTTCGATTGTGAGAAGTATATTTGGCAAACCACGATTGTAGGTAAGTGTATTGTAAAGAATGAAATCAATACATTGTCACTCTAAAAGACAAAATTAATATATTATTATACATGTGTAAGTGTCTAGCAAGTATTGCAGCTCCAGCGCTGATAGCCCCCTAGCAATGCTAGCGAGAGCTGAAGCTATAGCGCCCACTAGATTTCTCCTTTATATATACCATCTCTTGTAGATTTGAGTGTGAGCTGCATAATAACTGCAAAACATTTAACCTTTTTCCTATTATTTCTATAAGTGGGTTCATACTAATCATTAATTTAGTATGTAATGCGATCAGTATAAAATGATAATTACAGCCTAAATTTTATTTTTTAGTTACCAAGAAAAAATGAAATCAATGTTGTTTTCAGCCTCTATGAATGGTTACACCCCAGGTCCCCTAACTGCCCCGCCACCCCAAACTCGGTCAAAAAAATAAATAAAGAAAACTTGGCATATAGAATCCCGGCTTAGGAAGACATCACAAAATGCATACCAACCCCTTTGCTTGATTTTATTAAATAGATTTACTAGAATTATTTCCCTTTTCATATATAAGGTTGTCTAGCTGGCATTGCAACTTCAGCGCTAGGTGTGTTCATAGATTTTCATTGTCCGAATGTTTGTCCGTATCCGTGTTCATTTTTATATGAAATAAACAAATTTTTTTGTCCAGGCCGGACATGGATAAAATTTTTTATCCGCACTAATAAGGAGCTACAGACACGGATATACCCTTGTCCGTGGGACTGTGTCTGTGGACGTCTGCCACTCTTACTTAACATTTTCTTAAATATAGTAATAATTATTATTAATTATTAGAAGAAAAAAAAATTAAAATTCAATTCTTATGTAATATTTTAGGACAGTCCTAACATGCTACATAGGCACTTGACTACATAAAAACATGAATTCAGTACCTATGTAGTATGTTAGAACAGTCCTAACATGCTACATAGGTACTGGATAGTTTGAAAATATAAATTCATAATTTATATAGCATGCTAGGATAATCTTAATATATTGCATAGGTATTAAATAACTTGAAAACATAGATCTAGTAAATATGTAACATGTTAAGACAACTTTTACATGCTATAAAAGTGCTAAATTTTTTAAATAAAAATAAAAATTTAGGTGTTGAAATATTTGTCCATGTCCGTCTGTGTCCGTAACGGATGGACTTGAATAAAGTATAATACAAACTAGGACGGACACGGACAAGAGTTATTCAAATGACGGACAGACACAGATAACCCTCTGTCCACGTTCATTTCCGTTCGTGAACACCCCTATTCAACGTTGGCTAGCCCCCTTACCAAAGGGCAAGTCATCAATGAAGTTACAACGCTCCCTAAATTTCTCCTTTGTATCTAAGCAACATAATAGGCACAAAAAATTTACTTTTTCCTATTATTTCTAAGTTGGTTAATACTAATAATTAATTTAGTACACATGCGATCAGTATAACCTGATAATTATAGCCTAAATTTTCATTTATTGGATAATTAATAATGATTAATTTCATGTTTTCAGTTACCAAAAAAATGAAATCAATATTGTTTTCAGCCATGGTAACCCCCAGTCCCGCTATCCGCCCTGCCACCCCAAACTCCATAAAAAACAAAATAAAAAAAACTGACATATAGGAAAACGAAAATAATCCTAGCGTAGACGACATCACAGAATGCTAGTTAGCTGAATGACATAAAGCAATTAGCCACACAAGAGCTCATATCAATTCTCACACTCTTTTATCGGTAAAACTATGCTCAAATTCATGGTTCCGTCCTAGCTAAAACATCCTCGCTACGGCTAAATAGTAGAAAACCAACCGGGAAGTTGGGAACACGAACATCATGTGAAAAACATGTAACAAGATCATCTGAAATTATGAATAGCTTTCCTTACCGACTCCTCATGCCTTCGTCGAGAGGACAAATAATATACACACACGAACCTCCACACAGCTTTCACTAAAATCACCTTACGTTTCCTACAAGGAAAGAAATCAAAAGGAGGATACACAGTTGCATGTACAATAATTTGGTGAACCTATAGCATCCTTGGCATTAGATACAATAACCTTTTTTGGGTAAGTTCGAGACAAGAATTTATAACATATTGACGACTCTATACAAAACAAATAAAGCCTCACTTGAGAATGGACGGAAAAAATAAAAATCTAGTCGACAAATAATAGTGCAGCCGATTCAGAGTTCACTTAACTGAATAGTGTATTAACTAAAATTCGCACTTGCTACCAGTTCAACGAACACTTCGAAATCTGGCTTTTGTTATGCAAGAGATACAATGAATATTCCACACTTATATTTACAAAAATCAGCCAAGACTTGAAGCCAGCATCCTCTAGTTAAAAAGGGGAAGTAGGAATTTGAAAGGGTAAAAGACAAAATTATATATACATGATTTTATGCGAGGTAAATGACAGAACCAGAATGAATCACCCGGTCAAAAGCTAATTTCTGTATCTGGTGAGATGATGTGTGTCAGTTGCATCATTTTTTGCACTAGTCAACAACTGAAGTATAGTAAAAATGCATACAGAAGCTGCTCTAGCGCCTACGTGAAAGGAAGAACTCATAATCTGGTTGTCTGTTCTCGTATTTTTGGTCTTCCTTGCAAACAGAAGCTGTTGCAAGTACGCAAGCACTCTCTTCCAGAGTCCTTAGCCGCTCCTTCAGTATTTCAGAGGGCCTCAAACTTGAACATCCTGCATTGTTCATGGTCCCAGAGTTTTTATGCTGAAACCAGCACTCACCCTGCAAGTAAACAATGTAGGTCAGAACCGAATGGAGAAACTAATTTCCATTCCAAAATTCAAATTAAAAAATAAAATCCTAGAAGATTGTTGTTTGCAGGGTTGACATCAGTGACATATGCTAATTAATAAATGGTAAGAAGAGAATCATCAATTATAAAGGATAAAGAAATAACATTAATTGGATTCACTAGATTCAAAATCCATCTAGTCAAATAAAAAATCAAAACACCTGGGCATTGAAACTCTGTAAGCCAATAACAGGAGAAGCTATACAAGGATCCATGTTGAGTAAGTCCAATGAGGCACTTCTGTAAATGAAATGCCCAAGTGAATGGTATGTCAAAAATGCAGCACGGAAGTTACCATCAGGTATGCGATAAATGGGATACCAAGCAACAGAATACCTGACACACAACAAAGGATCATGAGATAAACATGTGAAATAGAACATTTGAACCAAGGAATAGTTTATAACATCTGTACTGTAAACATGTACATAAACAAAACCAAAATTGTCAAGTATCTCAATTTACCATGATAAAGGATGCATATCATGCAAATTCAAGTGTTCAAGCTTAAGCGGATCCCCAAACATTTGGCTATTTGAAGTGCTTTCATTTCTGACAAGCTCCTGTATCCTGATCATGCAACACAACACGGGAAAAAAAAGTGAAAATTAGCCATTGGCCTTAGTATGTAGATGGAAAAAAGACTGATTTGATATTCTGATGGCCTATGCATGCAAATGATAATATTTTCCTTCCTCAAATTTTTAAGTCCTGGTGGATCATGCAGAAACATATTCTCCATTAGGCACAGTAACGACATAAAAAAAGACTTAACAGGAACAAATCTTTCATAAGAAATGCTAATGCATATACCCTTTTTAGGCTCTTAGGGCCAACAGCTCCTAAAGGTTCAACAAAAATGGTGGAAAAGAGCCCCATTCATGACCTTCCATGACAAAACTTATTTCCCCTTTAAGGGCTCTTCAACCTCAAAAGCCTGAAAGTTCTCTGCCAATATCAATCTTTTGCTATTTAAATATATATTCTGGTGATTAAAAAAGTCAAAAAATACTGACATTCAATTTGATCTCTAGCAAATATGTTCCTTTAATATGTTCTACTAATTTTATAAGCTCCGACTTTCCAAGTTTTTTATGTTATGCTTCCTCAGAAAACAATGCAAATGAAGAAACACTTTAAAATTAAAGTCTTGAAACCCCTCTAGATCCAGCCTACCATGATAGGCTGGTACTAAGCAGAAAATATTAGCAAACTGGTATAGCTTACTTTTCAAATAATGGTCGGCGTAGCTGAGGTTGCTCAGTTTCAAAATACTCGAAAAGGAGTTCCAGATCACCAAGCTGAGGAACAACACTGAATGCATTTAATGGATCTGAACCAGGAAAACCATCAAGATGCCGGTGCATTCCTACATCCTCATCTTTCAAGGGCTGGGGCAGAAGCATCGCAAGCATGGGAAGAAAACTGGAAGCTGTATCTTCAGAGGATTTATCCCCGAAACAACTTTTAACATCCTCAATATCAGCAGTGCAACTCTTAGGATGCCCAAACAGTTGCACAGCTGACAAAAATGGCACAAAATAAGCATGAAATGTAAAACGATCAGGTCCAAGTCTCTTTGGTTGAAAATCCTCAACTTTAATTTCCAGTCCACAGCTCCCCGGCCTTTCATACCACTGCCAAAGGTTTCCCAAAGAAAGATTAGGTATCTGATGTCTGCAGAGAGAATCACCAATTACCTTATTAGCTGAACATGAATAGCAAGACAGACGACTATATGCTTGGCAAAGAATAGGAGAGGCAGCATCAAGAAATCTCTCAAATTCAGCAAGAGGGTGACCTGTGGCCAATTGAACAACTTCGGATTGAAGTCTTAACCTGTAGGAATCATTTACCGCTTGAACTATCTTTTCAGCACCAGTCAATGAAGTGAACATTGTGTCTGTCTCACCACCACCTACATTGTGATAGGTTCCAGATTTAGAAGCATCAAGACTCAACTTGATAACCGCTTCATCTGCCTTGGTAAATGAGCCATTTACAGGCCCAAAATTATTGCCATCAGGGGCTCTTTCTTGTTTATTTAAGAAACCCAATTTCCTTCCATTCATATCTTCCAGACTCCTAGCAGCCAATGACCTTTCAGGGAATGATGTGGTAGAACAATTTCTGCTAGTGCAGAACGTCTCTACAGTTTTCCTTCCAACAGGCACCCACTTTTGCAACAAACATCCAAATTTCTGATCTTGATTTTCACAATCAGGATGTTGAACTTCACTCTCTAACTTCGTATTTTCGACAAGTTCATCATCAGTTAAGAAGAGAGAATCACCAGAACAGCTGTCAGGCATAATAAATTTGCTATGAGATATCCGATCACATGACACAGTTGTGGCTGAAAGATCAGGTAGTAAACTATGTGGAACCCCCATACTAATGGAACAAGTTTTTTCCAGTGACCTTGTCTCTTCCAAATGTGATGGTAAGGTCTCAAGTGGACGACAATATTGGGTGCTGCTGTCAGCTATAGGAAATATTTTTTCATCAACAGTTGCTACTTTTTTTTGTATGATACCCATTACTGCAGCACTCTGTGACTTGATCTTTCTATCATGACGCTTCATTCTGTAGTTAAGGTTTTTACTTTGCTTTGAGTGCAAGAAAAATTTACCTACATACTTTGTAATGGCCTTATTTTTTGAAGCTTCATCTTGTGACCTTCGCAAAGAAGAACATGAATCACCATGGCCTGAAAATAATTCAGCAGAATCATTTTGAGGTGTAAATTCATCAGAAGTAGCTGGCATAGAAGTATTATCAGACACATCACTTTTCAGGCTTGTTGACATATCATATCTGATGCTCAAAGGACTCATTTCTTCCAAATTAACTGGATGCATCCTCTTTGGCTCATAAACAAATTCATCCTTATCATCCTTTTGGACCCTCTGCCAGACAGCACTGGGGTTCTTGCTTCCATTTCGGCCAGAAACATGAAAAACACCTTCCTGCCTATGGGCACATGATGAAGTTCCAGTCAACTTTCTAATATGACTAATCCTCTTGCTTGATAAAGCTATTTGAGTATTACTGCTGCTACAACCCTGCTTATCAGATTCTCCCTCTCCCAGAGTACTACATACTCTGGTATTATACTTGTTGGAGTCACGAGAATTTCCATAGCAATGAAAGCCCTTGGCAGAAATTGAACCACTAATATCACAAGATCCAATTGAACCATCAAGAAAAAGATTATTATCTTCTGTGTTAGATGACATATTTTCAAAACCACTCCTAAAATTCCTACTGCCATCACTATTACATTTACACTCATCTGATAATGCATCTCTAATTATATTCCCAGAAAAAATATTATAACTGTAACTAATGCTATGATTAGCACGAGTAAGTACCTCATCAGAACTAGAAAGAACAGTTTGATTCATGCTAGAAGTACTTCGAAGTTCTGAAGACCTTCCATCAACCAACTGATCTCGAGTAAGATTTTCTGCAGTAAGATCTTGTGATATAGATTCTGTCCTTTTCTCTTTTAACTCATGGGGATCTGATGTGCATGAGGTACAATGCTTATTGATGTTGCTGTCATCAAAATTTTCTGTAATGTCCACAACAAAAAGAGTGGTAGCATTACCAGCCGTGTTTGTATCCGAAATGTGATCACTCCCAAAATTTTCATCTTCAGAATAGTGTTCATGGCCTTTCTCTGTAAGTATACCATATAAAGATGAAAATTTCTTATTCCAATTAGCCTTCCTTCTGACCTTTTTTCTTGAACCTTTCTTCGTAAGTTTATTAGCATCAGATCTATTAGTGTAGGGATATGTTGAGCTGTAAGCATCACATTTATCATTAATCAAGCTAGACAAACCATCATTCGATGCATCATGGATCTCTTCAATGGAACCGGGAAAAGCCAGGGCAGTACTACCTTCTTTGGTTAGAGAACTGCTAATTTCTTGACATTGTTGTACATCTGCCTGATATGATTTCAATGACTTTCTTGAACAATTATTCCTCCTATGTGCTCTTTGCAGGTCATTATGAAAAGAAACAGGTTGCCAACAAACTAGATTTTGTTCATCCATATTTAAATGAATTCCATATCCCGGATTGATACCCTGATTGATTCATATAAGTAGTGGGACAAATGAAACCAGGAATTTCCAGTGTGCATCACGTGTGAATTATGCAAAAATAAAAAACCTGACAATAAAGAAGAAATGAACTACATCAGAAATGTAAAATTGGTCAAGCTACAAAATGGAAAGCAACACTCCAACAATCACAAGGAATGTTACCTTTGATCAAAACATCTAATGATCACAACAGAAACCTCAGGTCCCCGTAATAAAATAATAATAATAATAAGGGTAATAACAAATATCTAGAATCATTGACATTCAAAACCCACACTAACTGGACCAAAATTAAGCCCCTACAGAATTGCAGTACTGAGACCTTTATATTTAAGTTGCAATCAGATTGCTGTGAAGATCTCGTTTCAGCATAACAACTTGTTCCTTTTAAAGCATTCTAAACACTGTCATTGGCACTTCTGGGGACACAGTGAATCTTCAGTTGAGCCTGAAAGCAATAAATGAAAATCAAGTATTCAAACTACGTAAATTAATCCATAACATCGAAAAACATAGTAATTCCACCTTCATATGAAAATTTCTAAGGCTTGAACGAGCCATTGCATCTAATATGTTATTGTTTGAGCCAGATAATTTTCATGCCTGTGAAAATTATAGTTCACAACCAGCACTACAACACGTGGTCTAATTTATGCAATTTCTATGCGATCAAATGATGCAATATCGTTCATGCAATCAAACAATGTAAACATTAGTTTTCGTTTCTAAACATTAGTTCTTTTCTTTCTTTCATTTTAATTTCTATCTCTAACAAGAAAGGCATATTTTTTACTGAGGAAGATAAGAAAACTCCAAAAGAACTACGTCTCCAAATGGTCATAATACTTCTTTTTCTCAGATTTTCCAAATTTAAAAGCAGAACTCAAAATGATGGATAATTTCTTTTACAATATAATGATAGATCATGAATGACAACAAAATACTAGGGTTCTCCATTTCAAAAACTTTGCCATTCAAGTACAAGTAATACAAGTCAATGGCCTGCAAGAATAATAGCCATATACATAGAATTCAACGTAAATAACAAACGGAACAATTCTTTGTAAACAATGCCAAGAACACTAGCTACTTCTTGCTTGCTCAATTCACTTACTGGAAAAACAATGATACAATCGAAACCTCCAATCAAAATAAAATTGTACTGGGTTTCAGAAACGTAAAAGAAGGCAAACCTATCTACTTTGCAGAAGGAAATAATCTCCTTAAAAGAGTAAAAAAAGGAAATGAAGAACTTACAAACAAATATAAGAAAAAAGAACAAAAAACAGCATATGAAAAGCAGAAACATATAGTCCAACACTCTGGAACTCAAAAAAAGTTTCACGGCTTAAGCATTTAGCTTAAGAACCATATGAATTTGATCAACAACATTCAGCTGAAAATCTTTTTTAGATATAACCTTCCGGACTAAAACCTAGTGTATTGAGTTAGAATATTTCAAAGTTATCACATTTTTCATAAAACAAAATAAATAATGTCAGAATTTAAAACCAGGCAATCATATATATATATATATAAAAGGAAACTCTTGTTGAAAAGATTTAGCATTTATAAGAGAATGAGAGAGAGAGAGAGTTATAATAAAGAACCATCGATTTTCAACCATATTTTTCAGATGATCCATCTGCTACTTTCCAAGATAGTAGGAGATAGGGGGGAAGAGAGAGAGAGAGAGAGTTATGACGAAGAACCAACGATTTTTTAGAATAATTTTCACACGATCCATGTGCAACTTTCCAAGATAATAGAATGAACACAAATACCTTCCATAATGAGTAAGCCAAAGAACGAAAACAAAATCAGGTAGCAAAACGAGGTTCCTAATCAATCAGCCCTTACAGTACAGCCACTTTTACGTCCCAGTTGCAAAATGAAAAAAGAAAAAAAAAAAAAAAAAATATATATATATATATATATAGCAAAAAAGATACCCATCTCATGCATCTCCAATCTAGAAGATGAATTCGACCCAGAACTAGGAAAAAAAATGAAAACGCACATAAAAAACTCTGTCAGACTTCTCTGGGCCAAGACCACTACACTTGCAAAGAACCCAAGCCAGCCCAAAAATGCAAAGATCATCAGGAGACAGGTTCAGCGTCAAACTAAGCAAAAACTTCCATATCAGATAAAGAACTACGAGTCCCGCAAAAAAAGTGCGGCGCCATTAGTACAGTTACTAAAAATGACCAGAACGCATCCGAACGAAAATGGAAACTTCGAAGCCTCCAACAAAAATGGACGGCGGAGGAGAAATCGAGGAGGCCACCCATCACTGATCACGACCAATTTAGAGCAAACTAAATTAGATAAAATAAATCATAACCTGGTGCGTATCGACTGCAACACAACGTGACACCGGCCAATGCCTGTGGAGAAACAGAAGTGAGAAGACGCAGAGAGAGAGAGAGAGAGAGAGAGAGAGAGAGAGGAAAGAAGGGGTGGGGACGGGAACCGTGGATAGACATCAGCCACGAGGTGCTGGGAAGGCACTACTGGGACGTAATCCTCGAAGAGAGTTCGATTCCCCCCTCATCCATGGCCAATTTTGTTTCACATGTCCATGAGATACTACTAAACCGGACCGGCCCGGTTCGTCATGCCGGCGGTTCAACCGGCCGAGCGAGTATGACCTGGCTCGGTCATATGGACCTTTGACCCGGATGGATGGGCCCATTTCTTACACCGATCTAGTTGAACCCAGTCAAACCGATCCGGGTATTAAAACACTGGGTAGGACTGCCATCTCGGTTATGTTAGGCGGGTTCTTGCATGAACCGAACTGGAGTCGAAAACGGGAACGAAAATTTCATAAGCAAACTTGAACCCAGTAAAGAACTTGGAACCGACGTAAAATTGGTCTTTTTTATCAAAATCGAACTGAACCCAATATGGAATCGAAACAAATTGAGAACCAATTATTTCCCGTCACCCCACCAAAGGTTGTGAACACCTCAACCTTCTCTCTATCTGCCATCCTCACATGCGGGTGCTATTGAGTGGAGACGAGTTTTTACCTCACGGAGTTTTTGAACTCAAAGTCGGAATATTTGGCACAAACTCAAACTCAACTCAATGCTCGAACAAGCTTAAGCTTATTAGCTCGAACTAAAAATATTAAGCTCGAGCTCATTTTATTACAATGGCAAGCCCATTTTGAATTGAGCTCGATATATAATTAAAAATAAACTTAATTTTGAATTCAAATTTTCAAAATTAATATTCAATAAACAAATTAGTTATATAGAATGAGTTGATCATTTTAAAATTATATGAAAAGTTACAAATAAAAGTTAATATATGTTCAAAGCAAACTTGCTCAAAGCCTCAAACTAGGCTACACTTGAGCTTTAGTTACTCCCAACTCTCTAATATATATAATATCAAAATATCATTATTAATTAAACATGTATGAAAATATAATAGCAAATTATATAATCGATGTTGTCCCTACTTTAAGATTTTATTTTCAGGTTATGACTACCTTCAAATTTGATCTCAATATGTAGCAAAACATCTTTGGTATGTTTCAAATAAAATAGGTTAATATATTTATATATATATTATAAAATATTTTTATAACATCCATTCGAGTTCAAGTTAAGAACGAGTCAAGTGTGAGCCGAGTTCGAGTTTTATTTGAGTCGAGTCGAGTTGAGCCAAGGTATGCTTAAGCACAATTTGAATATGTTCAAGTTTGAATCGAGTTCAATCCGAGCCACTTCGAGTCGAGCCATATTTGAGTTAAGTCGAGTTGAGGCATCCTTGCTCGACTAGCTGCTCGATGAGCCGGCTCGGCTCGTTAGCACCCCTAACAATATACAATCATATATATGTACAAATATATGATATATGAGACTCATTTATATGATTGTATGTCGAATTTATATTCGAGTTTGAGCTCAAGCCGACCCAAGTCGAGCATGGGCATGCTCGAACTCGGCTCAAGCCCATTCGAGCTTGAATCAAGTTTGAATCGAGACTAGTTCGAGTATAGCCTAGTTCAAGCCAAGCCAAGCCGATCCAAGCTCGCTCGGCTCGTTCACAACCCTAGCAAGCATGCCTAGCTCATGACATGGTCAAAAGTCTAAATATAAAAAAAATACATTATAACAAAATATATTTATATATTTTAAATATACATTTTTTTAACTCTTAAAGAGGTGGAAATTGTATCTATGTAGTTTGAGTACATGCCAAATAGGTTGACGCTCACTCAGTTATCTATTATTTGTAATTTATCTTTAACACCTCTAAGATAAAAAAATTTATATTTAAACTATCTAAGAAATTAAAAATTATGTAAAGTCTCCTTTTATCTCCTCTCCAACTTTGGAGCTTAATCCATTAATTCTACATAAAGTCAATTCTTAAAGCATATGCAACACTCCACCATCGTTGAATATAGTCAGCTTCTCTGATAGTCTATGTTTCATGAATCAAAAGTAAACTCTAAAGTTATTGTAGACATTGGAGGTATTAGTATATCATGCGTTATAGCAACAAGTACAAGATAACTTTTTCCATGCACCAAATTAAAATATCAAAGTAATTTATTGGGAAATTACTTAAATAATAATTAAAAAAAATATTTACTACTTTGGACTACTGGGAAATATTTTCCAAAGTGGTGTTCCTTTTTGCCACACAGGTGCTAGTCAAGCAACTGGTGTCTGCGTGACTTTTAAAAAAATTTAGCTAATTTTGTTGTTTAGAAGGACAAAATCACCTTAAGGCAATTTCGTCCTTCTAAACAACGAAATTGCCATGACTTGTTCTTACTAGTCTCTATTTGTGACTAGATCAGGGCTTACAAGCTACAGTCACCAAGCAACTCGAGTCAAATCATGGATGTTGGGGGCAACCCGCGGCGGCCGGGGGGAGTGGCGACTGACGCATGAAGCAATTTAATAAACAAGACCAGGATCCATGAACTCGATCCAATCTCTGGCATGCGCTTCCAATTGTTGTGACGATGAGACTCATGCTCTTCACGATGCAAGCATTTTTTAATGCTCTTATTTACTGTGAGCTTAAGAAACACTTGAAGGCAGTTCATCTACTATATTGATAGTATACACGTTACCATATTAAGCTGGGTTTATGGTGAGAAAAGGAATTGTCGAGGAGGGAGCTCATCTGGTAACTTCAAGCGGCAGTGGGTCCCTTAATGGATGCAAAATAGGGACATCACATCCCGTAACCCTTTATCGTCAGCCTTACATGCATTTGGAGAAAGGTAACGATCAAAACGACAAAATCACCATACTTATATACATTTGGAAAGATGAACAGTAAGTTTTATTTTCCTGTGCTGCAGATCAACGATGACCAATGAGACTATGGCTGGCCACTTGTGCACAATTTAAGTAACTATTCCCCAAGTCCACATGGCGCTAATGTCATTATTGTTTCTGTAGTCTTCCTAGCATAATTGAAGTCCAAGAGATATTTGATTGACAATCTTCTAATCAAAGAACGATGGGTTGAAATTTATAAGCACTGAACGAAGTGCATATATTCAAGGAGGCAGATAAGAGATTGTTTGAAGGAATCCGATCTGAAGGACACAGTAGCATCGAAGCTGACAGACAACAATCTACTCATTGCCTGGTTTGGCTGCTCACATTTATAGAAGAGAAGACGACTGCCAACAGAATAATGTGTAAACAAGTGCGACTTTTTGGAATTTTTATTCTAGACTAAAGGTATTTATCAATGGGATATGTATACAAACATGTTTGATTTATATGTGCTACGTAGATTAGGCTCTCTAGAAAATGATTATAACCTTTTTTTTAAATAATTATTACGGTAAATCCTTTTTTTTATGTAAAGAAACCCTAAACAAATACCCAAAGTACGACAAATGAGGATAGCCTTATTACAGTTTGTCATAAGAGACGGATAGCCTAATTTATAGGAGATGCCTCGGGAGTATAACCGTTTGTGTTTGTCATCTACCATCGAGATGCTCTTTTGTTGCAACATCCCTGCTCTCATCGGCTCGATGATGCCAGCGAGATCATGCAGATGTCTATCCGGCAGAGCAACAATAGCTCCATACTTTTTTTTTAAATTAATATGATTTCGTCCTTTAGAAGGACGAAATCGGGTTAAGTTTTATAAACTTTAACCCGGTTTCGTAGTCTAGAATGACGAAATCAACTTAAACCTGATTTCGTCCTTCTAAATGACGAAATTAGCTAAAATTTTTATATAAAAAAAAGTCATGCAGGCACCAGCTGCTTGGCTGGCGCCTGCATGGCAAAAAGGAACACCACTTTGGGAAATATTTCCTAAAGTGGTAAATATTTTTTTATTTAAATAATTTTCCCTAATTTATTTCTTCTTTTATTAGATAATTAATAAAAATAATTTATAAATACATAAGTAATTTATTATTAGAGATATTTTTGTATATTTGTTTAATTCTACTAAATAGTAACCAAGAAGGGTCATTTCTATTCAAAAGACTTGGAGTAGTAGTCCTTCTACTACCATACATGGATATATAGCAAATAAACAAAAATATCCTTCTCGTTGCTTGCCACCACCCCGCCTCCCCTTCCATCTTCTCGCTCTAGTATACTATGCTCTCCACCTCCTCCCTGCCAACTACCAACTGCCAACACCTCCTTCCCACCGATCGCCATCACCATGCCTCCCCTTCTCTGCTCAAGTTGCCCAACCACTCACTCCTCCCCCTCCCTCTCCTTGCTTAAGTCCGCCAAGCCCTCCAACTCCTCCCACCAACCACCACAACCCTCGTGTTCCCCTCCCTGTTTCAATTGTCGAGCCTCCCACTCCTCCACCTCTCTCTCCTTGCTCCAGTCCTCCAGGCCCTTCCACCTCCTCCTCGTTGGCCGCCACCACCCCTCCCAACTCTAGTTGCCTAGCCAACTCATCCTTATTGGATGATGACGTTGTTCTCTGCCTTCAACAATTGACGCCATTCTCCGCCTCCATGCTTCCATTGTTTCTCCTCTCCGCCTCTTGCCCATGTTCTCTCCCAATCGGGAGTACGACATCCCATTGAAGGTGCATGGGGTGCAGTAGGACGTGCATGCCTAATGTGCCTAAAGACAAACCTACAAAATGAAAAATGGATAAATATCTAAAAGGGAAGACTCCTCACTATAGTTATGGCCTTTACGAACCCTTTACACAACCTCTTCTTATTAGGTAAACCTGCAACACAAAGGATGTTGAGTATATGTGTATACTCAAATGGGATTGAAAAACCAAAACTAATATTTCGACAAAAGTACATTGAGGAGGAATCATTTGAGTAAATAATTTGATAAAAGTCGAGTCAAAACAAACTTACCTTTCAATGACACAATGATATTTACAAGCAAAATGATCCCAACATTAGAAGCTTCTCTAGACACAGTAGCACCATCTATGAGTTCATAACTCATTCTATATATTTAGACTACTACAAACTCAACTTCAAACTCTTCCTGCTTGCCCCACTCCAGACATACCATGAAGCAAGGGCCCAGTAGGGCTCATGGACTCTAATGGTTGAAATCCTGACTTTCATAATCATCGAAACCTTTTGTATTACACTGTGTTGGACCAACCATCTTTTTATACTCTAATACATTCGAACCTAACTCCTAGGCTAGGGGAGCGGCTATGCATACAACTCCCACTTTTAAAGAGATGAAAAACCATGATCTTGTTTCCTATCATACCATTCTGTATATGTGGCTAAAATAACTCACTTGAGGAGCGAACCCAACACTAGGATCCTTTGTCTTTGAGTGTCTAATGCATCAGTTTTGATGACTATTTATCACAAGGACTCACACACATGCATTAGAGTGTACTTACCCCTACATAATACATGCACGTTTGACAACATCCAATTATGCTTTCAAATTCAAACCAAATCATGCTATTGTGTAGTTATTTAATAGCATAATCACTTATGCTAATTATGTTAGAAATCTCATAACTTGAGGCACCACTGTACCCACACCGACGTGTCAACCAGGGCCCTGATGATCATCAATGTGCCACTAATGTGTTGTGTAAGATCTCTAATTTTATTTTGATTTAAATTCCTTTTAATTGTGTGAATTTGTGTGGTTTTCCTTATTTGCCTATTTGATTTAATATTGGGGTTATGGGTTAGTTAATTCTGACTTTATTAAGGTTTAATTTCATTTTTAAGAGTTTTAGTGTCAAGCTTTATTTACCCAATTTGTTTACCAATTTAATGGCATTTTCTCTTAACTTTTCCTTAATTAAGGGGCGCAGACCCCACCGTTGGACCCACATCCATGTGGGTGGACATGCGACACATTTGACCCTCTAAATCTTCTATTATTTTATTTCAATGGGTTTGACTGTGATTAAATGCATTTTTAAGCTAAAAATAACCTTAATTAGCCACTTAAGGCGTTTTGACCTATTTTTCAGTTTCAGCCTAACAGTTTGTATACCCAGCCCAAAACCCTTACTATTTAATGAAAACCTTAGCCTATTTGTCAAATAGGGAAGGGCCATGTTAGGATGGAGGAAATGCTCTACCCCCATTTCCCAAAGGAGAAGGTTGGATTAAAGATTTCTTGATGATTGAAGCTATTTCCTGGATTCAAATGCTCGTGAGAGGTAAAAGATTTTTATCTTATGTGATTTTCTTCATTAGAAGCATGATTATAGGTTTATTTGAGTTCTTGCTTTATTTTGATGTTTAATGGAGATTTGTTAAAAATATGTGATTTATGGTTATGTTCTTGTGATTGAGCATGAAAATGATTAGATCCATCATGTTCTAGGCTTGGATCTTGATTACATATATAATGTTCTATGGTGATTTGTGGATTTTAAGTGGAATTTCAAAACGTTTTCAGTTTGATTTTCAAGAGGTTGAAAACGAACTAAAACGAACCGTTTCGACCATTCGAACGGCCTATCAGGCTGATTGAATGGCCAAGTGTTCGAACAACCTGCCACATCATTCAAACGGTTGTACTGCATGCTGGTTATTTTGGTCATTTTTGTGGATTTTCAGCCATTTCTTGTTCTTTTCTCGTAATTATAATTCTTTATGACTATGATGAGTTATGACTACTTATAGATGTCATTTAATTGCATGTGAACTTTCTTTGAATTATGATTTAGCTCAAGCATGACGATGATTATACTTGTTTAAGTTTAACATGATGTTATACTTATCTTGAATCTATATTTCAATGATTTCTTCGCATTTATTCCATGATTCTAGTAGGACATGGTCATGATAAATTATGAACGCTTGCACATATAACATTGATTATAGGTGAATCATGTCTTCCAATCGAGGAATTGTCATCTTTGGTTTTGAATGCAGTCTTCCAATTATCTCCGAGCTACATTCTAATTTGATGATAACCAGACCTTAAATCCACTTTAGAAAAAAATTTGAGCCCCTGCAAGCATGTTTAACATGTCTTCCAATATAGGAATTGAAAATCTATACTTAATTGTGATTTTGTTAATGGCTCTTGAATTTACACACATCCTCTAAGATCCATCCTTCTTATGAACATAAAGAGTTGGTACAACCATTGGACTTGAACTTTCTCTTATCAAACCCCTTTTAAGTAAATCTTGAATATGCTTCTGTAATTCAGCATGCTCTGTTGGACTCATTCAATAATGAGGTAAATTAGGCAATGTAGCACCAATAATCAAGTCAATCTTATGCTGAATATTGCACATAGGGGGTAGGGTTAAGGGCAATTCATCATTCACCAAGTGTATATATTGTTGAAGAAGCTCTTATACACCTTTGTGTGCATGAATAGGTAGGTTTTCACCAACTGTTAAGGCATTCCTATTTACTTAAGCTAGAACCACTTGCTCAGTTCTCCATTCTGAAAAAATATTACAGGCAATTGCAACCAATTTCTTTGTTTTGTTAGCTTTTCTACGATTGTGCCCAATTTTGATATTGATTTTTCCTTCATTCAAACTTGTTGAAACAAGATTTAAGTTTTCATTCAATGAGTCATTCTGTAACACCTTCAGTTTCACTGTTTGAGGATGCAGTATTATAGTTTTTCCCTTGAATTCAAATCGAATAGTATTGGCATGACCATCATGTATGATATAAGTATCAAACTGCCAGGGTCATCCAAGCAATAGTTGACAAATTGTCATATCTAAAACATCACACACAATATCAGCTTTATAATTTTTTCCAATAGAAAAGGTACTACACATTGTGTATGAACCTTAATTTCTCCCACCTCTTTAATCCATCCAATAGTATATGGTTGTGGGTGAGGGGTAGTAGGTAAATTTAATTTGTCAACCACTGTCTTGGTTCAGTACAACCTCTGTCCACAATATCTTTGCAGTTAGTGTCCTTAATAGTTCCAGCAGTCATAAACAAATTATGTCTTTGAATAGGAACTGATTACTTAGGAGTTATATTTTAGCAGATTCTTCACTTTCTTGTTCTCTATCATCATATACCTACTCATATTCATTTTCATTTTCACTGATGTCAGTGTTATCTTCCCCCATTGAAACCTGTTGACATGCCATTACTTTAGATTTAGAACTATGTTCTCCTTTTTTGAGTGGACATTTAGAAGAATAATGCATTTCCAGCAAGAGTCTGGTTTAGGTGTAGCATATTCATTTTTCTTCGAACCTGGCATTGAAAATGTAGGTTTAGAATTCCTCAAATTGTCTTTTCGTTGTGACCTTGCATAAGTGATCAGTTGCTCTTTATTTCTGCTTTGTTGATGATTAGAATCTTCCCCCTGCATTCTAGAGTAATGCACATTTCTAGGTTTAATCTGTTCCAACAAAATTTCATTGAGCAAGGCTGATTGAATTGCTTCTATAACAATTCCAATTGGCTTAGAAGCTAATTGTAACTGCAATTCATGCATAAGGCCTCCTATAAATCTATGAATTCTTTGAGCTTTTATTTCATTTAATCCATTTCGAGTTGAAAGTCTATGAAATTCTTCAACATTTGTAGATACAATGTTTGAATTTTGTTTACAATTCTAAAATTGTCTAAAGAGTGATTGTTCATAGTCAACAGGCAAGAACATATCCTTGAGCAATTTCTTCATGCGTGGCCAAGAATGAATTTGATGCTTACCTTTACTTATTGTATCTTGTTGGATCTGATTCCACAAAGTTGAAGCACCACTTTTCAATTTACAAGCCACCACTTAGACATTTCATATCATCAGGAACTTCCATAGAATAAAAGTAACTTTCTACTTCTACTAGCCCGTCTAAAAACTCCTCAATATGCATTTGACTATTGAAATAAGCTAGATCAACTTTAGGCTTAAATCAAGGTATGAAATTATTCGAACCTGAATTCTTTGATAGATTAGGATTTGGTTGACAATCTTCATCACTAGAAAACGATTCAACACTCTTTCTAGGTCTTAAAACTCTGTGATTTCTTGTCTGATATGGTTCCGCATTTCTCGGATCTGGATTCACAGTTCTCTGAGTATCTTGACCTTGATTCACAGTAGCATTCATGAAAGCGCTCAAATTGCAGTTCATCATTTCCATCTGAGTTGCCATGAGTTGCATCGATTGTTGTAGTTATTGCTGCAACGTCATCATATTCGCCATGGAAGATGAACTTGAAGCATTATCACTGAATGTTTGCCGCCATCAAAAATAGCTGAACCGAAGCTTTGATACCAAATTTGACGACAATCTCAAATTGAAATGAAACTTGAAAATGGAATTTCAGACTTTACTAAGAAATTGAATGAAAATTACAAAACTAACAAGCTGAGATGCAATGCCTAGTTGAATATGCAACTTCAGCTCATCAAAGCTCGAGGAAACCCTCACATGGAATTATCCAAAGTTCAAATCAACAACAACTTGCTTCTAATTACAATTGAGACACTATTTATACTAAACAAACACTCTTCTTCATATCTGGATGACTCAGATCAAGTTCAAATATTGACGGCATTAATTGAAATCCTGTTTCCATTTCACTGTTCAAACGTCCATTTGGAGAAGATGACCGACAAACTTAATGGTCTCTTATTTTAGACTGAAATGTCAGAAGTGCCCATTTCAAGTTCGCGTATTTACCCGATATACCAACGCAAAGTCTTTTGGCCCATTAGTGATTACCAAAAATGCCCTTGTCTATTTTAAAACCTTCACATCTGCTCGATAAAATGCTTGAACCAAATTCTTCTCCTTTCAGCTTTTGTAAAACATTTTGCTCCTGCATTAATCACCGAGTACAAAATAAATATTCTAACATACTTTGTATTATACAAGAGTTTCAAAAGATGACATAACATGCTTTTATACATCAGTCATTGTAAATATTACACTAATTTTAAAAAATAAATAGAGACTTTAAATTATGAAAGCTCTTCATCCACTTCTTCAAGTTCTATAGTTACACATGTAGAATCTAAGGGTGGGTGTGTAAATTCATACTCAATAGGTTGAATTAAATTCTACAAATATGCTTCATGAATACATTAGTTTTGTTATACTTTTAAAAATTATTCAAAAAATAATAATTTTCAAAAATAAATAATCACAGAATGTCGCAATACCAAACGACTTACACCCATGCTTATGGGTCAACAAGAGACAAAAGGAGAGAGATTTTCCTATAATTTCCCAATTCCTGTGCATGCCAGAGCCAAGTGTGGCGGTATACAAAATCTTTATCATGATAATTTGTAGTTTTGAAGAACATAGAACTACCCAGAGGGTATAGGTACCCAAAACACAGAAAACCTCTACAAAAGAAAGTAAGTCTTAAAAGACAAAGTTTCTTTTAAAAATAAATTAAAAAAGTCTTTAACAAAACCTCTATAAATCAAAATAACAACATAAATCTATAAATTTAAAACCACCTACCTCTAACCAGCTTAGGTTCTTCCAACGGTCTTAGGTTATGGTAGTAAGAGTCCCTTCTCAAGGTTTCTCAGTTTTGAGTGGTCAACTCAAGAAAATAGTCATTCTAGTGTGTAGAACACCCTCGATTTAGTAAAGAATGACTTTTGAACAGATTCAAATGGGTTTACAATAGTCCATAAATAGTAAAAGTAAGATGAGGTGGGAGATAAGGTTTTCTCGGATTTAGAGAGGTCAAATCAAGAAAATACTCTTACAGAGTATAAAACACCCTTGATTTAATAAGTAACAACTTTTGAACGGATTAAAATGGGTCTAAAATGGCTCAGAAGCAATAAAAGTAAGAAAATGAGAGAGAAATGAGGATGTAAAACAAATTTCACCCCCGGACGGTATTTAAACCATATGAAGTTGGTGCTGCATGCCAAAAATGGTGTGACGAACGCAAGTTTGTCGCGCGTCGCTCAGTCGCGTCATGCGCGCCACTTTTTTTTTAAGCTTATAATTTCAAATGATCATATCTTTCTATCTAGGACTCGGATTGATGAGCACTATGAAATTAGATCACTTATGAGTAGGTTTGATCATACTTTACAAGTGGATCCAGCCCACATAACATGCTTCCCGATGTCATAACTTTCATTCCCGACCTCTATTTCTCACATTCTTCGACTTGTTATGCTTGTCTCTTCGAGCTCTAACCCACATTTAAAAAATTATTAAATAATAAAATATAAAAAATAAAATTTATTATCAATATTCATAGTCTTTACTCGATGAATAAAGATCGTACCAGAAAATTAGGGTTGTTACACCTTTGTACGCATGGACATGTGAACATAGAGGAGAGAGAGGACTAAAATAGATTATTGTCAAGATAAATTATTTAGCACTCTTAGAGTAACACATCATCATGTAGACACGTTATCCCCCATTAATTTCTTGCCACCATATGTTACCCACATTTCCAATCATGTTTGAAATATGTTACCAATATGTTTGGAATTATTTCATAAATGACAAACACACTTATATAAGTGGCAGCTATAATTTAGGACTCTAGGAGCACTATGCTAGAGAGAAAATAGAGTTTAAGTAGGAGGTAAATTATAAAGAAAACTCAAATGAATTAAAAAATTAGGTCTTACTCAAGGGTAGAACCATTATTTTTGCCTAGATGGTGCAAAGAATTTTGCTATGAAATACAAATTATAGAAAAAAATTGCGATACTACATAATATTTAATAATTATTTGCAATTAGTTCTTTTGTTATGGAAGTTTACATTACTTTACAAGGAGTCAGTAGCTCACATATTGACTTTTATTTGAGAAATTTATCCATATTTCACTATTGAATAGAAAGATTTTTTACTCTATGTATAAAATATAAATAGTATTTTGGTGAAAGTAAAAACAAGTGAAAATCAACATTATAAATTAATTTGTGAAAAAAGTTACATTTGGGATAGTTATATCTATATTTACATTTTTAATACAGTTTCTAAGAAAATTAAATAAGTTTTTTAATAATAAGAGAATTTTTTTGCCATAAACAAACAAATAAATATTCAACACTAAGAGTTCATAAGTTGACACACATCATTTTCATTGGAAAAATTTAAAGATTTTGATTACTAAATTATTAATCTAAAGAAACAATATTTATACACATACTTTATATTTTTTAAGGTACATGTACCATATCTTACAGAAGAGTAATTGAGTGACATTGGCATGCTGCTGCATTGTTGATGTCAAACTCATTTACATCAAGAGTAACACGAGTTGTCCAAGTGAAGGAGAAACCATGAATGTGCTTGGGACTAAGTGAAGAGGACAAATCCCTAGCCCTTCACCATTTTTTATTGAGAATAAGTGATGAGACTCATAAGATTCTAGGAGGTCCAGCCTCCATCCCCTTTGGACAATTTCTTAAAGGGTCTGTGTATCTCGAGTTATTTGTCGAAATTGCACATATCAAACATGCTTGCAATATGTATTAAAAGGCAGTCACACGATCAAAATCATGTGGCCCAAAAGTGCATAACGTATGCTGATGTACATGCACATGCCCGCTTAATTATACAGATATATTATTCTCAATGGTCTTTTTAGGGGGCCACCTAACAAAATATTTTTTTAGTATAATTTTGACTTTTTCTTAGTTGTGATAGCACAAGCCAAATTTTCTACATCCAAGTACAAACTAAAAATACTTTTTTTATGAGGGGTAATTTACTAACATGGGAAATTTATTTAAATAATATTAAAAAAATAATTACTGATTTGGACCACTTTGGGAAATATTTCCCAAAGTGGTGCTCCTTTTTGCCACGCAGGCGCCTGCCAACCGCGTGGCTTTTTTTTTTAGTTGATTTTGTCTGTTAGAAGGACGAAATCAGCTTTAAGTTGATTTTGTCCTTCTAAAGGACGAAACCGGGTCAAGCTATAGTTTTGTTGAACCGATTTCGTCCTTTAGAAGGACAAAATCAACTTAAAGCTGATTTTGTCATTCTAACCGATGAAATCGTGGCGAGAGCGGAAACTGATTTCGTCCTTTTAAAGGACGAAATCGTCGTCTTCTTACAACAACTCCGCCTCCCGTCTTCAGACGCATTTTTCTCCATCCAGACAGTCCACTCCACCGCGACTTTGTGCACTCCGCCACGATTCCTTCCGCTCTAATGCAATTTTGTCTGCCCCAGCCTTTATTTCGTTTGCTCAGCCTTGATTGAAGCTCTCTTTTGACTACCACCTTGCCGCCGAGTCCGCCAAGCCAATTTAGGTAATGTTTTTTGCCCTAGTTTTAATTTAGGGATTTGATACATTTAATATTGTAAGGGAAATTTGTGATATTTCGTAATGTATGCCTTAAATATTCAATTGTTAGATTTTAGGGATCTTCTTGTGTTATGTTAGTCATTAAAAATGATTTTGTGTGCTTAAAGATTTAATTGTTAGCGAATTTTGTTAGTTCATCTTAGGAATTTTGTATGCTTAAAGATTCAATTGTTATGGTATTGACTATGAATTTTGTAATTTTTCACAATGTATGCCTTAAAGATTAAATTGTTAGATTTTAGTGATCTTCTTGTGTTATGTTAGTCCTAAAAAATAATTTTGTGTGCTTAAAGATTAAATTTTTATGGAATTTTGTTAGTTCATCTTATGAATTTTGTGTGTTTAAAGATTTAATTGTTAGGGCCTTGATTGTGTGTGCCCGGACTTGTACTAATTAGATTCATTAAATTAACATAGTAATATTTTCTAAAGTCCTTAGGGACTGGTTAGTCTTTAGGTTAATATTTCTATCAATAGGTATAGAGAGATTGCTTGATCTAATATTATTTTAATTTATTGTTTATGAATTAAGTGAATAGAGATGACAGAAGAAATGATTAGTTTTTTAATTAACTATGACGGACGCATAGAAGGATTATTAATTAAAAAACCATCTACATTTGATGAATTTGAGATGCACGTAGCAAGTAAGGTTGGGTTGGATCGAAGTAGATGGAAAATTACTATAAAATGTAATATTCCGTCATATGGATCGAGAATGATACTAATGTGCATAAATGATGATACATCAATGGGTTTTATGTTTCACCACTCATGTCACAAAATTTCTTTCGAGTTATTTCTCGAAAAAGAGGCCCAAGTGACTAGTGAAAGGCGAAGTAGTTTACATAGAAGCTCTCACAGGAGCTCACATAGGAGCTTAGATAGAAATGTGAACAATGAAATGCATATGCAAATACCGGTGGACGACGAAGAAGAAAGGAATTTATCTATGACAGTAGCTTCAAATGAACGTCATAGGTCGTCTGCCCCTATTTACGATGGAAGTGGACCGAATTGGAGGTAAGGTTTATTAAGCTGTAAATCCTTTTTGAATCTTATAATTATTAATGAAATATAGGATGCTAAATTTTGAATTTTATTTGTGTGTAATATGGAAGGTCTACAACACATGCATACGAGCCATTTAGCTTTCAAATGTCCCAAGGCAGTGCATGGTATGGAACTCAAAGTTTGATGGGTATTCATTACCCCTACACGTATGTTGGTCATACCAATGCTGGACCATCTAATCAAAGGTGAAATTTATATCCATAGATGAATACAACATTTTTAGGCATATATAATTTAATAATTATGCGATGTTCTTATGTAGGGGGCATATGTCCACGATGAAGATATTGATGAAAATGAGGCTAACAAAGGTGAAGATAATATTGGTGAAGTAAGTGGAGAAGATTCAGATATGAACGAAGAAGAGATAAGAGGTGAAGAAAGCGCTCAACAGATGGTTGACGGTGAGGGGGATGATGCGGTAGATAATGCTATTGCTACAAATGATATGAATGTGGATGATGAAGAGCCGCCATACTATGAAGTGGAGCCACTTTATGCATACATCACAGATGAGGAGATAGATGTGGCAGTTAATTCTGCCATGGATATGGACCAACAAAATGAAGATGAGTTATATGTTGGCCGCATCTTTGAGAATAAAGAAGCATTCGTTACAGCCTTGCAGGAATATTCCATTCAAAATCATGTCGAATATAAGGTTGTACGAACAATTTTTTTAGTGTATACAGTGAAGTGCATTGATAGTACTTGCCCTTGGAGAGTTCATGGCTGAGTAAAAAGGGGTGGAGGGTTCTTTAAATTAAAGACGTACAAAGGTGACCACACATGTCGGAATGCCCAGCTTAGCACAGATCATAGGCAGTGTAGTGCCTCTTTTATTTCAAATGTCATAATGCCCGCTATCCAAACCGAATTAACTCTCACACCGGGGGATATTATTCAAAGAATAAATGAGAAGTATCATGTTGACATATCCTATAAGAAAGCATGGACAAGAAGGAATATGGCGATCAAGGCTATATATGGGGATTGGGTGGAATCATATAAATTGTTGCCAATGTACCTACGGGTGGTGCAAGAAGCGAATCCTGACACCTACTACCGCTTAGAGGATGATGTAGTACCTCGTGCAGATGGTGGCACTTGTAGGAGATTTATAGGGTTGTTTTAGGCATTTGGGCCGTCTATAGCGGGGTTTCGACATTGCATCCCTGTGATTGGTATTGATGTCACTCACTTGTATGGTAGATATCCTGGTGCTCTTATGGCTACAAGGCTATAGATGGAAATAATGGGTTATTTCCTCTAGTATTCGGGCTTGTCGGGAAGGAAGATGAGACAATTGGAAATGGTTCTTAATGGAACTGAGGGATCATGTACTAATGGTCATGACAGACATCGTTATTATTTCAGATCAGCATAAGGGGCTTCAAAAGGCTGTGCTTGAGGTTCTTCCCGAGCCTCTGTACCACCATCATTATTGCATTTGTCACATAAAAGCAAATTTTAAGAAGGAGTTCAAAAATGATTCACTAATGGACTTGATTGGGGCAACAGCTTGTGCACTTACAGTCGAAAAGTTGGATGCTAAAATGGATTTGATTGGTCAGGAGAGTCCTAGGGCAAAACATCTCCTCTTAGGGAGAGAATTGCATCCTGCACAGTGGTCCCTTGCCCACGGTGGTTGTGGGACATTTGGCATGACGAATACAAATATGGCCGAAAGTTTAAATAGCGTATTGAATGGGGCACGAGGATTACCCATGCAGGCTTTAGTGTCAGCTATTTTTTATCGGGTCATAAAATTCTTTGTTAAACGATCGTCTGTCGCATCTGCCATGGCTACCCCGTATATTCCTAGAGTGTAAGCGATAATGAGAGAAAAAACAAGAAAAATTGGGGAGTATATAGTTAATAGGATCAACAGCGGTCAATACGAAGTGACGTCTATTTGTGGCTGGAAGGTTATGGTAAATGCGAGAATGCATACTTGTACATGCAACATCCCTCAGGTTTATGGTTATCCTTGCACTCATATTATCGCCGTGTGGGCAAAGCAGCGGGAGCCGATACAGGCATCACTGTTTTACACATCGTCCACTTATAAAAATGTGTACTCCGCAGAATTTAATTCTCCTCGTGGTCGGGAGTATTGGGAGAGGGATATACCTTTTGTGTTGTACCCTCTGATAGCAACAAGACAACCCGGTCGCCCACGGTCTGTTCATATTAGGAATATAATGGACCGTAGAACGATGGAGAGAGATGGTAGAGGAGGATATAAATACGGGAGGTGTAAACAGAGTGGGCACAATAGTAGAGCATGTAGAAATCCTCCTGTTGATTGGTAAACATATAATCAATCTATTTATTTATTCTCTCTTTTAGGTATGATAAAAATGTTCCTGATGAATAATGATGTGATCTTAATTCTCCGTCCGCAGATCATATGGATCATGCAGATCCATCTTACCGGCCATGCCCGATTGATGATTCTGTACTTTCACATCAAGAGACACATAGGTCGATAGCTATTTGGAGAGGAGAGGTATGATAACTCTTATTAAAATTTGTTTCATTTTTTTTGACGATATAGTATGATGGGTTATAATTTTAAAATTTATTATAGGACCCTGGGTGCCTTGAGTGCACCGAACACTTTACGTATCTCCACCATTGGCCGGTGGATGATCGTATGCTGCCCTATATTGAGCGAGCGGGATTTGGGCATTTCATTCATCTTAGATACATCCGTCTCGATCGGCCTCTATTGACAGCTCTTGTTGAGAGATGGAGGAGGGAGACGCAGACGTTCCATTTGCCCTATGGAGAGATGTCCATCACTCTCATGGATGTGGCAGTTCTATTAGGACTTCGCATCGATGGCAATGCGGTGACGGGCACGACAGGAGGAGCTCATGGTGATATATTAGTTAGACTCCTTGGTAGAGCTCCTCCTGCTACATTCATGCGTGGTAGCCAAGTGAGCCTTCGATGGCTCTTACAGGAGTTTTGAGAGCTCCCGGCCAATGCTACGGAGGTAGTTATTGAGTAGCATGCACGAGCCTATATTTTACATCTACTTGGAGCGACAGTATTTGAGGATACCACGAGTAGCCATGTACATGTGGCCTATCTCTCCCTCCTTTAGGATTTCGACATGGCGGGTGTGTATTCATGGGGTCTTGCATTTTTATACCGAGAGTTAGAGAAAGCATGTCAGGCCATGACCTCGGGGATTGCAGGCTGCTTGACCCTTATTCAAGTAAATGGATTTATAACTTTAAATAGTTTTTTTCATGTATAATTCTTTAATTTTAGTTAATATGTTCATATTTTCTGACATAGCTATGGTCGTGGGAGCATTTACACTTCGGACGACCAAGTGCTGAGATGAGTCACTTAGCCGAGGGTGCTCCATTAGGAGCGAGGTAAGCTTTATTTTTGTTTAACACTTGATTATTTTAGAATCGTTTCATATACATTTGCTGAACTCATTTTTTAAATTTAACTCCTTAAGGTGGAATGTTCGGAGAAAGAGAACAGAAAATCCACAAGGAGTCCTCCGATTATACAGAGGAGAGTTAGACCACCAGTGGCCATATCAGGTAGTTTTATTTATGTGTTGAACTTTTCTTGTAGTGTTTATAAAAAAATATTGTCGTTATTTAAGCTAAATTATTTGTATATATTGTATATGTTATTTGGTAGTCGTACTCACTAGAAGTATTGGCTGCCTTACCTCCTCTATGTACTGACAGTCGAAACGTGTGACTATCTCGAACTCCATTAATATGTTATGAGATAGTAGAGATGTATGTGCCAGATAGGGTAATGCTCTAGTTTAACATGGAGCAAGGGGTCCCACCGTCTCCTGTTGAGTATATCCATTGCATCACTCGACAGGGTCGCCATATTACCGATAGGACATTACATCATGCGTCATATATCACTCGATGGGAGGATCAGATAGCCACTATTATCGGAGGGGAGATGGCTATGACATCGCGAGATGTGCGTAGCGCATATATACAGTGGTATTTACTGATTACACGACGATATATTTTGCCCCGCAATGATATAGAGGAGATGACATATCAGCCTAGGAGAGCATCTGAGGCAGCTTTGGTAAGTATAAATTTGTTAATTAAGGCACATATTATTTTCTTATTTCTTATTAATTATTTATCTAATTTTTAATTTATTTTTTGATAGCTTTGTCTAGCTCGACGTACGCATACGTATTTGACTGACGCAATTAACACCTACACTTCGAGTGAGGATTTATTAGCAACATGTCAGTTGGTGATTAGGGAGCATGATGACGTTATTCGTAGCTTGCCACTGCTTTAGTCGGTGATTACGGATGTCCCTAGAGATTATCCTATCCACGAGGCTGCTCAGACACAGCCTCCTCACTCTTCATTCCATGATATTCCATCGTCATCAGCATCGCATAGTTCTCCTCCATGATCATTATATGGAGTCACTGCACATGTAGCTCAAGCAAAGCCGATTTTATATTATAGACGACATCGGCCAGCTCGTGTTGAACCATCTATTACTTATGCGGAGCCGAAGCTAGTGCTAGAGCCACATCCGGAGCCTAAGCCACAGCCAGAGCCGGAACAGTCAGATCATGAGGAAGAGATCACACAGCACCGTCGTGGCCGAGGTCGAGGACGTAGGAGATTGTGACATTTGCGTTGTTTTATGTTTATTTTAAACTAAATATTTTCTCCCATTGTGTGTAATATATTTGATAAATATTTATATTTTATGTTTGTTTTTATTCGACGATGTCAATAACTTTAATGTTATCTTTGGTATGCATGAAATGTCTGGAATGCATGAACAGGGACAGGTGTTAAATTTAGTTTAAAACATATCTTTAAAAAAAAATTAACTAGATTTCGTCCTTCTAAAGGACGAAATCAGTGTATATGTGATTTCATCCTTTAAACGGATGAAATCAGCTTCGTTTGCTGTGAAAGTGGTTAAGTGTCGCGATTTCCATCCGTTAGAAGGATGAAATCGGTTCAACAATATTATAACTTGACCTGGTTTCGTCCTTTAGAAGGATGAAATCAACTTAAAGCTGATTTCGTCCTTCTAACAGACGACATCAACTAAAAAAATAAAAAAAAACTACGCAAGTACCACCTGGTTGGCTGGCGCCTGCGTAGTAAAAAGGAACATCACTTTGGAAAATATTTCCCAAAGTGGTCCAAATCAATAATTTTTTTAATATTATTTAAATAATTTTATCTACTGACATTTACATTGCCTATAGTGCAATGCTCATTTATGAAGTTGGGATAAGACTTCAGCATGTGTAAATACTAGTACAATAGTTTCTACTTATCTAGATGGGGCAATTACCCTACCTTGGTTCCGCCCATGGTCTTACTTGTAAAGTGGGTAAATTATTAAAAAAATTATTATTTAAATAAAAAATTAGCATACAAGGTGAGAGAAGAACTTATTTATTAATATAATGTCATGTAACTTCATCACTTAGAGAGAGATTGTCACTTTAGAGTGTATAACTTAGTGTTTTTCTTCATTGTAAGTGACGAAATTAAGTAAAAATAAAAATAAGTCATACAGGTGCAAGTTACCATAATGATGTCTATGTGGCATGTTAGAACACTAATTTAATAATTTTTTCTCTAATATAAAATGATAATTAGTTATTAAAATAATAATTTTTAATATTTTTCCTTAAGAAAGTCGAGTACTAATGTTCCCAGGAAGCCCCTTAATTGAATTCCAATGGTTGCTATGGTTGATGAGTTAACTCGTGTGAAACAACCATCCCTTATTTCAATCCATAAGTGGCCGACACTACCCTATCAATTTGTTTTTTTAATGTGGCTATTAATTTTTTAGGAACTAAGTGTCATAAACTAGAAGTCAAAACACCTGAGAGGTACTTTAAGAATAAATAGTGGAGTATTTCCAATAACAAAAAAGTTAAAATGAGCCAAGGCTCATGTGCATGTGTGAGACAGGGGATCTCGAACCGTCAGAACTCAATTTGACACCACAAAGGGCATGCAGTGATTCAAACATGCATACCCTTTTAATTATATTATATATGTCATCAAATTGAAATTCGAACTATCCACAAAGCGTACGCCGGGTTCATACAAATCAGATTCTTAAAAAGTAAATAAATTAAGAGTGGTGCTATATAGCAAACCAAAATCTCACGTTAAAATTCACGCGTTGATGTGGCAGTAAAGTCTTAGATGCCACATCACTGCCCCTTCTCACCCCACAGTAAAGTCTTAGATGCCACGTCAAAGTGCTACTTTAGTAGTGTTATGACGTATGAATTTTAACGTCGTGAAAGCATTTTTCATTTATTTACTCTTAGTTCCCCTCGTGCGTCAAGCCCGCTCAATTCGACCATTAGCTTTCAAACTATATGCAACCTCCTCCCCGACACCTTACCAGCTACAATATTTGACCATTAACGGCCTCTTGTAGGTTGCCGTGTTGGATTGCCATTTAAGATACGTCAGATTTGGCGTGAGTATCCGGTGGGAGGAAATTAAAGTACCATTAAAGATACGTGACAGTGGCACTTTGCACTCCTATGGCATTAGGTAGGCCTTTTACCTCCATTAGATATAGGTGTCTAAGGGCCCACATGGTCCACCAGGATGACATGTTTCACGCGTCAAAAACTCTATTTCATTATTTTCACACCGCTAATGAGTCCTTAAAACTTTATTTTATTATTTTTACACCATTAATAAATGGGGACTCATCAATAATATGAAAATAATGAAATAAAGTTTTGACCCAACTCATTAATATAATAAAAATAATAAAATAAAATTTTGATTTATGAAATTTCAATTTACTCGAATATTTTTCTCTTTTTGGAGGAACTATTCCGTTTTTGGAGATCCTTTTATTGTCAAATATAAGTAGATAGAATAAAAAAAGAATACGTTTATATACACCTAATAATCCCCTCAGTACTTTATTAACTCTAAACCCCTTTATAAATTTATGAGTAAAATAAAAGGGCATTAACTTATAGAGACAAAGAAAATTTATTAATTATAGAAACCTCAATTATAACTTTACCTAACATAAAACGTCATTAATAGAGGTGATTGTGTAAATAGACGAAAATACCCATTCGTGTAAATCTTCTTTTCTCTACTCGTCCATCGATTTCAAATCAGATCACCCCTTTCTGTTCGATTCCGGGAACAAAGTTCTCCTCTTCGTCATCGTCGGTGTTGTGTTAGGGCTCGAAGATGAGGCAACAGTCGCTGATCTACAGCTTCGTGGCCCGGGGGAACATGATCCTGGTCGAGTACACAGAATTCACGGGGAATTTCACAAGCATCGCTGCACAATGCCTCCAGAATAGGGGTGTTCACGGACGAAAATGGACGCGGACATAGGGTTGTCCGTGTCCGTTTGTGTCCGCCTTAGTCCGTAATATACTTTGTCCAAGTCTGTCCGCTACGGACATGGACAAATATTTCAACACCGAAATTTTTATCCCAATCCAATTTTTTTAGAACTTTTATAACATGTAAATGTTGTCTTAACATATTACATAAGTACTAAAACTGTGTTTTCAAGTTATCTAATACCCATGTAGTATATTAAGATTATCTTAACATGCTATATAAGTTCTAGATTTATATTTTCAAACTGTCCAGTACCTATGTAGTATGTTAGGACTGTTTTAACATAGTACATAAGTACTAGATTCATGTTTTCAAATTATCAAGTGCCTATGTAGCATGTTAAAACTGTTCTAACATGGTACATAAGTAATGTATTCATGTTTTCAAATTGTTAAGTACCTATGTAGCATGTTAGGACTATTCTAACATAGTACATAAGTACTAGATTCATGTTTTCAAATTGTGAAGTGCCTATGTAGCATGTTAGGACTATTCTATCCTAACATGCTACATAAGTATTGGATTCATGTTTTCAAGTTGTCAAGTGTCTATGTAGCATGTTAGGACTGTCCTAAGATGCTTCATAGGAACTGAATTTTTTTTTTCTAATAATTAGTAATAATTACTACTATATTTAAGAGAATCTTAGGTAAATGACAGACGCGGACGTCTGCGGACACGGACAAGGGTATGTCCGTGTCCGTAGCTCCCTATTAGTGCGGACAAAAAACTTTGTCCGTGTCCGCATCTGTGTCTGGCCCGGACAAAAAATAATGTCCATTTTATATAAAAACGAACGCAGACACGGACGGACATATGGACAATAGATATCCATTAACATCCCTACTCCAGAAGCTCCCCTCCAGCAATAACAAATTCACTTACAATTGCGATGGCCACACTTTCAATCACCTCGTTGAGGACGGTTACAGTAAGCCCTGCGGCCTTCCTTTTGTTCTGTCGTCGGTATTATGTCTTGATTTTTTTCAAAGAAATGGCTGTTTTACGTTAATTAAGTAGTTGATTTTGGATCTGTTAATGTAAGGGTGTTCATTCTAGAAACCCATTGTAGAGATTTGATGAATTTCGCGTATATTTTGATGATTTGCTGTTGCGATGGGATTACGGGTCGATAGTGGGTCGGTTTCCTGATTCACATTGTCTGATTGATCAAATGATCTTGTAATGTGGGTTCTCGTTGTCGACTCAGATGAAGTTGGCGTTAAATTAGATGTTTAGAAAGGTGAATTTTGTTTACTCAAATGCTCTGCCGTTTTGCTTTTGTGGTGCAGCTTATTGTGTTGTTGCTGTAGAGACTGCTGGTAGGCAGGTTCCTATTGCATTTCTGGATAGGGTCAAGGATGATTTTAACGAGAGATATGGAGGAGGAAAAGCTGCAACTACTTCAGCTAACAGCCTTAACAGGGAATTTGGGTAAGTGATATTAAAGTAAGATAGCCAAAAAGGAGAAAAAAATGCGGTAACATGGTGGCCACTTGAGGTCATTAAAGTGATATTTCAGAGGTGGATAATGTATAATCTAATTTTGCAGGCCAAAACTTAAAGAGCACATGCAGTACTGCGTGGACCATCCCGAGGAGATTAGCAAACTTGCAAAAGTTAAGGCCCAGAAGTTAAAGGAGTGATGATGAAAAATATTGAGAAGGTTTGTTAATACATTGCATTTCACATATGAACATGCTACTCTCAGTATATACTTTATTCTTTTGAACCTTCTGATTAATTAGTCTATATTGCCCTCTTCGTGGACGCGTTATCAGAAAGTTAGCCCTATGTAGTTGAATAATCTTGAGGTACTTCTTTCTGTAGGTCCTTGACCGTGGTGAAAAGATTGAGCTTTTGGTGGACAAAACAGAAAACCTTCGCTCACAGGTTGGTAGTTGTCTTGCACTCAGTTAAGACCAAAAACTTTTTTATGTGGGACTTATCTCATCTGAGTTGGTTTTAAGGCGACACAATTTTATTTTGTGGCCTATAAGCTGTCCGACTGTTTTTGGCTGCTTAAAACTGTATAACGAAATTAGATAACTATCAAATGTAATTAGTTGATATATATAGTTATTATTTATACCTTATCAATCCCCAATAGCTTAAGTATTTAGGGAAGGACGAACTACCTATGTGTTGTGATACTAATTGCCAAGCTTCTGGACTGTGTTGAGCTATGAAAAATGTCGCTCTTCATCCCCAAGAAAATTAGCAGCATAGGAGAAATGACCAGATTTGATTGTTTTATTTGGAGGCTGCCATTTAGGTGAAGCTTGAAGCACCGACGATCTTGCTATTATATGCTGAGTTAGATCAATCTATGTAATGAATGTTGTATCCATTTTAAGTTCTCAAGTCTTGTTCTAATTCTGGAGCTAGATTACGTTTGTGGTCATACTAGAAATTTAGGCAGCGTGATCATGCTGCCTTGAAATTTCTAATAGATTTCAAAGGGGCAACATGATCATTATGCTCTCCACTTATTTTAAAAATGGACAACATGAACATGTTGCCCTTCATTTTCCAATTTATTTTAAAAGTGTAGCATGATTATGTTGCCCTGAAATTTCTAATAGATTTTAAAGGGGCATCATGATCATGTTGCTCTTCATTTTCCAATTGATTTAAAAAATAGGCAGTATGTTCATTTTTCGGTTGATTTCAAAGGTGCAGCATTATCGAAATTCATGACAGCATTATCATGCTGCCTTGAAATTTCTAATAGATTTCAAAAGGGCAGCATGATCATGATGCTCTCCATTTTTCAGTTGATTTAAAAAATGGGCAGCATGTTTATTTTTTGGATGATTTCAAAAATGGGTAGCATGATTGAAATTCATGGCAGCATGATCATCTGCCCTAAAATTTTTAATAGATTTCAAAGGGGCAGCATGAGCATGCTACTAATATGTATTTACACGCGTTAATATGTATTTATTTATTTAATATTTTTTATTAATGAGAAATATTTTTATTTATTTTTTCTTATATAATATGTATTTACACGTGTTATGCGTGTTCATTCTTGCTAGTACAAATCAATTCAACAGAGCTACTTTTAAGTGATGGACTTAGTAGGACAAAACAATGCTTATACTAGGTGTCAGGACGATATAGATCTACATTGTGTTTAGCATTGCATATATTTCAAATAATTTAACTGTTTGTTTTGTTTTGACATTAATTGTATGTATAGATTGTTGTTTGGTTTTCTTGATGTCAAAATTCTATTGCATAAAATGTTGAAGAGCCATATCAAAGCTTTTGTTTAATCTTTTGAAACTCTAGGTAAAACGTCTCAAGGCTATCGTGATGGCGGCTGCTAAACTTGCAGCCCTGCATCTCAGAGATTTACCTTCTGAAAATCATCAAAGAGGAATCGAGATAGATAAAGGAAATCGAGTATTTGAACTTCTTGACAAAAATAGAGATGGCAAGATAAGCCTTGAGGAGCTTACTGAAGTGGTGGAAGAGCTTGGAGTTGAACGGGAAGATGCAGATGAACTTATGCAGCTTCTTGATGCAAATTAATTTAAAAATATGTTGGATGAGAAGCTGCAAATGAACGACAGCAGTGGGCCGATGGCTGATATAGGTGTACTGGAAAGAGTTGGGCAATAAGATGATTGGCAGATGAAAGGTCGGTAGCTCATTGTTCATCCTTTTATTTATTTTCGAAAAAAAATTTGTACAATTCTACCTGTATCCAAAATATTATTTTCAAAGAATAACTATAAACACGTGTTAAGAGTCTTTGTACAGTATTTGGGTTTACGTGGTGTACGAACTGAGAATAATTGTAATTGTTCATGTTTCGAAGCTTGCAAATGTAGTCGACTTATTTGTACCCCCAGAATGTTTATTTAAGGTGATCATTCTGATTTTGCACTCATCTTCATGTTCTAAACATTCTAAAACAGAGCTTCATTGAGAAACTTTACTATACTACGCCATGAAGGAGAAGACCACATTTTCCTATGATTCATTGAGCATTCATATGGAAGAAATTAGTTATGTTGGCATAATGTACGTAACCATCGTTCATAGCACTAGCTCTATAGGTGAATGACATTTTTTTTTTCTTCAGTTGCTTCCTAAATGATTCAGTTTGAACGTAAAAGAACATAATAACTTCGGCAGATCAGCTACAAGAACATTGATATCTTTACATATAATGAGATGAGAGTTGCCACTAGGAACTTCAGGCCAGATCAAATTTTAGGCGAGGGTGGGTTTGGTATTGTCTACAGAGGCATAATTGATGATAATGTGAGACCTGGATACAAATCTACAGAAGTTGCCATTAAAGTGCTGGATCCAGAGGGCTTCCAAGGAGACAAGGAGTGGCTGGTATGCTACTAATCAAATTTCAGAAGCTTCTATAGGAAATGGAAAATCAACTCAATTGGTTGTCATTTTGTGTAGGCAGAGGTGAACTATCTTTTGGCATTTAATATGTCTTCTATAATTATTATTGATTATAGGATATAAGTTGCATCATCTATTTTAAATTATTAACCACCTCACAAACAAACAAGTTGGGGTATTTTCTCAAGGAATATGGCCATGACAGTTTATAATATTCTTTTTTTAGTGTATTTTTTTTCTCCAGTGTGCTATTCATGTCAGATCTTCCTTGTAAACACCTAAAAATGTTAGCAGTGTGGTATGTGGTGTGAGTTAATGCATGATAGTGTTAGCTGAGGAACTTCTGAATAAATGGTTTTTGGAGATCTGAACTGATAAATATTTTTGGCTTCCTTGTCTCAGGATTCCACTATATGGTGAGTTTACTTGCCAGAATATTGTCATGGCTGAACGTTTTATTGAAGCAGGTAGCGCATACGTATCAAGTGCAACTACTATTTCCCGGGAGTGATTAGTTCAACAGTGTTAGCAATATTTTATTAACTAAGGGAAGCCTATATGGGAAATCTTTAGTTGGATGCCTACATGGGATTTGATTAGTTCGGAGAAGGGCTAGCAAAAAACTAGAGAAGCCTAAAGATTCCAATCGAGGGAAGGAGCATAGAAGACATTTTCCCATACCGGACGGTTTGCCAAAAACCCGAGAAGAGCTGGAAGAGGAGGAGAAAACAATGATGCCAGAGTCGCCCTACACAAGACTCCTCATAAGCAAAAGGAGGTTTCCTGCTTGGTACTCTCCAACACCGGATCATGAAACCGATTGATGTAGTCAATTTTCTTGTATTGCCAATTTAGTCTGAATATTATTATATGTACATATTTATTCTTAATCTTTTATCTTCATTAAAGCTTTTGAGAAGCAATAACTGTGATATGGATTCTGTTATGTAACAGTTTCATATTTAGGTGATCTAAGTACTGAACTTTAAGAAGGTTTGTTTTTTAGTTATGATTTTTAATTCAACCTGAACTTGATTCATTAATGTATGGTATAAAGAGTTTGTGCTTGTTAATTGAAGTTGTGATTAGCCCTTAGGTAAAAAATAGCTATTTGTCTTTGTTGCATATACTCGCACCTTGAGACACAAATTAATAGTATCAAGAGCTTAAATTCGAAAACTCTAATTAAATTTTATTGTCTAAATTATCATAAAAGTGTAAGGCATTAACCACATTAAATGTTATAGAATTTTTAAAACTTAATAAAGTATTTTTATGGGATAACATGATAGTGTTGTGGCTTAAAAAGGTAAAAAAACTCGTACAAGGACAAAATTTGAAAACTCTAATTGAATTCTATTGTCTAAATTATCATAAAAATGTAAAGCATTAACCACATTAAATGTTATAGAATTTTAAAATTTTAATAAAGTATTTTTATAGGACAGCATGATAGTGTTGTGCTGTAAAAAAGGAAAAAAACTCGTACAAGGACAAAATTTGAAAACTCTAATTGAATTCTATTGTCTAAATTATCATAAAAGTGTAAGAAATTAACCACATTAAATGTTATAGAATTTTAAAAACTTAATAAAGTATTTTCATGGGACAACATGATAGTGGCGTGGAGTAAAAAGGCAAAAAAACTCATAAAAGGATAAAATTTGAAAACTATAATTTAATTTTATTGTCTAAATTATAATAAAAGTGTAAGGCATTAACCACATTAAATGTTATAGAATTTTAAAAATTTAATAAAATATTTTCATGGGACAGCATGATAGTATTGTGGTGTAAAAAGGCAAAAATAACTCATACAAAGACAAAATTTGAAAACTCTAATTGATTTATATTCCCTAAATTATCATAAAAGTGTAAGACATTAACCATATTAAATGTTATTAAAATTTTAAAATTTAATAAAGTATTTTCATGGGACAGCATGATAGTGTTGTGGCGTAAAAAGATATTGACATCAATTAAATAATTCAGCCCAATATAAGTCTGTCAAAGTAGTTTTGGATTCAATGTCTATGAAATTTAGGGAATATATATTAAATTGTTACATAACAGAATCTATATCACACTTATTGTTTCTTAAAAGCTCTAATAAAGAGAACAAAATTTTGCCTACTTCATAGTGCAAACAGAAAAAGAAAAAGAAAAAAAAATGTTCAAAGCTTCAACTAGTTTGCCTTCCTTATTCGTTCCTATTGATGCTTATAAACTCTTTTCAAGTCCTCATGTTCCTTGTAATTCATTAAGTGGGGAAGCTTTTGTCATATCCTCACAATATTTGATAGAGGAACAGGAAGAGGTAAGTACAACTCCCTTCACTGAACTGGCTTTGGAGTAGGACTTTAACACATTAGTAGTACCGTCTATAATAAGATTGAGCAAAGTTGTCTGCAACCAATAGTTTACTTGAGTACATGAGCTAGGAATTTATAGTTGAAAGGATGCACTAATATAGTGAGACCATAACTCTAAGAGGGTCAGCTAACAAGAAACTGCATACCATATAATCACTATCAACCACAACAGAATTTTATGTACAATGTTGCCACAGACATATGGATTAGCCACACATACTGTACTTGGCAGGTAACATGTGCATGAAGCAAATACTAATTGTTGGTGGGACACTAAATATACATAATTCCTGCCTACTGAAAACAAAGATAACTTAACTAAAAGTGGCATACCTCAAGTGCTCCTGAATTCGCTGCATACAAACTGGTTTGCTTCCTGTTATTCTAAGTTCATACTTACGTAAATATGCTTTACAGTCCTCCAATTTTAGTGTATGAAGATCATCTTCATCTGAAAAATAGAAAGTATGGCTAAAATAAAGAAAATGTTAGACAAAAAGGAGTATGAAACTTAAATGTTTTCAAAGTTCCGAGATTTAAGTAAAGTTAGACAAGGTCATGCAAATTCGCATGTTGATGGCAATAAGAACAAAGCACCAAGAACTTAAATGCTTTGAAAGTTGATAAGTAAGAAGAAATGAAACTAGTTGGCACAAACTGATCCAATTAATGTGAGTTAGATGAGCTATGATTTTTTAGGATAAATTTCTACCTGGAAAATCTATACAGTAAAAGACTCAAATATTATTCCGTAAGGAGCGGGAAAAAAACCTTATGTCTCATTCAGATGACAATGTCGTTGTCGACAAAACAGTTTGTTAATAATGGCCTCAAGCATGTCTATCTCTTTCAAAAAATTTAGAATAAATAAATGAGTGCAATGCACTATTAATGGGGAGTACAACAGTCAGGTTATACAATGAGACTGTTACCTTCAAGGTAAAAATGAACAACAGATACTTTTCAAACACTTGTCACCATTTGTTGTGTACTGAGTTGGTACACAACAAAATGGATAGGAATGTTGGACGAAGGGGATACAAAGGCCTACTTACAAGCACAACATGTGAGCAGAGAAGGGACCTCTTTTCAGTCCTATAGCTGCCGCCAATAAGTTCAAACACCATTAATCTGATGTTTGAACTCTTTTCATGAAACACACACCATTTTAGTATTATGTTGTCCCTATAGCAGACGCCAAGAAGTTCAAAAAACCAATCAGTGGATTTCTAAGCCATTTCTGTAGCCTTTTTCACTCTGCATGATATTTACATCACCAAATGGAAAATGAAAGAATCAGCCACTCCTATCTCCTAAAGACCCAGCTAATCATGTTTCTTCTGTCCAAGCATGCAGCGGATTGGCCAAACTGAAATCGCTTAATTCATCTTGATTCCTTGCCACTGACTAATTGCTTCCATCTTAGAGCTGCTCAAAATCATATATACAATATGGATGGAAATGCATATTATCTATCAAATACACAATCACATTTACAAACAGAAAGCATAGACTTGCACAGACGAATAAACATTGATAATCGACTTGGCAGAGAGACAAGTAGAAAACTCAATTTAAGTAAAGTTCACCGAGCAAAATTACGTTGCAGCATTCGGATGACTCGTTTGCAGTGCGTCTCATCCGAATCGTCTTCCTCAGAATCACGTCCTGATTCGCGGTCGCTCAAATCACTACCTTCATCACTAGCAGAGATGCTAATCACATAATCGCCATCTGAACAATCATCGACACTCTCTTCTTCTTCATCTTCTTCCAAAGACGAATAAATGGATGTGAAGGCGAGACCTCTTCCAGTTGGTGCTCCTGTGATGCGTCTTGATCCTTTCCCCACTCGTGAATCCAGAGGTGGAGCTCCACCATGACGATCAGGAATTGGATGCCTTGGGTAGGGTTCAAAGTCTCCACGAATACCCAGAGGGCCTTTTGCCGAAGCTCGTCCACCTCATCCATGGCTCCCTCCAGGTCTTCCTTCTTCGGGTACAGTGCCGACTTCACCTGCTCCGACAAAGACCGAGACGACGCTTCCGTTTTCGGATAATGGCAACTACCCGGCGCCGCCGCTGAAGTAGTTCCTCCTCATTAGAGACCGAAAATAGTGCTGCCAATGGGGAAGAAAGAGAGCAAATGCGTAATAGAGAAGAGGAGGAAAAGATCGGATAAGGGTAACTTAGGTATTAGTGAAAAAATACGTAAGTTATTCATTTGTGTCGTTATCTATAAATATAAAATTTATTATAAATATTATTTGATTGAAAACTTATCTAATTAAGTTATACAAAAATAAATTTAAATTAATGACGCAATGTAAAATTACTTCTAAAATAAAGTACTAAAGAGATTAGTGAGGTACATAGAGTCATTTAAAAAACCATCTAAACAGATGGGCCGGTCCGGTCTCCGGATTTGGGGTGGGGCCAAGCCTCTCACTGTAAAAAAAGACAAAGCAGCATCGGAAAACTTGGTAAATGCGGGAAAATTTCTCTAGTTCTGGACCCTTTCCCGTCTCGGCCGTCGCCGGCCAGAGCAGACGAAAAGATCCGTACGGTTTCTCTCCACCGAATTTCTTCCATCCGTTTCCCCGTTGACATCTCTACAACTCTTGTCCCATCTGATGCCTCTCCTACGCAAACAGCCGGGCTGCCGATCGTCAATCTCGTCCGCCCGAAGGATTTGCTAGGGTTCTTCCGCGAACCATGGATCCCCCGGCGGAGTCGCTGACGCTGGAGGACTTCGGCCAGCGGGTCGACCTCACGCGCCGGATCCGGGAGGTGCTGGCGAACTATCCGGAGGGGACGACGGTGCTCAAGGAGCTCATCCAGAACGCAGACGATGCGGGCGCCACCAGGGTCTGCCTGTGCCTGGACCAGCGGGACCACCCCCGGAGCTCGCTGCTCTCCCCCAAGCTCGCCGAGTGGCAGGGCCCTGCCCTCCTCGCCTACAATGACGCCCTGTTCACCGAGGACGACTTTGTCAGTATCTCTCGCATCGGCGGCAGCCAGAAGCAGGGCCAGGCCTGGAAGACCGGCCGTTTCGGGTAATTCGATTCTGCACTCTAACTGTTCATAGACATAGTTCTTAACGGGGATCAATTTTTAAGTGGAAAACTACTGAGGGTAAATGGGTAGTGTTAAGACTGTTTCTCACGAATTTAGTGTTGAATTGCAAAACCTTATCTTTGTAGTCAACCCCAAAATTTGTGAGAGTGTAATTAGGAAGAGGGAATTGATTAGATGGTTTTATATGTTTTTAATGATTTGTATATATTCTTATCTCTTTTGTATAGGGTTGGTTTTAACTCGGTGTATCATCTTACTGATTTGCCATCTTTTGTGAGCGGGAAATATGTAGTGCTGTTTGATCCTCAGGGTGTGTATTTGCCAAATGTCTCCTCCTCGAATCCTGGGAAACGCCTTGAATTTGTTAGCTCCTCTGCTATCTCCATATACAAGGACCAGTTTTTTCCGTACTGTGCTTTCGGTTGTGACATGGGGAACCCTTTTAATGGAACCCTATTTCGATTCCCTTTGAGGAATGCGGATCAGGCTGCTGCTAGTAAGCTATCCAGGCAAGCCTACACTAGGGACGACATATCTTCAATGTTTGTACAGCTCTATAAAGAGGCGGTTTTCACTTTACTTTTCCTAAAAAATGTCCTTTCAGTTGAAATGTACATATGGGATGAAAATGAAGATGCACCACGGAAGCTCTATTCTTGTTCAGTTGACTCGCCTACCAAAGAAATCGTGTGGCATCGACAGGTGCTTTTGAGACTTACAAAGTCTTTGGCGTCCCAAGAGCTGGTTATGGATTCTTTCTCGCTAACTTTTCTGAGTGAAGAAGTTTCTGGAATGCGTGTGGTGAAGAGAAATGACACTTATATTATAGTTCAGGCAATGGCACCTGCAGCTTCCAGAATTGGTTCCTTTACTGCTGCCGCTGCCAAAGAATTTGATATTCACTTACTTCCTTGGGCATCTGTTGCAGCTTGCATATCAAAAGACTTAACTGAGGTGGTTGCTTTATTTTTTTCTTGTCAAACAGTTAAAACATTTTAAATCTGATGCATCTGCATTCAAATTTTTTAAGTGATTTGTTATGCCATTATATAATTTTAACAGGCTGATGTTCTTAAACAAGGTCGGGCATTTTGCTTTCTTCCTCTGCCGGTAAGAACGGGGCTGTCTGTTCAAGTAAATGCTTACTTTGAACTTTCTTCTAATCGCCGCAGCATCTGGTTTGGGGAGGACATGGATAGGGGCGGGAAGCTACGCTCTGATTGGAATAGGCTTCTGCTGGAAGATGTAGTTGCTCCCACATATAAAAAGTTATTGCTTGATTTGCAGAAAATATTGGTTGACTGTTCCTTGTATTATTCATTGTGGCCTAGGGGTTTCTTCGAGGAACCTTGGAATATCTTAGTGGAAAGTATATATAGAAATATATGTGATTCACCTGTGCTGTACTCTGAAATTGAAGGTGGGAAATGGATTCCTCCTGCTGAAGCCTTTTTCCATGATGTCCAATTCCTGAAAAGCAAAGAGCTAATGGAAGTTCTTTTATTACTAGGAATGCCTGTTGTTAGCATTCCTGATTACTTGGTTGACATGGTATTAAAGTATGCTTCCAATATGTCTCAAAGAATTGTTCATCCATCAACAATACGGCATTATCTCAGGGGTTGTGAAACTATGTGCAAATTAAACAGAAATCAGAAAATACTGCTTCTGGAATATTGCCTCCAGGATCTGGCTGATGCTGAAGTTGGTCAGCATGCACATGACCTTCCACTTCTTCCATTAGCCAATGGTGAACATGGGTCACTTTCTGATGTTTTAGGGGGAGTGTTATATTTCATTTGTCGTGAGTTCGAGTATGAGCTGCTACACCCGGTATCTGATCAATTAATTGATCGAGATATTCCATCTGACATACTTAACAGACTTTCCTCTATTGCTACATCTGCCAACGCAAATGTATCTTTCCTAACTGTTCAATTGTTCCTTCAGCTGCTCCCGAGATTCTTCCCTTCTGAGTGGAAATTCAAGAGTAAAGTTGAATGGGAACCAGGTTCTCGTAAGGATCATCCAACTGCCTCATGGTTCATACTGTTTTGGCAGTATCTTCGGGTGGAATGTGATAACTTGGCAAGGTTTAGTGACTGGCCAATCTTGCCATCTACTGCTGGGCATCTGTACCGAGCTTCCAAGAACGCTAAACTCATAAATGTTGAGCCATTGTCTGATGGAATGAAGACTATTCTTGACAAGATTGGATGTAAAATGTTGAACCCTATGTATGGCATTGAACATCGGGAATTGTTTCATTATGTTTATAATTGTGATGGTGCTGGTGTTCTTGATGCAATTTGTGATGTTGTTTTCTTAAATGGAAATTTTCAACAAAGGTTCTTCCAAGATATCAGCGAAGATGAAAGAAATGAGCTTCGCCAGTTTCTTCTTGATCCAAAGTGGTATGTTGCAGGAATTATGACGGAGTCTCACATAGTTAAGAGCAAAAAACTGCCTATTTATGGAGTATATGGTGGTGGATCTGGTCGTGGTTCCCATTTTTCAGATATGGAGTTTCCTGGAAAATGGTTACCACCTCTGCATATTCCTGAATACTTTCTTGATGGGGAATTTATTTATAGCACATCTTACACTGAATTAGATATTTTAGTAAGATACTATGACATCAAACGCATGAGTCGGCCATATTTCTACAAGGAAAAAGTCTTTAACAGAATCAGTGTGCTACAACCAGAGGTTCGTGACTCTATTATGCTCACCATTTTGCAAGATCTACCTCAGCTATGCAATGAGGATACGTCCATGAGAGAATATTTGAGAAGTTTGGATTTTGTTCCAACCTCTGGTGGCACTTTGAAAAGTCCTAAGATGCTATATGATCCTCGCATGGAGGAGCTGTTTGCCCTTTTAGAAGGTTCTGACAGTTTTCCTTGTGGTGCATTTCAAGAATCACATGTTTTGGACATGCTGCAAAGTTTGGGACTTAGGTCATTAGTTTCTCCTGATGCAATTATACAAAGTGCACGCCAGATTGAATCCATAATGCATATAGACCCTGTGAAAGCAAATTTTCGAGGCAAGGTGCTGCTTTCATATCTTGAAGTGAATGCAGCAAAATGGCTGGTCAACTGCCCGAGTGATTATCAAAAAACTGTGAATAGGTTATTCTCAAAAATTACTACGGCTCTTAATCATTCTAATACGTCTTCTGAATATGATCTGGAAAAGTTCTGGTTTGACTTGAAAATAACATGCTGGTGCCCTGTTCTTGTGACTCCACCTCATCCATCATTACCCTGGCCAGTGGTATCATCAACAGTGGCCCCACCAAAGCTGGTCAGACTGCTGGCAGATATGTGGCTTATTTCCGGGAGCATGAGAATACTGGATGCAGAATGCTCCTCATCTGCCTTGTCATTAAGCTTTGGTTGGTCTACTCCTCCAAGTGGAAGGGTGATTGCAGCACAACTCCTTGAGCTTGGGAAAAACAATGAGATTATCACAGATCAAGTGCTCCGTCAAGAACTAGCTTTGGCGATGCCAAGGATATATTCTATATTAGCTGGAATGATAGGATTAGATGAAATGGATATTGTCAAAGCTGTTCTTGAAGGATCTCGTTGGATTTGGGTTGGAGATGGGTTTGCAATGTTAGAGGAAGTAGTTTTGAGTGGTCCTTTTCATTTGGCTCCTTATGTACGTGTTATTCCTGTTGATTTAGCAGTTTTTAGGGATTTATTTTTAGATCTAGGTGTACGAGAATTTCTGGCTCCTACAGATTATGCTGGTATTTTATGTCGAATGGCAGCAAGGAAAGGCTCCAGTCCACTGGACACACAAGAACTGAGGGCTGCAGTATTGGTTGTGCAACATCTGGGTGAAGTTTACCTTCAGGATCAAAATATTCAAATATACTTACCAGATTTGTCTTGTACCTTGTTCCCGGCATCTGAGCTGGTCTATAATGATGCACCATGGTTACTCAATTCTGAAGGTAACATCAGTTCACCTGGGAGCTCGTCTATGATTTCTTTGAGCGCAAGGAGGAACATGCAAAGGTTTGTTCATGGTAATATATCAAATGATGTGGCAGATAAACTTGGTGTTTGCTCTTTACGTAGGTCTTTGCTTGCAGAGAGTGCAGATTCAATGAACTTAAGTTTATCTGGAGCTGCTGAGGCATTTGGGCAGCATGAAGCCTTGACTACTAGGCTTAAGCATATAGTTGAAATGTATGCTGATGGACCTGGAATACTTTTTGAATTAGTGCAAAATGCAGATGATGCTGGAGCTTCAGAGGTGAGCTTTCTCTTGGATAAGACCCAATATAAAACATCGTCTCTTCTCTCTCCTGAGATGGCTGAATGGCAGGGGCCTGCCCTGTACTGTTTTAATAATTCTATTTTCAGTTCCCAAGATCTTCATGCTATCTCACGTATTGGTCAAGACAGTAAACTTGAAAAGCCTTTTGCAATTGGAAGGTTTGGACTTGGTTTTAATTGTGTTTATCATTTCACTGATATACCTGGTTTTGTTTCTGGGGAAAATATAGTGATGTTTGATCCTCATGCCTGTAATCTTCCTGGAATTTCTCCAAGTCATCCTGGTCTTAAAATAAGATTTATTGGGAGAAAAATATTGGATCAATTTCCTGATCAGTTTGCTCCGTTCTTGCACTTTGGCTGTGACTTGCAGAACCGATTTCCTGGAACCCTCTTCCGTTTCCCTCTTAGAAGTGAAATTGCTGCTTCTCGTAGTCAAATAAAAAAAGAAAAATATTTACCGGAAGATGTCCTGGCACTCTTCTCCTCGTTTGCTGAAGTGGTTTCTGGAACCTTGCTGTTCCTCAGGAATGTGACATCTATCTCAATATTCATAAAAGATGGGTCTGGTCATGAGATGCATCTCCTTCACCGCGTGGTCAAGCACAACGTTAATGAATATTCAGATGAGCCATGCCCGTTGCATCCTATGCTCAGTTTCCTTCGCAGCGATCAGAAAGATGGAATTGCCAAAGATCAGTTTTTAAGCAAGTTGAGTAAAACATCAGATCATAATTTACCATGGAACTGTGAGAAAGTTCTAGTTCTGGAGCAGAGTTCATTATATAAGAAGTTGCATTTATGGATGATAAGTGAGTGTCTATGGGGTGGACAAGCAAGAAGCAAATTTATTTCCATGGATAAAAAAACTCAAAATTTTATTCCTTATGCTTCTGTGGCTGCATACTTACATTGCTTTGATATCGATGACATGAAGGAAGAAAGTAACAGTGATAGTGTGGCTGCTGGAGAAAATCTTAGAAGTACTATACTGAGTCATTCACAAGTTCCTAAAGATTTAGCACATGATAGAAAAAGTTTTGAGGGTCGAGCTTTCTGTTTTTTACCTTTGCCCATCAGCACTGGCCTTCCAGCTCATGTTAATGCGTATTTTGAATTATCATCAAATAGGCGTGACATCTGGTTTGGCAATGACATGGCTGGGGGTGGAAAAGTACGATCAGATTGGAACACGTACCTTCTTGAGGACGTTGTTCCTCCTGCTTACGGTCGCTTGCTTGAGAAAATCGCAGTAGAGGTGGGACCGTGTCCTTCATATTTTATGCTATGGCCCACAGCACAGTTATTGGAGCCATGGACTGGGATGGTGAGGAATTTATACAAGTGTATTTCAGATCTTCAGCTGCGTGTCCTGTTCACAAAAGCTAGAGGGGGTCAGTGGATCACTACAAAACAAGCTCTTTTCCCTGATTTTACTTTTCCCAGATCAAGTGAGCTTGTAGAAGCACTGTCTGATGCAGGTTTACCTTTGGCTCTTGTATCAGGGCCTGTTGTGGAAAGATTCATGGAAGTTTGTCCATCCCTTCATTTTCTAAAACCTCAGTTACTAAGAACTTTATTAAAGCGAAGGACACGTGAATTTAAGAATAAAAATGCCATGTTGCTGACATTGGAATATTGCTTGAGTGACTTAGAAGAATCTGCTTCATCTGATGCTTTATGTGGTCTGCCCTTGGTTCCTCTTGCTAATGGGTTGTTTACTACTTTCAGCAAGCTAGGAGAGGGTGAAAGGATATTTGTTACAAGTGAAATTGAATATGAGCTTTTGAAAGATTCAGTCCCACATCTTATTGTGGACCGAACCATTCCAGATTCTGTTCTGAAGAAATTGCAACTTGTTGCTCAATTTGGAAACTTGAATATATCTGGAATGTCATGTTATTTGCTTGAAAAACTTTTCCCAAGGTTTTTTCCTTTGGAGTGGCAGTCTGCTAAGCAGGTGGCCTGGAACCCACAAGATGATAACCAACCAAGCCTAGAATGGATGAGACTTCTTTGGAGTTATTTGAAGTCATCTTGTGCTGACCTTTCTATATATTGTAAGTGGTCTATTCTGCCCGTGCAAGATGGGTTCCTCATGCAGCTTGTGAGAAATTCTAATGTTATCAGAGATGATGGTTGGAGTGAAAACATGTCATCTCTATTGAAGAAATTGGGTTTTTATTTTGTGGCTATGGATTTGCAAATTGATCATCCACAACTAAAGGCATATGTACAAGATGCAACAGCAACAGGTATTTTAAATACCTTGTTAGTCATGACCAAGGATAGCCATGATGTGGAAAAGCTCTTCAGGGACATGACAGAAGGGGAGATGCATGAACTTCGAAGTTTCATCTTCCAGTCAAAGTGGTTTCAAGGTGGTAACATAGAGGCTAGACATATTGAGATGATAAAGCTTCTCCCCATATTTGAAACATACAAAAGCAGAAAACTGATGAGTTTATGCAATCCAACTAAAATGCTTCGACCAATAGGTGTACTTGAGGAGCTTTTGGATGAGAAATTTGTTCGCACTAATTCAGAGAGGGAAAGCAACATCTTAAGAACTTTCTTGGGGGTCAGAGAGACTTCCATGTCTGAATTTTACAAAAACCACGTGCTAAATGACATGTCCCCATTTTTGTCTCAGCCAATGGCTCTTTCTTCGATCTTACGGGATATAAAAAGTTTGATAGAAGAAGATGGCTCCCTTGTGAGTGTATTTGCATTGACACCTTTCATTCAAGCTGCTGATGGATCCTGGAAACCTCCTTCCAGGTACTTTTTAAATCAACTCTTCAATGCCCCATTTTCATATGTTGTACTGAACACATTCACTTACTATTTATCTGTGTTAGAAGAGATCAGAATTGTGGAATATATATCGTTAATTTGTTCAGTATTCTTACTAATATATTTTTTTCCACATAGTTAACTTCAATTTTGTTGAAATTGGAATACATTTTACAGTAAGTTTTTTGATAAATAAGCGAGGAAACTTGTACTTAGTTTATTAGTTTCATCTCTTGAGTTCAGCATGTCCAGTGTCATACTTGAGGAACTTGGCTTAGCGGGTAGAAAATTTGGAACAACCTTCATTATGTGATATTTTTTATTGCTACTATGTGTCCTGTTGTTAGCATATCCTTGAAAATTTATTTATGGAATTTTTTAAGGGCTCTTTATCTCCTAATTGAGAGGAATATTGTTTTTGATGATTATTTTGCAGGCTTTATGACCCTCGTATTTATGGGCTGCAGAAATTGCTCCACAAAGAAGCTTTCTTTCCTTGTGATAATTTCTTGAATGATGAAGCTCTTGAAACTTTGGTATGTCTTGGACTTAGGAAAAGTTTGGGTTTTATTGGTTTGCTGGACAGTGCCAAGTCAGTTTCCATGTTGTATGATTCAGAAGATTCAGAAGCACTCATATATGCCAGGAGATTGCTGCTTTGTCTTGATTTTCTAGGATTTAAATTTTCTACCATGGAAGCAGATGTGAATTGCAACAGAACTAGTACTTTTGTATATCCTGACCAGGATGATGCCGCTGAAGTGATGAATTCTGCAATGTCATATAAATTGCAGTTGGATACGGAGATTGAATCATGTTTGGGGACTGAGCTTTCTGATAAACCCGGAGAAGAATTCTGGTCAGAACTGCGAATCATCAAATGGTGTCCTGTCTATGCTGATCCACCTATAAAGGGCCTCCCATGGTTCACTGTTCAACAGCAAGTGGCTTCACCTAATACTGTCAGGCCCAAGTCACAAATGTGGATGGTCTCCTCTGTCATGTATATACTGGATGGTGACTGCTTTTCACAGTACCTTCAGTTGAAACTTGGGTGGATGGATCAACCTAGTATGAGCATTCTATCTAATCAATTAGTTGAGCTGTCGAAGTCCTACGGTCAACTTAAGTTGGACTCTGAGCTAGACCCCCTTCTTGATTCTGCGTTGGGGAGTGAAATTCCGCCCCTTTATTCAATGTTGCAAGAATTTGTTGGTACTGATGGTTTCAACATCCTCAAATCTGCTGTAAAGAATGTTCCCTGTATTTGGATTGGTGATAATTTTGTTTCAACTACTGCACTTGCTTTTGACTCCCCTGTGAAATTTCCTCCTTATTTATATGTTGTCCCATCAGAAATGTCAGAATTTAGGAACTTGCTTTTAGCCTTAGGTGTGAGGCCGGCCTTTGATGTAGTTGACTATTTGCATGTTCTTCAGCAGTTACAGCAAGATCTGAAAGGCCTGCCCTTATCATCTGAGCAACTTAATTTTGTTCTTCGTGTCTTGGATGCTATTGCTGACTGTTCAACAGACAAGTTGTCTCATGATTCACGCTTAAGTTCACTTTTGGTCCCTGATTTTTCAGGATATCTTATGTATGCAGTGGATCTCGTTTACAATGATGCACCATGGATGGAGAAAAGTACTATAGTTGCCAAACACTTTGTTCACCCCAGTGTAAGTAATGAGCTGGCAGACAAGCTAGGAGTCCAATCACTCCGTTGCCTCTCTTTAGTTGATGATGAATTGACAAAAGATTTGCCCTGCATGGATTTTGCAAGAATATCTGAGTTGCTTACTTTGTATGGCAATGAAGATTTCTTGCTGTTTGATCTTCTAGAGTTGGCAGATTGCTGCACAGCAACAAAACTACACTTAATTCTCGATAAGCGGCAGCACTCCAAACAGACTTTGCTCCAACAAAATTTTGGTAAATTAATATATTATTTCTAAATGTTATGCAGTTGGCAATCAGCTTCTTATCCCTATATCTCTCTTGTATTCTACTTAGGTGAATTTCAAGGACCTGCTCTGACAGTTGTACTAGAAGGAGCCAGTTTAACCCTAGAGGAAGTTTGCAGCCTCCAATTTCTACCACCGTGGAAGTTACGTGGTGCTACACTTACTTATGGTCTGGGGCTGCTTAGCTGCTACTACATATCTCATTTGCTGGCAGTTGTCTCAAGTGGGCACTTCTATATGTTTGATCCTCTTGGGCTGGCTCTTTCTGTACCTTCAAACCGTTCTCCTTCGGGAAAAATGTTCTCCTTGATAGGTACGCTATTTAGTTCTTTTTTGTGCTCTAATAAAGGAAAGTGCTTGGTGGGACTTTCACATAGTACTGATGCAGTTTTATGATACCAATATCAACCATCACATGGAGGTGCCAGATTATTGAGTGGTTTGAGATCGGTTCAACCATGTTTAAGTATTAAATTATGTGGATTTTGCAAGAAGGTAAACTAAGTACAACCGTTTAAGACTTGCAACAAATAATATGGCAACTTAATTACATACTTCATTATTTTGCATTTATATTATAATTGAGAATTTCCAGAAATATCATTCAATTTAAAAAGCAAATTTTCTTCTGATTATTTCAATAATAATGTGTGAATATTGGCTACATTGGAGGCCGGATTCAACTCAGATTCCTTTTGAATGGAGTTGAGTCCAAACTGCTAGCCGTTTTTAGAGGAATTGATTCTGGAATTGGTTTTAATCAACATGGATGCTTCTGTCAGGATTGTTCTGAATCCGTTGATATTTATTATATTTTATTATTTCTTCCATTATCTTAACTATTTTTTTTAGGTTTTACACCTTCCATCTCAATATACACTGCTCTCCAGAGCTAAAAAATCTCATGAATCTTCTTATAATTCATTAATTTGATATCCTTGGAGGCTTATGTTTCACCTTTTTAGTAGAGGACATATCTTCAGTTTTATATAGACCGATTTGAGAAATCTATGTATCTGTCCAAACCAGTTTAAACTGTCTTGATTAGCATTCTTGGTCCTAAATAATTCAACGCTTTATCACAAATTTTTTTGTGATAAATTAAAAATTAATTAGAAATGCAGGGTTCAACATTCTACAGGTTTTTTGGAATCTTTGTCTTGATAATTTGTCTAATTCTTATTAAGTCTGTAAAAATTTAATACCATGTCATGAACCTGTTATCAGGTACCAATTTGACTGAGAAATTCCATGATCAATTCCAGCCAATGCTTATTAATCAAAGGAATTTATGGTCTTCATCAAATTCAACAGTTATCCGTATGCCTTTATCATCTGAATACATGAAAGATGGCCTTGAGTCAGGTTATAAAAGAGTACAGCACATACTTGACAGATTCATGGAGCGTGCATCTAAGACACTTTTGTTTTTAAAATCAGTCTCCCAGGTGGAAGACATAAAACTTTATCATACATATTTACCTCCTTATTGCTAGCCTTTTTCCTTTAAAGTCCTTTTGTTAATCTTTTATTGAATACTTAAGCCTATGTTGTTAGGTGATATTGTCAACTTGGGAGGATGGGAGTTCACAACCAAGTCAGGATTATTCTGTCTGTATCGATCCATCATCTGTTGTTATGAGAAATCCATTTTCAGAAAAGAAGTGGCGAAAATTCCAAATATCAAGATTATTTGGCGGTTCAAGTGCAGCCATTAAATTGCATGCTATAGATATTCATGTGTTTCAAGGGGGCATAAAAACTATTGAAAAATGGTTGGTTGTGCTTAGCCTTGGATCTGGACAGACACGAAATATGGCCCTAGATAGGTATGCCAGACCAGGTCACTGTTTTTTAATTTTTTAAAATATAAATAGTAGGAGAATAAGTAGTTTAGATAGGCGATGTTGATGATGATGGTCATATTTTCTAAGGGTTTTTACCAATAAACCCAAAAACAGAGTTTAAAGAATAAGAAACCCGCCAGCACCACACCTGCATAAATCCTGACACAAAAAGGACAAAAGTAATCCTCATTCCACATCAAATTTTCAAACACATGCTACCCCCCATCCCATCCTCTTCCATTTTATTGCTCAGCGGCTGGCCTTGTTTTTGTAAAAAATCATAAATCTAAACCTAGTTTGGGAAGGGTGAACCCTAGGGGTAAAATTGTTATTTTATGTGTATTAATGGAAAATTGGGAATTAAATAAGGTATTTAAAAAGGCTGACGTTTGGAGAAAGGATTTATTGGGTTTCCAACTTTTTGTCAGGGATTGGAAAGGAGCAACCTTGTCAAAATGGGTTTAGTGGGTAGATTCCTCTATTTTCTATTGGTATTTTAGTCCTTTTCCACTTGAGTGTGACTTGGTTAGTTGGCTTTGTAAGCAGTTTCTATTAGAAAGGTTTTTGCTTGAGAGCAGCTGATAATGAAATCGTGGTAATGTTGCTGGCAAAACTCAGCAGTAGCTAATTTTTTTGTTGATTCTGTGAAATGCAAGTTTTACTACTAACAGAAAGTAAACATGGATGAATTGTACATCTGAATATACTTTTGTAAGACAGTTGATCGACCTGGAATTTGGCCGAGCTTGAACAAGAATTCTGATAGTATCAAGGAGTAGACAAGACTAATTGTCTAACAATATAAGAGTGTCACTCTTGATATGGAGAATGCGGTTTGTGTCAAGTAGATAGCTAGCATTGGATTTTGACAAGTATGTCTATGGTCTATTAGATTTCAAAGTCCAACATAGTTCTGCTGTGTATGTAGTGCTCAATCATATGTCCCAACTGATGTGGCACGATGTCTGAAATAGAAATCTGAACCACTGTTTTAGAAGGCATGAGGCATGAAGATAGAGGCTTTGCCTTGAAAAAAGGTTAGGTGTAAGCTTCATATTTTTTCTAGTGTTAGCTATGTATAAATGTAAAAAAAACGTAATGCAATTTTTTGTATTTAATTTGTTATAGAGGGGTGTGTTCACCTTCAGGTGCTGTCTTATCCTTGAAATGGGACTTTTTTGTATTATCATATTCACTTGGTTTCTTATACTGGAAGTAATTAGCAACGCAAACAAATACAAAAATTACTGCCAGAAGTGAAGAATAATGTAGAGAGTAGGAAAAGAAGATGAAGAAAAAGGAAGAGAGCAGAAGGCTTGGTTTATTTCATTAAAACAAAACAGTGCTTTATTTTATAGGCAGTGATGGTTGACCCTTCAATCCTATAATGTTGTATGTATTCTCTTTACTATACAATTCAAGCCCAATGTAGGAAAGCTCAGAAAAAGGCTTTTGTACTGGGTTATTGGGCCCCTTCATCTAATCAACACATGATTTTCAGGATAAGAACATTGAAATTGATGGTGGATCTCCTGATAGAGTTCACACTGATCTTCAAACAAGATTACCCCTGTATGTTGGTTTTGCAGGTATCATAATCCGCAAATTTTAGTGGTGTTAAAGAGGGCAAATAGATTAGGTGGCTTACAAGCTCATGGGCTAATTCCATGAAAATTGTCATTTTTCCCTGCTTTCTAATGTGAAAAATCGTCATTATTAGATGGGTAGAGCTCACACAGGGGAATGAGATTGATAGTAACTACAGTTTTTACATTTTGTAGGGAGTTCGTAGTAATTTTTTGATATCTTTAGGAGTTGTTTGTGATTTTGAGATATTATATGGAGAGTTTATTATAATTTCAGTAGGCTAAAAAGTTATTTTATAGTTGGAACAGGATGGGTTAGGTTTGCTTGAGTTGGATGTGGATTGTTATACATAGTCTGCTAATCAGTGGAATAGTGTGTCTGGATTTTTAGCTAATTATCTTCACTCTTCTCTAGCATAATTCGTGTGGATCCCCTTTAGGGAACCAAGTTCTAGGATTACAAAAGTAGGCTTGAGATTGAAGAGTTTGAGGCTGATGGTGTGTTTGACGTGTTACTTTTTTTGTCAATATTATCTTTAAATAGAAGTACCAAAAAGGGCCTCAGTTATTTTCATTTTATTGGAAGGAGTGTGTTTGACTTTTGCTGATTACAAGTAGAAAGTTTCTTCTAAAGAAGGAATTTGTTTAACTTTATAAATGAGCTTCTAAAAACAGATTGTTAAACACCTCAAAAATATTGGCCCAAGGTGAGAGAGAGATGGGACTGGAGCCAGGGGAGATGGGTGGCATCGTGAATATGAGAAAGAGAGAGAAAGAGGGTGACATAATTATGCTTGATAGGAATACAAAAGCACCTTTGGAATTTTACAAGCCAAACGTTTTTTTATATCAGTAGCCTTTAAATCAAGCTTATATATATGCACCCTATGTTGGAAATTGAAGGTACAAACTACAATCAGACTTCAGCGGGTAAATGCCAGTAAGGTAAACATGGCTAAGTGTTTATAGTAAACCTCAGTTTAGCCACATAATGAGATGCCTTTTGTTCTCATGGAGTCTTTAAGAGTTCAGATCCGGGGTTGTATCAACATGTCATGCTTAAGAGTGGTGTGCCATAGGCAAGGTGGAAATTGTATTTTTCTAAATAAAGGGGCAGTGGAAAGAATACAATTTCAGACCTAGAGAAAGACAAGTTGCCAACTACTTAGGTTTGTTATGAATTTGCCAATTGCAACTTCTAGTCTGCCTTGACAAACATTGATCCCAATTGTGACCCAATCTTCTTTTCAAATTTTAGCTCCAATCTGATTCAACCCAATCACACACTCTTTTTTTTTAACTTCTGGAAGGGAATATATTTTATTATATTTAGAAAATAAAAATTTAGTTTATAGCTACATTTTAATAGAATACATTATACCTAACTCTTAGATAGTATTTGCTCTTTTGTTTAAGTGTTTAGTAGTGTAGTTTCTGCTAAAAAGGGGTAGTTTAGTCATTCTATTGTTTCTTATTGGTCTGTCCTTCACTTAAGTGAGGACATTGCTGTCTTTTCTTGTTATTGGCATGAGCTCAGCAAGTGTTTCCTCCTTGTGTTGGAATGGGTGAAGGACCACTTGACATAGCGCGAGCACCTCACAGCTATTAACCTTTGGTTGTAAGTTCGTGTCATACAGTGGGTGCTAATAACAAGAAAAGACAGTAATGTCCTCAAGTGAAGGACAATCAATAAGATAATAAGATCACAATTGGAGCACTAAACTACCCCTGAGTAATACAAACTACACTACGAAATACCTAAACAAATGAGCAACTACTACTTGCACTAATACTACAAAAAAATTTAATGTGTTAGAATATAAGTAGTGAATTGGATGACTCATTGAACTTAACACCAAGGGTGTACTACCTAAGTACACAAAGCCCTTGTGACACTTTAAAACCTATGTATATATATATATATTCCCCATCATTAAGTCTCTGATAATAAAAAGACTGTTTAGAAAGAAGTAATCCCCAACTATGGGAAGGATGAAATGGAGCCACACGTCAATGAGGCAAAAAGTTCACTTGGCCATAGTCTAAAAACGGTCATTTCATCTTTTGAACCCCTCCCTGTGGGAGCTACAAGCGTTAAGGTTTGCTTTATTACTAATTGAAAAATAGTAAAGTATGCATGGAGTTGTATATGATTTTATATGGAAAAGAGTAGTTTAGGTGGTTTGTGATGACTTTGTTCAATGGAAAGCCTGACATATAAGTGGAAAGAAAGAGGAAAGGGTAAAGAACCTGTGAAAGCGCCATTGCGTGATGTTCTAAGTGAAAGCATTAAACTTCAAGAGATGTTTATTAGTCTCAAGAAAGATTAGAGAAAAGAGATGATCTTGTTTAGCTTCTTTCTAACTCGAATGATAAATCTCTTAGCCTAATATTGAGGGCTAGAGGCAATTAAGGATTCATCAAAATATGTGATGCCCTAAGCCCTAACCCTAGTGGAAGTAAAGACAGAAATAAGTCTAGGACAAAATAAAAGGATAAGTTCAACCCAATTGGTAGCAATTGGAGCTGTCTCTTCTATTAAGCTTTATCATTCTTGTGGATCTCACCATTATACGACCTATAGAGTAGCTTTGGTAGTCTCTTGTCTGTTTAGGCCAGTGTCATTGTCATCACCAAACTGTCCCAGTACTGCACGGAAACTGGGAACGACATGGGACACATAAGAATGAATAGCATCACCTTCCAGAAGATATGCTACTGAACACAGCGTATTCAATAGTTAGAGAGCTCCAAACAGTAGGCTTTAACATGTCATTGGGATTTAATCCTGTTTAGGCAATACCTCATGGCGGTTAAGTGCAATTAACCGTTATGAGAGGGTTGCTGTTGGGAAAACCCGGTCATTTCTCTTACTCCAGGTAGGAGGCGACTTTTTTGGCTCTCCTGTAGAGTTGGTGTCTCATTGGCATACCCAAATAACTGACCATGATGCCTTCTTCATGGTCAGATGCAATCTGATAAGTGTCTCTTTCCCTAACTTTTGTGCTATGGGGACGATCTGAAGCTCAATATCAGCTTTCAACACAATGCAGAATTTAGAAACCATGACTATAGCCTATATAAATACACAGGACTGCAGTTTTTTAGCTTCTTATTATATACGTACCGTGTCAAAACTGACTATAAATTACTAATTTGACAATCTGTTTCCTAAAAAGCACATTGTTTCACATTATATCTCATCTGTACTGTTGCATGCAAACTTATTATGCATTGATATTTAATAACTGATAGGCTTTTGATTTAATCACATTTCTCTTTTTGAACCCAAAATTATGACTTGTGATCGCATCAAGAGCTTATCTAATCATGAAAGCTTTTGGATGCTAAATAAGATGAGCATCAAGAGCTTATCTCATCAAGAAAACTTTTGGATGCTAAATAAGATGATTTATACAACTATCGTGACTCTAATGCTATTTCTTATGATCTTGTTGAGGTTGTAGTATCCACTAAAGATACATAGCTTTACTTGAGTGTAAAAGTACGAAGCTGAGCTTCTATGTTGTCCCGACTTTACTAATGAACATTTTTTTGCTTCCTTGGTAAGTTTGTTTCTTGATGGTTAATATTCTTTCTTCCTGTGGCCAAACTTGTTTTACTTTAATGATCTCCTTTTAATAACTGTCTATTCTCAACCGCTTTAGCACTTGTCTGTTTCTATCTTTTCTTTGGCCTTTCAGGAGATATCTAGCGTATAATTTAACACCAGTTGGTGGAGTTGCGGCACTTATATCTCGAAATGGAGAACCAGGCCCCATTTTGTCAATCAGCTCTATTTTATCACCTCTTCCTCTATCTGGAGACATAAGCTTGCCTGTTGTGGTTCTGGGATGCTTCCTTGTTTGTCATAATGGTGGACGTCATCTTTTCAACTACCATGACACCAATCAATCATCTGAGTGGCAGTCTAATAATGTTGGAAACCGCCTAACCGAAGCTTGGAATAAAGAGCTTATGTGTTGTGTTCGCGATTCCTATGTAGAAATGATCCTAGAATTTCAAAAATTACGTAAGGAGCCTTTGAGTTCTAGTCTTGAACCCAATGCTGGGCATGCAGTCAGTCTAGTTTTGCAAGCTTATGGTGATCGCTTATACTCGTTCTGGCCAAAGTCTAAATCTCATTTGGTATCCACTGAGCAGTCTGATGGTGACATCAACAATTCAAGTTCATCAAATGCTTTTGATGCAGATTGGAAATGTTTGATTGAACAAGTTGTACGGCCTTTCTATGCTCGCCTTGTAGATCAACCCGTCTGGCAGCTCTACTCAGGAAGCGTGGTAAAAGCTGATGAAGGCATGTTTCTTTCGCACTCAGGCAATAATTTGGGGACCAATTTGCCTCCTGCTACCGTTTGTAGCTTTATTAAAGAGCATTACCCTGTTTTTTCAGTTCCATGGGAATTGGTTACTGAAATCCAGGGTGTGGGTGCTACTGTGAGAGAAATCAAACCTAAGATGGTCCGAGATCTATTGAAGGCTTCTTCCACATCTATTGTGCTCCGATCTGTTGAAACTTATGTGGATGTTCTGGATTACTGTTTGGGAGATATCCAGGTACCTGACGCAAATAATTTGCATGATACTAATGTGTTGGATGGTCCTGTTGCTGGGGTTTCTGTTGGTGAAATCCATGTGTCTGGGGGAAGAAGTGTAAGTAGAACTACTACGCCTCTAGAATCAAATGTATATGTGTCGCGATCTCAACATGCTCCTCACCAGGCTCCTGAAGCTCTAGAAATTGTTTCAAATCTTGGAAGAGCACTGTTTGATTTTGGTCGTGGTATTGTTGAGGATATTGGCCGGGCTGGTGATTCATCAATTAATTTGAATAATATGGAAGGATCTAGTGCAGACACTGATTGGCATTTGCGATCTATTGCTGCTGAGCTCAGAGGCTTACCATGTCCAACTGCTACAAAGCATCTTGCTAGATTGGGTGTAACTGAGCTTTGGGTTGGCAGCAAAGAGCAGCAATTATTAATGGTCCAGCTAGCAGCTAAGTTCGTGCACCCAGAATGCCTTGGAAGAGAATCTTTAGCAGCAATATTTTCGAACCCAGTCATCCACAAGTTCTTAAAATTACAGAGTTTTTCACCAACTTTACTGTCAAATCATATGAAATTACTTTTCAGCGAACATTGGGTAACTCATGTAATGAATTTAAGTAGTTCTCCTTGGATTTCATGGGATCATAATTTGACTGACGGTGGTCCTTCCACAGAATGGATACGGTTGTTTTGGAAAACTTTTGGTGGTCTTGATTATTTCGCTCTCTTTTCTGATTGGCCCCTTATTCCTGCCTTCCTAGGTAGGCCTGTCTTGTGCCGTGTAAGGGTTCAGAATTTGGTGTTTATTCCACCAATTACTGAACCGAGTTTGGAAAATAGGGCCTCAGTGTCAAATGTATCTGAGTTCAATACTGCTGAATCTGAACTGATGCAGAGTTATTTATTAGCATTTGAAAAGACTCAATCTACATACCCTTGGTTATTTCCATTTCTGAATCAGTGTAACATTCCAGTGTACGATATGTCCTTCTTAGGTTGTTACTCGCCTCAGTGTCTACCTTTACTTGGTCAATCACTTGGTCATGTCATTATTTCGAAGTTGCTTGCTGCTAAACATGCTGGTTACTATTCTGAACCTGTTTCTTTCTCAGATAAGGATTGTGATAATTTGTTTGCGCTTTTTGCATTGGATTTTAGTTCTTCCATTGGCCCAACTTGTACAAGAGAAGAGCTTGATGTGCTTCGCACTCTGCCTATCTACAAAACTGTTGTGGGGACTTATATGCACTTGAATAACCAAGATCAGTGCATAATTCCTCCAGGTTCATTCTTTAAGCCCTGTGATGAACGATGCCTTTCTTATCCAGTTGATTCAGGAGGAGCTTCATTGTTGCATGCCTTAGGAGTTCCGGAGTTGCATGATCAAGATATACTGGTGAGGTTTGCATTGCCTGGTTTTGAAGGAAAATCTCAGGATGAGAAGGAAGATATCTTAATTTATGTATATGTGAACTGGCAAGAATTGCAATCAGAATCTGTAGTCTCTACTCTAAAAGAGACAAAGTTTGTGCGAAATGCAAATGAGCTTTCTGTGAAGTTATTCAAACCTAAAGATCTACTTGACCCTTGTGATTCTTTGCTAGCATCGGTGTTCTGTGGGGATAATGCTAAATTTCCTGGTGAGAGATTTGTTGCTGATGGGTGGCTACATATCTTGAGGAAAACTGGACTTCGGACATCTTCAGAGCCAGATATGATGCTGGAGTGTGCAAAAAAGGTTGCACTGCTTGGGAATGAGGCAATGAAATGCATAGAGGATTCTGATGATTTTGAAGCAAATCTCTCTGACATGCAACCTGGAATTGAAATTGAAATATGGAATTTGGCTGTATCTGTTGTTGATACTATATTAAGGAACTTTGCCTCTGTATATAGTAATAACTTTTGTAGTCAGCTTGGCAAAATTGCATTTGTACCTTCTCAGAAGGGTTTTCCAAGTATTGGTGGGAAGAAGGGTGGGAGAAGAGTTCTGACATCGTACAGCAAAGCTATTTTGTTGAAAGATTGGCCTTTGGCCTGGAGCTGTGCTCCGATACTTGCTGCACATAATGTGATCCCACCAGAATACTCATGGGGAGCATTTCAGTTGCGGAGCCCACCTTCTTTCTCCATGGTCTTTCAGCATTTACAGGTACATATTGCCAAACTTCTTATTTAAATTGAATGGTACATTCTTCTTGTACTTGTATGCATGAAAAGCCGCCCCCTTGAGATCTAGGAGCTTGCCAAGGTGGTGTGATAAAATTCCAAGGAGAGGATCTTGGCCAAGATCCTTCCCATGACATTTAAGGTTTTTTAAAAGAAGAGGTTGATAAAGGAAAATTCTTAAAAACAGATTTTTTTAATAAGTTGTTGATAGAAGGAAATTGGAAAGAATCTCAGCGGAGATCCTCTCAAAATTTCCTCTTATGCAGATTATTTAAAAAAAATCCTTTGTATGCTGATCCATTAATATACACGAATCTTTTAAGCTGTATATACATGGATCAAGAAAATTTCCTTATAGAAACCTTTTTCCTAATTTTATTTCACAAATAAAACTTTCCTCATCTCGCCGAGATAATCTTTAATTTTTAGCCTTCTGAGACGGCAGCCAACTCTGAGATGGCAATCCTTGCTTGTATGTATGTCCTTAATCAGAGGTAAAATGACCCAGGTTGTGGGAAGAAATGGTGGTGAAGGCACTCTGGCACACTGGCCCACTTCATCGGGCGTTATGAGTGTAGAGGATGCATCTTCTGAAGTTTTAAGTTACCTAAATAATGTTTGGGGCTCTCTATCTGCTGCAGGTCAGTAAAAGGTTCCAACATGTTTATTAAAAGTGTTGCCATTATTGATGAGGTGTTTGATTTGTCCCACATGCAACCATAATTACTGTTTGCCTTCCTGTGCATGTTCATTTGTGTTGGTTGGTATCAGTCAATGTGGTGCCCAAACATAACTGGAGAAGGGCCACACATCAAACATTTTCTTAGATTGTTTGTGATTTTTATTCAAAGTACGCCATTCGTGGTATGTTTTAATTGTTAATGTCTATCTGTTCATGAGGTGCTAGACTGCAGCTTGGTAATTTTTGAGATGGATAGAGATCTTGTTATGGTGACATAATTAAGTTTGATTGAGCCCCATTTAAAGCTGAGACATCCTTTTCTTGCAGATGTATCTGAGTTGCTGAAAGTGGCCTTTATACCAGTTGCAAATGGCACACGTTTGGTCACTGCAAACTCGCTATTTGTGCGTCTGACGATTAATCTCTCACCATTTGCTTTCGAACTTCCTACTTTTTGTCTCCCATTTCTTAAAATCCTGAAGGATATTGGACTTCAAGATGAGCTTTCTGTTGCCTATGCAAAGGAGCTTCTTATAAATATTCAAAGATCACGTGGATATCAGAGGTTGAATCCAAATGAGCTTCGGGCTGTTATGGAAATCCTGTACTTTATTTGTCATGAAGATAATCAAGAAAAGTTCGATCAAACTGGTGGGGAGATGGAAGCAATAGTTCCTGATGATGGGTGCAGGCTTGTTCTGGCCAAGTCGTGTGTTTATGTCGATTCTTGGGGATCCCAGTTTGTCCAGAGCATAGATATTTCAAGGCTAAGATTTGCACATTCTGATCTATCGGAGAAGATATGCATAAACTTGGGTATAAAAAAGCTGTCAGATGTGGTAGTTGAGGTAACATTTACTTTAACTCCTTGACTTTGTTGCGGTATGTAGTTTTTGTTTATAGTATCCAGTTCGGTTATAGATACGTCTACAATTGTTACAGGAACTTGACCCTGAGCAGGAGTTGGAGGCGGTGGATCAGTTTGGACCAGTTCAATTAGAGAAGATTAAAGACAAGCTTAATAGTGGATCTTTACATGCTTCACTGTGGACCATCTTAAAGGGCCTAACTGATTACTCTTTTTCATCTGAAGGTGTTAACTTTGACCAGATACAGACTTCTCTGGAATCCACAGCGCAGAAGATACAATTTGTTCGGTCTATCCACACTAGGTTTTTGTTGTATCCATCGTCTGTAGACATAACACACACAAAGGCTTCAGTTATTCCTGACTGGGACCACGCATTAAAAAACCGAACCCTTCACTTCATAGATAAACAAGGCGATCTCATTCTAGTAGCTGAACCGCCTAGTTATATGTCTGTCTTTGATATTATTGCCATTGTTGTGAGCCGGGTCTTGCACTTGTCATTTGTTTTACCTGTTGGGTCCTTATTTTCGTGCCCAGTGGGTTCAGAGAAGGAAATCCTTAATATACTAAGACTTGGGTCTGACAGGGGCATTGTGGAAGCGGGAGGAAGTAGTGAGAGATTGGTTGGTAGAGTATTGTTACCACAAGATGTTCTTCAAGTTCAGTTTCACCCCTTGAGACCATTTTACAAAGGAGAGATAATAGCTTGGAGATCAAGAAAGGACGGTGATAAGTTGAAGTATGGTTGTGTTCTAGAAGATGTGAGGCCGTCTGCTGGTCAAGCCCTTTATAGGTTTATGGTGGAGTCAGGACCTGGTGAGACCCAGTCTCTTTTATCTTCTCAAGTTTTCTCATTCAGAAGCATCTCGTTCGTAGATGAAGGATCTCCTTCGAAATTTACATTTGCTAGCCAAAAGGATGTGACTGGGGAGCATTTGCTGGCCCCTAAAGGTGCTGCTACTGCCAACACAAGGTCTCATCAGGTACAAGATAGGCCTATACTCAGAAGTAATTTACACGATTTACATTTAGTATATTATCATTCACCAGTAAATAATATTCAGAATAAGAAAGAAGAACTCTAACCATTATCATTGTGACAGGTGGCTAATGAACTACAATATGGCAGAGTATCTTCAGAGGAACTTGTGCAGGCAGTTCATGAGATGTTGTCTGCTGCTGGAATCAATATGGATTCTGAGAAGCAAACTCTGCTTCAAACAACTCTAACGCTGCAGGAAGAGCTTAGAGAATCCCAGGCAGCTCTTTTACTTGAACAGGTAACTTTGCAGCTTACTCTAAAGGTCATATAAGATTCGTTGTTCTTTGGTTTTTGGTACATCGATATCATCATTATGGTTTTGACGTATCATTACTTCAAGTTGTCTGTGTTCGTTTATATCTTAGTGAAGTGGCTAATGATTATAATGTCTTCAGGAAAAAGCTGATGCTGCAGCACAGGAAGCTGAGTCAGCTAAGGCTGCATGGTCATGTCGGATATGTCTGAATGCTGAAGTTGATACTGCGTTGAATCCTTGTGGACATGTCTTATGTCGGATATGCTCAGCTGCTGTTTCACGTTGTCCATTTTGTCGGCTTCAGGTTTCAAAAGCCTTGAGAATTTTTAGGCCATAAGGGTTAAACATGGGATGAGGATAATATCTGATGGAAAAATCTGATGCTGCAGTAACAAATGGGGCACTTTTGTGTCGGACATGTCATCAGTGCTGAAATTTGTACTGCCAAAGTCCTTGTAGACGTGCGTTATGTCATACACATTGGTGATATTGTGAGGTCGGTTAAAAAACCTTGAATATTTTCAGGCTTATGGGTACAACCATTTTTTCAAGAGATACTTTTACTTCATTGAATCGTTTGCTGACTTGGTTTAGGGATTCCATCTCCCAGGTAAGTTACAAAAAAATAACATATGGTTGAGCATTACTTATTTGCCAAGAAGGTTTATTCTAAGGACTTGATAATCAGTTGGGTAGGGGTGTTAACAAGCCCAGTCGAGTATTGCCCTGGCTTGACTTGAGCTTGAAATTTGAACCCCTAGCTTGAACTCAACTCAAACTCTAATAAGGCTTGAATCATTTAGCTCGAACTTGACTCGGTTAGCAAACTTGAGGCTTAACTCAAACTCGAGCTTGAACCTCCTACATAAGAAACTTAGTTTAGGCTTGAAATGGGTACCAATCTGGCTCAATTTTTTTATAATAATCTAACTTAAGTAATATATATTATGTATTAAAATTTGTAAATTAATTCAAGCTCAACCTTGAACCTGATTTGATTTGAGCCAAATCTGAGTTCCGTTCAAGTTGAGCTGAGTTGAGTTAAGATGTTTGAGTTGAATTCTGGTTGAGTTTTCTTCGAGCTGAGCTCAGTTTGAGCCAAGTCCAGTCTAGCTGGTCTAGTCAGCTCTGCTCAACCAGCCACCGTCATTTGTTAACACCCTAGAGTTGGACATTACTAAGTTGCAAAAAAAAAAAAAGGTTAGACATTATGCCACCTTTTTGCAGTAGTTATGCTATGCTAACGAGTATCAACTGTTTTCATTTAATATTTGTAAATGTTGCCCCGTGTGATGTATGGTGGAAGAAAAACCTCATTAAGCTATGGACCAGATCTTTCAATTCTCCAATCAAGAATGTTTTCTGTTTTGTATGTATTTTAGATTCTATTTAATATCTTCATTTCCAGAGTTTGGAGAAATCACCACTCAAGAATCTTCCATGGCGTAGTGAACCATAAGAGATTGCTTCTATACCAAATCAAGAATGAGGCAAAGCTGTATCTAACGTCTATTCATTTGATTGCAGAGGTGTCCACAATGAATCCGTAGGAGTTCCTAGTGTAATCTTCATTGTGATCATTGTATTCCCCCTTTTAATTTTACTATATTTGAATCGAGAACGAGGCAAACTGTAACGTCTATTCATTTGATTGCAGAGGTGTTTGCTACGAATCCCTAGTTCCTAGTTTAATATTCATTGTGATCCCTTTTACTATATTTGAAACGAGATGAGGCACAGCTGTACCTAACGTCTATTCAATTGATTGCAGAGGCGTGTCTTCAATGAATCCCTAGGAATTCCTAGTGTAATCTTCATTGTGATCATTGTATACCCCCTTTTTAAGTTTTCTATACCTGCCAGTCAAAATTCCCCCTCTTCCCAAGGTAAAAACATCTCGATACAGTTTAAACAATTTAGAGATTTAGCATAAATACTGGAAAGGGTTGCGTTGATCAAGGACTAAGATTGCTTGGAGAAATAAGGAAGAAATCTTTATCCACCATTTTCTATTGTAATACATATAATTTTAATTTTAAGATGATTGTATATGTCCGATGTTGGTTGATAATGAGAAATAATCTGCTCCAAGAGATTTATCGTGAAGTTTTCCAGTGACTGATTGCCAATAGGTACAGAAGGGATCAGCATTTTGTTTGGTTTACCAATTATTCCATTCTCACTCGTCTCTCAGGGGTAAACCCTAAATTGATTCATTGGGCAAATTTTTATGTTTAGGACATGGATGCTATAAAGATCTTCACAAGTTCTGTGCTTTTGCAGGTTTCCCAAATCCTCAAAAAATCTGTCCATAAAAGGGGATACGGCGTAGAAAAGACGGTGTAGAATTAGTTTGTTTGTGTATTTTTTTTGGGTAACTTGAGATGTTGCAGCAGATTGCATCATTTCTAAGCATTTTTTATGCGCATTGCTCACCATGAGCCTAAGGAATACATGTGAAGCGTTTATTTTTTATATCAATAGCACATACGATAGCGCACGCTAATGTAAGGAACATTTATGTTAATATGCGCTAGTGTGCTCTGTTGATCTAAAAAATGAATGTTTTATATGTGTTCCGCTCATAGTTAGAAAGAAACATAAAAAACGCTTCCCAGTCCTAGAACTTCGGGCTTCCTTGTCACTACCTCTGCACGGCAATCTGATAACGAATAAGTATCAAAGCCTCTCTTAATTGTTTCCTCAAGTTCATCTTTTCTTTTTCAAGAGAAGACGCAAGGCATACTGGCAGAGTAGGGGTTTGACTTTGATAGAAATGTGATGCCTACCTACACATGAGAGAGCAAGTACTGCTTGTAACTTAGTGCCCAACATAAATCAATGCCTGTAACTTTGTCAAAAGCCTTAATAATCGTTTGAAATAAAAAGCACAACAAATTATCGTCAAATCTAATTATAGTGAGCTTAATGTATGGACTAAAACATCAAATTATCATTGTTGTTATTATTATTATAATTATTAGAGTGTTGTTGTTGTTTTTATTTTGCAATTCAAACAGAGGAGGAGACATGACTTGGGACAACTCTAAAAGTGTGTTTGCCCTTTCAAGCATCCCTTTCATTAGTTCCTCCCTCTATAAACGCTTCTATCGTGGGTCCCACTTAAATATGACATGTCACCACCATGCCCACCGGAAATGTGGGTCCAGCCATGGCAAACCCAACATCCAGAGCGTGCGTGCCTAACAATCTGTCGGTGACCAAAGAAAAAGCGACTAAAATCGGGCCAATTAACAAAAAGCTCGTTGAATTAGATTAGTACCGCTCGCTCCTTAACATACCCCTTCCGTCCCACTTTAATAGTCCATATTGGAAAAAAAATTATTGCAAATTAATTCTCATGCGTTGATTAGTAGCAACAAAGCATCTAATGCGCTGCTCGTAGTTACGTTAAATTTTGTTCATTGTTTGATTAGTAGCTAAAAAAGCCTCTAATATGGTTCTCGTAGCTACATTAGAAAAGCAGGCGTTTTTGTTTAAAACGAATTGTGAATGCAAGAAAAAGTCGTATGGACGTTGAAAAAGCAGAATGCACTTGTGTCCAAACTAGAGCTCTTCCCTATCACTTCTTTCTGACGCATTCTTAATAGCTAATCAACAGTATATTAAGGATGAAGTAAGTTTTATCACGTATGATTTTTACATTATTAAAATAATTTTATTTTAAAATATCAAATTATTAAATTTCTTAGCTTGGATGGCATTTAGTTCGTGTAGCTATTCCCGGGATTAAGGGGGCAGTATGTCCCATGAAATAATTTCTTAAAAATGTCTAAATTTGTGCAAAACATGTTGTAGACCAAGTACAATATGCGTATGAATCAAGCGTTTTCTCAATCTCCTAATTCTAGGCTCACTATCTTTTACACCATTTCTTCAATCCTAATAACTAATGTACGACAGTGGGAGATTTTCAGTTTCCATTGAAAGGCCTATTACCGAATGCTAAGCTAGCTGAACGCTCGCATTGATGGCACAAGCCTCTCCTATTGTGGAACTAGAAAGAAATGAAAATTACTCTCTTTATTTTAAATTAATAACTTTATTTTAAAAAATAAAATTTTATTAAATAATAAAACTTACATCTAAGAAAAGAGAATAAATTTATGATAAATTTAATTTAAAAGTAGGAGTTGGATTTACATATGACTGACCTTATGAGCCTGGGTATCACATGCCATCGAATCTTAATTAGATGGCTCATAATGTCCAACCTCACGCGCATTTAATTTTTGGGGTAATTCTTGCTAAGACCTAGAGGTTATCTATATTTACATATAGATATTGGTCCATAAAAAAATTATTTTATATATAATAATATAATTTTATTGTTGTCTACCGTGGTAATAGTAAAATATAAATAACTAATAAATCGAATGAGTCGCATAGCTTCTCATTTATTATAACATAGGCCTTTACGGTGGCCATTGGTGTATAAATTTTTTTTTTTATATTTTTAAAGAAAAAATTTATTTTATAATGGGTCTAGGGGTTCTAAGGAGGTACTTGGGCTGTCTTATTAAATTTATGGTAAGCGGGATTGGCTTTACAAGAGAATTTATTGCAAACGTATAATAAGTAAAATTATACAGTATAATTCTACTCTATAAACCTAGTGGTAAATTAATTAGACTGTTTGTCATTATTTAGGAAGAACCGCTAATTTTTTTCCTTGATTAAATACGTCCGAAATTTCTGATCTATATAATTATCCAACTTTCCTTCGTAATCTGTTCAAACTTGTTCGACTCGAACCGGATCCCACTTTCCTTTTTTTTTTTGGTCAATTTGATGTGATTACGGGGAGTGGAGTGCGCCGACAGTTTGGCGAGATGCAGAGCGAGAGGGCGAGGCGCGCCATGGTGGCTGCCGACAGTGCCGGGCCGGGGTCTTCTTCTCCGGCGAATTTTATCGAGCATCCGGTGTCCAAGCTCGACACCCTTGCCGGCGTCGCGATTAAGTACGGTGTGGAGGTGGGGGTAGTGGTCGAATTGCAAAATTCTTTCCTGGCTTCTTCTCCGAATTCGTCTGTCTCTTCCATTTGGATCTCCCCTTCTTTTTTCCTTCCCAGTAGTTTCGGTATGGGGGCGAATTTCAGGTTGTGATCGTATGTTCGTTTAACGTGGTTGGTAGGTGGCAGACATTAAGCGGATGAATGGGTTGGTGACAGACCTTCAGATGTTTGCTCTCAAGACGCTGCGGATACCGCTACCGGGAAGGCACCCTCCGTCTCCCGTCCTGGCCAATGGAGCAGCTAGTTCTCGGTATCATTTTGGCCATTGTTATAGAAGTTACAGTATTTAATTCATTTTGTGTATTCCTTATTCTAGCTAATAATGATAGATATATATGATGTTCTTGGTGATCCATTTCCTTATATCAGAATCCTGTCAGTTTTTTGCAATTTGGGTGTCGATGGTAGAGTGCTTTTGCTAAGTAATTTCACTAATTTGTTTAAATACAGAAAAGTCTCCTTAATGAACGACATGTATACTAATATTACTCATTTGATATTAATGTGGTAGTTGTACAATTTTCTATAGCATGTTGTGAAAGAGCGATCAATTGGAATTGGAATTTTGCTTTGAAAACTTTTTTTATACTTGTGGCTTAAAAGTAAGGAATGTTTTCGTTCAGTGTATGACTAAGAGGTGGTGTTTAGATGAGCTGGTTTTTTGCCATCCTTTTTTCTCTTTGGAAGAAGACATTATATTGCGAACTTGACATTCAGTTCGTGTATTGAATTTATTGTAGAGAAAGTAGTAATGAGCATATCGAGAGCCGGCGGCCTCATCTAGATGTCCTGGAGTCATTTCTGCCGCTTAAATCAAAAGCCTCACAGCGGAGAGTTTCTTCAGCCATGGGTAGTTTACACGGGTACTACGGTCTTACATCTTTGGATAATGGAGGCGATGCTGAAGGCACTGAAATGTCTGTTTATAGAGCAGGGATTGTGCCACATCTGGATAAGGAGCATTTACCAAAATTATCTCCGGTTTCAGAACCACTTCCATTTGGGCATCGTAAAACTAAAAGCTTTATTAATGGCTTTTTAACTGAAAATGGTGACCTGATTGAGCATTTACTTCGACCGGAGATTGGAAATGGACAAGCTGAAAATTTAAATGATGTCGCAGTTGGAAAGTATCAGAAGGCTGAGGTAGAACCCAGTTCTCCTCCAACTGAATTGATTTTGAAGGAGGACAACACTAGTGGGGGGTTATCTGGAAGAGCAGGGAAAAATCTGGCTTTAAGGCCTAAATCTGCTAACCGTGCTACTTTACCAACTGATTTGGGTACAGGTATGTCGAATTCAAATTCAGTCCCCATGGGAGACTTAACTTCAACGACAGATGCACTTGATGCAGTTCGAAAATCTTCTAGCACTTCAAATTTGCACTCAGAAACTGGGTCGTCAGTTTGGCCAACGTCTAAGTGGTCCTTGAAACCTGATTTACAGTCACTAACGGCTGTAGCCATTACAAGACCAATCTTTGATGGCTTGCCCAAGCCAATTACTGGCAGGCGAAGCAAAGCTGCTCTTGATTAGCAAGCTTTACAAGAATGTTTGTGAATTTCAATTCTATCTGATTTTTTTGGTTGGTAGACTTTGGTCCATTGGGATGGTAATTTCCTGGTGAAGCCTTCCGATCAAGTAAAGTGTCATACAATATGTAGTTCAGAAAGAGAAGAAAGAGATGAATAAATTTTCTTAAATTCTGGTTTGATGGTTGACAACTGGTGGTCTGGCATAGAGCATACGTTGACTTATACGGCAAAACAGAGTAATCCCTGAGGAATGGGCGTTGGCATATTGAATTTTCTTTCGAATTTAATTGTATCTACTTTGATTTAGCTTCAAAACTGCTTATAGTTTAGACATGCCTTTGTAATTACGAGGAAAATCATGAATCAATTGTTTACTCATTAATGTAATTGTATGATAAAGCTTATTGACTACTTAAGTGACATTTCTGTGAAATTGTTTTTTGGCACTGGAGCGATATTTGTGAAGTTGCCAAAATGATATATGCTTTCTGTATTCATTTTTGTGATATTTTCAAGATTTCATTATTATATGATTTTGCATGTGTTAGCTAATTGCTGTCCTCTGTATTGCTTTATGTCTATACTATTGAATTCTGCCTAACATTTGACTTCTGACGTTCAAAATGTCTATATGTGCATAAAATTGCAGCTATAGCGGAAATTAACAAGCATGACGGAGCTCAATCTTTTTTAAGATTCAAATTCGTGTTATTAGCCATGACTGGATGCATATACTTGTGTACTGACAAATGACAATTGCCATCATATAGTTTTTTATCTAGCACTGGTTAACTTGGTTTGGATTTTAGTATATATCAAGTTGACAAGGTTTCATGGATTTGTTTATGGTTTGGCTTCAAGCTTTTGTATTGGCATTTATTTTTACCTTTTTACTACCGTCGATGAGGTAGAATAAATGCACTTCTAACTACTTTAGAAAGCATCTTCTGTTATCTGCATTTCAAAAGATAAAAATATTATTGCAGGAAAACAGGCAATCCTTTTGGTTGCTGGAACTTGCGTTGCTGGCATGAAAACTCTGGAGTTAAATATTGGGCTTGCATTGCATTTTTAACTACTGTTGTACAAGTATCAAAACACTTCTCTGCGGCTAGACTTTGTTAGATGTTGATAGGCATAATATTGAATTAACCTGTATCTTTAGATATGATCTTATGCATATCTTCATCTTCGATAGAAGAAAGGCAACTGCCGCGGCAAAAATGCTTTATTTTTCTATCATGGTGGTAGCTTGCTGGAGGACTTTGGAAAAAGGCAACAATATGGTTGGAAAATTATATTTTTAGGAGTTTATAAGAGTCCAAGATATGTAATGGGCAAATTGAGCCGATTGGCCTGCACAGTCGTTTTTTGGGTTTCTGATCTGAATACAACCGGGATAGAGGTCGACGTTAATTGGTTTAGGAACAGATTTACTGCACTAAAATCGGCATCTTCCATTGGGGAATGCCTTTTGCCCCTCCCTCCTAGCTCTCCTTACCATTCCTCTTCATTTTTTAACCAGTGGGCGATGCAGAAAGTAGAGTGAAGAGGCACGATGAGGGCAAGTAAGGAGTTAGGCATATCATACATACCCTGTTGTTCACTAAACCGGGGTCAGTTCGTCTCTAGCAATTTGTCCACAAACAGCTGTGCTAGAAATATGTGGTTAGCTTCTTAACGCCTTGTGTAAGGTACAAGTTTTTATATCAAGCAATGCTTGCCTAGCACCGACACATCATTTGCCATAACAAAGAGATTTTCACTGAACGCAGAACCGTTTTCGTCGTTAGCCCCTTTATTTTTACAAGTTTTTCAGTTCTTTTTCGAAAGGGAACAAATTAAACCTGAAATGATCCTCCACCTGTAGGAACCAAAATGCAGGCCTTGTTACCAAACCACTGGAAGGAGAAAATATTTGGTGCTATTACTTAGGAGGACGGGTTTTTTTATAATCTCTTCTAATAATGCCTAGTGTAAGTTATGCATGAGAACGGTTTATCCACGAGATTGACGGTGTATATATATATTAATGAACATTAGCGGTAAAGATACTCACATTAATATGTGTTACTATATTCTCTATCAGCTAGGAGTACGAAAAACTCTTCCTATTTAAATCCTTTTTTAATTGGGTGTTTGTTTATTTTATACGAGTCATTTATCATACGGATTGCGGTTGAGATCAGCTTGGTGGGCACTCCCACTGCCCACCCAGCACCGTGGGAGTGCCCAATGAGAGCCAATTACGTAAGCAAAACTCATCTGGCTCTGTGGGAATGCCCACCCAATTGGACATATTGATGACACACAGGTAAAATAGATTGTGTCCTAGTGCAAAATGGACGATGCACAAGCTAACACACGTTAGTGAGCCAGTGGGCTAGCGTGTGACGGCTCCGGCAAAGGAGTATTCCCCTCCTAATTTCTTCCCTAAAAGGGACTTCCTCGGCATTTAGCTGAAGATATTTCTCATGCACTGGCCTACCTGAAAAATATCTTCACTCCTGCCTGTCCTGACCAGCTGACCTGAGCCTCTTCCTCTTCATCTATGTGCCGCTTTCTGCTCAGTCGCATACACTGAAGAATGCCTTCTTCCCACATCCTTGTAAACAACCTCAGTACTGCTCTAAGGGGCACAAGAAAACCACCCCATTTATTTTCTCCGCAAGTACCACAGTCAAGGAAGTTGAGAAACAATTCCTTGTGCTGCTGCAGAGCATCTTCAACCAGGATTAGTCCTGGCTGCGATCTTTACGACCTGCTGGGGTTGGACAGCTCCTCGGACCAGTCCCAGATCAAGAACGCCTACAGGTCGCTCCAGAAGCGATGTCACCCGGACATAGCCGGCGCTGCCGGCCACGATATGGCCATAATCCTGAACGAGGCCTACTCAGTCCTCTCGGATCCCTCCTCCCGCTCCATCTACGACAAGGTCAAGTCCAATTTCCATCCATCCCTCCAGATGAAACCAACCTCATGAATGTAGTAGATCAACAAGAAAATTCCATGAATTTTAACTTCCAATTTCACTCTTCATTGGATCTTTCATTATTGCGACCATAAAGAGCATATGATGGATATCGATTAGTTGTAGTTATTCATTAATCATCAATATCAAGTCTATATCCATCCATGCATTTACATGAAGCCAACCTTTTGAATCTATTAGTTCACCATATTAAGATATCAATTTCATGGTGGGAAGCAAAGGGTTGATTATTGATTGGTTCTAGTAATAAATTATTTATATATATATATATATATATATATATATATATATATATATATATATATATATATTATTTATATATTAATTATAAAAAAAAAGTTTGTATGAACCCGGGGCTATGGACGTTAGCATCACGGTGAAAGGAGGCATAAAATATAAAAAAATATGTTTCTAACCGGATAAAACAATTATTATTAGTCACTTAATTTGGCCATAAAAACTCGTTAAAACAATTACTTCATTAGTTAGTTATGTGCGTCATCAAATTAAAATCCAACAGTATGTAGCGCCCAGGCTCACGCTAAATGAATGGGCCGGGCTCAAATAAAAGGGGACCAAATATATTCTTAATCACTACGATCGATTTACCTTTTTTGTTTGATGATGGAGTAAAACGTGTGTTTGTCATGTGTTGTGTGTTGTAGGAGATAGCCAAGGCGGCGGAGTTCCGGGGCTACACCGGGAAGCCCGTCTACTCAACGTGGTTCGGGGCGGAGGACGAGCAGCGGGCGGTGTTTGTGGACGAAGTGAAGTGCGTGGGCTGCCTCAAATGCGCCTTGTTTGCCGAGAAGACCTTCGCCATCGAGTCGGTGTATGGCCGAGCTCGGGTGGTGGGGCAGTGGGCAGACCCTGAGCACAAGATCCAGGAGGCCATCCAGGCCTGCCCTGTCGATTGCATCTCGTACGTACTTCTTCTATCCCAATTTTATTTTCGACTTGACAAAGCTTTCTTCAGTAGGCTATTAGATTAGTGTATGTTTTTAAATGTTGATATTCAGATTTTGACGAGCTTCTAATTGGAGGATCAACATGAATTTGTATTAGTTATATGACATGTAGTTTGATTCTTCACCCTATCACCGTGATTAGTCTTAGATAATTAATATGAAACAATTTTTTTTATCAAATGACGCTATTATTAATGTAGGACCGAGAAAGTACTAGTTTAATCTAATACCATGGTCATATACAATGTTATATGGCAAATGTTTTCTTCACACAACAGTACAATGATCTACAATATGATCAACGACATCTACCCCGGTAAGACCTAATCACTAACAAGAAAATATGCTATATAAACTCTAGACCTTCACCCAATTATGATAATGTTGGAAAAAATTATTTTAGTACATACTCCGTATTATTGTGATTAGTCATGAGTCAGGATGACTCTTTCAATTACTGGCTGTTGTAGGATGGTGGAAAGGTCGAAGCTGGCAGCGCTTGAGTTTCTCATGTGCAAGCAGCCCCGAGGCAACGTCCGGGTGGGAGCCAACAATGCTGGAGGGGCTCGTGTATCCAATATATTCGTTGATGCCAACAAGTTCGAGAGCAGATTCCATGAATTGAAGGATGAGGCCTCTAAGCGAGCTTCCGAGGTACAGGACTTTCAAGCAACTAATGACATCTTCGTGATACAACTTTGCTCAATATGATCTACTTATGCCTTCCATCTCATTATACATGTAATTTGAATTAATCATGCAATATGTCAGGCTGATCATCAGAGGGAGGCCAGAATCTCAGCCATTCAGGCCATAAGATCACTGACAAACTGGTGGTATTGGCACCCACCCACATCTTCAGCATCCACTGCTACTGCTAGGCCTTCCCGGACTCTGATTCTCATCTCCGACAAGTCCACGGAGCCCAACGTGGAGAAGCTTCGCCAAGCAGCAGCCAGGCGCCGAACAGGCCAAAACGCCCGTCATTCTCCTCAAAGGGGTCCATCGAACAAGCAACACACTGACGAATACTGGACCCCTAACCGCATCCTTCCTAGCTCCAAAACTTTTTCACCTGCTTCTTCTGCTCCAGTGAATAAGACTAAGTTACAAGGAGGGGCCAGCCGTGGTGATCATCATACAACGAGCAGAGTCAGTAGTTATACCGACACGGAGTGGCCTAATCCCTTCCATTCCAATATTCCGATTGTGATCGCAACGTTTGCCGCATGTGTTGTGGGATTGGAGGGGGGTGAGCACGCAGGAGGAGGTCTGAAGGAACATCTAGGTGGTGCTGTGGCGTTGGAAGTGGTAAATAGTTCCCTGCTGCAGGTCTTCTTGGCCGGGGTCACTTGGTACTTGATTGGAGTTGCCATGGTAGGGTTGGCGTATGCATTTGTAAATAGGAAAGGAGATATGGGTGGTGGGTCCTGAGACGTGGATGAATGATTTTACAAAGTACAATACCATATAATGTAATACAATGGAAGCTAATTTATAGTTGCCATTTTACTAAGACACTATGTAACTAATGAGCACAGACCACCGTAAAAATTCATGTGTAATATAATATTGATATTTGATGCAAATTATTATTTTTTATAGTGTTTTGTCCCGGACTAGGGGCCGGTCTTGAGGTGGTCCGTGGAAGTGGCACTTAATAAGGGAACTTTGAGTCCTCTAATTGTGCCAGCATGTCCTCCAGCTTGACGGGTACGGGCCCAGTGGAAGCTATTGGTGGTGGCCAGTGTAGAACACCAAATTAATTTTTACTTTTCTAAATTCCTCCTCGTACATTATAACACAAAAATACAATATATATATATATATATATATTTCACGATCAAATCCCCCAGACATTGTCTTGTACTTTAAGACCCAAGTATGCCTCTTCATACAATCTATTGTGAATTCCAAAACCCTTGGAGTTGGACTGAAGTAGATCCCTGGAAGAGATTTCAGGAATTTCGAACTCCTCTCATTCGTTAAAAGTGGGTCAAAAAGTCCAATGACTACTTTGTAATTTTTATTACATTTTTGGGTTGTTAACTTATGTAATAACATCTTATGCCGTACAGGGATTTTTGCAACGATGAATTGCCTTAAGCTGCCATTGCTACAATAAGAAAAAAAATTCGTTGTACATCTTCTTAACCCAAATCCCTTTGATTTATTCCATTAAAAAATATACTATGTATTTTTCTTTACTTTTTTCTCATCATCTCCAACATTTCACTACAACAAAAAGTACTATTAACGACGTAAAAATAAGCATTGTTAAAAATTACTAATAGCGACATATGAAAAATTGTCGCAAAAAATTACTATTAGCGACACTTTATATTATGCATCGTTAATAGTTACGTTATTAGTGATGCTTTAAACAAGCGTTACTAAAAGATTTACGTATCATTTTTTTTTTAAAATTTAAAACTATTAGCGACACTTAAACGTTACTAATAGTTTTAATAATAGCGACGCTGGTAAAAAAATGTCGCTAATAGTTCTAAATTTAAAATTTAGAACTAATAGTGATGCTTATAGGCAACGTCGCTAATAGTATTGATAATAGCGATACTTGTATAAAAGTGTCGCTAATATCTTTATTAATTAATTTTAATTAATTAATAATTATTTAATAAATATTTAAAATATAATATATTTTCTTCAATATTGACTATTTATATAAATAATAAATAAAATTTAAATAAAAGGTAGTGTCAATAATAAATTAAACTTTCACTATTTAAATATAATATATTTTATTTTTAAAATTTTCTTTTAAATTTTAAGATATAATTTATAATAAAACAGAGAGAGTAAAGATAGAGAGAGGGGAGAGAGAGAGAGGAGGAGGGGAGAGAGGGGAGAAAGAGGAGAGAGAGAGAGGAGGGGAGAGAGAGGGGAGTGGGGGGATATTATTTTTAGAGTTATTAGCGACGCATACGTGTATGCTTCGCTAATAGTATTTTTTTATTTTAAAAAAATTGAAATTAAAACAGATAGAGAGAGTGAGGAGAGAGGGGAGAGAGAGAGGGGTGAGAGAGAGAGGAGGGGGAGAGAAAGGAGAGGGAAGAGAGAGGAGAGACAGAGATGAGGGGAGAGAGAGAGGAGGGGAGAGAGGGGGGGGAGATTTTTTTAAAAATATTAGTGACGCATATACGTATGTGTCGCTAATAACTCTAGGTATTTGCAACGCATTGAGCTATATGTCGCTAATAGCATTTTTTTTATTTTAAAAATTGAAATTAAAACAAATAGAGAGAGAGAGTGAGGAGAGAGGGGGAGAGAGAGGAGAGAGAGAGGAAGAGAGAGAGAGAGAGAGAGAGAGAGAGAGAGAGAGAGAGAGAGAGGAAGAGAGAGGGGAGAGAGAGGAAGGGAGAAAGAGGAGAAACAAAGAGGAGAGAGAATGGGGAGAGAGAGAGGAGGATGGGAGAGAGGAGAGAGAGACAGAGGGGAGAGAGAGAGAGGGGAGAGAGGAGAGAGAGAGAGGGGAGAGAGGGAAGAGGAGGGGAGAGAGGAGAGAGAGGGGAGGGGAGAGAGAGGAGGGGAGAGAGAGAGGGAGGGAGGGAGGAGAGAGGGAGAGAGATGGGGGAGGAGAGAGGAGGAGAAAGTAACAGTATTTGTGACGCTTATAAAAAAGCGTAAATAAGACAGTTTTTGTGATGCATTTTTATAAGCGTCGCAAATGAAACAATTAGCGACGTTTTAAAAATGTTGTAAATATTGAAATAATTGCAACGCTTTTAAAAGTGTGGCTAAAAGAATTATTTTAGCGACGCTTAGATTAAGCGTCATTGAAAAAAAGGCACGCGCTAATATTTCGCGGACGTGCCGTGCGAAAATTGCCCGCGCGAGGCAAATATATATCGCCCGCACGGGTAAATTTTTTTTGTCAAATCTTTCCTGGCCCCTCCTGATCTCCTCCCCCTTAGATGTTTGCCGTCTGCCACTTATTTGTCGTTCTCCCGCTCCGCCCTCTCCCTCCTTCCCCCCTTCCTCTGATTTTCAGAGGAGGGAGCGGAGCTAGGGAGAGGGGGGACCGGGAGTGCACCGCCGTCCTCTACCCCCCTGCTTTGCTCGCCCTCCTTCTCCAAATCAGAGGAGGGGGGCAGAGACAGGGAGTGGGGGGATCGGGAGGGGGTGGGGGGCCAGAGGACGGCGTTGTTGTTGTCGTCCTCCTGCTCCCCTTGCTCTGCCCCTCCTCTAGAAATCAGAGGAGGGGGATCAGATTCCAGCAACCTGCCGTCCTCTGGCCCCCTCTCCCTTCCCCGGTTGGCCCACCGGGGATTTTTTATAATTTTTTTTGTCTTTAGCGACACATCTAAAAGCGTTGCTAAAGTTGATTTAATTAGCGACGAATAAATATGCGTTCTTAATAGGCACTATTAGTGATGCTTTTTGTTATACATTGCTAATAGGCAATATCGACGGTACTTTTTGCGACACTTATAACTACATTTTTTATGCATTGCTAATAGACATTAACGACATTTAATGAACTATTAGATACACATAAATGTGTCATTAAAAATCTTTTTTATTGTAGTATCTTCTTCTTACCATGTGTGCACAAATATGCACACACAATAATAAAGGGGCTGTAGCCCGTGTTATTCTCCTCCCTTCTTCTTTCTCTGCACCTTGGAGATGCAAGGAATGAATGATAGGAAGGGCTTGTGCTGTTGGTTGAGCCCTTGAGAGAGAGCTAGATTGAAGGAAGAGAGAGAGAGAGAGAGAGAGAGAGAGAGAGAGAGAGAGAGAGGGTCCGTCCCCTCTCTTGTAACCTCCAGATGAGAAGGTTTGGTCTCAGTCGCTCAGCCTCTTTTAAGTTTTTATATCTTTTTATTGCTCTCTCCCACATGTGTCCGCTCGCTTATTCTCTCCCTATTACCCCATGTATCCGCACTTCTCTTCTTCTATCAGCACCGGCGGCTGCTCATACCACACCTCTTGCAATGGTGCTGGTGACTAGATTACAACCCACTAAACTTCTTGCTGAGAAGAAGAGGAGGTGGATGAGGAAGATGAAGAAAAGAGAGGTAGAGGAGGAGGAGGTTGGAGAAAAAAAAGAAAGGAGGAAGAAGATTTGTGGGTGTCTGCGGCAAAGGTGCTGCAAACCTAGATCTGGCTAGACCCCGGTGAGGCTAGATTTGGGTTGGCCGCTACTAAGAAGGCCTTGTTCATGTGAGCTTCTCCGCAAGTGAATTTTCTTGCTCCGACAGTGGGAGAGGGGGCTGACTAGAAAGAAGATATTGGGGGCATTGGCATGCATGCTCCAACGAAGGCGGTGGTTCTGACACCGGTGTGGAGGAGTGGGCCGAGTAAGATATGTATTTAGTTTTTAGAAAAGGTGGAACGGGGTGAGTGTGAAAGTTTTCTCAGTACATATTGGGGGAGAATGTAACTTGGGAAGTATGAATGCTACTCAAGTCGGGCAAATGGTAAACCCAACCCGACCCTAATGGGTCGGGTTTTAGTGATCTAACCCGACCCGACCCGAATATAAATATAAAACTTATATTTTTTAATATTAATTTAAAAAAAATTGAAAAAAATTTAAAAAATTATATAAAAATTATTTTTTTAATCTATTCGGGTTAAACGGGTCAAGTTTGGGTTTGGGTCGGGTCGGGTTTGGGTCACAACTTTGTGATGTGGGTTTGGGTTCGGGTTTGACAAAACCCGACCTGAACCCAACCCGTTGGCATCACTATTGGGAAGAGGTGGTGACAAGGCTTGGCTGCTATAATATCACTAAATCACTAAGAAAGTGGCGAGAGAGAAATTTGGAACAGGATCCAACCTTCGGAATGGTAATGCATAGTGGTCATCCTAAGGGTCATGAAATTATTTTTTTATTTTACTTTAATTTTTTCTTAGATTCATATAGTACTATTAGTTTTCGAAAAACAAAAAATCCTCATCGATCCTCTTCAAACAAATTGTAGCCAGGCCTTTCTTATGGCAATTTATCTTTCTAGGCCGTGTATGACCGAAGGCTCATAAGTCAGAAGAAACTTCTTTGCCTTCTTTACTTCACACGGTGTTTTTTTTTTTTCGTTTTCTGAAATACTCTACAGTTTACACACGAATAAGAGAAAAATATCAGAAATGCTTAGCAGCGACAAAGACCGTTGCAGCTACCCAATAGGGACTATCTTAGTTTCGTCAGAGAATCCGGCTACATCAGCCGGTTCTGCTGCCATTTCCAGCCAAGGAAGCAAGTAAGACCAGGCCGTGGTGGACAGGATGGCACACAACCTGCCCCATATCGGCGTGATTGCCAGCGCCACCACCAAGATGGACATTTTCAATATTGGACGCCACCTCCTCCTTGCTTCCGGTTGCCGGATCAACGGAGGGCTTTGGAGAAGAGACTTCATCGTGGACTGGGCCCGCTCGCTGGGCGGCGGACTGGGCTGACTACCTGCAGTTTTTTTCGTCGGGTCCGGTTTGGGTCGCTTTGAGACCATTCGCTGCGAGGCTTTGGGTGCGGATGTTGATGCTTCTGGGGAATCTTCAGACTTTACCTGTAAAGGATTGTAATAACAGTGGTACGTATTCAAACCTCGCTATTGTTAGTAGAACTCCAGTAAATTACCACTGTTCTTGAAAAAAATTTCATCAGTTTGTGACTTATTTTTAGTCATCCAACGAACACGCACATGATCATGGACTACAACGAAAAGATGAAAATTAACTTAGCTGTTGAGATCCGTACCTTCTTCCCACGTCTGTCATCAGTGAGCCGATGATCATCGATCACCATGTCAATGTGTGAACTTCCCTCCTCTGTTACATCCTGCAGATCCACCATGTCCAGCGGTACAGTCTTCCTCCTGGACCCCTTCGCCGACCTCCAGCACCACCACCGCGACGACCTCCTCTCTCCGGTGGCCCGAGTTCTTGTTGAGATTCCCGTCTTGGCTTCCGGAAAGCACCCGAAACACGACGTGAAGCATGATGTCCTGGACCGGCGTTCATGGGTCGCTTTGGCCTTGGGGGAAGCCATGGAAGGGGTGGAGGTTGGTGACAGGAGGTTAGCATTTCATTTGTGTTTATTCTATATATGCATGATGCACGTATAGACGATTAGTCGAATTTGATTGCCCTTCTTCCACCAACTAAATTTATAATATTACAGATAGTTCTTCTATGTCTATCACAAAGTAATGGTCAGCCGGGTCCAAGGCTCTTGCATATGCATGATCGACATCAAGCACGTTATTCAGCTGATCGTCAGTATTCCCCTCTTATATTGCCAACTACCCTCAGAAATATTTTTTGTATTACAAATATGCAACGATAATGCTTAGTTACTGCAAATTCTATCCATGATTGTTATATATTTGTCATTTGTGTACCTACTAACGGGGAAGGTACCAAAAAAGGTATCAGCGACGATCAGCGACCGTCGTTGTTTTGTACGTCCCAAAGACTGTGGCTAAAATTTTCAGCGACGGTCTCCCGCCCGTAGGAGGTGCCATAATCTGTGCGTAAACAAGGGAAAAACTAAATCAGCCACGATAGTCAAATAAACCATAATTACACCAAATCATCCGATCGAAGAAATTAGCAAAAAATCAGTGGTCTGAGCGAAGAGGGATGGGGAGGGGAAGATGGAGGAGTATCCGATGAGAAGCTTTGACGCTGGCAAGTCATGGCGCACACTGCCGGTCATGGTGCCTTAAATTTTCAGAGGTCACATCCCACTGCCATTCGTTCAGAACTAGGTCGTTGCACTCATCTTCTCTGATGGGCTCCATAGCACGCAACTTGTATGGATATTTATAATTTCTCAAATGGGAAAATTCAGGCAATAAATGCAGCAACACATAAGAAGGAGCAGTCATACAACGCGGGTTAGGATGCAACGGGATGGTGAGTTCAAATAGTATGTGCATTGGAAAGGGTATAATGCAGGTGGAGTTGTAGCTGGACATATATCAAACGACTAGTAGTGACGTTAGGATGAAAGATTCTATGTTTTTCATCCAACCATAGAGAGAATGTAACAATATTTGCTTACAAGGTAATAATTTCATAATGTGACTGCATTTCCAACAAGATGTATAAAATTTATTAATTATGTGCATAATGCAATATTCTCAATCTCTTATTATTATATTAATATTCAACACAGATTAAGAAATGCAATATTGCATGTTGCTCTTTGGTGAAGTTTTATTCCAAACATCCAAATTCCCTAAGTTTAGACACAAAGAAAATCAACTTCTTGTATTATGTGTTGATGAGATACTTCACAGCAATGATTACATTAATGTTCATATTGAAACTGAGGAGTTTTTTTTTATAGAATTCTATGTTAACACATTGACATTTTGCACCAATACGATTCTTAGAAGGCAGTTTTGTTTAGCAAAATTTGATTATGAAGATTCAAACTCTAAGCTGGGGTGGGAACCATGGACAAGGAGATCTCCTATTAAACTTTTGTGCTATTATAGGTATAGAGTAATAATTGATGAAGGTGAAATATACATGTTAATATTATTTTTTAGTTTCATAATGTAATTGAAAGTGGATAAAGTATACCATTGAATGCTCAGGTAAGAACGTTAGAAAAGATCTATGTATGAGAGGGAGACATAAGAGAATTTGGATGAAATTAATAAAAAAATGATATGACTATGCGGGATTTTATGAAAGAGTTGGTACAAAATAGCCTAAAATGAAACTGTAAGATCTATATAGCCAACCTCAAATTATTAAAAAATGACACCACTGAATTATAATTATGATAATGATAATGCAATCAAATCCTCACATGGATAATATGCCTCACGTAGATAATATGAATGCTGATTACTAGAAAAGGAAGTTTAGATAAACACGTGTAATGCACATGCACTTGACTAGTATCAATTACAAACCATGTCACTCATTTAAAAAAAAAAACCTCCACACTACCATTTTTTAAATTTTATGAGTTATGAGACCGAGTTTGGATAGTCTTAACCCAAATTTAAACTTTGGACTCGAATGTCCAAAATATTTACTTGTTATAATTATAAAAATCATAATTCATGTTATAATCTAATCTAAATACTCTCTTTGTCCCACATTAGCAGTTTCAATCAAATTTTCACAATGAACTAATTTTTTTTTCAAAATAAATTAAAATTACTTTGATTTAAAAAACCAAATAGAGTTTATTTATGTGGGACAGAATATTCTTTAGGTTAATAGTAGTAATAATTGCACGTATATAGTTAAATTAACATATTTTATTTATTTAACGAAGCCTTTTTGAAAATTATGCGTGATGTGTGGTGCAGCATGTGGAGGGGAAAGGTGGCTGGATAGTGTACTCAAAGATGTTGCCCGGCCTGCGTCTTTGGGTGCTAAATTGACAGTGCCAAGGACCTGAATCACACCCCATATATTAACAAAAGGAAAAGAGAGGAAGGCTAACATTTTTGTTTGAAACTGACACTAAGCCACAAAGTGTGACAAAAATGACAAATGCCGGTCGCATGGGACATATTTTTATTCACTTCATTAATACTTTCTCCATCCTAAATTAATAGTTATTTTGGTAACAAAGTTTATTTTATATTTAAAGCTCTATTTTATTTAATTTAGGCGTAATCACCAGCTTATTTTTCTTTCTATTGTGTTTCACTATTTAATAAAAATTACTATTTTTTAAATATAGCTATTGATATAAGAGGGAGTATATCTTTAATATAGGCAAATATTATTTTTCATGTACTCTTCGTCTTACATTAATAGTTCCATTTGGTTTTTCCAAATCAAGTTGTTTAACACTTAACTTGTCATTAAAAAAAACTTAAATAAGAAGAGTATAAAAAATCGTGCATATATATCTAGTCCTGATTCTCACGCATTTTCCCGGCTGTGATTGGATGATTGCCCCGTCGCACCACAAATGGTGCGAGGGCCTCACGCTAGATCTGAAGCCAGGAAACCACGAGTTCATAAGATAAGATAAAGATCTGAAGCCAGGAAATCACGAGTTCATAAGATAAGATAAGATAAGATCCGAAGTGAGGAAAGTTGAATGTTGACGTTATGATGACAACTAAAACGGGAAGCATGACTCTATTTCCATGGACACCGGATATTGATTTTGCTTGCATAAAAAAATTACAAAGATGAAATATAATCTCATAAGAAAAAAGATTACTAATATAGAAAGCAGCAACATTAATTGAGCGAGGAAATAATGCAACATAAAGTTTGTCATGATTATACATCTTATTATAGACGGATTCTGTAACACTTAAACATTTATGTATTGCACCAACATAATTAACTTGAGTGAGTAGATGCTTCAAACTTGCTTAGGCCAGCCTTAATATCAGCAGAGACTTCTGAAAGTGCAGGCTTGGCCTTGCTCAGCATGCTTTTGGCTAGAGCCACCGTCTTTTCGGATGCCAAGCAGAAGACCCCGGTGCTACATGAAGCTGAAACAATTGCCATGCTCATGGAAGCGGTTGAAGCGGAGACAAAAAGGACACCGGCCAAGATTATGAACACGGCACTGGCAGTGGCCGTGAAGAAGAAGAGCAAGAAGGCCAGCACTGCCACCACCACCAGAAGGGCCAACTTCCCAACCGTAATGACGAGAAGGAGTCGGAGAGGATTATGGCCAACCCAGTCCTGAAGCTTTTGAAACAAAGGAGTGTAAGAGGAAAGGGAGAGGGGGTGTTTGAGAACATTCTGCAAGGAAGCAGGGATGAATTTCGAGACGATATTGGTCAGGGACGCCTCTATGGACTGCTTAATCATATCTTCAATCGCATTTGTGGGATTCAGACTCGACGTGGCCTGCTTCCCAATGTCCTGAATCACATTCAGGGGATTCAGACTCCCCGCCGTCCCCTGAAGCACGTTCATGGGATTCAGACTCGTCGTGGTCTGCGTACCAGCGCTGTGAATAACATTCAGGGGATTCAGACTCCCCGCCGTCCCCTGAAGCACGTTCATGGGATTCAGACTCGTCGTGGCCTGCGTACCAGAGCTGTGAATAACATTCAGGGGATTCAGACTCGTTGTGGCCTGCGTACCAGAGCTGTGAATAACATTCAGGGGATTCAGACTCGCCGCCGCCTCCTGAAGCACATTCGTGGGATTCAGACTCGTCGCGGCCTGCGTCCCAGCGCTCTGAATAACATTCATAGGATTCAGACTCGCCGCCGCCTCCTGAAGCACATTCGTGGGATTCAGACTCGTCGTGGCCTGCGTCCCATGAGACACATTCGTGGGATTCAGACTCGACGCCGCGGCCTGAATCACGTTCAGGGGATTCAGACTGGTCGCGGCCTGCGTCCCAGTGTTTTGAGCCACATTCAGGGGATCCAGAGTCGCCGTTGCCTGCTTCCCAATGTTCTGAAGCACATTCATGGGATTCAGCATCGCTCTATTTTTCTGAAGAAGAAGCCCACGTCTTAGTAGCGTTCACCTTTGGCTGCCATGAACATGCAAAGTTCAATGTATTAATAGAAGTTAGGTTGTGCCATGGGTAACTATCATCACCAAGTGGGAGGCCGGATCGTGCAACTCGCACATCTCCGGTTCCAAACACGTGATTCTGTCCTCTACTTAACATTTCCGGAATCATACCCACAGAAATGTTTTACTTTGTTTTTTGATCGAGATGTGTACCTTTAATTAGGAGTAACGCATGCATGGAAGCGATTAGTATTAATTTTTGCATGTAAAAGTCTTCAAGACCTAATTCATCATTTTCGTACAAATGATCTTTAAGAGAATTGGCTAAGATAGAACACCAAATTTGGGCCCTTTCCGAGGCGAAGCTCCCTTCGTCTTAAATAAAAAAAAGAACGCGTTTATCTGCACCCCGAAAACCCCCTCAGTACCCCGTATCTCCCTTACCTCATGTTAATTTATAAAAAATTTTCATATACACTTCTATCTTAAATTATATTTTTGTTTTACTTTAGTACCCCTCCTATTTACTCATTTTGTACCCTACCAGTTTCTGAGATATTTTTTTTATCATACCTTCCCTTCCCTATCGCGGGTGGGTAGAGGTCTGGATTGTTTTTGCCAGAGAGCATACTGGTAAGCGCCTACCGTATGCTTCCTTGTAATCCGTCGGGGGGCACCCACTGTGAGAGCAGTTTCAGAAAGATTGTTTGAGATCCAATGCGGGTTATTTGTTCTCTCGGTGGGCGCCCACTGCATGCTTCTTTGTAATCTGTTAGAGGGCGCCCACTTTGAGAGCAGTTCCAGAAATATTGTCGGAGATCCAATGCGGGTCATCTGTTCTTTCGGTGGGCACCAACCGCATGCTTCCTTGTAATCTATTGGGGGGCGCCCACTGTAAGAGCAGTTCCAGAAAGATTACCGGGGCTCCAAAGCGAGCCATCTGCTCTCTCGGTGGGCACCTACCATATGATTCTTTGTACTCTGTCGGGGGGTACCCACTGTGAGAGCAGTTCTAGAAGGATTCCCTGGGCTCCAATGCAAGCCATCTACTCTCACGATGGGTGTCCACCGTATGATACTTTGTAATCCATCGGGGGGCGCCCACTGTAAGAGCAGTTCTAGAAAGATTGACAGGCTCCAAAGCAGGCCATCTGCTCTCTTGGTGGGTGCTCACCATATATTCTTTGTAATCTGTTGGGGGGTGCCCACTGTGATAACAGTTCCAGAAGGATTTCCTGGGCTCTAATGCAGGCCATATGGGCACATGCAATCAAAATCTTCAAGGGTGAAAAGAATTCCTACAAGTTCTTCCAAAAAATTTTGCATTTTTCTAGGCACATGCAATTAAAATTTTCACTGGTTTCTGGTTTTTCTTGGCGCCGTGTAATTAGGAACTTCAAATTGGAGCTGGTTCGTTTGGATTTGCCTTGTCTTCTTTCTAACAAATTCTCCACACATCTGATGCTATATGCCACCTTTAAAATGAGATCAAGAGACAAAAAATCACTGCTTTCAAAAGCTACGCTGGCGGGAACTCAGGGAAGATGGTCGCCGACCGTAGGAGGTGAGGAGATACATCATGACAGTGTTCTGTGGGTTTATTTGGGGTAATGAGATGAGAAATTTCTTGGGGGCAAATGGGGTACAGGAGAAACTTGAAATTACCCAAATTTTTCTATGAAACAGGGTATTGAGGGGTATTGAGGGGTGTATATAATTGTATTCATAAAAAAAAATATTTTATATTAATAATTTTATTTTGTTTAATTTAAATAATTAAATACTTTAAAAGGAGTATGATAAAGTTTATTTTCTCTTTTATGTGGGTTTTATCATTTAATAAAAATTACTATTTTTTTAAATATAATTATTCATATAAAACGGAAGAAATATTAATTAATAATTCACTTGTTAATATTGACGGATAGTTCGTAAGCCGCCCCTGTTTTAAAAGGCTTACTTTAAAAAAAATGACCTCATTTCCCTGAATTGTGTTATTTTTTTTCTATTTTACCCACCTCATTCACTATTCAACTTGAAACATTTCTCAGTGGACTCACCAACATCCACCGACAACTGCACCAAAGTTCTAGCTGCACAACGTTTATTAGTTAGTGAACACTATGATAGTGGCTAGATATTGCCACAATATACCAAAAAATTATGTAGTCCCCGGAAGCATTTTGGTGGTGGCTGGCCACTGTCAATTAATGAATACTATGATGTTGGCTGGCCATCACCAGAATGCTTCCAGAAATAATACAATCACTTGACGTATTCTCGCATTGGTCAAGTTCCAAAGGAAGGGTGCCCATGGGTGGAAGGCGAAGTAGATACAGGGGTCGGGGTTGGCATGTAACGCATGTTGTTGTTGGGAGTAGTAGGACGCACATGGCAATGACGGGTGGTGTTGGCTGTGGAATAGAGGGAAAGGAAGAAGAAGAAGGAGAAGTAGGAAGAGTTGAGCAATCAGGGCCGGTGTCATGGGCATGAAGCTTTGCCTAGCGTCCGCACTCGTGATGGCATGGCTGCACCGTGCAACCAGCAGCCACTCTCTTCCCTTCCCACTCGTATGCGCAAGGGAAAACAAATAAAATAACCAACCTGCAACACAAGTCCGACCTGGTGCAAGGGTCTCCGCCCAAGCTATGTAGATCAATCCAGCATGAAGTACACAAGCAAGGAGATGGCTAGGCCGAACCACCAAGGCTGAGAACTCTCCTCCCTTTCTCCCTGGTTCGCTGTGCAGAAAGATCAGAGCTTTTTCATCAACTAATCAGCCTGGCCGCCCCATACCTTCTCCTTATATAGACTTAGCCATAGGCTGGCCGTCCTAGCTCTACTAGGAGTATAAAACCCACCCAATACAAGTGTTCTCACCCTGTCCAACTCTCAGCCCAAAACCATTCCGGGATTGCACAAATTAGGAGTCCTTCGCGAGTCCGTCTTCCGCTAGAAGTCCTCCTCCAACCTGCCTCCAAGAGTCAGCCAATCCAAGGGAACTAGCCAACCAACTCCCATCCGCCTTAGGAGTGTAGCCAGCATACATGTACGAGTCCTGTCCGTCCTAGGAGTCTGCTGCCCAGTCTTCTACTCCAACTAGGAATGCCCCCAACCAGCATCGCTGAATCCTATCTGCCTTAGGAGTCCTCCCCTAAGTCCAAGCAGCGCTCCGCTTCGCCGCTAGAGTCCCGCCCGTGCTAGGACTCCTACCCAGCCTGCTCCGCAAGGCGAGTAGCTCGTCCGGAACATCTCCTGCGCTGTCCCAGCATCCGTCCGTGCCCAAGGGGCTGTCTAGGCTATCCGCTGCCTAGCAAAACTCAGCTGTCCGCAACCAAGTATGAGGGTAGCCGCCCCCTTTCCGCATCCATCAAGTTTAGGGGGTAACAACCGGGCACGAGGGAGGGGCATATGATTCCAACACTGCGGGAAGTGGATTGGGAAGATGTGGGGTGGATACTGGGTAAGGATTAAGGGGAAAAAATCATAGGGACTGGGTGGGAAGCCTATTTTTTCTTTCCTATTGGTGTTTGCTTAACGTGATGATTTCTCCTATAATTAGCAAAATCATACTTCTATATTTTTGAACTCTGTATATGGATCCCAAAGAAACACCTACTTACCCCCAAAATATACAATTTTGACATATTTTTTAACTTGCTTAATTGCCCCCCATAGAATCACTCCTTATCACCCAATATTCCTATTATGGGTTTTGGAGGCCAATTTATAGAGGGAACATAAGTAATAATGATACTAACGTACGTTAACGTGTATGCTATCATTTTAATTATTAACGGCTGTCATATGTTCCTTGCGGGCTAACTGTCAACATGAAACATAAAAAATCCTTCCTGTCTGGAGGGGATCCACCAAAGTTTTCCCCCTCCCAGGGAAAGTTTTAGCGGAAATTTGAAGGGCTTAGCAGGGGTTTTCAGCTCCTGTTTCCCAAACCAGGAAACTAAGGAGACAACTGGCTGCCCCTTTCCGGCATCATGGCCGGGGTGGCCAAATCGAACCTATCTCTGTTCCCTGCTACCTCACCGGGATGCTAAGAAAGGGGGCGGCTAGTCGTCTCCATGCTCAATGAGTTTGTAAACCAAGTTCAAATCTTGAGTTTTAAAACATTAAAATGAATTTCCCAAATTATTTTTTCAATCATCTAAATTTTTATCCCTTTATTCTTAGGACAAATTCATAATTGATTGTATCTTAATTTCATATCTAAAACATTCATTATGTGTCCCATTTTTTTAGACAATAATATTTGTTTTCTTGAATAAGTTAGCATCTCCTGAATCACGTTTGTTTACACTATTCACGTGTGAGTTCACATGCCTTTCCCCTGATTTGTGCATGGCAGTCATTACACCACCTCCGCCTATTGATATAAATATTTTTTCGACTTGTTAACGATTTGTTTCAGGTTTTAATGTAATTTGACTAATCAACGTAACTGGCAGGAACTGGGAGTAGTTAAGCTAGTGGTGCATTAATACTACACTGAATTAATACTTATACTTTCAGACAAGCAGGAATATACAGGATTTTATATCTTATTAGAGACGGACCGGATGCTGAAGAGTCTAGTCCGTCTAATGATCTAATTTCTACTACACTGAAATATTCATCTACTTCTCTATTATTTTATCTACATTTAGCCATGAAATTGTAAGTTTAATGGTGCTGTCATGATTTTTGAAAAAACAAACTATTGATCCATAAAAACTTGTAGCTTTGTGCAGGAAGCATTAGGGAACTAATAGAAATATGAACTGTATGGCTTCATTTCATTGCATTATATGTTTCTCATTCTAGAAATGTTATGGCAAATGTCATAGTGACGTGCACAAATTTTCTATCTATATTACCTCTCCATAAGATGCCCAAAATATATGTTAAAAGAGGAATAAGCTCAAACAACACATTAAAATTGAGTAACGCTACAGTACTGATGTTAAGCTTTAGGTGAAGAACCTACTTTATCATTAAAACACCATTGATTAGTAGAGTAAAAAAAAAGTGAGCCCTACTCATTAACGGTGTTTGGATGATGAAGTAAGTTTTTGATATATAAAAATTAACATCACGAATTTATTTTTCATTGCAAATTTATTTTATAGTATAATTTTTGACTGTATAATTTTGCATTGTGGGCTCACTACACTTTTGACAAAAAAAATTGGGCTATCGGCTATTTTCCGGAAAGAAACATAATTTACATTTTCATCAATTTGACATCCATAAATTTCATATTTCTCAAAAAGATTTTATGTGATACTCTATATTTCTCTAAGAAAAATGTAACTTTAATTTTCATTAGCAAGTTACGTGGTCACCGGAGAAAAACAATATACTAGAATATGGCTATTCACACCTTAATTATTTCATGTGTCCCCTAGCAAAAGTAAAAAAATAATATTTTTTTTACTTCGTTACCCTACTCATACCCCATTGGTTTACTTTTTCTTCCCCTATGACTTAACTTAAAATATAATAAAACTATTCACTTGTCTTCCCTATTCGTTGTCAGCTAAAAATTAGAGCCTACTATCTACCCCCGCAAGATATTAATGCACTAGGACTCCCCGTCTGATACCCCCGCCAAAATCAAACTAGTACTTTTGAAAAAGTACAACTTGTGTCTTTTCCATACTAAACCATCAAACACCTTGAAATTTTCATTATGAAACTCCCCATGACTGAGACATTTTTGTGTTTTTTTTAATCGATTGTCTTGACCGAGCTTGCCAAGATCATAAGGCCCAATGAAACCTTTGAGTATCCCCAAAAAAAAAAAAAAAGGTTGGATTGATGGAATCGCACACGAAAAAGCATAAAGCCCACATAAATTCTTAAAAAGGAAGGATTGATACATGACATATTCAAATTCAAATCATACTACCATTAACCCAGAAGCATTTCAGCAACTAAATTAAAAGTGTCTATAAAGCACAAAAGTATTTGAGTTAACTATTATACCACAAGCTCAGAAGAATCCAACTTAACACTGTATTTAGGGGTGCTAATGAGTTGAGCCAGCTCGTTGAGCAAGGGTGTCTCGACTCGACTCAACTCGAATATAGCTCGACTCGAAGCGGCTCAGCTCAAACTAGACTCAAACTCGAATATATTCGAGTCGAACTCAAACATACCTTGGCTCGACTCGACTCGAATAAAACTCGAACTCAGCTCGAACTAGACTCGTACTCGACTCAAACTCGAATGAATATGTAAACATGTTTTATAATATACATAAATACATATTAATACCTATATGTACATATGCATAATTTGAAATTTAGATGTGTCATAGAAATTTAACTTAATAAAGTATATACATATATAGTACAATTGGTAAATAATAAAATATATTATAGTCTATACTAGGTATTAAATTATATGTCAATCATTAGACAAAAATGTACCGGTAATTAATATTATATATTATTTCTACATGTCAAATAAATTAAGATATATTTTTTAAAATTTGGTGTAAAGACTAATGTTGAAATTATTAGAAATTTAAATTTTACAACAATTTACTAAAAGTTCTATATATCATAAGATAAAGGCAAGTTAAATTCATTTAAGACTAGTTAAAGAGGACAAAACTCCAAGTTTCTTGTTGCTAGTACAATATGATTTTCTTGATAATCATTATTCGAATACTGAGATGTAAGCATATAAAAGACATCTCGCCACATACCAGACCAAAATTGAGGGTAGTTATAACCTGAAAATAAAATCCAAAGAAGGGACAACATTGATTATACAATTAGATGTTATATTTTCATGCATGCTTAATTAATAATGATATTTTAATATCATATATACTGAAGAATTTGGAGCAATTAAGCTCGAGTGGAGCCTAGTTTGAGGCTTTGAGATAATTTTTCATGAGCACATATTAATTTTTATTTGTAACTTTTCATATAATTTTAAAAAAATATATTATTAATTAAAATATGTACTTGGTGCACATTAGATCACAAGAAAGGCAAGCAAATAGAGCTCTCATGTTGCATTATTAAAAGCCACAATACTCTCAAAAGGAGGGACAATTCCAAAGTTTGCAAAGGTTTCTCTGGGAAGGCCTCTCCCTCTAAATGTGTCGGTGTATCTGATTTAATATCTTATGGATGTGATTTATTTATGACACTTTTAACAAAAATTCAAATATTTATGATCAACTCAGTCTATGAGCAATATTTATTTATAGAATGTTAAATTGAAATTTTGGATTAAAAAATTAGGTTTATTTTTATATACTGATCGAGCTCAATTTGAGCTGGGCTCGCCATTGTAATGGAACGAGTTCGAGCTCGAGCTCGTGGTTTTGGTTTGAGTTGAGTTCGAGCTCGTTCGAGCTTCGAGTCGAGTTCGAGCCAAGTATTCTAACTTCGAGTTCGAGCTGCTTGAGGTAAAAACTCGACTCGACTCGGCTCGTTAGCACCCCTAACTGTATCTCTCGGAGCCTATTTCTTGTGAGTAGGCCTATCTAGAAACCCTCTTTCCCTTTTCCCTTCACTATAGCCTTTCATACTCAAGCTGCACTTCATAAAGCTTCCCTTTCCCTTCACTACAGCTTTTCAGACTCAAGTTGCACTTCATAAAGCTAGGTGGATTTATAGCCATCTTGTGCAGTTTGAGTGTAAGTGTACAACTTACTGAATTTCTTTTGATTCAAGATTGCACTTGAAGGGGAAAAAAAGTAGTTGGCTGCAGCTTCTTGCCTGATTCTTCAATAAATATTGGATCTACCCAACTTCAAAATAAAAAATAACAACAATTATGGATGGACAACAATAAATTGAAATAAATTTTCACATTCATAAATATACAAATATCTAACTTGTATAGGTAGAAATCCATATAATTGGATCCATTGCTAGCAAGCATATTGAGTCAGACTTTCTATGTCGATTCCTTTTATACCACAAAATAAACAACATTGAGCAGTCCCACAGTTTTTTCCATTAAACAAGGCTTTTTTAGTGAGGCATTTCAAGGGGGATTAAACAAGGCTTCCAATCACACAAACTTGTAAAGTAAGCTCATTTTACTACATAGGATCTGGGCCCCTATCATCCAGCTGGTTCTTTCCATCAGTTATTGCAAATCTGCTCAAACTTCCAAAAAGAAGATGTGCTCTATGGAAGTAAAGGATGCCAAAATTTACAATGCAAGTATGCTTTGTCAATTACTACAAATTGTCATGCATGTGAATTGGTACTTGTAAGCAAGTAATATAGTTACTGTTATTTTTGTACCTTTGCAAAGTTTGTGATGAGAAGTCTTACTAGAAATATTATGATCGAATCAAGTAAGTCGCTCTGTCCTTAAGACAGAATTTGCCCTCCTTAACGGTGTTTATGACTCTTAGGTGTCTGCCTCTCAGGATAAGACGATCAACCACGTGAACACCTACAACATAGTACATATAGCAAACCACGGTATGTATGCTCTCACAGAAATGAAATTAATAAAAATCCCAAATCGGATTTGTGCAGAAATTATTTTTAATGATTTTATAAGAAATCTCGTTGAAGACACTCTTTCCCGTTCAAACGAATGCGTCTATCCATTAAGGGACACAATCTTATTGACCCAACTCGACCCAGCTGATCGCGCGTGTGAACCGAACCGACGGTGGCGCGCACGTGTAGGTTAGCCCACCTAGGTGTATGAGTCCAACATCTCCACCCCCCCCCCCCCGAGACCATTCACTCATTCAACTAATTTATATATCTGATTCTCATTCAACACAAAGTGGGCTTGGGCTCTCTATATTATATGAACTTGACCAACTTGAGTAATATGAGCTTGACCTACGTAAATATTATCATGTCTATTTAAATGATATAGACTTAACTCATTTAATATAATGTCTACTTCTAACAAGTAACTTCCTTGTAATAAACACGAATGACTAGCACACGTTAAAGTCAAAGTGCCACCACAAGCAGTTTGAAGTAACTTACATATTCAACAAAATCAACAAAGGGTATATTAATTAGTAGTGGTTACAAATGTGTATACATAGAGTTTACAGCGAAGATCAAGTCGGCGTTAAGCTTATTTGTAGACATAGAGTTTGCAACAAGGATGTGCACAAATGGGTTTTCTCAACAAGCAACAACCGAAATTTGGATCGATTGCACGGAATTTAGGGTAACAGATCCAATGTCTGACACAAATCCAACAAACAACGAACTAACACAACATCAAAACCACATAAATTTACACAATCATATGCAACAACAGTAGCGAATAAGACTGATAACCATATAATACACGAAAGCCAAAAAGGAGGTTTTAGGACCAGCAGAGGGAAAAGGGTGGGACGCACGCTTGCCGGCGCCGAAGATGTTATGGACGGGCTTCTGGCGGCAGAAGAGGCGGTTGATGCGGGGCTTGACGGTGGAGGAGATCTCGCCATCCGAACCGGAGGAGGAGCCACAGGGCGAGGGGGAGAGGCACTGCCGGGAGAGGGAGGTCAAGGGCGGGGTGAAGAGCACTTAGTGAGGGGGTACATGGAGTTTAAAAAAAAGTTCATATTTTATTTTCAAAACAACCACTAGCCACGTTCCTGTTTTTATTATCGATTGATTAATTGCTCGAACAGGAGCATTGAGTGAATATTTATATGATCATGATATGGCAATTACTTGAGGCTTCTTATGCCCAAACTTTACAGCACTAATGACAGCTACAAGTGCAGAGAAGGTCATGTTGAACAAGCGCTTTGTGAGACCCACGCCACTGCAGGCACCCACCCCCACTGCCCACAAGGTTCCGGCCCAAACTGAAACTATGGCAATGGCAATGATGGCTACGATGGCTAAAGATGTGATAAGAAATACAGCCACTGAAACCACGACCACAGCCGTGGCTGTCACTGCCATGAAGGCGAGCATGAAAGCCCACATGCCCACCAATGCCAGAAGAATCATGGTCATCCCCATTGATACTACCAGAAGGTACCGGAAAGGAAGGCCCGTCTCTTTGTTTGTCCACACAAGAAGCTTTTGAACGAAAGAAGAGGGGGGCGATAAGGAGGAGAAGGGCTGCCGAGGAGCTCTAAGGGGAGAGGAAGAAGGGATGATACTCAAAGCAGCCTCCGGTGGAGGCAACGGGCCAAGGTCTTCTTCTGTAATCTCGTCCAGTTCCACCGCGGCGGTCTCTTCATTTACGGTCAACGGCTGGCCACTGGGAGGAGGCGGAGAAGAAGGAGGAGAAGTGGTACCGGACCGGACCGGCTCGACGCCAGGAGAACCGGACCAGGATCCGGTTTGGTATGTACTACCCGACTCCGGCTTGGGGGAGGCCTGGCACAAGTCCTCAAATCAGTTTACCTCACGAGAAACGATATGAAAAATAAAATGACGAAACTACCCTCGCGGTGGCTCACACGTGCATGCACGCGTTGTTCCTCAGAGACACCGGAGATTTCAGACTCTCCGGCGCCGTCGAGGGCGGCGACGGGTTGCTTCTGAGTGGCAGCTTCAATCTCCTCCTTGATCTCTCCTGCGCTGCCTAAGGGTCCTCCTTCTTGGCCCCATGTCTCGACCTCCACGTCCAAGGGCACGGTCCTCCTGCCGGACGCCTGCAACCGGAAGGAGGAGGACCTCCTCCTGGCAGTGGTGGCGAGGCTTCTCTCCAGTACACTGGCCTTTGGCTGCCGCAGCCTCTGCAAACATGACATAAAAGCCCTGACCCCAGAACGGCGGGCCTTGGCAACGGTTGATTTGGCTTTGTCGGAAGCCATGCATGAAAAAAGAAAATAACTACGGAGCAGGTACTCCTCCCTCTTGCCTCATCTCCACATACAGAACTTGTCATGGAGGAAGGAGGTAATATACCCAGTGAGTTGATCCAGGCTTTGCTGTATAGATAGAATGAAACGTTCATGTTTGGAGTACACTGGTAAACATGGTGTGCTGTCCTCTTCGGTCCTTTCTCTTGGCAGAGTCTGCAATCCATGTTTTCGTTAAACACGTTTTCTTCCATTCTTTTCACCTCCGTTCCACGCATGGTAATGACATGCAGCCATAATGTGCTTTGTTTGTTCAGTTAACAATCTTGTGTTAATATCATTGTACTTTGATTATACTAGTAAAACTTTGTCTATTTTGTCAAAATGTGCTTTGATTAGACTACTAATTTTGTATTATTGTCTTTGAGAGCTATGAAGGGCAGAATTCATGCCAAGGAACACAAATTGTTTATTTATATCTGCATGTATCACACTGGCTTATACGACAAAATTCTTGACAATTTTCTGGGACCTTCAGTTTCATTTGGCCCTATTCAAATTACTTTTAGAAAATTAAACAAAAGGGCCTCAGTACTGCCAACTCCCTAATAGCACCACCATATATGTATGTCTATGATGATAGATGAATATAAATTGCTGTAGGGGTTGATTTCTTTTAAGATATTTAACCTGCAGTACTCCCAACCACAAAATATAAAAGATCACTAGAAGAGTTGATTTCACGTGTTGGATTATATTATCTTTTCACATTAATTATTTGATCAGATACATTTGTTTTGATTTATCCTGTTGTGCAAATGTAATTCCATATAAATGAATAGTATGACAAGTTATATTACAAGAAGTTATGGAAATTCCCATCAAGTTGTGTCTTGTTATTAGAAAACAAATATAATAAAATAAAGCTATTAGAAGAAGGGAGTAATAAATATGAGATCGAGGTACAGGGCTACCCAAAGAGGAGTTGATCCATGGGCTAATGTCCATTTATCTTTTGAATTCTGACTGCGGATTGATGCTTAAATGAAACCTTATCGAAAACCTTGGTAAAACGGTTGTTTTGGATTTCAAGGATTTGTGAAAGAAGTTATTTTTACGGAATGCGGTGCTATTGGTTCACTCACATCAGATCCTAATTTTTGCGTAGAGGAGGCGCCGCTTCTCAAAGGCAAATGCGTGAAACTTTAACTAAGTGTTCGTAATTAAGCCACTAAAAGGGATTGATTGAGGCAAAAGTGTCTCATTTCCATAAGTTTGTGGGAAAATGCCTAATGTGGAGAAAAGGATCAAGCCTACCTACTCATGTCAGGCTGAGTTTTTTATGCTCTTTGCTTACTATAAGCTTAAGTAAGAAATATATATGGAGCATTTATTTTTAAAATTGATAGCGCACATGCTAGCGTTAGTACCATTGGTGCTAACATGTGTTACAAGGTAGCCGTGGTGAACAAGACTTTCGAACAATCTTAAGACAAATTTGTTTTCTTGTTCTCGTTACTTATTATTATTATTTTCTGTTTATTTTTTTCTTATTCATGCGAAAGTGATGGCTAGGAACAACAAAGATACTAACAACATTGTGACACTAGTCACAGTCCCTATGCCCCACATCCATGTGGACTATGGGGAGAAACCAGATAAGTTTAGCAGAACATATCTCAAGCACTAGCAATAGAAAATGTTGTTTTATTTGACAATGCTCAACTTCTTTGGGCTTCTGACTAAAACATGATTTACCCTGGATAAGGACAAAGCCGACAAATAGAAAGTTAATGCTATGCATTCATGGAAGCATTATGTCTTTATGTGTCATAATTATGTTTTGAACATACTAGATAATTCATTGCATTATGTATACTACACACTGAAAACTACTAAGGAATTATGAGATTTAGTAGAAAAGAAATACAAAATTAAGGATGCTTGTACAAAGAAATTTATAGTTGACATGTTTTTGAATTTCACAATGGTGGATTCTAAGACTATTGTCAGTCAAGGCTAGCAACTCCAAATCATTTTCCATGAAACTTATGTTGAGGGAATGACTCTTAGTGAATCATTTCAAGCTGCAGCAATAGTAGAGAAACTACTACCTTTGTAGAAAGATTTCAATAATTACTTGAAAAGCAAACTTAAGGAAATGAGATTGAGGACTTGATAATCCTTTTGAGAATTGAAAAGGACAACCACAAATCTAAAAAGAAGAGCGGTAATGATGAGATGGAGGCCAAAGTCATCATGCTTGACCAATCTAGGTAGCGGGTGATTAATAAGAAGTGCAAGCAATCTGCTCAAGCTCCTAAGGATGATCATAAGAAATCCAAAGGCAACAACCAAGCAAAGTATAAGTTAAGGAAAGTGCTACGTTTGTGGCAAAATTGGCCATAAAGCCAAAGTTTGCAACGAATGCAAGGTACAAAGGTATTTCTCAAAGAAGAAGGCTGCTTAAGCCAATATAGCACAAGTTGAGAATCTTTCTGCATACATGTTTGAGTTGTCATAGTCTAGAGTTGTCTCATAGGTCAACTTGGTGACCAATACATGAGAGTGGTGGGTGGACACTGGGGCCACACGCCATGTATGCTCTAATAGAAAGATGTTCACACATTTCAAAACTGTTAAAAATGGAGGGCAACTATTTATGGGCAATTATGCTACTTCAAAAGTCAAAAGCAAAGGCAAGGTTGTCCTAAAGATGACTTCTGACAATGATTTGACACTCAATGAAGTATTGTATGTTCTAGAAATTCACAACAATTTGGTGTCTGGTTCATTGCTTATCAAGCACAGATTCAAGTTAGTCTTTAAGTCCAACAAATTTGTAATTACAAAGAATGGGGTGCATATGGGGAAAGGGTACTAAGCGAAGGCCTTTTCAGGGTGAATGCTTTGACTATTGTACCAGTTTTTGTTATGAATAAGAAATAATCTTATTCTTATTTTGTTAAGTTTTTCATTTGTGGCATGCACACTTAGGAAATGTTAATTATGATTCATACATAGGGTAGTTAACATGAATTATCTGCCAAAATTGATGTCAATCGTAAATGTAAAAAATTTGTGGAGTCCAATTTGACAAAAACTTCTTTCCACAATGTGCAGAGGATTACTGAACCTCTAGAATTAATTCACACTAATATATGTGATTTAAAATTTGTGCAAACTAGAGGTGACAAAAAAGTACTTTATCATATTCATTGAGGACTACACATGCTATTGTTATGTGTACTTGCTTAATTTCAAGGATAAGACAATAAAAAAGTTGACACTTTTCAAGAATGAGGTTAAGAATTAACTTGGAAAGAAAATTAAGGTTCTAAGAAGTGATAGAGGGGGAGAATGTGAATCATTTGTTGGTAATTTCTGCTCAAGCTATGTTATTATACACCAATATCAAAAACACCCTATTCACCACAGAAAAATGGAGTTCTTAGATGTTGTGCACGAGTGCACTAGACTTAGTATTTCCCTTTATTTTCGTATTTTTATTATGTCATTAGGCTAGTTAGCAGTTGATTATTGTATTTTTTATTATTGGAAATTGGTGCACTAGTGGACCACGGGTAAACCGGGCCCACTAGTGGCACGATTCCCAATGTGGGGCGCGACTCCCCATAAAGGGGTCGTCTTCTTCCTTTGTTCGTATGTTTGAAGTAATTCCAGAACTCCTTTCCCTTTCTTCCAACTTCTTTCCCTTTCTCTGCGTAGAACTCCTGCGTACTAATTGTGCCTACACCGAGCACAACATTGATATCAGAGCTTTTACGATCCCTGGCTATGGCTCGAGGCAAGCAAGCTGCCATGGCCCCGGAGAGTCAGCCCGAGAAAGAGACTCTCGTCTCTGCAAACAGCCCCAAATCAGCATCGGAGACTAGCAGCGAGATCACGATGGCGCAACTCATGGCCAAGATTGATGCACTGGGAGTGGCTATAGCCCAGATTCAGGCTGAGCGCGCACCCCCTCTAGTGCCCAGGCCGCCAGCCTCCATGGAGAAGGGGGGACCGTCCCAGGCTCCTGAACTCCCCCGCTCTGACTTCTCAGCGCCTGCAAACTGCGAGATGAGCTTTGCTCAAGACGGTGTACGCTTTGGCACTGTCGATCATGTCATGGAAGGGAGGCGCCAGGCCTGGGATTCGCGAGGCGCACCAGGTGTTCGGGAAAATGCCCCAATGGTGCCGCCTCCCCGAAATCTACACCAGGAGATGGAGGATGACTGGGAGGAGTATCTAGGACACCGCGGAGCACTTCGGGATGGGGTGGAACCTCGTTTGGCCCGCCTATAGTTTCCGCGTTATAACGGAGATGACGACCCTATAGAGTGGCTCTACAAGGCGGAGAAATTTTTCGCCTATCAGGGGACGCAGTCGGAGGCTGAACGGCTGCGCATAGCGGCCTTCTATCTTGACGGGGATGCATCGGTGTGGTTTCAGAGATTCGAAAAGGAGGTGCGCTACCCAACTTGGGCCGCCTTCTCTGATGAATTATGCATCCAGTTCGGCCCAAATGAGTTCAAGACTTCAATGAAATGCTGTCCTCCCTGCGCCAGACATCCACCGTGCGCGCCTACTACACGGAGTTCATGAAGGTGGCTAATCGCCTCCCTGATTGGCCGGTGGCTGCCCTGGTTGGTACGTTCAAGCGAGGACTCAAGCCTGAGATTTCTGAAGAGATGTGCCATTTTTCCTGTTCCAGCATGCAGGATGTAGTGCGCTACACACGTATTGAGGAGGAGAAGTTGGCTCGATAGCGGCGCGAAGGCAGGCTCGGACCTTTTCCTCGGGCTGCGGTGTCCGCCTCTGCCCTTGCTGCTCCAGCCAGCAGCCAGGTGCCTAGCCGAGTTGGCCAAGCTCCTCCTCCGACCGGCCCGATTGTACGTCGTCTCACTCCAGCCCAAATGGAGGAACGCTGTGCAAAAGGACTCTGTTTTCGCTGCGATGAGAAGTTTGTTCTGGGGCACCGTTGTTCCGTCAAAGGGAGTCTCTTAGTGGAGGAGATCAATGAGGAGTCCGGGGGAACCGACGAGCCTGATTCTTCGTACCCTGCCGATACATTGCCAGCGATCTCTGTACATGCTTTTTCAGGAGCCTTCACTCCGCGCACAATGAGGGTACAGGGTTATCTCAAGCGGCAACAGGTCACCATTCTGATTGACAGTGGATCGACTCACAACTTTATTAACGATAAGGTGGTGCAGCGGCTAGGTTGCTTTGTGTCTGACTCGAACCCCTTTGATGTATTGATTAGTGATGGCAAGCACCTCCGCAGTTCCGGCGTCTGTGCTCAGGCCACACTCTCCTTCCAGGGCCACACCTTCGTGACCGACCTCTTCTTACTACTGACGAAGGGGGTGGACGTGGTGTTGGGGGTGCAGTGGCTCCAGGAGCTTGGGGACGTTCTTTGGAATTTTAAGGACCTGGTGATGGATTTCGCATTGCATGTACAGTGGGTATGTCTCCAAGGCTCTCAGCCCGGCACTCTTCTTTCTGTTCAGGCAGCGGGGTCCTTCTTTAGGTTCGCAGCACAAAGACTCCTCCTCCAGTAGCGAGCGTCAGTGGAAGTGGTACAGGATGACTTGCCGTAGGACCTTCTTGATCTTTTGACAGCGTATGGCACGGTGTTTGCTGAGCTAACAGGCCTTCCGCTGGTGCGGGCTCATGACCACTCCATTCCTATTCTACCCGGTGCTGCCCCCGCCAATGTACGTCCCTATCGCTATCCATACATTAAGAAGGCTGAGATCGAGCGCCTAGTAGCGGACATGCTTTCTTCAGGTATCATTCGGCCTAGCACGAGCTCCTTTTCTTCCCCAGTGTTGTTGGTCCGTAAGAAAGATGGTACTTGGCGCTTCTGTGTGGATTATCGGGCGTTGAATGTCATCACAGTGAAGGACAAGTATCCTATACCGGTGGTGGAGGAACTCTTGGATGAGTTGGCTAGTGCAACCGTATTCAGTAAGCTTGACCTTCATTCAGGGTACCATCAAATCCGAATGCAACCCACCGATGTGCATAAGACTACCTTCCGTACTCATGACGGTCATTTTGAGTTCTTGGTTATGCCGTTCGGCCTCACGAATGCGCCCTCTACCTTTCAGAGCCTTATGAATGACCTCTTCAGGCCCTTCCTCCGCCGCTTTATCTTGGTGTTCTTCGACGATATTCTGGTTTATAGCAAGTCGTGGGGTGACCATTTGGAGCATCTCAGGTCTGTCTTTGATATCCTGCAAGCTAACTCATTGTTTCTTAAACGCTCGAAGTGTTCGTTTGGTAGTTCACAAGTTGAATACTTGGGTCATGTCATCTCTCATGACGGTGTGGCTATGGACCCCTCTAAGGTGACCGCCATGCTATCCTGGCCGGCCCCTACTTGCGCCGGGCACTGCGGGGTTTCCTTGGCCTTACTGGCTATTATCGGTGCTTTATTCACCGCTATGGCGAGATTGCTCAGCCGCTCACTCAGCTGTTATAGAAAGGTGTTTTTTGTTGGTTTGACGCTGCCCAGGCTGCCTTTGAGGAATTGAAATAGGCTATGGCAACCACCCTTGTTTTGATTCTCCCTGATTTCAACCGGCCATTCGTGGTCGAGACCGATGCTTTGGATGCCGGCCTAGGGGCGGTACTACTTCAGGAGGAGTGTCCCATTGCCTACTTCAGGAAGGCTTTGGCTGGTCGTTCCCTGTCCCTCTCAGTCTATGAGAAAGAGATGCTCGCCATTGTCCTTGAGGTTGAGAAGTGGCGCACTTATTTGCTTGGCCGACGGTTTCTCATTCGCACTGACCATCGGCCGCTCAAGTATTTTCTCGAACAGCGGGTGTCCACGCCCGCGCAACAGCGGTGGGTTAGTAAGCTCTTGGGTTATGACTATGAGGTAGTGTACAAGCGGGGCTCAGACAATACTGTGGCTGATGCACTCTCTCGCCGCGCCAACCCAAGTTCGTGTTTGGCTATGTCCAGCCCAATTTATCCTTTTCTTGATGAATTACAGCAGGCTTATAAGGACGATTGCCCGACCTCCACTCTGATCGCGGCCCTCCAGGCCAGGCTAGCAGCGCACCCTGGTTTTGCATGGAAGGATGGCCTTCACTTTTGGAAGGACCGTCTTTGGGTGCCAGCGGTTACAGACTTGCGCCAACGTCTCATCAATCACTTCCATGCCTCTCCTTTGGAGGGTCATGAGGGTGCTCTTCGCACTTATAAATGGGTCAGTCAGAGCTTCTTGTGGAAGGGTGTACGTCGCGCAGTGACTGATTTTGTGGCTGCTTGTGATGTCTGTCAACGTGCCAAGTCCGCCACTACCTCACCGTCCGGGTTACTTCAGCCTTTGCCCATTCTAGATCAGGTTTGGGACGATGTTTCCATGGACTTTGTTGAGGCATTACTGTTGGTTCAAGGCAAGTCGGTGATTATGGTGGTCGTGGATCGGCTCTCTAAATATGCCCATTTTTGTGCTCTGGGTCATCCCTACACAGCTAAGTCAGTGGCGGAACTTTATGTTCGGGAAGTGGCCAAGTTACATAGTATGCCTCGCACGATTGTCTCTGATCACGATCGGGTTTTCATCTCTCAGTTTTGGCAAGAATTTTTCACTTTACAGGGCACTTCTCTCCACATGAGCACCGCATACCACCCTCAGACGGATGGTCAGACAGAGGTCGTGAACGATTGTTTGGAGCAATATTTGCATTGTTTCGCTATGGCTCAACCCCGCCGTTGGCTTTAACTTCTTCCTTGGGTAGAGTGGTCTTATAACACCGCTTACCACATTCGTGCCGGGTTCACTCCTTTTCAGGTTTTGTATGGCAGGCCGCCTCCTACTGTGCTGTCCTATGTGCCTCATTGGTCTTCCGTGGCCGAGGTCGACTACATGCTCCAGACTCGGGATGAGGTCCTTCGCCAGCTTAAAGAGAACTTGTCTGCAGCTCAAAACCGAATGAAACAAATTTATGACAGCCATCACACTGAGCGCGAGTTTGCCGTGGGGGACTTAGTTTATGTTTCAGTTCTTCCTCAGCGTCAGACCTCCTTGTTCCGGCCTGAGCACTCTAAGCTTGCTCCACGGTTTCATGGGCCCTATGTTGTCAAAGAGAGTGGGTTTGGTTACTTATCGCCTCATTCTGCCAGCGGGTTCATTGGTCCATCCGGTTTTTCATGTTTCCAGGCTGCGACGTTGCATTGGTGACCCTACCCTGGCTATGGATGCTCCACCCCTTCCCTTGATGGGACTTGTCGCTTCATTTGCGCTGGTTCCTGCAGCGCTACTTGACAAGCGTCGTGTACGCCGTTCTGGTCGAATCACCACGGAGGTTTTAGTCTCTTGGCAGAGCCAGTCACTTGAGGACGCTACGTGGTTGTCTGAGGATGAGTTTTTGCTCCGGTATCCTTCGTGGTCGCCTTGAGGACAAGGCATGTGCGAAAGCGTGGTGGAATGTTGTGCACGGGTGCACTAGACTTAGTATTTCCCTTTATTTTCGTATTTTTATTATGTCATTAGGCTAGTTAGCAGTTGATTATTATATTTTTGATTATTGGAAACTGGCGCACTAGTGGACCACGGGTAAACCGGGCCCACTAGTAGCACGACTCCCAATGTGGGGCGCGACTCCCAGCACGGGCTGTGACTCCCCATAAAGGGGTCGTCTTCTTCCTTTGTTCGTATGTTTGAAGTAATTCCAGAACTCCTTTCTCTTTCTTCCAACTTCTTTCCCTTTCCCTGCGTACTAATTGTGCCTACACCGGGCACAACATTAGAACTCTAAAGGAAATGATAAATATCATGTTAATAAGTTTTAGATTACCACAGAACTTGTCGGGGGAAGTTGTGTTTTTCACAAATTATATTCTCAACAATTGCCTCAAAAGAATACCAACAAGACTCCCTATAAATTGTGGAAAGGACATAAACCTTCCTACAAATTCTTAAAAGTTTGGGGGTTCTTGACAAAAGTCATGATTCCTAATCCAAAGTGAGTAAAGATAGGACTGAAAATCATTGATTGTGTGTTCATTAGTTACACACGCAATAGTAGTACATAATGATTTCTCGTTCATAAATTAGATATTCTGAATGTGCATGTCAATACCGTTATTGAGTCTCAAAATGCTTCATTGTTTTTGGACATTTTTCTGCAAATAGTAGTCAAGGAGAAAGTTCTCTTAAGAGAACTTACGACGTTGCAAGTGACAACGACAATGACCAAGATGAAAGGGATGACGAATATAGAAGCAGTAACATGCTAGAACTTCAAAATCTTTTGGTCTCAATTTTTTGACATACCTATTAGAATGTGCCTCAAAGTTTTAAAGAGGTTATGTCCACTTCTGAGGCACCTCTTTGGAAAGAGGTTGTTATCAATAAAATTGACTACGTTATGCAAAATCATACATGAGAACTAGTGATCTTCCACTAGGATGTAAACCTCTTGAATATAAGTAGATATTGAAGAGGAAGATGAAAGTTAATGGATCAATTGACAAATATAAAACTAGGCTCATTGTCAAGGGCTACAAGCAAAATGAAAGAGATGACTCTTCGATACTTATTCGCCAGTTTCAAGAATAACATTCATTCGAATGTTAATTGTCATTGTTGCGTTATATAACTTAGAGATACATCAAATGAATGTAAATACAACATTCTTGAATAGCGATTTGGAGGAGTAAATACATGTGGAACAACCTAAAGGGTATGTGGTTCTAGGGCAAGAACACAAAGTGTGTAAGCTTGTAAAATCTCTTCATAAATTGAAACAAGCACCAAAGCAATGTCATGAGAAATTTGACAAAGTCATGTTGTGTAGTGTATTCAAAATTAATGAATATGACAAGTGTGTCTACGTCAATGAAATGGAGAAAAACTATGTTATAATATGCCTATATGTAGATGATATGCTTATTATTGACAGCAATAATGACATCATTAAAGCGACCAAGAAATTGTTGAACAAGTTTAACATAAAAGATCTAAGTGTTGCATATGTTATCCCCAGCATGAGGGTTAGGAGAACATATGACGGCTATATTTTGTCTCAAAAACGTTACATTGAAAAATTACTTGCTAAGTTTAACAAGTATGATCACTGTCCTACACGAACACCAATCAATGTGAATTTGCATCTCAACAAAAACACAAGAAAGAGCATATCTCAATTAGAGTACTCCCAAATAATAGGTGGTCTAATGTACTTGATGAATTATAGAAGACCAGACATAGCCTACTTAGGGCTGCCAATGGAACAATACAGTTACAGTATAACTTATTTCATTACCATAACCATATCACAAATCTTTATCCATAACCGTTCCATTAAGTAAATGATATATAGGTACTTCCATAACCATTCCTTCCACTAATAATCGATCAGACCATTATCCATTACAATTTCTACATGTGCCCAAAAGGGCTAAAATAAATATTTTTATTCACTTAATTAGATATTACTAAGTTAAAAAAACTAACATCATTATTATTGTTATTTATAGTTGTTGCAAATAAATTGTAATAATTAAACATGAAACGTAAATGGATACATATATTAGGCATATATACATAATAAAATTACTTATTTTCTAATAATTATTTTATATTATATGAGTCCAACTCCAAGACATCCATCGATTGCCTATTTCAGAAGAATCTCAAATGTGAGAAGAATAAAAAATGCCTTATCATAGCCAACTGCCTTCAAAGGTATATTGCAGGAAAGAATGAGACCATATGTAGGATGCACATCATCCATTAGTGTCATTTTGAAGTAATGGTTTAAAACCCAGCTAGGACCCTGGCCCAGATTAGTAGCTAGGCTAGGTCAACCCGGGTTGACGAAATGATGACATCATCACCAAAGAAAAATTAAGGAGTCCCACCATATTTTAGAAAAAATCTCACTTAAACCTATTTAAAGTTTCACTTAGACCAGTTTGGTCATTCAAAACTTGTTGATTCCAACTTATTTCAATAACTAAATCATTCCAAAATTTGCAATCTCATATACAAACATGTTTTGTAGCATAATCATGATTCCAACCAACATATACTAATTCTCAAATTTAACCACATATGCTACTCATTCAAAGTTAAGCCAGCCAACACTCAAACCAAGCTAGTTCGAGATGAGCCAAACAAGAGTTTGGTTTTATTAGCCCAAGTTCAAGCTTTGATTTGAGCTAACTTGAGTCTAACCTCAAGTAGAATAGAGCTGACTCAGCAATCCTACTCCAAACCCACCAATCATTTCCTTACACAAACAAACACTTCATAAGTTTAATTATTAAAAACAAAAAAAAAGACTCATATGTTTGAGTTATCAAAACTGAATCTAAATTAACCTGAGAGTTGTAAAAATATTTTGTACAAAGTGTCTATGTAGCTAATTAAGTTTTTAGCATGTATGATTAAAGATGAACTGTGAACTAATGAGACCAAAAAAATTAGACAAAGCAACCAAATGGGAAACATCGAAGCGAAGTGAGTTTAAGAGAGTATAAAATATAAATTGTAAATGGATATTTTTTTATAAAAAAATATAGTTAGATAAGAAATGCTAGAAAGAGCAAATCATCTTCCAAGTAGTAGCTTGTAACAACTACAATGAATGGTTGTAAGTAGTTACATTAATTCAATAAATGTTTGGGATTTGAATGATATCTTTCGTTGAGTAAATCACCGTGGTGAATCATGACATGAAATTTTTGTAAAAGACCATAAGCCAATCTCTTTTGAAATTAAACCACTTAAGACTAATGAGTATATGGATGTATAATTTTTAAATATGGAAAACGAGTAATGGATATACGGGTATGAAAGAATTTTTTCCACTACCTTCCATTTAGATAACGGTCAGATAAAATTATCATCTTATTTATCCATTGAATAAATTTAATCATACAATTTAACTTCTTATCGGTATGGTATAGACGGTAGAACGGATACCGTTGGCAGCCCTAAGTATACTCAGTGTGCAAACTAAGTAGATTTAACAATAATCTAAGGGTAAACCACTGGAAGGTAATAGTTAGAGTCCTTAGTATGTAAGACACACTCTAAACTATAATTTGTATTATACTCATTATCCAATAGTTCTAGAGGGATAATGTGATGCTAATTGGATATCTGATACAAATCTACAAGTGGATATGTCTTTACTATTTGAGGTGTTGTGGTGTGTTATATCCTCAAAGAAAACATGTATAATTCAATCTACAATGGAATCTAAATTTATTGTCTTAGATCTTGCAGGCAAAGAAGTTGAGTGACTTCGTCATTTCTTAGAGGATATTCCAATGTGGGGGGGGGGAGGGGGCTTGTGCCGCCTACTTGCATACATTGTGTAACACCCCGCTTTTTCTAATTACGTTTAGCCTACGGGGTTATAGGTAATTAGATAAGATTTTGAGGAATTTTAGAGGGTTTCAGAAGTTGAAACCTTTGTATATGAGTAGAGTTCGAAGAAATGATCATAACGATTCAAAGAATGCGTGAAACAAAGGTCGAGACTAGAAGTTACGACCTCGGGAAATGTGTAATGTAGGTGGGACCCACTTAAAAAGAGCACGATATATTACTTTAAGTGGGTTTGTATCGAAGGGCTTATCGATACGAATCCAACATTACCAAGAACGTGCGATTCTGAATCCGGGGTAGGAAGTTACACGTGTTTCAAGAAAGAAGAAAAAGAAAAAAATTAATTAATTAAATAGGCCGGCGCGGAGTGGCGTGTGCTACAGCACGAACAGGCGCGGTACAAGGTGCGCCTATGGAACCACGGGCACTGTGGATCTGCGACGCGGGTGCGACCCGCGCGGTACCGCAGCGCCGCGGTTTCGGCGGCTCGGGGGCTATATATACCCCATTCTACTCCCTTCTAAAATGAGAATTTCTCTCCCCCCGTTTCTGAGTGTTCTGAGTCTGAATTACACGATCGAAGACCGTTTCCTACTAAATCAAAGGTGCTCTACGCACCGGAAGGGTTATTTTCTCGATGGGACCTCTCTAAAATCTAGAAAACCCTACCACGTCCCTAATCCTCCTCTTTCTTCTTTGTACTGTTTCCGCACCGTTTCAAATCCTTTTCAGCCCGTTCAAAAGCCGTACCCCACTAAATTTAAGGTGTTCTACGCATTGGGACCGTTATTCTGCCAAATTTCCCGCTCGAAAGAAGGATCTTCTTTATATTCTACAAGGTGATTTCTTATACTCCGCACGCGTTATAGGTAGGTGGTTTTAAATTCTAATCATATGCCGAGATTTTGATTCGCCAAAGTCATGCTAAAAGTTTTCTTCTACTTATTCTAAGAAACTCTGTCTTCAAAAGTGTCTCCTCTTTTCAGAAACTTCTCTAAGTTTTGGGTAATCGTACCCTCTAGATAGCTCTTGGTTTTTCTAAACAAAAGATTATTTTGATGAAAATTCCGGGTACCACAAACATTTGTCTCTGGCGCGCATACAGGACTGGGATATCATGGGAAAATCCCTTTCCTTCCGTCTCCCATTGCCCCATGAGCACATGTGTAAGTTGTTTGGTATCACGACATTTCTGTGACCGTGTTTTCAGACTTGCGTTATTTTCTGAATGATTTTCAAAGAAGAATGGCATGAGTTTTACATCCATGAAGCATTTCTGATCTCCCGTTTTAATTATAGAATGACATGTGCTAGTTATGATGCGTGCTATGCTACGATCCATAAGCTTGCTATGCTTATATGCCATGTTGTGTGTGGTCTCGCTCTAGGGTAGAGCGAGACGTGTAATATGTGTGTTCGGTCTCGGCTCAATGATAGAGCGAGACGTGTGTATATGGTTATGATCCCGCTCGGTGGTAGAGTGAGATGTACTATTTAGTTGATTTATTAACTTCCGCTTTACTCCGATGGATTACGAGTTTCAGTATGATTTCGATTCAATTTTAGTATATACATATTTTAATGTATATGGTTTTGTGATGCCTGATGTATGTAATAGCTGTTAGATAGAACTACGTTCGGATCCGATCGTATTAAAATAATATCCAATATGTACGTAGGCAACCAACAATAAGGCAACGTTGGCCCGATCCAAATTAAGTTTAATAATATGTTTTATTTTGTTTTACACGCGATGAACTATGAAACTTCGTTGTGTGTATGTGTTCGTTACAACCTAAGTCTACGTACAGGGAAGCCTTGAAGCTCCATAGTGCGTAGACAAACATTCCTAGCTTAAGGAAAAGAAAATTTTCTATTAGTGATTTTGTGGGCCCGGCTCGGGTCGGGTCGTTACACATTGTGATAATAAATTTGTGATTGGCAGGGCACAAAAGATTTTGTATAATAGCAAATCTCGACATTTTCGTTGACAACAAAATACTTTTAAACACTTGCTTTAAAATAGAATAATTTGTATTCAGTATATAAGGTCAAAAGAGAATATTGCATATCCATTTACTAAGGGTATGACCGGAGAGCAAGTCAAGGCTTTATCAATGAGAATGAGTTTAAAGCCTATCAATTTAGAGTTGTCATAATGACAACCCAACCTATGCAAACTGGAGATCCTATGTACTAGGTTCAAAGAGACAACTGAATTGTAGGGGCTTCTAGAGATTACTAAGGAGATTTCATCTCCCACTCTACCCACTCCTATGATAAAAATGAATAAGTGATACCTGCAATGTTTTTGGGTAAGCTTTACTTTTTAATGATTCTTATGACTAAAATTCTCAAGTGGGGTATAACATGATACTCTTAATAAGAATCATCTATATGAATATGAAGTGGACAACTTTTATGTGTATTATATGGTTGAATCCTCTATAACACTCATGAAAATCAAGATAGTTTAGGGCCAAAATGAAAACAATTGTGAGAAATAAACTATTTAGAAAAAGATCTGTGTCAAGTCTATTGTATTGGTTTACACAAATAGCCAAGCAGTTTGACATCGTGTTTACTGATTGGCTAGTAAATCCAGTAGTCAATCACAAGGGAAGGTTCAAGGCCGAAAGTAGTGTATCCCCATACAGTGATTTTTCGCTTACTCTCTAATGTCAGCATCATCATTTGCATTATGCAACCAACCAAATTTTATTCATGTGAGGGATTGTTAGAATATGTGGTTTAAGCCCATATAATAATCCTTGGTAAGTTTGGATTAAGTGAATTAAGATCACATAAGCTCAAAGCCATAAAAGAGTAAATAAACATTGGTTGTAGTGTTAGAATGGTTAATGCCATTCACGTCCCTTCCTGAATTGAATTAAGATGAACTTTGATGGGTCAAATGATCCTACTCGGAGGGTCTTTCCCAATACATCTACTCATTGTGTATGCATGTGTCTCATTGGGCTCTGTTCGCATCCTTTTGGTGTATGTGCATGTGTTTCCTAAAAGATTGGTTGCACCCTTTCACAATCTATTTAAACATGTTTTCTGCATGCACTCAGTATGAAAATTTCCTTTTTGCATGAATCTATTGAGTCCATATAGTATAAATAGAGTGTATAGTTGTGGGGTGTGACACTTGAGAAATTTTCCTTTCTGCTTATGTGACACTTGAGAATTTTCAACATAGTTTCTTAAAAAATCACGAATCTTTTTTACAATATAACGACTATAAATTGGGAAAATTCACGAAATACAAAACCTATGAAAATAGTTTTATAATTTAAAACATCACACATAAAATTTTCATTTATAAAATTTTCTTTTCAATCAAACATTATACGTCCAAACCAAACATTTTTAGATGCTACTAAAAAACAAATGTATGAAATAAATTGCCATCATATTAATTTTAAATACAAATGTCTCCCTGACATCCCTTAGTACATGTCCCATAAACAGTCTATAGTCTGATCCAAATTACAAGTTCAAAAAGTATAAACATTTTTATTTTCATCTCACTCAATATATCAGATCGTGGCAAAATTCATAAAGACTCGCAATGAGTCAAAGGGTATACTTGAGTCAATAGAAATAAATCCACCCACGGAAATAATTGCCCATCTCCAGGAGCTCTCTGTCACAAACTTGCAAAAGCCTCCCAACCATTGAGTTAAAAAGAGGGGAAATGAGTAATTTCATACTCAATAGGAAATATTCAGCAGGAGAGTTCTAAATAATGAACTTTGTAAGTCCATATATAGATGTGTTCATGCAACTTTAACATGAAGCAGGCAAGCATATAATAATCAAAACTTCACCATACAACAAAACCCTGCACATACAACTACAATAATGCCAAATATCCTTACACTTACTCTTACACTTGCTCTTACACTTACAATTATACTCGTATAATCCATATACTTACAATCTTACTCACAACATTCTTACAGTCTTACTCGTACCATCTTACTTTTACAGTCTTGCTAAAAAACATACGCATATAGTCTTGCTCAGAAACTTAAGCTTATAGTCTTGGTCAGAAACATACGCTTACAGTCTTGCTTAGAAACATATGCTTATAGTCTTTCTCGGTAACTTAGGCTTATAGTTTTGCTCAGAAACTTACTCCTAGAGTCTTACTCAGAAACTTATCTTATAGTCGTATGCATACTATCGACCACTAAAGCTCATTACAATTAATAAGCTCTAACGTCAAAATAAAAAGGAATGTCACTGGGGCATCACCTTAACCTTCGAGGAGTAACTAAATGTCTTATGGCTCGACTTTTTAGATTAACTTAAAAGTCGGAGTTTCGTAAAATTTGTAAGCGAAGAGGGCCCGGACCGACAGTTTATTAACAAGAAACCCTTAATAATATTAAAGTGCAGAAGTACAAAATTCCAAAAGTTAGGGCTATACATGCCATAAAATTATGTCAACATAAATATACGATGCATACAAAAACTATAATTAAACAAAATCTGGAGTATCGACCCCTTTTTCCACAGACCGATCTTCTACAGTCCCAAACTAGTATCTACACATGCAATATCTGGGGGTGGGTGAGTATAAAATTTTATACCTAGTAGGTAGCATTACATTCTACTAACATGTAGAGGCAAAATAAATCTTATAATAACTTCATAACTTAGAATTTAATATTAAATCAATTGCATAGCTCAAAACAAATACTTTTCATTCGTAGAATGTCAGTGATACTAAAACGACATACACCCGTGCTCATGGGGCAATGAGATCAGAAGAAGATGGGTTTTCCCATGATTCTCCAATTCCTGAGTGCACTAAAAGCCTTATTAGGCAGTATTTAGGAGTAATAAACTCCAATAATTCTTGGGGTTGTGTGCCAAAAAACTACCCTTCAAATTCCAAATTTTTAAAATGAACGGAATAACCAAATAATATTCAAATAATTGGTACTAAAAAAATCTTGTAAGGACAGACCTTCAACCAGACCCTAACGATATTTTAAACCATTTAAAAGTAAGCTTTAGTTTATAACTTGAAGGAATAAAAAAAGGACGAAACTTAGCCTTAACAAGAAAGTAGGATTTAGAACCACCTACCCTCGTTAAGCCTACGCTTGTAGTCGGCTTAAATGGGTGGCACCTCCCCTTGAGCCGAGATAGTCTCCTCGTCCGGCTCGGGTGAAGTCGGCATAACCTCCCCTAGTGTTAGGATAGTCCCCTCATCTGGCTCGGCTGAGAGAGACAAAACTTACCCTAGTGCTGGGATAGTCCCTTTGTCCGACTTGGATGAGGCGGGCAGAACCTCCCCTGGCACCAGGACAGTCTTCGTTTATGGCTAGAGGGTGGTGGACAGGGCCTCTTCTTGCCCTGGGTTGTTCCCACCTTCTAGAGAGGTAATCTCGAAAAACAGACCCTCTCACGATGTCGGACACCCTTGAATTAGGTAGGTTCGGTTTTTGAATGGGTAAAAATGGGTCAGGGACGGTGAAGGAACACGCATTTAAGCCTTAAAAATGTGTGTTATACAAAGGAAAGTAGAGGAAGAAGGTGGGGCGGGTTGCACCACCCCCTTCACTCCCCTTTTATGGCCTTAAGGGCCTCTCAGATATATAACATGTGTCGCACATCTGGTGACTGCAAGTTAAAATTACCGCAATGGGTAGTAAAGGCTGACGCAATGCATCAGTCTGGCTGTCGCTAGAATTGACGCAAAAAAAAATATTACTTTATATTTTTTATTTTCGTTTTAAAAGTTAAAACAAAAATTAAATTTTCAATTAGGTATAAATTTTTTACTCCGAGCTCGAAATAACATGTTTTTCATACCGTTGGACTCGTATCGACAAGCCCTTCAAAACAAGACCACACAAGGTTATGTTTTCTCACAAAAATAATGTGGGTCCCGCCCATGACATGCTTAACGAGGTCGTAGTCTACGATCTGGTGTCCAAATTTTGCGTTCTTAGGTTCGTTGCAACCGTCTCTCCAAGCCCTATAAATGATCTTAAAGGTTTGAAGGAAGATTAAAGCTAAAACAACACCAATTTAATAAACGACATTTGCTGGGCTGAAAACTCAAAATAAGTTCAAAAGTTTTCATGGACTTTTTCGAGGCAAGGCATACCTTTGTTTATCGGGCACAAGATCATATATGTAAGAGCAATTCTATGATACTACTTACCTAAGCACGCAAATATCCACACGCTAGGGGCCATATAGTGCAACTAAGTGAAAAAATTATGTCACTCTTGGGCCAAAATCATACAGTGCCACTCTTAAGTGAAATCATACAATACTGACTAAGGGCAGAAACATACAATACTCTCAATAGAGCATCAAACATCTGAGTTTAATACAACACCAAGACAAAATCAAAAATATATATCGCTCTCAATAGTGCTCCCATAAGATAAACACCAAGCAAGACATGAGAAATGCTCAGGCAACTCATTATCGACTAGCTCATATATGGAACTTAATCCTTCAAAACCCTTAGGTCTCAAACTCAAAATATATTAGATTAGATTTGCCTACAATTCAAGTTTGAATTAAGTAATTTATGTGTTACAATTATGCCATAAAATTCTTTAGTCTTACAGTCTTCCATTAACCAATCTGAAGCTGAACCCGTTCCAAAACCCTAGTTTGTCAGGTTTGTCAGGGCAACATACTTCACTTAACCAATCCATCTCATAACCATAACCCACTATACAACAAATCCTTATGTATTCTTACATTCTCCATCATCCACTTGATGGCCAAAACATCTTACTTGAAAGTATTCAAACTAAGCTCCTTGGCATCCTAGTTATCACCCTCTTACATATACCTTACTTATTGTTGTTACTTTCCACTATCTTACAATCCTCCATAAGGCACTGAACCCTAAGTCCACTTATTTACTGAACCCCCAATGTACGCTCCAATCCTCTCCTGTCAAACTTACATCTTCCATCATACGGTTACATATCCACATCCACATACAATCCATACCAAACCCTCTGTACCTCTTACCGTCCATTGCTCATCCATCTGCCCCACTCATATACACATATCCATCACATATGTATATAGTCATCATACATATGTATGTCTATCACACATATGTATAACATACCCATAATTCCATACATAGCTTACCAACGTACTCGCTAGCCATTACTAGCACATACATATTCCACATATATAACACATACTCATGCTTACATGTGCATCATATTCATAATCAACCTACCATATTTCATTATCTTGCCCTCATATATCATGCAATCGGATTATTATTAAGCATCTAAAGCATTAAATCATATAATCCTAGCATGCTGCTAAACATTCAAAGCATGCTATCATGAAATTATGAGTTCAAAGCCCTCTACCTTGTAATTCATGACGTTTGATGGCAAGCACACGATGGTGGTGGCATTGGCGGTGGAGTTGGCGGCCAAAAGCATCTCCTAGTCGAGAGAGCTGATGTTTCAAGGTTTAGGAAGCTCCTGAAGTAATCACGGCAAGATGGGGTGATAGAAGTCTATGTGGCAAAGTCTGTGATCCACGACAACACACTAAGCACAGTTTGGAGAAAGCTCGCGCCAACAAGTGGTAGGTACGCTCAACAGTCGAGGGTGGACACAATGGAAGTTGACCGGCGGCTAAGAAGCACACAACCGGCCGCAAGACACTGAAATCGGTCGTGGACAACACCCGCGGCCTCAATTTTGCATCGTCGAGGGCCCACGAAAGGGGCGCATGGTGTGGTATGTGCTCAAGGATAGAGGAGAGGTGGAGGGCTCAAACGGTCAAATTTGACTAGTGGTGGCACTGGTCAACCATCACACGGCACACAAGTGGTGCCTTTACCCCAAACTTCATGCATGTCCAAGGCACATGTGGCCACAGAAGCAACCAAAGGGGATGAGGGGTTGTCGGTGGATCTGAAGGTGGGGAATGGTGACCTGAGACAATGACAGGGTAAAAAGGGGAGTCGATCCAACAGGAAGTGGCCCACAACGGCTCTAGTTTAGCCCCATGTCATCTGGATCGAACAAACATAAAAGAGATACATGGAAAAAGAAAGGGCAGGTTGGATTTGGGCAGAAAACGGTCGGACGGAGAGGGAGGCTGGATAGTGGCGGCCCAAAGCTTGCAAGGGGGCAGTGGATCGGTGGCCAAGCAATGGTGGGTAATGAAGAGAGCGGCGGTGCTGATTGCCGCCTAAAACTCCAAAAAGAAAATGGGACACGAGTCTAGGTGGAGCTAAAGAGGGTGGAAGGAGCAGCTCCAAGCTGATGAGGGCAACCCTAGCCCTCGCCCGGCCGAGCCGGACCAAGCAAAAGCCAACCACCAATGGTATCATCGAATGGAAAATAGAGCCTCTGGCTCAAAATAGAGAGAAAGTGGGTGGTTTGGTCGTACTGAAGAAGAAAAATAGTGGGGGACAACTGTCATGGAGGTGCCCGGGAAATGCCTACCGTGCGGCACTCACAAGGCTAAATAGCAAAGTGAGTAAACTATTCTTCGTCAAGGTCATGGCATCGTGTCATTCGACCAAGCGTCCAGCCCGCAAAGCCAAGCAACGAACCCATCCCAAGGCGGACGTGTGAACGTGTTGGGACATTTCCCAAGCAAGCTGGCCGAAGGGGGACTGATAAGTATAATTTATACGTTATTTTACCCTTAATTATTTTATTGTCTAGTCTCATTTAAGTGTTAATATAGGTTAAATTATTAGATATTAAATTTAATTAGGTTAGAAAAAGCTTCCATGGTGTTTTGAATTAAATTGGCTTATTTTGCAGATTCTTCATTGGCGTTCGAACGGCCTCACTAACCGATCGATCAGTTACACGTAAATTTGAAGAAAATTCAGTTCAAGCGTTCGAACGGCATAACGCGCAGTTTCCTTATTTCAATCAATTTCGAGTTTTTTTTCACATTGGACTCTTTCTTACGGATCTAATGCCTATATAAAGACTTATTTGGCACGAAATTAAGAGTGAACAAGTAGATTTTCTGAAGAGAAGAAGGAAGAAGAAGATGGAGAAAAACCCAAAGCTTTTAATGGAGATTCAAGTGTTTTCTTCTACAATGGAAGGCTAAACTTTTCTTTTACTTAGGAGTTGATGAAGCTATAGATAAGTTTCAGTTTCTTTTCTTTTTAATTTAGATCTCAGTTGTGAATTATGACAATTGTATGATAAGGATTTCCTTTTTAATGGAAGAGCTTTTCATGTTTATTCAAATCTATGTTGATTTATTGTCTTGTAGATGATAGATTGATGTGGTTTTGATATTTGCATCAATTCTAATTTCTGTGATTTAGATGAGATGGTCATGCAATAGTTTTAATGTTCAGATAATTAAGGACTTGGATGAGTTATACTAAGATTAGACGGGTCATGCCTATAGCTATTTAGTGTAGATGATTCGTGCTATTGTCGAAGATAGTTCATGTCATGGAAATTAATTAATTAATGATTCTTTCTGAAGTAATTCTAGCTTGTAGCTGAGAATACTTATTCATATTCACACTAGATTTAGATTAAAAGTTAAGGAATTGTTATGGTTCTATAGTGGATTCGATTTCCTAAGTAAAATCTATTATATTAATCTCTACCTTTTAAATTAGTTTAGTTTTTCTTTTGCTTAATTAAAGTTTATGTTCTTTTTAGTTTTTAATCAGTAAATTCCTATTTAGATTTAGTTATAATTCATCTGTCCCTAAGGTTCGACAACCCTTAAATACTCATCCTAGTACAATTACCTTGTACACTTGCAAAGGGTTTAATTATAAACGATCAGGGACACCTCCTTGTGATGCACATATCCAACTTAGGCAACTCGAACATCTGAACAATCCATCTCAACCAAGTACATGCAAGGGTTCCCACATGGCCATATGGCCAAACGGCCGGCCCATAGGATGGAGAGCCCGCCCCCTCCCAACGAATAGGGCTCCTGACATGATAGCTAGCAACACAATAAGCCTTCGTTGGCATCTGAGATAGTCAGTAGGAAGGCTATGTATCATACCAACAACTTTATCATTTCAGCTCAACATGTCTGCCCCTATATAGCATGAGATTTTTTCCCATTTTGCTGGAGTGGCAGCCGAAGTGGCTGTACGTGCACAGTTTCTCCAAAGTTTGCCAAACGGCCCGAAAACACTCTCAAGGACTCTCCAACACCATTTAGGGAGGGGGGGGGGACATCTTAAGAATTTAAATATGTGCTAGCCGACCATGTGTCCCAACATAGCCAACTATGTGTGCACATCGTTGCGTGCATTTTGCGCAATGATATGCACACAAGTTGCACAACATTGCGGGCCTTCCTTACAACGCCTGCATACATGGTGTGCAACACTACGGGTAGTTCCCGCAATGCATACACACCTAGTATACAATACTTCCACATGTGTGTGCGCCCCAGCACGTGTCGGATAGTCCACTTCGCTACCCCGTGACACAGCGGAGGAGGTTCAGTCGGGCCAGGAGCAACAACCCCCTCTCGTCACTGAGCTAAGTCCATCCGAACAGACTGGTCTAGGGCCTGATTGGCGGTCAGCAGCACTCCAGTGGCTCAAAGGGCACAAAATAGAGAGGTGAAAACGAAAGTATAGCAGACACCAACGAAAGCAAGGAGTGCATGGTGGAGGTCCTGGTTGGCTCTACCATGTTCGCGGTGGCTGGGCGGAGTCAAATCCGATGGAGTATGGCTACTTCCGGCGTCGATGAACCTCCAGTGGCCAAAAACAAGCTAAAACTAGGAAAAATGCCGACAACTCGAGGAGGAGCAATTAGAGGGTTACGACAGCCCTAGCCAGCACCACCGAACTCGTGTCGACAGGGGAAGCCAAATCCAACGAGAGGTGGTGCAGTCTGGCGAAGGAGGAGGCCAATCAGCCCATCAGAGTGACTGGAACTCTCTATGTTTCCCTCTTAAAGCTTTTGGACATTCCAGAGCAAAATGAATTGGATACGGCTCTTTTGAGCTGTGATCCCCTTTTTACCTTTTTTTCCACCTACTTCTATGCATTGTTTCACTTGCTTACTCATCATACCTCCAAAATTATATGTGATGCGTCAAAGCCCAACAGCCACAACTAAGCCCCACACCTGACTCTACAAGTATAAATACTGAGGTAAAATATATAAAAAAAAATGCGTAAAAGCATCACATTTTTCCGCCGAAATGATCAAAACATAGCATAAATTACAAAAAATTCACAAACGTTACAACTTCCTCCAACAACGTCAAATCATTTTATTATGACAGATAAACATCTATGAATCCTAAAGCATCATAGGGGAGGACGAATCTGTCTTAAAGAGATAAAAGAATCATTACAAGGCAATCGTGGTGTACAAGACTTTCAAACAATATGCACATATAATTATAAGCATTATTTTAAGGAAAATCTCCATGTTGTCAAGTGTGACTCGCCTTCTCTATCCAATCAAAGGCTGGAATAGGCTTTTGGTATAGAAAAATTGAGTAGAAATATCAGCTTCCTTATACTAACCTATATATACTTGTAGTAGGCAACTGCACGTCCAAATCTTATAAGCTTAATATTATATTATAAGTTGGTGAAGACAATGATGCTAAAGGACTTCACACGGTAGAACGCATTTGGGACTAGTTTGGCAAAGGGTCACATCTGATAGAGTTTGTCGAAAGTTTTTCAATGGCACAAAAATTACATGAATTTAAGTGTGTAATATAGGTAAAAATGTAAATTTTTATTATTATAAAAAATGTTATTTGTGTGGACCCATAAAAAAGTTTGTAAAAACTATATTCATGCAGGATCTCATTTGATAAGCTCATAAAAACTTTTCCAACAATATTAAGAATATGTGAATCCAAGTTTGAGAGTGCAAGATATAACCTTATAAAATTAAAATCAACATAACGTAAAAAATAATACCCATGTCTAATTAGCAACCAATATTAAGTTGACATGTGATAGTCATCTAAAGGAATCTAAGTTAATAATTTTATCAAAATACCCTCATATCACATATTAATCAAATTTGCATTAAAGGGCATGCATTATAGAAATATATAAAGGTAATATAGGAAGTTTGGCAAAAATATATCGTGATTCAATTTGTTTTATACAGTAGTATGATATAAAAAAATTTATGTTATGTGCAGTCTTTAGGAGATTCACAAACTACATCAGATTCATTTTTGTAAATTATCAAAATAACATAACCATGACATGTACGATGACAGTTCCAAAAGTGGTCATGTCCCTCCCAGAAACAAAGATTAATCAAATATCCTCTAAATCAAAGATTGATCAATTTTATCCGAAATACCGTTAGCTTTAAACAGAATTAATTAGATCATTCAATCTAAAAAAATGACAATGTAAAGGAAAAAACAACAACTAACAAACCCCAGGTTTTTTCACAATATCCAAACTTCTATTCACAATTTTACATACACGATTCATAGGTACATCTAGGGTGAAGACTTTTCTATTCCCTGCACTCATTAGAAATCACATGCAATGTAGCATAAAACAAGCACTCTCTAGTCTAAATTGAGCTGATTTGACTTAAATCACTATGTGATCAGCCCAAAGACTAATGACTGCTCTCTATCTATATGTACTAAAGGCACTATTGTGCAACAGATATCATAGTGGAAACATATTAATTAAATTGAATTTATAATTAACTAATACAGTTTTCAGACCAGCTGGAACTAATAACCCTCAAGCAGTCTCATCTCTTTTATATAGATTCACCATTAATCCATGCTTCATGTACATGGTCAATGCAAGCTTGGGAACCACCTGATGGCCCTTCACAACCCTAACACGATATCGGTAAATGATGGAGGCTGCAACGAATTTCATCTGATAATAAGCAAAATCTTTCCCCAAGCATAGTCTGGGCCCTCCATTGAATGCAGTAAATTTGTATGCAGATTCACCCATGAACTTGCCATCTCTTAGCCACCTCTCCGGCTTAAACTCCCTGCAGTCTTTCCCCCAGATGCTCTCCATCCTCCCCATAGTGTAAATGGCATACATGACCTTCGTTCCTTTCTTCAATTCCGTCCCATCCGGGAACACTTCATCCTCAACAACCTGGCATATACATCAAATTTAATCGATCTATGCAAAAATTCGATAGGCCATGAAAGAGCTACAAAGCTTGTGGTTGCCCTTCATAATTCATATACCTACTGTGGTCTAATTGTTTATTTTGATATCTAATTAAGCATACTTTTGCAGGAGGTTCACATTTCATACATACATCAATGTACATGTAACAGCATGGAATGCATGTGTTCATGGAATAAAATCAAAATACTTATATATATATATATATATATATCTCCAAAACCCAACGTGTACATATATGAATGAAGACAAATAAGATAAGATTCTACATCCATATCGTCCAAACTAACATAATATGCATAAAGATATTTATTTATTATTAGTTTTTGATGAATCATACATAAAGAAAGTTGGCAGTACCTCTTTCATGTCAATTGGCACTGATGGGTACAGCCTAAGGGCCTCAGACAAGGCAGCTTGCAGATAGTCCATCCTCTTGACTTCCTCTGGCTTGAACACCAGCTGATCATCAGTATTATCCATACTCTTCTCAGAATACTTCCTCTCTTGCACTATTTTATGCAGTTCTGCCAAGATCTTCTCCTCCACCTCCGGGTTGGATTCCACCAGCCAGAAGAACCAGGCCAAAGCCACCGAGGAGGTGTCCCTCCCGGCCAGTATGAAGTTCACACAAATGTCCCGCAAGAACGTGTCAGAGTAAGGCTCGCCATTTTCATCCTTCAATCTCATGAAGACTGTCAGAAGATCGGATCTGGAAGAATTTGTACCATGATCATTAGCCTCGGTCTCAAGCTCCTTCTTCCTAGTCCTGATCACCTCGTCCCCAAACTCTTGGACCCTCTTGATCGATTTCTTGAGCTTCCTCTCGGGCCCCACGTCCAGGTACCGCATGGCCTGCCACACGGATGTGGGCATGATGAACCGGAGCGACGAGGCCTCCGTCGCGTCCTCGAATGCCCGGGCGAAGGGTATCTCCGGTAGGCCGGGCTGCAGGCAGCCGGGGTCTACCCCGAAGGCAATCATGCAAACATTGTCGAAGGTTAGCCTGAGTAGGATGTTCTGCAAGTCAATGGCGCCGCCCTTATTGCTTTCCAAGGCCTGCTTTAGGGTAGGCAGCAGGCGTGAGTGCACTAGCTCAACGAGGGAGGAGGCGGTGAGGGCCCGGAACTCGGCCGAGTGGAACTCGATGCTGGCCGTCTTGCGCTGCCGCCGCCACGTCTCATCGTCGGCGTTGAAGATGCCGTCACCGAGGAGGTCGTGGAGCGCGTTGCGGAAGCATTCGCCCTTGGGGAAGTGGGGGAACTTGGTCTTGAGCAGGTGCTCCATGTTGAGGGGGTCGGCGGTGAGGACTGCCCTGAGATCAGTGAACCACGGTCCCCGGAAATAGAAGGTCCCTCCTTGCAGTAGGAGCACCTCGGTGACCCACTCGTAGACATTGTGCCGCACACCGAGGACCATCGAAGGGAGCATCCCCACCACCGGCCAGACGGGGAGGCCATGCCTCTTCTTCTGCCTGAGGGAGTGTATCGTCACGAAGATGGCTAGGGCCAGGAGCAGCTCAAGAGTCTGAACATGAATTCCGGGCATGATTCCACGGAGACCCTTGTATTGGGAGAATAAGCCGGTTGTGGTGTTGCCGGAGTTCATGGTGGTATCTATCCTGGTAGGCTGGCTGATGCGAATGAGGAGGGTGTGCTTACTTTCTAATGCAAAGATGGCGTCTTATGTTATAGCACTAGCCAGTGCCCCACTGTAAGTGGGTGGATTCTTGGCGTGTTATTTTGGACTTTATGAATGAAAGAAACGGGTTAGACATGGCTAGTGGTTGGGTAATTAGGCCGAACAATTTAGATGTCTACATATACGGTACTGCTGCTACCAGTTTGGGCCCAGAAGAACCACCTATTCTTGAGCAACCGAACAAAACCAGCTTGGTGGTGAAAGGTCTGATCGGCTAGCAGATGAAGTGCACTGGCCTAGGATTGGCTGTTGAGGATTCTTCTATGTCATTTGCCTAATATCTCTTCCTCAAATTACCTTTGGTAAAGAAATTTACTACAAGAAGCTAAAAAGATTTTTGTTAGATGACTCATCTCAGAAACATCTGGTTTATGAAAAAGATGGGAGTCTTCATTCTGCATTCAATCTCTTATCTCTTACACCCAAATTAGCTCAACTGCTCTAGGGTTAGGATCTCTGCTAATGGGGGTTTATTTTGAGATAAGTCATATACTGTGGGAGTGGTTGGTCCATAATTTTCTATATATGTGTTTGTTAATTAAATTATGTGTAAATTGGTTCGTTTGGTTAGCTGATATGAGAGAAGTTTAGGCTACCCATCACACCTTCTTCCCCCTCAAAGAAGTAAATTGCAGCCAAGTATATTGGCTTTACCCTGAGATACTTCACTTGGGCTTGACCTGTTTGACCTCTTCAAGTTATTAACAATCTTTTCTTTAGATTAGTTGATGTGTGTTCAGCTAGGATGTAGACATTTAGGGTGTGAAGCCTCACCTAACTATCAACAATCTACAGCAACTTGTTCCCAGATAACTCAGTAAACTGGGGTAAGCTGGGTAGCGGGCAGTTGCATGCATCTTGTTGTTGCTCATAGCAATGATCCTGTTACGTGTATATGCGTTTGAGCTTTGGACCTGGGGCCCACATAATGATATGTCATAGATAAGAAGAAACTTTGTACGGGAGGGAGGTTGATTTGGAGTGATATTATCTTGTCACAATAAAAAGAAAAAAACAAACAGAGGCTGCTCTTCTACTTTAATTTGCACTCTTCAATATACAAGGATTTTTTCCCTCCGGTTCTATAAGAGACAAAGAGGGTGAAAGGAATGGTTTTTTGTAAAGGGGATTTGATCTCAAATGAGAGGCCATTGTAACTCGAATTTTCACCAGTATAGTGGAAGAGTGGAAGAATTTCTCTCGTGAACTTGCTCCTTTTGTCTTATATTACTGTCTTATATTAATAACTCCATTTATTTTTAAAAAATAAATTAAAATAAATTTATTTTAAAAAAATAAATAAAGCTATAAATATAAGACAAAGGGAGTAGCCATCTTGCTCAACCACTTAAATGTCTATGTCTCGAAAGGGTTTTTTATAGTCTATGTTCAGTGTGAGATGAGCGTAAGAAATGTCTGAGATGCGTTAATTTTCAAAATCGACAGCGCACACGGTAGTGCATATTAGCGTAACTAATACTTACGCTAATGTGTGCAATCGTGTGTGACGTCGATTTTAAAAATCAACACCTCTCAGACATTTCTCACACTCCTCATAGAGCATATAAAACGCTTTCCTATGTCTCTAGCTTATTTTTAGTTTTACTTTATATTTATGTTTTTTTAGGTTGTGAAAACTTTTAGGAAAATGATTTCCTTAATGTGTTGGCCATACTAGATAGATGCTATATAGATAGGAAATGAATGCACGAAAATAAAGATATAGACCTATTATGTTAGAAAAGCATGTATCTTTGAAGAGAGAGAAGGTGGGGGCCCATAGCCATATAAGAAATAAAATGGTTCATTCAGAGTTATGATAAGAATGATACGCTTTTGTAGAAAATCAGGCTGAATTTTCGGAACAAAACAAGAGAGAACCAGAATTCGTCTGCGTACATATAAGAGATTTTTTTCTATAAAGTTATAAGCTCTGCATGAGAGAAAATCAACGGCGTGCACATTAAATGAACCATTAATCTCTTAGATAAACGGCTCCTGTAGGCACCTAGAAAGACTTCCATGGAGATGGGGATTCAACCACTGTTAACCAGCAAGAAGACCTTATCCCGGTAGAATAGGCCCATAAAGGCTTAGTTTAAAGAATTTACTAAACTAGGCTTCAATTCAACAGAAGCATTTTCTAGAAGTTGGTCAAGTCTGTTGAGCTACCAATAAAAAATATAAATAAATTATTATACTCCCTCTATCTCATATTAATAGTTGTATTTAGAAAAATAGGGCTTTTTATTTAACAGTGAAACTCACATCTATTAGAAGGGAACAATAGCTTATGATACTCTTTTTTTAGTACTCATTCACTTCAATTGAACAAAATAGAGCTAATAATATAGAATATATTTTTTTTGCTAAATAGAGCTATTAATTTGGGATGAAATGAGTATATCTTTACATATGCAAGAAAAATTATCACTTAGGCATAATCACATAAGACATTATCTTAGCCCTCAAATAGGGGCCTTACCAAATTTTGTTTCATTCCATCTTAAAATGCAAAATTCTCTACCCTTTTGACTCAAATAATTCGTTGAATTTAGCTGGCTTTGTAAGCTAAAAGGAGGCTGGAAATCATGTTAAATATCAAAAACCTCCATGGACTAGAATTTTTTTACATATAAGTCAACTCCTGTTTTTTCTTTCACATGATTTCAACAACTTTTAAATTTTTAAATAAGAACAAAAAAATACCACCTTTTGTCTCACGCTAAAAATAATATTATTGAAAATAAGTTGGGTGACTATATAATTTTTATTTTGAGACTATTTTACCTTTTTTTTTAATCTTATGTTTATTTTACCTATGTTTTATATCTTTATGTTCTTTAATACAAATTTGAATTAGTGTGTGTTTTAGGGATATTTTAGTAAAATTATCTATTTAGATTCTTTTAAATGTCTTGCCACATGTCAACATAAAACTAGGAGTTGATATTACATGGACCCTATTTTTTAGATTAGATTGATTTTAATTTTGTAATGTTATATTTTACACTCTCGAACTTAGATTTATGCATTCTTGGTATCGTTCGAGAGTTTTCGATGAGCTCTATCAAATGAAATTCTACATAATTATGTTTTTTCAAACTTTTTTTTAGACTCCATAAATACAAAACACTTCTCGATAATAATTCTTTTAAATTTTGCCTATATTTATCATATTCGAATTCATGTATTTTTTATGCCCGTGAAAAAATTAATCCCAAAGAGCAATATAAAATAAAATTTGTCATCAAATTAGTCATGAATATGAATAACATGCTCGCCAACACAAAGTCCTTCAACAAAATTATATTTGCCAACCTATGACATAATATTTAACCTAGACTCCCAATTAACTTATAATTTATAATTATTAAGATCCTAAAAGCATACATGTATTACAATTTACAAGTAAGGCCTACATGGGAGAGCTTTGTTCAATACATATTTTATTTTTAATTTATTTTATCTTATCTTATCTTATTTAATATATATTTACACGCATTATAAGTGTGCATTCTTGCTAGTTACTTATAAATAACAAAAGAACCCTTATGGTTTAGTCATCAAGTTTAGTTCAAGTATTAAAAAAAAAGCAAGTGTTGGGGCCATGCATAATCTATCTTTTGAGCATTTTTTACCTTATTTGATAGGTAAATTAAGAGCTAAAGTGATGTGTATTCATTTAATTAAAAATACCATTATTTGAGAGGAATTATTTATATTTTTAAAATTTAAAATACTATATATGAGTTTGACCTTATTTTTAAATATATAGGAACCAATTTCGTAGGCCCCCTTGTAGCCAAGCCCACCCCACATATACACAAAGAGTAAATATCTACTAACAGTGTTAATGGGGTGGGAGATTTCTCATCCTATTTTTTTACGATCTAAGTTTAAATGCACCCATTGGGGCCCACCAAGGAGGGGTTTGCAAATAGCATGTGCTTGCAGGTGTCCAATATACTCCCTCCGTCCTAAACTAATAGTTCTATTTGACAAAAAAATTATTCTATATTACTAGCTCCATTTGGTAAAAAAAAATATTCTATATTAATAGCTCCATTTGGTTTAATTTAAGTGGTTAGGTACTTAAAAAAAAGTAACATAAGCTTATTTTCCCTTCTCTTAGATATAAGTTTCACTATTTAATAAAATTCATTATTTTTCTAAATATAACTATTTATACAAGATGGAGAAAGAATCAGATTTCCCTTTTCTATTAAAGATATAATGAAGTGGCAAATTACATTTATCACGCAAGATTCTTCTCATGAATGCCCAACTCAACATGACTAGCTTTGCTTAGTGGCTTTTGATGGTATCATTCACTTGTGAAAATCCAGGCAATACCCTCAACCGTTGAAGACTAAACAAAATAGCCACCTTAATATCTCCAGCGACCGATATATTTAAACAGAGACTAGTAAAGACAGATGAGTTATTAGGCAGCATGTCCAGTTTTCAGTTGTGAGTAGTTAGGGAACGAGTCATATTTTCATTTCACCCTAAAAGTAATTAAAGGATAAGATAAAATATTATATAGGCCTATGATAGAGAATACAAAAAAGCTCCTACTAATTATCCCAAGAGGAAAAAAAATAAAAGTTTTTTAATAATTTATGTATACAAATTACAATTCCGAAACTTGGCCATAAATCGGGATGCACAATATGCAGGCTGGCCCATTGGCCCGACCCACAAAAAAAAGGGTTTAGGCTTAGATTTTTGGATGAGGGAGCGTGCTAGGACTGAAATTATCAAGCCCGTTTTATATCAGGCCGAGCTCAGGCCTGGCAAAGAAAACCACAAAAGCCTGGCCTGGTGGCCCACTGAGCATATTTCAAGCCCAAGCTCAACTTAGTCCATAACTCTATTTTTCCTCCTGATGCAGCCCTACCCTCATCCTTTCTCGCTCCGGCCACCCTCCCTCTTCTTTTTTTCCTCCTCTGTCGGACTGCATTACGCCTCCGTCAAGACACTTCCTCTTCTATTCTTGCCTCCAATTTGCCACTCTAGCTACACCTTCTTCACCCCTCTTCTCTTTCTCACCTCTGTTGGACAAGTGGACCGCCTCCCTCGACCCTCAGTCCTTCTTCTCCTTTCTTGCCTCCACCGAACCACCTTCCTTTTCTCTTTTTCTACCTCCTATGGCCACTTTTTCTCGCACCAGTGATGCCATGAAAAAAGCCCATGGCCCAGCTTGGGCCCATATATCAAGTTGGGCCAACTTTTTAGTTGAAAGGTTAGGACTAGACTGAGCCCCTTTATCTGCCATTCATATTTAGGGCCAGGCTTGGACCTACCCCTACCCCTACCCCCTCCCCGGGGCTGCCAAGGCCTAGCCCCTTATAGCCATGAATCCTCAAAATCTTAAAAAAAAATTGATACATGTCTTGCCATGAAAATCAGTCAATGAGCCTGCTCAAATTAGAACTTCGAATTTAGAATAGTGTCGTTTAATATATGTTCTCATTCATTCTCATACACTTTAATTCAAATTAATGCATGTGCATTTAAGGGCAAAATCCAAAAAAGGGTTCTCAATGTTCTTATCTCTATCGTGGACATATCATCTATATATATAGCTTTTCACTTTCACATTGCAAATCTCATTGGCTTATAGAATTTTATTTATTTTATGCCGACTACAAAGCACCGTGAAGCTCTTCTTTACTTCAACCACCTAACCCTGCGGGCAACATCTCCATCCGTCTCTCCATTAAACAATATATATCATTAGTCTAAGCAGATCTATGATCTGACCAAATCACTTCTCCTATTGGTAAATGCCATATGTAATCTCTTACTAAAACTTGCTTTCTAACTTGAGATCGCATTGTAATCACAAACCCATAATAAACATAGAAAACCCACATTGCAGAAGAACTGATCTAACCTTAAATGGAGAGCGGCAGTTCCCTCCTTTAAGGCATATTATCGAAGTCAAGCTCAACAAGATCTTTTTTATTATGGTTCTCTTAAGTTTCAAGCCATTTACCTTACTGCCTTGTAGAATCGTTGGACTGATAGGAAAAGGGGAACCCTATTCATCCATTCTGGCCAACAACATTAGATGCAAATTCTGATTACCTGAAGACTCGTAGTAAGTAATTACTGTATTTAACCTTTGCTCCAATGCTCCATTGAAGTTCATCACTAAATACATGCACCAGGAGAGAAATTTAAAAATATATCATAGCATGTGGCTATAATCAAACTTCAAAGTGCATGAGAGCAGCTTTTTATTTTTCAGCAGAAAGCTATTCCTTTAGTCGGAGGCTCAGAGGTTAGCTGGATTATCAAGTAATCTTCATAGTATCCGGAGACGACATACTTCCAAGTTTTGGGTCACCTCAGAAAAAAAGCAGCAATGGCTGTATCGAGTTCCACCAACATTGCCTTGTATTTGGGCTCATGTACCTAACACGTCCAGTCAATAAAAAATATCGATAGCCCATTTTGATTAACCATGACAAACAAGACCAATCAATTGTCTGCTGTGGCCTTTTTGGGTCCCTAAAAAAGAGACACCAAAGGTTGTGAATGCATGATTGCATCCAATGTGGGTAGGGACCCGAGGAGGGGGCCATGGACAATATGTCTGCCTTAAATGCAATGATTTGTTTCTCAAATTCAGTGTAATCTTCTGTAAACCATGGTATTTAGATCTAAGATTCGTCTACAGTGAAGTGTCACGTATCAAAATGATGGTTTGGAATATAGATTTGACCCATCCAACCAAAAGCCAGCAAAGAGCTCGAGTGTTTTTCAAATTGACTGCCAAGTTGCCAACAGATTCAGATATTTGCACCCGGAAGTTACAGCTAAAAAGAAAGTAGTGATCTTTTTGGAAAGCATATCTAAAGGTGTTGAGTTGAGTCAAGCTTTAGGCGAGTTTGGTGTGAATTTGAAATTTTAGTTTCGAATTTGCGTATGCTTGAGTTCATTTAAGTTTAGGAGTTGAGTTGGCTTGTTAACGCCTTTAATTTAAGTGTCGGCTCAGATTCAACTTCTTTGTAAATAAAATAAGGTTCAATTAGTTTGCCTCGTTAAACATTTGTCTCACTAGTTCACATTTTTCAGTGAGACTTGATGGTAGTTTATATTTAGAAAAAGGTTAAAAATAAAATAAATCAACTCCATCATAGGATTTAGGATTTCATAATTGGTAGCTAATTAATGTAAGATAAATAAGTTTCCCAAAATCATAAGCTATTAGGAAAAGAAATTTTACTTATTTATTTTATATTCTAACACCTCTCTTCAAGTGTAAGTGTGTCTATTAAACTCAACACATGGAACACAAATAAAGTATAAATGTCTTCAATGAAACTTGAACATATGACATCTTAGAAACTAGAGTTATATTACTATGTAAGATAAGATAACTAATTAAGTTTCCCAAAAGCACAATCTACTGGGAAAGGAAAAACTTATTTATCTATTAGCCAAGAGGTAACAAGTCAAAAAATTGCTAAAGGTTGCAACATATACATTTATTACAATGAAGGCAAGTGAATGTTAAGCATATTGCTTATTCCCTAATGAAGAGTGTCTTAGTCCTACCCAAAGAAGAGTAGAAACGGTAAAGAAATGAAAGATACACTACAATAAAAAGGATTATTTGCTCGCTAAAAATTATTTTTTGATACTTAAAAAACATCTAAAAAAAATTAGTATTTGCGATGCTTATTCATAAACATCGTAAATAGTGGTACTATTTGCAATGTTTATATGCAAATGTAGCAAATATGACCCATATTTGTGATGCTTTTAAATAAACGTTACAAATACTTTTCATTTAAAAAAATATAATGGACTATTTGTGATGCCTCTAATGAGCGTCGCAAATAGTGCATAACAATTGCAACGTTTCTAACTAAAAATCGCAATTGTTAACAGTATTTGCAATGCTCAAGTGTCGCAAATACAACATTATATTTTTTTTTGTTTAAATGAAAACCGACTATTTGCTATTTTTTTCCCGATCGCAAATAGAACAAGTAGTTGAGACATTTATGAAGATGTCACAAGTGTTAATACTATTTTGTTATTTTTAAATAAATTATTAATACTATTTATGACGCTTCTATTGAGTGTCTCAAATAGATCATTTTAATTTTTAAAAAAAATAATAAGTAACTTCTTGCGACATTTTTTCAAAAACGTCGCAAATAGTATATGTAGTTGCGACGTTTCGCAACTATAATACTATTCGCAACACTTTAAATGAGCATCACAAATAGACCATGATAAAAAAAAATTATTAGTTAATTTAAATAAAATATAATTATTTAAGATGTATAGGTTTGAGTTAGATAGGCTCATGTGCATCAAATCTCGATACAATAGTGCTCAAAGCTAGTTCGGGTTCACACATACAGGGCCCACACAGAGTTGGGTTTACACTAACGCACATGAGCTCAGTCTCACACATACAAGACACCCACTCTCCCCTGCTATGCACCCTCTCCTCTACTCCCCCCTCCCCCGCCCCCCTTCTCCCTCCTTACAATCGACCGAGGAGGAGGGGCTCCATATTTATGCCCTATGCTGCGCCATTGAATCTTGATTCCACAGTTCTCAAAACCTTAACTCACACGACCAAAAATAAATTAATTATTTTAATTTTTATGTAATAATATAGTATGTATGTATGTATATATATATATATATATATATATATATATATATAATATTTTAGATTAAAAAATAAAACATGTGACACATAGGGATATGCATTGCAATTACCCTAAGGTATTTATGGGAATACAAATATAGGGTAGTTGCGACTTATGTCCCTATGTGTCGCAAATACACATGGTATGTGCAACACATACCATTTTGCATTGCAAATACTAAATATTTTATTTTATTTTCTAAAATAAATTATTTAATATATAAATACGTACTATATAATTAATTTTAAAAAATTAAACTAATGTTTTTTATTCCCACAATTGCGAGACTAGGCTCACATGCATCAAGGTGAGCCCTAGCTCTGTGAGACGTCGAATTTCGTTATGACAACGCATACGACTAATTAAGTGTGAAGGTAGGTTGCATGCTCCTTTGTGTCATTAGTTCTAAAAAGATTTACTTAATATCTTAATTTTAATATATATGAGATTTGGCTCACGCGTGTTAGTGTAAGCCCTTGCTTTGTGATACGTCAGATAGAAATGAGACGACGCACATAACTCATTAGACAAATATGATGCATTCTCTCATGCGCCTTCAAATCTCAATCTGACAGTTCTCAAAACCCAAGCTCACATAACTAGGAATAGATAGATTCTTTTAATTTTTTATGTAATAATATAGTATGTATTAATATATTAAATAATATATTTTAGATTGAAAAACGAAAATGAAATAAAACATAGGGTATTTTGTGTTGCAAATAACCCATATTTTATTTCATTTTTATTTTGCATTCCAACATATATTATCCAATATATAAAAACATAATATATATAATAATAAAAATAATATATATATATATATATATTTATTTATTTATTTCTCCCCTCTCCTCCTCCTCTAGCCGTAGTCCGGCACTCCTCCCACTCCTCCTATTCCCCCCGGTCCCACTAGAGTACTTATTTATTATATATTTATATATATAAATAACATAATATTTAATATATATATATATATATATATATATATATATAACAAATAGTAAAAAGTTATAGTATTATTAGCATTTACAATGTATATTAAATACTAATATGAAATCTGAGAGACTTAGACGTATATTAAATGCAACACTCCTACCCCTGGGTTATGTACATAGTCGTATTGAAATTTGACGACCTATATAGGTTGGACTCATGTTAACGGGTGTGACCCTATCTCACACAAACATGATTAAGATATTAATTAAATTTTTTTGTAAAGATGTAACTTTTACCTTTGAAGTTATAATATTATATAATATGATCATCATTAAACATTTCTATTGAAGGCTTCAACTTGGATTATAATATTATTTATAAGACAACCATCAAATTAAGATCAAACTGTGTAAGGGGGCATCCAACCTATCTACCCCCTAAGTTATGTATGTGCATCGTCGTATCAAAATTCGATGGCCCAAATAGCATGGATTCACAATGACGCGTAGAAGACCATTCTCACTCAAATGCGTTTCGAAATTGAAGTTGAAGCCTTTAACAAAAATGTTAGATGATGATATTCTAACTCTAAAGGTGTTGCATCTTCGCGAAAAATTAAATTAATATCTTCATTCTAGATTCAATGGTTTTTAAAGCATGGGCTCACACATATGGAACTAAATAAACTAAATTTTTTCAGCAGCTATATATATAATATTTGTGACGTATACAAAAAGATGTCGCGTGTGTGTGTGTGTGTATATATATATATATATAAAAGAGAAAAATCAAGGGAGGGGGGGGGGGGGGGGGGGGGGGTGGCCGGCAATGGCAGATGGGTCCCTCCTTAGCCGGCATGCAATAGGGGGAGGGGGATAGAGCTCTCAGGCGTAGGAGAAGGGGGTATTTGCAACGCTTGGAAAAGTAGCATCTCCCCCCCCCGAAAGAGGAGGAGGGGCTTCGTCTCGTCTACCGAAGTCTTTTAGCAACATTTTTTTTTATGTGTCGTCAATGATGAAAAAAAAGTGTTGCTAATACCAATACTTTTAGTAACGTTTTTTTATATGTATCATTAATAAGCAGTTGTGATGAGACTTTTTGTGACTCTTTTTAAGCGTCGCTAGTAATCTTTTTTATAAGTAATAGGGGTCATGTCGGTGCATTTTAGTAAGAAAATGAAAATAATTTTTCCTTTCAAAAACTGGAAGTAAATGGCTAGATAATTCGAGCTAAAATGATAGAACAAAATGGTTGAAAATTAGGGGGGGAAAGTAGATAAATGCCTTTCTCCAAAAAAAAAATTGTCCATTTCGCTTCTAAAATTATTTCTCTAAAAAAATACTAATTTTATTTTTCAAGTGGAAAGTGCCCTTTCAAACGTGTTTTGGGTAGAAGTGGTGTTTTTGTTGTAGAAAATCACATCCAAATAACTCCTACATTAATAGTTTCTTTTAATTTTTTAAAATAACTAATTTAATTTATTTTGAAAAAATAAATTAAACTATTAAAATGAGACATATAGAGTATAATATATGTGTACATATTTTTAAAAATATATTATATAATTATTAAAAATTTATAAATAGAGCTAAACACGGCTTTGATTTAAAGTTTTATTAAACCTAATTTTTTGAACACAAGGCCGACCGAGTCTAAGTACTTCTTTTATCCTATATTAATAGCTACATTTAAAAAAATAATATTTTTTATTAAATGGTAAAACCTACATCTAAGAGAAGGGAAAATAAGGTTGTGATATTCTTTTTAAGTACCTAATTACTTAAATTGAACAAGATGAAACTATGAAATAATATTTTTTTATAAAATAAAGCTATTAATTTGAGACAAAAAAATTATATTTTAATCTCACTTGGAGCCGAGTTAAAACGATCCGTTCAGCTTGAAGCTGGCTTGGCTTATGAACACCCTTGTACACATCGATGTGGTTACAGGGTTTGCCACCCGTGAAACGCCCATCTTAATTCCACAGTGGTTGGTGCACAAGCATCTACCAGCAGCCAGCCGATCTAGGAAAATATATAATATTGTTGCACCCCTGTGATGAGTGATTCTAAAATAAGTAATCAATTTAATTAAACTGTACTTATAACTTGTCCTTTTCTTCCGTTTGTCTCTCTCCTTGTTTGCTTGTTCCATAAAAGAGTCTCACCACTCAAGTCACACCCATCCATTGCAGTATTCAAACCTCCCTTGCAACCACCTTCCCCCACTGTCATCTCTCAGTAAGTACTGAGTAGAAAGGAGAGGAAGTTACTGCAATGGAGGCTTCTCAATCTTCTCCTCTTCTTCTTCTTTTGGTCACGTTGCTGATGGTCTCTTCTTCTCCCCAGCGAGCTAATTGCTGGGACGAGTCTGAAAGAGTAGTAGGTTTACCAGGGCAGCCGGCGGTGTCATTCAGGCACTATGCAGGGTATGTCAAGCTCCGGAGGGAGGACGAGAAGGCATTGTTCTACTGGTTCTTTGAAGCTGAGGGAGGCGTCTCAGAGAAACCTCTTGTTCTTTGGCTCAACGGAGGTAACTTGCACGTCAGCTAGAACTTGTTCCATCGCAATGTGATTCTTGAGCAATATATATGTCTTATATGTATGTGGACGCTACCTTAACTTAGAGAGCTTATACATTTTCTTTGCAAACATGTGCGAGGTTAGTGTAGCATTTTGGCCGGTATTAGTTATGCGTCCACTTCTATGCTACTGAAACAACCAAACATACCTCGCCTATATCTTAGGTTGGTTAGTGAGAGAGAGATGGGAAGAGTGGTAAATTTTCTTCACTCCATACTTAGTCAGAAGATTCCTGGGGAAAAGATGGAATGTCATTATCTTCTATTGCTTCTGTTGGTGTTTGCTTGGAGCCAGAAGAGGGAATCTGAAAGAAGAAAGAGTGCTAAAAGAAAGTGAACAAAGGAAGAAGGAAAGGCTTGGGTGGAGTTTGGGGGGGGGGGGGGTGCGCGGGCGCGACAGAGGGAGGCAACTGTTGTCAAGCGACTGAATAATTGAATCGTGAAGGCGTGATGTTTCTCTTGTCCTCTTGTCTCCCATGATTTTAAGTCAGGCCAGCAGGCACACACATCCTCTGCTCAGATAATTATACATTGTTGAAATACTGAAAAGTTTTTGAGCACCCCCCCGGGAGACCTTTTTGACTGACATGCACTTTACCTTAGATTCCATCGTATCATATACTTCATATTCTTTCTGTTATTTCCATTCCTCAAGCTTTTTACACAGAGGAAAGTATGCCCAGCTGACTGGTCCAAAATAGAATACATAATACAGATAGCACAGTGCCGGCAACATGATATAGGTGAGAGATTGACAAGACTTTTTTTTATCAAAAAGAAAGAAGATATGACTGAGGGGAGGGACTATATGGGAAGTGGAATAATTTGTTGATTGTAATTTGTAGGGGAAACAGTACTAGTTTGGTTGGTGACCTAGCAGATAATGGCCATAGCATAATGACAATTTAATCTCTATTATTGGAAAAATGATTGGACTCTAATTACTTTATAGGAGCCGTTGATAAAAAAAAAATTTCTCCTATTATGAATAGTACTCAATTATTTCTCCTATTATTGAAATTAATTAGCAATGTGAAGGTAATTATTCATTGCTGGGTGGATGTGGAACCGCCCATTATTTTTCTTTCTTTTCCTCTTTCTATTTTCCTATTTTCACATTAACCCCAAACACAAGACCCATCTGTTTTCCTCGTGTCCACCGTTTTTTTGCCTTCATATCTTTATCGTTTCAGGAAGGGTAAACAGACTAATCAAATGTCTGCTTGCTTTTCCAAAAAACTGATGTTTCTATTGTGACAGATAAAGGACTATCTCATTAACCCATCATGGATTGATTCTCGTTACATATGCAACAAAAAGGAAAACGTATTTTAATCCCTGGTTAATTAACCGGAAAGAAACTACTGCAGGCCCGGGATGCTCGTCAATTGCCTATGGTGCAGCTCAGGAGCTGGGTCCCTTCCTTGTCCGGGACAACCAATCACATCTTCACCTCAATGAGTTCGCTTGGAACAAAGGCAAACCCCATAAGATATCACTGCATCCTCTCTACAAACCATACTCTCTAAATACTAATTAAATCGACGTTCTTTGCTAGTGTAGTGGCAAACCTTCTCTTCCTTGAGGCACCTGTGGGCGTGGGCTTCTCCTACACCAACAAGTCAAAAGACCTGGAGAAGCTGGGAGATGGGGTCACTGCTGACGACTCCTACACTTTCCTCGTCAACTGGTTCAAGAAGTTTCCCGAGTTGAAGTCCCATGATTTTTACATAGCTGGAGAGAGCTACGCCGGTACAATTCTCATGTCACTACATTTTTTTCTTCTTTACCTCAGCTCCTTCTATCTCAAATTTATACTGCACCTATTCTATTCACCATCCTAATTGACATACTTCCATTAAATGCTGCTGCAAAAGGACATTATGTACCTCAGCTCGCAGAACTCATCTATGAACGTAACAAACGAGCCAAGAATGACTCCTACATCAACTTCAAGGGCTTCATGGTAAATTAGAGGCATACAGCAAACTTCTTCTACGTCTTGTTGGGCAGATGTGAATTAATTAACTTATACAGTCTTTTGGGAAATATATCAAATCATTAGATTGGGAACGCTGTGATTAACGATGAGACGGACCTGACGGGGATGATCGAGTATGCGTGGAGCCACGCCATTATTTCCGACGAGCTCCACCGGGAGCTGACCAAGGAGTGCAACCTCAGGAGCGACAATCAGTCAGCCGTCTGCTCTTCTGCTGTCAAGACCTTCCTCGAGGCCTACTCAGACATTGATATCTACAGTATCTACACTCCTGTCTGCCTCAGCCACTTGGGGAGGACTTCTTCCTCCAAAATTGTTGCTGCCCCTAGAGCCTTCTCTAAGCATGTAAGCAATGTTTTAATACTCAAACTCGGCTTCCACTCCAAAACTATTTTAGTGTAGACAGAGAAAAAAGTAGTGTATTACTTTTAAGTAACGTACATATATAACTAAGCACGTATTCCTCTTATTAAATGACAAAAAGTAACTATGTACCTTAAATTTTAACAATTAACTTTATACTCTAAATTAATAAAAAGTAAGATTAGAAACATGAGGAACATTTTTATATGATTATATTGTAGTATAATTTTTAAAAAGTTTATTTTGAACAATATGGATTCACTTTAGCTAATGAAGTCTCATGATCTTTTTTAGTTTGGAAGAATCAATAGAGTCAATGAGGAAATCATGTTAATTTTATGTCATCATAAAGTCTCACTCTAAAAGTTGAAGAGTTGAGTAGGCTAGCTCCAAAGGGTTTTGAGAGTCAAAATGGAGTTTTAATGAAGGCTATGTATGTAAGAAGTGCCCTTTACATTATCATCAACAGTAATGCTTGCTATTGAAGGGGTGGGGTTAAGAGGTTAGATGGATTATTAGACGCTTTTGATTGGTTTAAATTTGCTGCCTTCCAGGACCTGTGGCACAAGTTGGCTGCTGGTTATGATCCCTGCACAGAGGACTACGTTGCCAAATACTTCAACAGAAGGGATGTGCAGAAGGCCTTGCATGCCAATGTTACTTTTCTCTCCTACCCATATTCACCCTGCAGGTAACTCAAGATGCCTCCATAATTTATATCGTACAATTTATACTTTTCCTTCTATTTTTTACTCTCTGTTTCTTTACTTGTTCTATTTTGTCTTTTTTTTTGTTTCCTCCATCCTAGCAAAAAACTAAACTAAAAGTCCTTCCATTTTTTCATCTCTGTTTCTTGTTTAATTTTGTCTTCTCTTTTGTTTCCTCCATAAGTTCATACATCTCCTAGCAAAAAAAACAAAAATTCCTTCCATTTTTTCCTCTCTGTATGTTTACTTGTTTTATTTTGTCTTCTATTTTGTTTCCTACGTAAGTTCATACATCTCCTAGCAAAAAAAACAAAAATTCCTTCCATTTTTTACTTTCTGTTTCATTACTTGTTTTATTTTGTCTTCTCTTTTGTATCCTCCGTAAGTTGATATTTCTCCTAGCAAAAAAATAAAAGAACTTAAGTTGATATATTCAATCAAAAAGAACTTGCTAAACTTAAAAAGTAAAATACTTAAATTGATTTAATTATTGGGCTTTTTTTGTATTAATTTGTGTCATAGTCATTCACTTCGCTGACTGTCAATCTGTCCTGTAGTCGTTGGCTACGAAGATGTCCACACCAGGAATTTCGTAGCATTTATTATCTGTCAATTTATGTGCCTGGCTCCCACAACCAATCAGAGCTGTGGACTGTGCTTTCAAAGCTCTCCCTTTTGTTCTTTTTTTTTTACTTGCAATGACTCCCTTTTGTCCTCTTTTTTAACTGTAATTTCAGCTTTTCCTTCAATGAATTCCGGAACTTGATTGTTTGATACAGTGACATTATAAAAACATGGAACGATTCACCGGACACAGTCCTTCCCATCATTACCAAGCTCATCAAAGCAGGTCTGCGTCTGTGGATTTACAGGTACAAGAGATACAGAACCCTTTTCTCTTTAAGATGGATTGTGAATTTTTTTTTTCATCGCTTCTGCTGCTAATATCCACATCGAAACGACAACAACTAATATTTTTTTAAAACTAAACTACAACTTCTACAGTAAATTTTTTTGTTTGTTTGATGACCTTCTACATGTCATATTAGTACAACTACTATTATTACTAAGGAATTATATGCTCAATTGTAAAATTTTATACTGGAACGCAATAATTAACGAGTACATCAGTTCTCCTACTGCACTTCTTCTGATATATATAATGCTGTCAATAGAACAATCACCCGACACAACAATGATTGTGTCGTGAAAGACATTGTGATTGTGGTAGTACTGCTACTCTCAATGATATGAAATTTAAATTACCCAATATTTACGGCTAGTCTTGCTGCTACTACTAGTTCTAAAGTTGATACCACTACTCGAAGATGGAAACATGATAACAGCTGCCTACTGCGGCTGCTGAGCTGCTATAACTAAAGCTGCTAATAGTAATAGTAGATCATTTCCAGTAGTAGTAGTAATTTTATTATTACTATTGCTACACCTCTTGAGAAAAACTATATTTAGTATTAAATTTGGTTAACACCAACAATGCTAGTAGCACAGACAACAATTATATAGTCACAAGATTAGTTATGTGATGTGAATTATATCTGGCTGCCGGCAGCGGCGACACGGACGGACGGGTGCCGGTAACGTCGACGAGGTATAGTGTGAAGGAGCTGGGACTGAAGATAAAAAGAGAATGGAGAGCGTGGTTCCACAGGGGGCAGGTGGCCGGGTGGGTGGAGGAGTACGAGGGCCTAACCTTGGCCACTCTCAGGGGGGCCGGACACCAGGTCCCTCTATTTGCACCCGACCAGTCACTTTCTCTCCTCTCTCACTTCCTATCTGCAAAAGCCCTGCCAGCCTCCCGGTTCGACTAGTCCACATCACTCCGGCCTCATTTGTCTCTGCATGAATTCCTTCGTCTTTCCTCATGAACTAGCTACGTATTCATGTGCAACTGAACAGCATTTGCTGGTAATGAGAATAACATTTTGATGTGAAGAATTTGCAGAGGATGAGCATGTCTGCCGACAAATTTCACTCATGTTTTTATGGTCCAAACAACGTCATTAGGCCGTCCACACACTGTATGCTAATTAATCTTAGTCCAAAGTCCCAGTGTACTATGAGAGAAATCTAGAAAGTAGTCATTACTAGAAAGGCCTGCGGGCATTGAAGAATGCCTCTGCAAGAATAAAGGAGGAGGCAGTTGTCTCACTAGCCGGTGGGGGCAAGAAGCCTTGGACCACATTCCTAATTTATTGTCTGACTGTCATCTCCCTCCCTCTTGTCAATACGTGCGTGGGCCAGAACATCACACATTTCACTTTCATGTGGCTTCTCTGGATGGAAGCAATTGCTTCGTCTTCTTTGCTTACCTGTATTTGAGATTGAAACTCGGGAGGAAGGTGAAGCCATCGAAGTCATTATTGCTCTGCTCTGACCAGAGAATGGCGATGGAGTAAATTGTGCTTATCCATGAATCGCCCATGACTACATATTAGAGTGAGCTTTCTTTTTGAGTAAATTAAGGAACACTTTTTTTTATCACGAAAGACATTCCGGGTCTCCAACAAAGAGTAGTCGCACTCATCTTTGTGGTCACATGTCTGCAGACCTCTGGTAGGAAGGAGAGCCTGCAAGAGGATAACTTGTAAGGTCCCCCACGCTAGGTTAAGTCCAATGATTTCCAATTTCTAGACCGTATCCACTGACAAAGCTTGAGATTAGAATGGACCAATAAGTCATTCATTTGGTGATGTGGTGGTCCTAGTTTCAATTTGAATGATCTCAAAGTTTATTGGAGCGTATCATTGCTTGAAGCCCACAAAACTGCTCAGCAAAGCCCAGAGGTTGACTGGCCGCCCTGAAAGCCCATGAAATGAAGCATGGAAGCCTCAGTTTTCACGGAGATCACTAATGCTTTGTGTTCTAAACTTCGCTTCTGTTGAATGGGCTTCCCGCAGCCATTTGTGCTATGTGTCCAGCGGGCTCCTTATCGTATGTATGTTTCTTCTGTTTAGTATTAAAGACGCAAAAGAAAGGGGAAAAAACCCACGTACAGTTTTTGACACGCTTAAGGTCAAATTTCGATTATAAAATGGCTTTATTTATTGTCCATTCATGTCCATCTTTTGTGGCTGTAGTTCCTGTGATTCACCAGGAGAAAAAAAAGCCACTTTAGAACACCAAAAGCTGCATACAACTGAAAGAAAAGAAGTCCATATAATCGTTTTTTATTAAATTAAAGTATATTCTCTTGAATGTTTTCAAACACGCATCCTTTTCTGCTTTACGCATCAATGCTTCACAAATGGGTCAAAACGAAAAATCCGATACATTTGACAGACAAAACAAACTTCTCAAACATGTGAATAACTTGGGCTAGTTGACGAGGCCACGCTCCTTGAAAACGTCAAGCATAGCTAAACCAATCTTCGCAGGGGACTCAACGACTGTTACACCAGCTTCTCTAAGGGTTTTGATTTTATCTTGTGCCGTACCTTTCCCACCAGAAACAATTGCTGCATCACCAAAATATCAGAAGACCAAGTAAGGCAACCAATTAAACATAATGTCTCAGTCTTGTAGTGCACAGATGTATAGCGACAATAATCTACAAGAGCTTTCAAACGCTAGCCAAATTTAAGAATATACCCCCAGCATGTCCCATCCGACGACCAGGTGGTGCAGTCAATCCAGCAATGAAAGCTACCACAGGCTTCTGGGTTCCACTTTCCTGTCAATGTGCATGATAATAGAGAAGCATGAATCATTTTTAAGTCAAATGACAAATGCACTAGCACTTATTACATGACATAAAGGAAATGCATTTAAGCAGGTATCATCACTACATTCGTTAGTCTATTCATGAGTACAAGTATCATCCCTGCCTTCACGAGTCCAGCTATTTTCTAAACCCAAATTGCTTCACGCAAAACAAAAAAACAAAAAGAAAAAGGATGCACTGTACAATACCAGAGTTACAACCAGCAACAATTTTATTTGAAATAAATTGTTTAATCAAAAGGATAGAATCAATTTATTACGACATTAAGTGCTAATTTACAGTCAAAGAAACCACCACATCACATCCCTTTGAAGTGAAAAAAAGCCAGGAGCAAGTTCACAGGCAATTTTCAAATCAGACCATATCTACTACTACCTCTCATTGGCTTCAAAATTTAGATTATGAACAAAAAGAACATTAGCAATATTATGTTTTAACTCTCCTCAGCTATTTTTCAACATTGTTTACAGAAGTAAAACTCTGATAACATAATATCATGCAGACTAAAGCAATCAACTCGAACCATGATCCAGACCGAACAGAAAAAAAGTAATCTGCCTTACTTTACCTTGGCCAGGGATTTTCGAAAAACTTTTTAATTTCATGTAGCACAAAGAAAACAATATGTTATGGGAACATTTTGCATCATACCATGAATGCCAACAGAAAAGTGTCCGCCTGGAAATTTTAACATAAAGAACCTAACAGTCCACACAGACCCGCCTTAAGATGCATATAGTAGAGCAATGTTCCAAAGAAAATATTCATAAAAACAGCAACAGCGTATATTATTTACTTTAAAAAAATAAAAAATACCTTAATTAAGGCCGCAGCATCCTCCTCAGCAGTTCCCCCAATCTCTCCTATTAAAATTATACCTAAAAAGGGAACAACAGTCTATATTCAATGAAAATCAGTGTGAAAATACATGGAAAGTAGCACTTCCTTGACAATTGATACTGCAAAGGCAAATAACAATTAAACATTTATAAACCACCCTAATACCAAAAGAAACAGTACACCAAGATTGCCTCCAATTGAATTGGATTGTACAAGCATAATGAAATGTTAACACCAAATCAAGAAATATGGGTAACTACCTATCCACTCCACTCTTCCCCTGTGTAGAAAATGATAAACTTATTTCCAAGTACTGGCATAAAGTGATATTCCATTTTTTCAAAAAGACAAAATGAAAATCATCGAGCGATATCGACGAAAGAATGCACAAAAAAACATCATTGCCCAATTCGTAAGAATAGCAACAATCATTTAAGAAATAGGAAGGAAACTGTGATGCTCCCTGTCAAAAAGTCTAATGGGCTATCTCCCAATGAAATACAGATGCATGTGTGCTTGTACTACTTGAAAAAATGATATTAAACCCAAAAAGGCTCGTAACAGGAAACTTTTTATTATTTTTAGGTTTTAGCATTAATGCCACAGAGAAATGTGAAACATAATGCTTAATGTCAAGTCATACTAGATAGGTTGTCAGAAACAGAAAGTTCATACAGAAAAAACTAAACATAAAACACTCAGATTGTCATAACTTTGAGGACAGAGTCAACAGTCACAAGTATATGGTTACTGGAAGAGGGTATGTTCAAGAAAATGAGATAATAAAGTTGACAAGTACAAGGGCATCAACCAAATGAGGAACAAAAAAACAACTCATCATAATGGACGCACAAACATTAATTTGGTAAAGTAAAACACCAACTTGGAACTTTCTTAAGTCATGGAGACCAAGATGAGGCCAAGCAAGACCAGATACAACTTTTTACAATATATAGACGATACAAATTTTCAACATTAAGGAGAATCAAAGAACAAAAAAGTCATACATGACATAAATATGACGCAGGCTCCAGTTTGACATAATAAGAAGCACCATTGCAGATTTTCAAAAAACAAAGAAAGCCTCTCAAATTGTGCCTGTCTCACATAAATTACCTTCAGTCTGAGGATCTGAAAGGAACTTCTCTATGCAATCAACAAAATTTGTTCCATTGAAGGGGTCTCCTCCAATCCCTACACAAGTAGATTGCCCAAGGCCCACTGCAGTTGTTTGGAAAACCTGAATGGTGCAATGTGAATACAGTCATATGGATGAAGGACTGTCAATTAACTAGAAGATGAATTTCAGGAATTCAAGCCTACCGCTTCATACGTCAAGGTACCAGATCGAGACACAATTCCAATACGCCCAGGTTTATGGATGTACCCAGGCATAATTCCAATTTTGCATTCTCCTGGCTTTATTATACCAGGGCAATTCGGCCCTATTAGCCTAGTTTTGGTTTGCCTGTTAAGAGCAGCCTTCACCTTAACCTAGCATTGGTGAATAAACCATATAATTAATAAAAAATAATATAAATTAAAACATATTATAAAACCAACACACACCAACATGTCACGTGCCATATATGCTTGTTTATGCTTAATACCATCAAGAGGGACATGCATACCACAAATTAAAAGACAGAGCATAGTTGACAATTAATATATTAGCCCATTGGTCAGCTTATAGAGGTACATAGAGCAGGTGATGTTCAACATTTCCATTATGTGACAGTCATATGTATATGCATCTGTTGCAAGAGATGGTGTCAACTCTCCAAATGCATAAGGGAGATGCATTCAGAACTTCAATAATGTGACAATTATATCAATATGCATCTATTGCAAGACATGGCATCGATTACTAAGAACAGTCTTTCAAAAACTACAAATCAATAAAATTCGGGGCGAGTGGACAAATCTTTTCCAATTTTCTCTAAAACAATATACGAAGTCCTCATACCAAGTTCCAAAAAATAGATAAAGAATGCCTGATTATATAAAAAAAGAAACAGATACAAAAAAGCCCAGGTAACAAAGGCCAAGGACATGATTACCATGTCGTGCTGAGGAATCCCCTCAGTAATACAAACAACTAGGTCCAACTCAGCTTCCATCGCCTCCAAAATAGCAGCTGCAGCAAATGGTGGCGGAACATAAATGACTGATGCATTAGCCTTAGTTTCAGCTTTAGCATCAGCAACGGTGTTGAAAACCGGAAGTCCTAGGTGTTCTGTCCCACCCTTTTTAGGTGTTACCCCCCCAACCTTGGAACAAAAGAAGAAACTGTATTAAGTCAAGTATATCAACCTCACTATTTTCCTGTAATAGATAAAAGAAGAGCATATTGAACAGCAGTTACATGTCATAGTTAGGCAAAATCCATTTCCAATTACTACATCAGGAGATAGGATCCGCAATTAGCATTTTAGTGAATTATTTTTTGCAAGGAACATATGTAGCAAGAAAAGGAAAACACCAGGATTTACACATTTTACTTATTCATAACATAAGGGAGAAACAATCAATATGACTGAACTTGGAAGCTCTGTCCTATATGAACAGTTATCATCACTCTTCCAGTTTTTATTAAAAAAAAAAAGAAACAAATAATTACATCAGAGTCTAGTGTTTATCCTAGGAGACATTGCACTGCCCTAACTTTGTCCAATAAAATGGTAGAAACATTCTGACACCTGTTGAGGGCTACTAACAAAATACCACTCCAAAATGTAATTTACATGAAATTAGACACCTCAGGATCACCTTATGGAACTCGTCACAAGATAAAAGCAAAGGAAGGATCAAACAAATGACTCTAAAAATTTCTTATTAAAAAAAAAGTTGACTATGATTAGCCAACAAAAATATTGCCTCATAACTAGCATATTCATATGCAAGCCTTATAGTAATAAATGACCAAAACAGGACACCCTGTGCAAGTCCCACAAACGGAACAGCCATGTCTTACAAATCCTATCCTATAAAATAAAACAGAAATACAAAAGAGATCCTAGATTAACCAAATGAGTATTTATAAATCATCCGTACCCACATCTAAGATCCACACAAAGACCAAAGCCAAGGAAGAGAGAGGAACAGCAAGGAAACAAGGAAGGGTTCATCGAGAGAGAAGGCCAATACCATTTTGGTGCCATACTCGATGGCCTGTTCGGTGTGAAAAGTGCCATTCTTTCCGGTGATCCCCTGGCAAATGACCCTCGTGTTCTTATCCACAAAGACAGCGGGCGGCGGCGGAGGTGCGGCGGCGAAGCTTCGGGTCTGGGAAGCAAGAGAAGGGGAGGAGCTCTGGAGGCGAGAGGCCAGGGACGCGGCCAGGGTTCTGGCGGCTCGCCGGGCCATGTTTGACGCGACGCAGCTCCGGTCTTTTGGGGACAATAATGGTGAAAAATGCAAGCATGACTAGCGAATTTAACGATGGGCCGGCTTGTTTGGTCTAACTCTCAGACCAACCCGGTTCAGTCCCTAAACTCTTCATTTTTCTCTTACAACGAAGCTTTTTATTTTGGAAAATGGTATTTTTACATCAAATATACACATTAGTTTTGATTGGGTCTAGATAGCTGAGCCCATGTGATCTTTGTGTGGGGCTCACTTGTAAAGTACAATTAAAACTTACTTGTGAGTTTTCCTGCGTATTTTTGTTGTGGGAATATCACTATCTTTTTAGTTTAGGGGCTCTTTTTAAATGGGGGTGCAACTGAGGTGATCCCCAGCTTAATTGCAAAGCGTGAGCCCAAGCTCAGTAGGTTGACACATTTAGATCTGATGAACCATATTACTTAGACAGCATTTTAACCCTAAATAATATGGGTCATTGGATCTAAATCTGATAGTTCATAGAGCTTGGGCTCATTGAGCTGCATGTAAGTCCTACGTAGGCCCAGGCTCACCTCAACTTTTACCTTTTTTTATAGGGCCAAATTACTATGACTATAGATTAATTTGTAACGACTGGCAAGTTCCCAACACTATAGTTTCATATTATTATTATTGCTAAAAATGCACATATATTACATGCATACTATATACTCGTAGTTGGCAACTGTGAATCTAAATTTCATAAGTTAAATATTATATCATAGGTCATTGAAGATAACGATGTCGAATAACTTTGTGTTGTAGAGCATGTTATTCATATTTATGACCAATTTGATTGTAAGTATCATTTGTTAGAGCATTTTGGGGATTTTTCGAGTGCATTAAATATACACAAATTCGAATATGTATAATGTATGCAAAAATATAAAAAATATTATTAAAAAATATATTATATACGTAGGACCTATAAAAAAGTTTGAGAATATGTAGTCATGTGGGATTTCATTTGATAGAGTTGTCTAATGTTTTCTAACAATACCAAAAATGTGTGAATCCAAGTTCAAGAGTGCAATATATAATATTATAAAATTAAAATTAACATAACCTAAAAATTAAGGATTATAATTCTATATCTTTAGCTTTTTGGAGATTAGGATGAGTCTGTCACGGCCAGGGTTTTCTAAATAACATTTTCGAAGTAAATGCAGCAAAAAATTTGAGTAATATTTTTTTTTCTTCAGTCAAATCATGTAAACCATCGACTAAAATAAACCACAATCTGTGACTGCTGTTTTTCAACATATTGATAATATCAAACCTTGAATAATCATAATAGTCGATAGAATTCATTAAATAAAGCGACAAGTCTCGTCCATGTGCAAAATCTGATAACTAATAGAGAATAACAAATAAAGTATGAATTGACAACTCTTGTGCTTTATTACAATCTACTGAAATAAAGCAAATCCTACTCTAAAGTAGTTTGTTCCCGCTCCACGAATCCAGCTACTCTGCTACTCCTCCTTTGAGGTACCTGCATCACAAAGATGCATGAGTATACCCACTTATACTCAATAGGATCAAACAAGTTTATAAAACCCATCAAGGGACTAAGCTTAGGTTTTTAATTATTATTCATAAGCCACTGAAATTTTATTCTAATGTTATCTAGCTCTTGTTATAACCAAGCCCTTAACTCATTCTCACAGTGTTAAAAGCCTCAATATTAGAGACTAAACCACCAAAGTAATTAAAACTGATGCAGAATTTAATCTCTGCAACAACTCTTAATACTAGACTCCAACCTTGGAGTAGACTGCTTACCAGCAGCTTGACCCAAACCCCCAGGGCTCTCAATAGCCTGCCACGAATCTGGAGGAATGGATCCCAACTGTGCTCATGGACACAGATTGGCAAGAAACACAAACCTTCCATGATGCTCATGTGACTCCATTTTTCGTACGCACTATATGGTCCTGGGAAGACCTGAGGGAGACCCGCGGTTAAGACCCTTTGGTCAATATCCAAACCATCGTGGCGATGGAGAAGCGCATCACAATCTCCACCATTCCCCAACTGTGGGAAAAATAAGTCTTTGGAGACTTTTCAGATAAAATTCCAAGGAACCTAAGACTCTATGGCTCAAGGTTCCGCATAAAACAAGCACAATCTAAAATAATTTATTTCGGTCACACGTTTGCTCAAATGAACGAATACGTTCTTACACCGTTAATTAACCCATAATCACCCCTGAAGGTAAATTAGTATCTTTAAAATGTTAATGAGGGTACTATTAGTCAATTAAAACCCCTCATGTCCCCTAGTAAGGCTATATCTGATTATTTATGATTTTAATAATTATAAGTATATTTTTATATATTTATAAATTACTTAAAAAAATTAAAAGGAGGGTAGTTTAGACCTGAACCGACCCAAATTCGGTCTGAACCGGGCCGACTTAGATCTAAAAACCTGGCCAGACCCGCAGCTAGTGCATCATCTTCCTCCCAAGATTTCCAAAGCTGCTGCTCCTCCACACATACTAGAGCAAGAGATGAGGTCGGCGAGCCGCCGCTGGCCCTCTTGCCTTGGTCTGCCGAAAAAATTTCTGCCTTCCCACAAGCTTCTGACCTGCTCAACCATTCGCTCCTCAACGTTGGAGTTCTGCTTCCTCCTCGCCAAGGTGCCCAGCGAGGAGAAGGCTGCGACCTGAGGACCGCCGGTCGTTCGGACACCCAGGACCACCGGTATTTCTCTTCGCCGTCCCTGGGCATTCCTAGAAAACTCATACCGGAGACCCAGGGTTAGCTGCCCCGCTGCCTCCATTGTCTCCCACGCCCGGATAGAAAAAGAAACAGAGTTTCCTATGCTCTATTCTTTGATCCATCCGGCAATCCCAAGGATGCCAGACCTCCATCGGTTCTTGTTCCAATCCTCCAGTCCTCCCTCAATGTTGATTAATGCCTGCAGCAATCACTGGCTACCTTTATCCTTTGGCTCCAGTGACGGGAAGATTCAACCAGTCATGGAATTTCAGCCGCAGACGGTTTCTGGCCTAAGAGGTTCCTCCCCAACCGTGACCGAACTCGAACCTTCCTAACCTATTTCTTTACACTCTGGCGTCTGTAAAGAGTCCTCTCGTCGTTAACAGTGCCCAAACGATATGGCCGCACTGCAATGGAATGACTCCATTGGCATACGCCAGAGGGAACGTTTAGTCTTTACATAACTAACTCTAAGATATACACTTATGTAACAGTTTAGCATGCATCGACGAAATAAGAAGAAACACACCCATCTCCTCGCCCTATATGAGAAATCAAAGTGCACAATCCATTCTCTCACAGTTCATCCAATAAGTTTTTAATGGCATACTACTTTTAAGCCAAAACCTAAGCATATTTCCACAACAGAGTTTATAAACAAGGATCCTACCTTTCCCGATGGTGTCTTTGTGCACGCTCCTCCTCCTCACCTCCTTTTCTGGCGACGAACCCTCTTATCCGGCCACCAAAACCTCCAAGCCCTCAACCTTAATGGCTTTCTCACAGCTTGTGAAGAAGGAGATGGAGGCTAGGGTTCGTTTAAGGTGGGTTTATATAAGAGAAGGAGGGGAGAAGCCTTGTTCTATATGGAGAAGGTAGTGGTACGTGATGCCAATTACCCCTACGCTAAGTCACCCCTAAGTGGTCCCCACTAGGTGACCCTACCCAATTTAAGCTCTTAATAAATAAATAACCCTAACTATGTTAATTCTTCATCAATTAATTCTAAAAAAAAAACATAGAAAATAGCCAAAAATTTAGAAAATTACCTTGAAAATCCTAGATGCTACAGAGTCAAATATAGGAATAATAGGGATTAATAGTAAATGGGTCAAATCGTCAAACTTTAAAATATTATAGTACACCAATTTATTTTATATTGCAGTACTATGTATTGTTTAGATATCTTAACATGAAAATTATGTTCCCCAATATTTTTAAATTTAATGGTTTTACAAATACTTGAAAATTCTAATTACAAGTGATTTATTCCACTACATAGTTTTTCATATAAGAAAATAATATTATTTTTAAGAAAATGAAGGGTGTGGTGTGGCTCCTTCTCTTTCCTCCCCAAAATCCCCCCAAGGTGTCCTAAGTAGGTATATAAACTAATGGGAATTAAGGTTCAAAATTATGGTTAAACTTGGCCAAAATACTCTCAATTGGGCAGCCAAATTCAGCCCCTTAAATATAAAATTCGTTACTTAAATTAATTGGGCATAGAGCCTAAGTAAAAAGTCAATGTACATGTCTTATTTCGATAAAATGGGCCTTATGCGTTATGTCCAGCTTCAAAATCTCTCACATCAAAATTTTAAAGATAGTCGTTGTGGCATTATTGGAACACCCAACGACTATAATAGTTGTTGGGTGATTGATCACATTGATCACCCAACTCTTGTGAGCAATCGATTGGCATTGGCCCATGTTTTTTAGCAGGCCTATGGACCGGCTATCAGGCCGATCTGTAGCTTACAGGGAGCAGGCCTCTCAACCCAACCCAGGCACAGGCCTAGCCCGGCCAGCTCCCTTGTTGGCTGAGCCAGGCCAAGCCCACTCTGCCATCGTATTGGGGAAGCATTTTCTATGATCCCTACTTTCCAGGAACCTAGCATAAGGAATGTCTGGGAAGTGATCATCCATGAGATTAATGACATACATATTGTTGCACACTAGTATCAGTGTCACTAACACTAACATGCTCTTGCATGTGCACCGTTAATCTTAAATATTACCACTTCCTAGGTGTTTCTTATTCTCGGCTCATAAAAAGTGGAGAGTATAGAAAATGCTTCCTTCTTTTAACTACTAATCACCTTCCACCATGCTCACCTTTCCTTGATTTTACCCTTTCTTCTTACCCTCAACCTTCTAAATAGTGATATTTACACACTAATTACACCCAACAAAAATATATACATGAGTATTCGTTTTTATAGAACAAGTGAGCCTCACACAAAGTTCATTCGGGCTAACTTGCTGTGTTTAATAAAAACTCATATAAGAGTTTTTGTTGAGAATACTTAGGGTCTATTTAGATTGGTGGAAACCGGGAGAAAGGGATAGAGAAAGTGAAAGTGAATCCAAGTGAAAGAGAAACTAGGAGATTCCTAACAAAAATTCACTATTTGGTTGCACAAATGATGTTGGAGAAAATTGAAACTTGAATCTACCAATTATGGTATTGGCACTGGTAGTAGTAGTGGTAGTGGTGGTGGTGATAGTGGTAACTATGGTGACAGCGGCGACGACGGTAGACGCAGTGATGGTGGGGGGATGAGGGTGGTGATGGTAATGATGGCGGTAGTGGCGGTAGCAGGGCTAGTGGTGGCAGCGTCAGTGGTAGTGGGGGTAATGGATGTGGTGGTAGTGGCGGTGGCGACAGCTGCGACGGTGACTATGGCAGTAGTAGTGGTGATGGTGGGGCTGGTGGTGACAGTGGCAGTGGCAGTGGGGGTAGTAGTGGTGGTGGTGATGATGGCGGCAATGGTGGCGGGGATAGGGGTGTTGGTGGTGGTGGCAGCGACGACGATGGTGGTGGGAGCGATGATGGTGATGGTGAGGGCTGTGGCAGTGGTGGTGGTGGCGGGAGTAAAACATAAGTCTTTGATACAATAATTTTCTCCCAAAATCCATGAGTTGATGGGTGGAAAATTTTGAGGTCAATTTTTCATCTTCTTTTTCTCAGTTTTCACTCTAATTTGTTTCTCTCTCTCTCTGTTACACCAAACAAACAATAAAAACATGAAGATTTTTAAAAGATTATTTTTCTTTCCCCAACTTTCTATTAATCCAAACATACCCTTAGCTTATAAATATCATTTTCCAAACTCTCTCTAACTGCCTTCCTTTGATCCATCTTTAATTTTTTTGATTTCTAGATCTCTACTCCTATGAACTGGAAACCCAATTAATTTTCCCATTTAGAATTTCAAGGACTTGATCCACTCCCAAGTAGGGATGTTACTCGGGTCAAGTATATGGTAAAACCCGATGAATATGGTTTAGGTTTCTATATTTAACAAAAAAAATTATTCATGTAAGGTTCGGGTTTCAAGTGATCCAACCTCACCCCATTAAAGTTATAAACATAATTTTTTTATATTTTAATAATAACTTTAATATTTTTTAAAATAAATTATAAAATTTAAAATTTTAGTTTTCATTTTAAACAAGTCAATAAAGTTGGGTTCGAATTTAATATAATCCACAGTCTAAATAATAAATATTATGGAAAATTATATAAATAATTCCTAAAGTGGTGTTCCTTTTTGCCACGCAGCTGGCTCCTGCGTGGCTTTTTTTTAAAAAAAAAGTAAGTTGATTTTGTTGTTTAGAAGAACGAAATTGGTTTTAAGCCGATTTCGACCTTCTAAATGACGAAACCGTTTTAAGTTGACCCGGTTTCGTCGTTTAGAACGACGAAATCAACTTAAGCTGATTTTGTCGTTCTAAACGATGAAACTACTACACTTGTCCCATTTTGTCCTTCGGTCTCGGCGACAATACTAATTGTGTAACTTTACATGGTGTTTTAGTCACGTATAATTCTTTAATTGTAATATTTGTTATCATATTTTTTGACATAGTTATGGTTGTGGCAGCACTTACACGTCGAACGACCAAGTGTTGAGATGGGTCGCTTGATCGAGGGTTGTAACGCCCAAGATTTTTCATACATTTTCCTCAAAATTCACAAAAAATTTTTGCAATACAACTACTATAAATCAGAGAAAACGACAAATACGAAACCTGATAAAACAATTTTATAATTCAAAACATAACACATCAGTTTTTCTCATCCAAAGTTTTACTCATTCGATTAACCATCGTACGGCCAAAGCAAATATCCCCAGGCGCTACTCAAAAACAACTGTAGGAATAAATTACTATGATCATAGACTTTAAATACAATTCTCTCCCAGGCATCTCTGAGTGCAAGTCCCATAACAGTCCACAATCTAATCCAAACTAAAGTCCAGAAAGAATAAACATCTTAATGTTTGTCTCACACAATACATCAGATCGTGGCACAAATAAACTCGCAGGGAGTCAAGCATATACCTGAGTCAACAAGAATCAATCACCGCTGAAATGAGTATCCATCACCTAGAGCTCTCTGTCACAAACCTGCAAAAGCCTCCCGAACAACGGGGCTAAAAAAACAGGGTAATGAGTATTTTCATACTCAGTAAGAAAATACCCAATAGAGGAGTTCTAAACAGTGAACTCAGTAAATCCATGCATAGATGCGTTCATGTAACTCAAACATGAAGCAAACAGGCAAGCATATCATAATAATGCTCATACACATATAGGGATGCCACTTGGGTCGGGTAAATGGTAAACCCGACCCGACCCTAATGGGTCGGGTTTGGTATTTAAAAATAACCCTAATGGGTTGGGTCGGGTTTTAGTGATCCAACCCTACCCGAATATAAATATAAATATAAAACTTATATTTTTAATATTATTTTTAAAAAAATTGAAAATATATATATATATATATATATATATATTATTTTTTTAATCTATTCGGGTCAAATGGGTCGGGTTCGGGTCACAGCTTTGTGATGTGGGTTCAGGTTCGGGTTTGGCAAAACCCGACCCAAACCCGACCCGGTGGCATCACTATACACATACAATCAATGCCAAATGCACCATCATGCCAAAAACATACCAAATGCACCATCGTGCCAAAAACATACCAAATGCACCATCGTGCCAAAGTCATACCATCAAATTAAACTTACACAAACACCCTTATCCAGGGTCTTACAAACTTACTCGTACTATCGTACGCATACTTATACAACTTACACATACTTGTATGACCTTACTCTTACAATCATATACTTACTCGCATGACCTTACTCGTACATCTTACACTTACTCGTGCGACCTTACTCACACATCTTACACTTACTGTCTTACTCAGAAATATACTCTTACAGTCTTACTCATACTCTTACAGTCATGCTCATACTCATACTCTTACAATCTTGCTCATACTCATACTCTTAAAGTCATACACATACTCTCACAGACGTATACATACTATCGACCGCTGAAGCTCATTACAACTAATAAGCTCTAGCGTTGAGATGGAAAAGAATGCCACAAGGGCATCACCTTAACCTCCGGGGAGTGACTAGACGCCATGGACTTTTCCAAAGGTAAGGCACACCAGTTCTCATGGGGCACAAGATCAAACAGGTAAGAGTAGGTCTATGATACTACTTACCTGAGTGCGCAAACATAAACACCCACACATAAGGGGTCAAACAGTTGCCCACCATAATGGGTCTTATAGTGCCAATGCCATCTTGGGCAGAATCATATAATGCCACTTGGGCAAAAACATACAGTGCCACTCTTGGGCAAAAATCATACAGCGCTCTCAATAGAGCATCAAATGTCCGGGCTTATACATCGCATAGACATAATCTAAAACATACATCGCTCTCAACAGACCATCAGAAGTCTAAGTGCTCAATACAGTACATAGACAACATCGAAAACATATATCGCTCTCAACAGAGCATCAAACGTCTAAGTGCTCCATACAGCACATAGACAACATCCTGCAGGATAAACCCCATGGCAAGATATGAGAAATGCTCAACCGACTCATTATCGGCTAGCTCAAACATGGAACTTAATCCTTCTAACCCTCAGGTCTCAAACTCACAACACTATCATTAGTTGTACTTATAATTCAAGTTTGAATTAAGTAAATTATGTCAAACAAATTCATAGTCCTTGACTGATCAAACCGAAGCTGAGCCCGATCGAAACCCTAGTTCGTCAAGGCAACAGACTTCGCTTAACCCATCCATATCTCAACAAAACTCATCGTACACCAAAATCTTACAATCTTACATACTCCGCCATCCACCTTATAGCCAAATCATCTTACATTGACATCATCAAATGAAGCTCCTCAAAGCCAACCCTAGTTATCACCCTCTTACTTATACCTCACTTATTAAGCTTACTTTTCACTTCATAATTTGTACGTTATGCTTGTACAATTATGCACACTCTTACTGTTTGACAGTCCCCCAAAATACGCTCTGATACAAACCTCTCCAATCCTCGCCCGTCAAACTTACCTCCTCTGTCTTCTATCATACGCATATGCATCCACATCCACATCCATATCCAAATCCAGACGAAACCTCTGTCACCTCTTATTGTCCGTCGCCCATACTTCTGCCCACATACACGTACACATATCCATTTCATAGGCAAATAGCCATCATACGTACATATGTCTATCCCACATACGTATAACATCCACATACTTTCATACATACGTAACTTACAAACATGCTCGCTAGCTGTAATATCCCGAATTTTCCTAACTTTCAAAAATTAAATACATGGAAAATAAGTTGTTTAACCCTTTGAACTTCTTAGGAGAATAAACTCCTATATAGATAGAATTTGTGGCTGAAACCAATTCTATTAGAAAGTAGACAAACAGAGCTTCGAAACGCCACCAAGAACGCACGAATCGGGGTTCGGATGAAGGAGATACGACTGTTCAAAGTTGAACATATCGTATAGAGCCCGTTTACCCGATTTAGATGTGTTTTTGGCCCATTTAAGTCGTCTTGCGGGCTCGGTTAATTAGAGTTCCGAAATTAGTTTTCAGAGGCCTAATTAGGGTATCTAAGTGAGAATGATTGACCAAAATTCTAGGGAGATTAGGAACCCTAATCCCCATATTTATAAAAGGCATTCTTAGGGCAAAATTTGGGGGGTCTTTTGCTCGATCAGACTAGAGAATAGAGTTTTTGGGGGACGGTGAAGGAGATGAGAGAATTTTTCGGTGAACCTCCGGTAAGGCTTTGGCGGCGGTGGATCGACGTCAACTCGTCCACGGAGGTAGGATTTCAGGTTGTGATTATTGTAAAATTTTCTAATTAATTTGTATAAAAAACTATAGTAGTTTCTATTCTGTAAATATTGTTCATATATGTGAACAGTACTTTGATTTCTAGTCACCGGAACAGTGGTCGGACCAGAGCCGTGCGGCGGTCCTGGCTCTGGCCGCGATGGCCCTAGCTTTGACTGTGGCGGCCCTGGCTCCGGCGACCTTAGCGGTGGCGGATTCGCCTGCCACTGTGCAGGCCGCCGGTGGTTAAAAAAAAAGGAAACACAGGGTGGGGCTGCGCAGGTCCGGCCACGCTCGCCCTAGCTGTGGCTGCCTAGGCTGTAGCGGGCCCAACTGCGGCGGCTTGGGCAAATGCGGCCCTGGCCGTGGCGGCGGCTTTTGCTGCCGCCTCACAGTTTAAAAAAAAAAAAAAGAGGGGCGGCGGGCGGCGGCGAGGGCCAGGCCCATTGTGATCGCCGCCTGGCGGCGATCCGGTGGACCCCATCCCGCCGCCCGGCCGTGGTGGCAAGCGGCAGTGGCGCCAGAGGCAAATACCCCTCTGGCCAGACGCGGGGAAGACTACCCGCGTTGCGGGTCATCAACCCGGGCCGGGTAGTTTTTTTTTAAAAAAAAAGAGAAATAATGATGGGTTGAACTGGGTCCGGTTCAGGGGGCTTAAAATGTCAAAATAATTCTATAAAAATAATAAGGACCCCAAGATGTGTGGGAGTATTCAGACCAAGTTTTTAGGCCCACAAAAAATCTCAAAGACTATAAAATGACCTTTCTACCCCTGGTAGTTAAATCATTGTGTGAGAACTATTTACTCGACTTCGAGGCTCTGGTTCAGAGGCCTAGGAGTTGATTTAAAAATTGAGAAAAATTCTCAGTAAGATTTTAATGGGTAACCTAATTATAGGTTGAACCTTGTAGTGAGGAAAAATCCCAGTGAGTATATAATTGACCCTTTTACCCTTAGGGTTCATTGTAAACCGATAGTGCAAACCTGGGTCGGTTCAAGGGGTTCACCACCCCGTTAAATGACAAAAAAATTACCTCGGGTTCATAACGTCCAGGTGTAACCCTGAGATTAGTTTTGGACCCATTGAGGTTCAGGAAAGCCTTGAACAAAAAGATAACAATACCCTTATGAGTGGGTCGGCCCCCATTCGCGTGGATGTTATTAATGAGCCAATGTGATATTGAAACCTTTTGAGAGGTTAAAGACTTAACCGAGAGCAAAGAGGACCGTATCTAATGTTGGATAATTACTTTAATGCCTTAGGTGCATTAAGACTAGTTTTCATAAAGATTTATTAAGATAACCCAAGGAGGGTTAGGGCACGATAGCTAGAATAATTCTTATATCATTAATGAATTTTATTACTGATATTATAATCTGCTTAGACATGTGTGGTTATGATTGTTTATGTTGTACATTGTTTCGATATTTGCTATTGATGTTGTGATAGTAACTTATCACTAACTTAAGATTATTGAAAGAATAATTGATGGGGTTTGATAGCTTTGGATTGGGCAAGAACACCTAATCAAGATAAAGACTAATATACCTCTAAGGGGTCTGGGACTGGTTCATAGAGTGAACAAAGCCTTTGACCTGACGATTTGCTTAGGTTGATGAACCGATAGCAGTCTTGAGTTTTAAACCCTAGTCTAGAAGAGACTATTAGGGTTTGGGATAGTCATTCGAAATCCTGGCTTATAGATGAGCAAGATAGGGTTTAAAATGGTTTCCTAAGTTTAGCTCTATTGAGGAGCTACTGATTTGACTGTGTAGTTGCATCTCCCCATTGGAGGGAGCTTTGTGTGAGCCGGGCTCACGACAGATCTATTGAGGATCTTTTAGTGTACACGCATTTGGATTAGCTAACATTCCTGCTTAGTTGGCTTTTTCCGCCACTTCTGTTCAGGTGCAGTTGTGGGCCATGCCCTTCTACTCCGGTCAGGTCCTTCATGGGCTAAGAGGGGGATGGTACTTCCTGGTGGATTCCAGGGGCCTAGTGGATTCCAAGGTGTTTCATCATGATTTACCTTTGAGGGTGGTCTATGGTGAGTTATCATTTGTCACTTAGGATGGCATCTGATAAGTTTGTCTTTGGAAGTAGACAGGGATATTAATTATCGAACAATAGTTCGAGAGATAATTAATAACATTGATTGATATTGCTTGTTTAATTAGAACAAGTGGACCGATTAAAGGACTTGCATAAAATGTAGGTTGCTTGAAAATACTTAAGCATTGCATTTGTGATGATATGCTTCTTAGTATAGTGTAGTATTAGGCAGAACTACGTTTGGATCCGATCTTGTTCGAAACATTGGAGATGTTGTCTGATGAGTACGTAGGCAACTAATATCGGGTGATGTTGGCCCAATCCAAATAATATTAATTAAACCTTTTGTCCTTTGGAAGCTCTTCTCCTGAAGGCAGAGATGCTCCATTGTGGTTGTGGTTGTTGTTTGGTTTGCTTTGATGCAGATTCTCCAGGCAATGACAAGTGAGATCAAGGCAAGCGAGCACAAGAAGAACGTTTCTGCAACTCCGATACGTAAGTGTTTCTCTAGCGTGAGAGTCAACTTAGTTGTCTATTTTCATATGGATGACAGACTTGTACTTAGATGGATGAGCTGGTCTTTATGAATTTTCAGACGTTAAATAATATCATATGATTTGATATTCATATTTGTGAACCCTAGTTATCATGACCTGGATATTTAATCGAAGGGTTTGTTTTGTATTTAAGAAAAAAAAAATCTCGCTACTTACCGTTCGTGCTATTTAAAAATACTTTCAAAAATCCGAGTCATGACACTAGCCATCACTAGCGCAAACATACACATCCATACTTGCTAGCCATCACTAGCACAAACATAAATATCCATACTCGCTAGTCGTCACTAGCACATATATACACATACAAAGCTTACCAACAAACACGCTAGCCATCACTAGCACACATACAGATTCTACATACGTAGCTTACAAACATACACGCTAGCCATCACTAGCACATACCTATATACTTCAAACATACTCGCTAGCCAACACTAGCACATACATACATACTTCAAACATGCACGCTAGCCATCACTAGCACATACATACATACTTCAACATACACGCTAGCCATCACTAGCACATGCATACATACTTCAAACATACATGCTAGCCATCACTAGCACATACACACATTCCATACATACTTCAAATATGCTTACGGCCCATATGCACGTCATAGCATTTCAACATGGCATAATTTATCCTTTTACATCATGTAGACAGATCTGATTTAACATCCATAGCATTCAATCATATAGTCCTAGCATGCTGCTATTCATTCAAAGCATGCTATCATGAAATTACGAGTTCAAAGCTCCCCTACTTCGTAATCATGACATTTGATGGCGAGCACACGACGGTGGCGATGTCGGCAGCTGAGTTAGTGGCCAAAGGCATTGCCTAGCTGAGAGAGTTGTCGTCCCGAGGATTTTGGAAGCGTCGGAACTACATGGCCAAATGGGGTGTCAGATGTCAAAGCGGCAAAATCTGCGACCCACAGCAGCACACTAGGGGCGGCCGGGAGAAATGTCGTGCCAACATAAGTGGCGGTGCGACTAGAAGTCGATAATTACTCACTGAAGGTCGGCCAGCGATTGAGAAGTACTCCGCCGGCTACTAGACATTGAAATCGGCCATGAATAGCACCCAACAACGGCGATTTCGTGTCAACAAAGGCCCATATAAGGGCGAAGGGCATGGGGTGACGCTCAAGGACAGAGGTGGAGGAGGCTCTAATGGTCAACTCAAATGGTGACAGAGCCATCCGCCAGTCAGGCGGCACAAATATGGTGTCTAAACCTAAAAATACACGTGTGGCCACATGCACATGCGGCCAAACAGTGCCACTATAGGGGGAGATGGGTCAAATGGTGGCGACCCAAGGCCCACATAAGGGCGGTCGAGCTAAGGCCAAGACATGGTGGCCGATCAAAGCGGCGATATTGCCTATCGCCACCCACAACTAACACACATGGTGCAGGTAGTTGTGCATCTTGCGCAGTATAGGGCAAGGCAAGCAGCCTATTCCGAGCGGAGTGTAAAATCGGGCCAAGCGGGGCTAATCCTCACTGTCCCCGAGCCAGGGCAAAGCCCACAATGGCCAAATGCCCCATGGCTCACCGATGCTAACGACCCGAGATGCACCCAAAGCATCTAATCGGGCGGAGCAAGGCAATAGGGGCGAAGTGGGGTTGGAAACGGCAAACCCCTACCGACACCGGGCCGAGGTAGGCTGGACGAAGTCCTACCGGTGGCTGGACTATTACCGAAAACACACCGGCGTCCAAAAAATCCCACGGACAATGAGATGCAAATAGTAACAAAAACCTGACCAAAAGACCGGTAGCTCACAGCAGAGTGAAGAAAGCATGGAGGCTGCTCTATCCAGTGCCTATGGGTTCCTAGCGGCCAAAGAAATATAAGTCTAGTTGAGGGCAGCCACAAACGACATCAAAATCGCACCCCCACAACTCAAAAAGGGGATTTGAAGGAGAAAAAAAAACTCAAAAAATGTTTGGTACCTCGTGGAGGAGCGAAGAGGCTACGGTGCGGTCATAGCTAGTACCTACGGACTCGTGGCGGTGAGGCAAGCAGGATCACGATAAGAATCGGCAGAATCTGATGACGGAGGAGGTAGAACAGAGCAACCGGAATCAAGCTCAGGTTCTCACAAAATGTTACCGGACGTGAAAAACTTCTGGAAGTTGCTTGTGTGGAATCCGATCTTCGGATTGATATTTATATACTCTTTTTAATTTTTACATCTATGTCTCTAATACACGTTCACTTACCGTTCACGTGTTGCACCTCCATAATTTGCACTGTAAGCACGTAGCGAAGCATATGGCCCGCGACTAAACCCTATACCCGACTCTACGGGTATAAATATGGGGAAAATGCATAAATATGAATACGCCAAAGCATCACATTTTCCCACCAAAAATAACCAAAAAAATAGCAGGAAAATCACAGAAAATCTTAGAAAATTCAGGAACATTACAAGGGTGCTCCATTAGGGGCGAGATAGGTTGTATTTTTGTTTACCACATTACTTTTTTAGCAACGTTTTATATACATATGTTGAACTTATTTTTTTAATTTAACTCCTTAAGGTGGAATGTTCGAAAAAAAAAGAACCGAAAATCTACAAGGAGTACTGCGTTTATACAGAGGGGAGTTAGACCACCAGCGGCCATACTAGGTAATTTTATTGCCGTGTTGAACTTATTTATGTAATGATTTTAACAAAATTTGTCGTTATTTAAACTAAATTATCTTTATATATTGTATAGATTATTTGGCAGCCTTACTCAAAGGACGTGTTGGCTGCGTTACCTCCCATATGCACGGACGGTCGAGAGGTGTGGCCATCTCGAACTCTGTTAATATGTTACGAGATTATAGAGATGTATGTGCCAGATCGTATAATGCTCCATTTTAACCTCGAGCAAGGGGTCACACCTTCTATCGTCGAGTTTGTCCATCGCATCACTCGACAGGGCCGCCATATTACCGACTGGGCTATACATCATGTGTCATATATTGCTCGATGGGAGGATAGGAGAGCCACTGTTATTAGAGGGGAGATGGCTACGACATTGCGAGATGTTCGTAGTGCTTATATGCAGTGGTATTTACTGATTACACGACGATATATTTTTTCGTGCGATGATGTAGAGGAGATGACATATCAACCTAGGGGAGCGTCTAAGGCAGCTCTAGTAAGTACAACTTTGTTAATTAAGGCATATATTATTTTCTTATTTTGTTTTAATTATTTATCTAATATTTAATTTATTTTTTTATAGCTTCTTCTAGTTCAATGTACGCATGCGCATTTGACCAATGAACTTATCACTTGTACTTCACGTGAGGACTTCGTAGTAGCATGTTAGTTGGTGATTAGAGAGTTTGATGATGCCCTTCGTAGCTTGCCACTGCTTCATTCGGTGATCACGGATGTTCATCGAGATTATCTTGTCAACGAGGCCACTCAAATGTAGCCAATGCACTCTTCATGCCCTGATATTTCGTCATCATTAGCAACGTATAGCTCTCCTCCAGGTTCATCATTTCTAGACACTGCACATGTTGCTCAGCCAGATCTGATTTTATATTATAGACGACATCGGCCAACTCATGTTGTACCATCTATTACTTATGCTGAGCCAGAGTAGGAGTCGGAGCCGGTGCTAGAGCCGGACCTAGAGTCGCAGCCCGAGCCATAGCCAGAACTAGAGGCAGATCATGAGGAGCTCGTACACCACTGTCGAGGACAAGGTTGAGGATGTAGGAGATTATGACATTACTTTTTTTATATGTTTATTTTAAACTAAATATTTTTTTGACTTGTGATGTAATATATTTGAAACTTGTCTACGATGTACTTTAATGTTATATTTGTTATGCATGGAATGGGTGGAATGAATGCAATTGTGTATGTTTTCAATGAATGAATAGGGACATGTGATAAAATTAGTTTCAATAAGTTTATTAAAAAAATGTATTTTGATTTCATCGTTTAGAACGACGAAATCAGTATTGTCGCTAAGACCGAATGACAAAATGGGACAAGTGTGGCAGTTTCGTCGTATAGAACGACGAAATCAGCTTAAGTTGATTTCGTCGTTCAGAACGACGAAACCGGGTCAACTTAAAACGGTTTCATCTTTTAAAATGACGAAGTCGGCTTAAAACTAATTTTATCATTCTAAACGACGAAATCAACTTAAATTTTTTAAAAAAAAACCACGCAGGTGTCAACTGCTTAGCTGGTGCTTGCGTAGTAAAAAGGAACACTACTTTGAAAAATATTTCCTAAAGTGGTTTATTTTGGTAAATATTTTTTTTATTATTATTATTTATCTAATTTTTCCTAAATATTATCTCCACTTATTGTGCACTATTCTCTTGTCCACTCGCCTCTTTAATATATCTTCCATTTGGCCCACCATTTACATTGGAGGCTCTCCTTGGGCCAATGATCACAGCTCCCGGCCCAAAAACACAACGCAATGAATCAGTCACCCTTAACTTTGGTGCCTCCTCTCTTCCTCCATCACCCCTTCTTTTCAATGTACTCCTCCCATTAGTTTGATTCTTGATTGGTTCCCGTATCCGCAATTTTCAAAAAAATTTCCCCACAACCCCAATTATTTAAAAAAATTTCAAGGACGCTCATGCGTAAAACAGTGTTCACCACTAAAGAGGGAATAATGATAAACATATATAAAAAGTTTTCATTATAGGCCCAAATCGACCTCCAAAAATCTCCAATCTCGAAGATCTTTAAAATGTTTCACATTCCCCAAATCGACCTCCAAAAACTCTTTGCCACTTTTTTATTTAAAAATTTCAATGTGAAAAGCCTACGTACTAGGCTAAGGGGCTACTTAGTTACATATTATGGGTTGTAGTAAACCTTAATTTACCTTAATCTAATTAGTTAAATTCATTAATAAATTGCTTTCATATTTAGTATTGTATATTATATAAATATAATTTATAAAAAATTTGTATATAAATTATGTGAATCACCTCAGAAAATAAAAATTAACTAAAAATCTCAATGAATCTAACAATTCATCGTGAATTTAATACATTTATGAATAATTACATCCAAACATAATTTAAAAAATTTATGCTTAATCTTAAAAAAGACCATGTTGATGAATGTTCATCGAGACAGCCCCTGAATCTGCATTCCTCCGGCACCTCTACGCAATTTTCTTGATAAAGATGTCTCCCTACAAGGAAGAACTTCTGAAACCCTCCACTATTTCTTCGTGTGATGTCCCTTCTCCTTTACATACCACCATCTCCATCAATGCGAGCTCTCTACCTTTCTCCATCTCAGCCCGGTGCCTAAGTCCCGGAGAAGCCCTTCGGACAACCATACTTCAGAAATTTAACTGCCTATTTTATGAATAGAAACAAACACAGCTCCGAGTAATAACATTATACAAACGTTAATGTATACACCTAGCCAATCATGCCAAGAAGCCCTAGGAAAACACAAATTTGTTCATATGAAGGAACCAAAATCAACATTCGCAGCCACAAAAATTCATATTTATAATACATTATGCTGGAGAACATACATAAAACTTGCAAAGATGGGTATACGGGGCAAAACTCAAATGACCTGAAACAATGATTGTAGAATATAAGAAGCAATGGAGCCATGCAGTTTTCCCCGGAGAAACCCTGAAGATGACAGAGGCTTTTTAAATCACACCATCACCTGGAGATGATACATAAAAATTTTCCTGGGGCACTCATTCTAAGTACCCCAAAATTTTTACAATGCCTAACACACCAATATCTACAAAAGAGCAAATATACTACAGATTGAGTAATGGGACACGCAGTGGAGGACTGCATAAAGTATTTGGAGGTTCATCAATATTCAAGCATAGAACCTCAATATTCACGCATAGAACCTTAATATTAATGCATAGAACACCCTATGCATGAATATTCTTACTTCCCTAGCTTGCGTACATAAAAATATACACCGTTCAGTGACAGCTAAACACAGCTTACTAAATCTCCAACAACAAACGCCAAATCCTATTGGCGTCGCAATGGAGCTCATTGAAGTCCCAGGTGGCACTTGTAGGGTTCCAACCAGGGCGCCATTTCCTACAACTAAATTTGGCATCCAGGGTTGGAGATGCTCTAAGTCACCATTTTTATACACATTCTCTGCAGTTTTATCCAAAAAAAACATGGTGAGCACAAAAATTCGTTTATTATACAAGCCATAATATCAATATCCTAAAATCAACAAATACAGCCATTCCTCGTTCAGTATAAGCAGGGCATTGAAGGGAGCAAGATGGGATACTTGAGCAATGGAAATAAACGATCCACTTCTTCCACTATTGTTCTGCATGATGGTGATAGGACACCAGACAGGATCACTAGCTCCAAAATCAACAAGATATTTAGTTATATACAAAAATAAATAAACTGTAAAAATCTGGCACTCACCACGATTAAGTTTCTTGCAAAAAATTAATAGCTTTGTTCATTGCATGCAGAATCATCTTCTTCACCTGCAAGTTAATTCAGTCAGACAAATATAAAAAAATCAAAAAAATCTGCAGACTGAAATGCACAAAATGAACAGAAGCTGCAAGCAAAAAGCCCTGATCAAGACAAGAAATGAAATGCTTTTGGCACATGGCCATTGTTTATTTGTGAGAATTGGCTAATAGAGCTCCATTTAATTGAGAAAAAACCTCAAGTTTGTCTTCTTTGGCATCATGATCTTGGGGAAGTACACGAAACTCTTCAGTCAAACGGATGCATTCACTAACATTTTCAGGCGAGACAAAGTCAAGAGCGACCTTTATGCATGACTGCACAAAACATTAAAGAAAGACCACATGATTAAATATCAATACAGATCATCAACACGTAGGTAATCACCAATAATGGCATTCCAATTGACCGTTCAATATAAGATATAAACAAGTAACAATGCATGAAATCCTGCTGCACCTCACTACCTGCCATTTATAAATGTTAAGCACAAACCTTGAGGTTTCTGACTTGATGAGGACAACCAGCGGGAATAAAGACAGCTTCACCAAGTTCTTGAACAAATGTCCACGGCTCAATACCTCATGGCGATAAAAAGAAAATAAAAAACTAACAGTCAGTAGTAGATACAAATGTACAATCATATCCTAGATATTCATATCAAATAGAGAAGATAATATCCTTCTGAATAACTAACCAAATTCCTCCTTAAGCTTTCGCTTATGCTCCTCAGTCAAATAGAAAGTTTGGTCATGAATGGGGTGGATTACCTGATAATTGGAAATTTATTACAACCACAAAATGAAATGCCCTTCTATTTCTTTTCCACAACTGAAATTACCTGTTCCACAGGTGAGCGCAAAATGTGTCTGAACTCTCTACAGTTTTTTGTAAGGAATTCTTCCAACTTGTCAACATCTTCCCTTCGAAATATATCCCAAAGAGCACCACCAATTGATGAGGATGATTCCAGGCTATCCTTGGATGATGGAGGTTTCAGGGATTCACCAGTTTTGTCCTCACTGGCGTTAGCCCTTCCTGAAATTTCAAAATCACCTTCAATTTTGCCACAGGGTAGCACACTACATAAACAATTTTCCCTCTTTGAAGAAACATGAGCACTGTCAAATATTAATCCAGTATCAGATGAATTAGAGCCATTCTCGGCAACTGATTGGCTTTTCTCAAGATTTGCAATAGGACCATTATTGGTAGAAAAAGCTAATGTCTGACATTCCAATGAGCTGGTTGAAAATTTGTTCCCGCCTTCCTCCTTGTGGGTAAACTCTTCTGCTTGTTCTGGAGATAGATAAGTTGAAACACTTTTACAACCTGGATGTTTTAAATCATTTCCCCCACAAGATTCACACAATTTTACAAGTTCGAGCTCCACCTTGCACATATTTCCACTCGTTTTAAGATGCTTATCCATCTCACCGAATGAAACATGTTTACTTCTATCTTCAGAATCAAGCAGCAGTACGGACTGTTGTTTCCCAGCAACATTCTGGTGGACTAGATTTTCAGAAGTTCCTCCTTGTTCCAAACCTCTCTTTTCAGTACTTTCAGTCTTGATGACAGAGAAACCATGGTTCTCCCTTTCTGCACCAAGTGTAAACTCACATTCAGTTTCAGCAGAAATTTGGTCAACTTCAATAACTTTACTTTCACACCATGCAGATTCATGCAAATCAATGTCACAGTGGCACAAGGGTGTGTTTCCTAAAGCATTGCCACTAGAAGACTGTGGAATAGAGTTTTCACTCATTGATTGAATAATAAGATGCTCTCTCAGATATTGTTTGCTCTGTTTCTGTTTGAACTCTTTTATACCGGAGACAAGCTCTTCAGTAAGGCGTATTTCTGCTGTATGAGTCAAAACATTTACCTGACCATGAAAATGAGAAGCAAAAATTAGGACGGTGATTTTAACCAAATATGAGTATATGACGATCACCAAGCAGATAAATATTATGTTAGAGAATATAGGAACTCAAGAATATAAGATCAATTACAGAATACATGCATACATACATCTAAATAAATATGGATGAAGCCCCTCATAAAGGATAGAATATCCATAAAGAAGGTAATTATTAGTAAGCAAGGAAGCACGGATACAATACAATACAGGTAAGGCAATATGGCAGCTTTAAAAAAATAAGATACAATGGGGGGTACGTGTATTAAATTTTATTTTTAATATATTTTTAGGTATATTTTAAGTTAGTTCTTGTATTAAAAGCTTAATTATAATGAGAAATGTAGCTATGTCTGAAATGCTATTATAAATACACCACTTTTGCAGGGAAAGTTATCCCACAAAGAGTAATATATTGCATTGGAACAGTTTTACTTGTAACTTTTGAGCTAAAAGGACATGGTTCTAAGTCATATAGCATTTGTTTAACGTTTACCTTATTCAGAAAGGATTTGAACTAATTAATAATTCATTTGTGATATCCAAGGTAGGACATGAAGGTAGCTGTATCCGACACAGATATCAGTACGATACAGATATTGTGCGTGTTTTGAAGTATCTGTGCTGCCTAGTTAGTAAGCTATATGTACAGGAAAACTGGGCTCATAAAAATTGATGAAGCAACAAAAGAAATAATGAATATGACCTAAAATTGTTGGATAGAGGCTCATATGATGATTAGACAATAAAGCAAAAGCAGATGCCATATTTTTAAAAAATAAAAAGGGAAAAACCGATCAACATCTTAGCGTATATATCAACTATATCATAATGTAGGACAGTATCGGGTAGAAGGAAATTTGGGAAAATTTAGGGAGAATTAAAAGGGAGAAAAGGAGAGTCAAGAAGAGGTAGGATAAATCTCTGGAATCACCACCAGAGAACTGTGCCACCAACACCAAAGTTATTCAGCATCATCGCTAAAAGAAAGAAAATCTCAATCCGCAAAAAAATGGGACTTTTGTCTCAATTCATAAGCTACCATTAACGAAGTCTGATGCCTTTTAATAGGCATACATTATGCCTTGTAAATGCAAATAAAACCATCCGAGGAGATCTCCTTCTAAACTTAGGAAAAGCAAATCTAAAATCCTAAATCAAATAAAATCCTACTCTTCTAATTTAAGTACTTTCCCAATTAAAATTAAATATCCTAATCAAAGTAAAGTCCAAAATAAGCATAAACTAAATTATATCATCCGGGTCCTGGGTTTGCCATCTTAGGTCCACTTTGGCTTCATATCATATTAAGGTAGCATCAAACAGATTAAATTTCTAAACATATGCCAAATGGAGAAAAAATTGGTAGTCTGGATGGACTACCAATGGCATCCTCCTACGATGTAACCAACAATTCATCACAAGTAAAGAAAATCAGTCTGAATCTACTGAAAATTAATCAGGTACTGATATATGCCAACTTTTTAAACTGGCAGTAGAAATGAAAACTCGTTATGGAACTTAAAGCACAACATGCATACAAAGCACCAAAAGTCAAGGTCTAAATTCATAACAGATCTAATTCCAAAAAAACTAGTAGTACTCAATTACTATGAAAACTAAGACAAATTGAGGTAAGCCAGATGGGGAATAATGCTGTCCCGTGAAGGCTGACATACCGCATCAGACATGTCGCAGTGAAGCTTAGTTACCGAATCACCTTTGCCCAATTCATAAGGGAGGCCATAAGCAATATAAGTTTTTGGTCCCAGATCTGGCTTCAGGGAATCGTTCGGAAGGCTAACTGCAAGATTAAGAGGACCTGATCTAGGATTTGTATATTCCTGATATGGCAAGGTTCTAATGAACTCAGCACCATGACGTGGCAACCGCTCCTCAAAAAGAGAAGAAGGGGGCCAATCCTTCAGTTTGAGCATCTGAGGCCAAGTAGCACTACCATCGGCACGGCACTTTCCTTCCATATATCCTTTGAAAAATTCAGAAATGTTAATATCAACCTGCAAAATGGCAAAAAATAGCGTATCAAAATATATAACATCAGTATTTGAGATATATAAGCCACCAGTTATACTTGTACACGTTAACTGAAAAAGGAAATTATAATCACCATTACATAATATCATGAAGCTACATCAAAATATATTAAAGAAAGAACATTATGGTAAATTCGTATAGATATCCAGGACAGAACAATTTAATGAGTACGAGTTGCTACATCACCTAAATGTAATCTACATATACAAAAAGCACAAACAGGGAAAACATTTAACCAAAATGAAGCAGATGCAAGAAAATTAATGCAAAGAGGAAACAGCGTCAATTGTTGATAAAAATGAAAAAGACAATAAAATTTTTGAGATTTTTGACATGCAAACCTCAGAAATAGCAACTGCCACAAGTTGAATAACAAGTTATATACAACAAGCAGAAAACGTAAAGGAAACAATTAAGACCAAACACCTGGCACACAAAAAAAAGTAATTAGCCATGCTCCCCATTCATTCAGCATGTTCATCATTCACTACTCATAACAACTTAACACATAAATAAACAATTATTTAACTCAAGTGAATATCAACCTCACACCAATCCAGGCACTCGATGGCCTTCACTTCTAACACCAAACCCGTCTTAGATCTTGTTTTAGAGTTTGTTTTCTCGCGAAGTGCACGATACATAACCATTGGCTCCCAGCTCAAACCTGATGAAAACTCAAGAACATCCCGCACAATCACTGGCTCCCCTTTTCTCCAGTGCGTCTGAAAATGTTCTAGGTCTCCATCATAAATATCTCTGGCCAACGGACAATACAGATGATTGTCACCAGCAACTTCTCTACTGGCTGCTTTTCGTAAATTCTTATAATTATCCGAGCCGCAACAGCTGCACTCAGCTGAGATATTAGACATTAGCCATGCAAATGTTTCACTGTAAGCAATTTTTTCAGCTTTTGTAACCAACTCTGATATCCAGTTTGATGGAAGAATGCATTTCAAGTCAAGAATTCCCTTTCCACAACCACCCATTTCCTCTGGCGGGCAAGGAATACTACCATCGCTCTTGGCCTTCCATTCAGTTTGAAGATGGAGCTTGTCAACTGGGTCAGTATCCACGGCATTTGCCTCTGAAGCTTTACAATCAGTCACATTGTTAGGCATATCGTCATGCACATAACTACTCTCTCCACAAGGGTAGTCAACGCGTACCACAGTACCATATCCTTGCAATTGTCCATTACGAAGCTCTTGGCAGCAAGCAAGACAAAGATCAAAGGAAGAACAATTACCACAGCTTCTATGGAAATCAACAATTGAAGTTTTGCAGATGTCACTGTCCCCAAATACAAGAGCAAAGAACAATAGTAACGTAAGACAAAAGGGAATGATAATGAACAAAGTTTAAGGAAACAACAAACATAAGTCAGCAAAGAGAACTCCACCAGAAGATCCGCTCATCCATGGGCACCTCTGCATTCTGAGGGTCCATTTCAGATGAAAGCATACCTGCCAGACAATCAAAATGTCAGATAGACGTGATGAAAGCTATAGACAGAACTCATTAAATCAGCAGGTTTAAACCTCTAATCACAGCTTCTTTCTCCATTTCCACAGCTTGTTCTTGTTGTAATTTCTTCACGAATGGAAGAAGCTGTTGTATCAAATAGCAATAACACTGCTTCATTTTAAGTTCACTAATTTCCATCTCTGGTTCCTGCAGGTAAAACAGATCAAAGCTAATAACTAAAGGAAACAGAAAAGCAACAAAAGCATATATTAAGTATAAATAACCTGGCAATTTTTCTTTATTTCCTTTGGTTGCTGAAATGCATCCCTACGCAAGCAAGCTTTGCAATTGCAGTTTTTAAGACAAACAGGGCAATGCTCCGCAATTTCTTTCTCTGACATATGAGGATACCTAAGAACAACAAACACAGCCAAGTGCAAATTACCAAAACAAAAAGGTACATGCAGGCTATTTTTAGGAACAGCAAGAAAACAGTAAAAGAAAAAAAATCAGAACAAGCCCACTACAAGATTGGTACTCATTCCCCAATTCCTATAATGCTCAGTTTATAAGTATTTTCACATTACACCAAGTGCTGCCAATTTTAGAAGGGTATTATGCATCTGCAACTCATCCAGTAAGGTGAAGATAGGTGCGGTTGTGAATCCAGCTAGCTAGGTAGCCTAGGTTTGGCTTGAATAAACCGGACAGAGCTTGATCTCAATATCAACAAGCCATCTGCAATCTTGGAAAAAAGTAGAATGACTTGGCTCAAACAATTTCAAGCCTTGTATTTTACCACCATCTCTGCTTACAAAACCCCTCTCATATACAAACCCCAAATAACAAACAAAAGCGTATAATGACAATGACAATAAAACACGACAACCATATTGTGCTGTTCAGTGGCTGAATGAAGACAAGAACTGCATTACTCTTCCTACTCTATTTTTCCCCAACTTTTGTCATCTTAAGTATATACTCCTTCCATCCCGGCCTAATTGTCCTATTGTAAAAAACAATTGTCCTTAAAAAACTCTCAATGATCTTCTCACAAGCTTCTCATGTCACCCAAGGAGGCTAAACTTTGCAAATTCCCTTTGTACATTAAACCCTGAAAAGCATTTATGAAAAGACTTCAACTTCTGTGTAAATGCTTAATTACAACTTCCCTTCATCTTTCACAAATTTACCACAGAAAGAAAGTTAAGAGTAGTCAAGTAGATTAAGAGAAATATCAAGGGTAGTTTTCAGTTTCAAAGAGTTGGATTGGATGGGAACCACCAGTCTAATTAAGAGAGAAAAAAATATACTGATAAATCCTGACAATCTTTACGGGACAGGAGTACTAATGCTGAACATTATATGATTCATAACACCAACCCCAAACAATCAGTATGGGTGGCACCAAATGCTAACTTTTGTGAAAAATTTTGCTAGTTTTGAACACACACTAAGGCAGAGGAACCAGCAACCAAGAGCACAATATTCACCACAATCACAATATCATAACGATGAACTTTCAAATGCTCCCTAGACTTATCTATTCGTCCAAACAAAAATAACAACCCTCTTTTAGCATTTGTTAGCATATTAAATTTCTTCAAAATATAACATCTTTATATAGCTGCCATACTATAGTTGTCACTCAATTTCATTCAATGGTAATTATCAAAATCTGATATGATGCAAATGGTATATATAACACCGACTAGTGAATTGTGTAGCTTCAATATTCAAGAGAGTTTTTCATCATCTACACTGAAGTTGAGTTTTAATTTTTCTATTTTTTTATGAGAATGTTCAGTTCTGTATGATAAAAGGCTATGATGATCATTCTTCATAAGTGGTCCTTTAATGCAAAAATATTTTACAGTTAAGCATCTTATTAAAAGAAGAGAATTTTGATACAATGCAAAGAGTCTTGGATTTCATGTCCTAGAACAGGGAGTTATACATGGACCAAAGAGGAAGAGGTAACAATTTTAGTCTTATACCATAATAGCATGTGTTGGATTGTTTGGTTCCAAATGTTAGGCCTTTTTTTTACTTAAAGTTCTTTTTTTATGCAAATCGAAACAGAAACAGAGATGAAGATGATGCAATCAAGGATGAAAACGGAGAATTTCTATTAATTTATGGAAGAAAAGAGGTTTACAAGTTTGATTCCACAAGCTACCTTCAAATCCATGAAGGTTTTGCACGATTTCCAGAACTAAATCCACAGTCCTAGCCCAAATCCATGAGCAAGAAGGAAAATCCTGGAATACAGATTCAAATTTCAAAATTCTCTGCTCTCTCCTTTCATTTCCCCATTACTTATCTTCTTAGAGAATAATCGTCTTAAACATAGTAACTAACTGCCTCTCAGATTACAACATTACTCCTCACTATTACAATATCCGGAATTCTTTTCAAATACTTGGGCAGAACTACCCCTATCAACCCACTTGAACAGTGTGCAGCATAACCATGTTGTTAATAGCAGAAACAGAATTTAAGCTAAACTAAGCTGTGAAAAGACAATAATACCGCTCAACATCATGCCCTCCCTCCCAAAAGAAACTCATCCTTGAGCAAGAAAACTAGTGCACCAGCATATACCGAAGGAATTGGCCCAAAATAGGTGGATAGATCTGAGATATTGAATGTCTTAGAGATGTTGTAATGAGCTGGGAGGTCCACAACAAAGGCATTATCATTAATGCATTGTAAATCTGAAATGGCCCAACTTTACGTGGTGTGAGCTTGTACGGATGACCAGCAGGAGTCTCTCTTTGCATGGGAAAACCATAACTTCGTCTCCAATACTAAACAATTTGGGCCTTCTAATCTGATCAGCAGAAACCTTATAATGGGTTGTGGAATCAAGTAACTTCTGCTGGACTGTTTGGTGGACAACAATTAAATCTTGGATAAATATATAAGCTGTACTAGGCCCTCCCAACTGTTTGGGCAGCTGAATTAAGTCCAATGTGTGTTGAGGAAGAAACCCATATAGGGTTTAAAAAGGATACTTTCCGGTGGACCTGTTAAGGAGAGTTAAAAGCAAATGCGGCTTCTGAGAAGACAAGATCTCATTGCTTAGGAACACCTCCCGTAAAGCTTATTGGTAGATTTCCCATAGTTTTATTAATCACTTCAGCTTGGTCACCACTTTGGGGGTGACAAGTGTTGCTAAATTGTAAAGAAATACCCAACCTATTCCATATAGACCTCAAAAAGTGACTTACAAACTTCTTGTCCCTGTGCAAAGTAATGGTCTTAGGCAAACCATGGATTTTCACTATTTCATTGAGGAATACAGCCAACCTCTTCCTGCCGTTATTACGACAGATTGTAACAATAAAGCTTCGGGTGGAGCCCTTTTGCATTGAGATCATCTTCCCCCCTGCACATACGAGTGGCAGTGACAGAATCGGCTGCTTGTTGCATGGTGAGGCTAGGCCATCACGTGAGCGAATGCTAGGCACAGCTTTGCGCCCATGGCAGTTGGTCCAATTGGCGGGATTTAGAGGCGTTATGAAGGTCTTCGGCAAGCCAGGATAGCGATGGTCTTTTGCAACTTGACAGCAAATGGGTTGCTGCCATGGTAAGGTCTATGTTACGGCACCTTTTGAAGCTTGAAGGCAAGTAAGACACAATGCAAACGACGAACAGAACTCGAACCAAAGTTCAATCTTCCTTGCATTTTGTATAGGAATGCTGGGCCTCCTTCGACCAGCACCTCTCCCTCATGGAGATCGCACCCTATGCGGATGACTCAAGAGAGGGCAGCTCGACTGGAAGAGCTGCCCATTACAACACGCTGGCTACATACATGGCTGCGACAACAGACTTCCTAAAACAAGTTGCATGAACTAAGGGCCGAAACAATGAGAAAGATCCAAGAGTTAGAGGACAAGATGACTTTGATAAAGAGGGCTATTTTGAACACCACTCTAATGGCGGAGGCATATTCTAGGCCCAAGTCTCTTCACTCCATGAAGAAAGCTAAGGTGCCCGAACCCAAACCGTACTCTAGTTCACGGAGTGCAAAAGATATCCAAAACTTCATTCGGGACATGAAGCAAATCTTCAATCACCCCTACCCCATATGAAGAAAAGGTACAGTTACAAGTTTGTATCTTGCGGGAGATGTCAAGCTATGGTGGCAAACAAGGTTAGAGGACGACGCTTCGGCTGGGCATCCTCCCATCCAAACATGGTCCATGATGAAGAAGTAACTGAGGAAGCAGTTCCTCCCCACAAAACTAGTGGGCGTCGCAGATTCGCTCAAGAAACTAAGGCAAACAGGTACTATTCAAGAGTATGTGAAGAAGTTTCAATCCTTCCTCGACATCAAGCACATGACAAAGGAGCACAAACTCTTCAACTTCCTTATGAGACTCCAAGGCTGGGCACAAAACAAGCTGCGTATGAAAAACGCTAAGAGATCTCCCCACATCCATTATAACATCTCAACACCTAGTGGACTACAAGACCAACTCCACTCGGTAGAAGAAGGATAAGGTGTCTTCCTCTAAGGGTGGTCGCAAGTGAAACAACAAGGGACGAAAGAAAAGTTACAAGGGCAAGAAAGGTGAGAAGGTTGATTCAAACAAAAATAAGGGTTTGTCTTGCTTCATCTATCAGGCCCTTCACCACGCCAAAGAGTGCCCAAAGAGGGAGAAGTTGAACACGATAATGGCTGAGGACAAGTCCTCTTCAAACAAGGAAGAGATCACGACACACATGATCCCCTTGCAACTTGTAAGTGCCATTAGCAAGGAGAAGGTGGATTATGACGGTTAGATGAATGTGGAGGCCATACTTGACAAGAAATCGGTGCAGACAATGGTTGTGGAGGCATAGGGACTTCAGGTGACGAAGGCTCAAGCCTAAATAAAGGTTGTCAATTCAATGGCAGCCCCTATCCTTAGGGTTGTCAACGATTTGCAAGTGCGGATTGGATACTAGACAAGAAAGGAAAGCTTCATTGTGGTTCCCTTACACGATTTTGATCTTATCCATGGATTTATTATCCTGAGACAGTCAAAGGCAAAGGTGACTGTAATGCCCTATCTCAAGGGAATTTTCATTGGCAATGAGAAGATCTCCCACTTTGTTGTTGAGAACAAAGGGGACATAGAAGTGCAAGTTGTGTTTGCCCAACAGCTAATGAAGGGCCTCGACCAAGGCCACAAGATCTATTTGGTCTCAACAGAGGAGGGGGATGACAAGATAGCAAGTATAGTCCCTGAAAAGGTGGGGACATTGTTGAAAGAATTTGCGGATGTGATGCTACCTTAACTTCCGCAATCCCTACCCCCATGAAGTGTAGTCGACCGTGCTAAAAAGTTGTTACTAGCACGCCCTCCAGCCCAAGCTTGTTATTGCATGGCTCCACAAGAGTTAGTAGAACTTAGGAAGCAATTGGAGGATTAAGGCGGGATTCATTAGGCTGTCCAAAGCTCCCTATGGAGAACCAATCCTATTTTAGAGTAAGCAAAATAGTTCCCTTCGATTGTGCGTAGATGATAGAGCTTTAAACCAGATTACGGTCAAGAACAAGTACCTAGTCGCCTTGGTAGCTGACTTGTTCCACAGGTTGGCAAAAGCTTTCATCTTTTCCAAGCTTGATCCCAAGCCGGGTTATTGGCTCGACGAGGCAAAGACAACAATAATAACTCAATACAGGTTATTCAAGTTCCTTGTCATGCCCTTTGGCTAGAAGAACGCCCCAGCCATGTTCTGCACATTGATGAACGACATTTTTTTACTGTACCTAGATCGGTTTGTGCTCGTCTACTTAGATGATATTGTGTAGAGTGGATCTTTGGATGAACACGTCAAGCATCAAAAGATTGTGTTGGAACGACTAAAGAAGCACCGCCTTTTATTGGGGCTCGAGAAGTATAGCTTTACCCAAACAAAAGTGATTTGTAGGGCATTGCATTTCTAAAGGGTAAGGATTGACGGGAATGTCTAGGACATTGCTAAGATCCTTCTTGGGACTCGCCAACTAATATAGACAGTTCATTAAGAACTACTCAAAGAAAGTTGTTGCTCTGACAGACCACTTGAACAACAATCCTTGATGTTGGGCAGAGGCAAACAAGACAGCATTTGAGCAACATAAAAATGTCATATCCTCTCAGCATCTCCTCAAACTCCTTGAGTTCGATGCACCTTTTGAGGTGCAACCAATGCTTCCAATCAAGCAATTGGAGGTGTTGTTCTAGTTGGGTCATCCTATTGCATACGAGAGGGGCAAGCTCAACAAAACTAAACAAAAATACTCATTCCACAAGGAGATGATGGCAGTTATCCATTGCCTCTAGACGTGGAGGCACTACTTGTTGGGCGATAAGTTTCTAGTCCGGACTAACAACGTAGCCACAAGCTACTTGTGGAGAAAAAATTTTCGCCAAAGCAAGCAAGGTAGCAAGAGTTCCTTGTTGAGTTCAACTACGTGTTGAAAGATAAGCCAAGCAAGGTGAGCGTGCCCTTAACTAACGAACGGACTTGAAAGCAAAGATGGCAGCATTAGTGCAAGTATTAGGGGATATGCTAGATTGGATACGAAGAGTGAAGGACCAAGCTTGCCTTAGGCTAATCCAAGCCGTGCAGGACGGGTCTACACGACGGTTTTGGTTGGAAGGGGTGTTGTATGCGAAGGGTGGACGCCCTTACATCCCCTTGGCTAACCGTATGAGGTGTTAGTTGTTGAAGGAGACTCGTTACTTTGTGTGGGCTGGTCATCCAAGCCAAGAGCGGACTCACGCACTTTTGTTCCAAAACTACTTATAGCCACGGATGCTGGAAGATGTGGAACAACACGTGAAAACATGCATAGTTTGTCAACAAGATAAGACGGAGAGATAAAAGGAAGCAAACATGCTTTAGCCCCTTCCCGTTCCAAAGAGACCGTGGGTAAATCTATCCATGGACTTTATCACCGGTTTGCCTATGGGTATATGGTTATGGAACTTGCAACGTAGAGATAGCCACGGACTTGTACTTTCAAAACATTGTGAAGTTGGAGCCAACGCAAATATTGAGAGTGATCAAGACACCGGCTTCACAAGTAGGTTTTGGACACAATTTTTTAGCAGTTTTGGCAATCAACCTCAAACGAGCGGGCAAACAAAGCAGGTGAAGGTCATTCAAGAAGAGTACCGAAGGCACTATGTTACGGCTAACCAAAAAGATTAGGTCGACTTACTGGAAATCGAACAATTCTGCTACAACTTGCACAAAAGCTCGACGATGGACAACAATCCTTTCGAGTTGGCAACGGGCCAGCAACCCCTCGTGCTGGATGTTGCTTGGCCAGGGAGCAAACAAAGAAGATGGAGTAGGTGTGAGACTGTTTGACCAAAGCAATCAAGTAGAAGAATAAATATGCATATAGAGAACGCAGGCCACTAAAGTTCCAGGTCAAGCACAAAGTTATGTTGAAGCTAACTCCCCAACTTTAGAAGCAATTGCTAAGGAAGGCGAACAAAGGGCTCATCCATAGATACAACGAACCCTTTGAGGTGAAGCATAAAGCTGGCCAGCTACCATACCAACTCAAACTGTCGGAGCAATTTAAGATTCACACCGTTTTTCATATAAGCTTTCTCAAACCTTTTCATAAGAGCTTAGACGATTCCAACAGAGACACCTCTAAGTGAGCACCGCCTACAATCAAAACGTCTTTTGAGAAGGATGTTCAAGCCATCCTAGACTAGAGGGTCAAGGGGATGAACAAGATGAACTGAAGAGTCTTCTACTTAATTAAGTGGAAGGACCTTCATGCGTCGAAGAACAATTAAGTGCTAGGAGCGAGATGTCGCAATGTGGTAGTTTGAAGACAAAGCCAACGAGTACTTAGCCTCGACGAGGGTGTCGAGTGGATTGGTTAGGGAGGCCGATTAGCCCCTCAACCCATGCCACAGCTAAAGGGGCCAGCAACCCCTTAGACTGGGCAACAAACAACCAAGTTCCATTGGCAACAGACAGCCAGGGACGCCCTTGAGCACTTGAAAAGGTAACACACCTTGGGCAGCAATGTTGGGATACAGTGGAGCATCACTTGGTACGTTGAACAACATGCCAGAGCATGTTGAGATGAAGTACTAGCGCAGGCAAGACTTAGGTGGCGGGCTCGGCGCTACTACCACATGGAGACAAACTTCTATGTTGGCTGGGACTCATCCATTCAGATTCAACAATCTCCTTACTCGAGTGGGAGACAAGCAGCAACTTCCCTTCAGCCTCAAGACTCTCTTAGGGGGGCAGAGTTGTAGAGGGAGCGAACCTTTTATATGGGAGGGACTTGCGATACCTAGTTGTATTAGGACACAGCATGAGCTAAGCCTATTTAAAGGGAGGGGAGTTAAGCATACAAAATAATTGGATTTTCAACCAGCCTCTCCCTGCCATTGCTATGACAAATTGTAGCAATAAAACTTAAGGGAGAGCCCCTTTGCACAGAGACGATTTTGTGTTGCTGAGATCACCTTCCCCCAGCACATACAAGGCGAATGGTGGAATTGGCTGCTAGTTGCACAATGCGGTCAGGCTATCACGTGAGCAAACTCTAGGCACAGCTTCGCACGCGTGACACCAACTAATCCCCCACCATGCATCTCTTTAATGAGTTGTTGGCGGATAAAAGAAGGTATACACAGCTAATTACCCTTATATAAATAACTCTCTTTAAGATAAAAGTGTTGAACCAACTGATTGCTTTAAGAACATAATTTCATTATGTCCTTCAACTCTTTATCATCTAAATACATCTCCTTTAGGCAGTCAAAAACAAAATTTTCAGTCTGTAAAGTATAGAGAAGAGCCACTCTTCGACTCAAGGCATCAGCTGCCTTGTTCATTGTGTCAAATCTATGCTTAATAACAAAAGTATAATCTTGAAGTTCGCTAATTCATCCAGCAAACATCTTGATCACCATTGTTTGGCATTGCAAATGCCTCAACGAATCATGATCTGTGTGCAATATAAACTCTTTACACACTAGGTAATGTCTCCAATTTTCAAAGATTGAAACAAAGTAAATGATTCTAACAAGATTAAAGCTAAACTAAGCTGTGAAAAGACTAATACCCCTCTACATCATTTTCGCTGACAAAAAAACTACTATTTTTTCTCAAAGTTAAATATCTATGGATCAGTTTTAAAAATAAAATAAAATACATTTGCATTTCCTCCTTTTTTCTTCTTCTTCTATCTATTTATGTTTTTTCAGTATGTACAAAAGCACTAGGATGTTCCTTCACTTTATTGAAACACTGATTGCATTTTTTTCTAAGCTATCTTTCATATTTAGTCATTTTTTCACTTATGTTTTGTTATTCATGCAATTTGTTAATGGAGGTAAATTGGAGGGCAATAGTTCATTCACATCACACTAAGTCTCCTCCATCAATAATTTCCCAAACATGATTCAGATATAAATTTCTGATTCAGTGCATGCACGACAAAACGTGGTTCCAATACTCAAAAACATTTCGTTAAATCAAGCCGCAAGAATCCTGCCCATGAAACAACCCCTCAAACTAGATAATAAGTTTAAGAAATCAATCATGCACATTTCTTGCATTGAATTTTTCTGAAAAATGTATTTAACTATGTTGCTTCACACCTTCAAATAGTCTTCGTTTATGTTCCAAGCATCAACCATTTAAGCTAGATGAGAAGTCCATAGCAGTATAAGCATCATAGTGTCTAAATTTCATTTTTGGATCCATAAGCATAGGGTGGAAGCCCAGTTTTGTTTATGATCAAAGGGGATAAAGAGTACATGAAAAGCAATAATACCAAAAAAAAAGGGAAAATACTGCATTCTCCAGCTAATTTCCAAATGTAGAAAAATATCTAAGACTAAGCTTTGGTGGCTGTTGTTGGTTTGCTTTCCTAGTTTAGAATTGCTTATTAAAGGTATATTTTTATTGTTATTACTTTTCTAGTTTAGAATTGCTTATTAAAGGTAAGATTCTTATTGTTATTGCTTTTGTAGTTTAGATTTGCTTCTTAATTTGAGAAGGCTGAAGTCTATAAATCATGTACTCTACCACAATCATGAATAACGAACTTTGAGGAGTAAATTAGTCGTTTATTTATCTTCTCTGCCCCTCCCTAACTCTCTTCCTCTTCTTCTTCTTTCTTCCATACATTTTGTCCTTTAATTTCACCCTTATGACCTGAAGGGTACCATCGCTTCATCACTTGGCATGGGACACCCAAAGAGAGTGGTGTCTGATTCTACTATCGAGCCCTCAGATGTGTCCACCTCCAACTTTCAGAGAGATTTTGTCGAGCTCCAAGGTGAACCGGATGCCCAAGCCCTAGAGCGGAAGACGGTCACCGATAATTGGGCAAAACAATTTCAGAAGCTCTCAGACACCCTCGCGGTCGTTGAATAGTCTTTAGCAAGAGGTGGCCGCAACCGTGAAAGCCCAACAAAACTCCTTGGCTGCACTCATTGTCCGACGCAACTCTTTGACCACCTCCGTCCAGCAGCTCATTATCTGTCCACTCCTTGCACCATCCAGCGAACTGCTGCGTGAGAGACCTCCGGTGATGGCACCAAATCAAAGGTCATCTTCAGCTCCACTAGGCACTTCTTCTGCTTCACTTGCCCCTCCGTTTCGTCCGGCGGTTGAAGCCGGCCGTCCGCCATCAGCCAATTTGTCTGGCCCCTCATGCCATCGCCGGATCTTCCCAAGTCATCCCGACAACCTACCTCAGAGCGCGGCCAGGAACATGAGGCGAAGACGACTGAATCCGTCATCGCCGGACCTTCCCTCAATAGTTTTGGCACCCTGCCAGCGACGGTCGGCCTAGATTATGCCACCTCGACCCTCCTGATCGCCTCTAGCCAGCCGCTGCTCCGCTCCATGGCCACCAAGGTTGTCGCTTTCTTGTGAGTGCCGCCGCCGATGGCCTCTAACGGTGTACCATGGGCTTCCTCAATCGCTGCCGCATCCATGCCTCTGGTTCCAGCCAGACCTCTCCCTAACGCCCCGTCGCGTGCTCTCCAGCTAGTTCCACCGCCGCTCGGTTTGCCATTCCCTACTCCAATCAGCTATTGCTCTTTCAAAATGCAAGTGGTATCATCTGCTGTTGCCATGCTCATTGCAGAAACGTTTGCACAGTTAGGGCAAACGATGGTGGCGAGGTGTTATAAGGGTGGGTCACAATCGGATGTGGGTGAACCCAGCTCCAAGACTGGTCCAACACAGGATTTTTTATCCCATTTGGGTCTAGACCCATACATTACACGTTTTGACCCACCAGGGTTGTCTAGCGCACTTATCCTCAAGTTAATGGTGGCCCACACCTACCAGCCCATGGCCATATGCACGAGCATTTACACGGACAAATCCATGGCTCTCTTATACAGCCTAGTGCTAGGGAATTTGATGATGTTACCAATTATTTGATGCAAGCGGAGGGTTTTCAGGCAGCCCTTGACTACAGGAGACCCAACTTCTACCATGGGCCACATGTACCATTTAAGCCAAGCCACGGGCGTGATGGTCCCCGACCCGGAGGACATCCATCGGGTTATGATGCCGCGTTCAAAGACTACGAAGGAGCTGTCCAAGCCCACCCAATTTACCTCATCTTCCCAATCTTTAAGGGCAATGAACCAGAGCAATGGGTCTCACGTGCCCGACGATTTTCACTTCCATCGACACTAGACAACGAACGTATTGATCTTGCTTCCTTTTACATGGAAAGACATGCATAGCTGTGGCTCGAGCACTTTCTGTCTCCCACTCCGCATGCTACTTGGGATGACATGGAGGAAGCTCTTCTTGTCCACTTCTGGCCTACTGATTATGAGGACTATAACCTTCGTCTCTCCCGTGTTCGCCAATCTACCACCGTAAAAGGTTATCAAGATGAATTTGAAAAATTGTCGAATCATATTTCTAATTGGACCAAAGCAGCTTTGATTCTTACTTTTTGAGGGGGGGGGGGTTGATTGCAAACTTCGATGCGTATCTTCAAGCCATGCACTTTGACTAAGACAATCCGTGTAGCTCACATATGTTAAGGGAAGCTTCAGCATCAACATTGTGTTCCACGGACGCCACAATCTTCTACTGGTCCTATCACCACCATGGGGCGTACTCCTCCCATTTCTCTTAGGCGATTAACTCAGGCTAAAATTGAGGCTCGGCGCTCTCAAGGCATATGCTACAATTGTAATGAAAAGTATACCCCTGGCCATCGTTGCAAGACTCTTCATGCTTATGTTGTTGAAGATACACCCGACCACGTGGCTTCACCTGACCATGTGGCTCCTACCCAGCTTTGAGGACAAGGCTTAGCGGAAGCAATGGTGAATTGTTATGATTTCGAATTAGGACTTTTTTTTATTAAGTATGCTTTAGTTTAGGTTTGCCTTTATAGTTTAGAATTGCTTATTAAAGGTAGGATTCTTATTGTTATTACTTTCCTAGTTTAAAATTGCTTATTAAAGGTAGGATTCTTATTGTTATTGCTTTCCTAGTTTATATTTGATACTTAATTTGAGAAGATTGAAGTCTATAAATCATGTACTCTTCCGCATTCATAAATTACGAATTTTGAGCAATAAATTTGTAGTTTATTTATCTTCTCTTGCCCCGAGAATCCTTTTCTTCTTTCTTCCATACATTCTGTCCTTAATTTCACCCTTGTAACCCTAGGGGTTACAACAAATAGATTGCCATTCCCTAACAACTTGAGCTAAGCTTTTGTAACAACTTGGTTCTAACAAAAGCTCTAAAGCTCGAGTTGCTAAGCAACAACCCAATAATGTATATAAAGCTTACCCCAACTCAAACATGCAGATTATCCAACAGCTGCAACAAAAAATTTGACTTCATTTTCAATCCTCTTTAAAGTATGAGCCTTGTAATGATGAACTCCATTGAAGATTCTACCATTCCTCTTTCACCATAAAAAGGGAAATCCAAGTACAAAAGAGAGTCTCTAAGAGGTAGCCAACACCTCATTCTGCTTGAGAATTTCTTACAAAGATCAAGACAAGCTTCAGCATTTCTACTATTACTGCTTGTACACATCACGTGAAGAAAAGCCTGAAGGATGGAAGGAAAAGTACATACAAGATTCTGCTTCAGATAGGCCAAAAAAACAACAATTAACAAGAAAAGACCTTTTGATTAAAGCCGATCAATGGTAATGAAACCTCCACAAAACATAACCCAAGCAAGAAACAAATTATGTTGTACTTATACAAATTAAATGTGTCTAATCAAGCTTAGGGAAAGATGGACGAACAATATTACCAGAGATGGTGGGGCGCCAAATAATTTTATCTTCATCCAATTGGAGATTGGGAAGAAAAGGGGAAAAGAAGTCTTCAAATTCCGGCCCTCTATACAGTCCAAAGCTTATTGCAAATACAATCTGAAATGGAAGTTGACAAGGAGCACACCACTTGAGCCACCGAATAGGAAACAAATTTCTTGCAAAGATGCAAGAAAGAAGCTACAAGCCCATGGGTCGTTCCAAAAATATGTGGCCAGCAAATATAAGAAGAAATGATGTAGCTATGAATCAAAACATACCCAAAGAGACTCCTTGTATGAAATTAATTTCCAAAAAAGGTTCATCTAAGCCTGTTAGAGACCATGGCGAATGGAGTGAATACCGAAGCCTCCCTTCTCTTTCAGGCAGCATATTGAAATCCACCTTTGAGGATGGAATCTCTTAAAATTCTCAAAAACAGACCATAAAAAAGTCACCAAATGCTCAAGATCCTTGCAACCTTCATAATCATAATCACAAACAAAAAGCTTCTTTTCCCAACAATTTGAGGTTGGTGACATGGATCCTTGCAAATTTTCATACATAAGAAAGAAAACATAAACCAATAGAGGTGCATACTTCTTAACACTGATTTTATACGTTGCAAACAACCAAGCATCTTGCTATTCCATCCACCCAAATCAAGCTGGAATTTTAGGAAAGGAGATTGACACATCAAATATCAAAGAGGCCGAGAAAAAAGTGGGAAGCCGAGATACCTAATTGGAAGAGGGACTTCTGGTTTTTGACATACAATATTGCACATGACGTTGGCACCATCAAGAAAAGTAATAAAGCTTTTGCTCTCCTTAGGAGAAGCCAAAAAGAGAACGAAATTCCAAATGCACCTCCCATATATGCTAAGCAGAGTTTAAGTGAGTCCTGCGAGAAAATTAAGAGATCATCTGCAAAAGTGAGATACAGGGATTGTCTGTGATTTCCTGGAAGGGGACATCCAACATCATTGCAACTAGGGCTGTCAATGGGTACCCATTTCCCCGGCCCACCCTTTCACCTGACCCACATTTTAAGGGCACACTCAGCTTTTAATTTAGCTATGTATCTTCTTATAACTTTTAGTTCAGTTGTAGAGCTTTTTCTTTGTTTCAACAAAAAGTATTTTTGATTAAAAAAAATTGGGCTGAAGCTACGATATTTCTGATACAGCTAGACTTTAATTTTATTGCCCAATCATTCGGGGAGGGGGCAGGGGGGTGTTCAATAGGGGGGTTCAATAATAAGTATAATAATGAGGAATGACATAGTTAGTAATTGACCAAGTTCAGAGGTGGCAGAGTGCTAGTAAAATAGAGAAAAGATTTAGATCGTACTCCAGTTTAATTCTGAATAATAAAATTTGCAGATTTTCTACGGTTCTATACTTCACTATTATCCTATCTTTCTTCACTCTATGGAATCTCAGACCATAGCCAATCTGTTTCGATTATGTGGAGTTTGTAAGAGTACTCAAATTCTCTTTATACTGAAATTCAGCAATTACTCCTGCCAGTGGAGTCTTTATCATTCACAGTTTGGAGTTATTTTAGTACTTGTGCACAATAGGGACGGTTTACTCAAATCCTCCAATATCATAATACCGGTTACCTGCCCAACTAGTAATAGGTAACAAGTAGGGTATGCATAAGAATTTGGGAAATGGGTACCTAATGTGTAAAAATTTGAGAAGCGAGTACAGAGGCAAGATCGGCGTCACCCAAGCTGTTGACAGCCCTAATTGCAATAAGCATGAAGAAGATCCAACAATGGTTGCATCCCCAAAATAAATAACAACAATGAGAGCGGGTTGCCTAGACGCAGCCAACTACTCCTGAAGTATCCATAATTACTTCTTTAATAAGCACACTAAACATTGGAGCAGATATACATGCATATACCCATTTAATCCAATAGGCAGTCAGCCAATTTCAACAAGAAGTTGGGTAATGTAATTCCATCCAGTCATAAGCCTTCCTCAAGTCCACTTTGATGCAAAGCTCCCTTCAGCTATGCTTGAGAAGATAATTGTGAACTCATTCTTGCACCTACAGTATGTTTTCCGAAGTGTTCCTTCCCTTGATAAAAGTCACGTGATGATTACTAATACTAAAAGGAAGAACAAGATCAAATCTATTTGCAAGAATCATTGATATCATTTTGTAAATAAAGTCGCAAAGAGAAATGAGGCAAAACTTGTGGGAGTGTCTAAATATTGGCTTCCTGCTCAGCATATCCTGATGGAGGCAAGTTAAATTTTTGGAAAGAGGTTGCAGCCACAGCATTCATGGCTGTATTGCAGAAACCAAAAAGAGCGTTGACACAAGTTGGTAACCTGGTGTACCTAGTTTGAGTAAACTTTTCGAGATTGTGAATGGTAATCTCCTTTCCATAGGTGCCTAACAGACGGTATTTGTTAGTAGTTTTCATTTCAACTTAGTCCTTACGAAAAAAACTCCTAAGACCCTGTTGACCATCAGGTTGTTATACAACACTTAAACAAAAAGTACTTCACCATTTGAACAAATGTAAATTTCATACCTGCTAATATTACTCATTTCTTACAATGATATTAGTGCAAATCACAAACCTAAAACTAACAACCTTTTCCACTTCTTTTGGCACCAGAAAGACCTTTGAGTGACATCCTTATGTAGGTCACATGAACACTAACATGAAAATATATTGTTCAACTTTGTATTAATTAGATTATTGAAAATATTACCAATAAAAGATGTAGGCAAGGTTTGCTGTCTTGGATCTTGGTCTTAGCTCAGTCAATTAAAGAGATGAGATCTTGAAGAGATTTCGAAGAGGTCTCAAAGAGATCATGTAAAATGATCTCACAATCTCAATCATCCTTAAAACGCTTTTCCACACATATATTGAACAATCTAAGTAAATATTAACATCTATAAACTTTTATACTAAAACCAAACAATTATAAGATCACAAGAATATAATCACATTACCCACTATAAATATCAAGGAATTCACATTACAATAACCTACCTAAACTGCAACTAGTTATGGGAAAAACGTGATACGAAGAGGGACAAGTGGTGGTGTGTGTCCCATAACTTAAAGACAAGCATTCTTTCCATCAATAAAAAAACACCTTTTCTTAAGGATCTCGCAAATATCTCAGTGATCTAGGCAAGGTCTTCCTCGAAAGTGTCAAAACCTTTTTACACCATCTAATGTCTCAATGAAAGCAAGAAATAGAGATCCAAGTTATCGGGAAAACAACAAACCATGGATGTAGTAGGGATAATGGTGAGTCACAAATCATTAAAAATTCAAAAACTTAATAGTACTTATAAACCAAATGCGCATAGATTCAGTTGATTGTTACATATGTTTTTCATAAAAAACACAAAATTTTGGTAAATAATTTTTAAAAACCTGGAAACCAGAACACAGCACCCAATTCTCACTACTTAATTACTCAGGTAACCAGGATACAATTATAATCTATCATAAATTAAGGAAAAAAATGAATGCAAGTCAAAAGAAATGCAAAAACATAAAAAAAAAGTGTGCAAAGTAATGTATCTATCAATGATAGAAAGCACAAGTATGCCTATACAGCATGTCAATTATAATGACAATAAAAGAGAATATCTGCAAAGTGAAAACTCAAATGCACATAAAATTGACGATAATGGACACTTAGCTACATATTTCACAGAGACATAGAAGATACCATTTTGCTATACATGGTATGCAAAATCTCTTGCTTTTACATTCCGTACATCTGACAACCCTTCCTTTGTCATTTCTCTGGCATTGATGGCACATGTTGCTTAACCCTCCATTCTTAGCTCGCATTGGAAAGCCATCCTAAAACCAGACGAAAATTCAACTGATTAACAATGAAAGTTTTACAGGAAGAAACTATGAGTTTGCATAAAAATAAAACAGAAGTTGGCAACTGAAAGAAGACACATAAAGAACATCATGTTACTTCTGTTTCACTGGTCTTTTGTTTTTTAATATGGATCAAAGGTTGTGTCCGCCTTTGACGGAGGGACCTCGATTTGCACACACCGTCAACCACCTCATCCAAGGCAATTGACTTTTCTTTCGTGATGCCTCTTTTGGTATTGTTTTCTCCTGCCAGATTTTCCGGTTCAGGATCCAGTGAAGCAGAACTCTCTTCCATCCCAGAAGGCTTGTCCTCGTTTCCAATCTTCTTCTTCTCCTTCAAAGAGACTAAAGCTTGAACGGTCTCTCCCTCTTCCAAAAACATGCCTTTTACAGTCTGCTTCCCCCTCCTCCTTTTCTTCGAAAAATTTTGTCCTTTGGCAACAGCGATCATCCTTTCACTTGCATTCAAATCCTTGTTTAGACCCCTCTTTCCGGCCTTTCTATCATTGATTGATGACTGCCTGGCTTCTTTAACCCTACGAGAGCTGGGCTGATGCTTCCCGTCACCCACCGTACGCTCTAGCTTAAAAGTGTCATCTTTTTCTGTTTTCGTCTGTTTCTTCTGCAGAATTGCACCTTTCTCCTTGCCATTCAAGTGTTCATTTTTCTGAAGTTTTCGCTTCTTCATTGCAGTCGCACCTTTCTCTTTGCCCTCCAAGTTTTCATCTTGCAGACCGCTCTTCTCTGAAATTCCTCTCACCAATTTCGGTTGTTTCCCCTTCGGAACCACCTCTTCCTCTGTACTTTCATCCTTTACACCATTCTTCTTCTTGTCACTCTTCTTCCTTCCCCTTGCAGAGCTTATCCCCACCCTATCAACACTCGGCCGGCTGCCCTCCCTGTCGATCGTACTCAATTTTCCACCGGATTTCCCCTTCGACTCGATCACGCACCCACCCTCGTCCACCATCAGGGGCATAAATTCCTCCCACTCCTCTTCCTCCGACCCTTCATATTCCACGTAACTACCCCGCTGCTTCCCCCTTTTCCTCAGACAAATCCAGTCCTTCCTCTCCACCTTCACGCCAATGCTGAACGCAGCATCCGCCCCACCCCCCCTCTTCCGCCGCCGCTTCCTCCCCCTCTTCATCTTCTTCTCCTCGTTCTCATCCCCGGAGTTCGAACTTTCCACCTCCCCAACTCGCCCTTCCTCCTCCGTTCGACCGCCTGAAACCCTAATGACCTCTTCGGCCTCCTTCCCCAATCTTCCAGGTCCAACAGGGTGGCTCGGCAGCCCATCGAGCAAAGAGCTTCCCTCTCCTTCTCCTCCGCTGATCGGAGGAGTAACCGGGACATCGGCCGGCGGAGGAGAAGCGGGTCCGGCGTCTGACGACATTCGGTAAACCGGGCACGGACAGTCCGGTGGGCGGGAAACCGGGTACCGAGTCCTGGCCGAGGTTTTGAAAAAAACCGCTAATTAATCCCGCCAAAAAGCCCAAAACGGCAGGCGGCTCGTCAAAGGCCAACCGCGGTACGGTCATTTATATAGAGAGAGCGAGCGGAAAAGTCGGGTGGATTTGGGCCGTTAGGCGGGAAAGAGCTGGCGGAAATGGTTCTTGGGCCCTGTGCGGGCCCATAAAGGGTGAAATGCTCGATGTAAATAAAATCGATGCAGTTACGGGGAAGTGTCATACAGACCCACTACCTTCTACGCGTGTATAAAAAAGTTAAATAGATCAATTTTAATTCAAAGACTAGGGAACATAAATTGCTACCGATTTGAGTTGGAATGTTGGATGAGTAAGATTAATGTTTCATTTTAGAAGAAGGATAGTAGAAGGGGCTCCTGTAAACGCTAGAGGGAAGATACTTATGCACAACTCTATAATGAGCACAATATGAGCCACTTATTGCATAGTGTCATGGAGGCGTGGGATTATATGGATTGACTTGTTGCAGGCTTGCAGCCCGTTTCCATTACAACGCACCCCTAGGGAAACGTATTTCGTTCTCCTCCTTAATAATAAGTCAACATAAGTTATGTAATCATTTTCCACATTAATAATAAGTTGAACATAAGCTATATATATATATGGACCCGTTGATATTTAAGATGGATAGTGCACATGCTAACATATATTAGCGATAATTGTCATGCCCCCTAACCTAAAACCAACAAGAATATGTGATAACTTCTAATCAAACCCTATATTATATTGAAATTTGCAGTTGGAACCATTGCTTTATTCAAAAATGATTCAAATAATTAATATAAACAAATAACTACTTTTCATTATAGCTATAATTGAGCATTCGTCTACAAAATCACTTTGCAATGGCATAAATATGTCTCAAACTAATAAAAGAAATCTACCTGCTAAAAATGAAATGTCATCAAAATAATATGAAGTTTCTAAGTGTTCCTTCAATTATTTACTCCTAACTAGCCCTTAGTAAACCTTAATCCCCTACTCATGCTCCTCTCCCCGCATTACAAATCACCCTAAGCATATGTGTTACACCATTATACAGGGGATCTCGAAGGGTTCTAAAAAATAAAGTAATGGTTAGTTTAAACTCAATAAGGTTTTGAAAAACTTACATTAACATTACACATGTTTCAACATTCACAACAAAATCCTTACACAATCTAAGTGTAAGTAAATCTCATGAATATAATTCAAAACCTTACATAAGAAACAAGTGTAAATTAATTTTAAGAATTTGTCACAATACAAAAAAACGAGTGTAACTACAAAAATTTGTTACTTGTCACCTATCATTTCAAATACCAAAAATACTAGAAATATTGATCATGTCTAGGGCTGCATCTCGGGTAGGGTGAGATTGGGTACTATAGTACCCGACACTACATGAGATTGCAAAACCCGACCTTACCCAATATAGAACCCGAGATTGCCAAACCCGACTCTACCCGAGATCAAACCCGACCCCTACCCGAGAACCTAAGATAAAACCCAAGTCAAATTAATTTCTACTAAATCTAACAATTCAAATAACAAATCTACTATCACATAGCACCATTAAACCTTTTACTTATAAAAAAATAAGAATTACTACTTATACTGAATTATTGTTCCTTGATAAATATTGTATGAAGCATATTAGAAATTTATATAGAGTTAGCCACATCATGATGCCCAATCCAAAGCAATTAGAGTAATGAGATTAGGATTAATATGGTGATGTATAATGCCGGTCGGTTGGGTTGGGTTCTCGAGTTTTTCTTTAAACCCGATCCAACCTGAAAAGGATGCAATTTTTTTTTTCAAACCCTACCCGCCCCGAACCCGGTCAATTTCGGGTCAGTTCCACTTGGGTTGGGTCGGGTCCGGGTTTTTTGTGCAACTCTAATCATGTCAGTGCATAATAGCCATGGCTAACCTGATGCCAACTTCATAAGTCTCAATAAATAAATTATCTCAATCATCTCAGCCATCAATTCTAATTTTTGTCCACATTACTATGAGTAGGAGAATAACTTTCATGTGTGACTATTAACCAATGAAAAACAATGTAATTTTTGCAAAGAACATGATATTATACTAAATCAACCTCTTTTTTACTCACATTCTCATTTGGTTTTTCAAAATGAGTTTATTTTAAAAAGTCAAATGCAGAAAAAAAAACCCTTTGGAGCTATTAATGTGGGATGGTGTGGGATTACAATTTTTGTCAAATCATACTATTATTTTGGGATGGAGTATGAGAATGTGATAATCAAATATTGGGTCATCACATAATTACCTCAGTACTATGAAGTATGCCGCTCCTCATCCACACAATGAAGTAAAAGCTCATTGAGTATTATACATGTCAAAATTCGATAAATAGCAAGTTAACCCTCTAAGCACAATTCTATAATTTCTTTAAAAATAAATAATTGAGTATAGTTGGTTCTCACGCTAGTAATTACAATTACTTACAAAATTGTAAAAGTAAGAAACTAGATCCCACCAGTACAATATTGTCCTCAATCCTCTATTGACATCCTAATCCTGTGGGTCCTCACCTGAAGAACTTGCAACCAAACAACCACAAAACATCTCCTCCCCTTGGAGGAAGTTTACAAAAGAGCAAAAGTATTATTTAATATTTTTCGGATCGGGCCAACATCACCAAAAGTTAGTTACCTACGTACTCATTAGACAACATCTCTAATATTTCTAACAAGATCAAATCCAGACTTAGTTATGTCTAGAAAGTACAGTATCTCAAGAAGCATAGCATCACGCATGCTATGTTTTAGTATTTTCAACCAACCTACATTTTATGTTAGTCATTTAATCGTTCCACTTGTTTTAATCAAATAATAAATATTAAATAATTATATTAATTACCTATCAAATCATTGTTCTATAATTAATATCTTCGTCTAATCCCAAAGACAGAGAGACTCATCAAATGTCAACTTAAGTGACAAATGATACAACTAATATGGACCATCCTCAAAAAGGAACCATCAATAATGCGGCCCTAGAATCCACTACGAAGTGTCATAACCCAACCTAGCCCATAAGGATCTGACAAGAGTGGAATGGCAAGACCCACAACTACACATGAACAGAAGTGGTAGGAGAAGCTAACCAAGCAAGATATTAGCTTATCCAAATGCATGTACACTAAATGATTTGAAAAAATCGATGGTGAGCCTAGCTAGCTCACACAAAGCTCCCTCCAACAGGGAGGTACAACTACACGGTCAAATGAACAACTTGTCAAAAGAGCTAAGACTTAGAAAAACCATTTTGAACCCTATCTTCTTCTTCAACAAACAAGGATTATGATTGATTGTCCCAAACCTTATCAGTCTCTTTCAGACTAGAGTCAAAAATCAAAACTACCATCGGTGCATTAACCTAGGCAAAACGTTAGGTCAAAGGCCTTGTTCACTTTATGAACTAGTCTTAGACCCCTTCGAGGGTATTTTAATCTTTATTTTTATTAGATGTTATTTTTCAATCTAAAGCTATTTAACCTCATTGATTAATCTTAATAAATATTAAGTTAGTGATAAATTACTATCACAACAACGCTAGGAAACATTAAGCAAATGAAAGCATAAATAATACAAACCTACACAGATCTAAACGAATCATAATACAAAGGCCCAAACTCAATTATAACACTAAAAAGACATATACTCTCGTGCCCTTACTCTCTTCGGGTTAGGAGCTTGTATTTTCATAAAAATATGTTATAATGCACCTAAGGGCACATGGTAATTTTCTCACGTTGGACATGATCCCTTCCGTTCTTAGGTAAGTCTTTGACCTCTTAAGAAGTTTTAGTATCAAATTGACCAGTCAATTCCATTAACGCAAATGAGACCAATCCGCTCAAAGGGTATTTTTGTCATTTTGTTCAGGGTTTCCCAAAACTCTAATAGATTCAAAACTAATCTCAGGGGTATTTCTTGATGTTATGGACCAAAGGTAATTTTCTTGCCATTACGGCGTCGTAAACCCCTTTAATCAACCCTAGTTTATTTGATGGTTTTACCTTAACCCCAAAGGTAAAATAATTAATTACCTATTTACTAGGATTTTTCCCAGTTTGTAGATTGTTATATAATTATGTTACATATACACCTATCACTTAAATTTTTCTTTACTTTTAAACCCACTCCTAAGCCCCTGAATCGTGTCATTAAAAATTATTATATGATTCAAATTATAAGGGTAAACTGGTCATTTTAAAGTTGTTGGGATTTTTCTCAAGTCTGAAACTTGGTCAAAACACATGTAAAAGTCTTTTGGATCTAACGGTAATTTTTTCAAATTCTTTTGAAAAGTAAAAATACCTAAATAGGACCTGGTTTTGTACTTTTGTCCCTTATTTTTAACCCGGCCTTGACCTAAGCCAGGCTCAGCCTAATCGGGTCCTTGCCAAATGGGTCGGGTGACACGACCCGACGACCTGCTTTGTGGGTAGTTTCTCTTGTTGTTGACCAAAAACCTCTAGCCGACAAGGCGGCCGACCACCGGGGCAAACCGAGGGGCTAGCTCGACTGAACTATTGTCTCATGGTGAGTCCGAGAGTCCCAGTTTCTTCATTCGTTTGGATCCCAATCTAGACCAGTGTGGCCATCTTCTCCATGCACGACCAGAGGCTTCATGCCCTTGGATGACGCGGTGATAGATAGTCAAGGGCCGGCGAGGGATGGCTCAACTGAATTGTTGTCGCACGGCGAGTATGGGAAGCGAGGTCCCATCGTAGTCTGGAGAAATGCGACCCCCATCTCTTTGTTCCTCTCTATTGTTTATTTTTGTGTACCGACCCGAAAGCCTCCTCGGCAATGGCCGAATCCGCTGGCTGTTTGAAGTCGGAAGACGGGGGCGGGGGTGCTACAGCCTCCTCCCCGGTGTGTCCTACCGGACACCAAGGAGGAAGAAGGGGAAGGGGAAGTGCCCAACGGCCAGCCCTTTCCTTGCCTCCCTTTGACATGCTGGCATCATCCAAGGCTATGACAACAGGTTTTGCATTGACTAGTGACCAACTAGCCCACCAACCAATCTGCTCGTAGGTGACTCCACACCGATTCTCAATAAATCAATATTAAATGGGAAATTCTTCTACCTTAAATCCACAATTAAGCATAGATCACCCTAAATTAACCCTAAACACTTAAAAAGTAGTGTTAATAAGTGAGCATACCTCATCAAGATTCCAGTCTTCAAGCTTGCTCCTCTCCGACTTCGTCTCCAGCCGCCTTCGCCAAAAAACTTCCCTAGCGCCTTCTTACCTCTCCTCCCCTAAGGACCAAAAACTCCCCCCAATTGAGCCTTAGGAAGCTCGTTTTATACTCATGGGGACTAGGAACTCTAATCCCCTTAGAAGTTTGGCCAAGGTCGACCACTTGAGCTATATTTTAATAATTCTCATCACTTTAAATAACCGGGGCCCCAAAATTAATTAGACGGCCCAAATACATGTCTAAGTCGGGTAAACATGCACTCTAAGATAGGTTCAACTTCGAATGGTCATATCTCCCTCATCTGAACTATGATTTGCGCATTCTTAGTGGCATTTTAAAGCTCTTTTTGTCTACTTTATAACTAAATTGGTAAGTAATAAATTCCATATATTGAGGAAGTTATTATACCAAAAAGGTCAATGGTCAAACACCTTATTTTCTACATGGTTAGGTTTTGAAACCTAGGAAAATCCGGGATATTACATTAACAATATTGTGTCATTCTCACTAACGCCTCATCGATGCATCGTTCACACTGCTGATAACCAAAAGCCACATGCCTACAACACACGCATGCTTAAGCATTGTTCATCTTTTTCCTTTCATCAATGCAACCACCGACCTGTTGGTAACTTCACCAATGATCAAAATCATGCCTATATGCTCTCTTTTGTTTCATAAAACCATATTTATGTATATACTCATTAGAAGTCTTTAACAAGAGAAGAAATCATCGACCCAAACTATAAATTTACTTGTTAATACAATTAAATCCATGAATTTGACTCAAAAGACTGTAAAAGCTCATAGACTTCACTTCAGTCGATGTTATATTCAACACAAATCATGAAGAGCATGATGAAAATCCAAAACTACATCAATTCAATAAAATCTTAAGTTTAGAAAGTCATCGATCTTGAAACTAAGTATTACCTAATTTTTGGCATTCACCTCTGTAAGATCCCTAATCTTGAACCGGTTTATTTTAATGCTTATTTATCGGTCATCGTGTGGCTTAAGCGTTTTCTAATTAATTTGGTGGTTTTAAAAAATAAATGGGTTTATGAAGGTTGTAATCAAAACCAACTTTACAATTATTGGTTCTAAGTGGTTTTGGGTCAAACCTGAATTTTTGGGATTTTTCTGATTTTTTACTAATTTTTCAAAAATTAGGGTTTGGTGGGACCCCCTGTGGGCCCCACCGACAAAATTGAGATTTTTTGACCAAATTGACCCAGACATCAACACAAGATTATATAAAAAATTTCATGATTTTTTCGGATTTAATTAGTTTTTAAATTATCAAAATACCCATTTTTAGCTCAAATTTCTATTTATACCCCACTAGTTAATTAAGTACACCCCAAGCCCTACTATAAATAAAAAGGGCAGAGTCATTTCCCTTTTGGGAATAGGATGGGAGAAGGTGATTAAGGCTTAGTTCCCCAATTAGGCCCGGATTAGAAAATGATTAAGGTATGTTCTTATTTAATCAAGCCTAAACCTTAGGTTTTCTTCTATTCTATTCTTAATCCATCTTTTCCCCTTTAATTTGATTTGATTTCAAGCATCAAAGTCACTGATTTACTCCCTTACTTCAAACCCTACTTCTCAAAATTTGTTTTTTATGCTTAACAAACCCTAGATCTAATATTTCTTTAAGGTTTTCAAGGTTAAATCAATTTTTAATGGAGTTTAACTTAGACACTATGTTTTTGGAAGGTTTTCAAGAAGGGTGAAGGTCAAATCTAAACCAAAACAAGTGGCAAGGTAATGGGTCTTCAAAATCTCAATTTTATTATGGTAAAATTTGGATTTTTCATGGTTTACTTGGAATGATTTGCTTGATTTAGGGCTCTAATGGTGGGATTAGTATAAATTAATTTCTTGTTCCGATTTCTTAGGGTTTTGTCTTAAGATGGTATAGATTAATATTCTGGAAAGTTTGATGGAGTTTTAATGGCGTTTGGGACTATAGATGAAGGTTTTAAGTTGCTTAATTGCTTTAATGGAGTATCGGTTTTGAAATTCGAAATGAAGAAGAAGGTCAAAACTGCTTTGTTGGCAATCGAACGGCATTGTAGGGCAATCGATCGGCAACACTATAGTTTTGACATATTTTCAATATAGCCGAGCGAACTGCCTTGTAGGGCGATCGAACGGCTATACTACTGAATTTGGCCATTTTATGCATGTTACTTCTTTTGATATCTTTATGTCAAATATCTTTTTTATGATTATGTGGAGTGATTTGAGCTAGAATAAGCTACTGGAAGTGCATGTTATTGATGTTTAGAATTTATGGTGTATATTTAAAGTCAATGTGAAATGGTATGTAGTTAGATATACATATTAGAATTGATATCTTGAAGATATGAGTGAATGATTCCCTATGGGTTAAGCATGATTTTAGTAGAATTACAACATGCTAATGAACTTATATGTCATTATATGATGGGGTTAAATTATGGGTGAATGATAGTGTTATGCCTAAACTCAAGTATGAGGTGAATGTGCTTACATATGTTTAGCATGTGGTTACGTTTGACTTAATTGATTGTGTACCGGATTAATCAGTCGATGAATTAATAGAAACTTGGTTGGTTCGAAAGACATCTTTTCAATTTTAGTTCTTGTGTGGAACATGTGTACTCCCTGGGTTGAGTCGAGTCAAAATGAGATTATATGAGGACGAGTAGTATACTTGTCTTGCGGTTGAGATTTACTTATTGAGATAGTCACATTTGGACACTGAGCACCCAGAGTGGTATGCCTTTGTACACCGGCTACCACATGTCCTAGGTTCCTTATGTGGGAATTTGGACTCCCCCCACCGCAGGGATGTCTTTAGCGAACACCCTGCTTTAGGTTCCCTATGTGGAATTTGGACGTTCTTGGCCAGAATTGTTCTTAGCAAGCAGACCTGCTCTAGGTTCCCTTTGGGGAATTTGGATTTCCCGTGTGGATTATCCTTAGCGAGCAGAGGGGCTAACTACCCCTACATCTTGGTTTCTCTTATGGAATTCGGACCATGTCCAAAGCGGGCAACGCCCCAGGTTTTCGGTTAGGAAATCGGACCACGTCCAGCCTTTATGGCAATTGATAGTGTTTACTCCTTGATGGAGGTATCATCATTTGTTGATAATGCATGTGTATGAGATAATATTATGCCCATGTCACACATGTCGTGTACGGATACTTGAGATTATGTGACACAGGTGGATGTAGTTTATTATGATTATACAAGTATGCACTATGTGATAAAGTGTGATTGAGACACTATTATGCAGGTTTATGTGATATGAATACATGATCAGAAAGTGTGATTGAGACACTATTATGCAGGTTTATGTGATATGAATGCATGATTAGAAAGTGTGATTGAGACACTATTATGCAGGTTTATGTGATATGAATGCATGATCTGAAAGTGTGTGATTGAGACACTATTATGCAGATTTATGTGATATGAATGCATGATCTGAATTGTGTGATTAGGACACTGTCATGCAGGTTTATGGGACATGGTTATATAATCAGAAAGTAAGTTAGAAATACTTCTCAGTCGGTTTATGCATGCTAATATACTTGATTTGGTTAGATGTGAACTATTACCTATGCAGGATGAATGTTAGATTATGACTTGAATATTTATGACTTGACTTTACTAGGTATGTCATATGCATGCTAGCTCTTATGTGTATGGATAAATAGGGGAATGATCAGAAAATAGAGTATATTGTCAATCATGGATCTGAATTAATATATTGCTATGCCGATATATTTTTCTGATTACTACCGTTATATCCAAACCATTATTGAGTTTTTATACTCACCCCACTTTCCTTGTTTTGTTTTGGGGCTGTGTGGCGTGACACGCAGACGGTAAGGATCCTCTGTATGAGGAAAGGTCGGGGAGAACTTGGGAGTAGACGTGGAGATCTCTAGATGTTGCATGTTCTTTGATTTTTGTTATGATGTTAGAACCCTTGTGGACTGGTTCTTGTTCCAGACTTGTGCTACATTATATCTTTAATTTTGTTTAAACTTTGTTTTGAGCCTAGTGTAGGCCATTGATTAATTAGTATGTGGGCTTGAGATTTGTAGTTTAATTAGAGTTAAAGTAACACTTATGGTTCTACCTATTTACTCTTGCTTAAATGTAACATTCGAGAATTTTCTAAATTCCTGAAGTCGTACACGTGGAAATTAGGGTGTAGGACCCCTTGATCTTCTTGTGGGAATAACTTGATCATCAGTTGGAAATGGTGGCTGAATCATATATGGATGGAAAATAGACAGAAAGAGCTTCAAAACGCCACTAAGAATGCACAAAACGGAGTTTGGATGAGGGAGTTACGATTATTCGAAGTTAAACATATCGTGCGGGACCCGTTTACCTGAATTAAATGCGCGAATTGTCTGTTTAAGTTGCGATACGGGCCCGATCAATTACTATTCCGAAATTGTGTTTTTTGGGGCTCAATTTCTCATGGGATTAGGAGCCCTATTCCTATGCCTATAAATAGAATTAATTAGGGCTTTTTTGGGGGTCTTTTGCCCGATTAGAGCAGAGAAAGGGAGAGCTTTGGACGGTGAAAGAGATGAAGGAATATTCCGGCGAAACATTGGCGATGATGGATCGACAACGAATTGGCAAATTGAGGTAGGATCCTTATATTAGACTTGAAGTCGAACTTGGCGGAGGTTTTAGTTCATTAAATATGAATGGAAAGGATGATTTATGCAATTTTTATTTCATTAGTTTTAACCTTGCAGCGACTGTTCCTAAATTTATTTAAATCAGTGATCCATCCGTTCGCCGGCTGGTTCTTCTCGGCGGAGACCGGCCAGTCACTGGCTGGACTCGGGGCCAAGGTGGTCAGAATCGCCATTGGACGGCGAGCTGACCAGTCTCGGCCCTGCGCCCAGCCGAGGCGGCGGCTAGAATGGCCGGCAGTAATTGCAGGAAGGCGGAGCTTTTGGGCCACCGGACGGAAAAGGTGTAGCCACCGACCGCCGGCGGGGCCATAGCCAATAGAATCGCCGCTTAACGGCGATTCATCCCAGCCTGGCCCTGCGGCTGGTGTTACTCCAACGGCGGCCAGCAGATGTGGCCAGGGATCCAGATCCGATCTGGGCGCCGTTGGACGGAGCACAGGGATATGGGCTTCCGCCTCGGCAGCCCTGGGTGGGCGACTTGGCCCATGCCGGAAAGCTGGACCGGCGGTGGTAGACTTGCAGTCCAGCCATCATCCATGACCCTGCGGGCGTCTCCGCTAGGAAGATGACCCGTAGGTGGGTCAGCAAGTCTGGCCCAATTTCGGGCCGAACCGTTGACCCGGCTCGGGTTGTTTTTTAAAAAAAAATTGAAATAAGGAGGGGAGTGAACCGGGTCCGGTTCGGAGGGTTAAAAGTGTCAAAAAAATTCTAGAAAAATACTCATGTACCTGGAGAGGTTTGGGACTATTCCGACCGAGTTTCAGCTTGGGGAAAAATCCCATAGATTGTGAAATGACCTTTTTACCCCTATTAGCTAATTATCGTATAATATTCACTTACCCGATTTTGCGGCTCCGGTTCAGGGGCCTATGAGTGGATCTAAAAATTAGGAAAATTTTCAGTGAGAGTTTAATAGGTAACCTAATTATAGGCCAAACATTTTGGTGAGGAAAAATCACAGTGAATAGGTAATTGACCATTTTGTCCCTAGGGTTAATTATTAACCGTTAGTCAAAACCTGGGTCGATTCAAGGGGTTCACGACCCCGTCACATGCCAGGAAAATTACACAGAGGCTATGAAGCCTAGTAGTACCCTTGAGTTAAATTTTGGACCCATTAGATGTCATTAAGGCCTTAAACCAAATAACAAAAATACCCCTTAGAGTGGACCCGCCCACATTCGTGTGAATGGAAGCGTGAGTCGGTCTGAGAGTGGAGCCTTATGAGAGATCAATGACTTAAATTAATAGAAGGGTAGTAAAATGACTAGAATGAACCAAGGGAGGGTGGTGGAATTACCATAATGCCCTTAGGGGACAGTATGTTCTATTTCTGCTAAAACGGATAACCTAGCAACCGAGCGTTAGGGTGCCCTAGAATGATGTTAATTGGCTTCAAAAAGAAGGGGTGTGACCAGCAAGTGACACGAAGACCTTGTCAGGTCATAGTGTCACGGGAAGCAAGAGGAATGACCCTAATTCTTAAGGCTTAGGGCAGTGGATTACTCGTGTCTGCAACCGAGTACGTCGATCGACTAGAGTATTAAAAATGTAACTTATGTGATGTGTTGGAGTTGATTACACTCTCAGGCTTGAATTCTCTGAGCCCTGGCCCTGTAAAGGAATGCAACGGGCCTTCGTTTATTATTTATGCATTTGTGTGACTGCATATTATATATGTTGATTATTCTGATGCTTACATTTATTATTGCTATGTTAAGTTATATTAGTAACTTAAGATTAATGAAGATTAATCAAAAGACATGAGTTGTTGTTGGTTTGGAGGGAGAACATCTAATCAAAATAAAGACTAAAATACCCTCAATAGGGTTTAGGACCAGTTCATGAATTTGAATGGGGCCCTGACATAGAATCTTACCTTGGTTAATGAACCGAGGATGATTTTGGGTTGTTCTCTAAGTCATAGCTCAATGGATGAGCTATTTATTGGGTCGATTCACAAGGTGAAAATGACCCAAATAGTTGAGTAGATACCTTGACTGGATGAAAATAATCTAGTCTAAGTTCAGATGTTTGCTTGAGTCAATGGTCATAAAGACCTGAGGCTTCTATGGATAATGCTGGAGATTGCGATATGCTTCTTCATCGCCACGACGGTTTAGGTATTGACCAGAGGGTCTTTACCGCGGGTCTCCCGCAGGTCTTCCCATGACTATTTAGTATGTACGAAAAGCGGAGTTACATGAGCATCATAGAAGACTTGTGTTTCTTGCCAATCTGTGTCCATGAGCACAGTTGGGATCCTCTTCCTCATATTCGTGGCAGGCTATTGAGAGCCCTGGGGACTTAGATCAAGCTGTTGTTAAGCAGCCTACTCCAAGGTTGGAGTACTTTGTTTCGGGATTTCTCGATGGGCGAGTTATCTCTGAGTTATAGATTTGATAGTAGTAATTATCGAATAAGGGATATGAGATAATTAATAACATTGTTTGATATTGCTTGTTAATTAGACAAGTGGAACGATTAAATGACTTACTAAAATGTAGGTTAAATGTACTTAAGCATTGCATGTGTGGTGCTATGCTTATTAGGATAGAGTAGTTTCTAGGCATAACTACGTCTGGATCCGATCTTGTTGGAAATATTGGAGATGTTGTCTGATAAGTATGTAGGCAACTAACATCGGGTGATGTTGGCCCGATCCGAAAAATATTAATTAAACCTTTTGTCCTTTGGAAGCTCTTTTCCTAAAGGCGGAGATGCTTCATTGTGGTTGTGGTTGTTGTTTGGTTTGCTTTGTTGTAGGTTTTCCAGGCGACAACGAGTAAGATCAAGTTTGGCGCGTATAGGATGATGTTTCTTCGTGTCTGCAACTCCGGTACGTATGTGTACCTTTAGCGTGAGAGTCAACTTGTTATTTATATTCAGACGGATGATGGACTTGTAATTAGATGGATGAGCTGTTCTTTATGAATTTTCAGACGTTAATTAATATCATATGATTTGATATTCGTATTTGTGAACCCTAGTTATCATGACCTGGATATTTAATCGAATAGTTTGTTTTGTATTTAAAGGAAAAAAAAATTTGCTACTTACCATTCGTGCTATTTAAAAATGCTTTTAAAAATCTGGGTCGTGACAAAAGTAGTGTGTTTATTCCGTTAATTTTAGATCGCCTGTGATTAGGGCATAAATCTTTCGCTAATCGTTTTCAATCTCCTTGTCGCCCCCGTGTGCTTGACCGGCCCCTGGACCGGGTTCGGCTCGGGTCGGGCTATGCGGGGCATGACAACCTCACTTTTGGTCATCCGCTACTCTCTTCTCTGGCTGCGAGTCTCATTTGAACTTCTTCCACCCCTTCTCATGTTGTTCTTAAGCCTTAAATACTATCATAACTACCCACAAAATCTGAAACTGTTTTATCACCTCGTATTCCAGAGTAAGTGCATGTATGCAGTTACCATTGACAGTTTCATCGACACGTTGATGAGTATATCAATGAAAAATTCTCGAGTTCTATCAGAAAGTCCATCGACATGTTGATGAGTTAGTGATGATTTATATTTTATATTATTATTTATAAAATATGGGGTGTTACAAAAACTCTCTAATTAAGGTCTTTATAAGATATTTATAGGTGATGGGGATTAGGGTTCCTAATCCCCCTAGAACTTGGGTTATTAAACCATCCTTGGGCAATTCAAATTGGCTCCTAATTCTCTATTCCCATCATTCAACTTTAATGGGCCCAAAAGACCAAGTAAAATGCTCAATTCTAAGTCTAATTTGGGTAATCGGGGTCTAGTGTATATAATATAACTTCAACCGGTCATAACTTACTCATATGAATTTTGACTTATGTACTATTGGTGGCATTCAAAACTTTTTCTATCTAGTGTCTAATCATACTAGTATCAACACTTAGCTCAACCTACTCATGGAGTTATTCAACTAATAAGATTAAAAAGGTTAAACTTCTTAAATTTTAACATATCCCATTAGAGAATTAAAAAATTCCTAAATCTTACATTAGTGGTTTAGGATTAGTCAGTGGTATTGATACTACCATGCACTATAATGCATGCGCTATAATGTACACTGTCAATCTCATGGATAAAGGGTTCTCATACATATCTAATGCTTAGCCGAGTGGGGAGCCTAAAAAATGCTTCCCTGTAATAGGGGCCTATTTTAAGCTCATTGCATTCAGGGGCATTTAAAATCTTCCCCTCTATAGGCAACTACGCATAGCTAGTGCAACGCACCCCTAATTGATTAGGCTTAAATGCATCCCACGAAAACAACCACTTTGGGTTGGTGCAACTCACTTCACCAATTCTATTTTACATTGACTTTGTAGTGGTTATGCGATATCAGATCGTAAGTTTATTTCCTAATTTCAGAGATGTAAAATCAATGTGAATCCAAATCATCTCTTTTTGAAAGATCATCAACTCAGCCTTCTGCTATCTCCTGGACAAGGCTGTGTACGTAAACATGAGACATGCAAGTCATAAGTGTAGGCATCTCGGCAGAATTACAGAGGAACAGCATCCACACAGGAGAGGTTGTACGTTATTAGCGTCCTTAAACACCACAGCTATTTAGGGCTTAAATTATACAGCATTGTAAAAATTAAAAATAACTTTTTGGTTGCAGCTGATCGATCACAACGATGGATCGATCCTGTACAATAGGTGCTCCAAAGGTCAAGCGATCATCGGTTGCAACATCTCTTTCTTTGCATCAAGGATTGTCGCAAAGAAAGAGATGCAACTAGAATTTGAAGTTGTTAAAGATTGTTTCCTTGCATCGTTGGTTGCATTTTCTTGGACCTTCATGTGGGATGAGGCAATACATTTCATCTCTGTAATTTCCTGACGATACACCTATCTGCATGTCTAATTCTTTAACTTGGGCTGACAATTCTGTGAGCTTCATTTCTGCTTAGAAATTTCATGACTTTTGCAATGTCGTTCTTTTTTCCTTTTAAGTAATTCTTGGATGGAGTCCTTCACCTTATTTGATTCAGTCAACTCAGTCATTGTGGCGGTTTCCTCGTGAAATCAAGCCTCGATATTTCTCACATTGAGACAAAGCTCTTCTTGTTCATGCAACCATAAATCCATGACTCAACCAAGGGCCGGCTTATTCCAATGCCTCCACTGTTTCCGGACATTGCACGGCTCGATTCTTAAGTGCAGCGTCAATCAAACTCCAACATTGGCACGCAGTCGTTATCTTCCTTTCATCCAGCTGCCTTTCCATGCCAAATCGTCACTGATTTTCAATCACTACATTGGGACGAGTTCTATACATATCAGAAGCAACCAAACCAAGACGAAAACATAACATGATGATTCGTTTGAAAACATTCAGCAATGGAGTTCCTTCAACTCCCACACACATACGAGGCATAATGTAATAGTTTTTTTTACTACTAGACTCAGTCCCGGATGGAGGAGGAAGGTTGGCATGAGAAGGGGCACCCGGCTGTAGAATTGTAGACATTTTTAACACCCTGGATTCTATATTGTGCGTTCGAACTGCTGATGTCCTGTCATTCCCGTAGCACAATCACTACATTCCTCGCCTGTAAGTTCAGCAACCAAAACAGGAATCCAATTTCATGCCGGTTCGAACTTTCAACCCGAGTTCTCCCTTTCCAGTGTCTCTTCCTCTTCCTCTTCTTCTTCTTCTTCATCATCATCATCATCATCATCTTCCTCTTCTTCATCCGCTACTCCACTTCTCATACTAGAAACCAACCCATTAGCATAAACGCCCCTACGACCCATACGAACGAGGTGAAGAAGTCTCCTTCTGGCCTCGTATATGGGATTCGGCTCGATCAAGCACCCTTTATCGTACGCCTCCCTCAGAAAAACGGTGTGCCTCTTCCCCTTGGTCGACAAGTAGAAGATCCCCGGGTGGTCCAGGAACAAGTCCCTTATGTTCAGTTCCATCCCGAACCACTTCCTGAAATGGCTGATTTTCTCAACCTCCACCTTCTTCTCCACCGTCAAGCTCAGGAACTCGTGCCCGATAGCCACCGCCCGCTTCTCCAGTCTCCTTATCTCATTCTTGCTCTGCTTCTTTTTTGTCTTCTTCGACTCCCCCATTTCCTCATAGGGCCCGAGATAAGGCAGACTCTGCCATTCCTTCACTCTACCTCTGAACGTCTTACTCAGCTTCATCCCCGGTGGATACTTCTGCTGAAAGCTATATCGAATTTGACCCAGTTCGTCCGCCTCCTTCAAATCCTCCCCACCAAGGACACTTTCTCTCCATTTCTCCACCGCCGGCTTGAAACCAAAGTTCGACCCGGGCACCAGTGTCAGAATATGGGTATTGGGTTCACTGGGATTGTCCTGGAGAGCAAAAAGGTCTTTCCTTTGTGCAATCACCGAGTCCTCGAAGTCGTCCGGGAGGCCCAATTCCCTCCACAACCTGAAAATGGCTCGAAGGGGCACGGATTTAGACAGCGACATGGACAGTATCCGGAGGAGCCGATCAACAGCAATAGCCTTAGAGGCCGCGTCTGCGGCGGCGTCTGACTCCTGGGCGGATATCTGGAGGGCGGCAGGGGTGAGCTTGACGAGAGGCTGGGACTTGTTGGGGTCGTACGCAATGGCGAAGATGTGAGGGAACTTGCGTACGAAAGCTGGGGCAGTGGGAACGAGGTGGAGGGAAGCGACGGTCTGGGAGAGGCGGGCGAGGCGGGGGAGAGGGAAGACGAGGTCCGGCGAGGCGAGGATGAGGTCCTGGATGGTGAAGATCTTGAGGAGGTGGCGGTAGTCGGCCATGAGCTTCTCGAAGGTGGGATCTCGGGGCCGGGCGGCGACGCACTGGGCCGAAGTGGTTTTGGGGCGGAAGAAGAGGCGGTCCGCTGCGGGGGAGGGGAGGAAGCGGCCTGCGCGGCGGAGCCCGGCGGCCATGGAGTCGGAAGGAGCAACCAACCACTAAGCCAAGGAGGAAGGAGCTGCTGATTAGACTGTAACTCTCCTAGAATTCGTTACTTTTAAGTGGGCTGGGTACTGGAAACTGACGAGTGGGCTTATGATGTGGACTGGACCACCGCCGGCCCAGAGGCCCAGATACAGCCATCTCCTTCACGAGGCTTTGGCCATTTCGATTGAAGTTTGCAGACTTTCCCGGCAACGAGTCTGCTTCGGTGCTGGGTCGAAAATGGTGTGGTGCCTGTCTCCAGGAGACTCCTTTCCAGGTGCTTGCTCTCTGTCTCTTTTTCTGCAGATTAACTTGTTGTAGATTTGGGGAGCTTGCATTTCTTTCATTTTTAAATGGAATTTCAACGAGCTATTGCCTTGTTATAGTCTTATAGATGTGCTGAGAACTGAGAAGGATGACATAGCCTCACTGCTGTGTGTTTCCGTCTGTACTCATCTCACTCATTATTGTCTACAACCTAATGATCGATGACTTTGAGAAGTGATGCTTTTCACTTGATGGCTTCTTGCTACAGGTGCTCTAACACACTTCTTTTTCGCTACTGGAACTTACACGGTTGGTCGGAAAGGTTGATTCTAAGTTTTTCTCCTTTTCCGCTTTGAAGTATCTCCTTCAGCCTCATAAATGACGCTGTTCCGTGGGTTAAGCTTAAATTTCTTTTTCTTTATAGGTTGCGATGTGATTGTTCAAGCGGACAGAGGTATCTCCAGAATTCATGCTAAGCTGGTTATTGGCGCAATGTCTCTTGGAGATTTTCCTGATGTTCGAATAGTGGATGTTTCAAAGTATGGTACTTATGTAAACAAAGAACTTGGTTCAAAGCCAGTCCGTGATCTACCTAGCCAGGAAAAAAGATTGGAAGTTGGGAATTTATTAACCTTTGGCACTGCAACTTTTAGGTGATTTTCTTGATGTCATGTTCCTGTTTTCTTATGTCATCAGTATCATAATAAAAAAGTGCCCCCTTCTAATTTTAAGTCTTTGAAATGACTCCTTGTCTTGGATTTCTTTTTTGGTTTGTTTTCTAATTGATTTCATAAATTTTTGCTGGTAACAATTGCTTTGATTTTGATGTAGGTTTTTAAGTAGTCCAATGGTGTTTTTTGTACATAAATCAAAGTCTAGTCAATTTGATCATGCCTTGCAAGAGATTGTAACAGCAATTGGTTAGTGTTGCTGTTATTTGCTGTTTCATCTTCCTCGTTGTGTAAGCTATTAAGAATTTCATATTATTCTTTTTTTATTAATAATAATAATAACATACAATTCTTTGTATACATTGGATGTCAATTTCTTTATTCTCTATTCAGTGTTAAATATACCTTATCATGTGATTCACTTGCTTGCTGAACAGGTGCAAGCTTTACTTATGATTGGAAGTCTGAGTGTACTTATGTGCTTGCTGATGAAGCATCACTCATCTCATTAGACCTAATTGATGCTATTATAGCAAAGAAACCTATCGTGCATTACAATTGGTTAAAGGTATTTTTCTCAAATTCAGGGTAATATTGACCTTTCTTTGTCCATTTTTTTTATTTTTCCCTGAAGATGTATCGGTAAGCAAATATGCTATTGAGTAGTTCCCTCTATCCACAAATCTGGCTACCTGTGCATCCTTTATTTCAAATTGCTCTTAATTCTTATCATTGTTTCTATCTCTTCTAAGCATAGACATGTAAAACGGCTCTTAGTAGAAAGTACTATCCTTTGGTGCTAATTTTCCAATGTTAATGTTAACACAAAAACGAGATTGGTTCAGGTCTTGGCAGAGAAAAGGATACGCACTGAATTGCCGAGTGTAAATCTGTAGGTTCTTATCTTTTTTCTATCAAGTGAAGTAGAGATCCACACCTTGTATTATTCATACAAACTGGGGAAAGTGATGAAAAATGGTGATCCCTTCATTTTTTTATTTAATGTTTGTGTTCTAGGCATCTTCTAAATTTGACATTTGAAGGAGCATCGGTCAAAATCGTGGAACCTCATCTTCGGGAGAACTGTTTATCTAGTCATACCTTTCTGCTAGGATCATTGCACTTGGTAATATTCTATATTCCTAGATATCCCTTTTTCCTGAAAGGTTTATTCTATTGAGATATTGGAAACTGATGATATGAAAATTGTGCAGTATAAATTTGGTAAAAGGTTACAATCTCTGCTCAAAATATGTGGTGGAAAAGTTGTGCCTATTAATGATTTCTGTTTGAGTGATCAGGTGAATTACCATCCCTTCCTAATTATCTGTGTTACTAGATTTAGGCACATAATTGTGCATTTTATGACATTCTGACACGATTTCTAAACTTGTCTGTTAATAAATGCAAACAAAGTTGGTTAAAGGCATTCAGCCTTAGCTTGAGTTGGTCCCTTATGTTAAAAAGATAGCAATAACATGATGTTATTTAATTCCCCAGCGCATATTTTAAGTGATGTAAATAATATGGTACTGTCTAGCAAGCTATTGCCAGCATGGTAAATGATGTTTTTCTACTACTTGCTAGATTTCATCAGGAGAGAATAATGCGGTGGTGCTTGTAATCCCTTCTGCAGCTGGAAAAGAGTTCCACCAGTCTCATGAGCTTACTTCACTTTCTAGAGTAGATGAAATGAAGTTGGTCGGAGCAGCTTTGTTAGGGAAGCTGGATACATCAGTCATCATATCACCCAGTAGTAAGTATTCTTCCATATGTTAAATTTAATGTTATCAATTTCAAAATCTGTTGCTCATGGTGTTATTTCCTAGGTGAGAGGAATCTGGCCCATTTAGTCATTTAGAGCGGTGTCTCCTTCGTGATGAAACAGTTGCTTATTCAATTATTTTATTCTATTTCAGTTCTTGTCTCATCATCAAATTCCACCAATGAAACTATAGTAGCCGATTCTGATGTGGAGATCGATACAGCTACAACAAACCATGTTGATGTGTCTCCCATATTGCATACAGCCATTAAACAAGAGGATAAGGAAAAGACTGTTGGGACCCAAACTGCAACTGTGGCAGAAAAGATGTTTGTTTCAAGCGTGAAGGACGATAACAGCAGTAAACTCGAAAGAATGCAGAATGAGCCAGAAACATCAGGGCACCAAAGTTCAGACATAATTTACCTACAAAATTTGATTGTACTGGATCTTGCCGTAACATCCGCATCCGGATCAGCATCCAAAAGCAATGTAGTTAACTTCAAAAGCTTCAGAAAGGTAGCTGACTTTCATGGGTAATGACTATTTTTTTTTATCGTTGAAGAAATTCTATTTTTACTGAGAAATTTGCTTGATCAGCTATGTGTGTGATGCTGTGAATGCTATCACCAGTTGTTGGGACTTAGACTATCTCAACATTATTTGACTGATTAATCATCTAGTCAATTCAACTTGCAGAGGGAGATAACATCTGGAAATAGCTTCAATAATCTTGTTCAATTCTCTGAAGATCCATATAAGTAAGTGCATCTGTTTTTTCCTTCGTTTTTTTTTTAAAATTCTACAAGGATATGGCAGACTGAAAATTCATTGTCATCCACTACATATGTTGTAAACTTTTATTTTTGGACAGAGAATCTGAATGCGAAACAGACATAGCCGAGTACAGGAGACAAGAAAAGAAGCGAAAGCAAACCGAAGCTCTTGTAGAGGAATTGTTCAATGCTGAGAAGGTAAAAATGAGATAAACTTATATGCTGATTTCTGTCAAATGTGATCTCAGCTTTCAAGCTCCATGACTGTATATTTTTGTTCCATTTACCATGAAGATTTAATGACATTGTACATTGTTTTCTTTGAAATGTGAGAAAAAGATAAAAAGATCTGTATGAGATTATTAAACATAAGGAATTCTGAAAATGTTTTTTTGTTTACCCAATTATTTCATAACTCCTCGAGTGTTATTGTGGATGTTCGCTAGGTCCCAAAAAAGAGAAAGGAAGTAGTGCACAGAAGTTCTTATGGAGCTTTGTACTAGTGGATAGTGGAGACATGTCAACATATCTCATCAACAAAGCAAATCCAGGGATGTTAAAAATGTGCTTGTTCATGGTATGATTGGTGATGATAATTCCTTGTCTCCCTCTTCATACTTTTGGGATTTCTTACCTTTGCAGCAGAAGGAACTCGATTTGTTGTTAATTTGCTGATACCGCATCTTATGTTGGACGTACATCATGCATTCTCAAATTATATTTTACATGTTTTAACTTAGCTCAGGTTTATGATGATGATGATGAATTTTCCACTGACACCAAATCTACGAAATTATCAGGTGAAAAGACGGGATGGTGCTGGTGTAGTCTTCTGTCACATACAAGTCATGGCATTTTGTATGTCATTCAGAAAAGTAGGTGTGGACCATGCGGTGGTGAAATTTGTATAATGTGTTCGAGTAGCCTTCTTCTAGACATTGTAATCTTCACTGATTCAGTATCTATTACAGCAAGATGCACTATTATTGCCTCCAGTCAGGGTAAAGGCTTTTCGCCTACGTATAAACTGTTAACATCAGTTTTTCTTAACTCAGAATGCAACTGTTGTTTCGCCTTACACCCATATGGTCCAAGTCCAAAAACTTTCCCCCCTTTGCACATCATTCATATCATTCGAAGTCCGAAGAGTTGACAAGAGGAACTAGGTTTTTTTGTGGATCATTCTTATGCAGATTTAGTCATGAACTTTTCGCAGGACGAATAGATGGGTGGCCGAAGGAAGAATGATAGCAGGAGGTATTTCGGGTGAGAAGGCACCAAATATGGCCAATGAGGCCCATGGAAGAAATCGATGATAGGAAAACAAAATCAATCCTGGCTGCACCAAATCACCCTGAGGCGAGGGCAGGTCCTTACAGCTTGGATCGTCGTTTCAATATTGACACCCATAGACTGGGCATCTCCCCACATCACCCAGACCCCTTTGGCTCAAGTTACACCTCTATAGGGAACATGTTATCGCAGGCTTGCCATGCATCCATTGCACATATCTACTTTCGAAAGTCCTGACCTCCCCTCCTGCTAGAGCATTCACCATTCTCCATCTGGAGTTCCACTCGGTGGTAGGCACTCCTCACTGAGAAAACCCCATTGGATGAGATGAGCCAGCGCACGCCAAAGAATCCAGGGCAGTAGAAGACTGGGGAAGGGAGGAGGAAAGGGGAATGCTAAGGATTTCCTGGTAGTTGACAGAGAGGAAAATTTCCTTAACCCCTGATCAATAAGGTCACAAACTCTAGCTTCGATGTCCAGTCTCCTTGGCGGGTGAGGCTTTAAAAGATGTGGGATGAGGGATCCATTTGCCTTTCCAAACTCGAACTCTGCACCTATCACCAATCCTCCATATGATTCCTTTTTCTGAAAGATATCTTCCCGCCAAAATGCTTCCTGGCACAGAGGTGGGAAGGGCGAAGTCCAAGCAATTTTACACCAACAGAAGATCTAGAGAAATCATGAAATTGATAGAAAAATGATTATTGAATGAGCCATTTGATTGACATGAACTTGATTATAGTTATTCTTAGAAACAGTTCATCTGAGTAAATTTCTTTAGTCTCTTCTGATTTAGATATAGATATTTGGTCATATTGTCATATCAACCGTTTATTAACTGCAATGACAGTTGGTTAGAATCAAGTTGGTTTGATCATCAACACCTAGTAGAACTTCACAAGGTACTTGTTGCTTCATCTACTACCCAGCATTTAATCATCATAGAATAGAAGAAAGAGGCCGTCATCCATGAAGCACAATCACATTTAGAAAATGGGAAGAGATTTTCGTGTTAATTTCATAAATGAAAGGCTCACATATATTCTTTATGCTGGACTCATTATCAGTAGAATATTAAAAATACTTCTTAAAAAATGAGGGGCGCTTTGTTCTTAATTTGATGTATGATATTTATAGCAAGATGATGAACCTGTCTGCCATCACACCTTGAATGCCCCAGGAGGTGTATTCAGCCGTATAGGTACATGGGAAGAAGATGTTTTGTCCTCCTACCCTACCTGGTATCCGCCAACATATCCACCATCAGGTAGGGTAGGTAGGAACTAGGATCATGAGGATGATAGTGTACACACTTATGTATATATGCTATGCTAGCACATCACTTTGTGTTAGCCATCGATTTTCATGATCAATGACTCCCTTCTCCCTTTTACAAGGATATCCGAGTGAACATCCTCATTTTCTTTTCAGCCCCCCAATTGTGAGCCTAATGACATGACATCAAACAACAAAATAATCTCAGAACCATGGAAGAATATGCTGTTCACTGTTACCACTGATTCTCTCATCCAACTTCCAACAGCTAGTCCTCACTCCCTCTTCACCTTCACAGCAGAGTGGGTCCCCTACTCATTCAGGCCCCACCCACTCAGCCACTCTGCTTTGTTTGCGGAATTGAAAGGGGGAGAGTTTGAACCAGAGAACCAAAAATCTGTCCTCTGCCTCTCATTCGCCCCCGACCCTTATCCCCAAACCAATCCCCAGAAGAAGAAGAAAAAAAATGCCTCCTTTCTCCTCACCTCTCATTTCCCGCCACCCCACTCCTCTCTCCTCCTCCCCTCGCAACTCCACTGAGCCACCACAGTTGTGGCCGAGAGGGTGCTCTCAGTAGCATCCAACACTTTGCTCCGCCATGGCGTGCTCCAATCTCACCATGATTTCATCTAAAATTGCCGATCCACTTTCCCTCTCCTCCCTCTCAGCCATCTCCGCCCCTCTCCGCCTCCCCGCCGCAGCCTCCCTTCCCGGCCACCGCCCCTCCCGTATAGAGTGCGGTCTCCGGGAGCTCCGGGAACGGATCGACTCGGTGAAGAACACCCAGAAGATTACTGAGGCTATGAAGCTGGTGGCCGCCGCCAAGGTGCGGCGGGCGCAGGAGGCGGTGGTGAACGCGAGGCCATTCTCGGAGACCCTGGTGGAGGTGCTATACAACATAAACGAGCAGCTGCTGACGGACGACATTGACGTGCCCCTCACCGACATCCGCCCCGTCAAGAAGGTGGCCCTCGTCGTCGTCACCGGCGACCGCGGCCTCTGCGGGGGGTTCAATAACTTCATCATCAAGAAGGCCGAAGCTCGCATGGCCGAGCTCCGCGAGCTCGGCCTCGACTACACCATCATCAGCGTCGGCAAAAAGGGCAATAGCTACTTCATACGCCGCCCCTACATCCCCGTCGACAAGTTCCTCGAGGGCGGCAGCCTGCCTACCACCAAGGAGGCCCAGGCCATCGCCGACGACGTATTCTCCCTCTTCATCAGCGAGGAGGTCGACAAGGTGGAGCTCCTCTACACCAAGTTCGTTTCCCTGGTCAAGTCCGACCCCGTGATCCACACCCTCCTGCCGCTGTCCCCAAAGGGGGAGGTCTGCGACATCAACGGCAACTGCGTCGACGCGGCGGAGGACGAGCTGTTCCGGCTGACGACCAAGGAGGGGAAGCTGACGGTGGAGAGGGACACGGTGCGGATGCCCACTCCGGATTTCTCCCCGATCCTGCAATTCGAGCAGGACCCAGTTCAGATCCTGGACGCCCTGCTCCCCCTCTACCTCAACAGCCAGATCCTGAGGGCCCTGCAGGAGTCGCTGGCCAGCGAGCTGGCGGCGAGGATGAGCGCCATGAGCAGCGCCTCCGACAACGCGAATGAGCTCAAGAAGACCCTGTCGATGGCCTACAATCGTCAGCGCCAGGCCAAGATCACGGGGGAGATTTTGGAGATTGTGGCCGGAGCTGAGGCTCTCATATAGTCGCCCTGGAGGGTGAGGAGTTTTGCTTGATCATCCGGCTGCTCTTCCTTCCTTGTTCATCCCTCATTGTTACTCTTCTTCTCTCTGTCTAATTCATTCAAATACGCCATGTTTATCAAGTAAGGACTCTTCTGTTTTGTTTTTTAATCACGGATAGTGGTATCATTCCTCATAAATGAGACGTTCACTGCAATGATAATTATTGCATTTTGCTTATTCAGCTATGCTATAATGAGAATTGAAACGCTAATCTTTAAGGAAATGAAATATAAACAACTTTCTACATAAGTCCTGGATCATCTTAATGATTTTACAAAATAGGGAATTTTGTACTATCAAATTTTCGCTGTTCAGCATTTGGGTTAATTTTGATGAACAATAATATCTGCCTGACCTTTTCATACGTAGTAATTAATTCCATTTCCATGATTCTCATCCTCTTTACGGAGTATATTAATATCTTTAGAGGGCATACTAGTTATATTGAATTGTCAAACCTCTGATGTAATACGCTTAAAAAGGAAAAATTAAAATAAAATAACTGATGTAGTAGTTTCGGCTGAGAGTGTAACAAGCAGATTATCACTTTCAATTGGTAAACATGTAGTTAAGTTGCCACCATTTAGATTTCATTGTAAATAAACTTTTGGATAACATCCTGCTTGAGTTACATTTTTTTTCTTTTTTCTTTGAACAAGCATCTTCTGTTTTGTATACGAAATGCGCACACCTGGTTTACATTACATTGCTTTCAGTAGATAGCGCTACCACTTGTTTTGTGGAAAATGAGTGACCACTAAATTTCTTTTCCATCAACTAGATGAAGACCAATAAAAATACCAGAACACACATAAAATGACTACGCTACCATTCAAAATGATATACAGGGGGAAATAAAGTATAAAAGTGACCAAAGTGTTGTTGTGGCCTTATGAACATAATCGTAACCTAAACAAAAATTTCAATTGTACTTTTTTCATAATCAGAATCCCCACAAAGGCTCATTACCAAGTTGGAACTTTAGATTTCCGAAGCATCACTCATTACTTTGTATGGAGCAAAGGCTTTTGAAGGGGTGGCCTACAAAAAATAAAGGCAGTAAGGTATCACCACTTCAGGCAACTTAAAATGATAATATCTAAAACCCAATTTGGTAACTCTAATATTCACATCTTGTCTAAAAAAAGCAATTCAAACAAAGCACCATGTCTACGAATTCTACTGCCTCGATCATGTATTGGGTGCATTTCCAACATATGTATACATCCGGGTGTTAAAAGTAGAACCATTTCAAAAGCAATAACTGTATAACCCCACGCTATCCATCTTTGGAAAATTTCCAAACTCAGTAATTGGCATATCCAAATTAGAATGTTTAACAATCACAAACACATTTTCCAATGATCATTATCACAACTATAAAATCACCTATACTCCATTTAGCGATTTTGTCCATGATGGCATTACTTAGGCCCCAGGACCAAGCAATATCAAAGAGCTTTCGCTTAGAAAAGAAAAACCATTTGCATTTTATATTGAGACACAAGCAAATACAAAGTCTGCTCAACAGCAGTCATATTAGAATTGAAATACACAATACCGAATGTGATAACTTAAATACACAGGTCAAAAGACAATATAATGCTTACCCACCAGTTAAAGAGATCCCAGCCCATGAGGTAGCACACACTTACTGCCAGTATTATGGAATAAGAAGAATGAAGCAAATAGCATACTTCAGAAACTATCTGAAGCATGTGTAACCTTCTCCATCAAATCATGGCCAGTCAATCAGAGCTTATGAGCAGCAAAGCAAAGATTGTTTTATCGGTGTAAAGGGTGAACATCAAAGGGACGGGATCATTATTTGTATATTCATAATGTGTGAGCGTGTGTGTGAGGGCTATGACAAATCACAGGCGCCCCAACTTCTGATTACCCATTTTATTCAAAAATCATATAATATCTAAGGTATAAAATTGTCACAGTAACATATTGCAATACTAAACTCCCAAACTAACAATCGTTATGGTCACTTATAGAATTCTTGTAGTGTGTGACACATTCAGATACATTATGAATAATAGTAAATCATAATCAATAAACTCCTTTTCCCAAATTTAAGGTCGGTCAATGAATGGTAATAAATCAGTCTACAACTTTGTATATAAATTTGAAAAACTGATCAATTGGGTCTGCCATTGGCCGGAAGATGCCTTAGTTGGAACTTATATTGGAGGATTGCATGACAACATCGCAAATGAGGTGGATACTCTCAACCCTCATACTTTAACCGAGGCTATTCATATTGCTTGCACTTGTAAGAGAAAGTCAATAACCAATGGCGTCACCTTCGGCTTCTTGCCATGCTCTCCTCTTCTAGTACTTCTCCCTCTACAATGACGTCCACTGCCACCATCCCTATTAAAAAACTCTCTCAAGCTGAGATGAATATTAGGCATTCTAAAGGGCTTTGTTACAATTGTAATGAGAAATATGTCCCTAATCACCGTTGTAATAACACTTAACATGTTTATTATTGACAAGAATGAGGGCTCTCTTACCGAATTTGATGCAAATTTAGCCATGTTGGTCAATGACCTCCATCCTATGATATCCTTACATGCACATTAAAGTGTTGATGTTCCTTATACCATGCGCATTAATGGCCAAACTCCAAAACAACAGGTCCTTGTATTAGTAGATACTAGGAGCACTTATTCCTTCATCAACGAGGTTGTTGCACACACATTGGGACTGACAATTTCATATTGTTCTCCATTTGATATTATGGTTGGTGATGGTGTCAAACTAAGTTGCTTAGGTGTTTGTCGTAGTGCCACCTTATTTGCCCAGGTTATCCCTATTAGTGCGGACTTCTACCTTCTTCCTTTAAAAGAGGTGGATGTGGTTCTCAGGATTAATTGGCTCCATACCCTGAGAAAAGTTAAATGGGACTTTGCTTAGATGCAGTTCACTTTCCAACTGGTCGGGGACAAGCGTTGTCTTACTGCACAACCACTAGAGAAATTGCACCTTATCCAGTGGCCTTGAGGCCAAGGCCTAGTGGAAGCCGTGATAGATTGTTATGAACCATGGTCAATTAGAGATTCCCTTTAATAGTATTTCCTATTTTAAATATATGTCAATTAGTGTTATGTCTTATTTATGATTCTTATTTTCTATTGTTTTGTTTATAATAACTTATTAGTGGCAGATTCCTAATAGTACTTAATTCCTAGTTTAGATTTACTTATGAATCTATAAATTGTGTACCATGTACTGAGCAATAACGGAATTTTGAGAAGTAAGCTTAGTTCAGTCAGTTATCTCTCCCTCTTTCTAGCTTTCTCTCCCCTTTCTCCTATGTTCAAACTCCTTGTAGCCAAGAGCTACAACATAATCATGTAAACTAGCAATAAAAGTTACTAATATTATCCCCTGGCCATAGAAATGTTATTAATCTGCAACCAAATAATAAATCAAAAGAAAAAAAGTGCTGCGAAGTTGATTGCATAAACTAGAAATGTTTCCCATTTATAATCCACGGCTATCTGGAATCAGACATGTCTTTTTCTGCATCCAGCCCGCCCTTGGAAATACATATAGTGCTCAGCATTGATGTATTCAAGCACATTAAAGAAAAACTGATCAAGTCTCAGGGACACTGGTCTATCAACACCATCGCCCCATTTACTCTTCCTTCCACTTCAACCTCCCATCCACAAAATTGCCATTGCCACCAACCTGCAGTGCAATCCAACTCATCATCAATCACCAACCTGCAACAACAACCCTCTAATTTTCTTCCTCAGCAAACCAAACACCTCCACCTTGCATCCTCTCATACATAAACTTAAAACCGAAGTCTTACAACAATGCAGACGGTCTAAAAACAGTTCATCAGACATTGCAGTATGTTCGAAAAAATGGAGTCATCCTTCACAGCCAGCATGTTTACTGTCTACCGCTAATTCTTATCAAATAGATATTCATGCAAAGGAGAGAATAATATTTTACACATAGCTAAATTTTAAAAATGCAGAATTATAGCACTGAGGGAATGGGGCTAAGTAAGAGAGGGATTACACTTCTATTAAGAAATTTAAGCTTCTAGTATGAATAATTTAGAAGTTCATTTGGCACATCCAGGAAGTAGTTTACCACTATTTACGCAGACTGAGAGTTGCAATGAGACCATACAGCTTCGACACAGAAGAATTAATTAAAGTGATAGCTTAAATACAATTTACTGCAAGGTAAAGCAACCACACAACATAATGGAGTAAGTTGTCACCCATAGAACTCAATATTGCCATAAAACCAGTGATATTGCAATATAATCCTTCACTGGTTCCACAGAAGAACGTTCTCTTATACAGCTTATAGGCTTATGATTCTACAAGGGTGTGGTGCTAATTACACGATTGCCAAACTATCAATAAATAAAACAAAAGACAGTAGAATTTAGTACCTTACATCCTCAATCCAAATCTTCTGGCCTTGTTTCACCACCCAAATCACGATTCCCTCGATCATCAGGATTCCTTCGCTCATTCATATGGTCAGTGTTGTTTGTTTCTGCAGGCGTACCAAAAGCCCCAAACAGCCAGGGCAGCGTAATCCTGAACCTTCTCTCCACTGTCCGCCCCACGGGCGAGTTAGAGTCAGAGTTCCCCTGTGATGCTGCCGCTTCGCTGCCAATAGAGCGAGAACCAGCAGCTGAGGCCATCGGATTCTGCGGAGCTTCCGGAGTCGCACCCCTTGTCCGGCGCTCGTAATCGGGATCGTCAGTAGGAAGTTCGTATCGGCACACAGGGCATGAGTTGTGCAGAGCCAGCCAGGGAAGGATGCAATCGGAGTGGTAGAGATGCTTGCACGGCATTTGCTTGGCCGAAGAACCCAGCTCGAAAGTGTCCTTGCACACCGCACACTGCGCCAAATCGGACGCCAGTAATTCATGGGAGATTCGCATCTCCGGAAGCGAATCGACGGAGGACTTGGAGGCAGGCGGCGTGCCGTAGCGGTTGGGATCGTTTTCGGCCAGCTGCTGGATCAGCTGCTCCAGCCCGGGGCCGATGAAGTAGTCCCCCAAATTGGCTGGAAGCCGGAAGGCGGCGCCGGAGCCAGATTCCGCATTTTCAACAACGAATTGGATGTTGGCGCCGCCAGCGGTGAGGGTCTGGAGGTAGTTCTGGAGGAAGGCGAACGGGTTGAAGACGTCGGCATGGTCGAGGGAGAAAGAGGAAGAGGAAGACGACGATGACCGGCGAGGTTGGTGATGGGCGCCGAAAAGGGCGGAGAGGTCGGACTGGTTGCGGAGGTCGAAGAGGAGGGGGGAGGAGGGGCTGGCATCGGAGAAGGAGAAGAAGGGGCTAGGGCTAGGGTTCGGCTCGGGGTCGGTAGGCTCGAGCTCCTCAAGGAAACCGCCGGCGCAGATGGGGCAGGCGAGTTCGTCGGTGGGGGCGGGGGCGGGGGCGAGGGAGACCGTGCGGTCGCACTGGTAGCAGAAGTAGGACTGCGGGTGGGCGGTGGCGGCGGTGGAAGCCATGTTTCCCGGCAAAGGTGGCGGAGTTCGGTGAAGACCAGAGTCGATGATTCCGGGAAGGGGCGGGGAAGAGAGAAAAAGTCGGAGGGCCGAAGAGGGAGGCTTTTATTACTGCGGTCGGTGGGCCCCGCAGCAAACCTTATCTTTTGGTCCACTGTAATGAGGAGCGTGGAACAGGGCGGGACCCGCCTCCGCCTGCCTGAGGTGGGTCATCCCAGCACGTGGGAATGTGGTGCACGCAGAGCCCGCCCGCCCGCCCACGGGATTGTATTTGTAATTTTGTACTGCATGGTCCGATGGAAAGCTTGTTGGGTTGGATTCCTCGGTTAATGTAAGCACATAACACAGAACCGGACCGGAAAAACCTTGATCATTTTCCTTATCCTTTCAGCATATCCAATTTGACAGCATGAACAGATCCTGAAGGGAACTTGGCCGATATTCCAGGCATAGAGACATTGCCATTCAGATTGACAGATGCAGAGTTGTGGCAGTCAGTCAGGACTCAGGAGAACAACATTGCCACCTAGCTCCCTATCCGAGGGAATCACTGATTCAATGATTCTGACTAAAAAGGCTTTTAGAATAACTTCTAAACAAAATTAAAAAATTTGTCTACCGAATCAACAGAAATTCAGTATCACATCAATTCCACAATCAGCTTCAGTCTGTAATAAAAATATCATCTAATTTCCGGAAGTCTAAGCTACGAGGAACCAGTAAGAAGCATTGAAATTTCCTTTTAATGCAAGCTTTATTGCAAGCCAATCTAAATGTGCTTAAAATGAACAGAATAATCAGATTTGAGATTTTAATTTTCATTTTAACTCACGTCCAAAAAAACCAAACAGATTTTGTTTCAAGTCAATACAGGTGTCAATATTTCGTCCAAATAAAAGTCGGGTGTCAATATCTGCGTGAAGATGAAACTCTGCCTCAGGGTGAAGATCAACCCCACTTATTTGATCGAGGTTCAGTAGGGCGACTGCTATTCACTTCTGTCTTCACTTCAGGCGTTCCTTGATCAGTCTCCTCACCCATGTCTGTCCCCTTGAATCACTAGATATACACTCAATTTCAATACCTTCACTCAACACGGAATAAAACTTCCATTTGAAAGAGTAAACTCACACTCCAAGACATTCCGACCAGAGGATTTCCTCCCAGAAGCGTTCTAAGTGTACCATGTACCCCAGGTCCCCAACAAGGTAGCTAAATAATCACAACTTCTTCCAGACTCCTGTAATAAAGCCCTGCTTAATCACCTAATGAACTGTATGTAATTTAGGTATTCAAATGGAAATAAGAACTATCACAGTACCGCACCAACCCAACTATTTGCACGCTGTAGAACTGTGAGCAAACACTGCAAAGCTTGGGCTACAAAAATCTCCCCTGTTGTGACTGACGTTGATGGCCGATACCCATCACCTCAATCCAACTATACCCCGGCATTTTCTGCACATCTCTGTGCTCCATGAGCCCTCTCAACTTCCCCACACAATCCCATCGGCTTGAATCTGCATACATGTTTGACAGCAACACATAAGTTGACGGATCTTCCTTGTCCAGACCAATAGCCTTCTCTGCTGCCCTCTTTCCAGTCTCCAAGTCCCCATGAATCCGGCAGGCACCGACCAGGGTCTGCCAGACCAGGGGACCAGGGCGAAGAGGCATGCTCATGATCAACGCCTCCGCTTCTTTGATCCGACCAACTTTGCCAAGGAGATCCACCATACAAGCATAGTGATCTTCCCCCGGAGAAATATCATATTCCTGGCTCATGGACAAGAAATATTTCCACCCTTCATTGACCAATCCTTCCTGACTGCATGCGTAGAGCACACATATGAATGTGATATCATTGGGCTTAACATTCTCCAACTTCATTTCTTCAAATAGCTGCAGAGCTTCACTTGCAAGGCCATTATGTGAGAAACCCATAATCATGGTCGTCCATGTAATCACAGACCGATGGTCAATCTTTCTAAATACGCTCTGTGCATCAGCCATACATCCACATTTGGAGTACATGTCTATCAGCGCATTGTCCACACAGGCGTCCATCTCATCCCCAAGTTTGATCCTCAGCCCGTGAGCCTTCTTCCCTTCCTCCACTGCAACCAAACCAGCACAAGCGTTTCCTAAAGTTGCCAGCGTAAACTTGTTTGGCCGCACACCCATCGCCCTCATCTCTTCTACAAGCCTGAGCGCTTTTGCAGGTTGTCCACATTCCAGGCACCCAGAAGCCATGAGAGTCCACGAAACCACATCCCTCTGAGGCATTTCATCGAAAGCTTTCAATCCCTCCGTCAAGCTTTGGTTCTTCAGATACATGTCCACCAACGAGTTCCCAACACAAACATCATCACCGTGACCACACTTGACAAGCTGGGCATGCACTTGGAGACCGCTTCTCAAGCTGAAAGAAGTGGCCAGACCAGTGAGAACAGTGGCGTAAGTAAACTGATCAGGTCTCACTCCTTCAGAGATCATCGTACACCAAAATTCCCAAACTTTGGAGTAGCAAAACTGCAAGTACCCACCGACCATAGCATTCCAGGAAACAGTATCCTTCTCCCGACACTTCCAGAAGAATTCCTCCGCCTCCGCAAGCTTCCCGTGTCGAATCAATGCCGTAAGAAACGAGTTCACCAGGAACACATTCGACTCGAATCCGAGCCTGATAACCAGCGTCAACATCTGGTACGCGGGACTCAAATTCTCCAACAGAGAGCAGGCATTGAGGACGCTGACGAGGGTGAACTCATTGGGCCACACATCAAATCCGTCCCGCCGCATCCTCTGGAAGAGCGACAGCGCCTTCTCCGGTTGGCCCCGCTGGACGCACCCCGCGATGAGGGAGGACCAGGACACCACGTTTCGTCGGGGCATGTCGTCGAACAGGCGAAGGGCCGCGGTGAGGTCCCCGCACTTGCAGTACATGTTGAGTAGGTGGTTGTAGAGAAAGATCGAGGACCACAATGCGCTCTTGACGAATGTAGCGTGGACTGCTCGGCCTTGCTCCAGGCCCGACGACTGGGCGCATCTCTGCAAAAGCGCGCCATATTCTTCCTCCTCTTCCCCTTCATCTGACGCCGTCGAGACCCCGCGCGTCGCCGGCTTTAGAAGAGGCGCACGGGGAGGAGGACCGAGTCGGAATCGGAATCGGGATGGGAGAAGACGCATCCCCCTAAAAAGAGTCCGGATCAGTACAGGGGGAGAGAATTATCCCACTGCCTGCTCTACAAAGGATAGCGATATTCGTCCATGTCACCGGGTTGTGTTCGGGTTGGGTTTTATTAAAGTCGAACCGATACTATTTAAAAAATGATAAACCCTATCTAAATAGCTATTGGGTTGAATCAAGAATCTCAAACTCAACCTATTAGAGTTGGGTGGGGTTAAATTTTATTTAAATATAAATAAAATTATAAAAAAATATTTTTATAACCTTATTTGGGTCGAGTTTTGTTAAACTTGAATCTGATATTATTTAAAAAATAATTAATTTAAATACGACCTAAACCCGACCCATTAGGGTCGAGTTGGATTTTATCATATACATGACCCGAGTGCTATCCCTATCAGTACACCCATTTTTTTACACCTATAAGATTTATATCACTATACATAAAAAAAATACTTTAACTACATAAATATTCACACATTAAAACACTATTTCATCACGTTTACACCATTAATGTGTGGGGTATTTTTATAGGCCCCACACATCAATGGTGTGAAAGTGATAAAATAGTGTTTTGATGTAAATTGATTTTGCTCACCACTATTGTTATTGCTTCACCATAATGTAAAGGGGTGGAGCTCAAAGAGTCGAACATGTGACCATAAAAGTGGTTGCTCAGAGAATCAAAGTTGATGTTCTAAGAATCACATATCTGATCAGCCCATAACATTTCTTCCGTGAGAGGCTACAATCAATAATAGCTCTCATTCTTTGCAGTTAGTGGATCAACGTCTTTTCATGGCCGAATATGAGGGTGCATCTTAAGGAGAAATTTTACAGCAGGTTAGCACCAATATGAGATTTTCTTTTTGTAAGGGCTAAAAACGAAAGCACAAAGTTGTCATGCATATACATTCAAGTGATTCGAGAGCTTTTACCACTGGTATTATTTTATCTCCACACTTAACTTTTACGAAACTTGAGGAGATTGACATTTCTAGTTACAGATGAAACTGATCCCTCTTCCCATTTAGTTATTTGATGGCGAATTGTCAACGGATTTCATAATATTTGTATAAGATATGTAAAATTTTTCTTCTTTTTTATTAGTATAAAATTTTATTTTTTTTTGTTTTGATTTTTGTATGATAGTTTGGTTTAATTATGATTTTTTGAGTTCATTTTAATTTTTAGTTAGAAAATATTAGTGTATAGCTTAATCCACCGAGTGTCACACTAATTGTTGTTATTTGTCATGTAATTCTTTTTATTACATAAGTGGGCCTCACTTTAGGACCCATGTCCATCTCGGGTGATATACCAACTTCTTGGCCGTAAACCCTCACTTGACATTTTAAATGGGCTTGAACTTTGTCAAATTTGTTTTTGCCCTATTTTATTAAGTGGATTCACATATTATAATAACCATGGCTGACCGGGGGTTCAAAAATCTCGAATTAAAATTTTTATTCTTTAAATGATAAAGCATCTTTTATGTATGAGAGCTGTAATGTTCCTCTATGAACTACGGAGCTTCAAAGCTCTACCACGTGTAGGTGAGAACAAAACCTAAATTTATAACTAATTTGGATCGGGCCAATGTTGCCCTGCCATTGATTACCTACGTACGTATTGAATAACATCTACAATGTAATACAAATACGATCAGATCTAAATGTAGTTTTACCTAATGGCTAATACATGCATTAGGTAACACAAAATCATATATTTTATATATTTATAATATAATATAACATTCGGTGTTAGATAGAAATCTCATAAAATAATTAGAGTCAAGCGAAAGCTAATAAATCATAGGAATAAAAAATCCCTTTCTTTCACATAGCAAAATAGATCATATTAGAGCAGATCAAAACATATCAAATTGACCAAGCAGAGCATATATGTCATTCGACATCATAAGTTAACTACTTAAGATGCATATGTATTTATTTAAAATTCATCAAAATTAGAAAGTCAAAAACACTTACTCCCGTGAGGTTTCTGAAAGTAGCGGTGTTTTGAGTTTCTCCTTCCTTCAGGGCGTCCTCCCCTTCATGTCCAAAGATAGCGGGTGGAACTTCCTCTTGCTCCAGAATGTTTCTTATTTTCCCACCCAAAAGTTGTGGATAAAACCTCCCTTAACCCAAGATGTTTCTTTTATTGCGCCTGAAGGTGACTGACAAAACTTTCCCTTACCCGAGACATTTCTCTCTTTATAGCCCGACAGTGGACGACAAAGTCTTTTCTTTCCCCAAACTGTTTTCTCCCTCTAGAATGCATAACTCAAGGAATTGCCTTTTCATTGTGTAGAGCACCCTCAATTTAATTGAGAATGTCTTTTGAATGACTAAATTGGGTTTAGAATGACCCAGAAACAAAAGAAATGGGGTTGATGGATAGTTCATTTGCGATGGGATAAACTTATGTTTGACTTTTAATGTAACTTGTGATACTTTATATATTATGAGAGATCCTTGTTTGATGGATTAGATATGTTTGTTGCCTTTAAAGGCTTAAAGACTTATTATGTTATTTTGAGACTTATGCAGACATTTGAATGACTAAAAGACTTTAATTAATTTCTTTTATCTTTCGTTACTTATTTTTGTACAAAGGGAAGTATTATGTACTTCGATCTAGCCTAGTTTCGGGTTGACTTTTCACTTCGTCTCACCGTTGTCATCTCTCTGTGTATCGGGTTTGGGTCAAGGGGGTATGGTACGGCGTGACAATTTGTATCTCAAATGTGAAGTAACTATATCAGGTACTCATCAACAACATATCCAGTAAGCAATAGTAGCCAATAGTTCTGTAATAATTTTCCAACATCATTACAAAATGTACAATGTGATCATGAGTAATGTAGGGTTGCACAAGATCACAAGTACTAGATTGGACAAGTACATGTAGACAATACTCAAGTCCAACATATTTCAATTTCAATGCATGTCTAAATAGATTAAAATACCAATATAATATCAAACATGTAGCTTGAAAGTTTCCATGTACAAATCAATAAACAAACGATTGTCTACAACTAATGTTGAAATTGATTTTTTTTTTATATTGGTTTGGTAAAAGTTGACTTAAATTATACAAAGTAGATAACCAATGTGTCTCGATTTATGGGAACAACTTAAGGGCTTAATGATCTAATGATCAAACAATGTAATAACAAGGATGGTTCCAATAATCAATTTAGATATTATGGTTAATGCCTATGGCTATAAAAGGTTGTACTTTGAATAATTTTTTACGAGGTCTCTTCTTGACTATGTGTGGGAATTAAGATAATTTGTGTTTTTTTCTGTTTTGTTGGACTTGGTCTTACATGTTGATTTCTATTTTTGCAGACAATGCACACACCATGAAATATGTTATTGTTGAGGTCTAGAAAGTTCTCTCATCATGAACTTTTTTGTGGTCACTAATTAAATATGAAATATATGAATAGGACTTGTCATGGCTTTGATGACTTGTTTAGTTGTTGTTGGCTTATTATATGAGTCATATTTGAATAGCATTAGTTAAATCTTTGGTGATTAGTGAAAGCTTTTTGTGGGGTCATTTATTGACATATTGATCTTATTTTAACACTAGAGTTTGAAGTGATGCTTACAACTTTCATAGAGTGGAATTGTGGTTGTTATAATTTTTTATTTTTGGAATGTTGATGTGATTCTCTAAACAAATATGATTTTTTATAGGGAAATGTAAATTGGGTTGCAAACAGGATTTGTGCCCAATTCAAATGTAGGTTCAAACTCATGTACTATATTTTTGAGCTCAAGCTTAAGATGAGTTTCAAGTTTCTTGGCCGAACAAGCCCAAGCTAGCAGTCTAGGTGTTCAATTGAGCTCAAGTCGAGTTCAAACCAAGTTTTTCAGAAATAGAGCTTCCAGAGAAACTCCGGTTCAGGATCGAATTACTCGAGGGAGAGCAGAACTAGAAATGTGGTTCTAGGGCTCTCCAAGAACGTTGAAAATTCGTCCTAGAGGAAAATCGAATGATTTCGATAAAAAATACAGACATTTATGGGTTCAATGCGAAAATGGTCGTCCTATTGGAAATACCAGTGCCAAATATGCCTCTAGAAAGATCCGAAGTCCTTCCATACCTCGCAAGCAGCCGCTAGTTCGGGGGCCAAATTGGCGTATTACCAAACCATGCCCCTATTGCCACAACTGTAGATATAGGTATTTTGAGAATACGCCTCATCCTTTTCAAAAAAATATTTTTCTTGGTTTACGGCTTTCCACAGAATTCTATAAACTGAAACATTCTGGAGCTACAAAGATAGTTATTAAATCGTGAGTGAAAATTGAACATATAACAAGAATTCACTCATGGTGACCTGGTCGAATTGGGGGATTTTGCAAGTTTTTGAAAACCATTGAATTAAGTAGATTAAGGAGATTCACATGTTGTGAAAAACAATAATAATTGCTCTACCAGCTGAGCTATCCCGACCATTCCCGAGCATCCGTCGACAAAAGGATCACCCTAAGATGATTTGCCGTGGTGGATCTCTATCTCATTTAATAATTCAAAGCACTAGCCTCAATTATTTGCAAAAGTAAAAAAACCTCAAAACTCTATTCGACTCGGCTCATTAGAACCCTTAGTTCCATGAGGCGGTTATGTACCATAATTAAGTTATTTGATTCATATATAAAATATATTTGACAAATCTTGATCAAAATCCTATGAATTCTTTGACTTTGGGAGAAAACAGTGGACGAGGGTGTGTTAAAGTTCAATAAAAGAGGGGAGAAGAATTGGGTTCATGGAGACTTTGATTTTTATTGGCATATAAGAGTTGGATTCCTAACCATGTTACTGTTATTTAACTTGGAAAATGCATGTATGATTTGAACTATGAAATCATGGGATATGAAAGCATGAACGTATGAATCTATATGATGTTCTTGTTGTGATGATAATAAAGAAACATGAGTTTTATGTTAATTGAGCATTCAACTCCATGAAATCACTTGTTAGTGTTGTTAAGGGACAATATAAGTGTTGATATATGTTATACAATGCTTATGGGTAGTTTTTTTGAAATTCGGGTCAATTTCTACTACTTCTTCTTGACCATCAGTATGTCCCCCAACACATCGGTGATGTTGATGATGTACCAAAGGAGGTGACAGTACTATCACCGATGAGCATCAAAATGTCGGTGTGCAATCGACTGGTCATTGGCAGTGAGGTTAATGGATATGTGAGGTGTCAATGAGGAAGACTTTTCCTTGTCATCCCACTGTCAACGAGGGTTTGACATGCAGGTGGGTTACCGATGGTTAACAGTGACATGACTATAATTTTGAGACATAATATCATGATATTGAATACTTGAAATAGAATTATATGTGATGTTGTAATTGATGATGTTTATGTAAATGTGTCTGTTCCGGGATTTTGGTAGTTCTCTAAGCACAAGACAAGAGAAAGGATCGGATGATCCTCTCTTGCAAGAGATAAAGAACAACCTTTTTTTTTATGTAGGACGACCTTCTCTTGATTAATCAAGACTACTCTTTACACTTTGAAGTGAGTAGTAGTGATTAACCAATTCTCAAAACCCTTTGATTAACTGGCAAAATGGAAGAAGCAACTGGAATTTTATTAAAATAAAAAAAAAAAAGAGTTGCCAAGAGAAGTGACTACAATTTTCAAGTTTAGAAAAGAGAAAAGAAGAAACAAAGAAACTTCTTCTGGAAGAATGAGAGCTCCCTTGTACGAATTTCTCTTCCTTCTTGAATGTTTCTGCTTGTTTTTCGACTCCTTAAACTTCTTCAAACTTTAAAAGGTCAAGGCTTTTTGGGAATTTTGTGTGTCTTTTGGTGTGTGATGGACTTCTGGATTTCTATTTGGAGGTTCTGCAGACTTGAAAGCCAAAAACCCCTTCTTATGGAATTAAAGGGGTATTTATAGGATGAGGGTTGTACGGTTAAGCAAAGTAGTGGGGTGAGTTGGAAAGGTAGTTCATGTGAAGTGGAGAGTGAATTAGTGGGAGATGGAAAATGGGTTAGTGGGAGGGTTGGTAGGAACCGGCTTGATTAGTGGAGGAAGTGGGAAGTGTGAAGTGTGGGTTAATGAGAAGTGTGAGAGATGATTGGGTATTATGCCTTTGACTTGGTCCCCTTCATTTAATCACTCTCTTTATACATCATTATTCATTTCATCATTTTTTTTAACAAAACTTATCGTGGGGTCCACGAATGTCACTTAACCTTTTGGTTTTATGGCTATTTTGGTATAAGACTTATGAGGTCCCACATAGCCCTTTGCAATTTGGATTTTTTTTTAATGTGGCCATGTGAGGCTTATAAAATCTTTCTTAGCCATTTAATTTTGGGTGTGAAGAGGCCCTATGAGGTCCTCTCATAATATTTTTTATTATTGGAAGCTTTAATCCATTCGTAAGTGTATAGGATTAGATTTTGCCTCCTCATTTTTTGTTAGAAGCCTTAGTCCATTCCTACGTGTGTAGGATTAGATTTTGCCTCCTAAATTTTTTTCTTTGGACTTTGTCCACTTCAAAGACCTTGTCCATTTAAAAATTTGGTCTCACTCAGAGCTAGTCAAGCTCCGAAATCTTGGCCATTAGATTTTGATGATGATTTTTTTTTCTTTTGGACTTTATCCGATTTTGAGACTTTGTCCATTTTAAAAATTAAGTATCATTCAGAGCTAGTTAAGCTCCAAACTCTTAGTTTTGAATTTTAATTTTTTTTACACATTACTACGTGCGTAACATTAGAATATGCTTCATTTTTTTTTTTGGACTTTGTCGAATTTGGAGACTTTGTCTATTTTGAAAATTTAGACTTATCCGGAGCTAGTCAAGCTCCGAGATCTTTGAAATTGAATTTTGATTTGATTTTTTTTTATGTTAACAGTGTCATTGTGTATGAAAATCCTTGTAATAGATCGTACCCCCAGACTGTTGTATGAAGGCACTTAAGGATAGATGATCCTTGTGTCTAGATGGCTCCTTGAGTGAGTCTTTAGTCATTTAGATGGAAAGGGTTTGGTATGAAACATGACGAAGGTTTTTCAGCTCTCTAAAGATGAGAATTATGTAGAACCGTTTCTCTGGCCCGAGAGATTAAGTTCGGATGGACTAGAGCATTAACATATGATTGGTTCAGCATAGTGCAATACAAGATGTTTTGATAATCATGAAAGTTGGAATCTCAACCATGGGTCCATGAGCCCTTGTGGGCCTTAGCTTCATGGTGTGTATAGAGTGGACATGCTTTAGAATAACTGAGGTCCAATTGTGAGTAGTTCATAGTCTAGTGAGGCATGGTTGTACTATTAGATGTAGCTATGTGCCATAGAGAACTTTATGACTTACGTTTATAGAACAAGAGACTCCTAAATGAGGTCACGTTATGGATTTGAAATAATGTAGAAACATTGATGAATGTGATGCTTATTTTTACTTAGGTTTAACCTTAGTGATATGGTCAATCGAATAATATTGTTATTGATATTATGTTGGTGTGATGAAATCGTGTACTTTGTCATTTCATAGTACTTGTTTAGCCATCCCACTGAGTATATTTATATACTTAGCATTCTCATGATGCAGGTTTGCCAAAAGAGTAGTAGGGTTGAGATTGTTGAGCAAGGAAAGGACGACAAACTATTATAATAATATAGGTTTTTTTTATATTTAATTGTAAACTTTTAGTATGGTGTATACTTTGAGCAAAGGCATGTGAGTGCCAATTACTTATGATTGTATATGTTATAGATCTTGGTATGTACTCACCTAGGACCCTATATAATTTATGTGTGATTTGACCTTGTCATGTATATGGATATGATGATTTGAATATTTTTATATTAAAAAATATGTGCATCACCCTAAGGATAATTTTGTCAAAGGATTGACAAAATGATTTTTGAAAAAAAAAATTGTTTCTATTTATTTTATTATGATAAAAGACCCCCCCGGCTTCCCATATACACTACTCATGCATTTGTGGAAAATATTTTGCATCCCAATATGAATTTGCACTAGTTTGTTGCGCGGAACTCATGTGGCCACCAATGGTATCATGAGCAATTGGCTTGTATAAACATAATAAAATTAGGTTTTTGTTGGACAGAACATATATACCTCACACAAAGTTCACTTAGACCTTACATGTTTTGTCCAATCAAAATTTAATTAGAGGATTTTGTTAGATAAATTTATCACTAATTATCATTTTTCATATGGTTGGTAGTGCTAGGAATGCCACTCATGCCCTCATACTAAACCTGTCGCACCCTAAAACTCACACAATGAAAATACCCGCTCCATGTCATATTTAATTCATTTTTAAAAACTAAATAAAGTTACTAATCTGGGACAAAGGGAGTATTAATTTTCTAAGAGTTATCAAATTGATTCTCAAAATTGTATGTGACTGAATTTATAATGCTACCCATCTAAAGTTACAACATCTATTATGAGAAAATATAAAAATAACTCATATACAAGATAAAAAAAATGGATCCATTATGGTTAGAGCAGGTCAAAATCAGAGTAAATCTAGAGTAGTTAGAGCAAAAAAATTCCTAAGTTGGAGTCGGGTTTTGGAAAGCTCAATGGAAATCCGATCCTTACATACACCCTAATAAACTCTTGCTTATTTTAAAAACTAAAAAAATCCTATAATTATCTCCATTATCCCATCTATTCCCACTATTTTATCCATCTCTCGCCCAACCTAAATCGAAAATAAGGTCCCTATTGTTGCATATCAATCTTCTTCGGCGAAGATTGCACATAAGAAAGCCTCCCCCGCCCCCCAATCCGTCTCTCATTTTTGCTCTCACTTGCAAAGTCGACGTCAAGCATTGTTAGTGCTGTTAGCATATGCAAGGGCAGAGCTAGAATTTATGCTCAAGTAGGGCAAATATTGCTATAAATTTTTGTCAACACAAATTAGATAAAAAAATCTATGATAAGAGATAATGTTTTATATATGATCAACACTGTTTATAATTGGAGTCATATTTATTTTAATTTATAATGCATAAACTTGAGAAAAAAAATGAATAAGATGTCTAATGAGAGCAATGTCGTGTCATAAATAAATAAGTATTTTTCTGCCCTAAATTACTCATTTTATTGTTTGCATTTTCTTTATCTACATTAGACAATATTAGTGAAAAATAATGAATGAGTTTTTTGTTGGGAATACCTACTAAATTTGTATTATTTTTAAATTTTAGTAATTTTTTTTTAGTATCACAAGGCTTGGAAACTACCAAAATTTCTACTCCACTATTTCTATGTATAGATAAAAAATTATCTTTACTATTTTCTACGATTGACAATATATAAACATACCTATGATAGTACAAGGCTCTTAATTGAGGTTGGGCAAAATTTATAAATATGTAATGCCTATGGTAGTACAAAGTTTCTCGTTTATTAAGGTGGCTCCGCCCATAGGCATAGGTCTAATTTTCTTCAATAATAGTTACAATCTACTCCGGGGGTTGCACATTACATATAATCATGGAGATTTCTTAAAAGAAATAGTGGTAAGCATTAAGCAATCACTACTAGAAGGGTTGGTTGTGGACATTCATCATTTGACGTTCGGCCATGTCCAAGGTGTCCTTGGCCGCATCTAGCCAAAATGTTTTGTCTACCAATTTTTGGACACGGACATGGACAAAGACATTGAACGACCATTTGTTTGAGGTCCAATTAACTTTATATAAATGACATTTTTTGTTTCTCCATAATATCATTTTCATATACATAAATCATAAACATTTATTTATAATCATGTTAATATGACATTTGAATTATTCCTTAAAGTTAATAACTAAATGAGGGATGTGGAGGTGAGCATGGGCTCACATATTGCTACGTGAGCCCAGACTTAGCAATCCATCAAATTTAGATATGATGACCCATGTTACTCAGGGGGCATTTTAGCCTTGAGTAAAATGGCCAACATATCTAAATCCGATGGCTCACAGAGCTTAGGCTCATACAACTGCGCGTGAGCCCAAGCTCAACTCAGCTTTTGCCTAACTAAATATATACTCTATCTAAGCTATATTAATATGGGATAGACGGAGTACAAGGCAAGTTCAATAGTAACACTACTACAAATAAAGAAAATGGTATGTATAAGTTGAAATTATTATTATAGGCTAAGTAACTTAATCAAGAGATCCCCACATATGCTGCCTCACTTAGTTATACTCATCGACGCCTCTCTCATTCTCTTCAATTGCCTAAGCCTTTATTAATTGCCACCCAAGAGGCTACATCTACAGATAATGGCCATGTCTATCAAATAAGAGACTTTGTACAAGGATAAAATATTGACATGCAAATTATTAATGGAGACACACATATATAAGACTTGTCTAACAACTATTTGGCCAAGGACCAACCTTAATTATTAGTTTTCCAAACAAGACGGACAAAAGTATGTCAAAAATATGCTTGAGTACTTGACACATGGGTAAACTTGACATATTTTAATAAGAGACCTCTTAGTAGTTAGTATGAGCCCAGACTTACATGTCTCATGGGTTGTTGAATTTCAATATGAGAAAGCACATTACTAAAGGGGTAGGTGGAGTTTAAATCACTCACTTGACCGCCTCTATTAATATGCTCACTCATGAGGCCGAGTTTATGATGAAGTACATTACTTAGGGGGCAGGATAATTTGAGTCACCCTCCCACCCAACTATTAATGTACATTGTCCGACTCGTGATACCTAGGCTCACATTGGCGCACATGAGCTCAAAGCTCATGTTAGATCCAACGACTTTGTGATGCTAACTTTTTCCTTTTTAATAAATTAGTTTGGGTAAATAAGAAACAAGGTAAGAGGAGAGTATCAAGGTCCACATGGTAGCCTCGTTCTTTTATTTTTTCGACCATGTGGTATTCCTAACATTAGGGCTACTTCTTAAGTTGGGTTTTGTCGACATCGGCCTGATGTGAAATAGGAACCAAAAAACCCAAGAATAGAACCAATATTCTAAATTAGATTTACCAAATTGACACTACATTAGGTTGGTTTTGTTTATGATAAATTACAAAAACCCAGTTTGTAAATTAATTATAAACTCAATTTGATTATTAGGTTTTTTAATTGCTAGACTCGACCCTATTTGAGAAGTACCCAGTTTTTTCACCCGACCTGTGGTAGGACCTGACTAGATCCGACCGAAGTCAATGTCGGATCGGTTCTATTCGGGTCGAGTCGGGTGACTCGGGTCCGGATTTTGAGTGCAGCTCTACCGCAACGGTGGTGCTCTCTCGACTTTGGAGGCCTGGGATAGGGATGGACGGCGGGAGGGATGCAATGCCGCCGGAGGCGGCCAACAAGAACGAGCCGCAGGAACACGGTACCTATTTCCTCGCCAAACTCTTGTTTGTGAATTGTATTCCCACTATTTCAGTCCGAAACTCGTATTTCTTAAGGAAACTTTGTTGTTTATTTGCCTACTTTGATTGGAACGCCGATCTTCTTTTTTTAGTGAAATTTCTTAAAGCCAACTGAAAACTCGGGAAATCTATAAGACCCAGTTCATTGAATTTGTTTGTGGATTCTCCCAATTGTTTCAAGTGAAGTGATCAGGAGCAAGTGGTGGCAGTTACTTTATGAATCTGTTTGATTTTGAGTTGTCAGGTTGAAGATGTGGTTGGTGGAGGACTCTCTTGAACAGGATAGTGGTAGTTGTGGGAGTTTATTTATGTGGGTGTCGACGGATGGTTGTCTGCATGGATGAAACTTTGTATACATTTGTCCATGTTTCTATTCCATTGCTATTAAGGCTAGCCTGAGACTCTGTTTTTTTTTTGGTTAGTAATGTTGCTTTACTGGTAATAACTCATGAGAGATATTCAAGCCTGACATACTTTCTTGTAAGAGGTTAGTCTTTCTTAACCTCTTTGGTATTTGTTAGTCGTTCTTTCGCCTGGCTACTCATGAAATATTACTCATATTGCAGTTCTTTTTGTTTTTTGAATTATGAGCTTTAGGAGGACTCGTACAAGTTGCTTTGTGTGCCCACTGAGAAAATTGATGGTTTTGCCTTTTATAAATAAAATAATGTGGTTTAATTGGAGGAATCCTTCGATTAGAGCACTGTAAGATTTTGGGGTTTTTCTTACTTGATGCTGTTTATTGTCATTTTAAATTGATGATTTATTTATGCAACTGATCATTGCCTATGTTGAAGAAGGACTTACTCTTGATCCTTTCTTTTTGACTTTTCAATGTGCATCGTCAAAAGCTTTCTCTTGGATGCTTTTATTTATCTTGATATTTAGTAAACACCTTTATTGATGTTCAGATTCTGACGATGACGAAGTGGACTATTCCATTAAGCCAGAGTTTTATGATCCAGATCTTGATGACAAGGATGAACTGTGGGTTCATCAGAAGATTAAAGGTCATAGTTCAGATGCTGTATTAAGTTGCCCAGCTTGTTTCAGCACTCTTTGTTTGGACTGCCAACAGTATGTTCTAAAAATATTTTTTGGCTTTTATGGTGCTTTCATTTATAAAATTGTAATAATACATCAAGTTTAGGTTAGTAAGGGAACATGTGCTGCATTTAATTAATCTGAACCTTGTTGTGTTTGGTGAAATGTCGAATAAATGTATTAATAATTATTTTCCTAAGGCATTTTGGGAAACAACAATGGTTGGAGGTCCATGGTTGAAATCCCCATATCGGCAAAAGTCCTCATTATCTTCAAATCTTGGTGGAGGCGTATTTATTTCCATTTGGTTATTTCCATGTGCAAAGCTTGATGAATGCTTTCATGTGCAGGGGAGTGTTGAAAAATGAAATCATATATTGATTGTCCATTTCCTAACAGCCTATGCTTTTGTAGAATAATTGTTATCTGTCAATGTTCATAAATATGCACCGCATAAACCGTAGTGTTTAAATTTCAATCTATATTTAAATTGCTTTTTTGGATTTTGTTTCTTCTGCATTCCAAGTTGCTAAAGAAATGCCTTTTGTTGTTCTTGGCTCTCATATTGTTGAAAGGGAAAATAGGTTGGAAATGTGTTTTTTTTCCAGCTAATGCTGATGTTATACTCCCAATTGAAGTAGCATGTTGTCTTTTCTATGTTATATTCTTTTTTTTTTTTACAAAACTTGGTAGTTTTTATCTGCTTTACATCTTGATTCTCTCACTTGTTTTCTAATATACTCAGATAATATGGTGACATTAAATGATTAGCAGGGTGGATAGGAACTTCTGTTTAGCAAGTTGTTAGTGAAGGAAAAGTGATCCAATGTGTTTGTAGTCATTTCCGTTAGGGATATGCATTCAGGGCTTTTTTTTATAGAGATTTTCTTACAATAAGGAGTAAGGTTGTCAATATACATATGTCCTACTGACCGTTTTATTTATTTGATAGGAAACTGGACACTGCATGAATAAGTGGTGGCTTCTAAATCATTGAAGTTTCTTGTCATATTAGGCATTCATGCATCTTTTTTCTCGGTAGGCATTCATGCATTTCCCTAGAATAAGTTTTTATTTTTGTTATGTTTATTATTGTTTTTTTAGGGAAGGTTCTGCTGTCGAAAATTATATGGAATTTTATTTATTTATCTCTAAGTCATGGCATGCCCATTTATATTTTTAAAATTTTACTAGCCAACATTTTTTTTCCTTTTAAATGTCTTGTAGGCATGAAAAATATCTGACCCAGTATAGAGCCATGTTTGTTACGAATTGCAAGATCAAGAGCGATCAGATACTGCGTGAAAGAGCAAGGAGACCAAAGAGAGCAAGTGGGTCGAAAGAAGATGCATCATCAAAGGCACCCAAATCTGAAGCCATATTCAGACCTGTCTGCTGCTCTGTTTGTTCGACTGAAGTTGGGGTTTTCGACCAGGAAGAGGTCTACCATTTTTTTAACGTGCTCCCTAGTGAACCCTGAATTATTGGAGGCACCATCGCACACATATAGCAGAGCAGCATCACTTGATACTTAGCTTCTTGTACGTGGGATCCTCATCAATATGCTTGAATGGTGCATACGTTCAGTAGCTAGTGGCTGCTTGGTAACAAGCAACTTGAAAGGATAGAGATGTATATTATGATGAACAAACTTGCTGCGTTATTGGATCATCAGAAGTTTCACAAAAGATATGGATATTTCAGTCAACTTACTGGTTTATTTTGTTCCGTGAGGTGTGGTTGAGCTCAAGTTATTCATTACTTGGTTTTCAATGGATATAAGAATACATGATTAGATTATATAGGAGGTCATCTGGTCGCCGAATATGTAAAATAGCTTGACACCTCGTCTTTCTCATTGATTCTTGACGAAACCTCCCTCTACTGTTGCCCTCCTTACATCCCACTCTGCCCAAAACTTCTTTTTTTGCCTTTTCAGGATGACGAAATGCTCCACTCATCTCCTTTCTTCTCTCCCTACTTAGGACTCGTTTGGGTACGGAATCGTAAAAAAATTTCGATGATTCCATCACGATTCAATGCTGAATCGTTAGAATCTTATTTGGGTAATGAATCATCACGGAAATAAAAATTCAGCCGGAAACACGATTCAGTGTGTTTCCGTCCGGAATCACCGAATCTTGTTATCGCGTATTTTCGGTTGTTACCCCTTGTCCCCTTTTATTTCTCGATTCGCCCCCTTCCGATTCTGAACTCCGTCCTGGTTCCCATCCACATATCGTCTCCCTCCCCCTTCCCAAACTCCATCCCCGTCTTCGGCCGGCGTGGCGCCTGCTCGCCCGGCGCATTTCCATCCCGATCTTCCTCCCTCTCCCCAAACTCCATCCCGGTCTTCGACAGATCGTCTCCCTCCCTCTTTCCAAACTCCATCCCGATCTTCAGCAGGTGCCTGCTCGCCCAGACTGCAGCTCACCCGGCGGGGACTGTGGGGCTCTCCTCAGGAGCGTGGAGGAATCTCAGGAACACGCAGAGCTCACTTCTCACTCCAATTTCGCTGAATCCATCGAGGCCGTCCTCAGCCTCTCAAAAACTGTAAAGTTTTTTTTTTGGAAATTTTCTTCTTTTTAGTTTTGATATTGATTTTTTTTTTCAGTTTTTAGCTTCTCAGTGTCTACTTTGGATCCTGATTTGTGGATTTTTGTTTGTAGATCTTTTTTTTCGGAAATAAGTCTGCGTTTCTTGTTGTAATTTTGCCTAGGAAACCGATTTGCACACCAAAAGAACTGGGCATGCTGATTTCGTGGATAAGACCTTGGAGGCGTCTAAGCCTATCGAGTTAGAAGCTCCCAAAGCGTCTGCCGAGTCTGAATAGGGTGCTCAAAGCGGAGACAGTGAGCCGAACCAAGGTGAGGGTTCTCTTCATATCTTTTTGGTTATACGATTTTTGCATGAATTGAACAGGTTGGTTTCATTGGCACTGAATTTGTTTTTTAACATGTTAATTGGCTTAAATTTTTTCCCCCTAGTCTCTAGGTGTGACGCTGTCTTACAAGGCATTGGTTTTTGTTATGGGGCCAGGAAGAGTGCTTATTTTCACTTCTAAATTTTGATAGACTATATCTAGATTTTATTTACCTAAATTTGGTACAAGGATAATGTGAAAAGAGTTCATGATGCAGTTGTTAAGCCTACGATGTAGCAGAATGGCAATTATATGCCTTTGTGATGATGTGTTTTTTGTTGATGCTGAAAGTATTAGCTTGTGTTTTCAGTTAAATGTGGTCAATTTGCCTATTTCCAAAATGACATAACTCTTAAGAATAATGGCAAGAATCAAATTAGTTTACTTGGTAACGCGGGTAGTTAGATTAGACAACCTAATGTTATAGGGTATTTGTGTTGAGTTGAACATAAAATATGTCTGTCCCAGAAAGGCACGCCCCAAGCATGCCACGGGCACTAATGAGCCACATGTTTCATGTACTACTGTCCCATGTCAGTGCTTTAAGGGAAGTCAACTTTATCTAGGAATTGTGCTCTGCTTTGATAAACGTCAACAATTCGATGGAAACAGCTCAAAAGAATGGGTGCACGGAGGAAATTCCCTTGTAAGTACATGAAATTATCTTTTGTGAATTTTGCAGTCTTGACTTTGTGAAAAACATTTGCGCTTTGATCAGCAATTTGGGCATGTGTGCTAGTAGTGTGGGATTGATGTCCATGTGCATTAAGATATTGTCGATACTGCTGCATTGGTGTGTTGTTTGTGTTTTATCTTGTATGACTAAAACATTTTTTCCATCAGCTGATTATTATGGTTCTTATGTTTTCATTTAAGTTTTCTTATTCCAATTACTTCTAGGTGTTCTATAGATAATTTTTTTATTGTCTCTTGTATCTGCAAATGCAGTTCACCTCTTTACTTGGTTGAGGTAGCTCAGAGAACTAATATCTTGGATTTAGGCACTGGTGGCTCCTCAGGGTATGTATATATTCTCCTATGTTTAATATTTACTTTACATGTAATTATCCTTGAGCCGAAACAAATGTGTGAAATTCTCTTGGACGACATGGCACTTTAGCTATATAACTTATAATTTTTTCCATGTGATGCCTGGCACTTTTGTTGTGTTTGATTTCCTCAAAATTGGGAGTGTATCAAACTTATGACTCGACATGTTACTTGTCCGGTGAAGTCAGTAATATACCTTCTACATGTGTTCATCAGCCCAATGTAGATTTAAGTTAAGAGATTGGTTTAGTACATAACCTTTTTTGTATTATCTTTGAGGCTGCATTTATTTTCTTTTATAAGCATGCTATGCAGATTAAAAGGACTAATGAGTTCCAGGAGTGCTCTGTACATGGTGGGGCTGAGATGAGCTAGGGAGGACTGGGCTTGGAGAAAAAAAGAAACAGAAATGCTCTGTACATGGTGGGTATTGAAGAAGAGGTTGAATAAAACAGAAGAACATCAAGCTATAAATTGCAGGGAGGAGAGAATGATAGAGAGATGGTGCAAGATGAGGGAGAGCGAGGGAAATTCCATGTTAAAAATGAAAGAAAAGAGGAGATACTTGCTGGAGAAGGAAAAGGAGGACCCATGAAGACAGCAGGAGAAAGAGTGGGCTAAGCCAATTGAGGGGAATAGGCCACCTCACATTCTCCCCTTCTTTTTTGAAAGATTCATTTTTAGTTTAAATTTTTATTATTTATCATCTCATCCTTATAAATTTGAACATGAAATTTTTTCAGTACTTTATTAAAATATTTACTATTATTGTAAGTTTATTTTTAGTTATAGTTGTAAGTTATGAAAATAATGTTATGTGAGGCGGATGGGTGGTAATGTTATTTAAATTTATTTTTAATTTAATGGATGTGTGTTATTGGATGTGTGATTTCAGGGTAAATATTTTAAAGTATCTATTTTTTATTAATGTGGCATTACATAATTTTATTTAAGAATAATATAAAGGTGTTACAGTATCGATATAGTACATGCTAATACAGTTGATATATATATTGATTTTTATGTAAGGTGTATCACCGGCCATATCATATTATATCGGTCTCAATCGATATAGGTAAGTAAGACTGATAGGCACTTGTATAGGCTAGTATGTATTTTTATGGGCTTATTAAGTCATAAAAAGATTATTTAAGGAGTATAAGGCTAAGGCCCCTTGTACGTTTATAATCAATTTAGTGAAATAAAAAAAAATTTTGAGGTGATCTTAAAGTATTCGATAGGGCCCAAAGTCAAATACATTGGGTTGGGCATATTATTTATGTTGCATATTAACCGCGTATAATACCTAAACTAAGGTTATATTTATAATTTTTTCATAAGTTCAACGATTCTAAAAAATACATAAATTTCATACCCAAATATGATTCTATCAAAATAATTTCATTTAAAGGGTATATTTATCAATTTACCTAAAATTTTAAAGAATTTAACCTTAAACACAATTCGCTATCCAAGCACGATTTCATATTAAAAATTCTATACCCAAATAAAATTTTGATTCCATATTGAATCGGCAAAATTAATTCCAAAAAATTCCAAATTACTACCGAATTAATTCCGTACCCAAACGACCCCTTAGACTTCTCCAAATTCTTCTCCTTTCTTCCATATTTCTTTTTTGCTAATACCCATTATTCCAGAATATACTGGTTTAGGCTCTTCTTAGTTTTTGCTCGCATTGCAATGGAGTTGGCCTTATGCAGTATACACAGATTGAATTTCTTATGCAGATAAATTACGCTTATATATTTCCCCTATTTCGGGTTTACTCTTTAGATTCTCTCTTTCAAGTAAACTTGTGATGAAATTTATAGGTAAATTGTATTTGACCCGTATTAGTTATGGTAAAATTGCACTTAAACCCCATGACTTATGAAAATAGGCATAAAACCTTATTAAAATAGGCACTTAATGACATTTAAACTTGTTCTTCAAACAATTTTTGTCATATCCCGGGCCCTTAAGTACCTCAAATATAAAGGATTAACTAGAACCAGTCACCTATTGACACAATTTAGAGCTAATTTATATAAAATATAATATTATATTATTATACTCCTGAACTTGGATTATTGTACTCTTAAGTATTGTTAAAAAGTTTTTGACGAGCTCTATTAAATAAGATCATATGACTATGTTTTTTCCTTGTAGGCCCTATGTATATAACATATTTCTTTATATATATATATATATATATATATATATATTCAAATTTACATATTTTTAATGCCTTTAAAAAAATTTTAAAAATTTCTATCAAAAGAGACATCCTCAAATGGATTTTGAATATGAATAACATATTCTACAATACAAAGTCCTTAGATACTATTATCTTCTCTAACTATGACATAATATATAACTTATAAAAGAGAGACCTATTTATATGAGCCTTAAGTGAACCTGAGTTCAATAGGCCAACAAATTAATATCTAGCGGCCTATAATACTCATAAATTTAAATATACTTAAAATTAATTTAAAATATAATTATTTTTAACCCAGACAAAAAATCCAGTGTCCTCTACTACCTATTTCATTCTTTCACAACTCCCAAGACACTTTTGAAGAAGACTAGACCCATCAGGGGGTCCGGGTGGCTCGAGGGTCAAGCGGCCCACGACCTGTATAAAAGTTCAAATATTTGGACGGCTCCTCCGTGAGCAGCCCATGAGCCCATCCACCTTCGCCGCTCTACTCCGCCTCTGCCAGAGCCGGCAGCAGCTGCAGCAAGCCCACGCCCAGGCCATCGTCACCGGCTCCCTCCTCCCCTCCCGCCAGCCCCTCGCCTGCCAGCTCCTCTCCTCCTATGCCCGCCTCGATTGTCCCGCCGACGCGCAGCTCGTTTTCCTCCACCACATTCCCGACCCCGACGTGGTCTCACTCACCGCCCTCATCTCCCTCCACCTACAAGCCAACAGCCCCCGCCGAGCGCTCTCCGCGTTCTCCAGTCTCGTTGTCTCCGCCGGGTTGAAACCCGACCGATTTGCCGTAGTTGGGGGCTTGTCGGCCTGCGGCCGGAGTGGGGATCTGGCTTGCGGGAAGACGGTCCATGGGATGATTTATCGGCTCGAGATGGGATTCGACGCGTATGTGGGCAATGCTGTTGTTGATATGTATTGCAGGAATGGGAAGATTCGGATTGCCCGGCTGGTGTTTGATGGTATGGTGGTTAAGGATGTGGTGTCGTGGACGACTCTGCTTCATGGGTATGTGAAGTGTGGGGATGTTGAGTCTGCTTATCGGGTATTTGGAGAAATGCCTGATAGGAATGTTGTTGCTTGGACAGCGATGATAACAGGCTTTGTCCAGGCCGAGGAACCAATTCGGGCTCTGCAGCTTTTTTGTTGGATGCAGCTGGTGGGGGAGGCTCCGACTGTGGTCACGATAGCGGGCGTGCTCTCTGGCTGTGCTGACATTGGGGCATTGGATCTGGGCCGGTCCATCCATGGTTGTATATTCAAATATGGCATGGACATGAACATTGCAATCTTGAATTCATTGATTGATATGTATTCAAAGAGTGGAAGCATTGAGACGGCAGAGAAGGTCTTTGATGGAATGCAGAGGAAGGATGTTTACACTTGGACAACAATGATGTCTTGTTTTGCGGTTCATGGGCATGGATTCCGAGCGGTGTGGGAATTCTCTGAGATGTTGAAGTCGGGAGAAGAGCCAAATGAGATTACTTTTTTAGCTCTTCTCTCTGCTTGTAGCCATGGGGGATTGGTTGATGAGGGTCGGAAATGGTTTAATATAATGAGAAAAGTTTACAACTTAGAAGCTAGGATTAAACATTATGGATGTATGGTGGATCTTCTTGGTCGAGCTGGGCATCTAAAAGAGGCAGTGGAACTTATAGCCGAAATGCAAATGGAACCAGATGGGATCATCCTACGGTCTCTGATGAGTGCGTGTTTGGTCCATGGGGATGTTGAATTAGCTTTGAAAACAGGAAGTCAGATAATTCAACGTGAACCAGATGATGATGGGGTCTACTTACTAATGTGGAACATCTTTGCTTCAACAAATCGATGGCAAGAAGCTCTGGAGGTGAGAAATAGGATGAAAGATCACAGAATTAAGAAAAAGCCGGGATGCAGTTGGATAGAGATGAATGGTGTTGTCCATGAGTTTCTTGCAGAAAATAGGAACCATTATCATTCTGAAGAGATATACTTTCTTTTGGAAGGTATCAGCGAGCAATTAGACCCACATTCGTCTTATTCTTAATTTTGAAAGCAGAAAATGCCTCCTCATGCGATGATACTATATGACAAGTGCCGGATATATGCACGACTAAATTGATCCACATTGCATACTCTGACATGTAATACTTGGTCTATTCAATGAGATTAGAAAGAGACAAATGAGGCCACAACATTCATTTTTCAACAAAAGAGATTCTGGAAGGGCTAGAAGTTGCAAGTGAGTCTCTCCACTCTCTAAATGTTGCTGATCCTGCTAAAATTAGCTTAGATGTTCCCTACAATTCAAGAAAATGCACCGGTTCTTGAGTTTGGTGATGGAGGAACATAATTGAAAGTTCTTACCATCCATAAGAATCATGTGCTGCTTGCAGAAATTTCAAATGAAATATGTATTCCTGCATCCTCTGAATGCAGCTGTAGCTGCGGGTCCAATCATTTTATCTGCACCAAAGTTGTCAGAACCTTGAAACCATTCTAGTTGGTGGGTGTCGAGAGCTCTTGAAGGAGCCTGTGAATTGTATAGCTTTGTCGTGGAGTTACACTTTAAACATATTTGAAATGGGCACTTCAAGGACCAATGGAACTTACCTCTACGTGGAGGAATTGAGGTCACAGGATTGTTACTGTCATTTATTCACGTTGACACACTCCCACTCCGGGGCGGATGATTACTAGAACCACCAGCATGCGACCACCCTTTGTGTCCCTCAGCTAGCATGATGGAAACAACTTGAATCTCATGAGGGAGGAGAGAATTCTCTGGATGTCTGCATTATCTTCCGCTTCATTCATTTGGTCTCCCAAAGACCTTTTATAGAAGAACTTTCATAACTGCCTTGCAGTTATTAAGTCGTGGGCAGTTACTGGAAATGTTGGAAGTTTATCTATGAGGAAGCAACGTCCAACATCTCCCATTCGTGAATTCTATAGCTTTGTCATGAAGTTATACTAAACATATTTGAAATAGGCACTTCAAGGACATATAAAGGAGAACGAGGAGTGGTCATCTGATGGCCTGCATTTGAGATCTTAACGTCATCGGCCATTTTAATGGACTTGTTAAGACTGCAAGCTTTGCTCTTCACATTTCTGCAGCTGTCTTTAGCCGATAGCCACTCAAACTGTTCGTCAGACATCTGGGATTGTCTTTTATTGTTCATATGCAAGTAGTCTGTGTATTACCTACATACAAAGTGATGGACGAGCTACAAGACCTATTCATATACGGAGAATTCTTTGACTGAATGAACGCGATTGATGTCAGATTTTTGCATAAGTAATTACTTTCTATGCATTCATATTCGGAATTAATCAGGATAACTAGCAGAAACAATGGTTGCCTGAAGAATTCAGAGGGTCTTTTTATCATAAGTCCTCAATGCTTCCATTTTGGCTCAAAGAGAGCTCGGCCGAGGAGCTCTTTATTTTCCTTTGTTTCAGTTATTTCATCTATAAAGGAGGCAAGAACTATGTGGACTCATATTTTCTTAAACATAACAGGGAATGGGGAGTCGGTCAATCCCAACCACCTTTTCCCATTCTCAACAAAGACACCAACATCACTGCAGATGACCTTGCAGAACTGGCAGACACCCGGGCAAAAGACGAGCTTGTAATCACCAGTCTCCAACTTGTCTATCTTAAACCAGTTGCTCAGCGTGCCAATGCCTGGATTTCCAGTCACCCCACCAGTGGACACATACCTCCGTTCAGTCACCTCGTCGAATTTGAGCTTCCACACGGTCGACTGTATACAAATGGTTGCAGCCGAGAACACCACATTCATGTCTGTGCTCAATGTGATGGCCTTGGCCTTGGGGTCGACTGGTAAGAACCTCAGTGGCAGACCGTTGGCCACTTCCTGACCCTCCTGGACCACATTGAACGGGCAGGAGCCATTTCGACTGGCTAGAGTTAGCCCGCCCCCTCGGCCGCGGATGACCGGAAGGATGTAGTATTCGGCACCCGGCCGCACTTTATGCCCGGTCACATCGAGTACAGCAATGGTGGTAGTGGCGGCGGCCTCTGGAAGCTGGATGGCCCATAGCGTGAGGCATACAAGAAGGACAGCCTTCATTTCTGATGATAACAGCTAAATGCTGGGATTGCCAGTGCTCAATTGTGGTGTTGGGTCTATTTATACAAAAAATTTGACGAAGTGGGAACCACATCTTTTGATGTATGGAACATTATCGAAACTTTCGTCTCTCCTCCCTTACTGGTTATGAGAACACAATCGAAGTCAACTTTTTCTTTTTGGTACATCAATCAAAGACATGCTTATTCATTATTGTTTTGTGCATTTAAGAGTCAGGTTTAATGGCCTTTGGATCTCAAGCGACTGCTGGTCAAATTTGGCTGAACACGCATATGAACTTTGACTGGCTTTCGTTCAGACGCGGTACTGGCCATGTTCGCTGACTTTGCATTTATAGACTGATACGATTGAATCAGAAATATGGTATCGGAAGGCTAAGCTATGGTAGGTTATCGAAAGTTCATATCATTTACTCATTTTTTTGCTTAGCTTTTCAAAGCTCATATCATTAGAGAAAACTGTTATGAAATTTTTTGTCCAAAAAAAATATGATAAAATTTTATCCGATTTTCTTACGTGCTGAATGCTTTGATTTATAATGGATTTGAATTGATAATTTGTTACATCACTTGTTTCTTGCTGGGTTTGTTAGTGGTCTGGTTGAATTTGTAAGGGAGTTAAGAGTCAAAAGGAGTTATTGATGGGAAGACTACGTAACGGGAGGCAAAGCCGCGTTTAATTCCACTAGACGAAAGATATCCAGAAGCAATCTTCCATAAAATGGTCTATGTTATAAATGAAGCATTGGCACTAATCAAATTAAGAGATAATGCAGAGACATTGATTCTGCAATGTCCCATCTCCGTAATAAATATACCCGGACAATAATATCTCGTGTATGTAATTACTTCATATACAGAAATGAAGAAATACAATGAGCTCAAATGTTCTAGAGAAACAAGATAGCGTTACTGAGGAAAAGCTTCTGAAGTAAGCGTGACAGCTTGTTGGAGGCACTTGAAAGCTGTCTTATAATTCACAAAAGCCATAAACCAAAACTCAAATCTATCTACAGTTACTATTTGTATGTACTTTTCAGTTGGTTTATTCACATTCTCCCCGGGGTTGGCACTGTGAATTTTCTTCAGTGGAATCATGACCTGCCAAATTAGTACAAAAAAATGAGCTACAATTCAACAAAGAACATCTTCTGGAAATATTGTATGGAACTAAAACTACCTTGTAGGGAGTTCTAATCAATGCCCCCTTGGGAGAAGTGAACGTAAGAGGCCTGTCACTGCAAAATGCAATCTTCTCTGAAGATATGAAGAGAAGCCCTGCAATGGGTCCAGCTGTTGTTGACAGATAACATTGACACGCCTGAAACAGCTTCTCTTTTTGTCCAACACAAAAAGTCTTCTTGAAAAGTTTCTCGACACCGCCACCCTGAAGTATCTTGGCTCCCAAACTCAACTTAGCCATTACAGTCTCAGATATCTTGGGACCCATTTTAACTGCAAATTCAACAGATAAAAGACAATGTGAGATTTGGCCATCCTAACCGCAAATTCAACAGATAAAATACAATGTGAGATTTGTCTTCTTTAGTTAGCAATACAGAGCAATGATAATATGTTATGGATCATAATTAGGATGTTTTAACTTAGGCAGTTCTTTCGTTAGGACAATTTCTTATTTATGTTATTTTCTTCATTAGGCAGTTCCTTCATTAGGAAGTTTCCTTTATTAATCGAGGTTTAATTAGGAATCTCTACTGCTATGTAAAAGGACTGCCCTATTGGAAAATCAATGAGAAAAATTATCTTCAATCTCTCCCTGTTCATCTCACGTCTCTTCTTCCCGTCTCTTATCTCTTACCCTGCTGAAGACTATTGTCACATAGGGTTACTCTTCCCTTGTTCATCCAACTTTCCACTTTTGACTGTGTAAACTCAAGGGTACATCATAATAATGATTCCGTTTAGACCAACAGATGCTCGAGCAATTTGAAGTGTCTAATGATTAGGAGAAATCATCTTTATACAAGGTTTGCAACTAGAGTTCCAATTCCGCATACAAGAATTTGAAAGAGCTGAGAAGAAAATATTACCATGCTCACGGACACCATTTACTATGCTGTCTGATTTTTTGGTGAATTTGTTCATCCAGCCAATGATGGAAAGGATTTTATCTGAAATCAGGAATCATATACATGATCAAACGTATTTTTTAGCATAAACAGCTAGAAAAGAGAGAAGGAAAAGAGGAGTTACTCTTTTTGGTTTGGGAAGGCCTATAGGAGGAGGCAGAGGGAAGACGACACAAACTCGCTGAAGAAGAACCAGCCATGTTCGGTGATTTATCAACTCTGTAGGTAACAGAATTGATTGGAAAACCAAGAACATGATCCTGCACCATCTTCTTCATTCTCAATGGAGCCTTGTTCAATCTAATTTGGTTCTAAAGCAAAGAGGTCAAGTTGTCACTCGGGCTGTGATCTATAAATGGTGGGAAGGGGGAATCTGAATGGAGAGGAGCCATGGTACTTATACATGCCTTCCCAGGCATAAAGTTGGGTTTCAATCCCAACTTTCAGTTGCAGAGTCATCTTTTGCTCATCAAGAATAAAGACCACTCCACTAGCTCCCTATGCTATTGGTTAGAAAAATGACTTTAATTGCACCCACGTCAATGCTTTTAAAGGCCTTGCGCAATTCTGTAGCTGAGCACTTGGAGAGATTCTCAGCTCCTTTTTTAGCCAGGAGATAATTCCATTATCTGAAGTTGGCTTTTACGGATTGCATTTTACAAAAGCACCATGATCTAGTCATGGGAGGTGTTTCGTACCAACGGGATATTGTCACCCATCTTTGGAGCTATTTACATATAATCACCGATATGTAAATTTTTCAATATTTTAATTCAGCTTTTGATCTGAGGTCTAGAATTTTTTTTTTCAATAAATGGCCTAAAGCTTTTATCTATAACCATTCGATTCCCTATTAACAAATTTATGCCCGGATATTAAACGACAGGACAACTAATGCCTAAAGAGACTAAGATTGCACGAAGAAAAAGAATGACATTTTTTTGTTGAAAGCAGTTCATATTACAGATGGATGATGAAAGCAGACGCTTATCTGTAACTCCAAGCTTTTTGCCGCTCCTTCAGTTGGGGTTGAAGTGGAGAGAGACATGCTGATGGCTCCTCAGAGGGTCCAAATCATTATCTAAATCCCCGGAGCAGCCACTCAGTGACCAGATGAAAAGGTGCTACCAAATTGTGCAATCAGCAAAGAAAAGAGACTTCACACGTCAATCCGAATCACTTCCATGTTAACAACCAAAGTTGCAAAAATGGGATTGGACAGTCATTTGGCCCTACTTCATAGGGCACAGCCATTTGCAAGTCAGCCCTCTATCTACCTACCCAGAAGGAAAGGCCAGTAGATAATCCTTAGTGAGCAAGAAAACAAACATCCACTGCTCCAGACAAAGGAAGGACAAAATGGTTTTCGAAGCTACATAATAGTGTGTCCTAAGTTCTTTACACTGCAGCAGGAGAATATATCAATACAGCAGATCCAGAAGGATCAGCAAAAGCCACACGAGAACAGAGGAGACTCTTTGCCCGTTGAGGTCCAGCCACTGCCTCTTCTTCCCCTAAATTACGATCATATGGACATCTCTAATACTATTTAACCACTGCCTCTACAAGATCATAATTTGCAAAACCATAGACATGGGAGATGCCTTTCTCCACCAATTGGCAATTGCTATCTGAAATGCCTGCTTCCTCCATGTATTGTACATCAATGGTTTCAAAGGTGGGCTATCTGTAGCTGGATGTATGAGGCATGGGGTATGTCATCGACGCTGGATTCACTGGGGCGCCGGCAACTGGGCTCGCATCCCATATGCCATGAGGGGCGGAGCTGGAAGAGTTACTGGCGTGCCAACTGCAGAAACAAGCGGCCCACCAACTGGCTGTCCAATGGTAGTAGTTCCACACCTGCCAATGCCGGTAGGAACTGGCGAGGGCTGATGCGGCTGCCTGGAAGGTTTCCCAGAAGCACCAGTAGGTGCATTTGATTGGCCAGTGGCCCAGGGACGGGACCTTGAGGTGTTGATACCTCCCCATTGTTCACACTAATAATGTCGTGAATACTGGATCTTCTCCTGTCCTTGTTGATGGAGTTCAAACTATTAAGGGAATCAAATCCATTTCTCTATCTCAATCTTCCTTCTTTACTTATATTGTGATTCTATGTAATATTCTTAAAAGATATACCAACTACTGTAATATTCTGAAGGGATTTACCCCGGATTTATCTCCGAGGGTCTTCCCTATAAATCTTGTACAAACCTCTTTTTTTTTTTTTTTACTTAAAATCAATTTATTTTCATGGTATCAAAGCCCAGTGGTTAAAACCTTTTCTCTCCGTTTCTACGTCCTGCATGACCATTTGCCTCTTGCACGATTTCCTTTTTCCCTCCTTCCGTCATACTCAACTGCAACCTTGAGCCTCTCACTCTGCACCTTTCCTGATCCCATCTCCTGTCACTATTCTCTCCCATCACTGTTCATCTCGAGCCCACCACCCTGCATCGGCACTCACTCACAGATCTCGTATCCCCCAACTGTTCACCTTCTTCCCCATTCCCAGATCTCGTTTCCCCTCTGCCCGTCACCGCCACTTGTTCCGTCGCCGGTAGACGCTCACCACCCCCGGCTCCGTCTTCACGTCCTCCACTACCTCGTCTTTCTACCTCTGCTCGCCTCCCTCCACCAGTCCCTCGCCACTAGTCCCCTTTCTCCTGTCGGTTTCTCGTCCCTTCACTCCTCTTCTCCGGCCAGTCTCTACCCCTATCTCCGGCCAATTTCTACCCTTCTCTCCGGCCAGTCGCTCCTCTACCCTTCTCGTCTCGCATCTCCCTCCCTCCACACAACCACTCCCTTCACCTCTTTGCCCGTGGTCGCTCCCTTCACCTCTCTGCCTGTGGTCGCTCCGTCTCTCTCCGGCCACCCTCCAGTCTTCCCCTTACCCTCTCCGACTCCGTCTGTCCCACTTACCCCTCATGGCCTCTTCAACCCCTCTTGCGCCCACCATCGTCTCCTCCCCTTCCAGTCACCCTCTGTCTGGTGTTCCCCCCACAACAATTGATTTTCTTCATACAGTCCCCTCCTCAATCAAGTTCTTGGTTTCGAACCTCACCAGCCTCGTCACTGTCCATCTCGACGGCTCTAAATTTCTTGTCTGGCGCACAACCACCGCCTCCGTTCTGGATGCCTACCGCCTTCTCCCCTACGTCGACGGCTCTCTACCTTGCCCTTCGCCGGTGGACACTACCGCTCGGCCCTCCTATTCCGACTGGATTGCCACCGACCACCACCTGCTCGTGTTTCTCTGGGCCACCATCGACCCAACTCTTGTCTGACACTTCCTCTCCTACACCACTGCCGCCGATCTCTAGACTGCCGTCGCTGCTCGGTACCTATCTACTTCACCAGCCGCAGTCATCCACCTCATGGGTGAGCTCTGGCGTTGCCACTTCGGCCCACTCGGCATGGCGGCCTACCTCGACCAACTCCGTCAGTTGGTCGACCAGCTGGCAGCCGTCGGTGTACTGGTCAATGATGCCGGCCTCCTACACCAGACTCTTGCCGGCCTACCGTCTGACTATGCCGCCTTCGCCGCCGGTATACGTGCTCGTGGAGCCATCGTACCTCTTGCAGAACTCTGGAACCTCCTCCTCGCCGAAGAAGTTGCACTCAAACTTCAGCCCACAGCTCCTGCCGGACCACCGCTTGCTCATCCCACAGCCCTTCATGCCGCCGTTGGTCACAACTCCTCCGCCTCCAGCACACAGGCCCTCCTGGGTCTCCTCACAGCGGCCCTAGGCCACCTTCTTCTTGGCCCCCCCTCGGGTGTCCCACCGGCCGCCGTGGCCCCCTCCCATGCTGCCGCCACGGCCTTTGCAGCCCCGGGAATTCTTTCCACACCCCCTGTAACAAACTATAGACCCCCTCGCCCCAACTTTCGTCGCGGGGGCGGGGGTTACCCACATTACGGTTGCGGGCATGGCGGCTACCGTCCCTTCTGCCCCGCTTGCCAAATATGTGGCTCCTTTGACCACAACGCCATTAAATGTGGCGCCCGCTATAATGCTTCTTATATGGGTCCCACTGGGAACCGTGCCCTGGCCATGAGTGCTCAAGGAGGTATCCAACGCTCATCCGATTAGCTCTTAGCCTCCGGTGCCAGTGAACACATAACCCCAGACATTAACCACCTCACCTCCGCTTCCCCCTATCCCGGTCCCCCTCCTTATGTCAACATAGGTAACGGTCAATCCCTTCCCGTTTCCTCCACACCTCCCTCATCCATCCCCACTCTACCCTCCGCCTTCTCACTATCCTTCACACACCTTCTATTGCTTATAACCTTCTCTCTGTACACAAAATTGCTCTCTAACCTTCTCTGCCTCTGATGTGTCTATCCAGGATAACAAGACCGGCCACCTCCTCTATCGTGGACCTAGTCGAAATGGTGTCTACCCGCTCTCTCCCACCCCCCCCTAGTGCCTTCACCGCCACAACCTCCTCCTCCACCACTTGGCATCAATGACTTGGCCACCCTGCCTCCGCCACCTTCAATACTATTGTTTCTTCTTTCCCTTTCCCTGTTACCAAAATAAAGCACTTAGCGTGTAATAGTTGTCATATTTGCAAATCTCATAAATTGTCTTTTTCCCTATCCCATCGCTCCACTACTCGCCCTCTCGAGCTTATCCAATCCGACCTTTGGGGACCCTCTGGTTCTACCCCCTAAAACTAAAGTCAAACGCCTTTGACACCTTCCTTGTCTTTCAATCCATGGTCGAGAATACCTTCCCCCATCGTATCACCACCTTTCGTTCTGACAACGGTCATGAATTTGTCAACTCTCGCTTCACCACCCACTTTCACCCTCGTGGCATCACTCACCAGTTTTCTTGTCCCCATACACCCGAACAAAATGGCATCGCTGAACGCAAACACCGCCACATTATTGAAACCACCCTTACCCTACTTACCTCTGCCTCCATGCCTTCCACCTATTGGGTTGATGCTGCATATACTGCCACCTACCTCATCAACAGACTTCCCTCCCCTACCCTCCAACATATCTCCCCTTACCAACTCCTTCACAATATTTCCCCTGACTACTCCCACCTTCATGTTTTTGGTTGCCGCTGTTATCCATGGACCCGCCCTTATTCACAACACAAGCTTGACGCCCAGTCTGTTCCATGTGTTTTCCTTGGCTATTGTCCTACCACCAAAGGCTATTGCTGTCTTGATCCCTCAACTAATCGTGTCTACATCTCTCACCATGTTCGTTTCCTGGAAGATATCTTTCCCTTTTGCAACTCACCCCCCTTAACCTCGCCCACCCCCCGCCCCCATCTTTCTCCTCTACCCCTACCCCTTGCCTCCCCTCCCCTTCCCCACAATCTCCAACCTCCCCTCCCTCCCCTCCTATACCTCCAACCTCTCTATCCCCTACCCCTCCTCTCCTCCTCATTCCCCCCACCCCTCCCCTCTCCCCCCCCCCTCTTCCCCACCCTCTCCCCTACCACCTTCCCACCTCTCCCCACTCCCACCCCTACCCATCACATAATTACCCGTAGCAAAGCCGGCATCTACCGCCCTCGTATCCCTCTTTCCCTCACTGCCCAATCCCCCCTGACACGGAACCCACCTCCTATTGCCTTGCCTCCCAAATCCCAGAATGGTGCGATGCTATGTACTCTAAATATGGAGCCCTCCTCCGTCAAGGCACCTGGACCTTTGTACCACCCCCTCCTAATTCTAACATCATTGGATGTCGGTGGACCTATAAGATCAAACGTGGACCTGATGGTACCATCTCTAGGTACAAGGCTCGCCTAGTTGCCAAAGGCTTTACTCAAGAAGAAGGCCACGACTACCATGAAACCTTTAGCCCCGTGGTCAAACCTTATACCATCCGCATTGTCCTCAGCCTTGCTCTCTCTAATGTCTAGCCTATTACACAACTTGATGTCTCTAATGCCTTCCTTCATGGCACTATTGAGGAAGAACTCTACATGGCCCAACCCCCAGGTTTCACTGATCCCTCCCACCCTCACCACATTTGTTGCCTCCACAAAGCTCTCTACGGCCTCAAACAAGCCCCTCGCCAATGGTACGCCAAACTTTCATCTTACTTAATCCAACTTGGCTTTCAGTCGTGCCATGCCGACACATCTCTTTTCCTCCACCAACAGGGTTCCCAAACCACCATCCTCGAAGTCTATGTTGACGACATCCTTATCACTGGCTCCCATACTCCCTTCGTTACACATGTCATATCTCTCCTTAGTCGTGCCTTCACTGTTAAAGACCTAGGTCTCCTTCACCACTTCCTTGGCATTGAGTTCACTACTACCCCTAATGGTCTCTTTCTCTCCCAAGCCCATTACGCTCGAGACATTCTCCATCGTGCCCAAATGGACCACTGCAAACCCACTCCTACTCCCACCGGCCACAAACGACCTCCCACCTCCCCTAATGAACCTCTCTTCCCTGACCCATCCCACTACAAAAGCATCGTCGGCGCTCTTTAATACCTCACCCATACTTGCCCAGATATTGCCTACTCTGTAAACTATGTCTGCCAACATATGCATAACCCCACCATTGCCCACTATACGGCTGTTAAGCGGATTCTCTGGTACCTTCAAGGTTCTCTCTCTCATGGTATTCTATTACGGCCAGGGCCCTGTTCCCTCACTGCCTACTCCGATTCTGACTGGGCAGGTGACCCCCTCGACCGCTAATGCATCCTTTGAGTCTTGCATCTTTATGGGTCCTAACCTTATCATTTGAAAGTCCAAAAAGCAAGCTATTGTTGCCCGCTCATCCACTGAAGCCGAGTACCATGCGCTCTCCTCCACAGCCACAAAAATTGTCTGGGTCTCCATGGTTCTCAAATTCCTTGGCCTCTCCTCCAACGCTACACCCATCCTCTTATGCGACAACCTATCTGCCATCACTCTTACTGCCAACCCAGTATTTCATGCTCGCACCAAACATATTGAGATTCATCATCACTACATTCGGGAGCAAGTTCTTGCCAGCCACATGCAGGTCCGTCATATCCCATCCAAAGACCAACTTACAGACATTCTTACCAAGTCACTGCCTTTTGCTCAGTTTCATACTCTCACTACCAAACTCATGGCTACTCACCCACCCTGAGTTTGCAGGGGTGTATGAAGGAAATCAAATCCATTCCTCAATCTCAATCTTCCTTCTTTACTCATATTATGATTCTATGTAATATTTTCAAAAAATATATGATCTACTGTAATATTCTAAAAGGATTTACCCCGAATTTGTCTCCGAGGGTCTTCCCTATAAATCTTGTACAAACCTCTTTCTCTTTTTTTACTGAAAATCAATTTCTCTTCACAAACGTATGAGGTACTTCGGTGCACGACTGACTAGCCACTTAGAGTAGGTGTTCTTGACATCATGTCTTTCCTTTTGTTGTTGCTGCTTCTTCTTGTCGGATTTTTCGCAAGTGGAGCTCGGGCGGGCTTTGCCATTGGGAGAACTCGAAGGGAGATCGGTCTGGAGCTTGAACAGCAGAGTTTGTGGTTTGAAAGGACCCTTTTTCCTGAATCTGAGTCGTTGAAACCAGACTCGGTGGAGATCGTGGAGGAGAGATCGATGGAGGACGCGAAGGAGGTGACGTCGGACTTGAGGGCGTCTGTCTTCTTTAGGATTTTGAGGTTTCTTCGACTTTGAATTCGCCATTTTTTCACTGCAATACGGTGCTTTGGGGAGATTGACTTTGACTTCGCCCTCAAGCTAGACCAGCTACAACCCAATCTGGTCTGGCGTGGGTGCGGACATACCAGCCGCGGCCGCGGCCAAACCGATTTGGTCTGGCTTCGGACTGGCGAGGGCGTATACCAGCCGCGACTGCGGCCAGACCGATCATCGGACAGCCCAGCCCAGCCGCGGCTGCTGTGAGACCGATTTGGTCTGGCCGCTCATCGGTCCGTGGCCAGGCCAGCCCCGCCGCGGCCCCCCAGCAGCACTTGGCTGGTTCTCTGCTTAGCCGGCGAGGGTAGGCCAGACCAAGCCAGACCTCTTTCAGTTGGCGACTACGGAGAAGAAAGTGGAAGGAAGTAGGAGGTAGGGCCTTCGTCATACATGAAGCCGCCGCCGCCGCCAGGTCTTCGCCGGAGTCGAAGAAGAAGATTGGGTTTCTTTTAAATTGGGATAGTAGGTGACGAAAATAATTAAGGGTGTAAACGGACGGACGCGGACAAAGGCAGTTTTGCATCCTCCTATTTGTCCTCTATCCGTGCCGGATACACAAAGTCTGTTTCTCTTCGCACGGACATATGTAATTGGAAGTGTTTTTCATGTTTAATAGCTCCCGTGAGCCAAACTTAAGGAGTATAAGAGAACATTTATTTTCAAGATAGATAGTGCACGCACTAATATATAGTAGTATAAGTGTTACTTATGTTAATGTACACTAGTATGTGGAACGTCTATCTTAAAAATGGATGTTTCTCTTATGTTCTTTACGCTCGGTTCATTCTCAGAGTAGAACAAAAAAAATACTTTATAGGTAATTATACTACATCTTGTATAATTATTTAATATATATAATTAAAATATATATCATTCAATCTATTGACTAATTATAATCCTTCTTTCATTCATCCAAATACATATTATTTAACATGAAGAATTATCTCACTTATTTGTCTATTCATTCAACTTATAACATCTAATTCATCAAATCATTTATTTATCTATCTAATTTATTACATTACTAAATGTTACACACCGGCACCAGTCGACCCGAGTTGAACCCGATCCAAAGGCTGATCAAGCGTGCGGGGGTACAAATTTAGTAAAGGGGCTAGGGCACAACAACGAAAAGATGGATAAAAAAAAAACTAATATATAGACATAGACCCGGATAACTACAGACACGGACAGGTTGTGTCTACATCTGTGTTCGTAAAAGGACTAGACCAAAACTACTGTCTACAACCACATTCGTGTCCACGCAGACAAGGCAATATCGTCTGTTTTCAATGCAGACGGACACAACTACAGACGAATGTCAGACAAATGTTGTCCGCTTATACCTCTGGTTGGGCTAGGCCCATTGAGGGCTCCTCACAACCGAGAAGGGAGAGGGGGCCAGCCTAGCCCACTCCTCCCTACTTTTTTTAAAATAAAATAAAAAATAACTAGTCACAGCCTCCCTAGGCCACACCATGGCTAGAGTGCCTGGCTGTAGTGGCACGGTCTCTCTAGCGGTGGCCAATAGGGCAAGGCCATAGGGTGGTTGTGGCCCCGTTGGAAGGGCCGGCCCAAATAGAGCAGGCCTCCTAGCCTGGTGCCTAAAAACCCCGACCTGGCCTGCTCCCCCATGGGCCGTACGGGCATGCTTTATCAATGGGCCGAGCTTCGGTCCAGCCCGGTAAAGCGGGCCTACGTGGGCAGCCCACACTTCTACCACCCCTAACCTCACACTGGGCAAGTCCGCCCGAACTGTTCACTGTGGATGGGCAAGTTTTAGCTAGCCCAGGCCCACATCTCTTCCAGAGAGCCCACTGAACAAATTAGTATCCTAAAACAAAGAAACGGTAAAACACATGACATCCGATTCAAAGAGTGGGGAAGAGGCGGTTTGACTCTCTATATATAATGACCGGAGGAGGATGACAATTTGCTTGCTTTGCGTGCAAACTGCCGCATGTTATTTCTCCTCAACAAACCCCTGTTCACACTAATCCTGAGTTCCATCTTTTTTTCCGTTATCTTCCTTAGGTTGATTCAATATGGTGAAAGGTAAGTCATATAAATGTTCTACATTCTACTATCTTCTTTCACTTAATTCTTATTTCTTATCTTCTAGTATCTTTCTTTACTAAATTTTCTTAAACTAAATATCATCCTAATAAACTGACTGTAAAATATTTATTTTTATTTTTACATCCTTCTTTGATACTTTTTATATATGAAATAAATATTTTTAAAAAATATAATTAAATAGAGTATTATGTATAAGATTGCATTATCTTGGTAGGGTGTTGATTTGAATCATGCCCCTTTTATGTCAAGTCTCACATGCAAAATTGACATATCTTAACTATATTTTTTTAAAAAAAATTAAAATTATTTTGACCAATGACTTAAAAGTTTTAAGAGTATTTATTTATTCATTTTATATCGTTATTTTTAAATATTTTGTTTTGTTTTATTTTTTCCCACTAACTGAGTGAGAGGTATGAAACGGCGGTGCCTGGCTCCGTCAACCGACTCCTCTCTCTCAGGGACCAAGCTAGCCGTTAGCCGCTCCAATTTCCAACCGAAATTTGAATTGGATCAAATTTCTCATGCCAATGGGCTTCTCTTCCCCACTTCCCTCCCACTCCCCGTCTCACCTCCTCCTCCGCCGCTGCTGCCCCCGTCCCAGCCGCTCTCTAGTCTGACTTTTCCTTCTCTTTCTGGGTCTGGGGTTTCTGCGTCTCCTTCCCTCACTTGCTTGTTCAATGGCCACCCCGGTCCCTGTGGAAGCAGTAGCTCTGCTGTGTCCAGAAAGCCCGCATTTAGAACCCAGTTTTCAGATTCTGACTCGAATTTTTCCGACGTGGAAGCAGATATTTTGGCTGGCAATAGAGGGGAAGTCGCAGTCAGATCAGCGGTCACGGTCGTGTTGGCAGTCCTCAACCGCATCCTGTACAAGCTTGCGCTCGTGCCCATGAAGCAGTACCCCTTCTTCATGGCTCAGATTACCACCTTTGGGTAAGAGTTCATCCACAACTCCTTTTCCCCGTTTAATGATTTTTTTTTTTTGCGTGAAGAAAGCAGAAAGAAGATGAATTGTTCCGAAATCAGTTAGTGAAGGAACTAGCAGATTCGTTTGATGTGTGGGAGTTCGAGCTGCAACCAGTTCTTATAAATAGTGGAATGCTGCGTGATATCTCTTCTCTTTTCTCCAAACGATTAAGTATTTTTTTTTTGCCAAGTAAATCATTTTTGTTGTTAAAAAGGAGGGACACAAGTAAGAAGATGCGCTGATGCATTATTGCATTGTTGTTTGTCAGGGACTAAGGAAATTAATCAATCAATATATATGGGTTTTTTAAAAAAAAATGGTAGGGGTGAGTAGTGCTACACTGCCACTAGCTAGCAGGGGAAACCATCTGGAAACAACTTAAAGGGGCAGTAAAACTATGCTGGCCTTTTATATTCTGAAATTACTAGAGCAAAAATCTACTGGAATTTCAATCAGTCTCCGGAGATGGGTTTGACATTTGTGGCAGTTGCTCCCGTTTTAGTGGGAGAATATTTATTGACCATGATCTGTTCATTTATAGTCACAACTTTTTTTTTAAACTCAAAGGATGCTTTAATGCAGATATGTAGCGATTTATTTCTCCATCCTTTATGGACGTTATTGTGCTGGAATTGTTACTAAAAATATGCTTGACCTTCCGAAGTATCGTTTTGCATCCATTGGTCTTCTGGAAGCCCTTGGAGTCGCTTCTGGAATGGCTGCTGCAGGTTATCACATGAATCTTTTCTTTAATATAGAGAAATCTTATTTTGTTATTGTACTGGTCTTTTGCAACACAATATATTCAACTACAGTTTATTACCTTGAACAGTGAAGGATTCAGTGGTGAATTAGATTTCCTACTGGAAGACCAAATAGTTGTATTTTTACGAGATTCTTGGAGACGTTATTGGTGGTTGGCAATCAGGGAATCCAACGAGGGCAAGTGATGGTGGAAACTGGCAATTTCATTTTATCATATGGGATACCATAATATGAGCACATAGAGCTTTCTAGTTGGAGCAGCTAAGTTTATGTGGTCAATGCCAATGGCTGCCCATTCTTTGATCTTGTAAATCAAATACTAAGGCTACCCATATGTGGTCGCATACTGTGTATAGGTTAAATTTCCTTAGTTGGAACCTACAAGAGCTAATATAGGGAAAACTTATTTTGTCATTCGACTGGTCTTCTGTAGTGCAATATATTCAACAACAATTTATTACTTTTGGACAGTGAGGGATTCAGTGGTATCTTAGGCTTTTAACTAGATTAATGTTGTTATTAACCTTATGTTAGTTCTTGTATACTCCGTGCTTTCCTGCTGGAAGACAAAATTTTGGCGTTTTTATGAGGTGCTTGGGGATATTATTGGTGGTTGGCAAGCAGGGAATACGACAAGTTGGGCAAGAGAGGGTGGAAGCTAGCATTTCCATTTTATTATCTGGGAACACCATAAAATGAGGAGATGCAGTTTTTTAGCTGGAGCATTTAAGTTTATGTGTTTGTTGTTGTGGTCAATGCCAATATTGCTCATTCTCTGAACCTGTATGTAGCCAATTCAAATGCTAAGGTTTCCTGTGTATATTTTTATGCATAGATTCAGCAATTTTAATTGTCTTACATGTGCTGTATATGCACCAGAGGCAATATATTGGATAATTGTGGCATTTAACACAATCATAATTTCATATTAGTTGGACACATTCTCTTGAAACTGCACAGTTTTGTGCTGACAAAAATTTTTCTTTTTGTATTTGACAGCTATGCTTCCGGGCCCTGCTATACCTATATTATCACAGGTGAAGTTTATTTTTTAGATGATAAAACCATGTAATTATCCATGATTTTTTTCCCAATATTAAAGACGCATAATTGAAAACTCCCTCCAAGAAAGATTCAGTGCTAGCAATAGTTTTTTATTTTATTGCTTATCATAATCATAATCAAGTAGAGCATTTTCCCAACAATTTGGGGTCGGTGACATGGATCTTATGCCTCTATTCTATCCTGTTTTGTGTCAACTCTTTCATAGGAGATAGCATAGTCATAATTTTCTTTATTAATTCCATCCAAGTTCTCTTACGTTTCCCTCTTTTGGCATCATTTACATAAAACCCTTTCGACCTTCTTATCGGGGCATCTATTACTCTTATTTGTACATGCTTATACCAACACAACCTACACTCCCTGAGTTTCTCCCCTAAAAGTGTTACCCTCAAGTTCTCATGAATGTACTCATTTCTAATCCTATCTTTCCTGATTATTCCACACATCCACCTTCGCATCCTCATTTCAGCTATATTCAGTTTATCTATATGATTTTTTTTTGTGCCCAATATTATGCTATATAGAGTATTCAAGCCTCATAACTGTCCTATAAAACTTACCTTTAAGCCTATTTGGGACTTGCCTATCACGTAATACTCCTGACACCACCCTTCATTTTACCCACCCCGCATTAATCTTATGTACCACATTACTATTGATATATTCTTTTTTATAGATAATGAAGCCCAAATATCAGAATTGCCCACATCTTGGAACTTCTTGCCCATCTATTTCGACTAAAGTTCTACTAATAGTTCTACTTTTCTTAAAATTAAATTCCATATATTCTGTCTTAGTCCTACTTATTTTAAAACCTTTTGATTCTAGAGCTTCCCTCCACAGTTTTAGTTTAACATTTAACCTTGTTATAGTTTCGTCAACTAAAACTACATCATCCGCAAAAAGCAAGGACCAAAGTATCCTATCTCGTATATGTACAATTTGTTCATCCATAACTAGAGAAAAAAAATAAGGGCTTAAAGTTGACCCCTTGATAAGATAATTATCTCACAAACCTATGTTTAATAATTAATAATGCTGACTAATCCCTTGGACATACAAACACATTATATGTCAACTAGGATGACACATGATACAAACACCCTTCATTGTTCTAACCCAATACCAACCTAAAGATGATTCAACTCTCTAAGAAATCCCTAGATACTCATTTCTATTTTTGGAAATACTGGCCTTGCAATAGTTTGACTCAAGTCCTCCGTGCCCTCAAGTGCTGGCCATGAATCTGAAGACATGGATCCCAACTGTGGTCGTAGACATAGATGGCGAGAAACATAAGCATTCCATGATGCTCATGTAACTTTGATTTTCATATGTACTATAGTCCTATGATGACCTGTGGGAAACCCCCAGTAAAGACCTTTCTAGGCACATACCCAAATAGTCGTGGGGGTAAATAAAGTGTACAAGTATAACCGTCTTTTGCTTATATATACTTATATTTATTTTGCCTTGTATGCAAGTTATGGAGCTAGTTCATCTTGCTTCTGATCTCTCTTCTTGTCTTTAAAAATTGCAGACGTTCTTAGTTTGGCAACTTGTCTTTTCAGTAATTATTCTTGGTAGGAGGTACTCTGTGAATCAAATTCTCGGCTGCTTAGTTGTAGCTGTTGGTGTTATTGTAGTTGTGGCAAGGTAATGTTACTTACGTATATGGAGTCTTCTAATAATTTATTGGGTAGTATTCAATTTTTGGTGAATAGTTGATGTGTGAGACTTTACACATGCTGGCAGCAGTGTTCAAGTTCTGTTTCAGCCAGTTACTTGTGCAAGGAAAGCCAGTCTTTATTCATGCTGACAGAAATTAAAGAACAGTATAACGCTGTGACCTTAAAACATCAATTTAATAATCTTTTTTTGGTAATATAGGATTTCTAAGAAGCACGCCAATCCTGTATTTTGACTTAATTATCTGCAGTGGATCAAATGATGGACAGATGCTATCCCAAGTTGAGCTTATGTGGCCCATATTGATGATTGTCTCATCAGGATTCCAAGCCGCTGCATCTATTATCAAGGTTTGGCTTTATGACACTTACATACAAAGTCAAAATAGACTCGTAACAAGCTGGGAAGATAAAAAGGGCCATGGGTTTTCTTTTTAATCACCCCTTAATTTACATCTAGTGCTAAAACGAATTTTTAAATGCTATGTGTAATACACAATCTTTTAACAAAAGTAACCCTCTCCCTCCTCCAGCATGTACATTCTTAACATGACAGCTTAAAATTCTCACTTGGGTGGCATCATGTACATAAATATTCAGCTATCTGCATGAGCATACGTGGTAATTTTTTGTGTAATCTAGGATTAATTTTGAGGTTGGTTTTCAGGAAGTTTAGTGCCTGAATTCATTTTTCATTTTCTAATCTTGTTCAGGTTATAGTATTTCTTGTTGTTCAGTGGTATTGAAAATGCATATCGTATTATAAGATGATTTATTGGTTATAACAGGAATTTGTCTTCCTTGACGCTGCAAGACGTCTTGAGGTTTGCTCTAAATCTTCTTGCAATTTACATTTTACATGAAAAATGTAATTCGTTTTCTTATCTCAAATCAAAGGAAAAAAAATGCAACGGTTAAATTGTTATGCAGGGAAGGCCTCTTGACATCTTTGTCATAAATTCCTTTGGATCTGGTTTCCAGGTGATTCCTTTCTATAGTTGTTAAAATCTATTTTCTTATCCGCTGTGGAATTTATAATTACTGTTTATACTATGGTTGTTTAAAAACAAACAAAACACAGAAATAATATGTATTTTTAGAATCGTTTCTTTCTTACTCAAATTTGAGGATGACCATTTCGACGTTATTGAATTTGGACTGTTTACATAAATGTAGGCCCTTTTTGTGCTACTTCTGCTTCCCTTGCTCTCGAATTTGTGGGGAATACCATTTGGTGAGCTCCCTTCCTATCTAAGGGATGGTGCTGCATGCTTTTTGAATATTGGAGTTGGTGGAGGAGGCAAGTTTCTCACGTTTTGAGGTTTTGTTATATTTTTTGTCATAATATGATCTTCCACAATACCTGGATATGCTGTATTCTTCTGGAAGAGTTGGTCCATTTCCAGAAGAACCTGCCATGAACATTCAGGAGAATGGAATTAATTTCATTAATGATTTTTCTGATTTTGTTTCTCTGTTTTCTTAATTGCTTTCTATCTAAGTCAGATTGTGATGGAGCTCCATTCCTGCCCTTACTTTACATATCCGTCAACATGGCTTTTAACATCTCAATTCTTTCACTTGTAAAGATATCTTCTGCAGTGGTTTCTTCACTTGCTGTGACGTTATCAGGTTCGACTACTTATTTATCAATTTGTATCTTCAATGCTTTGAGAAAATTAATGACATGACCCTTTGGAATTAATTTTTTTTTTTCCTTTTTTTTTCTTTTGTTTTGCAATGGCTAGTGCCAATTTCCATATACAGTCTTACTCTTCCGCTGCCCAACATCCCTGAAGCCGGTGCCTTGAGCCCACTTTTTGTGGTGGGAAGTGCCATTCTCATGTTGGGCCTGATATTGTATAATCTCTCTCGGCCAGCTAAGGAGCATAGTAAAGGGGAATGAAATGATTCATCAAATTACAGGTCGCCTGTTCAATTTATGTATCTGCTACGGAATCAGGGACGATATGCAAAGATACCAGAAATTGGTATTATTCTCTTGGGCAAAGAAGAAGTGTTTTTCTCTTGCCAAATACAATGTCTTTTATCCTGATATAGAAAGAAGAAATTAATGTACGAAGGTGGGGAGCCCCTTTCAGTAGACAAGATCGTCAACCTACGAAGTCTCGTCTCTCTTTGTGAGTGCATACAGTTTGAAGCACTCAATATTTGACAACACATCAAGTGGTAAGGGTAGACAATGTGACACGAGACATATGAAAGAGAGCCAGTAGCATCATCGGTGCTGTAATAAGCTCATCAGCCTGTAATAATTGCAACTTTTAAGCGTGATCATTGCTCAATTATTTGACTGCATGCATTATCTTATCTGTTCCATGTTGTCTCTCGAAATTCTTTTTGTTTTGGTGACTTCTCCACTCTTCTGCTTCCCCCAATCTTTTATTGCTCCACCTTCCCTTCCCCCAATCTTTTGATATCTTAATCTCCTCACGCTCTTAGGTGTTTTTTAAAATTCTGCAATCAGTTCGCCACTCATATGATGCTTTTTCTTGTCTACGATCCAACTAATCACAGTGCTCATCTTCTATAAACGCTATTTTAATCAGTTCATGACTGTGAAAGGGCAGTCATACCAAAAAGGCTGCACAACCTACGGATTTGCAATCTCACCTTTTTAACTAATCTCTGTTCTGATTAAGAGGAAAAGGCGTTTAAGTTGTTTTATATTCACGCACGACTTTACTGATTCAGTAAAGAAAAGGGCCTTTCTAATACCGTCCACTCACATAGAATTAACATCCGCAGTAGCCAGTAGGAGAGCTATGTGAATAGGAAATGAAAAAGAATTGCTCTAAGCAGTAGTTGTGTTCCTTTCTCTACACTGTCCTTTTGTGTGTTTCCAGAAGCTTAAATTTTGACCAGAAAGGGGGCAAAATGAAGTGGAAATGCGAGGCTTGCCATGGGTGGTTTGCATTCTAGAACACTTATTAATTTTATTCTCTGTCCCTCCTACTAATACTCCTCCAGTCCAATATTAGTTGTCCACATTTTACAAAAAAAACGTGATAAGCCAAATTATTAACAATTATACTCCATCCACTAAATAATATGAGAAAAATAGCTTAAAATTGGAATATTAATGTGGGACAAGTTTTTTTTCATATCCAGACCGAGAGAGTAATCTAAATGAGAAATTATCGCATAATTTCAGCTCCTAGCGATGATAAAACATTTTCGTACATAATGAAAAACGGCTTGCAAGTGATACTTGGCTATGTCTAGCTTGACTCGGCACAGCTTCTAAATATTGGGCGTTATATACGTAATTATAAGAAAGCCATCGTTATTTATTATCCAAATATCGACTTACCAAATTCAATATTTTAAGCATGATGAAATGCATTTTTTTTGGCAATAAGGATAATAAGATGTAATTACCAGTATACGTTATCAATTAAATCTATTTTGCAATGTAAAATAGAAGAAAACTACGTTATCAATTAAATCTATTTTGCAATGTAATATAGAAGAAAACTATGTATTTTAACAAAAACCAGACAACTTAACTTGGCTTGGCATTTAGATCAAGTTGGATCGCCTCTGACAGAAAATTGTCAAGCAACAACCAGAAGCTCCATTCGGCTCGTTATCATCCCCATCACATGCATGTGTAATGGAACAAACAGATTCTAACAACTATCACGTAAATACAGCGTTGCATTATTACGTGATAAAAGTGATTTCTCATAGTTCTTTTATGGCGAAGGAAAGAATAGTAATCAGCTGGTGAAGTCTCTATGGCACACATGCTAGCACACGATTTTAAGAATCTAACTGCTGGTGAAGCTTCACCACTAATTACATCTCATCAAGAAAATATGCACTTTTAATCACATATAAGAATTCTGTATTAATATGAAAAATACTTTAGCAACGTCGAATTTCACAATAATGAAGCTACTTCATCAGGCAAACACCTTTGATTGGTTAGATGAAGAAATAGCTTCTTCACATATGAACCTTGATGTGAGTCTAGCATTACTAATGAAGTATACATCTCAAATGCAAAAGGGCCATTTGCATTAAGGCCATTGATATCAAAATTAACAGTTAGATTTGATTTGAGTACGGGACTCAATCCGTAATTAAGTACATATTTCGGACATATACACATCATTTGTAAGCTCAAATAAACTTTCTTCCAAAACCAAATTGATGGTTGCATAGGAAAAGTTTATCCCTTAATCTAATTCGAAAGTGGTGTCCATGCTTTGCCCCTTTTGAAGCTCCCAACTGAGGTTGGAATGAAACTTATTTGTCCTTAAGTAGCAAGTGCACCAGGAAAGTGGGCGCCGCACAGACACTAGCAAACAAGCACTAAAGCCTAAAGGCAAAAGTCGAACAATGAATTTGCAATTATAAACCAATCGAAGCATTTCACAAGTGAAAATAACGTGACGTATCCAATTATCAAACATCTCACCTCACAACCTAACACCTAAAATAAATTCCTTCTCACCTTCTTTCAAGTGCTTGATGAGGCAGCTGCATGTTTTAAAAATGGCAGTGCTAGCAGCTTTGGCCACTGTGGTGGTGCTACAACTCTTAAGTGCCGGAGCCACCGCCGGCGAGGATTTCCAGCTCTTGAACGTGAGGAAGGAGGTAGCTGAAGCTAGAAGTCCATACTTTAGAGCTGTAAATCCTCACAAGGTAACTGAGATTGCTGAGAGGCAACAACATTCTAGGTGGAGGCTCGAGCTACTCCACCGAGACCATGTCACCTCCGGGAATGTTTCAAGCTATTGGCATCGCCTCGGTGACCGCCTGCGAAGAGACAAGCAAAGGGTGGCCGGCTTGACTCGCCGGCTGACTCGCCGCGGACGGCGTGCCAGTTATGGCCTACAAGACTTTGGGTCTGATGTTGTCTCCGGCATGGATGAAGGTAGCGGAGAGTACTTCATTAGAATAGGGGTGGGAAGTCCCCCTAGGTACCAATACATGGTGATTGATTCCGGGAGTGACATAGTGTGGGTGCAATGCCAGCCATGTGCTCAGTGCTACAGGCAGTCCGACCCGGTCTTCGACCCGGCTGAGTCGGCCTCCTTCGCAGGGGTGGCATGCGGGTCGACCGTCTGCAGCCGGCTGGAGAATGCGGGCTGCCGTGCCGGCCACTGCCGCTATGAGGTCTCCTATGGGGATGGGTCCTACACCAAGGGTACATTGGCCCTAGAAACTCTAACGTTTGGGGGCACCATGGTGCAGAACGTGGCCATTGGGTGCGGCCACCGCAACCAGGGGCTCTTTATTGGGGCCGCCGGACTACTGGGCCTTGGAGGTGGGTCATTGTCCTTTGTCGGCCAGCTCGGCGGACAGACCGGCGGTGCTTTTGGGTACTGCCTAGTGACCCGGGGCACAGGGTCATATGGGTCACTTGTGTTTGGTCGTGGTGCTATCCCAGTTGGTGCTGCATGGGTGCCACTCTTGCGTAACCCACATGCCCCTAGCTTCTACTACGTTGGGCTCATGGGCCTTGGTGTGGGTGGCCGGCTTGTCCCAATACCGGAGGAGGTGTTCCGGCTGAAGGAATCAGGCCAGGGAGGCGTCGTCATAGACACTGGGACGGCAGTGACAAGGTTGCCGGAGCCCGCCTACTATGCCCTTCAAGAGGTATTTATCGCCGGCACCGCCAACCTTCCACGGGCCCCCGGAGTGTCAATCTTCAACACATGCTATGATCTATTAGGTTTTGAATCCGTGAGGGTCCCAACTGTGTCATTTTACTTCTCCGGAGGGCCGGTACTGACACTTCCGGCGAGGAATTTTCTGATTCCGGTGGATGAGATGGGAACATTTTGCTTCGCCTTTGCGCCTTCCCGGTACGAGCTTTCCATCATAGGGAATATTCAGCAAGAGGGGATTCAGATCTCGTTTGACGCTGCAAATGGGTTTGTTGGCTTTGGGCCCAACACTTGCTAGTTATGAGATAAAGGGTAACAATATGTATGTCTGAGCCTAGGACCATGCGCAGGCCTTAGACTTTATCCTGGCCAGCATTCTCCATAGGCAAGGTAAGAGATGTGTGTGTGACTCGGCGAAGGTGTGTGTGAACGAAGGGATGTACAAAGAGGGGTATGGTTTTGGACTTTTGAGAGGCATGGTGAGCAGTTTAAGGCCGTTTATGTAAGATTATTTAGTAGTTATAATCTACTTCTCATAGAAGTTGCACAACCTTCACCATCATTAACTAATTGATAACCTTTGAGCCTTTAGTGAATGTTAACATATAATTGATAGATAGACTGAGACATGCATATCGAATTACCAGCCGCTAGTGCAGTACTATTCGATCAACACGAAACAAAACGCAGCCATCACAATTTGTTCATCCTAATTCATGAGTTAATATTAGGAAAAGTGTAATATGACCAGTTCATACGAAATTACATGAGTCAGGGCATTGCAAAAGGGTAGGTCTCAAGGCAGGCTCTCATATAAACTCCATGGATGCCAATAAGTAAGCCATACGTCGTTCGTACCATGACACTAGATAGAGCAATTAATACGTACATCATTGTAAATGCTCAATCTAAACTTAATAAGCAAATGTCAATCTAACGTTATTTAATCTTATGGGGCATATAAATATAGCATTCACCGATTCAAGTTGAGTCAGTCTAAGAACCACTGATTGGTGTTTAGAATGCTCAATCGAGGCCCTTACACTTAAAAGTTCCTATACCAAGGAGGGTGGTGTCCAATCATGCCTTTATGTGACCCTAGACGTACTGCTCTAGCGATGAACAACTAAAAGATAGGGGATTGCTGTTGATGAGTTGTAGGAGCTGGGCCATTAAATGCACAATCGGTTTGCAATTTGGCCAACCCATGTACTTGGTTTTGTATGGACAATTGACAATGACACCTACATGGGCTTTCCTCCAAACACAAAACTAGACGGACAACAAGAAGTAACAAAAAAAAAGGGCTGTGAAGAAAGGCTAAAAGGCAATGAAAGTATGCTAGGCAAAGCCCCTCTCTTTTGCAGGATTATGATTCAGATGCATAACAGAAGTGAGAGAAGAGACCATCACTATTCACCAACAACTGCAAAGTTGAGGTCTGCTGACATTAGGACCATACCAGGAGTTTGCATTACAAAAGGGAAGCAGTGCATTTTTAAACCAAAGGATTGAAAGAAACAAGGCAAAAAACAACAACAGAAATCCACCTACATTGTGCAAGAAGACGATGTTCATTCATTTACAACTGAGTAGCCTACCTTGAAGGATCCCTCTCTCTTCCGGCAAAGCAAAACACATTCAAGACTCTCTTCTCTCCACTCTCTACCCTCTTTTTTCTCTCTCTTACTTGTATAAGGAGTAGATCAAAAGAAAAAGAAAAATGAAGTAGAGAGATTATAAGCATGTAGCATGGCGTTTTGCATGGTGAAGTATCTAACAGAAGAAGCCAGATGCTCCACTGTCGAAGTTGAGAGCGTAGCTGAGGGGGTCGTAGTTGAAGACAGAGCCTCTTCGCCGGCAGGAGCGATGCCCCTTCGTCTGCCGCCGTATCTCCGCCCGGACCCTCCAGAAGAGGCTCCTGCACCTCCTCCTCCCGATGTCCAGAACCATCGCCGTCGGCTCCAATAGCATCCACACCGACCCCATTCTTCTTCCTTTGCACTTTTAACTTGGATTCTCCTCTCCTTACAGACCACAACAACGGGGAAGACACTCAAAATGCATAACCAGCTGACTGTCCTTTGGCTACTTGGGTGGGTTTAAAAGACTGAGGGTTAAGCTTGTTTGACAAGGCATGATCTGACAGAGAGAGAGAGAGAGAAAGTGAAGGGGGGAGGATATGCTGGTTCACTCACTTTATTTCCTTGTTCTGCAGGATGGTACAGCTACGGCGCTGCCCAAACGGGGTGGTGGTCACATGGCTTTGGGACCCTACACGGTTGAAATTCTGATAAGAGTGAGAAAGGGGGGGGGGGGGGCGGCAGGAAAAGATGTCGGGGAATGAACCTTTTATTTCGACCTTTGCATATGAGCAGGAGGGGATCTCTTGGGCAATTGCTGGCATTGAACAACGCATCGAGTTGATGTTTCTTTTGTGTTTTCAGATCGCTTTTGTTGGCTCCTGACATTGTTTGCACACCTTTTTTAGCTTTAGTTTGGGTTCGGAATCCCGTAAATAAAATGTGGAAGCAGAATCCTCTCCGTATCTTGCATTTGTCTCTTCTTTAATCATCGGTCTTTGATGATCCAAAGTGCACTTTTCATTGTAAGGGACGCTGTTAATTAGCTCGACAGAGAGGAGTTACTCGGTTGTTTACATGTTAATTACACTACCATATTGTGTCTGTACTAGTACAAGTGCGTCTAACCCTTGTTTTCATTCAGAACTCACCGTTGTCGTTCAGAGCCAAATTAGACATTGTTGGGACGACAAGGAGGTCCCTTCTCCCTGCCTATTGTATCACTCTCATCCATAAAGGCTCACTGATTAGAATTGGCTCCTTTTTTCACTCTCGAGTTGGTGTTGTCACTTTGTTGTTCGGTGATTGATATTTGACATCATCTTTGATTGCCAGCTACAATGCCCGAAAACTTTGCCAACAATTAGATGGAAGTACTTTTTATGACCCTTACTAATAGTGTTGATATTTAAAAATAGATGGAGAACACTTAGCATCAATTACCCTTACGTTAACATCTACTCTCTCCGTCTTAGGAAAAATAATATTTTTATTAAATGTAAGTATTTAATTATTTAAATTTAACAAAATAGTCATTAATATGAAATAATTTTTTAATGAAATTATTAATTTAAGACTATTAGTATATAGGTTTTCAATTTTTGATTAACAGCTTTTTATATTCTTTACACACTTAACGAAAATTACTTAAGAAAAGCAAGGAGGAATAAAAGCACGAACCAAGAAGAGCTGCTGTGGGCCTGTGGCCTGTGGCCTGTGGTACAAGTCAAATGCCTCGAGGGGCTAAAATTCCAGCCATAAAGAGGGGAAGGGCAGTTGGCAAAGATGAGGCCAATTGCGGCAATATGGATGTGATGGGGAAAGTATAACGAGGCCTTGTAGAGGACGTCTCTTCATATTCACTATTGACCCGTTGAAGTCCCTAGCTAGCAGCTCCCTCCTTCCCTCCCTTCCCCTCATGGTGGGTGGGATCAGTGACATGAAGGGTGTGAGATGCAGCTGCTGCTATGTCTGTCCTCGCCCGGCGAGCCCGCCGGGCCCTCGTCAGAGACAATTGGTAACCCCCCTTGCCCCGTCACTTTCATCCTAAACAACACAGACACAGTATCAACCCTGTTGCCCAACCAACTCCTATATGGCTATATTATTGTTCAGCAGTGGTCACACACTGCATCTTCCCTCTTTTCTAATAACATATTTGGTTATTTTACCACAGACTTCGTCCGTTTGGGTTTGGCTTCTGCCATTCAAAATGGTCAAGACCAACTTACCCTTTTGTTCACTAAGCTCGAGATTTACCTTTGGAGGCTTTGTTGAAGATCAGAAGATGTGAACCCTTGTGCATTGGTCGCTGTCTGCTCTTTGCCTCGCCTTTGCCAAAGATAAGACATTCTTTTCAACGGTTCGAAAAAGGGTCAACTGCTCCTTCCTTGGGTGCATTGGGATAGCCTTCTCGGCTTCGTGAAGATGGGGGCTGCAGTTAATGACACCTCCAGCTGCCTTGCTTTACATCTTTTCACCTTGTGTTTTGTTTGTTTTTTCTATTTTTTTTCTCGTCCTTTGTGAATTTTTCTCTTTCATTGGTCACGTGACTGCCGATTACAAAACAGGGAGGGGAGGACTAGAACTGGACGCAGTTAAGGCATCATTTATCAATGAAGTGGAATTCCATGAAACGAATGCACGAGATACTGTAGCATAATGACCTGTTTCTGTACATGGGAATTGTGTTTTTTGTTTTCAATGGAATTTTCTCGGCGTGATGCGAGTTCATGTATTTTGCAATGATGATACTATCATTACCCATATGATTATGATTCATTATCTTATTGATAACATTTATAAATAACTCTACAATAATCACTGTTTTGTCTTGTTCTAATGGAACTGACGACTGACGGGACTTGGATAATTACCACCCATTTAAGAGTTCATCTAACTTTCTGTACAATGGTCCAACTCTTACAAAACAATCAATCGTAATACAACTGACATGACTTATGTGGAATTACGTGAATGAAATTGTCTAACTTCGATCTTTTTAATGGCTAGACTGATCTCCCCTTTTTGGATTTTCCTGGGTTTAGCACATCGATACTTTACCAGTACTGCATCGCTGCGAACTTTTTACATAAAGGAGTTTTACTGAGTTGGGTGTTTGGCCTACTTGAGGTGATAATTAATGGATGATTCCTCCTCAGTGTTACTTACCCTTGAAGAAGAAAGGGAAACAAAAAGCAACAAAACTTACCCAACCTATACCTGTATTTTCTCCGTTCCTTTCGCTGGCCAGTGAATGACCCGTCATCTCACCACTGACTCGGTCCTTCTGGCAGAATTGTTTTCCTCTCCAGCACTTACTTATCTCCAACAGGGGGAAGAGTCCAACAGTAGGGACACATAGGGGAGGGGTGGCAGGTGAAATGTTTAGCTTGGCTAATGAATGGACATTCTTGTGGTGTGGTCCTTGAGGAGTGGCATTATGGTGGTGCCAGAGATGCGCAGAATGCAGATGATCCTTCCTTCCATATTCCTTTTTTATTCTCAGCCAGGGAAAGCCAGGGACCAAAGATTGCTGTGTCACGTTCCTTGTGACTGACTGGTTCTCCTCGCAACATTTGCTATGTAATCTTCTGACTAAGAGACTACACAACCTGAAAGTCAAACATTTAGCTCAGCTGACTTAGTTTAGGCAGATCCTGGGCCTTGCAAGTGAAGTGGCTAATTTGGTCTGATAATGATAGGATTAGATTAGATTAGATTAGATGATGCCATAGGAAAAAGAGGTGAACAAAGGAAAGCTATGGTTTAGTGTAAGATATGGTTTTGAACAAGCCATGCAAAATCAAAAAAATCCAACTGCCGTCTGGTCCTCTGCAATCCTATTATGCTACATACTAACAGTGCGTATATCACACCCAACTTGTTAGGTTTTGCCAGTTTTGTATGTCAGCTAAAAAACAACCAGTTTTTGTTTTTTATTTTGCCAGTTTTGGTGTTGGGTTCTCAAGGGTTCATAGAGGCCGTACCGTATTAGCTGTAAGTGTTTTTCAAACAGAAAGATAGAAAGAAGAAGAAGAAGAAGAAGAAGCAATTCGTCGGCTTGTGCTTGTCCATGCCCAAAAAGTATAAATTCCTGTTCACCATTTACATCTACTTTTTGTGTCCATGTATCGACCAGTCCTTGTCTATTCCGGCTGGAATGTCAGCCCACAATATCGAACCAATACTGTTATGGTAACGACCGCTGATAACGCTAGAAAGGGAGACCCAAGTAGGTCTCATGCACCAAAACCATCATGCCTTTTATCTATCTTTACAACTCTTTCCAAAAGAAAAAAAACTCAGGTTAAATTGGCGTTAAGAAAGCATACTGCAAGCAAGGGCAAAACCCTAGCTCTAAATGATGATACATTCCCTACATTTTCGATAGGGAAAAAATAGTTTCTTTCTTGTTAATGGGATCCACTTGACTAGGGGAATTACTAGACTTTAATTGTGTCATTCGGGTACTCTGGTAGTTAGATCAAGAATTCTTTATTATTTCTTTTATTATTTAATTATTAATTAGCTTTAGGGTTATATTAGGAGGCCCATTAAGGATTTTGCCCTAACTCAGTCAGTATCAGATTAATTGATAGAATACTAGAGACTAAAGAAAGTAGATTAGAATTCATCTTCCCTATTTCTAAACAATATCCCTACTTCTCCTTTCAATTCAGCTTTATCACCAAATCCCTAGAGCCTATCATTTTCCGGTCGACATAGTTGGCCCTAGCGTATAGCAACATGGTCTCTAAATGAAAAACCCGTCAAACCCCTTTATTCGCCATAATTTAGCTTACGGCCAATTTTTTACGGATTTTTTGCCAATTTTTAAGACTGATCAAGTTCAACTTTCAGCCTCGCATTTTATGTGCCAGACAGAAAATAAAATAAATTGAACAACAAGGTAAAATAAGACGGGACGAGCTGGCCCGTTCTATTTCCAAACTTTTTTGCCACTCTCTCAACTTTAACTCAAACAACCATTCATTCAAGTTTACATTTTACTGACATTTGATACAGTGACTTGACCATGAAATAACATGCAAGCGCTATCAAGAAGTTCCACTTATGCATCCAGCTTCAGCGCATTTGGGGGCACTTATATCTGTACCTCTTTTCTGGTGTTAACTATTTTAACAAGTTCATGCCAGTTTACCACATGGAATGGTGTTCATTCAAAGGAAAAACATCAGGTGGCTATGATAGATAAGAGGGGCAACAGAGAATTTCAAATAGTGAAAAACAGAACATGAAACACAAAACATTCAGGTCAATCGCTCGTTCACCACATGGGGGATAATGATACCCAACTCGATTGGCTTGGTAACTTGGCACGCAATTCTTCAAAAAGCAATCAGCTCTGTGTCACATTCATATCCTCGCCATTTTCCTCCAAAGCAGCTTGTTTTTGTTTTTCCTGTTCCTCTGCAAAAGCGGCAAAATGAAAAAGGAATGATAAAAATAAACAAATCGACAAAAACTAAGAAATTTTCAACAAATATTGTTCCTCTGAAGAGGACTCAATGCAATATTTTTCGTAAGAGTTGGACCAGACAGAATTGAGATAAGCCACTGATAAAAAGAGAGAACTCCTAATTTTTAAAATACTGTTCAGCATTTTATGTGGACAGCCTCATTTTCTAGCCATTTTAAATACAATTTGGAGGTAATCCTACTTGACAACTAGAGGACATTCAACTGACTTTTGCTGCCCCATATTAAAACCTCTTAAAACAGTCTGCAGTCCCTCATTTGCTAGAGCATTCCCTTCTTCCAAAGAATAAGATTAGAATGGCAGCCTTGTAAGTAAAATATGTAACTCTGCCCTTGATCACTAGATTGGCAGATGGATGGTGTCCAAACCAATTAAGTTTCAGGTGGAGGCTTCTGCATGGACAAGATAGTTAATTTAGGAATGATTTTGGATAATGGGCTGCCAGATAACAGCTTCATCAATTGAAAGAAGCTGCCTTAAGGTCCCTTGATTTTGTTATTAGTTGTTGATATGCTTATTATGCTTAATTACGTAGGCTTTTAATTAGTTAGGCTTATAACTTATGACTTAAGACTAAATCTGTTACTTAAGTAGTCTTTTAATCGTTGCATTATACGAGATTAAGCTAAGTAGGTCTACCGCCAGGCTATGTAAACAAGGTCTTCCGTCCCTAATAAAATCAATGAAGAATTTGAGCCCTAATCTTCTCACCTCCTTCTCCACGTTTTTTTCTATATTTCGCTGCCTCTTGTGCACCATTAAGGGAGCACAACAGTTATGCTCTTATTATTATGACTTACAATAGTTAATAAAGGTTTTTATATTATACTAGTGGACTGTTTTCAACGTATGCATTCAACCATTCCAAGTGCAGCAATAGTAACTTCTTCTCCATGAAAAGATTACTTAGGAATTGTTTGCCATTACATAAATAGACCTTAGAAAAAAGAGAGTCTCGTAAAGCTAGCCGTGGATATGAGAGATTTTTTTAATCTCAGACCTTTAGAAAGAAAAATAAAATAGAAGAATGACTAATTAATGATGTCAGGCAAACCAAAATAGTTATTTCTTTCTTCTTATTTTTACTTTTTTTTTTAAATGTAAATTAGTTCCAAGGAGGACTTGGAAGAAGTTAGTGACTGAAAGTTCAGTAATAAATGAATTTGAACCAGAAAGATTTGTAATAAAGAAAAATTATATAACACATCCCTTTCACCAATCAATCCTGTGGGATAAAAAAATGACAACGGATTGAAATAAGATGGTTGGAGAAAATTATGATATATTCACTATAATAACAAGAATGGACTTCTTAGAAGACAGAAGGACTTACGCATTAATTTGTATATTGCTTTCTGGGTACGTCTGTCAAGTTTATCAAGCTTCTTCTGCACATCTCTTCTTAGATCCCAGTTGGGCTTCTTTGGAGCAATATTCACAAATGGATCCTGCATTGGCCAACATAATTAGAACATCTCACATGTCACAAAAAAATTAGCATATTATACAAGTCACAAATCACCACCACCTCAACTTCTTCAGACAGAGGAGCAGCTTCAGCAACTGAATCTTCAAATTTCGGAGGGACTGGAGGAGCTACCTTCCCCTCTTGAAGCTGCTTATCGTGAGGAAGATAATTCCTAAATTTCATGCTTGGTGCCCTGCAGACAATATTGGTCCTGACGTTAACGGATGAGACAAAATGCCCCTAAATGAAGAGGGGAGACAAAAGCCACATGAATTAGACTGACATCAGATCTTAATGAGTCATTAAAGGCCACTTTATCCAGGTAAAAAATTTCTACCTTTCAAAAAACAGCTATTTCAGATGTTAATGAGTCCAGCACCAAACCTTTTCAGGCCATTTTGTGATACCCACTTGACAATATTTCCGCCCAAGTGCCTTTTCAATTAAACGTCCACATTTGAAAAAAGTGCAATCTTTTCGAGTAAACAATTTCCAGCGAAAAGATCATAAAGCAGGGACTGCACATGTTATTCTGGCGTCATTTTCTGGTACAAATATGATCTCATATGTAGAAGCGCTCATGTAAACAAGTAAAAAACATAAACACACACGTTTAGTTCACGGCCGGGATTCAATTTTCTTACATTGTTTCTGTGACGGCAGCCTTTTGCTTTTCAGTTAAGTAATTTCTAAACTCTAAACAGATTACTAGAACAATCCGACCAAAAAACAGAATCGCACGCAAAACTAGCAAAACTTCCCTCATACGCCAGTAAGACGGGGGAAAAAAGAACTTCCGCTAAGCTCTTTTAATTTGATACCTATCAAAAGATGTAATTCAACCCGATCCTAAAAATTGGGAAGAAGGGACAGTAGAGACTCACTCATCATCCTCGTCATCTCGACGATTGATAGTGGAAACAGTGGTAGTAGAGGAGCCAACATCGTCCTGCGCCGGGAGGGAAGCGGCAACGTCGTCGGGGGTGGAGAGGAGCTCCCGGGCGGCTTTGAGGGCCTTGAGCCTCTCGCGGCGGGCGATCGCCGCCCGTTCGATGGAATCCTCCTCCTCCGGCATGGTCCGCTTGCGGGGTCTAGGGTTTTGCGTGTAGGCCGGGCGGGCCGAGAGGCAGGGGAGGGAACTCACTCGGATCTCCTGCGCTGGTTTCATCCGCCGCTCCCCTGGGTTCAGGCCCACACAAACGGGAGTGGGGTCCACAGTTTGGAAAGAGGAGCAGCCAAGTTATGTGGGGACCACGTCCGTGTGGGGACAACTCCGTGTGAGCCAATGGAATGACTTATCAATTTCCGCTAGAATCATTTCATGTGTCACAAAATTTTGTGTATTTTAAAAATCTTCAAAATCTCCCCATTGCAATTCAAACGAAATCCGCAAAGATTCTTCCAATTTTTTTAATTTTCAAGTTTTATTATTTTAATTAAATTTATAAATCTTATTTTAATTTTTAAAAACTTCTCTTCCCAGGGCCACGTGAGCTAGGGAAAAAAAAAGTTCCCACTCTCATAACTTACATGAGGGACCATAAAGATATGTGACTTCGAAAAAAGTCTTATATTTTTTCACTAGTCAAAATGCTTAATCTCTCTTATATTATTAGTTAAATTTAAAAAATATTTTTTTATTAAATAGTGAAACTCACATTTTACAGAGAAAAATAGGCTTATAACACTCTTTTTTAAGTACTTAATCACTTAAATTAAACAAAATAAAATTGTTAATATAAAATAATTTTTTTGTCAAATAAAGCTATTAAATAAAATAGAGGGAATACTTTTTACAAACTTTCTTTTTTTACTAAATATGACAATGATAAGTAGGTTTGAAAAATCAAATAGTTAATCACTCATGAGAGTAATCTAAAAATTCTAGCCCATGAAATGTTAAGAGACAACTAGGCTAGTATAGTCTATGAAATTTTCATTAGTAAAATTTTATGTTTAATTGAAGATAGAGCCTACTCTTCGGGTTTGATTGGTAGGTAGATAGGACCATATAAGATAAATGCAAATCTACTTGTATTTATCATTGAATCCCAAATGCTATGCAAGAGTAATTTTACCTTATTTTTTTTATAATTATCTAATTTTTTTTATAACCAAATCGAATTGAGTCCCCCAAGAGTTTTTCAAGTTGCCCTATTTGATCACGAGTCTAACATAAGCTACACATGAAAGCTATTTATATTCAAAATTAATGGTGCACATGCTAGTGCATGTTAGCGTCAATATCACTAAACACTAAAGGGTTCTCATATGTAGCTTAAAAAACTCTTTGGCCCAATTGACCTCAATTTTCAAATATTGTGGCAAATTTATCCGTTCCACGTTAGTTTTCAGATGAGAAGAGGCTATGCAATTTGCAAGACCCATTGAATTATTAGGTCTGCATCACTATGGTGATAAATTAAAAAACAGCCCGTAAGTTCAGTTTTTTCTCTCCAATCAGCTTTTCTTGGCGTCCATGCAAGTCTGCCCCAACTGTTTGTCAATGAGGGGAGAGAATCAACTCCTAGTAATCTGTGTGCATCCAAGCATCTTACACGGTTACACTGGCATAAGTTTTTTGCCACTGCGTTATTTATAGGATTGTTAAGGAGTCCGGGAGTCCGGTTGGCTCGTCGTACAGACCTGGTTCAAGTCAACTTTACTCGAACTGGGCCTGACTCTAACTTCAATTTCGAACTTACCTTTGTTTGACTTGCCCTAGCCCATAGCTCGAACTTGAATGAATTGAGAAATTATGTATAAATTATATGCTTAAGTGTATGTATTTATCAATGTAGATATAATTATAATAGATACAAATATATAAAATAAATAAATATATATATATATATATATATATATATATATATATATAAGAGATAGAGAGCTATATAGAGAGGAAAAAGTTTATATAAGCTAGGGCTTACGCACATCTGTGTAAGCCCAAATATCATGAGCTGTCGGATCTAGATTTAATGGCACAAAAGGGCAAAACTATTAGGCCCCCTAAGTTATGTGCATCGTCAAAATTTGATTCAATGACAGTTCATAATTTAATAATCTAATATGGAGGTTAGATCATCCTACCTATATCCACTAATACTTCTCCTTTTGTCTATTAAGTTTTTTTGACAAAGAACTCATTTCCAAAACCTCCAATGTCTCCTATAATTGGATCCTCTTCGAATTCACTTTGATCGATTGGCTCCTTCTCTCTTAGGGCTATTTTCTTGTTTTTAATTAGTCTAAATAAACTTATTTTTCCAAAGCAATTTGTGGGATTTTAAAGCATATAACTAATTTATTTCGTCTGAAACCACATAACTGCCAACTATTCTTGATTCTAACAATTTTGTGTCTGTGACATAGACGAGTCGATGCCTTACTAATGGTTTCGTGTATCCATCCATGTGGTTATCGACACATTAATTTACCACTGCTGACCCCATCCAGTAGAAAATTTTGTTAAAAAAATTTCTGTGTTACATGAACAACGAGATAGTGCGTGCAGAGACACTCACAATTAGTAGTTTTGGTGACTTACTACTTTTATTTGTGTAGGCACGCGAGTGTGTTAATTTTATTTAATATTAATTACTTGTAGTTTGAGAATATGGCTTGTACTTAGCAGGCCGGACACTCAACTTATTTGAGGATTTTGGATGACTTATTTATAGCATAATCCGTTTGATATTCCTTACATTCCAAGCCCTGGAGTTTAGTCTTTTCGGTGTTATTCATGTTTTTCTAAAAAAAAACACTTACTTTGATTTATAGTCGCAAAGACTACATCGATTTACTTAAGAACTAATTTATGAAATCACCACAATACAACTTTGCGCATGAGTGTTCACTTTTCCACATGTAGCAACATATTTACCCTTCTTCCATCTTTGAAAACTTGTTGTTGCTCCATTCTATAGCGACAAATGTACATAGATATCCTGAAGCATCTTAAACAGCCAAGAGGTCACTGATGTTCTCTCTTCATCTATAGTGGCCTCCTCAAATCCTCTGTTTCGTATGATACTCCATCTCGAGTTCGTCTAGATACACTTGGACATTATCCTCTAGTTGAAAGACCTTCAAGTTTCAAGGTATATACTCCCTCCGTCCTATATTAATAGCTTCAATTGAAAAAAAATATTATTACGTATTAATTGCTCCATTTGGCTCAATTTGAGCCATTAGATAATTCTTTGATGATTCTCACACAATTTGTTTTTTACTTTGCTCAAGCTCCTGGCAATAAGGATAAGCGGAGCCATTCCAAATGGAATCAATTTCTTCCGGCCCATCGTCCTTCTTAATCCCTACCTCCGGCCATGTCCCCCGCCAAGCCCACTTTGCTCCCCGACCACCCCCATTTGGATTTGGTGAAGGTAAGAAATTCATTTACCTCCAGCCAATATAAGTCGGCCTTCGTCATTTACCTTTGATTTCCATCTTCGAGTTCCCCGGTTCTCTGTCTTTACCAAGAAAGGGTACAAAAAAGCATGACTACTTCTGGAGGTTGAGTGCCTCCAAAGCAGATATCAGAGTCGTGGACCAATGCAAAGACGAGAAGTTCATGTTGTCTTGGGATGAGAAACTGTATGAACTGCTATCAGGTGGTCGGAGGGCTTATTTTGATGAGCAGGACGTCGTGACTCTGCTTGATCCTCCCAAAAAACTCATCCCCTTGGACCCTGCTTCTTACAATCCCGCCGCTTATCTCTGGTGGGTTTTTCACTTTCATCTCTCTCATATTTTCTTCCAACAGGTACCCCAAATCCGTCTGCGGCTCGCCCATGTTCGACACCGGAGACTCCCCAAATTTAGAGGTAGGAGTGGGCAGCCCAATCTCCTCCCCAAAGCTTTTCATGAAGAAGGCGAGGCCAGGCACAATGGGAACACGATCGTCTACGTTCACCAGGATGTCGATCGTCCCTGAGGCACTTCGCTTTAGGCGGCTAATTCCCTTTTCACTGTCAAACTCACCCTGGATGTCCAAAGTATTGTAAAATCCAGATAGTCTTATAGGTATCTGACCATATAACTTTTCATTACGTTGTTTGTGACATAAGACTCATTATTTAATAAAACTGACAAAAAATAGATATGGAACTATTAATCTAGGACGGAGGGTGTATATTAGATGACGACATGTAGCTTGTTAGGCTTTATTTTGAGCTCTTTCTGACTCTTTACCTCCATCATCTTTAGTGTTATGTGTGATACATTAATAGTTGTCCTTGAGGAGTAGATTATTGGATAAGGGTGAGGCGAGGTCGAGGCAGGAGTACAAGTAAGAGGGGTATATCTCATTACAAATGTATGGATATAACTTATATGGTGTATATATGTGTTACCTTATAAATATATTGTATAACACTATTTTTGCTTACAAACTCTAGTCATTAAATTCCAAGGACATTTATATAGTCTTCAGAAGAAGCAAGTTCCTTCACTAGTTATAGGTTGTTTACATGGGTGAAACCAATGGAAGTCGTCACTCTAAGCGACAAAATCCAACTTTGAGACTCATTTTATCACTCCAAGTGACAAATTCATGATTTCACATCCAAGTAGGATGCAAGGGTTATGAAGTTATCACTTGAAGGGACAAAATCATGTTATAGGTATACTAACAAAAATGTACATGTGTTATATGTATAAATATTAATTAAATAAAATAAATTAAAAATAACATATGTATTGAACAAAGGTCCTTTGCATGCTATAATTGCAATACATGTTTTCAAGATCATAATTACTAAATTATATACACAAACTCTGTATTAACACAAATACACTCAAGGTAGACATATGCGAGTCAAAATCTCATAAGCTTAATATTAAGTTATAAGTTAGTGAAGACAATAATGTAGGACTTATTTTTGTAGAGCATGCTATTCATATTTCGGATCAATTTGACGGTTGGTCTTATTTAATAAAGTTTTCCGAGAGGTTTTAAAGGGCATAAGAAATACAAGAATCCGAGCATGTATAATAGAGGCAAAATTTTAAAAAATTATTATCTAGTAGTGTGTTATATGAGTGGGGCGTATAAAAAAGTTAAAAAAAAAACGTACTCATTTGGGATCTCATCGGGAGCTTTCTAATGATTCCAAGGACATGCAAATCTAAAATTGGAAGTGCAATATAACATAACAAAGTTAAAATCAACACATCCTACAAAATAGGGTTCATGTCATTTTAACCCCTAGTGTTATATTAAACACATGACAAGACATTCAAAATAATCTAAGTAAATAATTTTACTAAAATATCCGTAAATTATATACTAATTCAAACTTGTATTAAAGAACATAAGGATATAGAATATGAGTAAAACAAGAATTAATAGTAAAAAATATAGGTAAAATAGTTTGAAAATAAAAATTTTATAGTCACTCAATTTGCTTTATATAATAATATAATTAAAATATATAACATAAATAAAAAAAATTAAAGGTAAAAAATATAAGCAAAATAGTTAAAAATAAAAATTCTATAGTCACCCAAATTACTTTATATAATGGTATAATATAATACAAGATTGATGTCGTCATTATAAGTGACGACTTCATTTTTAGTTATTGATTACAACGCGTATGAGTGTGTCTTGGACTCACAAAATCCGGTGAAAGAGTGATTTTGTCATTCCAAGTGACGACTTCATTTTTAGTAGATATTGAAGTCATCACTAGCAATGACAATATTGCATAAAAATGTAAAAAAAGTCATACATGTGCCAGGTGCACGAAAAGTGTCATTTATTTCGTAAATATTTTTCTCTCTTCCAAAATAACAATACACCTTCCATCTAAAATTAATAGCTCAATTTAACAAAAAAACCTCCATTTTGTTTAATTTAAAGTGATTGGGTGCTTAAAATAGAGTATTATAAGCTTATTTTTCCTTTTCATATACTAAGGTTTTATTATTTAATAAAAATTATTATTTTTTTAAATATAATTATTAATGTAAGCCAAATGAAGTATTTATCTAAATAATAATATTTTGATAATTGTTCTCTTTCTTTTTTGTCATAGAGACGGCGATCACCATGCTAGAAAAGTACTCAGCCTAGCAGAACATATTTTTTTTGGAGCCTGGCAGAAAAACTCTAGCCTATGAGATTTTGACCCAGTAGTATAAGCCAAAAGCCTGATTACTAAGGTTTATTTGCAACGAGACTTCAAATGTGTACAGGGACCCTTTTTTTTTTCTTGTGGCAATTGAAGGGACCTCTATGAACGGGTAAATAAAACAGATACGTGTTAAAGTTCACCATGGGCTCACCATGGTCAGAATTGAGGTTCAAACAATAAAATACACTGTAGCCATAACTACGGGATTTGTTTTATGTGCTTGGAGGGGATAAAAATGGTTAGAAGGACACCCACAATGAAGCTTCCAAGAGATAATTTTCCCTGGCAATTCGTTGTGTGCCAACTGCTGACAGGCATGTTGAGTTGTTTTGGAAGAATTCTGTATAATGACTAACGTTGCTCTTCTCCAAAATGGATGGAATGCACAGACCTGCATCCCTTAACACTAGCATTTTTCCTGATTTTGTAGTGCCTCCATCTGAATGCCCCTTGTGTTAATTGCATGGTCCCAAACCTTTAAGGCCCACAAATGACTATTGTTATACCAAACAATTGCTCCACAAAACGATGGAGTAAATAACTTTTCCTGAATTAATGCATGCTAATAATGTTCATGATTATGAATATTTTGGTACTACTGATGTTTTCAATTTCTAATTCAAAGTAACAATACGAGGTGTACTAACAAATAGAAGGAAGTTGATACAATGTGTAGATTCTGTTGCCCCTGAGCAATTGCGCCTATTGCGTTAAACAGTTACGTCATTTTCTTACAAGGATAGTTATACTAAAAAGCTTAAACCGAATCAAAGTTTATTGCATGGCTTCCACCACAGACAGCTCAACGCCATCCTCAAGCCTTGATATATTTATCTAATGAACCCTGACTCCTTCACTTTGGAAAATGCTATGAATACTACTGCATCCTCCACTTAGATCTGACATGGGTTCATGGCCAAAAACGATAAGCTCGCCTACTGTAGAAAGCCAAATGAGAGAACAGGTTAGAGTTCGCACAGCTCCATTCCGTTCTCAAGAGGAAAGTCCTCATAGAGGTATATTCAAGCTGTCCTGGAGAAATTCACTAGGAGTGGAGGTTGAATGGACAATTGCCGAGGGTGTCCATTAACAACACAAAAATTATAAAAAACTAGTCGATAAATTTGATGCTAACTGAACTAGTAAATAACAGTTAAGATCTTCTAAATTATCTATATCACAAAGTATCAGAAAGCTATTGCCTAGTGCAGACAAGCAAACATGGCATTGTCTTGTCTGTCTCATCGTAATTAGGCATTGTATATTTGGTTGAACATGGACTCAATCACCTCGCATAAAGATATAGTTAACGGAACCAGATGTGCACCTTGAGTCTTCACCCCATTACAATGCATGCAATATAAATTGCAATTTCTCTTTATTCTACTTGCCATTTGCAATATGTGCATCTTCAACTAACACTTGTAAGATAACCAAGTTTCCCAAAAAAAAACTTGAGCCATTAGGACAAGGCAATATTAATTATTTCTTTTATATTCTAACACCCCCCTCATGTGCAAGTATCTAGCAAGCGTGTCACATGAAACACAATTGGGGTATAAATGCCTCTAATGAGACTTGAATTCAGGATCTCCTATAACTTTGAGCTCTGATACCATGGAAGATAACCAAGTTTCATCTTATTTATTTATTTTATATTCTAATAACATTGACTGAAGTTTCAATCACAAACTTGAGATATTGTTACAATTCCCATCTTTAAGGGTTCAAGAATTTGTTCAATGCATGAAAAAAAAAAGAGGAAAGCACAAGGAAAATAATACTCCATCCTGAAATAAGTGTCCCATTTGAAAAAATAATTTATCCTAAAATAAGTGTCCCATTTGCTTAGCTGTCAACCACTTTCCCCCTTCTTATGTAGTTTTTATGTATAGTTTTCAAAAATACCCTCTATAAAGAAATGGTCATTCCGGAAACTTTCGAATGATATGAGGTGACTTAAGTATTTGACTTTTTCAAAATGCGCAAGATGGAGGGAGTAGTAACTTATTGACTTACTTGCACTTCTTTTGAACAAAGGCCACTCCACAGTTCTTATGAATAACCTGAAGGAAGCATGTCTAACGCCTTCAACAAAAATGTGTAAGTGAATGCATCTTCTTGTAGCTTTTCGAATCTGTAGAACCCAAGAAAAGCACTTACAATAATGAGACCACAACCCAATAAAGAAAGTAAAAAGTGAACCAGATTGGCCTGTGTCAGAGCTATGGTTTATCAACAGCAGAACATGACCCAGGAATTTGGCGAAAGATCAGATTATTGACATGTATAGTTCTGTAACAGCTTCAGCTGCTAGCAAAAGTGGTTACCTAACATGGTCTTAGAGTAGAACTTTTGGGTTAAAACATTAGGGGAAACAACTTGTATCTTGTTGTGCATGTGCTTAATGGCGCTTGCATGTGTGGGGAGTGTTAGTGTGGTTATTGTAAGCAATTCTCCCTTCCCTAATGCTTGAGCTTTTACAAAAAAGGTGTGAACTATATTGGTATTAGAGCAGAATATCCGTGGTTCAAACACCTGGGAAGGTAAAAAGTTCTCATTATGTTTAAATTAGTGTCCATGTGCAGAGGTTAAACCAACTGCACATGTACTCGCCATGATAAGTAGTTTTTCTTTCACTGACAGCTTTGAGTTTCTAATAGAAGTGGTTAACTAACAACATCTCGAGGCAAAGATTTTCGATGCAAAACCTTAGGGAAAGTAATGTGTTACTTGTGCTTGTCCTCCTGTGTGAGTGTTCACATGCAATGCCTAGTGGTGCTTGCATGTGCGGAGTATTAGTGTGGTTAATATAAATAGTTCGTCCTTTCCCTGACATCTTGAACTTTTGAAAGAAAGTGGTTAAGTAATATGGATAACATGTCATTACCTTCCTGACTTAGAAAAATGCCCAGCTCCAAGCTCAACTTTAAATAAAAGGATATTGTTGTCCGTCTTGAGCTCCCTTAGTTTAGCCACAAATTTTGCGGGTTCAGAATACATAACACGAGGATCTGTAACAACAGTCGTAAAATTCATATATAATTTTTTCACACACTTTTCCATATATAATGTGGAGCTCACACACACACATAGGTGAAGATTTTCAATATGGAGCATTTGTTCATACCATTTAGACCAGCAGTAACAAGAATCATTGGGTAGTTCTGCGATTTAATCTGCAAAATAGGTAAATAGCTAATTCCATTTTATAAAATATAGAAGAGGTGCTTCATCAGCACAGAAATATGACAAACAATGACTTCAAAACTATAGGCATGGAATCTATACACGTTTTGGTAAGCCAAGTAAACATAATGTACAAAATAGTTTTAAAAATTCGCTTAAACACAACATATTGGCAATTACCAATGTATATAATCATATTGCAAACAGTAGTAGATCAACCAGTTTTTTATTTTTTTGGGCAGGGGGTAGAAGATCAACTAGATTATTATATTGACAGTAGTATGTACAGAAGCATCCTTCCCAAAGACTAGGGAAAAAAACAATATCCAGAAAAACTCCTTTATACTCACATTATCAACAGGAGAGTAAGATTTCATATAGAAGTAATATTCCTCCTTCCGTGGATCACCCCACTCCTGCACCCAGCATATCAACTCAAAATAACAAAATACTCTTCAATTCTTGTATGAATAAATAGACAAAAATATATCACTTTTATATAGATCTCCATAAAGAGATGTAGTCTTCCAGGCTTCTCTAAATTTAAAGAAAACTAATCTTCTCTCCTTGAAAATGGAGAACTATGAATATTGTATATATGAGTAACCGGTCTGAAGTCTGGTGTTGAGCTCTATAATATTTTCATTCCTAGAAAAAAAAAGGTAATAATCAATCTGTAAAAAAAAGGTTACCTCCCACTCAGATGTAGTTAATGGAATAGTTGGATCAAGCATTGTAGTCAATACATCCACAAACGGAACCCCCGCAACAGCTGCTTTAAACAAGTCGGGTCTCATGTTCAAAACAGCACCTATAAGTAAGCCTCCTGCACTCCTTCCATTGATACATAATTTTTCTTTTGAGCAGTACTTGTTCTCAATTAAGTACTCTGCACAAGCAATAAAATCGGTGAACGTGTTCTTCTTCTTCAAAAGCTTCCCATCCTCGTACCACTTCCTCCCCATTTCACCTCCTCCACGGATGTGAGCTATTGAAAAAATAAATCCCCGATCTATTAATGATAACCTTGATTGACGAAAACTGGGATCAATGCAAGCCTGTCACAACAGAATGAGCTTTCTTGAATAAGGGCACAGTTCATTGCAACACATACAAAGATGATATTTATAGTGTTGGATATCTAACCAAGTAAGAAACAACATCAGGCAAAGAAACACAATCTCCATTGATTTCAATAAACACATAAAAGCAACCATATATGATGCATGCCAAAGCATTGATAGATAATATTTATAATTTCAAAAAAGAGAACTGCCACCAAACACAAGTATTGCAAGAAAATATTTTATATATAACATAACCTAACTATTACAATTGAAGTCATTCCATCGTCCTATTGTCCAAGAACATTACATCAACCTTTGCTCTTAAAAAAACTAATATAATAAAATGTTAAAGTAACAGGCATTAATAATAGAAGTTTAGTGTCAAACTTGATATAACTGGTTTCCACCATTGTAACCGTAGGAATACCTCATATGAACCATAGCCATAAAGAAGTAATGGGTCAGATCCATCTAGCTTCACAAGATTCCTTTTGTAAACTATCGAAATAGGCACACGAATGCCATCTGAAGCAACAGCCCATTTCCTCTCAGTGACATAATTTGATGCATCATAGCCTCCCAACACCTGTATACGTGTCAAAACCATTCATAAAATCATTGTTTCAGCTACCTCATCCTCATCCTGATTGGCAAAAAAAACAATTATATTTGAACATAAACATATCTTAAAAACACAAGAATTGATAGATCTACCTCCTCAATCTTTTTCAACACAGAAATCCCATTGTTCATATCATAATCGTACACAGAAGCAGGAGTTTTCAGCGAGCTATAAGAAAACCGCATAATACTGGACAAAAATTGTGCTTTTTCAGCCCGTACAGAGTATACTGGATCAATAAACTCAACAGCTCGTCCACCTTGAAGTACATCAATTGCTTCTCCAATGGCAGGAAGCCTATACGCAGTTACTTTCTGCAAACCATTTTCACGCTCATATACAACAAGATGATTAATGAAAAGTTGCATGTCCTGTATGTTCACACTAGAAAGGTGAAAACGTAATCAGGTTTAGATTATTAAAAGCAGGTCCAACAAAAGGCATAAAATCATTTAACTTCAAAATGGTACTCCCTCCATCCCACATTTATAGCACCATTTGAGTTCATTTTGAAAAACCAAATTGAGCTATTAATATGGAACAGAAGGAGTATTATTTTCTATATGAAACAACAATCTTATCATTCATAAAGTAAACGCATATATTCTTCGTGGCTTCTGACTAAAGAATAATGCTAGATGGTAATCACTGATTAGTTGACAGGATATGACATATAGGAAGAAGTAGACCAGGGAATTGTTTACTTATTCTATATTCATCTCCTACGTAATGGAGAGGAAGAACATGCTTCATGATGGTAGAAAGCTCTGGTGCAGATCAATTTGCTTGTCATTGCAAGATCAGATCACATGCCATGTGCTTAGTAACTCACTAACTCTAATTAAGTTATATATATTGTAGTGTAGATTCATTCTTGAAATAAAAGGTGGATGACATTTCTCACAAATAATTATGAAATCAAATAATAGACCAATAAAAGAAAGATAATCATATTCCTACCTTTCTCTATGAGGAAGCAGAACTTTCATTGCAGATGTGTCATCTATGGGACAAACAAGCAGTTCCGAATTATAGAATTCATCACTTCTTCTCCTTATAAAGAAGTGGTCACCACGATGGCTTACAGCTGTATCAATCCCATATACACGGGGTGTCAACATCGTGAGCTCTTTTGCTTGCTTGGAAACATCCAGGTACATGACAAATCGTGTATTTTTACTTTCAGATCCAACAAACAAGTATTGTTTGCTTTCAGATGCTTGAAGATCTAGAGAGAACATGTCATCCTTCTCATGGTAGAGGCATATATCACTCGATTGATCAGAACCCAACTTGTGTAACCAAACCTGTCAAAAGAAGAATTTACACGAGACAATGCAGTTTGTTAACGTAGATAGACATTCAACAGAAAAGGAACTGTACTAAAAACCCAAGGCAGACAAGGCACATCATCAACAAACCTTGTCAGGACGAAGGATCTCATCCATTGTAATGTAAACTAGTGTATCATCACCGGCCCACTCGACATCGGATGTTAATTTTGTCAGAGGCTTTCCTATAGGAATTCGTGTTTCAGCATCAATAACATAAACAGTATAAATCTCATTTCCTTTGACGTCCTCTGCATATGCCACCAGCTTATTGTTTGGGCTAACCTAAGAAATTAGATAGATAGATATCAATAAAAAAGAAATTGCACTAAAGTATAGGAGGGGGAAGAAGAAGAGCAAATACTTGGAACGCATCGATGCAGTAGTAGGCATATTCCCGAGCTTTGACGTTCTCATCCAAAATGACATGCTCTGGAGGAGCATCCGGCCCTGTTGGCATAACATCATGGACAGAAGGCTGAACCCCATGATCAGGGACAAGACGTCGACAATGCACCACGTACTCCTTCCCCTGCAGGGTTCTATCGTAATAGTAATAGGACCCTTTGCGCGTAGGAGCTGATATATCGTCCTCCTTGATTCTCCCTCTGATTTCTTTGTAAATCCCATCTTCAAAAGCCTTAATCCCTGCAGGTAGAGTTGCTTTGTTCTAACCATGTCACTCCCAGTTTGACAAATCCAGAGATAAGAGACGAGAATCAATATTTTAACAAACCAAGAGAAAAGAGATGAGGATCGAAATTCCAACACAAAGCATATCCTTCGGATTGGGAATGAAATCAAAATTCTAAATAACAGTTTCAGTACATTAAAGTTATAGGGAACTAAAAATCACGAAAGTTAAATGTTTATCTAACGAGCAATTTGATCTACAACATTAACAGAGAAAGATGCTAATTTTGCCATGGAAAACTGCCAGCAGAATGCGAGTTTTAAAGGATAGCCATTTCATATCGTCATGAGTCGACAAAATTGATTCACTTTTACATTCCACTGAGGAATGGAAGGGAAGGCAAGACCTTGCATGACGTAATCGGTGTAGGCATTCTCCTCCTTGAGATAGGAGAGGACCTCCGGGTCGGACCGAGAATCATCCCGAAGCCAGTAATAGTCGTCGTTCCGAACGTCCCCGAACATCGCCATCTCGTGCTTCACCTTCTTCGCCATTGGCGGCTTCATGCTAGCCATAGTCCCGACCCCCACACTTGCAGAAGTAGAAAAGCAAGAAAGTGGGTTTGCGAGAAGAATGATATGAGACGTAGCGGAGAAGAGGAGGGGGAGATAGGGAAGTCCGCCCCCGCCCAGCCGCAACATCTACTGCTCTGATTGGCTGGACCCTCCTTGCCTTTTGTAGAAAATAAAACTGAGCCTCCTTGGTTCTTTCCCTGTACCAACAGTATAATCAGTATTCCTCACATCAAATACGTTACTTAATTTTAATACTATGCTCCGGGAGCTCATATTTAGCCAAACCAAAGTCTTGGGACCTAACGAGTTCATGGCAGATTGAAGTTTGCAACACTAAAACAACTAAGAACTTACTGGACTTAGACTGTGGTGTTGGTAGACTGGGAATTTGGAAGAATGGTTGGGAGGGAGGAGAGTCTGGAGATGAAATTTGAGGAGCTAGTACAACATGGAAGGAAGAAGGCATAGAGGACAGACAAGGGGAGGTGACCGGAGTAGGGATGCATGCCATAATTGTGATCCTGTCTTTTTCACATCACATAAAAAATGGGCATTATTAACTTCTCTTTGTTGTGTGGGCCTGTGGCCATTATCTTTGTAGTGGCTATAAACGTGGGGGAGTACTTGGACATAAATGAACTTCCCCTGCCAAAGTTATCTTACAATGATAGAGGGTGGCATTGAAAGGGAAGATTTTTAATGATCTACAGTGAGCCGAGCTCGAAGAACGCCCGTGTATATTATCTAGCTTAGGAAGCGTTCATTTTTAAGATCCTATCTTTTTTCATTTTTACGTTGAAAAATGCTTCCTATTAAAAGGCTCTTGCCTGCTTATTCTTAGAGGTCCTGTGCATTACTACATCTGTTCGTGTTTGGATCATTATACTCCCTCTATCTTAAATTAATAGCTTTATTTATAAATTTTTTTATTATATTAATAACTTTATTTTGTTTATTTTATATAGTTGAGTACTTAAAAAGGAGTATCATCAACTTTTTTTCCTCTCCTAAGTGAGAGATGTGGGTTTTACTATTTAATAAAAATTATTATTTTTTTAAATGTAACTATAGTTGAGGGAGTAGTTCAAATTGTCCCCCATATCTAACTTATATGATAATGAAGGAAAAAAAATTCTTAATCTCTACTATCAATGAGTCTAGTGCAAGCTACACATAGAAGTTCAACACGAGATGAATGGGTCACATGTTAGCATCAATATTATTTACACTAACATATGCATCATCAATCTTAAACATTAAAGACACTCATACATGGCTTAACGCTAGGCTCATTGTGAGTCAAGAATAGGAAAAACTCTTCCGATAATAAGAATTGAGGGCAGTTAATTTGGAGCATATGAAGACGAGCCATTTTATCTAGTTCATTCTACATATTATTCGCACGCACGTTATCTCTATATATGCTAAAACAGGCTTCAAAGTGGAGACTAACTGCACACACCAACAAAGAAGCACGGTGAAAGTCATTTGATACTCTTATGTTGTCATAAAGAGATTATTCACATACGATAAAGCAAGCTTGGTAGTGGCGCATAACTGCAAGCACCAAGAAAGAAGCTGGGTGAAATCTGGTGTATGATACTTCTATGTTGCCAACCAGCTGTTTGAATTTTAATTGTATGGCCATTGTAGTTTAATGCAGCTTGGAAAATATTATGTGTACCTTGCTTGCTGGAACTGTACCTCTTCAAAATTGTAGGCGTATATCAGGATGCAAGTCTTGAGTGCTTGGGGCATAACACAGAAAATATTCTTTTAGAAAAAGCTAGTATGCACGGTGCCCAATGCGTGTTAGATCACAGGAAGCTGCCCTCTGAGTAACAGGTTATGCACGATCAAAATTGAATGGTTATGATGCAATTGTAGCTAGTGTCAGGTGCATATTAATGAGACTCTTTTTTTTCTTCTATTTAAACAGTGTTAATCTAACATTTGTATTGCGCAGATCAAAGGACTATACCCTGCATTTACTAGTCTTCTCGCAATTGTTTTGGTCCCAATGAGGAGTACTTTTAGAGGGAAACTTCATACTCTTGGGGTTTTAGGGTTTTTACTAAGGTAGAGTCTTGACTAACGGCTATTCTCATATACATGAACACAACCACTAGCACAAGCCCCCGTTAATATAAACAAAGCATACAATGATACAGAAGTAATAAAAAAATAAAAATAGAAGAGATAACGAGATTTACCACATGGTTCCACAATGTCTGCCTCCATAAGCAATAATAATAAATCCACTAACAAGAATATCTAATTACAATAGTGTATTCCCTTGTCTCTTAGAAAATCCCAAAGAGAGCCTTCAAGAAACATACAAAAGTCTTCTCAAAGAAAGTGGAAAGGAAAAATCTCTTTCTACCCCTTACAAAGCTACCTGCAACTAACCTTGGCTTTTTGTACAAAAGCCAAAATACCTAACTTTCACAAACAACATAATTGTATTGGTATAAAGTTCTTTAAAAACCCATGACTTGTATGGCGACACATGTGATTTCTATATGAAATTAATGTGCATTATATTTATTATTTTTACTCATGGTATTCTCATGATCCTTTGGTTTTGTGGGCTTCATGTTTAACAAGTCGACGAACTCTATTAATAAAAATAATATTATAAACTCAAAAAAGTAACGATGATAAATATAAATTATTTATTTTATCTTTTTATATGAAAGAAATTATTATCAGTAGGCATTGACATATTGGTGACTCTACCGATGAAACTATAAATCATTGTTGGTAAGGTTTGGCACATCAATCAGTTTGTAGATGAAGCTCTAGAAACACGGTCAAAAATCGATGCGTCAGTGTTATGAGCTAGTCTTACCAGTAGATTCCAAACTGCACTTGAAATTTTCAAAAGGAAGCTCTGCCCCCTCTAGCAATTCCCAGGAGTCTTTGCCGGCCTTTGGCCTAGTGACAACATATCACTACCTTTTGGGTGGCCCTTCCCCTCAACCCCATGCCGCTTTTTTTCTAGTAGAGGATGCCCTATGTGAGCTTTTCAATGGTTGTCATTCTGCCTTGCCAGCCAGCCTCAGCCTGGTCCTTCCCAGCCCAGCGACAGAGAGGGCCCGCCATTTCCAGCCCCACTTAGCCCTCTCTACTCCACACTTCATTGCCTTTTCTTCTTCCGCCTGAGCCCTTTGTTTTATTTTCGGTTTTGGGTATCAAATGGAACCGCTATCACCCTCTATTAGCCACCACTACCTAGCCACAACTACGTAGCCCCGTCTCAGACTTTGGGCCGTTGTAGTTCGGTCTACTCCCCCTCTATTTATCCTTTGGCTACATGTTGTCAATGACTATGTTCCCGACACTCTACCAATTCCCCTTTTGCTTTACTTACATATACTTTTTTTTTATTTTTTTATTTTTTTTAATGTTCTAAGGTGCTACCATGCCGATACAACTACTTTAGTTGCCACTTCAACCACATGAAATAAATCACATGTGCTATATAGGGGGAGTGAGTTGTTAGTCCTATTAGTTGTAGTGTTGTTGCACCAATTTCTTGTAAACATGTTGATAGTGAATGCAACTAGATTCTATGCTTGTGTTCATTCGTTTCCTTGCAATGTGGTTCTCTTTTGCCCCCTACATTTTGCTTTACATGAGCACCCACAAGTGCTTTGTGTAACGCATTCGTATAAGGAAACTAGATTGATCCAAATAAAGGCTTGTTTGTCGGGCTTCAAGCCTGCAAGCGCTGCATGCTCAGCTGCCCAACAGGCACATAAGTGATAGTTGGTATCAGAGCCAAGGAAAAGATCATTTGTCTAGCTTCTACTTATGATGTCAAAGTCTATGGTAGCCGAAGCTAGTGGGGTAGAACAAGTGGCCTCAGACCAATAACATAAAAAGTTATTCAAATAGCAAGACTACGCTGAAGCCTTAAAGGAGCAAGTTGCCCCCTTGGCTAGTAGGTTTTTTGTGTTGGAAGAAAAAGTGAAGTCCATCGAAAAAGAAGAGAAGCGGAACCGCGAGATAGGATTGCAAAATCATGATGTCAGTGTAGAAAATCGCTTGCTAATTAAGAATCATAAGCGAAAGTTGAAAAATTGCGAGAGGAAGTGTAAAACTTAGATGCAAAATTGAGCCTTCTCCTCTACACAATGGCCCAATAGGAGCCTGCTAGCACCATCAAGTGCCTCAAAGTGTCAGACTCCAAGGCCTATCAGGGAGCGCGATGTCACAAGGACTCCAGGGAACGCCCATTGTGCGGCACTTGCGAGGCCAAATAGTCAAGCGAGTAAGCCATTCTTCGTCAAGGTCATGGCCTCGTGTCATTTGACCAAGCGTCCAGCCCGCGAAGCCAAGCAACAAACCCATCCCAAGGCGGACGTGCGAACGTGTCGGGACATTTCCCATGCGAGATGGCCGGAGGAGGACACCTCCTTGCAATGACGGATCCGACTTAGGCAAATCGGACATCCGAACATTCCGTCTCAGCCAAGTGCATGCAAGGGTCTTCATTTCCAACATGGTCATAAGGCTGGACAGCCGCCCGATAGGTCGGAAAGCCCCATCCCCCAATGGACGGGGCTCCTGGCATGATAGCTAGCAAGGCAACAAGCCTTCGTTGCCATCCGAGACAGTCGATTGCAAGGCTAGGCATCATACCAACAGCTTTGTCATGTCAGCTCACCATGTCCCCCCTATATAGCATAAAAGATTTTTCCCATTTTGCTAGTGTGTCAACTAAAGTAGCTGTACGGGCACGATTCCTCCGAAGTTTACCAAAATGCTCGAAAACAATCCAAGGGACTCTCCAACACTATTTAGGGGGGATGAGACATCTTAAGAATCCAAATAAGTGCTAATTGGCCATGTGTCCCAACATAGCCAACTATGTGTGCGCATCATTGCGTGCTTTTGCGCATACATGTTGCGCAACATTGCGGGCCTTCCCTGCAACACTTGCACACATGATATGCAACACTATGGGCAATTCCTACAATGCATACACACCTAGTATACAACACTTTCACACATGTGTGCTCCCTATCATGTGTCACAGATAGTCCGTTTCGCTACCCCGTGACACTCTCCCCCACTTGACTCGTTGACACCCTCGTCAACGGTACAACTTCAGGGGGTCTTCCTCTTGTTTCCAACCATGGCACGAAATTGCGACGAAGGGTCATCCCATAGATTGCATGCTCTGGAAAAACCAACTTCCACCCATAGGCCCTCGACTTGGTTAAACCAATGCATGACGAAGTTTCTGCTCAATGCGCCTTGCCCATCGGCATATGCGAAGTACTCTGCAATTGTGATTGCTTTGATAAGAAGGTGCGCCCAACTGCTCCACTTGAGTTGGTGTTGCACATCGACTGGGAAAGGATACACCAAATGATACCCAGCTTCCTCTCTTGAATCCGGTCATGCACTTGAAACACCAGCAAGTTGCCTACACTTCGGACGATTTTTTCCTACACTTTGGCCACACCTTGTAACTCCCACTGACAAGCTTACACCATGACGTCGGCCCTCAACACTCTTGTCTATCCCCTTGATGTCTCCCAAGAATTGAATGTCGCCCCCACTTATAACAAAGCTTGTTATAGCAATACAGCGACCTCCTCGTTGTGTCCAATAACTTATAGATCTCCATCGCATTCAAAGTTCCTGGCCACCCGATTCAGTCGAATTTCCACTCACGATATGTTCCAGAGGCCTACTCCACCCTAGGAGCAGAAGATTTGCTCAAGCTTTGAGTGACTGGTGTGATCACTAAGATACTACACCACACTTAATGCAGCATACCATCAGGTTTCTGCCCCCAATCCCCTCCAGCAGTCTACTCCACCCTAGGAGCAGCGACGTTGCTCAAGCTTCGCGTAACAACTTAGTTACCAAACTCCTACACCGCTCAGCGATGTAGCGACCTGCTTGTGTGTGTTGCCCACCGGCGAATGAGGCCCACTGCGCCTCGCTAGCTAGACCAATGCCTAAAACTAGCAATCCAAGATGGGTGCCACCCTGCCAACCAATTGTGGCATACAGGGCCATGTTTAACAACCTAGGGGTGAGAACACGTCTATTCAAACACCCCAATCAAACATGCTTCAGATGCGCCACTTGCATGTTGACCCAACGATCACAGGTGGGAGAGCTTTCCTCCTATTCACCTAAAGAACTGTGTTGCCTCTTGCCGCATCAGCTCCCAACCAAAGGCACGACGATTTCTTCCCTCATGTGCCAAACTTTCTTTTCCTTTTCTTTTTTATCTTCTTCTTCTTCTTCTTCTTCTTCTTCTTCTTCTTCTTCTTCTTCTTCTTCTTCTTCTTCTTCTTCTTCTTCTTCTTCTTTCTCTTTTCCAAACACCAGCTGCACACTTGCATGCCGAATGGGTCTTCTCGTTACCCATCTTCTTTTCTCTTTTCATCACATGGACCGGATAGTATCCACTATGCTCGAGTCCCATAATTCACTGCTCATCGTCCCAGGAAGTCCTTTTCGTAGGATCAATATCTTTCCATGTGCCAATTCACACTACACCAAGTTCAGCCTGAAACTGCCCACCAATGAGTCCCATACCTCATTAGCAAGAAGAGCACGACTAAGCTTGGTGATACTCTTTGTTCAAAACCGGACTGCATGTTCATCCACAACATGACCACCCCACATAAGGGCTCAATTCCAGCCCATCCTCACCTCGAGGAGTCTCATATTCTATTGGTATAGATAACTAGTTGCATACCCATCAACTTGGTTCAATATGCTCGTCCACCCACAACATCGTCGGGTAGAGAGGGTACAAAGATTCACAAGGCTTCATGCAGCTGATAAGTCCCATACCACACTGTTAGCAAGAGCTTTTCGCCATTCACAACATTTTCGAGTCCCAACACAACTCAGCATAGCTTCAGTAACATTGCCACACAATTAACCAGGGAACAAGAACACCACTCCATGAGATCCATGTAACCACTACGTCCGTGATGCCAAGTACCGCTCGCACAATCCAAAACTAAGAAGGAACCCAATCAACCATCATCCATACACCCGTTTCGGCCCACATATCCATCCGCTTACAATTCGCATGGTAGTCCATCCGCCCCGCACTACCGAGGTCGAAGAACATTGCATTTAGCTCTTTCTATCTCTTCGTCCAAACATTAGTCTTGGTTGCCCAACAACATGGAACTTTGGCTTTGATACCACTTCCCGACATAGCCAACTATGTGTGCACATCATTTCGTGCTTTCTGCGCAATGTTGCACACACATGTTGTGCAACATTGTGGGCCTTCTCCGCAACGCCTGCACACATGATATGCAACACTATGGGCAATTCCCACAATGCATACACACCTAGTATACAACACTTCCAAAGGTGTGTGTGTGTGTGTGCCCCAGCACGTGTCACAGATAATTTGTTTTGCTACCCTGTGACAACAAGATGTCAAAGAAATGAAAAAAAATTATTCAGCATGGAACAATACTTTCATGTTGTTTGCCCAAAATATGAAAAAGTTAAGGTCATGATGGTTACCATATACATCCGGCGATGTTAAGCTTTGGTGGAGGATGAAGTACTAAGAAATTTTGAATGGTTGTCTCGAAGGGAACACTTGGGAAGACCTGAAGGGTCAGTTAAAGACCCATTTTTTTCTTGAAAATGTGGAATTCATTACCCGAGAAAACCTCCATCACCTCTAGCAAATAGGAACCATTTGGGAGTATGTTAAACAAATTTCACCCTTGGTGTTAGACATTTGAGATATGGCTAAAAATGACAAGGTGTTCTACTTCCTTAAAGGTCTCAAGCCATGGGCCCAAATAGAGCTAAATCGATGAAAAGTGTATGACTTATGTACAACTATCAGAGGCCGAACAACTGATTTTACCACCCATGACAACACACAGAAGCCGGGATATTTCTAGACGGACCAAGGTCCGCGACAAGGTCAACTATATTAAAATAACCCTATTGATGCCCAAGACAAAGGCAAGGGCAAAGTTGGTGAAAGGAAACCTTTTTACAAAGACTTCAGAACAAAAGTTGATATTTCTACATCTGCCACATGGTCATTCCAACCCTTCAATCGGGCAAGAGGCCCATTATCATACTTACTATGTGCATGACCCCATTGTACTTGGCAATGCCCACAAAAGAAAGCACTCAATGCCCTCATTGCAAGGGAGTCAGCCCTACTTGAGGGAATTGATAATGCCTCCAATGACAAAGAAAAAACACCTAAAATGGGAGGATTAAGACTACTCAATACCATTGAGGGTACTAAAAAAAAAAAATCATCTCAAGCAAAAGATCTTATGTACATTGAGATATGCTTAAATGGTGTCCCGACAAGAGCAATGGTCAACACGGGAGCCACACACACCTTTATCTCAAACAATGATGTAGGCCGCATAGGGCTAAGGCTGGTAAAAATCAAGTTGAATGAAGGCAATGAACTCCAAAGCTCGTCCTCTTACCATGTTAGCAAATGATGTTCACATTCCGATTGACAATTAGTCCGACACAACTAATCTTATGGCGGTCCCCCTGGATGACTTCAAAGTTATCCTTAGGATTAAATTTTTGTAGAAAGAGAATATTATTCTGATGCCAGGGTTTAGTATGCATGTTTGAAACCACAAATCCATGCATTACAACTCAATTGTACATCTAATTCGGATAAATGGGCATGTCATGTTCAACTTTGAACAATCATAACTCCCTCATATAAACTCTGATTTGTACGTTCTTGGTGACTTTTCAAAGCTCTTTCCATCGATTTTCTAATTCCAATAGTTTCAACCCTACATTCCATTCACAATATAAGTTATTCAAACAAATTTTCAAAGGGTTAGATTCACTAATTTTCATGTGACTATAATAAAAAATTAGGAAAATTTTAAATATTACATAGGGTCAACCTAAGTTGCAAAACAATGCATATAGATAAACGGGCTCCAAGGCCACCTGAAGGTAATTTGAGCACCAAGAGGCAAGAACAAACACTAGGGGAGGGGCCATATGCTAATAAAAACTCAATCACAAGTTCCATTTGGGTGAGAAAAGTCACTCCCAGATTTGGAAAGCACCACAAACCATTGTAGGAGTGCATGGCGCCACAACAAAAAATATCGACCATTGCTCTCATGAACCTCTACCCATTCGCTCAATGATTAAATGAGGGCACACCCATGGGGAAAGTTGCCCACAAAATTGATGTCTTTGGCAGATGACCAACCATATCTGTAGAGGGATGACAAACAATTACTAAAGTTAGGATGACTAAGCTAAAAACACAAACATTAACAAAAGGTAAACATAACTTGTTGGTGACCCAAGAGCAAGGCAAAAGGGGAAGGAATGGGGAAGGGGTACTGGAGGAAGTGGGCAAGGGGGAGTGAAAGGAGGAAAACCAGCAAAGGAAGGGGTGCGTTGGAGGGGCCTGAGATGACAGCAGGAAGAGGCTGGAGGTGGGAAAGGAAAAAGGTTGGGCATAGGTCATGGGATCGAGGTTGGGTGGATGGTAGAAAAGGGAGTAAAGAGGCACATGCACTAGAACAACGAGATGTGATAGAAGAAAGTGGGGTGAGCGCAAAAGAATAGGGAAAGGGGGATCGCCAACAAATATGCCTAGGGCCTAACGGAGAGAGTAGCTAGTAGAAGCACAAGACACAAGAATAACCAAAGGATATGCTTCTTTTCATAAGTAGGTCGAGCAAGGGAATTAACATTAGAAAAACTATAATTTTTGTTTTTGTTTTTTTGTTCTCTACAATAGTGGTGAATTAATTATTATTTTCTCTTTATATAATATTTATATTTTTTATAAATAGGACACTAAATATGTGAAGGAGGGAGTATATGTATATTCTGTTATATAAAGAATGAGTCTATATGCACCTCAATAACCCCCTAATAACCCTATAAACTCTCTTTTAATTTATGAGTAAAATGGGCAATAAGAAGATTATCGGAGTGTATATAGACATATTCTTGTATATAATATCTCGCCTATTTCTTGATTTTGGATCAATGTGGTTGACATTTGGATGCCTAAATTGTCCCTTCACCACAAAAACATAACCCTCGAAGGGCTGTTTATGCAGAATCACTCAGACCGTTTTCCATTCTGAATTCTGTATTGAAACATTTAGATTTAGGCCCTTCTCTAAGGCTATTTTGTTTAGATTTATTGCACCAACACAATTCATTGTTGTTTGTCTTAAAGAAAAAAATTAGCCAATGCAAAATGATACCACCCTGCAATTTGGCCCATCTCTTTCTTTGGCATTAATTTCAGCCCATCTTTCACCCTATTTGTTCTACTATATAAATTTCTTTCAGCACATCTTCAAGTTGCAAGAGCCATCTGACTTAACCTAACGGAATGGTAATGGAATTTATTTGACCATAATACATAAAAAAGGTGATATACAGATACATCCTCCATTCCTCCAAGGGGCAAAAAATTATCAAAAAGTATATGATAAAGATCAACCTCAAAATTAAAATAACAAATAGGAAAAAAATAAAGCCCCCAAAAAATCCAACAAAAATAGTAGCAAAAGATAATACAAGGAAGCTTCAAAGCTTCAACTTGAAACGGCAACTGCTAGTCCTGATCCGTATCTGATTATTGGCGCTCAAGCTATCAACAACCAAATTGCACCTCACCAAGAACCTCACCTTCTTCAGCTTCAGCGCCCCAAACTTGACTCTCACCGGCACATCCGCCCTGAACACCAGCGGGATCATTCCCGTCTGCTGCTGCTCCTGCAGGGCTGTGACCAGGGCGCTGCCCATCTGGGTCTGCCCCGACAGGGGCACCACCAGCACAGTGGTGTTCCTGTGGCCCTGGTAGAAGTTGGGCAGAGTTCCATTGGAGAGCTGGGTGTCCGCGTACCACACCCCCAGCTTGCTCCCTTTCTCGTAGTAGATGCCGATCTTCTTGTTCGGGTTTCTGGCCGTAACTGTGACGTCAAACTGGGCAAACACGCTCATGTCTGGATTGACCTGGAAGCTGGAGATCGTCAGGCGGTCCACAGAGTACTTGGGCACCTTTGGCCTGAAGATGAGGTACAAAATGCCTGTGGTGGCTGCGAGGAGGACAAAGAGTAGGAGCAGAACGCAGATGGTCCAGCAGATGCACCTGCAGCAGCAGTTTCTCTTATTCTTGGGTGGCCTGGAGTGCGAAACTGGGATGGTTCTTCTGAATGGAGGATACTGGCCTACCTCTTCGCTCTTCTCCGACCTCAGAGAGCCCCGGGGGGCCAACGGTGCGGTAGGCGACGCATCGACATCGACGGGGTGGATTTTCTGATGATCAGCCATATTTGGGATGGATGCAAATGATCAGCCAAAGATCTGCCTTGTTGCTCTTCTCTTCCTCCTCGGTGGTGCAAGTCTATGTATATATGTTTACAACGCATACAATAATCTGATGGTTTCAGTCTTTATTCACGTTTACACATTACCCACTGGCAATATACCAATGTATGTGTTTTTCTATGAAAATGATTAGACGATTGAAATGAATCAACTCGTGTTATTCTATTATAGCTCCTTGTTCCTCTGACTTGATCATTGAACGGTAAATGTGACTGGTATGTATGTGGGCGAGGTCTCATCTCCCTCACCTACTCAGACAATTATTCAATGTGGTTTAGTTAGCCTAACCAGTCTTCTCCTTGCATCACTTGTGAATGAGTCGTCTCTGTGCTAGCTTTTTCAAAGTGTTTTGCTTGATCTGTCGGCCACAATTTCCGATTTCCAGGCAACATGGCCAAAAAGTCGTTGTCTCGGAAGCTTCTGCGCCTGAATGGATTGTGTTGACGAAGGAAACAAGGAGGTGGGCCTTTGCATGTGACAAGAGAAGGTAGGCTCGGCAGTCGACACCTTACTGGTTTTTCTCCCCTTGCGCGTGCTTTGTTTTTCCTGACTTTGTCTTCACTATAAAAATGGAGTCGTTTGTGTGTACGAAGAAGGGATCTCTGGATTCGGGAAGTGTGAGAAGGGTGAAATAAGTCAATTTTTTTGGGGTATTAGGGTGAATGAGTTGTTAAGACTTTTAGCTAAAGAAAGGGTGAATGAGTCACATGCTTGGATGGAAGCGGAAGATAAGCTACCTACTCATAATTAATGTAGGGAAAATTGTTGACTAAAAGGGGTAGGATACTTTTTTAATACACATAAAAAGGGATAGGATATTTGAAAATTCTAAGATATAAACATTTTTACATGATGTGGAGCTAGTGTTACGAGCGTGAAGTTTTGTCTAGTATTCGCACACATGATGGCCTGGCTATGCTGCGCAACCAACAGCTACTCTTTTCCCTTCTCACTCGTATGCGTAAGGGAAACACAAGCAAACGACACAAACACAACATAAGTCCGTCCTGATATAAGGGTTTCCGCCCAAGCTATATTTCTGCTCGTTGAAATACACAAGGTATGAAAAAGGTAAAGGCTAATCCACCAGGCTGAAAGCTCCCCTTTCAGCTCTCTGGTTCGCTGTGCATGAACAAATATAGTCACCAATCAACCATGGCCGCCCTGCTCTCCCCCCCTTAAATAGATTCAGCCTGAAACTGGTTGTCCGTACATAACCCACACATACAAGAGTTCTCACCTTGACCAACTCTCAACCCAACCAACAGTCCTCCCCTAGCCCAAATCAGGAAACCATAAGAGAGTCTGTCTTTAGCTAGAAGTCCAACGTCATGCTAACTCTAAGAGTCCTATCCGTCGAGGGAACCCGCTGCCTTGTCTCCTACTCGAGTTAGGAGTGCAACTATCCTACATAAGTGAATCATATCTCCCTTAAGAGTCCGTCCCTAAGTCTAAGTAGCGTCCAACATTGTTAGAGTCCCGCCTGCATAAGGACTCCTACTCAGCCTGCTCCGCAAGGTGAGTAGCTCGTCTGGAACACCTCTCGCACTGCTTCAGCATTTGTCCGTGCCCAAAGGGCTGCTTAGGCTATCCGTCATCTAAGCAAACTTGGTTGTTCGCTACCAAGTAAGGGGGTAGCCGCCTTTTTTCTTATCCGACAAGTTAGGGGTCTAATAGTTAGACACAAGAAGGATCTCCATGATCACATCTCAATAATTGAAGCAATTTGAATGTCAGTACGTGAAACTGCAAATTTAACAATTCTAACAAACGTCCTTGATTGGTTTATACTGCTGTGAGAGTGGTGGTTCATGCTCAGTGTCATCTCTAAACAGACCACGTCCAGGGTGAGCAGCAATAACTCTGTTCAGCTTCCTCTCTGTTAGTAAGTATTGTGATTCTGTCATTATTTAGAAAAAAAAAATGATTCTGTCCTGCTGTATCCACCAAATGAAAGCTAACATAGGGGGCTCAATCCGTTTTTTGCTGACAATTAGTGGCTCAATTAACTTGTTTAGCTCTCATTAAAAACAAATTTCTAATTAAAACTGGTTTTTGCGGATGGCTAGGACTGTGATCCACAATTTGCACTTGATCAACTGCTAATTAGTGATTCAAAAAATGCTATAATAAAGTCAAGCATTTAATGAGGCTCAGTGTTGTTACTTCACGACAATGTTTACAGTCAAAACATTGGTCTTTCCAAATTTTCATGTAATAAATGGCAAACATTGGTTATGTATACCTCGGATGAGGTTGCACGCGAAGTGAAGAAAGAGAATTGGCCTGTGATAAGAAGTTGAAAGCGTTACTTGGGCATGTGGATCACACATCGCAAACATTTCCCTTCCCGCATTAGGTTGAAGGCTTGGTTGATATCCTCAAATGGTAGGTTATGACTGATAAGCTCGTCCACTTGGATTTCCTGCACAATCCGTTTAATTATGATTTGGAGTAGCATAAGCTAGAATAAGCCAACCTAGTCTCGGCATATATTATCAAATAATACTCCTAACTGTGCCACATTAATAGCTCTATTTGGTTTTTCAAAATAAATAAAATAAATTGAGTTATTAATGTGGGACGGAGCTAACACAATGCGTGTAGCCGAGGACTGTTAGAGGAAGTCTATGCACAATCAGTTTCCTTCACTTTGTGCCATTAAGGTCAGCCAACTTGACACTTTGTTTAGAAAGGCGGGTTTGTCGGTTCTATATTGCATTTTGAAGAATATTGCACAAGCAGTTCTGTAGCAACCAACATCCATTTTTGTCGAGCCATTTTTTGGGGTAATTCATGGCCACCGCTGTCAGTTATTGAGTCTAATTCATATTATCTACTCTAGACATGAACTTTCAGAAAGGGCTCTCAAAAGGGTTGGTCAGGTCCGACTTAAAAGAAGGGTTGAACATGTAAACCCTAACCCTACTTAGGTCAGTTCATACAGTGACAAAAGATTACTTCAATAATTTTATCTCATTCATATTTTCAACAAACATCTGAGTGTATTTTGCATATATTTCCATTAAGTTAGGAGATATTAACAACCCCAAGCACCAAAAATGCATGTCTAATATTATAACAATCCAAGAAACTTAAGATTAGGAGAAATGTTTCACATGTTGTCCTTAACCCTTATATTAAACATGTTAGATAAATGAGTAATGGGTTAGGCAGGTTAGTTGGGTAACTATTCTACCTGACCTTTATATTAATAGGGTCCATTTTTTAGACCCTAATCCGTATACTAAGAGGGTCAGTTATGCGGGTTATTTTCGGGTCGGGTCAAGTTTTGACAGCCCTACTTTTGGGCCACTGTGAGGATCCTGTGCCTTTGAGAAGCAATTAGTAATACCATATTGAAGGTCTTAAACCATCATCATACCTTTCTTATGTACATATCAACTAATGATGGCAGCTCTGACTTAGGTTTCCAGCCCCCATATAAAGAGCCTTTTAGTGTTCTTCCAGAAAGAAGCAATCCATAATGAGCTGAAACCTCTGGTTTTACTTTTGGGACACCAAGAGTTACAGTTAAACCCCAACCCTGATGAAGCCATTCAACAGAAGAAATCATCAGAACTGATCAATATATATGATGCAGAGTAGAGAAAAAATAGTTAGAGAATGAATTTAATCATATATACATAAAAAAAATGAGGGTGGAGAGAGAGGGGCACTAAGAGTTACAGTTCAACCCCCACTCAGATGAAGACATAAAAGGGGTGATCATAATGTATGATGCAGAGTAGAGAAAAAAATAGATAGAGAATGAAAATTAATCATATTCATTAAAAAAAAAAGTAGAGAGAAAGAGAGGATACATCACAACAAGATTGCAATGCCGTAGTTATCATGCTAGTATCACCAATGCATTCAAATGAGTAGTCAGCACCTCCATTAGTAATACGCTGAATAACCTGGAAATGCAAAGAATCAATAATTAGATTTGATTGGCCGAGTATGACAAGAATTTGATATCAAGAAACATAAGTTTGCTATCGTTTCAGCATCCTGAAATAGTACTTCCCAAGTTGCACCCGTCCATAGTCACTCATTAACAAGGTTGCAGTAACCAATGAAAATAGGAGTGTAGTTTATGACGAGGTGAGAGACAATGAACAAACAAACATCATGCAAGGAGTAGCAGGCATTACTCATGATACAATCTCAGATCCACGTCCAATAATGTCCTGAAATTTTTATTTGCACATTGAGACGTTTTGTTGTTGAAGAGGCATTTAGACACCGTTACAAATCTGGATTAATTTAAGGATATCGCCATTGTACTACAGTGGGATTTTCACAGTTCTCAATGTGGCTTGCAATAAGAATAGTTTCTCACGAATCATGTATGCCCACTTGCCCACCAATAATTCATTTCCAAGGTGCATGTAACAGTGAAATAGGAACTACTTTGCCTCGTGAACAGAAACTCCCATTTCCATATTAGTCAGCATGACTGGTAGAAGTTTTTTGGGCAAAGAAAGATACAGATTGACACAAATTGTCATTCAGGATGTTCGAAGAAACATAAAAATACCTGTTGAAGGGGCTCATTGCAGTCATTTGGATTTATAAAGTCTGTTACCCCAAAAGCCTTCCCTATAAATTAGAAAGGGAATCATCTATAATTAAGGGAATTGGATTTAAGATTCAATGCAGTTAGCCGAACCTAAAAATAATGATTACCTGTTTCATACTTCATGGGATTTATATCCACACCAACAATTCGAGATGCTCCCCTAAGTTTAGCACCTTGTGCAACCTTCGTAAATATAATAAGGCAATTAGCAATAATGAGCAAATATTGGATTATAAAAAAAAAAGTGCAAATACAGAATATACCATCTATGCAAGCAAATTCATCTCGTGAGAACAATAATGCCAGATTCTTATATGGCCGCTGAACTAGACTGGAAGACAAAAACTTACAGAAAGACCAACGGTCCCAAGACCAAATATGACAACACTTGACCCTTTAGAAATGTCAGCAACTTTCCAAGCCGCACCAAAACCTGACAGACAGGGCACATCGTGTGAAATATTGAGAGCCCAATACAAAGGTACATTGGTATTGATTACCCTAAATACTCGTGGTGTTTGATTTCTCCTTCATTACACTCTGCTACATTTTCAGATTCTTCATGTGAATTACATTGAAATTGACTACCAAAGATGAAGATATAGATAAAGTCACCACTACTATTTATTGAAGAACTTGTCAGGAAATTATCTACTAAATATTATTATGGTAATTAAGAATATTGTCAATAGAAATGAGTGTCACTTTTCAAGAACTAGGCTTAAGAATTAAGAGTGGAGCTTTGAAACATAAAAGTCTAAACGTTGATAGGTGATAGCCAGAGCAACTAAACTCACACATCACGCAGTTTACCCAAGACATATAAATCAAAACCATTGGGAAAACAATGTAATGTAACACAACTGAATTTAGACCAAACAGGAAAAGACTTACCTGCAGCTACTCCACAGCTAAGAAGACAAATTTTCTCCATTGCAGCAGATGGGTCAACTTTAAGGGCACAGCCAGAGTGTACTACAGTGTATTCACTGAAGCTTGAAACTGCACAATAATGATAAACAGGTTTCCCATTGATGGAGAAGCGAGTTTTCTGATCGCTGTGCATGACGCCTCTCCTTTCAAGCCCCAAAACCTGGCACATGTTACTCTTAACAGACAGACAGTGCTTGCATTTGGCACATTCCCCTGAGAACAGAGTAAGCACGTGATCGCCCACCTCAAAGTCAGTCACTCCTCTACCAACGCTCTCAACAATTCTGCAACAATCAGCAGTTAATAGCCTCCATGACATACCTTAAGCAGCTAAAGGAGGCAATGATAAGAGATAATATAACAAACCCGGAAGCTTCATGCCCAAAAATCCGAGGGAAAAGATGGGCTTGAGCCTGAACCATTAACACTCAACATTTGAGATAAAGAAAGACAATGTAAACAGCAATATGATGCTTCTATCAAGTACAAAGGCAATGGGACATTGAAAGAAAGATGGGTTACCTCGGATTCCCACTGTGTGATATCACTGCGGCAGAGGGAGGTGCAGACGATTTTGATACGAATCTCCATGGGCTCTGGAGGAGCTACCTGCACCTGCTCCAGCACCAGAGCTTCTCCAGGTCCCCAAGCAACAGCAGCTGCAAATCGGAGTTGAACAGAGACAAACGAATGAATGCTGAGAAACAGGGTAACGAACAAACGGTTGGAAAATGAATTGAAGAAATACTAAAAGAAGAGGTGAAAACAGGAAAGTTGATTTCAATGGATTGAAGTGGAGTGATGGAATTCAAGTCAGCACCTCTGCAGGTGATGATGGGTGGATCTCCAATCGAAGACATTCTTTGGAGACAAGAGATTTTAACCGGTGAGGACTAGCTGGAGAACAACACAAGTTAAGCTTCGCAGGTTGGGCAGAGTCGGGGGAGATTTGTGAGTAGCAGACAACACAGACAGTTTCAGTTTTTTTTTTTTTTTTACGCCTGGCTTCTCAGTTCTCACCCATAAAACGCGCGCCTACACCTACCCACACCTCTACCTACCCCAGTTAGACATTCACCCCGTGTAAATATAACAGAATCCATCCATCGAACTTACCTCGTACCACTTTGCCTATCCCAAGCCTTGTTTTTCTTTATACACCGCTCACATGGCACTATCCCTCTCGCTTTACTCCCACTCATGCTTTGGTGTGCGAAAGAAAAACTAACGAAGAAACTCGAAAGCCCACCCTCCCAAATCCTGCCTCTTGCAGTGAATTAAGAGCCCGCCCCTTCCCGGACTCATTTTCAGCGAGAGCCCGCCCCCGCCTTCCCGGACCCATTTGCAGCGAGAGCCCGCCCTCACCTCTTGGAATGGAATCATGTGCTTCATGAGCGAGGTTTGGCACCCCATTTTCTTGGACCCAACAATTTATAATTGGTGACACTTCAGCGGTATAGAGATGGTGTATAAGATTCGAAGTAAGAATATCAGCTTCTTTCTTTTAAATGTGTAATCATTCAAGAATCTAATGCATAGTCATTCAAGAATCTGCTCAATTAAATCTCTCAATTATTCTTAGTAGACAGACATGTAAGGCTTAAGTAAACTTCGTGTGAGGTTTACATTTATCTTGGATAGATTTGTTGCACCACTCTTTTTGTGTTGGGTGGTCCGATCACTGAACCACCTTGTCCCAATTGGTAATTAATTGTTGTGTCGTAGTCCTTCATTAGTTATTGTTGCTGCTGCCATGTCCCATTTCGCCTTCTTTTATTGAATTCAACAAGCATTGCAAAGAGACTCTACACAAACCGAAGATCTAAGAGAGAGAGAGAGGAGCGACCTTGGGCCCTTGAGGTCCACTCCTTCATAGTGGGGTCTTGGTTGTGTTACAATGGGAGCAGAATCTTATCTTCTTGTTGGGTGAATTGTTGATTAGTTCATAATGATCATGATGAAATTGTTGTTGAATATGAACTGCTTGCTCATTGTTGGTATTGTGCTATTTGTGACAGTGAGTTTCTAACAATGGCTGGCCACCATAGAAGAGTGAAGAAATAGGCGGTGACCAGCTACCACCGGAATTAGTTCATAATTGTTACTCCCTTTGCCCCATATTAATAATTGTATTTAGTTTTTAAAAATAAATTAATGTTAATTTATTTTAAAAAGTCAAATGGATAGAGTGTAATGTCCTTTATTTTTTTACGATTTTCTGTAATTTTTATGTTATTTTCTGATCATTTTTACCAGAAAATATGACGTTTCGGTATATTTAGCCTCGGTATTTGTACCCATAATCGGGTGTGAGGCTCAGTTGTAGGCCTCGGGCTTAGACGCGCACTTATGGGGCAAAAAATTGAAAGAGAATGAAAGTGCAGAGAATAAAGGAGAGAAGGAAAAAAATAGAAAATGTCAGGCTCGGGCGAGCCCATTCTGGAATCGCCTAGAACCGCCCAAAGCTCTCTCTCATTCGGGATAAGCCGGAGAGGCGCCACCGGCTAGACGCCGACGGCCAGGCCGCCTCCCTGGCGCTGCCTAAGCCCGATTCGACCCCCCTGAGTTCTGTTTTTCCCCGGTTAGCCCCTCTCCCCTCTCTCTATATTGTGTTATTTCCGTCGCCGCAGTGGGCTGGCACTGGCCGGTCGGCCACTGTTTTCTTTGCCCTGGCCCGGCGACGATGAGGGGCCATTCCTCCCGGCCCACAAGGCCTCTCCTCCTCCACCCCGTCCTCTTTTCCTCCTCTACCCTGTTTTCACCTGAGCTATGTTTTGGATGATTTGGTGGCCGCCGGTGGTGAGCCACGGCCGATGGACCTCCGTCCGGCTCCACCCCAGCCTGGCGACGGTTGAGCCACCGTCCCAACTCAGGTTCGCCGACCCTAGCACAACCCCACTCCTTTTTCCCCTCGTCCCCTATTTTTTTGCCCCCTCTTATCTTCGATTTTGCCACCGCCGCCAGTGGCTCGATGTAGCCAGCCGGACTCCGTCCGGCACCGCCTTTGATTTTTGGTGCAATCGGAGGAAGTCGGTGGTGGCCATACGGCCACCATGGGTTTCACCCGCCACCCGGCCCGGTTCCTCCTCCTCCCCCTCCGTCTCTCCTCTATTCAAGTCCGAACGCCCCTCTATTTTTGGTTTGGTTCGATTTATTCGTTTGGGATTGCCGATACCTAAAGTTGCCGCCTTTGGCTCAAGACAGCTCCACCCGGCTGCCATGGCCCTAGAGGAGCCTGCTAAGGCCGCCACCTTCCCTCCTCAACCCTCTCCTCCACCCATTTTCCCTATTTTCCTCTGTGTTTTTCCACCCTATGAGCCACCATTACATTCTGCCCTTTTCTATGGTGACTTTCTGGCATGTGTTGTGTCGTTGGAAGGTCACCGCCATTGTTGTTGTTGTCCTCCATCGGACCCATCTCCGCCCGATCACTATGGCCACACCGGAGCTGGTCAGAGCCGCCGATAACCCCTTGCTCCTCCTTGTGTCCCCAGGGTTTTCTGCCCATTTTGGGCCATCGTAACGTCATTGGATGTCGAACACCCTCTGGACCACCTTAGTTCAGTGGGTCTCAGCCTAGATATGGTTGGCTACCCTAGTGCGGCACCGCCCCTCTTCTTTCGGCATGAGCCAGGCTCCCCCTCTGCCCATTTAGGTATCTAACTACGCTATAGACAGCACCATGTGTAAGGACTCTAATTTCTAAACCGGTTTTTATTTCATTTTAATCGTCGGTTATTGCATGGTTAACTCATTTTCTTATTAATTTGGTGGTTTTATGAATAAATGGTGTTTCTTATGGTTTTAATCAAAATCAACTTTACAATTATTGGTTTTAAGTGCTTTTGAGTCAAATCTGAATTTTTGGGATTTTTCTGAATTTTTACTAATTTTCCAAAATTTAGGGTTTGGCGGGACCCCTGTGGGCCCCACTGTCGAAATGTGGGTTTTTAGACCAAATTAACCCAGACATCAACTTAAGGCTTTACAAAATTTTCATAATTTTCTCAGGTTTATTTAGTGCTCAAATAGCCAAATTACCCATTTTTAGCCTATTATTCTATTTATACCCCACAACTTACCTACACACACCCCATACCCTACTATAAATAGAATGACCTGAGTCATTTCCATTTTGGGAATAGGCTGGGAAATGGAGGTTAGGCCTAATTCCCCAATTAGGCCCATATTAGAAGGTGTTTAAGGTAAGCTTCTTCTAATTAAGCCCTAAGTTCTAGATTTTCTCTTAATCCCTTCTAGATCTACCATTTCGCCTTTATTTTGATTCATTTTTAAACATCAAAACTACTGATTTGCATCTCTTCTTCAAACCCTAGATTTCAAAATCCGATTTTTATGTTCAACAAGCCCTAGATCTAAGTTTTAAATTAGGATTTTCTATGTTAAATCGGTTTTAATGGAGTTTAATGTAAACTCTATCTATTTGCAAGGTTTTCAAGAAGGGTGACCATCAAATCAAAGCCTAATCAAGGGATAAGGTAATGGACTTTTAAAATTTCAGTTTTTCTATGGTAAAGCTCTTGATTTCATGGTTTATTTTGAGTGGATTTACTTGATTTGGTATTCTAATGGCATGATTAGTAAATAGTAATTTTTAATCCCGATTTCATAGGGTTTTATCTTGTTATGATGTAGATTAGCTTTCTAGAAGTTATGGTGAGATTTTATTGGCATTTAGGTTGTTAGATGATGATTTTAAGTTTTATCCATGAAGTTTCGGTTTGAAGATTTGAATTGGAGAAGAAGGTCGAACTACTTTGTTGGCATTCGAGCGGCCCTCCTGGGCGTTCGAACGGCAACACTGTAAAATCGACCAATTTCCCGCTTCGCCGATCGAACGGTCCTCTTGGGTGTTCAAACGGCCACACGGCGTTTCCAGAAATTTCACATTTAGCCGATCGAACGGCCCTACTGGGCATTCGAACGGCTACATGGCAGATTTTGTGTAATTTGCATGGTGCCTATTTCGGTAATCCTACTTTGATATATCATTTCCATGTGTATTTGGAGTATTTTGAGCTATAGTATGCTACTGGAAGGGTGTTCCATTGAGATTATGGAGTTGTGATATATATTTAAGTATTATGTAGAATGTCTTGAGATTTGTTATATGATGTTGGAATTACTATCTTGAAGTTACAAATGGCTGATTTTATATGGTTATATATATTTTCAGTAGTACTACAGCATACTAGTGGGTTGATATGTCATGTTGGGATGTGGCTAATTGATGTGTGAATGTTAGTGAATGTCATGACTCAAGAATGAAGTGAATGATCTTATATGTGTTTAGCTTGTGGTTAAACTTTGATTTGAGTTATGATTTTAATAATTCTTCACCTATGATTTCTGCTAAAATTTCATGATTAGGTGATACACATGTGTAGTGTGATAGTGAGTGAATTACAATCATGTTGATATGCATTGAGGGAAATTCTTCTATTATGTACACACACACACATGTGGGATTTAATGTTGATGATAAGCATTGATATTATGATTATGAATGATGCATGAGGGGCTTATGAGAGCACTTAGCATGGATTAGGATTTATATATGCCTTGCCCACATATGTACCATGTTGCATGCATCATGAAAATGGATTTCAATTGATGCTTTATCGAGATTAATCGAGTATGACCGATTAGATGCAATGTGGTGAAATTGCGGGCCAGATTAATCGGTCGTGGCTTAATCGAAACTTGATTGGTCCGAAAGGACATGTTTTGATTTGAGTTCCTTCGTGGAACATGTGCACTCCCCGGGTTGAGTCTAATTAAGTGGGGCACGAGTTACATACTTGTCTTGCGATTTGAGATTATTATTGTCATTTGGACCCTGAGAATCCAGTATGGTATGCTCTTTGCACCGGCTACATGTGTTTGTGGGTTTCCTTCGTGGGAACTCGGGCTCTTCCCCATCGCAGGAGATGTCCTAAAATGAACACCCCTGCTTTAGGTTCTCTTCGTGAGAATGTGACATCCTTAGCCATGATCGTCTGGGGTGAGTTGCCTTTAGGGATTGACAACCCTGAACTTCTTAAATTCTTTCGTAGAATTTGGACCATGACACGTCTTCGTGACCTTGTCTATGTCCCCGTCTTCGTGACACCATTTGTGATTACTCCTTAATTGAGGCATTCTTGATTTATGTTGATGTAAGTATATGATGTATGTCATGCATGTTTGTGTAACATGTAATTTGACACCTTTGTCGTGCAAGAATGGATGAGATATATTTTGCATACGTGATTTGAAGAAGTGTGATTGAGACACTATATGCAGGTTTATGTGTTATGAATGCATGATCAGAAAGTGTGATTGAGACACTATATGCAGGTCTATGTGTTATGAATGCATGATTAGAAAGTGTGTTTGATACACTATATGCAAGTTTATGTGTTATAAATGCATGATCAGAAAGTGTGTTTGAGACACTATATACAGGTTTATGTGTTATAAATGTGTGATCAGGGAATGATATATCTTGTCAATCTTTGCTTTGACTAGTTATGTTAATATGACATCGTGTTTCCGATGATGATAGTATATTAGAAAAACCATTGCTAAGTTTGTTTAAACTCACCCCTCTTTATTGTGTTTTGCTTTGGGGCTGCGTGGTGCGACACGCAGACGGACAGGATCTCCTCTTCAAGGAAAGATCGGAGACGGCATGGATGTGATCGTGGAGTCCTCTTATGAAACTTATTTTCCTTGATTTATGCTTTGTATTTAGAACCTTTGTGTATGGTTCTCATTTTGATTATGCTACGTTAAACCTTTGTGTTGTTTAAGACCTATGATGGAGCCTAGAGTGGGCTAAGGTTGACTAAGCATGTGGGTTTGAGACTTATGTTTATCTTGAGTTATTGTAACTCTCTTTCTTTTCTACTTATTTACTCTTGCTCAAAGTGGTGTGCATACTCCGTATTTGTGTTAAATTGCCCGTAATTAGGGTTAAGTCTTCCGCTAAACCGTATCTCAATTCTCCTTGTCGCCCCCGTGCGCTTGACCGGCCCCTGGACCGGATTCGGCTCGGGTTGGGCGGTGCCGGGGCGTGACACCATGTGTTGCCCTTTTACCATCCTACCCCCACCGAATGTCGATTGGCCCCTAGTTGGCCTACCTCAACACGACAACGGCAAAGGCCATCTTGTTAGTCACCACTCATAGGCATGGCCCTACCACCCCTTCCAATCCTTGGGCTGCCTCCATTCAGCCCTCTCCCTACCCCTTTGGGCCACGTGTATATAGCTGCCTGTGCGGTTTAGGGTTTAGGCGCCGCATTTGCGCCGCCTGGCCATCGGCTAGCTCTAGGGGTGTAAACGGACGGACGCGGACATGGACAAGGCATGTCCGTCCGTATTTGTCCATGACGGACATGGACGGACACGGACAGAATGAAGGTGAAAGTTTAGCATATACTCTTTTGTTCTTAAATTAAGGGTGGTTAGTAAAAAATTAATTAAAAAATAAGTTATAATAATAGTAAAATAGTCTAATCTAAAAAATAAATAAATAATGATGTTATAAAAGACATATGAAAGTATAATATGTATTTTTTACAATCTTGTTGTGAAGATTAACTATGTGACATATGTTAGTAATTTAGTATAAAGTAAAAATAATAATAATAAAATATATATTTGGAGGACATGGACGGCTGCAGACACGACTAACCCTTATCCATGTCTGTTCGTATTTGGGATGGACAAAAATAAGGGAAAATTATTTAAATAATAATTAAAAAATAATTAATTACCATTTTGGATCACTTTGGGAAATATTTCCCAAAGTGTGTTGCTTTTTGCCACGAGGCGCCAGCCAAGCAGCTGGCGCCTGTGTGATTTTTTTTTTAATTTTTATATGATTTCGTCATTTAAAAGGATGAAATCGACTTTAGGGTAATTTCGTCCTTTTAAACGACGAAACCGGGTTATGAATATAACACCTTAACCCGATTTCGTCGTTTGGAACGACGAAATCACCTTAAACTTAATTTCGTTGTTCTAAACGACGAAATCATACCGTGTTTCAAAGGAGAAATTCCGTGGGCCCAATCGTATATTATAAACTGATTTATCGGACAACCGTAGACATAACAGTTCCTGGTTGCCGCCGCCATTACAAAATCCTCTCTCTTAGGAGATTTCCCTTATGTTTAGAACAGGGGATATGTAATCTCGGCGGAAGGAGTTTCCTCACTCGTAACAATTGTTGAGCTTCCCAGTTCCCTCCTGTTATTGTTGAGTTAACAGTCCATGGCTTCCTTCTTCGCAGGATTTCATTGATTGAACTTATGCTAGAGCAGCCGGATAAGCAGGAGGTAGCATGTTTGTGGACTCCTCGAGTGGCTGAGAAGAGAGGTAGTAGGAGGAAGAGAAGGGATCTGCTTCAGGGGGCACTGAGAGCTGAGGCGGATTCTTGGCACATAAGGTTGGTGGTGGGAATGCTAAAGACGTACTTGCACTAGAAAGGAAGTCACCGGGAAGACCACCGCCTCCACTCTCGTCGACTTCTACGAATGGATTGTATTGGTTGTTATACAGTGAGGATCCTTGCTCGGAGAAACACCCCAGGGGCGGCGACTCGTTGCTCAGCTGTGCATTCATGGCGCTGAGCTGGCCCGCTAAGTTGTTGGCACTTTCCACCAGAATCGTCTCCCACCCAGCACCCTCTTCGCTTTCCTCCTCTTCTCCTCATCCTTCCTCAGATGGTCCTGGGCACTCGGGCAATGGTGGCAGTTCTGGTGGCGGGCCTGGTTGCTGAAGCTACATGGGGTCATCCAGCAGCCGCAAATCGAATACTGAACTCCGCTTCCCTCTGTCTCGTTGAAGCTCACCAATTCCACCTCAGAACCGTGCCTCTCCAAGGCCGACTCGGAGAACCACCTCTCCGTCCCCCGATCCTCCTCTTCGTCGTCTTCTATTGAGCTCAGCGCCGACTTGAAGTCGAGCTCGGTCCCCTCATCCGTCTGCTGCTCTTGCACCGAGCTCGCCTTCGTGCTAATATAGCCCGGAGAGCCATGCTGGCCCATCACCGTCCCATCCTCGCCGCATGGTTCCCTGGCACTGACGATCTTCTCGCCCCATGACGCTAGCCTCCGCGCAGAGCTCAACTGCCGGAAGAAGGGTGGCCGGAGCCCCGAAGCGTTTGAGATGCAGAAGCGCAAAGCAGAAACGAATGCGGGAACTATTTTCTTGCTGGGCCGGAACAACGCACAATCCGCTTCCCTCCGTCTCGTTGAGGCTCACCAAGTCCACCTCAGAACCGTGCCTCTCCGAGGCCGACTCGGAGAACCACCTCTCCGTCCCCCGATCCTACTCTTCGTCGTCTTCTATCGAGCTCAGCGCCGACTTGAAGTCAAGCTCGGTCCCCTCATCCGTCTGCTGCTCTTGCACCGAGCTCGCCCTCGTGCTAATATAGCCCAGAGAGCCCTGCTGGCCCATCGCCGTCCCATCCTCGCCGCCTGGTTCCCTGGCGCTGACGATCTTCTCGCCCCACAACGCCAGCCTTTGCACAGAGCTCGACCGCCAGAAGAAGCGCGACCGGAGCCCCGAAGTGTTCAAGATGCAGAAGCGCAAAGCAGAAACGAATGCGGAAAAAATGCCGAATATAAAGGAGGAGTTCGACCGATCGATCGAGGAGTTTCGACAAATCTTCGAGGACTTGGAGCAGAGGCGGGAATTCGATGAAGCAAACTTCTTTTTTGTCCTTGAGGAACTCGTTGAGGGTCTCAAGCAGAGTGTCCGTGATCAACTGAACGTTGGGGTACTGGGACGTCCGGCCAATGTCGAGGCTCTTGCAGAGGCTATAGTAGCTGGCGAGCACGTCGAACTGCTTGGAGGCCTTGCCGTAAATGTGGAAAGCGTCAAGGCAGGCATGAACTGGTAGGTGGAAGAAGTTGTCCAGAACCAGCGCCACCCCGTCCGAGATGTCCTGATAGAGGTCGAAGCTTTCCCGTACCAGAGGGTAGAGGGAAGCCTGAACCAGTTGGTTGCTCTTGGCCGGGCCGGTGGGCCTGGTGGCAATGAATCGGTCGAGAAGTTTCATGTCATTGAGGTCGTCCAGCGAGCAGCGGTGCTGGCGGTGGCCTGAAATGGAGGAGTGGTTTTGCTGACGGTGGGGGAGGAAGCCGACAGTTGCTTGGGCGTTGCAGGGGAGCTTTTCGGTTGAGCATGGTATGATGATTGGGCCCACGGGATTCCTCCTTTGAAACACGGTATGATTTCGTCATTTGGAACGACGAAATTAAGTTGAAGGTGATTTCGTCGTTCCAAACGACGAAATCGGGTTAAGATGTTATATCCATAACCCGGTTTCGTCGTTTAAAAGGATGAAATTACCTTAAAGTTGATTTCGTCCTTTTAAACGACGAAATTATATAAAAATTAAAAAAAAACCACACAGGCGCCAGCTGCTTGGCTGGCGCCTGCGTGGCAAAAAGCAACACCATTTTGGGAAATATTTCCCAAAGTGATCCAAAATGGTAATTAATTATTTTTTAATTATTATTTAAATAATTTTCCCCAAAAATAAATGTTGTCCATTTTAGTGCGGACGGACGCGGACGCGGATGGACACCAGACAAACGGACGCCGTTTACACCCCTAGCTAGCTCTGCCACCGAATAGAGTTGACCCCAGAGCCATCCACCACCTCTCCTCTATCCGTGAGCGTTGCCCCATGCCATCAGCCCTTATGTGGGCCCTTGTAAATGCAAAATCGACGTCGTTGGGTGCTGTCCACGACCGATTTCGACGTCTTGTGACCGGTCAAGTGATACTCAGCCACCGACCAAACTTCAGTGAGTTCATCTCAACTTTTGGTCGCACTTATCATTTTCGTTGGCACGACCTTTCTCCCGGCCGCCCCTAGTGTGCCACCGTGGATCATAGATTTTGCCGCATTAATCTGTGTTACCCCATTTGGCCGTGAGTAGTTCCAGCGCTTCCTAAAACCTCAGGATAACAACTCTCTCAACTTGACAACGGTTTTGGCCACCAACTCCACCACTGACGCTGCCACCGTAGTGTGCTCGCCATCAAACATCATGATTATGAGATAGGGGAGCTTTGAACTTGTAATTTCATGATAGCATGCTTGGATTGTGTAGTAGCATATTAGGAGTTTGTAGCTTAATATGTTGCACGTAAAATGCTGATTAAATATGCATGCTTTATATATGTGAATTATGCATATGCTAGCGAAAACTAGAGGTATGATAGTAATTGGTTGGTGACTCATATGTATGTGATTAATCTGTGCGGTTGATGGGCATGAGTATGTGCATTTGATTGCACGGTTGTCTAAGGTATATTTTATGGACTATGATGTGGAGACTGCGACAGTATAATGGGCGAGGGAAGACGTAAGATGGATGGGCGAAGGTTGGACTTGATGAGATTGGGGGATTGGTTTGGATTGCGTTTGATGGTACATTGGAGCAACGAGCTGAAGGCTTTGTGGATGCAGGGATTTTGAAGACTTAAAGTTCAGAGCATCTTGGGGGATTGTGAGTTAGTGAGCGTTAATAGCATAATTATACACGCATAATGTACGTAATATGAATTGTAACAGAAGAACAATGAGTAAGGAATTAGTAAGGGTTTGATGATTTGATTTGGGTCTAAAGAGTTTCACTTGAAGAGTTAGAGTAAGACGATTTGGTTTTAAGGTGGATGGTGTAAGATGTAAGGTTATAAGTATTTGATGGTAAGAGTGTGAGTATGGAATTCGACTTTGACAAGTAATACTATGTTGAGATCCGTAAGACTATAAGTGTAAGGGTGGGGGAATGAGCTAAGCAAAGAATGCTACCTTTGTCGATTTGAACTGCAGAACGGGTGCAATTCTAGTTGTATTTGCTGAAGAATGTAAGACGGACGTAGTTCCAATCATAAGTATACATGCATAAGTTACTTAATGTAAACTTAAATTGTAAGCAACCCTAATTCGATAATGTTGTGAGTTGAGACTAAGGGTTTTGACGATTAAGTTCAGTGTTTGAGTCAGTCGATAAGTAATCGACTTAGCGTCCTTCCTGGTTTAACCATGGTGTTATCCTACGGAATTTAGTCTTAGTGTTGTATTTTTGGCCCAAACGTTTGATGCTCTGTTAAAAACATTGTAAGTTTCCGCCCTTCGTGGGCAATGTATGTATTTCTGCCTACCAATGACACTATATGTTCCGCCCAAGAGGCATTATAAAATTCATGCCAAGAGTAACACTGTATATTTTTCAACTTTAGTTGGCATTGTATGGCCCTTGTTGGCATTGTATGGCTCCAAATAGTGGGCATTTGTGTGCTCAGGTAAGTAGTATCATGGATTTGCTCTTACCTGTTTGATCATGTGCCCCATGAGCATAGGTCTGTCTTGCCTTCGGAAAAGTCCATGACGTCTAGTTGCTCCCCTAAGGTTAAGGTGACACCCTAGTGGCATTCCCTTCCTTTCCAATGCTAGAGCTTATTAATTGTAATGAGCTTCAGTTGTCAGTAGTATGTGTACAATAGTAAGAGTAAGTTATATGCATCAAATTTTGAGTAAGCAGTATGTGTAAGATTCAGAGTAAGTATAAATGTGAGCTTCTAAGGAAGACATAAGAGTACATTTATGCATAAGAGTAAGATTGTACGAGTAAGGTTGTACAAGTAAGTTCATACAAGTATGTGTATGTTGTAAGTGTAAGTGTACAATTGTATGAGTTAGTTGGTAAGACTCTGATTCAGAGTGTAAGTGTAAGAGTATGACACAAGAGTAAGTGTAAATTCAGCTAGTACGATGATTTGTGTATGAGACCATATTTATGTTTCATATTTTGTTTGCTTCATGTGTGGTTGCATGAATGCATTTATGTATGAACTTACAAAGTTCATTGATTTATTTCCCCTACTGGGTATTTTCCTACTTAGTTTACTCTATTTTTTTCGCCCCGTGGTGCAGGAGGCTTGTGCAAGTTGTATTGGAGAGCTCCTAGAGATGGATGCTCGTTCTGCAGTAGATTGTTTCCCCTTTGACTCAGGTATATCCTCGAGTTAATGTGAGTATATTTTTGTGTCACGATCTGATGTATTGGGTGAGACGAGATTTAAAATGTTTATATTTCTGGACTTGTAATTCGGATTAGACAATGGACTGTTTATGGGACTTGTACTTAGGGATGCTTGAGATAGATTTGTATTTAAAATCCATGATTATGGTAATTTATTTGTATATTTGTTTTCGAGTAGTGACTGAGGATGCTTGCTTTGGTCGTACGATGTTTGATCGAATGAGGAAAAATTGATGTGTAGTGTTTTAAAATTTATAACTGTTTTCACAAGTTTTGTATTTTGTCATGTTCCCCCGATTTGCAGTCATTATATATATATCGAGGGAACATGACGAAATACAAAACCTATGAAAACAGTTATAAATTTTAAAACACTACATATATATATATATATATATATATATATATATATATATATATATATATATATATATATATATATATATATATATATATATATATTTGAATTTTAAGAAAGTGTAATGAAAATTTTCAGACATTACATAGAGAAAGTATATTTTTTAAGCAATGTGGCCACTGCAGTTTTGAAAGTTGGGTGGCGGCCACCAACCACCACAAGCATTGTGCAAGAGTTGTAGTTAATTTTTTGTACTCTCTTCATCCTAAATTAATAGCTCTATTTGACAAAGAAAATTGTTTCATATTAATAACTCCATTTTGTTTAATTTAAGTAATTGGATACTTAAAAAAATTATCATAAACTTATTTTCCCTTCTAAGATTCTTAGATGTAGGTTGTACTATTCAATAAAACCTACTATTTTTTCAAATGTTTGGCGGTGCGTGTCCACCACAACCCTTAATTCAAAACTTGCGAAGTTTTAAGTTGCTCTCCACCCTTAATATAACATCACATTCAATATGTACACTGAATGTTATAGTCACATTCACGTTAATATTCAACAGAGAGAGACGATTTTACTAATGAAGAGGACTCCTTCCTAAGGGTGCCCATGGACGTTCTTTGTCTATATATTTGTCCGTGTTTGTGTCTATTTTTATATAGAATAAATAATTTTTTTTGTCTGGGGCGAACACGGACCCGTATATAGACCAAGTTTTTTGTCCACACTAATAAGGAGCTACGGACATAGACATACCCTTGTTTGTGTTCATAGACGTCCCGTCTGCCCCCCTTACTTAACACTTCCTTAAATATTGTAGTAACTATTAGAACAAAATAAAATTCAGTTCCTATGTAGCATTTTAAGACATTCCTAACATCCTACATAGGGACTTGACAACTTAAAAACATGAATTCAATACTTAGTAACATGTTGAACAACCCTAACAACATAAGGTAATGGACAACTTGAAAATATGAATCCAAAACTAATGTAACATGTTAGGACAATCTTAACATGCTATAGAGGTATTAGATAGCTTGAAAATATAGATCTAGTACATATGTAACATATTAGGACAATTTTAACATGCTATAAAAATACTAAAAAAATTAAATTAGGATAAAAATTTAGGTGTGAAAATATTTGTCTAAGTCTATCCGCTACAAAGTATGATACAGACTAAGGCAGACATAGACAAGGGATATTTGCATGACAAAATAACAAAAACAACTCTCTATCCATGTTTGTTTCTGTCTGTGAGCAACCCTAGTCCTTCCACTACTATGGTGTTTTTTTAATTTAGGTTCAGTAATTTTTAGGGGAGGATATTATTTAAAGTTTTTTTTTGGTGTAGATGATAGTTTAAGTAGGGATAGATGGGGTGAAGGACTGATTGAGAAATTTAGAGGCTATTTTTTTTTATGAACAGAATAGGTGCCCGTTTTATGGGGTGAGAAGCCAAACGTTCATTTGTTTTTTGCCAGTACATAGTATATTTTTTATAAAACTGGCATACTTGATGTACCAAAAAAATGCTCTTACGCCCCCTAGATTATAGTAAAACTGCATATACAGCCCTTGTATTATAAAAATTTACATATAACCCTCAGCAAAAGTTATTTTCCTCAAATTTCTTTTTAGCCCCTCTCCTTCCTCCTTCCTTCATTTTCTTATTTGAATCATGTGAAGATACCGCTCAAAAAGACCCTTTCACTCCAATTTTTTCAAGGTCACCAAACTCTTTTTATAAATCTAAAATTTAGCTGCCTCCCTCATGAAAAGTATTCAAAGAAGTGATGACTTTAAGCTTTAATAAAAAGACAACACACACTTTTAGAGATAAAACAACAGCAAAATCTAGAAAAGTTCAAATTGATTTTGCTTAAACTTAATTATTACTATATCTATTTCCACTAGATTCTCTTCAGAAGAACTATACATTGCTTATTCTCATCTAGGGATGCAACCTCGAAACATCATTTACATTTTGATGTTCAACATATTCCATTTCCAATTCAAAAACCAAATGTGAATTCTCACATGATTGCAATAAAAAATTGAAGTGAAAGAGAACTCTTAAAGAACTATTCAGACATGATTAAAATAAGAAATTTCATTTAAGAGAAAGAACAGGGTAAATAGGAATTCAAGAAAAAATTCTTCCAAGGTGTTTTGTGAAAGTTTTCGTAATACAGGAGGGGTGTGTGAAATTTTTAGGGAGTAAGTGCTACGCCTATCTACCTAAAAAAATTTGAAGTGACACGCAAAAAATACATACATGGTAAACCTGCCCAAAGGACTCAAGATGGTGGTGGGTGGAAAACACACAGCTGCATCTAACCTGACCCGCTCCAATACCAGAGTCCACGACCATGATTCGTGGGGTATTACCATGGTATATAGAAGCATAACACATTACGTAGCTACTGCTGCATACCGTGGTCTTAGCATGGTTACTACGCAACTATGTACCATATTAGTTCTCTATGTGCGATATTATAACCCATGTGTGGCATGGTCACGAACTCTTGCATGTAGCATGGCCAGGCAAGTGTTCTCCAAAACCACATTCTATGGCCGGTAGATGGCCAAATGCCAAGAATGTACTCTGTCCAAAGAATATTTCATAATCTTTTGTGTAATTATAATTATCCTTTTAGAGTTTGTGTTTTCTATATGTACTTGGTTTGTCAAAATAAACTAAAATTAACTTATTTTAAAAAAGCAAATAAAGTTATTAATTTTCAGTTTATTTTTAAAAATTAAATAGAGCTATTAATTTGAGAGCCGTGCAGTAAAATTATTTTCAAAGATTTTTTCCCGATATTTCGACAACTGTTTAAGAATACCCGCGCTTCTGCTAAAGTAGTCAATCTTGTGATCTTCTCATGCCAGCCGCCAGCATTTTGCTTAGGAGTCCAGGAGTTTTTGTCACATAGAACTAGATATATTTCTGGCACGAACTCGTAAGAGTGGCATAAACCAAGCTCTCTTCGGTTTCTTGCTAAACCTATCGACCGAGGAAAGGTTTAAGAGGCAGGAGACAGAAAATAGCATGATTAGCATGTGGCAAAGCTAATAGTAGGCAGAAATATGGCGGATGTGGAAAATGCTTTCTACTAATCATCTTCAGTGTTCAACACGCGCTAGCAATTAGACCATTAATGTCGCTAATGCAATTGTTTAATGGTCTCATGAATGTCATGATGATATATCTACAAATTACTCAAACAATACAGGGGGGAGACGCAACAGTGTCAACACTTCCTACGTACCTGGTGAGAAAAAGAAAATGATATTTATACTCCACTACTATCTTTACCACCTTTGATTGGATAGGGATATGGAGTAAGGAATATCAGCTTCAAAAAAAGTACCTGATCACCTACATCATCTGTCTCTTGAAGTTACTTTCAGTAAGAGCGAAACAGGCAATGTCATCAGGTAAATCTATATATTCACTGTAATATCAGAGTCCAAAGACTGTGATTTCTTTACTAAAACAAATATAACTATCCGCTGGCTGCAATAATCTGGATGCCACTGGGTTTGGTCGATATGTCCGACTACAAAATCTTCCATTGCCGACTCTAGGAAGTACTCGAGCACCACATCTGCAAGAAAGAAGCAACACTCAGCACTATTTCTTCCTGGCAGGGGGGATATGAGATGGGAAGTTGTTGGATCTTGTACCATTACGGAGTTCCCCAGCCAAAAATATAGTTGTATGGGGAGCTGAAAGATGCCGAAGGGTGACCAGCAGCTCTTTCACCGCCCCTTCACTGTAGATTACGTCTGAGCCTACAACTACAGTCATATTTGCATAAAATCAAGTCCAAATAATAAGTTTTTGTTTTGAAAAAAAAAACACTGCTTAAACTGTTCCACAATTTCAATTCTGCAAATTACTACCAAAGAAATGGAAGACCCAAGAGCTAAAGGAATTAAGTTGAGGAATAATGATTGTTGATGAAGAGAAGGGCTTACTAAAGTCGGGCAAAGGCTCAATCAGCACGTCGTCGGGATCAACACCCCATTCGAGCTCCAACACTCGAGCCGAACCTGGCGCATCAGCTTCTTCCACATTGGCTTCCACATTCTTCCGAAGGAGCTTTAGCCGGTCCGGCAAGTCTGTCAGGAATACTTGAGCGCCCAGAAGTGCAGCAATACAACTGCAAGTGTCGTACAGACTCCATCAAAGTCGTTCCTACATAGCCAAGTTTTGGAAAAGGTCGAAACTTGACATGGAGGGAAAGGAGAAAACTCATGCTCAATACGGCTCGAGATCTTGAAGTATCAGAAGGATGAGGTTCAAATTACCCAACTAGTCCACAGCCAGAGCCCAGCTCAACAATCTTCTTGCTATGAAGATGCAGCGCCCCAGCGTCCACAGCATGCTCTAGAAACTTGCCAAGAACCACTCCACTGTCCCACATCACCGCGCCAGTAACTCCCGGCATGCTCTGTTAAAACAAAATCAGTCCACAGCGGAAATTCGTCGAACACAAGAGACGCAAAAGACTGATTATGACATTATGCCAACCGGCATTGGAGGACAGTCTTGAAGTCGAGGCCACCCACGAGGGTGAGCGGACTCCGGAGGGGATTACCATGGAGGAAGGGGACTGGAAAACGGTGAGGTGGTGGCCGCAGGCATCGAGGTCCAGGCGCAGCGAAGAGTGAGAGACGAATGCGTTGTGCTTCCGAGAAGTCGGCTGCTGAAACGCCCACAGCAGAAGAATCTCCTCGGCCGCGTCGGCCACAAGTCGGACCGGCGACAAGAAAGAGCCCAGCGCGGCCTGGACCTCCTCCCCATCTAAGCAGTCTCCCCTGCTGCCACCGCCCGCCATCGTCGCTTTAGAATTAGAGGCGGCGGGAAGCCGGGAACGGCCTACTAGTCCATGCCAAGTTGACGGCTTAGAATACCCATTGGGCCCGTTGCAGATTCGGGCCCATTGGTTGCTGCTCAGTTCTCCGTGAACGATGGCCCATGGCCCGCCCACTGGTGTACTAGTGCTACGATCGCTTGCAGCACGCTCGCATTGATGTTGCCGGCCCACATGGCCAAATGGACCCAGATCCTTAGCGGTTGTATACTCCCCCAATCCCATTTTAATAGTATCGTTTGGAAGAAAAACGTATTGGTCTCATTTTAACAAGCCTTGATTCATGTTGTCCTTTGATGGAGAAAAAAATAATTAATTAACTTTTAAAATATCATAATTTTAATTTTTAAAATCACTTCTTCTTCAAATGTGTACTACGAATATGAGATGAAGAGAGTTTTTTTGGAACAGGAAGAGATCCAACCCGCACACCACATATTCCGTGAAATTTGAATGTCCAATTTACATGAAAGAATGTCCACATTAGTTTTAAATAAAAAAGAACACTAAACCTTTTCCCAAGAACAAAATGCTACATGTCTCTCCCCAACAACAGTTGCAGCCCTCTCCAGTACGCCTAAATGAGCAAATGAAGTCTCGAATCGTACAGTTATACGATCACCACCGTTTAAGTTCATGGAGATTTATAATTGATGAAAATGAATCTTTATAAAAAGAAAATCTAATGTCACACGATCACATCATATGTCCACTAATCCTTAGCAACAGCTGACACTTATAAGACACTATTCCGGATTGCCCAAGTACATCCGGAGACACCTACGAGTAATCATGTCCTGAATCCGACACATAAGCAATGTTGAAATGCGAAATAAATAAGGGAAAACCGCTAAGCAGAAAGGGAATAACGATATGTGGACTGAGAGATGGCCATTAGAATCATATACAATAAATGAGTTGGAAAACTGAGGGAAAGGCAAACAGATTGGCCATTATAAAATGCTCTCCTCCCCTGGCAACGTAGACAATATTTGAGGCTCCCTTGTTACAGCTTTCCCAGGTCAAATAAAACTGCCACCATTCTGTATTTTCTTCAATTGTCTCCAAAGTTCAGAATAAAAATCTTCCTCACAAAAAGTACGGCACTCCTGTCCTAGGCCCTCTCATTTGATTATTCTCTTCAGTTTCAGTAAAAAACTTCACTTCTCTCTCCTGCCAGTAAGATGAAATGACTAGGCAATAAGACATCCAAGAAACGAAGCATATTTTTGATAATACAGTCTCCAAATTATTCAAAATGTTTAAATTTTCCATTTTATTTAACTCAGGTAATTAACAATAAAATCTTCTAAAGGAAAATATAATGTTTTGAATGCAGGAGGCATCCAAATAACTAACAAATTTCAACTATTGACTCATGAACAACAAAAAAAAGGTTGAATGAACTTGGTAATTCTATTTTTTTCCCCTGTAAGAGTGGGGCAAAGTTAGATAAATGTATTATTAAAGGAGACCAGATTGAAGGAGGACACATATTCTAATACAACTGGTCAGTAACCAGCAATACCAACCACAAAGGATATTCATAGAACCACTTTAAGTTGACAGGAAATTTATAGTTAATAGTGTAACAAGTTAAAATAGATTACTGTACCATGTTTTCATTGAAGCTCAATATAGAGGCTACATTTCCACAGCGATAACAGTAGTTCGGTGCGGACCATACCTGCCAAAACTCAAGTACAAAATGACTAAATATAATGCAACTAACAAGTTCACAAGTTATAAACTTGCAAGTATAGTAATGTAAAGGTAATACAAGAAACATACGGTTACTAGGCCCTTGTCTTGGAACATGTACTTGAGACCTTCTTGCACAAGCTGGTGCGCCCGACAAACCAGATCCAGATTGTTTATATGATTAAACTGCCAGGAGAGAAAGACATTTTGGGTGTATAACTGCATTGTCCATCTAATAGTAAACATTGGTTTCATATTAAAAGAAAAATCACCACTTGCTTACCTCTGACGTAACTCTAGATCCAAACAGCCAACCTGCACCCCTTGGACTGACAGCCCAAGTTTCAATCTCTTCAGGATCACTCCACATTAGGTCACAGAATGGCCCTTCATGAGGGATCTCACAGTTCCTATCAACTACCCTTATCTATTGGGAGAAAATAAAATAAAGGAAAACATTAGACTGGCAGTTTCATGTCTTCAGCTAACAAAGCAAACGGGGGAAAACATGAAGCTTGATAAAAGCAGGGAAACTGAAAAAGAATGAGACCTAAAAAGCCTGATAAAAATTTCCATCAGTTGAAAACGTATTAATAAACAATATAAAGAATAAAGCTTCAATAACAAGTACAAAGAAACTAACATCTCAAGACGACTACAAGTTTTCTTATGGAAATAAGCAAATGGGTTAAGTACATAGCTAACATATTCATTATAACAGTAAACTCAACATGCCTAATAGATTAAGGAGCTCATAGATGAAAAAAAAACCAGCCACTTCACCTGGTCAATTGTTCGTATATCAGGAGAGAGGCCACCATGAACGCAAAGCACCTAATATTCACAAAAAAACACACATTAAATTTGAGAAAGCTAAGCAGTGTAAAAGGACTTTGCTCACATTCACATGTGTGCAAGAGAGAGAGAGAGAGTACCGTTCCATCTATGATTGCTGAGAGTGTAAGATAGTCAAACACATCAGTGCAATACCGCCATGCATTTGCATTTCCATACTTCCTTTGGCATTCGTCGTAAAATCCGTACACCTAATGAAAACAAAAAAAAATCAGATCACAGCAGATATGAAAACAAAACTATACATCTTATTATCAGTGACTGTACTTTATGAGGATCTATATATCTTGGCAAAACTTGCAAGCCACAACATGACACAGACAGTGCATATAATGCCAATGAAAAATTCTTCGCTAGCATAAATTTGATTAACCAAAATAAGACATCCAGCCTGCACTGCACATTCTTGCGCAGCACCGGCAATAAAAACAGTGGCCGGGGTTGAGTCTGACATGGCAGAGCAGGGCAAGGGGCACTCTGCAAAGACCAGTTCCGACCGTTTGTTTTTTTTAAGGTGTTCAAAGGTGTAGCATGCCAGAGGCGACAGAAACAAAGTGAGGAAGAAGTAGTGGAGCCGTAAGATGAAAATTTGATGGCTTGCACCCCCACAATGTACGCTATCTGTGCTGCAGTAGCCTTCGCTTGATCTATAAGGAAATCCCATAACCACACTGATTTGAAAAGGGAAAAAAAAATTTAAAAAAAATCCAACACGTAACTTTGGTACTTCTTACTGAAACAATCCCCTCTTTCACAATTTCTAAGATATTTTGATTTAGTTTTCTAATTTTCATGCAAGAAAAGGAAAACCAGATTAAAATGAGAGATGAAACTAGCCATCACAAATTATATCAGTTCATAACATCCCTTGTCTAAAATTCTAACAAGTTTAGGACATGTTTTGTTACTGAAAAATATATTTCAGTTCAGGATCAGACGAGAAAACAAAACATGTATTCACATTATAACTATAATAGGAGAATTCTAACAAAAAGGGCCAATATTTCTGGAGAAAGATAACTGATACTTCATGAGAAAAAGGCAATAATACTACTAACTAAAGACAGTTTTGGTTTAATCAAATAAGATACCACATGCTCCAAGTTCAGTGAATCAAATTCATTAGTCGCAACAAAAATGGTCATCAACACTAAAAGCATACTTGGGTTAGTTGCCTGCTTTCATGATTTCCACGCAAAAGAGTTATATTTGCAGGGTATCTGAAAACATATGCAAACACCGTCAGCAATCATTAAGTCTATTAAATGACTCCAGCTTTTGAAAAGTTACACTCGACACTAATTAAGCACACATGACCTGAAAAGAAGTACCTTGCTTTAAGGAGCAAAAGAATAGTGAACACTTCCAGACTGTTGTATCCACGATCAACAAAATCACCCTGCCAAATTTTCAGCAGAAGCTAGGTAATCTGAAGTATTACAAATATATGACGCTAATAACATCAGCTGTTGATCAAAAAGAAAAGTAAAGAGTTCATTACCATGAAAATATAGTTGGTCTCCGGCACATGGCCACCCGTTTGAAATAGTTTCATTAGATCATGAAACTGCCCATGGATGTCACCGCAAACAGTCACTGGACTATTAACAGGCTGTACGTTTGATTCTTCAATGAGAATATCCTTGACCTGATACATACAGTTCAGATATATATGTGTTTGAAACGTTAACAAACCATAAACAATAATCAGAAGATAGAGATTACTGTAATTTAACTTATCACAAAGCTTTTCTTCTTATAAACAATCAGCACAGACAATTCACCATAAAGATTCATAGTTTGAATTGGCATTCCCATGGTTAGTGGTGCAACCAAGTATGAGGTGAATTTCAACACTATGAAAGTAGAATACGGGCATGCTACAACTGGATTACCCAGAATAACATTGGGCCGCCAAATCAACCGAGAATAACTATAACTGTAGGCAGGAGCCCACATGAATCCCTACCGCGCATTTCCTACGCTTCCAACATTTTATACCCATTAGAAGAACATTGTAGAGCAAATTCGAGAGAATTTGATATGAGAAGCCATAAAAGACCCTAAATACTGTCATTTTCAACATCTTACCTATGAATGAAAACCGGTATACAAACGTACATCTATAGTGAGTTCACGTATTAAAGACATACAAAATTGAAGAAAGTAGGGAATAGTGAGGCCCTATAGACGGGATTGGAGAAGCAGGCGAGATTCAGCTGGGAAAGGCAAATATGAAAAGAATAAAAGGGCATATTACGAATTCGCAAAGGAGCTGGAGCTCGTCCTCGGCGAGGTGCTGCCCTTCCTTGACTTTGGATATCCATTGGTCCAGATCCATCGCGCCGGCTGCTCGGTGAATTCTAGGGCAAAGAAAAAGGCGCCGGAAATGGTGCTCGGAAGAGCAAAGAGAGATAAATGAAATCGTTGGCCCTGCTCCTCCTCCTTTTCCTCGTCGGCGTCGCCGCCTTGCCTGACCTGGTGCGAGAGCCGGGGGTGGTGGTGGCTGTCCGATGGTGTAGGCGACTGGACAATGGCACTTCTCACTTTATTTCGAAAATGAAAGAGGAAGAAGCAGGGTTCAATCTGCTGCACCGTCGTTACAGCGGATCTTCGCCATACCGCCGTCCTATGTGGGCGTCGGGGCCCCAGTGCGTGCACCGTGTAACTGGTGCACACACTCCATCGTAGTTGGGCCCATTGCAAGGAATGGAAAGATGAAAGGGCCCACAGGCAGAATTTGGAATCTTACAGAAGGGCCAACGAGGCAACGAATATCAAATTTGCCTGTTGCTTTCGCACCCTGACGCAAATAGGAACATAGCCTAAGTCTGCCTTCCCTAGTAATCCAAATTAATTAAGTGGACTTGCTATGTTAATTCCAAATCAGTACATGTTTATATGGAGAATATATTGAGTGTAGCACTCCCTCGGTCCAAAATTAATAGTTATGTGGCTATATTAATAGCTATATTTTGTTCATATAATGATTGGGTACCTAAAAAAGAATATCATAAGTTTATATTACTTAAAATTATATTTTTTTTAAATGTAGCTATTAATATAAGATGGAAGGAGTATTATAATCCTTCCATCCCTTATTAATAGCTTCATTAAAAAAAAAATTATTTCTATTCAAAAATAAGTATCTTATTTAATTTTTCAAAATAATTTATTTTTAAAAAATAAACAAGACACAAAGAGAGTAGTAATTTTTATTAAATGGTGAAATCTATATAAAAATTAGTGTTATTTGCATATTTAAATTGATCTAATTATAGTTATTAATATGGGGTAAACGTTTTAAAAATATATATATAATTATTAATTTAGGACAAAGGGAGTATATAAAAGAAATATTTAATCTTTCAATTGTGTTTGAGTAGAGAAATGGGTTTTGGAAAGAATTTTCTTTTACGCAATAGGATGTTGATTTTTAATCACATTGCCTCCGGGCAATCTTCAATTCTTCATGCTTTGAAAGTATTTTAGCAGGAAAGAACTTTTGAGCTGAGCGTTCAGACCACACACTTACTTAAATTTGTTGTTTAAAGTTCAACAAACTTAGTGCCAAAGGCTTTTCATTTGTGAAAGATGAACATATGAAGCATTTTCCATGCTCCCCTATTTCATAAGCCCAGCGTAAGGCACACGGGAAAATATTCATACGTTCATAAGCCCAGCGTAAGGCACACGGGAAAATATTCATATGTAGATTGATAGCACACACGCTACCATATGTTAGCATGCACTAACACTAACGTACACTTGTATGTACCATCAATTTTAAATAGCAACGTTTCTAAAGCATTCCTTACTCTTAGGCTCATAAAAATTGAAGAGCATAAAAAATCCTTTCTAGAGCAATGCTAGATATTGGTGTTGTTCTCCAAAGAGATTTTGGAGAAGAAGCACATGGAAGATTCGTGCACAAGGCTCTGGAGTTCAGTCTAATTCGTGGGAGGCTGAGGAGTTTGTAAGCCATGTGATTCCGAACAACTGGGTAAGCTGAGACTCAGAGAATAATGTTATTATCTTTGTAACCTCTTCTTCCTTGATGGCTACATCAATTTATCAGCATGTGATCACATGGTTTTTACACCTTAATTGGGATTTTCAACGTTGAAAATCTTGATTGCCGTTAAGTTCCGATAGAATTACTTGTTTGGTGTAATTAGAAGGCGTTAATCTATTGAGTATTCTTAAATAAAATTTGTAGTCTCCAAGCAATTCCCATTTCATTCGTTTCTATGTTGCTTTATAACCGCTTGAGTCGATTATATGTGAACAAACAAGGAAGAGCTCTCTGAGATTAATCAAGAAAGTTTACCCACAACTAGGATTGATGATGGGTCATGATCATATAGCATTCAATGCATTATCCCTATACATAAGCACACGTTGATATGAAATGCTAAAAAATTGTGCAGCATTCGACAGTAAAATGTGAATGTCACAGAATGTTATGAGAATTTATCAATTATTGATTTCGTATTGTGTCTTCCATGGATACATCCCCTCTGCATGTCCCTTGAGTTGGCTACGCACTGGTTGGTTCTGGCGAGTTGCAGCCAACTCGCCTGCAATCCAAACTGAGGACGGATTTTTGGAGTTAGCTCACCCTCGCGGGATCAGAAGGTAGAGTAATTATCATATACTGTTTGAAATACCCAGACCGTGGCCAAATGAAGGGGAAGTGGATGTATAACAACTGCGTTTTCATTTTGAAAAGCAGATTCAAAAGTTCAGAAAATAAATGAAAAAGAGATTAGGCAACATCTACTTTGCCCACAGCTCACTAGGGGAATCACTGCGGCTGCCTGCTTTTGTATAGCCTTAGCCATAATGCTTCCAACATCCCAAGTTCCCAACTACGACATGATCTACTTATTTGTAGATATTTGAATAGTATTTCAACTTGTTCATCTGTACCGTCTTATATTGAAAATTGCTTTTGCGATACCTGAACAAAAGTTTATCAGGATTGGTTACAACTGAAGATTGAACTACTATGATTCACACAGTTTACAAGTCACCCTTCTAAGAAAGCATCACAATATCAAAGGCCCACTGTTGATATGTAAATCTGTTATAAATTAGCAGGATTTACCTATACTTCAACACTAATCTCTCCATGTTAGTAGTAGGGTCAGAGGTTTTTATTTAACTAACTGCAGCTTCCACTCTGGTGATGCGATGCAAAACTATGCCTCTTCAGCTCCAAAGTTTATTAACATAATTACAAATACTGTAAATCTGATCTAATAACAATCCATGCAGGAGTTCTTTTATATTTGAGGGGATCAATTAGAAAAATATATCTAATCCCATTCTCATATCCGACAATCCAACTTTTGATCCTAGTGTACATAAGATAGTCACATAGATTGTTAACGATTTAATTGTTACTCTAAAGCCCCAAGCGCAATAGAATGCGTCATGTCATATAATCCTCAGGATTGTCACATTCCGCCATGCTCTGTCGTAGACAACCATGAGAGCCTACACTAGTGCAACAAATTTTGGCCTTTATCCCAGATAATTTTATTACTAGTAGATAGCCCCTTACACTCTTTATAACAATCGAACTCCAGCAGTTTCATTGGGCCTCACTTAATTTATGTTATCTCTCCATAAGTCCTCCCATCCAGGATACAAACCCAAAATCCTAGCAGAGATGAAGACATAGAAATCGCCATTTGATCGATAAAGAAGGTAAAAGCATGCACCTTTTTTAATCTCTCAATTTTTCCCTATCCATAGTTGCCCTATACAACAGATGTAAATTACTCAAAGAAAAAGTAAATTGCAAGTGTTGAGTCTGTTGACGTCTCTTCCGCAGAATCTATATCAAATTCAGAATATGGAGTCAAATAGAGGTCAACAGAGAAACCCAACCCAATTTCAAGATATGGCCTGCTAATCAAGATGTACGTTTTTACCAAAGTTTTGACTGTTACATTTAGTTGAGGCATTTTCCCTATAGTCGGAGTCAGTAATTGTAATTGTATTCAGTATACAGTAGCAGTAACATCCGTAATAAGTTTCCAATATATCATTCTCATATGTGATTCATCATCCTGCATAAATGCATCAGAGAAGCAAACCTTCCACCGGATATATATTTCGAGCAAAGGAAAGAGAGACAGAAAGATGAAGGAGACCACATCACTCAATTTCAATCTGCTGGGGTGCATCTTCCTCCGGATTCACTCCTCTCTCGTCAACCTCTTCCGCCGCGATACCGGAAGCCTGGACCGTCCTAGTGAGCCACTCCTTGAGAGGGTCTTCGTTCAAGTCCAGCCTCAGAAACCCTGCAAGCATCCCACTCGCGAAGGCAACGGGCTCCTGAACAAGACACGCACACAACCATAAAAGATTTTCAACTTTTCTTAACGAAAAAATGATATACAATACCTTGAGAGCTTCTTTAACAATGGGGTCGTCAATAGGATTGAAGAAGGCACGGAGCCTGGAGCCGGACGGCCGGCGGAAGTGCAAGCTTCTGGGCGAGGGGTAAGCTGAGATTGAAGGCAAAGACCTGGGCTGCCGAGGTAGAAAGGACGAGGGTTGTAATGGAACTAGACAAGCCATGGCTTGAGAACCCGTCTGGATGTTGGAGCTTCTGCTCCGGCCGAGATAAGAGCCGAAGATGCGTAAGCTCAGGTGTTCGCTCAGCACAGTGGTCAATGGCTCAGCATTGGGGCCACTGTAAACCATAGTGGGCCTGGGCCGCGGAATAACGTTGACAATGAGCCCATTATGGAACAAGGCAATCTAGCGGATGATGCAACTTATTACAATGGCTTTTTTGGGTAAAGATCAACCTTGTTGATATACACAAATGTTTAGCTTCCCATAAACACAATGTTCATCATCTCACTTGCACATAATCATGGGAAGGTTTAATTAATAATTAAGTAAAGTATTACAAGGTACCCAAAGGAAGAGCCTCACTATGTAGACTGGATACCTATTTCCTTTGACTTGGACTATTCTTCTAGCTCAGATCTCTATATGGTATATTTGAAAGATGACAATCGAGTTATAAACAAATTGATTGAATGCCTTCTTAAAAAAAAAAATGAATGAATACAATTTAATATATTTTCCTTGTAACATGTATGATGTACGATTCCATTTTCAATGCATTGTTTACAATTTGCTCAGTGGCTTCATCTTCGTGTAGTTGTCAATCTCCAAGAAAAAAGGCACAGTGCTCTCGTGGAGGGCCACCGTCACATCGGCAGCACCCTTCTCAGTGCAGGATGCCATGAAGATCATCAGCCCTTCAATGGGCAGACATGCAGGGATGAAAGCGAGCGGAGCCCCACTCCCGAAATCAATCTCATGGAACTGTAACCTCAACCAGCTATCCACCTCCACGTTGGGACTCAGAGAATCAGCAACGTCCGGAGCTGCCCCCACCAGCTCTTCTTCCTTCACCACGGCCCCAAAGTCCTTGAACGACTTGAAGTACCTGTCATCGATCTGAGACACAGACTCTCCAATGGCCTTTGTCACAGAGGCAAGGCTACTGGTGACCAAGTCCTTGGCTTTGAGTGTTGGGTGTGCCCACAGCACCAAGTTGCCAAAATACCCGCGAGGCACCTTTGGTGTGACCCTGGTCCGGCCCGTCACTGCGATCCTTACATGGGTCAGCTCATCACCCTTGAGTTTCCTTGCCATTGTAACCTTCTTCCATACGTCTGCTAGCACACACTCAAAAGTGCTGGGTTTCCTTCCAGGCTCTGCTCTCTGGACGGAGGATTTCAACGAGTTTATGAAGTCGACAGAGTAATGAATGGTCAAGTTTTCAACGGGTTCAGAGGAGTTGAATGTGGATGCGGGTGGAGGAGAAGGATCTTTTCTGAATTCAATATCCCTGTGGTTGAACTCAATCTTGAGCTGGTCCCTGGGGGCAGCGATGGCAGCCCTATCGTGGTAAGGCATGGGATCCACAGCAAGGCCACGGACGAGTTGTGACCAGGCAACGAGGAAGGCGCTGGTGGACACGCCGTCGGCCACCTGATGGTGGATTAACAGGCCCAGAGCCATACCACCACACTTGAATCGGTTGAACTGGACATGGAACAATTCCTCGGCCTCCTCCACAGGAGGGTGCAATAGGGACATCTTGGGGGAAGGGTAGGCGGGGAGTATCTCCTGCAGGTTGACATCGACCGTGGCCTCGACGACGCGTACGCCGGCGTCATTCATCAGGATCGACGGGCGCGATGGGTCGTCGAGGGAGAGGCGGCCGGCGAGGTGGGGAAAGTAGTTGAGGGCCTTGGCGAGGCCATCTTTCATGGCATCTACTGGGGGCATGGAGGACCGTCCCACATATACCATAGGGACCAAAATGTTGAAGGTGGCCCTGTCTAAGATGTTGAGGGGTATGGTGACATTGGGCTGGCGCTGTGGCTGGGTTGGCTTCAACAGTGTGCTGCTGATGACCTCCACCTTCATTGCTGCTTGTAGCTCTTGAGCTGAGTGCTTCTTCTCTTCTAGCTGATAAACGGGAAGCTGGGTGTTGCCTGATTGCCTTGTTGGGTTTTTGAGGAGGGGCACTTCATGCATGTGTATTTATATGGAACAAGTCGCCTGCAGGCAGCTGCGAAGGTGGACTGGTGAATGACAAAATGGACTTGGTACCAGTGTGTGTGACTCAACCACGTGAGTTAACAATAGTAAACAAAACGAGAGAGACAGAGAGAGACGTTGTGTGTCAAAGAAGGCGTGAGACGTCGATTGAAGACTCCAAAAGAAGCTGTTGATGAGGAAAGCTCAAGGAAGCCGGAGGAATTCAAGCACTACACCCAATATATATACAAAAGCACTTGCTCATACTCCCTCATACCCTTTTTAATAGTGCTTGTTTAGCACGTGCTCACTGGCATTAGGAGCCAAATCATACCGCCGTACTTTGGAGAAAAATTGTGACGTCTAGTTGTCCACTGAGCCGGCTACAATTGTAGCTAGCAGCGAATTTTTAGCCATCAAATTTTTCATTTTCTACTTTGACGCTAAGCAAAAGGTAATGCATGTAAACTCTTCGTTTATTTATATTTATGAAGTAAATATATGGGAACGAAATTCTCTTCAATTAGAGATTTATGAGCTAAAAAAATATTTTTAAAAATAAACTTTTTTAAAAAAAAATATTACTTGATTAACACTAATAATGGATAAAAGGACTAAAGCAAATATGTTTGTCATAATATTGGTAATGACTTCATATAAGAAGTTACAAAAAGATATGTCTGAATTTGTTAAAAAAGTTGGCTCGTTTTTTTAGAATGAGAGTCAATAAGGTGTTGTTTAATCATTTTGTCAATTTACCAAAGGAAAAAAAATATGACCGCCTTGCAGAAATCATCTCCAAGAATATTCCAATATATATTTTAGAAAAAATTCCTTTGGAAAACCATTTGGGCTAGGGATTTTTTTCGAATGAGAGGAGAGGACAGTCTGAAAAATCTCATCTAGAGTTACCAGTGTTAATTATAAGAGAGTTGGCCCAATCTTTAATAAGACAAGATTTTATAAATGAAGTAATCAGAGGTGTAGATGAAGAAGGTGTGAAAAGATGCATGAAGAAAGAAGAAACTTCATTCCTTATGGTGTCTGCACTAACCAACCTATCACCCTCAGCATTTTCAATAGAATGAATTGAGTTAGAACTTAGAAGACATTACTGGAAGCAACAACATGAAAAAAATAATTTGTACAACGATCCCCTTCAAGAAGTCATTTAACTCTGAATTTATGTCTCGAAAAAGATTCTTCTCTCGCAAGCTCCTAATTCTAGATGGCTAGGGCTTAAGCTTATTCAAAAACACAAGTATCATTGAAGTGACCATTTTTAATCAAAAGTTGCTAATGTTGAAGGGAAACTTTAGCTTCATGTGCTCTGTTCTCAATATTTCCAAACTCTTCTCTATTTTTTTATGGCCTGTTTGAGAGAACAATTTTTGAACTATGATAAACAAAGGATTGCCTATGACATCACTACTCTAAGAAGAATGGACAACATCCCTGAAACTATCCATACTCATTCAGCAATTTAAAATTTTAAAAGGTTTTTCCCCCAATAAAAGAAGGATTTATATCAATTAATAAAGGATAATGATCTGAAACATCATGAAAGAGACAACAAACTGCCATACCATGGAATTTATTAATCCAACCAACATTGCAAAAGACTTATCAATTTTGGAAACAATTCTTCTACTACCCATAATTTTATTAGTCCAAGTGATAAGATGTAGTTCAAATAAACAAGTTTTCTAAACACTATTATTAACTTCAACAAGATAAAAAACTAAAACAATATTACCTCAAATTTTTTCCCCGGGATGGAAAACTGAATTGAAGTCACAAAGCAAAAGCCATGGAGAAGAAGTAGTAGTGGATTGTTGCACTATCTAATGCCAAAGTTTTCTACGATCAAATAAGAGATTTTATGCATATACAAAAGTGCGTTCAAACGAAAAATTATGTGACAGTCAAGCTCTTGATATTTGAGATCGACGGTGCACACGCTAGTAATAATACCATTGACGCTAATGTGAGCTAGTGTGTGTGTTGTCAATCTCATAGATGAAGGGCTCATTTGAGTTCCTTATGTTAGGCTCATTGTCATAGTGGAGCTTTAAAAATGCTTCCTCATATAAGGCAAAAGCTTCTTATGTATGAACTTGCCAGCCAAACACATTCACATGAATAATATGCTCACACCCCTACAGTCATGCCACATTAAAATGTTAAGAGGCATATAAGAGAATCCACAACCTTAACTTAAAAATTTTTAATTTATAATTTTAGAAAAATATAACTTTAAAAAAACAATTGTTATTTTTTTATAATTACCCCTATGTAATAAATATTTGACAACATCCAATCATGCCTTTTGAAATAACGAAATCATCTTATTATATAATTATTAAATAGCATAATTATTTGTATAAATCGTGTTAAAAAGCTCAAACTTTAAATATCCTTGGTAACCTCATCGATGTGTCAGCCACAATGTTGATGACCATCAACATCCCTCTAATATATCAAACACCTACATACAGTGGGTTAGCTGGGACTAACCACCACACCAAAGCCACACGACACATCGGTTTCAGTGTCGGTCACCAGTGCACATGCATGCATAGGTATTCTTCTTCTTCCCTCAATTGACACAAACACCGACATGTTACTGATCTTGTTGGGAAAAAAATAAACAAAGGCCATACTGATTCTCTCAACACTTTTTTCAATCAAAATAGGTCAAACCCTTTCAAATTCAAAGTTCCATGCACTTCATTTCCAAAAATAGACAGTAAAACCATCCTAAATCTAAATTGTCATTGTTGCAATTCATTGTGTAAAATAACTAGGAAAAATCAATGTGCATACATTCAATGACATCAAGAACTTGAAAAAAAATTATTATCATACAAACTATTCGATCAATTAATCAAGGAAAAAGGAGTGTAAAATAGTAAAACCATCCTAAATCAAAATTGTCATTGTTGCAATTTAATGTGCGAAATAACTAGGAGAAATCAATGTGCATACATTCAATGACATCAATAACTTGAAAAACAACATTATCATACAAATTATTCGATCAATTAATCAAGGAAAAAGGAGTGCAATATGACCTGAATTTGCATGAAGCTTCATCTCTCCCTACATGAATCCTCCATGGTTATGCTCCTAAACTATTCACTCGCGCTTGGACTATTCGAAGACTATTCTCACACCCAAAATTCCAAGTTACATTTTCCTTAAATAGGGAGTAACCGTCCTCGTAGTTTGAAATTACATATTTACTATATTTTTTAAGATAACAGAGACACACTACAACAAAACTGGGTATTAGCGACGCTTATATATGCGTCGCAATACTATGCGTTGCTAAAAAGTGCTAATAACGACATATTACAAACTGTCGCAACAAATACAACTATTAGCGACGCATAATATTAAGCGTCGCTAATACTTACGTTATTAGCGACGCTTTTCTAAGCGTCACTAAAAGATATATATTTAAATTTTTTTAAAATAAATTTCAACACTATTAATGACGTATGCTTACAAACCGTTATACATTTCCACAATAGCGACATTTAACAAGGAGTGTCGCTAATAATTCTCAAATTTAAAAAAAAATTTAAAAAATAAGAACTAATAGCGACGCATATGCTATACGTCGCTACTACCTAATAGTAGTAGCGACGCATAAAAACATGCGTCACTACTACCTATTTTTTACTAAAATTTTATTTTAATTTTTTAAAAATTTTATTATTTTTTTATTTTTAAAAATAAAAAATAATTAAATAAAATACTAATAGCGACGTATATACTTATACGTCGCTATTTGTATTTTTATTTAGTTAATTTTTTATTTTTAAAAGTAATTTTAAAAAATAAAAAAATTTTAAAAATTTTAAATTAGAGGAGAGATAGTGTGTGGGTAGATAGGAGAGAGAGAGAGAGAGAGGATAGGGAAGAGTGAGAGAGAGGAGAGGATAGGATAGGAAAGAGAGAGAGAGAGAGAGGAGAGGATAGGATAGGGAAGAGAGAGAGAGAAGGGAGAGAGGGAGAGGGGGGAGGAAAGAGAGAGAGGGATTTTATTCTGTTGTTTTTTTAATTTTTATATAAAAATAATTTAAAATAAAATACTAATAGCGACATATAGTATTATACGTCGCTATTTAGTACATGTATTAGCGACGTCTCTAATTATGTGTCGCTAATACATGTACTAATAGTGACGTATATACATATACGTCGCTATTAGTATTTTAAATTAATTTTTTTTATTTTTCAAATTAATTTTAAAAAATAAAAAAAATCTCAAAAAAAATTGAAATTAGAGGAGAAAGAGTGGGAGGGAAGAGAGAGAGATAAGAGAGGGAAAGGGTGGAGAGAGAGAGGGTGGAGGGGAGAGAGAGTGAGAGAGGAGAGAGAGAGAGAGATGGAGGGAAAGAGAGGAGAGGGGGGAGAGAGAGGAGTGGGGAGAGAGAGAGAGAGAGAGAGAGAGAGAGAGGGGAGAGAGAGAGGGAGGGAAAGAGAGAGGGGAGAGAGAGAGAGGGAGGGAAAGAGAGGAGACACAGAGAGAGAGGGAAAGAGAGGAGAGGGGAGAGAGAGGGAAAGAGGGGAGAGGGGAGAGAGAGAGAGAGGAGAGGAGAGGGAGAGAGAGAGAGAGGAGAGGGGAGAGAGAGAGGAGAGGGGAGGGAAGAGAGGGAGGGTGAGAGGATTTTATTTTGATTTTTAAAATTTTTTTTATTAATTTTTTAAATTTTTTAAAATAAAAAAATAATTAAAATAAAATACTAATAGCGACGTATAGGAATATACATCGCTATTATTAGAGGTATTCGCGACGTATAATATTATACGTTGCTAATACCTCTAATAATAGCGACGTATATTGCTATATGTTGCTATTAGTATTTACTTTATTTTACTTTTTTATTTTCAAAATTAATTTTTAAAAATACAAAATTATAAAAAAATAAAATTAGAGGAGAGAGGAGAGGGGGGAGAGAGAGAGGGAGGGAGGGGGAGAGAGAGGAGAGAGGGGGGAGAGAGAGAGGAGAGAGGGGGAGGAGAGAGAGGGGGAGATAGGGGAGAGGGAGGAGAGAGAGAGGGAGGAGAGAGGGGGGAGAGAGAGGAAGGAGAGTGGGGGGAGAGAGAGGGAGGAGAGAGAGAATGGAGAGAGGGAGGAGAGAGGGAAGAGAGAGAGGAGGGAGGAGAGGGAAAAAATATTTTAAAAAATTAAAAAAATTAAAAAATAATTAGTAGCGACGCATAAGCCTATGCGTCGCTACTACATTAGAGAAGTAGCGACACATAGAGGATTACGTCGCTACTAGGTACCAGTAATAGCAACGCTTAGAAATAAGCGTAGCTATTACCCTTGGTAGCAGCGACGCATTTAAATAAAAAATTAAATGAAAAAGAGAGGGGGGAGAGAGAGAGGGGAGGGAGGAGAGAGAGGAGAGAGAGAAGAGGGAGAGAGATAGGGAGAAGAGAGAGAGAGGAGGGAGAGAGAGAGGGAGGAGAGAGAGGAGGGAGAGAGAGAGACAAGAGAGAAAGGGGAGAGAGAGATAGGAGAGAGGAGAGAGAGGAGGAGAGAGAGAGGAGGGTGGAGAGAGAGGATAAAAAATGTAAAAAAATTATTTATAGCAACGCTTATTGATAAGCGTCGCTAAAGACACATCTAATTAGCGACGAATTTTAATAAGCGTCACTAAAGTCCCATATATTAGTGACACTTATGAGTAAGCGTCGCTAAACCTTTTTTTTTTTAAAAAAAAAGAAATTCTCACTGCAGGTGAAATTTCGCGCGGGTGGGGAATTTCGCGCCCGGGCAAAATTTTGCCCGCGCTTTATATCTCCCCCCCTCTGTATTTTCCCCCACCGCTGTTCTGCTCTCCTCCGCTGCCGGGCTTCCGACCGCCGAGCCGCCCCTCCTCTCCTCCCTCCTCCATTTATTATACGTCGCTAAAAGGCAGTAGCGACGCTTAGGAGACTATTAGCGACGGATAATTACGTTGCTAATAGTCCTTTTTGTTGTAGTGACATGAAGTTTCATCGACGTGTCAATTCCTACCAACGGTAGGAAACATAATTCACCGATGGGGTACCTATGTGTCGATGGCTTGCCAATGAAAAAGAAAATTCTAAGGAAATGAAATATTATTATTTTCCTTGAAAAATATAAGGTGTCACAATGGGTGTGAAATATGAATGAAAAAAATATATGCATAGGTCACCTTTTTTTGCCTTTTCCTTTAAGTTAGGAGAACCTAAGTATCATTAGCAATTTTGTAATAAATATAGTGGGAAACATTAACAAGCTTGTGGATAATTCATACTCTTATCTATGTCCCTTATATTCTTTCTCTTATCATCATCATCATAATATATCATCTAACAAGTATGTATTACAATTGATAACGAATCATAATACTCTATGCACTTTTTAGGATAGCATATGGGCTAAAAAATCAATAATCATCTCACTTCAAGGGGTATTTGATAAGTATGAAATATATATTTATTTTATATGCCTTTTTACCTTATTTGCTAGTATAGATTAGGTTAATTTAAAGTTAGTTATGGTTTATTTAGATTAAGATAGATATTAGTATTTTAGTTTAATTATTAATACTTTTGTAGTTATTAGTAGTTTAGATATGCATTTGAATCAAGTTGGAATTTTAGTAATATTCTACATGTCTAAAATGAGATATTTTATGCTTTGTAGGTAATATGCGCTTATCGAACTCTTGGAGGATACTTGGAATAAATGAAAATAGTCTTGACATATTTTAAAGTAATTTGGACAACTTTTCGGAATTATAAACAAGTTGGAAATTAATATGGACATGAAAGAAAGAGCTTAATGAACAGAAAATGGACTGTCTAGAAAAACTGTCCAAATTGCAGAAACAGTGTAGCCGTTCGAACGGCCCTACAGGGCGTTAGAACGGGATAACGTGATTTTGATGCAAAATGCAGTATAAGCGTTCGAACGGGCATGCAGGGCGATCGATTGGCATAACGCGCAGATTCCTTATTTCACCCAATTTTGAGTCCTTCTCATATACAACTCTTTCTTACGGATCTAATGCCTATATAAAGACTTATTTGGCACGAAATTAAGAGAGAACAAGTAGATTTTCTGAAGAGAAGAAGGAAGAAGAAGATGGAGAAAAAGCCAAAGCTTTCAATGGAGATTCAATTACTTTCTTCTACCATGGAAGGCTAAACTATTCTTTTACTTAGGAGTTGATGAAGCTATAGATAAGTTTCAATTTCTTTTCTTTTTAATTTAGATCTCAGTTGTGAATTATGACAATTGTATGATAAGGATTTCCTTTTAATGGAAGAGCTTTTTAATGTTTATTCAAATCTATGTTGATTTATTGTCTTGTAGATGATAGATTGATGTGGTTTTGATATTTGCATCAATTCTAATTTCTGTGATTTAGATGAGATGGTCATACAATAGTTTTAATGTTCAGATAATTAAGGACTTGGATGAGTTATACTAAGATTAGACGAGTCATGCCTATAGCTATTTAGTGTAGATGATTCGTGCTATTGTCGAAGATAGTTCATGCCATGGAAATTAATTAATGATTCTTTCTGAAGTAATTCTAGCTTGTAGCTGAGAATACTTGTTCATATTCACACTAGATTTAGATTAAAAGTTAAGGAATTGTTATGGTTCTATAGTGGATTCGATTTCCTAAGTAAATTCCATCATATTAATCTCTACCTTTTAAATTAGTTTTCTTTTCCTTTACTTAATTTAAGTTTAAGTTGTTTTAGTTTTAAACCAGCAAATTCTTCTTTATATTTAGTAATTATTCATCCGTCCCTGAGGTTCGACAACCCTTAAATACTCATCCTAGTACAATTACCTTGTACACTTGCAAAGAGTTTAATTATAAACGATCAGTATTAAACCTATAATTTTTTTACAATATTCTTGAGTATTTAGTTAGTTATTAACATGTGTTTGAAATAAAGAAAAGAACTTTAAATTTATGATTTTCTTCAAGTTCTTGATAATCTTAAATATGTATATGTGTGGGGTGTGAGTGTGAGAGAAAGATATTTACTTAGGAGTTCTCAGGTTGAATTTCAATTATATCTTATTTGGAGTGTTGACGAACTCCTTGGATAAAGATAATATTATTGAGTAACAAACTAAAAAAGTAACAACAATGATAATTTATTCGAATAGGCATTCTGTGAATGATTATTTATCCTGACTTTGAATTATTTATCGAATTATGTGAATGATTATTTATCCGACTTTGATAGATTTATCGGATTCTCGCTATGAACGATTTATCTGATTTTATCAGATTATATGAAAGGCTGGTTTATTCAACTTTTTATTACAGAAAAAGTTTGAATTCCATTTGAATCGACAAGGATATGTTGAGTTATTTTAAGTCGACTTTCGAATATAAATTATATGATTTATTAGAAGAATATTTTATTTATTTTTGTTATATGTTATAACATGTTAATAGAATTTAATCCTATTTATCGAGTATAATTATACTCGTCCACCCACATCGCTAGAGGTATGAACGAAGAAGATGATTTAATGAAGATAGCCAGTAGAACTTCAAAAATCTATGTTTTGGATTTATTTTGTTAAGTTCTTTTGTTATGTATTAACTATGCACTTTTGCCCTGCGTTGATTTTGTTAGGGCATGATAAGCCTTTTTTGTAATTTTTTTAAAATTTATAAATTAATGAAAAGTTACTCTTTTGTATATGATTTATCTTGGCCCCTTTTGATTATGAATTGATGGAACTCCGACCTTTATGTTATTTAAAAAGTCAGGATGCTACAGGCACACAAGTGTCAATTATTTATGGTTGTGTACATTATGGATCATGACATGTACTTAGACGAGACCCTATGTTGTAGTGTAATTTGAAAAACGAGTTGATCACGCCCAAGATAGAATTGTCGATGCTTGAAAAAGATTTTTTATTTATTTATGATAAAAATGAGTTTCAAAATCTTTGGGTGTGACAAGGGGGCAACCAAAATATTTGATTTTTTTCATCAGTCAAAAATCATTAGAAGGAATAAAAACCATATATATGAAATCACTAATATTGAGGGATTTATTTACAATGCCTTACCTTCTATTGAATTTGAAAGTGCCTTACGGAGCACGAATCTTAGAGGGGAGGGGGAAGGGGGTGAATAGGACAACTACAAAAATTATGGAAGTTATAAATCTAACTCCAAACAATACAAGGTAATAACAATGATCTATATATGTCATGAATTCAATCAACTCATCATTATTTTATGCATTCAACAAATATAATATATTAAAAATGTGTGGTGGTGAGAGAGACTTCTTACACCATCTAGTCTTAAGATTTTCATATACATACAATCAAATACAAGTTAGTCGTATATGAACACATAAGATTTTATAGTTATAGGCTGTCAAGCAACACACTCTGATAGGTACATCCACTCTTAGAGTACCTAATCTAATGCACCTTCGACTACCATTGAGTGTTTGGCCTATCCCAAAACCATTGAAAAACTTCAATTTTTATTGACTCACTGATAATCATACATACACTTGAGTGAATCCTCACTCTCAATGGGTTATGAAAAATACGTATTTCTCCCCTAGCGTTTCAAACACTTAGTTTATTCCACTAATTATAAATGTAAAAAAAAAAGTTTGAGAGTATTACTCTCATTGGGATGGCCCGTTAATCCTACATGCTTGCTTGAAAGCATTCTTCAAATTTTTGGCCTTCTAACTTTCTTCTTTGAATGTAATAGATGTTCTAAAATTGTTGATAATTTTTTAGAGAGGGGATTTGGTTTCGTTGGGGATATTCCTATGGATGTGAAGGAAACTATGATCAATGTGTATTTGATCTCTTCTAAATTATAAAGTTAAGTAATCCATAGATTTGTCTGTGTGCATGAGAGGAAGGTCAAACTCTGAAGGCTTTATGGGAATTTACAACTTAAAGACAAGGTTATAAGATTTTTCCAAGAGGTTTTGGTTCTTAAGGGTTTACCTATAAGGAACAAGAAACATAAGTCATCATGCTTAAATTTCTTTTATGGATATTCAAGGATATTTCATTGATATTGTAATGAATGTTGCAAGAATAATAAAAACATGAAGCTCAAAGCTTCCTAAAAGATGACTAAGACTATTTGAGGGAAGAGCTATGAGCTTTTGAGATAAATGTTCTACTTTAATTCTCATCCAAGAAAGATAATTTATAGAATGAATAATTAGACAATTCCACCATGGGTAGGTCACTTGTTGGTAGGTAACCTCACCAATGAATGGGTGAATGTTAAAAAAAGGAGGCTTATGGGGTTTTAGAAAGAGTTCAATCAAGAATAATATCATGATAGCTCATGATCGAGTCATTTTATATAGTACTTCAAAAATAGGAATCACAAACAAATGAAGGAAGCTCAAACTAGAAAGGGGTTTGATAATGGTAAAGTTTGATATATAAAAAGCCAATGACAAAGGTTGAGTGGAGTTTTCTCAAAGTCATATTATTTGATTATTGATTTTCACAAGCATTGGTTCAAAATGTTTTGTGTGTTTACAGTTTTTTATAGAGTGATTGTCAATGGTAATTTGGGAGGTAGCATTCATCCTCAGTGTGGCCTCCAACAAGGAGATCCATTACCATCATACTTGTTAAATTACTCTAAGAGGCTCTAACTCCCCTCTCCTCAAAGATAAAGGCCACAAATGTTCCTGAGGTGTTCAAATTTGTAAAAAATACCCACCTTCTATATGCATATAATTTAATTTTAATTTTAAGGGACAAATCTTAAGGATGTCGCTTTGCTATAAATATTATTAGCATCTAGTGTTGGGTTGTCAGGCTACAGGACTAGCTATTAATAATGATCAAACTAAAATGCAGTGTGGTCCTAATGTAACTAGTAGTACAAATTCAAAACTAAGAGATATTTTTTGAATCAATGGCAGGCTAGACATGTCAAAATACTTAAGCGCTTCTGCAACTAATGGTGTACTAAGAAAAAGAACAATGCCAAGAACTTATAACCAAGGTGAAGAACTAACTTGCTAGATAGAAAGCTCACCTACTAAGTCAAGCATGTAGATGCACCCTTATCCAATCTACTCTCTCATCCATCCCTTTACACATTATGTTGGGCCACAAAATCCTAATATTTGTCACTAATTTATTGAATTAAACTGTATGGAGTTGCTTCTTGTCTATGTTCAAATAGAGATATCTTCATACTTTCAATTAGAACACCATATCTATGCCCATATGAAATTGTGGTCTTGGCATTTAGAGGTGTGCCACTGTGAATGATGCCCTCCTATTAAAAAGGTTTGGGAGCAAGCTGTTGACAAAAATCACTCTCCTCATACATAGACTACACATCACAAACATAAACTCAATTATAGTTCATGCAAAGAAACCCATAACAGTGTCATATCCCCATTGTAGTGGTAATTATCTAAACTCATACATTCACTCAAAACTACAACATTCTGGCATGTTTCAATAGAAAAGTCAATTCGAATATCCTAAGACCACTGAATGGAGAATGATCAACCTCCTCATTACATCCCTAGTTTGCCTTGTTAAGTAACTCTTTATATTCTGATTTATGCCGAGTAGTTGGGTCTAATCTGTGCGAACTTTTGATGTTTCTTGTGTTACTAGCCAATTTCTTTTGTGGTTTGATTAATGATTTATTTTAGTAATTTGACAACATATACTTGTTGAGCTCTATTTGATAAGATTGGAGTCTAAATCATTTTTTGTGAGCTAATTCTATTTCCATTTTCCTCTTCCCTTTTATAGTTTGTTTGTTGTTGGTTGTTAGGGTGTGTTCGAGCCTCGAATGCTACTAAATTGAGCTCAATTTTGTGTGACTACGTACTTATATTAAGAATTCCGATTTATGGTTGTTTGTTGTGTTGATCTGACCATGGGATGTTCTATCAGTTCTTGATTGATTAAATGTGTTTGAGGCTCATTTTCTATTTCATGTACTTCATTGTTGTTCTGTAATGAGTCGTTGTTGTGATTTGCCTATATTGGTTTGCTATTATTATTGCTGCATTTGATTTGATTTCTCTCAATTCTTGTGGTCACTTGCTTTGTGATTCTGTTCCTCGAAATCTTCTTCTTCTATTGTTATTAATCACATTTTATTTCCCATTTTCATAATAGAATTTCTTGTATGCATTAATGCCTTTAAATTTCAGCTTGGAAAATCCACCTATGACAAAATTCAGTGCCTTTGGTTTATCAATTTCTTTAGTACCAATTCATGATAACACATAGATGTTTGAACTGAAATCTTGGTCATGAACATAAGATTAAACCAATATAGTATACATTGTTCTCATCAATATATAGGTTGTCAGTCAACGGAAACAACAATACTACACTACATGCCTTTATAGATGAAAATGACTCAAATATGCTTTGTTGTGGAAATATTGGACAAAATATCCTTCATGATGTGAACACTTCATGTTACTTTGAGCCCTCTTTTTGCCTTGTTTTTCCTGTATAAGTTTCACTTTTTAATAATTAATGAAATTAGAAAGGTGAGTGTAGACTGGACGGATGCTTAGTGTAATGCACCTTATATAACTGCTATGATATGTTGACATAAACATGCGTTCTTAGAGGCAATATATGCAAATGTTGTGAATGGAAATGGTCATTATGATGATAAAGATAGCTTCCCTCATGACGTGGAGTGTCTTGAAAGCCTTCTGTTATGACCCTAAATTTAGATTAGATTCCTAATTTAGGTTAGATTTGATTCTTATTATAATTCCTAGTAGGTATACTTCTTATTTAGTTAGAAGTAGATTGAAGATGATCTTCTAGTTCTATTATGATTAGCTTAGATTTTCTCTTTAGAGAAGATTAGTAATCTAAAATCAGAATCAAGTTAGTTTGTTTTAATTTTATCTTATGTTATTTTCAGTTATCTTTTTTATCTTTATTTGAGCCTGTGTAGACCATCGGTCTACACCAACTTCATATTCCCATTCCCCCCCTCTTCCTTGTCTTTTTTCTTTCCGATAATGATGACATTGAGAATAGGTGTCCATAATGTGAATTGAACACCTCTTGAAAGAAAAATGCTTTTGTGACTTTTTAGCTCCAATTAATTAAGTTAATGAGAGTCAAGGTTTCATTGCTTCTTCATACTTCTAAAAGAGAACCCACCAACATAGACATATTGGCATAAAATTGCCCACATATACACACTAGGAGAGGTTGGACCATTGAAGGGTTTTACAGGCATCTCCATGTGAGGGTCCAATTGTACTTCCTCCTTGCCATGTCCACCGTGGTGCCCGCTGCATCCCAGAAGATGGGTTTTGAACAAAATTATAAATTATTAATCTCAAATGGGTTTCATACATAATACATAATGTGTGTTAAAATGCATTTGTTTTTAAAAGGGGTATATGTGTTATTTATAACTCATAAATCTTATTTGCCTATGAGTTTACTAAACATGATTCATATACAAATCTCTTATAAATAAGATTCACAGAATATGTATTATCAAACATAAAAGTGATTCATTGATGAATTTGACTAATCAAATTAAGGTAAATCATGATTTGGTGTACCCAATAATTTGTATCCAAATAATCCCTTAGTCTCCAATATGCTTTCTTTTCGACAAAAAAATAGTTAACATATTATAATACTCCCTCCATCCTATATTAATAACTACATTTAGAAAAATAGTAATGTCTATTGAACGGTGAAACCCACATCTAAGAGAAGGGAAAATAAGCTTATAATGCTCTTTTTTAGCACCTAGCCCACTTAAATTAAACAAAATAAAGCTATTAATATGAAACAAATATTTTTGCCAAATGAAGCTATTAATTTAAGACGTAAGGACTATAATGACAAACTTAGTTTTGAGCCTACATTACCCTTCAAAGTGAAAAAGAATCTCTTAAAAATGAGTGCATTTAGGGGACTCTTTTAAAGAAAATTCAATACATATCTAAAATAGTTATCATATGAATTTTGATGGCAGGTGAAGAGAAAGAAGATATGCTTCTTTCTCTATTTGTGAACCCAAGTCATATCAATTCATGATAATTTCAATGTACTCTATAAAATATTTTAAAAATATTTTTTTTGACCAACCTTCATAATCATGGTACTACACAAATATCTTCACATAGTACGTACATGTCTAACATAGTACCTCCGTCCTACATCAATAGCTATATTTTAAAAAATAGTAATTTTTATTAAATAGTAAAATTCACATTTAAGAGAAGGTAAAATAAACTTATGATACTATTTTTAAGTATTTTATTACTTAAATTGAATAAAATAGAGCTATTAATATAAAACAATTTTTTTGTTAAATAAAACTATTAATAAAAAACAAAACAAGTATATAATTCTCAAGTGACTATGTTGTAATTGTATACTTTATTATGACAGTATGTACCATGCTAAGACCTCCACAATATGGCTATAGAGCTAGGTTGGACGAGTCCAAACACATATGACATTGAGAGCGTCTCAGCGTCTGGCGTGACTGTGTATGACCGAAGCCTCATGTGAGCTTGGTCATGGAAAACTGGTCACGTAAATGTTTTTCTATTACATTTGTACACACTGTAAAACTGTAACGCTGAAATCTAAACTTGTATATTCTGTATGCTGAATTTGCCCTGCTTCCACCTTTTTTTTTGTTTAAACCCCACCGAGCGGGTAAGTACATGTTATTAATAAAATAATGAGTTACAAGTTGCGCGTCCAACAACATCCGTAAATAAAAAAGGAAAAATGCTTCTGTCACGTTGAAAAATATGCGTAGCCTACCATTGATGAGCGGGACCCATTCAATGGTTTTCAAAAGATGAACGTGTCTTTCTCAACGTCATAATAATATATAAATAAAAAAAAGTCTGGGCGGGTTGAACAGGATGTTAACAAAGAACAAATCATCATCCTGCTTCCAAGTTGTACACTTGTATCAAAAAAAGAAAAAAGAAAAATCTCCTAGGATGAGCTTCTTTGAAGGTCCATGCATGCATCTCATCTGACGCCCCCTTTCTTTTACGCATGTGACATGAAAAAGTCTCACCCACTCGACACATCCAGTCAAGCTGCCCCCACATATTCTACGGTATTCATTCAGCGGTCCACCTTTGCTGCTGCCACTGGTTTCGTATATAAAGACGTGCATGCAGTGTCTCTCCTCAAAATCCCAACGACCAACACCCAGCTCCCCATTCCTCAACTAGAGCAGAAGAAGCACTCAGCTGATCTCAAGAGCTAGTAGCAGCAATGAAGGTGGAGGTCATCAGCAGCACACTGTTGAAGCCAACCCAGCCACAGCCCCAGCCCAATGTCACCATACCCCTCAACATCTTAGACAGGGCCACCTTCAACATTTTGGTCCCTATGGTATATGTGGGACGGTCCTCCATGCCCCCAGTAGATGCCATGAAAGATGGCCTCGCCAAGGCCCTCAACTACTTTCCCCACCTCGCCGGCCGCCTCTCCCTCGACGACCCATCGCGCCCGTCGATCCTGATGAATGACGCCGGCGTACGCGTCGTCGAGGCCACGGTCGATGTCAACCTGCAGGAGATACTCCCCGCCTACCCTTCCCCCAAGATGTCCCTATTGCATCCTCCTGTGGAGGAGGCCGAGGAATTGTTCCATGTCCAGTTCAACCGATTCAAGTGTGGTGGTATGGCTCTGGGCCTGTTAATCCACCATCAGGTGGCCGACGGCGTGTCCACTAGCGCCTTCCTCGTTGCCTGGTCACAACTCGTCCGTGGCCTTGCTGTGGATCCCATGCCTTACCACGACAGGGCTGCCATCGCTGCCCCCAGGGACCAGCTCAAGATTGAGTTCAACCACAGGGATATTGAATTCAGAAAAGATCCTTCTCCTCCACCCGCATCCACACCCAACTCTTCCGAACCCATTGAAAACTTGACCATTCATTACTCTGTCGACTTTATAAACTCGTTGAAATCCGCTGTCCAGAGAGCAGAGCCTGGAAGGAAACCCAGCACTTTTGAGTGTGTGCTAGCAGACGTATGGAAGAAGGTTACAATTGCAAGGAAACTCAAGGATGATGAGCTGACCCATGTAAGGATCGCAGTGACGGGCCGGACCAGGGTCACACCAAAGGTGCCTCGTGGGTATTTTGGCAACTTGGTGCTGTGGGCACACCCAACACTCAAAGCCAAGGACTTGGTCACCAGTAGCCTTGCCTCTGTGACAAAGGCCATTGGAGAGTCTGTGTCTCAGATCGATGACAGGTACTTCAAGTCGTTCAAGGACTTCGGGGCCGTGGTGAAGGAAGAAGAGCTGGTGGGGGCAGCTCCGGACGTTGCTGATTCTCTGAGTCCCAACGTGGAGGTGGATAGCTGGTTGAGGTTACAGTTCCATGAGATTGATTTCGGGAGTGGGGCTCCGCTCGCTTTCATCCCTGCATGTCTGCCCATTGAAGGGCTGATGATCTTCATGGCATCCTGCACTGAGAAGGGTGCTGCCGATGTGACGGTGGCTCTCCACGAGAGCGCTGTGCCTTTTTTCAAGGAGATTGACAACTACACGAAGAGGAAGCCACTGAGCAAATTGTAAATGTCATCAAGATGATGGAGCAAGGGAAGTCGCCATGCATGTGACAGAGGAAAACATCAAATCGTGTTCTTCCAATTAATTTATTAGTTTGATTGTCATATTTGTCAAATACAATATCTTGGATGTAAGATACGGGAGGAGTTTTTTCTTTGAGAATATATGATCAAGAAGAGTCCAGTCAAAAGAACTAGCCAGCCCATCTATATTGTCAAACCTTGTACCGAATTATATCCAGTGAGATGATGAACATGTCAAAAGTGCCTTAACAAGTAACAGTGGTTGTTTGAGTTGAATCCATAATTTACATCGTCGTAGTTATAATAGATCTATTGCCTGAAATAGTTTAGATTCACGATGTGGAGGACAAAATTATTGACAAAGGTTTAAGGATAAGTATCGATGATGATTGATAAAGGTGTAACAAAGGTGTTTTATGAAGAATTAAAATTTGAAATGATCGCATAAATGTTGTGTACGCCTCTTGTGGCTAGACAACCCTTCACTCTTTTCCTAGCTATAAAGTTAATATATATCAGCTATAAGCTCAAATATTCAATTTCTGTACATTATAACATATAATAGCGCTTACCAACCATATTTTATCAGTCAATTAAGGCCAGTTAATATTTGTATGAAACTAGTTGTTGGATAGGTGATCGTTTATAATTAAACTCTTTGCAAGTGTACAAGGTAATTGTACTAGGATGAGTATTTAAGGGTTGTCAAACCTCAGGGACGGATGAATAATTACTAAATCTATAGACGAATTTGTTGGTTTAAAACTAAAACAACTTAAACTTTAATTAAGAAAAAGAAAAGAAATAAACTAGTTTAAAAGGTAGAGATTAATATGATGAAATTTACTTAGGAAATCGAATCCACTATAGAACCATAACAATTCCTTAACTTTTAATCTAAATCTAGTGTAAATATGAACAAGTATTCTCAGCTACAAGCTAGAATTACTTCAGAAAGAATTATTAATTAACTTCCATGGCATGAACTATCTTCGACAATAGCATGAATCATCTACACTAAATAGCTATAGGCATGACCCGTCTAATTTTAGTATAACTCATCCAAGTCTTTAATTATCTGAACATTAAAACTATTGTATGACCATCTCATCTAAATCACAGAAATTAAAATTGATACAAATATCAAAACCACATCAATCTATCATCTACAAGACAATAAATCAACATAGATTTAAATAAACATGAAAAGCTCTTCCATTAAAAGGAAATCCTTATCATACAATTGTCATAATTCACAACTGAGATCTAAATTAAAAAGAAAAGAAACTGAAACTTATCTATAGCTTCATCAACTCCTAAGTAAAAGAAAAGTCTAGCCTTCCATTGTAGAAGAAAGCACTTGAATCTCCATTGAAAGCTTTGAGTTTTTCTCCATCTTCTTCTTCCTTCTTCTCTTCAGAAAATCTACTTTCTCACCTCTAATTTCGAGCAAAATAGGTCTTTATATAGGCATAAGATCCGTAAGAAAGAGTTGTATATGAAAAGGACTCAAAATTGGGTGAAATAAGGAAACTGCACGTTGTGCCGTTCGAACGCCCTGCATGCCCGTTTGAACGCTTATACAACATTTTGCATCAAAATCACGTTATCCCGTTCAAACGCCTACAGAACCGTTCGAACGGCTACACTGTTTTTGCAATCTGGAAAGTCCATTTTCTGTTCATTAAGCTCTTTCTTTCATGTCTGTTGGGGGATTTCGGTAGTTCTCTAAGCACAAGACAAGAGAAAAGATCGAATGATCCTCTCTTGCAAGATGTAGAGAAGAACCTTTTTTTTTTTTAATGTGGGACGACCTTCTCTTAATTAATCAAGACTACTTTTTACACTTTGAAGTGAGTAGTAGTGATTAACCAATTCTCGAAACCCTTCGATTAATGGGCAAAATGGAAGAAGCAACTAGAACTTTATTAAAATAAGAAAAAAAGAGTTGCCAGGAGAATGGGCTACAATCTGCAAATTTAGAAAAAGAAAGAAGAAATAAAGAAACTTCTTCTGGAAGAATGAGAGCTCCCTTGTACGAATTCCTCTTCCTTCTTGAATGCTTCTGTTTGTTTTTCAACTCCTTGAACTTCTTCAAACTTCAAAAGGTCAAGGCTTTTTTAGGAATTTTGTGTGTCTTTTGGTGTGTGATAGACTTCTGGATTTCTCTTTGGAGGTTCTGTAGACTTGAGAGCCAAAAGCCCCTTCTTATGGAATCGAAGGGGTATTTAGTGGATGAGGTTTGTACGGTTAAGCAAAGTAGTGGGGTGAGTTGGAAAGGTAATTCGTGGGAAGTGGAGAGTGAATTAGTGGGAAATGAAAAATGGGTTAGTGGGAGGGTTGGTAAGAACCGGCTTGATTAGTGGAGGAAGTGGGAAGTGTGGGTTAATGGGAAGTGTGAAAGAAGATCGGGTATTATACCTTTGACTTGGTCCCCTCCACTTAATCACTCTCTTTACACATCATTATTCATTTTATCTTTTTTTTTTTTTACAAAACTTATCGTGGGGTCCACGAATGTCACTTAACCTTTTGGTTTTATGGCTATTTCGGTGTAAGACTTATGGGGTCCCTCATAGCCCTTTGCAATTTAGATTTTTTTTTATGTGGCCATGTGAGGCTTATAAAACCTTTCTCATCCGTTTAATTTTGAGTGTGAAGAGGCCCTATGAGGTTCTCTCATAATATATATATATATATATATATATATATATATATATTTTATTAGAAGTTTTAATTTATTCCTACGTGTATATGATTAGATTTTGCCTCCTCATTTTTTTGTTAAAAGCCTTAGTCCATTCCTACGTGTGTAGGATTAGATTTTGCCTCCTAATTTTTTTTCTTTGGACTTTGTCCACTTCAAAGACTTTGTCCATTTTCTTTGGACTTTGTCCACTTCAAAGACTTTGTCCATTTAAAAATTTAGTCTCACTCAGAGCTAGTCAAGCTCCGAAATCTTGGCCATTAGATTTTGATGATTTTTTCCTTTTGGACTTTATCCGATTTTGAGACTTTGTCCATTTTGAAAATTAAGTATCATCCAGAGCTAGTTAAGCTCTAAACTCTTACTTTTGAATTTAAATTTTTTCTTTACACATTACTACGTGTGTAACATTAGAATATGTTTCATTTTTTTTTTTTTGGACTTTGTCGAATTTGAAGACTTTGTCCATTTTGAAAATTTAGACTTATCTGGAGCTAATCAAGCTCCGAGATCTTTGCAATTGAATTTTGATTTGATTTGATTTTTTTTTTGTCAACAATGTCCATATTAATTTCCAACTTGTTTATAACTCCGAAAAATTGTCCAAATCACTTTAAAGCATGTCAAGACTATTTTGAATTATTCCAAACATCGTCCAAGTACTTTGATAAGCGCATTTTACCTATAAAACATTAAAACATCACATTTTGGACATATAGAATATAACTAAAATTCCAACTTGATTCAAATACATCCTAAACTACTAATAACTACAAAATTATTAATAATTAAACTAAAATACTAATATCTATCTTAATCTAAATAAACTATAACTAACTCTAAATTAACCTAATATATACTAGCAAATAAGGTAAAAAGGCATATAAAATATCTATATATTTCATACTAATCAATAGGATATGATGAAAACATGTTAATAATGAACAACATACATACAATGAGCAAGGCATTCTAACTCCTTCATAATTTTATTTTCATCTTAATAACAATATCCTTAGAAATGTGTGATTTGCATGGTGTATATGCCTACTCCTTTTTTATTTTAGTTTTTTTCCATATTGCTTGGCCAAAGATGGAAAAGTTCCATATTCCCTGGATTTTAAACACAAATGTCATATGACCTGTTTATAAACAAAATTACCCTTAGGTTTCCACTATCCCATATGTTATAAAATAAATGAACACCAGAACATTGTTGCACCGTTCCGATGTGCTGGGATTCATCAGCGACCAACATAAGTCGCCAGTAGGAGGTGACCGGCAGTAACTCCACAACGAGCATCATTCAGCAAGAAAAAAATATTTTTTGAAACCACAAACGTTGTTTAAGGGCTCCAAAGGCTGCATTTCGTATATTCGATCCCCCTTTTACACCGATTATGGATAGGATTGGTATTTTCATACATTATAATGGAAAGGTAGGCTACGATGGTGTGTATATGTAACGACCCGACCCGAGCTGGGCCCACAAAATTGCTAATAGAAAATTTTCTTTTCCTTAAGCCAGGAATCATCGTCTGTGTGCGAGAGGTACAACGTTCGTCTACGCATTACGGAGCATTAAGGCTTCCTTGTACGTAGACTTAGGTTGTAACGACCATTTACACGTAACGAAGCTTCATCGTTCATCAAGTGTAAAATAGAATAAAATATATTATTTATAATAATTTGGATCGGGCCAACGTTGCCTTGCCGTTGGTTGCCTACGTACGTATTGGATATTATTCCAATACGATCGGATCCGAACATAGTTTTGCCTAACGGCTACTACACACAACAAAATCGTATAACATACGTATCTCCGAATATTTAATCGGAAGTATACAAAAACTCGTCGTAAATCAGAGTCAAGCGGAAGTTAATAAATTAACGAAATCATACGTCTCGCTCTACCATAGAGCGTGATTAAAATCACATACACATATCTCGCTCCATTACTGAATCGAGACTGAGCACATCAACCGGCTCGCTCTATCACTGAGCCGAGACCGGACGCAGACACACACGTCTCGCTCTACCCTAGAGCGAGACAACACACATCATAGTATATAAGTACACATTATAGCATGTAAGCACACATCAAGCATATGGATCAAAGCATAACACACACGTCGTTTTATAATTAAAACGAGAGATCAGAAAAGCTTACTGCCCTCATGTCTCTTGAGGTAGTAGAATTCGGAATTGCTCGTGTGAGCACCCTCCCCTTCAGATCCGAAGATATAGACGGAGCTTCCTCTAGCCTCCATACGTTCTTCGTCTTGTGTTGAAAGACTACGTATAACGTTCTCCTTGCCGGAGACTCTTCTCGTTTTTTGCACCATGAGCGGAGGACAAAACCTCCCATACTCTGGATTACTTCTCATGATGTAGCCCGACAACTTCAGACAGAACCCTGTCTTGCTTCGGGCCCATATTTCTTGTTCGGTGCTCAAGGATAACGGGCGGAGCCTCTCCTAGTCTCGGGGCATTTCTTCCTCATACAATCATCAACTCATGAAACGGAACCCTCCATCGTGTAGAACATACTTGACTTAGTCAAGAATGCCTCTTGAACTGCCTAAATCGGAGTTAGGATGCTTAAGAACGGGGAGAAAGAAGTTTGTCGATGCTCGGGCAGAACCTCTCCTTGTCTCGAGGCATTTCGTCCTTATACAGTCTCCGAATCGAAGAAATGACCACTCTATCGTGTAGAGCACGCTCGATTTAGTAGGAAACGGGTCTTGAACGGCCTTAATCGGCTTCAGAACGATCAGAAACAAGGGAGGAGAAGAACTGACTGAAAATGGAACGAAATGGGGTTTATATAGACCCCCGAGCCACCGAAACTGCGGCGCCGCGCCGCCAAAACCGGCGGCACTGCTGTTTCGGCGGTGGCGCCCGCGGAAAGCGCGCGGCTCGCGCCCGTGCGTTACGCGGGTCACGCCCGCGCGCGCGGTTTCGCATGCCTGCCGCATCGCGAAACCGCGGCGCCCGCGGTCCCACGGGTGCACCTCGCCGGCCCGCGCCGCGCCGGCCTATTTTTCATTTTTATTTTATTTTTAAACATTCAAACGCGCGTATCTCCCTACCCCGGATTCGGATTGGCGCGTTCTAGGTACCATTGGACTCGTATCGACGAGCCTTTCGATACAAACCCACTTAAAGCTGTAAATCATACTATTTTCAAGTGGGTCCCGCCTATTTTCTACGCTCATCGAGGTCGTAACATCCGGTCCCGACCTCCGTTTCGCCCATTCTTCGAATAGTTACGCTCGTTATGCTAAGCTCTTCTTGGCTACGGGTATTTCATCTAATGAAACCCCTTAACAATAATCTCAAATTATTGAATTACCCTTAACCCTCCTGGGTTAAGCGTAACCGAAAAACGGGTCGTTACAGTATATAGGTGGAAAGACACAACTTGCCATCAATGGTAATGTCACTTTGAAGTATTTAATTTTATCTTCACAATCATCCTTGATATATGAACTACAAGACAATGAGGACCTTTAATCAGTGTTCTTCATTCATAAGAAGGCGAATACTGAGGTGTTATCAATGTATGTCGAAATGAAAAAGCCCAACAATGGTGACAAATCACCATTCATAGAAAGGAACTTGACGGTCAATAGAGCTAAATCATCGGTCGTACTGGCTCAGCTGAGCTCTAATATCGGATTTTAAACCGGAGTCAATGAAATGCAGTTCACATTTGTAACTGTTAGGTAACAACAAAATTTTAGAATACATGAGATTGATCTTTATCATGTACTCGAGCACACGATATAGAAGAAAAATGTTCAAATCATATCATGTGATGAAAGAAACACGATTTATAATATATTGCATTAGTAATGATGTGACATACACATGCGATATATCAATAATGATTTTCAACGTGGTGTAATAATATGACATGCATTCATATTGTGGTTTCGGTATCACGATTTGAATTTAAGTGTGTAACCGAATACACGAATTCGAGTGATGTCGCATTTTTTAACATGATAATGTACAATGCAGATTAAGAAAACTGGGAAACTTGCCCACGAAAAATCCATATCAATCATCTTTCACCAATCCAATGTCTACAAAACCTGGGATAGAAGTCAATCAGAATATATTAGAGGAATTGTCGCCAACGATGGGACAATGACTTCATTTGATAACTATGAGCCTCTGTTGTTATGTCTGAAACAAGACTATGAAGAAGTCAAATTCAAATTTGTTTTACTTGCCAACTGTAGTAGACAAGGTCGATCCACAAGGAAAGCCTTGTGCAACAAAGAAAACTATTACAAAAAAAATAAAGAAAGGAAAATTAAGAAAGAAAGAGTAGAAGAGTATTGAGGTAATATAGAGTTAAGAAATCAAGATGAGAAAACACTAAGGCATTAAGGATCATTGTAACATCTAATGATGTTCTTCATGTATCATGTTATCTCAGTTAGAATTGAATGAAAATTCTATCTAACCGGAAGATATGAACATTAAAGTTAAAAATAAAAATAGAAATGCTTTGGATAGATGAAGGATAAAAACAATTGTCTCTTAAAGATTTCTATGTATCCAAATTACAAAAGATAAAAAAGGAGAGCCTTCAAGCATCTTATGTATCCAAATCACAAAGAAACAAGAAGAAGAACAATATTAAATAAGCATCACTTCAAATAAACAAGACTTACTTGAAACCATTGATGAAACATAAATTGAACTCCATTAGATTGTTACAAATCACCTCTAGCCTTAGCTTAAGAGCTTTAGAAAGCCATTACAATAAAACTAAAAACAAAATTATAAAATGAGAGAAGAAAATAGGAGAGGAGAGCTCCAAAGAGGAGGGGATTATTCATCTATCACGTCCACCCCTCTATTTATAGGAATAGAAGGGGTTGCTTCAAAGAGGAAAGTGAAATCATATCTCTAGATTGCATCCTGATTGATTGTCTGATTGGTTGCTTCTTTGGTAATGATTTATTTAGCAAATAAGTATCTTTAAATCTTCCTTTAGTTAACCAATCAGCCTCTTTGTCTTTCCTTATGTGTATCAATCATAATCAATGAAAATATTCTTCATGTGCTGGCCTCGGGTTAGTTAACTAACTGTCTAATTGCATGCCAAATTTGACCCATGAATCTTCGGAATTTGGAATTTCTTCCTGAAATATCATTTTGTAGCTATGGAAGTCTTCTTTCCAATGCCACCAGAATCGTATCCATCTAAATTATATATAAAAAGATATGATCGAAATACTAAGGCTCTATCAATCTGTCCGAATCAGCTTCTTTCCTAATTTAGTCCTCTTCATACAAATCTCAAATCAAACGGGTCCATAAGGTTGTGTTCGACCATTCCATGCATATTTAGACCATTAGGAGCCTATTCTTGACTTTCAAATAGCTTTGGGTAGATGGGCTTTACTTTCTCTTCTACTTGGATCCTGTTAAAGCCTGTTTAGACATGTAAACTCAATTAAGGTCCAACTAACTTATTCAAAATATAAATAGCCCAAATCAGCAATGAATTAACACAAAATAGGATTGCAATTCAAAATATGAGAACATTTAATTAAACATTATTTCAGTGCATCAGCCTCCATACAACCCTTGTAATTATGATGGTGAAAAAGGTGATGAATTTGAAAATATGTGGGGTGACGATCAATGGTACGATAATGATATAGTTGACATTTAAAGTATGTCTGACCATGAAGAATTCAGAAACCGCGAGGTTCCCAGTAACATTGATGTTTAGGCAGAGGCAAAGTGGGATATAGTCGATGATTTAAACATGTTGGAACTGAATATTGGTGAAGGCCAACTAATGACAGACAATTTGCAGGCAAAGGATTACCAGAAGCTTCTTGAATTGGGCGCACATTTTCTTAGCCTGTTGCATTTCAAAAGGGTCTTTATCGACCTAACAATAAAGGCGAATTTCACATACCATGTTGTGAATGAAAATAGGAATATGTATGCCATAAAGTGCTCTAATCTTTCTTGTGACTGGTACATAAGGGCTTCAAATATAGGTGATCATGTGACTGTCACAAGGTTAGTGCTTAGCCGTTTATGTAGAACCCAAAGGAAATCAACTCATCATCACCTAGCATCACACCTTTGGATTGCGAGAAAATGTTATGGCATGTTTAAAGACTCAGTAGACATTACACCTAAGAGCATAGCAAGTTATATTTAATGTCACGATATGTTAGTATATCGTATTATCGATAACACGTTGATAATACACTTGCATTTTGTTTTCACACGACATACGTAAATTTTGTGTTACCATGAACACGATGAGTCATCGTTCATGGTTTATGATCTCACAACTACAACAGATGTCATGTGATCCGGAACACGATGAAAGACACTATTGTATAACCTTTACTAAAGTGTATTCGATTATGCAAGTAAAGCACTGACTGATTTAATAGATGGGGATCCGGACGAATCCTACCACATACTTCCTTCTTATGTAAAACAGATATAATATATAAATCCAGGAAGTGTAGTTGTTCCAGTGAGATCATGTGATATTTCTAGACCTTTAGGTGGGTACGATTTCAAAAGACTGTTTTGGATATTTGGTCTAGTTGCGAGAGCTTTCAGAACAACACTAAGGTCGTTGCTTATGGTAGATGCAACTTTCTTGAAAGGAAAGTAACTTGGATAGTTATTGATTGCAACTGCACTGGACGGGAACAATAATATGTTGTGCGTTGCATTTACAATGGTTGAGAACGAGTGTGAGAAAACATGATGTTGGTTTCTTGAGTTGCTTAGAAATCATCTATTTTTTTATCCTCCAGCCGATTTGGATACAATCGTTTCTGATAGATAGAAGGGATTGGAAAATGCGATTAAGCAGTTTTTCCCATCTACACACCACAAATATTGCATCCGTCACATGGCAGCAAATATGTTGGACACATTCAAGGATAACTACCTAAAGAACCAACTCCATGTTGGACAAAATGTGTACGATGAAACAATGAACAACATTAAATAACATAATCCTGAAGCATATGCTTGGCTAAATAAGATAGGTTCAGATCATTGGGCCAATGTCACATTTCTAGGAAAAAGATATGGAACCCTTAGCTCAAACATGTCTGAAAGTGCCAATGCAATGTTCAAAAAAGCTAGATCGATGCCTATAACTCAGTTAATTGAGCACACAAGCGAGCACACGACTGCATTATTTGAAAAACATTGGACAGACGGCCAAAATATGATAGAAGATTTAACCCCATTTGCCCGCAAACACATCGTTGATGTACATAGCGTGGGTACGTTTATACATTAATTGTTCATTTCATGTTAGTGTGTTAGTCTTAGTTACATGACGGTATGCTAGCTTGATGCGTCGTGTTATCAATAACACGATATGTTCATTTATCGTGTAAGTAGATACATTTAAATTACATATTGAATGGTGTCCTTACGGGTTGTATTACCGATGACATGAAATTGTCTTTATCGTGAGCTCATTCTCATGATATTTTCTTATCAGGATGTGGTAAATCTAGTTGAACGTACCTGCACATGTGAAAAGTTTCAACATCTGGGGATACCACGTAAGCATGCAATCGCAATAATTGATCCTAGACACTTCTATGTGGTTGACTACTGGATATGATGGTTTTCTACTGAAGTATATAGAATGACCTATAAAGAGCCATTACACCCAACAAAGGATAGGCACCAATGGGCATGTGTCACTCCCTGACCTTAGCCGAACCCGGTCCAAGGTCCGGTCCAGCGCACAGGGGCGACAGTATTGAAAAACTGTTAAAGAAATAGCGGAAGACTTATGCTCCACCTATGAGCGGTCTAATTAATGGAGTTACGCACTACTTTGTGCAAGAGTAAATAAGTAGAACAAAAGATGAGTTGAACTCTAAAATTAATCCACAAGTCTTAAACCCACATACTAATAATCCAGAGCCAACACCCTTAGCTGAAAACAAGGTCTCAAACAAATCTAAAAACATAATATATCACAAGTCTGAAACATGAACCACTCCACAAGGTGTTCTAACATTATATATAACAAAATAATCAAAAAAACATGCAAAGTCTAGAGGCCTCCAGCCTAATCCCAATCTCTCCCTGACTGTTCCTCATACAGAGGATAATGTCTGACTACATGTCACGCCATGCGGCCCAAAACAAAATAAGGAAAGTAGGGTGAGTATAAAAACACAATAATGGTTTGCATGCAACGACAATAATCAAAAAAACACGACGACATGGCAATGTAGCAACTCATATCCAAAATTTACATGCTATACCACTTTTTGATCATTTCCTAGCTAAAACCCCTATATAACCATTAACATAAGAGCTAGCATGCATAAGACATACCTATAAAGTCAAGTCATAAATATTCAAGTTATAACCTAACATGCATCTTACATAGGTATTTGTTCATATCTACTCAAATCAAGCACGATAATCCCATACATCACAAAAGAAGTATCTTTCACACCCTTTCTGATCATGCAACTATATCACATAAACGTGCATAATAGTGTCTCATTGCACACTTTTTGATTATGGATTCATATCACATAAACATGCATAATAGTGTCTCAACCACACAATTTATGATTATTCATTCATATCACATAAACCTGCATAATAATGTCTCCATCACACAATTCAGATTATTTAGAATATCACCTATACAGCATGAGATGTATCTCTAACATACATTTCAGATCATGCATCAACATCATATAAACTTGCATGAGATGTATCTCTAACATACATTTCAGATCATGCATCAACATTCTCATTCATCGGACATGTATAAGTGTCTCTCACAGACTAGTCTAACATGCAAGTCCTACACAGAGAGAATAAACATGCTCTTCAAGGCCAAAGCCCTCGAGCAAACCCATATCAAATTGACATGCTCCTCAAGGTCAAAGCCTTCGAGCAACTCCTGCTCCTCAAGACCAAAGTCTTCGAGCAACTCCTGCCCATCAAGCTTGAACTCCTGGGCAACCTGCTTGTCAAGACCAAAGTCCCAAGCAACAGTACCTGGTAAGCCGGTGCACTCGGACAAACCAGCTGGATTCTCAGGGTCCAGATAATCTCAATAACTAATCTCATCCGCAAGACAAGTATATAACTCGTTCCCATGTAACTCAATTTGACTCGACTCAACTAAGTTCCGATTAATCCATGCTCCACATAGGAACTCAAATCGAAATCATATCCTTTCGGACCAACCAAGTTCCGATTAATTCACCAATTGATTAATCCGGCAAGCATTCTCATATCATTTCACACAATTGATCAATTCCGATTAAACATCTGCAAAACTTCGTTCATGAATATCGATCCATGATGCATGATATCATGATACATCCGTGAGCAAGACCTACGCGGGTTCCAACACATAGAACGTGTTCCCAATCAGTCCCCTCATGCATCATAATCAAATCATAATTAACTACAATTTCATAGTAGATTCCCCATACGTGTGTGTATTTATGCATATTTTGAGCACTTGGCCAATGCTTTGACATAAACTCATAATACAATAAATACATGCTTAAACACATTCAAAACAATGATTCCCAACTGAAATCAAAGACAAATATACCATAAAGCTTAAATCCATCCATGTGAAATTGTACGCTCACTCCTACAAGCATGATTTTTCTCCACATTAAGCCATAACATGATCACATCAATTACCCATAAACATAATCATTACAATAGAACACATCTCATCATTTACCATATAATATCTCTGCTGGAAACATGCTCTAATCACAAGAATTCCAACATTCAAAGGTTCAAGGTAATTCAATGTCAACATGCATAATTATTAACATATAATATAATACCACATAACAAACACTTAAGCGTAATCCATAAACCTCCATAATCAATTCCACACCTCCAGTAGCCTAATTTCAACATAACACACTTCTCACAACCATTAGAATCATTAAATAAAGTAAGAACATTGAAATAAGCATAAATTTCCAAAAATATAGCCGAATTGCTGTATAGCCGATCGATCGGGCACAACGCCCGATCGATCACCAACAAGGCAGATCGAGTCCTTCTTCTCCATTTCAAAAATCAAAACCGAGACACCATGAAAGCACCTTAAAACCTTCATCCATGGTCTCATACACTATCAAAATCCCATCAAACCTTCCAGAACACTAATTTAACCCATTTTAAGATAAAACCCTAAGAAATTAAAGCAAGATATTAACATTTATTAAACCTACCATTAGAGCCTAAATCATGCAAAAAACCCATTTAAATAACATCATAAAATTGAGATTTTTACCACCCAAAGCTGAGATTTGAAAGACCCATTACCTTTTCTTCTTGATTTGGGTCGAAATGAACCTTCAATCTCCTCCAACACCTTCTAAAAACACGATTTTAAGTTAACATACAGTTAATCTCGATTTAGCTTTGAAAATCAAAAGTAAACCCTAGATCTAGAGTTTTGGAAGCCTAAAAATGAGATTTTGAAGATTAGCACTTGGAAAATAGAGTCAAAACAGTGATTTTATGCTTTCAAAATAGATTGAAACAATGAAGAAAGTCAAGATTAAGAAGTTTAAGAAAAACCTAAAAATTAAGCAAAGATTAAGCTAAACTCACCTCTAAGCGTTTTCTTTTCGGGCCTAATCGGGGATTAGGCTCCCAATCTCCTTGCTAAGCCTATCCCAAATTCACGAATGGCACAACCCTTCCCTTTTATAGGAGAGATTGGGCTATACCTAATTAAAATGTGGGGTAAAAATAGAATTTTTAACTAAAATTATGAAATTTAGCAATTTAACCAAAAATTAGGTCCAGAAAAATTCTAAAAATTTTTATGGTGTCTTCATTGATATCTAGGGAATTTTGGTCCAAAAACCCTAATTTTGTCGGTGGGGCACAAAGAGGGTCCCACTATACCCTAATTTTTGGAAAAATTAGAAAATTCTCAAAAATTCAGGTTTGATCCAAATCACTTAAAATTCATAAATGTGAAGTTGGTTTTTATTAAAACCTTTAGAAAATACTCAAAATTTAAAATTTGTCTTGAACCGATCAAAATTAATATTAAACCACACAAAAGCAATTAAACAAAATGAATTCAAACTAGTGCACGATCAGGGATCTTACATCACGACTGGAGTTATGCCTACATTCAGCCCATCTATCTCACAGAAGCAGTGGGGGTGCCTAAGAAAAATCAGATAGAGTCACAACCAAAAGTCAAAGCCCCACAAAAATATTGATCATGCGACCAGTTGGGCCACAACTGCAAAAGATGTACCAGCGCATAGGGGGAACCTCCCAATGGGGCAGATGTCCCAACTACAAGCGGAAGGAGATTGATTAATAGATTTGGAAAATGACGTAAGGAAGGGGAGCATCGATCAGGGTTTACCTTTTCCACCCCTGTTCTTCAGCTGAGTTATGTATATCGTCTTATCGACAACACGCCATATGTAATTAACGTGTTTTCAAGAACATGATATGTTCTTCTCTGTGTATAGATGGTATACTATATACATATCATGTAATAGGCAACACGTCCAAAGGGGTTATGTGTTACTAATTACACGATAAGAACATACGATAATAAATTTTTTTGATTCTCGTTTCACGACCTTAGCGTCCCACATGATATTGATCGTATGCTAATCAACATGATAGCTATATTGTTCATATGTTCGGACACACGAGGGGAGGACAAGCTCACCGAACCTCCTAGTTTAGCCCAAACCTTCTCGTTTGGGCCGCCGAGCCTATCGGTTCAGAGACGAGAGAACATTTTGGTGCAGCCGAACCTTCGGGTTCGGGCCGCCTAGCCTGTCGATTTGGTGTCATATGAACCTTCTATTTCCTGTCTCACTATATATTAGGGTTAGGGTTCGGGCTCGCCCACTGATGTTCGACGCCGAGATGGATCATTTGGGAGATTGCTTTAGTGCCTAATGGTGATTCGTCCCCTATCAGATACGGTCATCACCTGCATTTGTGGGAGGATGAACATGATCAGGCTTTATTTCAATGTCTCGAATGTTCAGTCACATCTGATCTTATCGGTCCTCATTAGATATATTTTCCCCCTTTTTCCCATTCATAATTGTATTGCAGTATATCTGAGGAGTGTGCAGGGAGAGCGCTCGCCCACTGATGTTCTTTGTCGAGATGGATCATTCGAGAGATTGCTTTAGCATCGGAGGGTGAATCGCCCCCCATCGGATACAATCCTCGCCTACATCTAATGGAGGGAATGATTCACTACCAGATGTTATTCCAATGTCGTGAATGTTCTATTGCATTTTAACTGATTGGTCCTCACCATCCTTCGAAGTGGTCATTAAGCTCGTTATCTTATTTGGTTTCCTATTTGAAAATGATATGTGAATAATAGTATTTTTAATGTAATGGACTAAGGTTATGTAAAAAAAATAGTAATAACATTTATTGATTTTTTTTCCAAACAAACCAATGGAGTAATTATATGTAGGTCGTCTGTTTTGATACACGACTAACGTGCCAATCATCTTTGTAATAACATGCATTGAAGTGCATCATTTGGTAAGACCAATGGTATGATATACTAGATGTTGTTTATATGATAACACAACCTAAGCGACTATCATCATATCGATAATATGATATGCTAAAGTTTTCTTCTGATCGCATTTTCTAGGACACGACATTGTTACATATCTTTTGATTGAATACACGACATCATCAATGGTCCGGTCTCTCAAAGTATTTACGCTATGATCATATGCTTACTAACACATAATCAAATTGATCATACGTTAGGACTCACGACTGAATGTGCCTTCGTGTAAAAATAAGCTATTCATAGTACACGTCATTTGCACAATAACACGACCTAAGCAACTATCATGAAATCGATAATACGATAGGATGAAGTTTCCTTACCGCATTATCTGGGACACGACTTTGGTACATATCCTTTGATCGTATATACAATATCTTCAACAACCGGCTGTGTCTAAGTATTAATGCTATGATCGTATGCTTACTAACACGACCTCAAATTGATTGTACTTTAGGACACATGACTAAATGTGCCTCCGGATCAAATTCTTTGTCAATTCCTAAAGAGTCACCACAATTTTCGATTTTCCAATTAAATTTCCGAGGAGTCATTCCTGAAGAATCAACACAATTTTCGAGGTTTAAATAACTTCCATAACCCAACGGTCTTAACCCTCCCACCCTACCTCTCTCTCTCTCTCTATATATATATATATATATAAAACAATGACCCTGTGTTTACCAAATCCGAAAGGATGACGAGACAGAAACTAGACAAATAATTCGGGATAGCCATATAGCGACATATGGTGGGTCGTCCCATTTGGACATGGTCCTCACTGGCGTCCGAAGGGGGACTATTCACTACTCAGCATTATATGGATGTCGCGAATGTTCCGTCACAATTGATTGCACGCCCACAAATCTCCTACGCCTCGACGGAACCTTTGGGACATTGGTATCACACCATTTGGTGATCTCGTTACCCATTATAAGCGGTCCTCCCCAGCCTATGGCGACAGCTTATAGCATAAATGGGTTCGTCCACCGGTGTTATTTCAATGTCGCGAATGTTCTGTCACATCTGTATTGCCTGGTCTGGGAGTTTGCAAGGAGATCTGACACTGACTAACCGCCAGCGCCAAGACGGAGCATTCTGATCGTTCCTCGCTAGCATTTGAAGTGGACTCTAGATTTTAATAAAAATTGTATGTAGTTTTAAAAGTGCTTTAAAGTTATGTTTTTGTGATGTAATGGAGTAATATTCTGTAAGGAAAAATAGTAATAAAAGCTTTTTTTCTTCCCATTCATAGTTGTGTTCCAATAGATTTTATTATGTTATGAAATCATCTGAATTATGTTACGTGTTGCCAATAACACGATATAGTAGATGTCGTCTATACGATTTCACGACCTTAGCATCCCACGTGACATTGATAACACGATATCATGAATTAGTTTAGTTCCTTAAAGCATTTTCTGGGACACGACAGTGGTACATATCGTTTGATCGAATACACAACATCATCAACGATCGGTTGTCTCAAAGTAATAACGTGGTGATCCTATGCTTACTGACACGATCTCAAATTCATCATACATTCGGACGCACGATTGGATGCGGCTTTGTTTAAAAAAATACACGATAACTAGATGTAGTTCAGTTCCAGTGGAGAATTACACAATATGGTATAAAAAAAACTTATCAATTAATTACGTTTTGTCAGTAAATAATGTGAGTTGTCTAATTACAATTCATCTAGATCAGGATCAAATTCATTGTAGATTTGGGCCAGAATAATAGCAGCATAAATCTAAGGCCTGACCAATCCTATTATCTCCACTTGTCTAAAATTAGGCTGAAGCACACCCCTTGCCATCTTTGTTATGTAGAACATGAGGTACAAACCACAATCTTCATTTATTTATTGATATGGACATTTGTTGATCTTAGTCATTGGCCACTGCCTTGCACCCTTTATCTTAAGGGTGTTCTCCATTCTAGTTGCAACATGTTTCCTGACAATGTCCGCCTCTGCAAAGTGGTGGCCGTGGTCACCCTTTAGTGGGTTGTACCACCTAAACCTCTTCTCCCTGTAGCGGACAATAAGCAAGAGAATGTGGCATGTGATGTAGATCCATATGAAACCACTCTCCGTATTAACATTCAGCCCTTTCAACAATATGCCAAAGAGTTCGCCCGACCCAACGTTAAAATAGTGCTTAATGGTGAACTTGCTGAAAACATAGTTGGGGTATTTTACTAATTTATTAAATAAAACTATAAGGAGTTTCTTCTTGTCTATGTTCAAATAGAGATCTCTTCATACTTTTAATTAGAACTCCATTTCTATCCCATATGGAATTGTGGTTTGGCATTCGGAGGTGTGACACTATGAATGATGCCCTCCTATTAAAAAGGTTTGGGAGTAACCTGCTGACAGAAATCACTCTCTTCATACATAGACTACATATCACTAACATGACCTCAATTATAATTCATACAGAGAAACCCATAGCTGTGCCATATCTCCATCATGGAGGTAATTATCTAAACTCATACATTCACTCAAAACTGCAATATTTTGGCATGTCTCAATAGAAAAGTTAATTCGAATATTCTAAGACCATTGGATGGAGAATGATCAACCTCCTCCTTACATCCCGAGCTTGCCTCGTTAAGCAACTCTTCATATTCTGATTTCTAAGTCATTGCGAACTTGGAACATCCTTCTTATTTCATCTTATTGACCCTATAAATAGTTTCTATAATTCTATCCACCTCCATCATTCGCACTACTGGTAATTTCTCTATCATCTCAACCTATTGCCTCGTGGTAAATGTGCCTGAAGATGATGACGCTATTTGGCTACACCTCTGGCATACTCGAGTTCCCTTTTCGGGTCCAACCTTTTTATATGGAAGGCATGCCAAAATAGGCTTCCCACGTGTGATCTATTACATAGACACCTGAATATCTATCTAGACAATTGTGTCTTTTATGGCACCTATATTGATCATGCTCCTTACATATTCTTACATTGTCATTTTACAAAGGGATTTGGAGTGGCTATGATACTCACCTATAACCAATAAATGCAAGCTCAATTATTAGTTATCTCCACAAACTTTCTACATCTAGGCACATAGTTGACTCTCAAATTAGTACAACCTCACCTCTAGAAATATATCTGGTCTTAGTGTGGTTAATTTGGAGTGCAAGAAATAATGCCATTTTTTTCTTGTATTCGTCCTTTCTATGTTTGTCTAAGAAAACAAATATGTGTGTTGCTTAGCCAGTTCCATATTATGGAATGCCAAAAACAAATCCAAAAGAGCCAGAACAAGTACTAATTTAACGTACTCACAAAATGGGTAATGCAAGGATTGTGTGTCCTCAACTTTGATGTGGCCTTTTGAGCCACCTCTAATAGAGCTGCAATGAGCTATGTATTGTGGGACCACCATAGTAATTTTATTGCTTCATTTGCTTACATCTACTATTGTGGCTAAAGCTTATGCTTGCCTAATGGGAGTTAAACTCATTTCATACATTAAAATGCCTAAGGTTGTCATTCAAGGGGATTCAAGAAGTATCATTATTTTGATTCTTACTTATTAGGACAACATTCTTTGGGGTAATATCAAGGGAGACTATATACATCATTCATGCCAATATATTCAAGCCATGCACGTATATAGAGAAGCGAATCAGACTATAGATCGTCTGACCAATTTTGCTTTGGACAAATATTCATGTTATTGTTCACATCTCCCCCTTAGTTATTGATTCCTCAATAGAAAATCAACTTGCTTGCTTCTTATTTCATTCATAGGATTCTCTCTCGGCTATTTGGATGAGATTCATAAACAAGATTTTTTTAAGATTAAGTATAAATCTTATAAATTATATTTAGGTGTAAAAATTATTAAATGTATCACATTCACGGTAAATAGTTAGATTTATCTAAATTTTTTGTCAATTTTCACTTTCCTTGTCAATCTTCTCGTGAGGAGATTTCGTGACAAATCAGTGGCGGTAATTTTATTTTAACTTTATTTGACAAATATACCTTTTGAGTGTTACAACCCTGAAAAAGAAAAGAAATGAGATGGTGATCGGGTCCCTTTGAGAAGAATGGAGATGGTGATCGGGTTTACTGTGTGTTCAAAGGTGCTCGATCGGACTTCCCATAAAGCATTGGTGACAGGGGAGTGGTACATGTCGAGCCACAAGCTCAACAGCTTTTGAATGGAGGAGCTGGCTTCAATAGGAGGGGAAGGGGAGCTTTGAAATGGAGATGTGAACGTGGAGACCACATGAATGGCAGCGTCGGATGAAGGAGCAGAATAGCCAGGGGTCTATGGATTGCTCAGACGATGATGAGGTTGAGGAGGTGCAAAATTTGATATGGATCATCGTGTTTGTGCATAATCAGGGGAGATGGAATGATAAAGATGAGATTTTTATGGTGGGTTTTGGTAGATTGGGAGAGTTGGAGAAGCTGGGTTTGCGGGGTTCTGTATTATTGATCACTGAAGGAGAGGAAGAACTGCTGACAATGTGAGGTAGAAGAGATACGACGTCTGAGATGCGGGTGGGATGCCGAAGGGTGTTTAGTGTAGGGAGAAGCTTGGAGAAGGATCCAATGGATAGCGTAGGATCTTCATCCAGGATGACCTTGCTATGTTATGTTCGTAATGGCATTAGGGATATCATAGTTGTGCACTATGCAATCCCTCAATAAACATGAGTTTTATTTTGACTGAAACTGATTTCAGGTTACACGATGAATCACACAATTTATGGGTTGGGGGATGGTCATTTCACGTGTGTTCCAAATTACATGTTGTCATAGTTGTATCCTTCGCGATCTCATTAAACATGACATGAAATATCTCTCTTTGAGTATGATTTTGTGTGGGACACCAAGCCCTCTTGGTAATTTGATCTGTTTAGCTCCCTCGCGTTGTTGTCTTGTAAATACAGTGGTTCTCTTGGTTTTTGCTGTCTATGATGGATTTGTTGCTTATGCCGAGTAGGAGGGTCTGATCTGTGCAAACTTTTGATGTTTCTTGTGTTACTAGGTGGTTTTATATGTGGTTTGATTAATGATTTATTTTAGTAATTTGACAACATATGCTTGTTGAGATCTATTTGATAAGATTGGAGTCTAAATCATTTCTTGTGAGTTAATGATATTTCCATTTTCATCTTCCCTTTTATAGTTGTTTGTTGTTGGTTGTTAGGGTGTGTTTGAGCCTCAAATGCTGCTAAATTGAGCTCAATTTTGTGTGACTACGTACTTATATTAAAAATTCTGATTTATGGTTGTTTGTTGTGTTGATCTCGCCAGAGGATCAGTTCTTGATTGATTAAAAGTGTTTGAGGCTCATTTTCTGTTTCATGTACTTTATTGTTGTTCCATAATGAGTCGTTGCTGTGATTTGCTTTGTTGTTACTATTGCTTTCCATGATCGGAGCGCCATATGAGCTGGTCATGGATTATTGGAAACGTAAATATTTTTCTATGACATTTGTATACACTGTGAAACTATAACGCTGAAATCTAAATTAGTATATTCTGTTTGCTTAATTTGCCCTGGTTCCACCTATTTTTTAAAAAACCCTCACCGAGAGGGAAAGTACATGTTATTAATAAAATAATGAGTTACTAGTTGCGTGTCCAACAACATTCGCAAAGAAAAAAGTCTTCGAGGAAAGATGGGCGGGTTGAATAGGAAGTCGACAAAGAACTAATCACCTTGCCTTTTCGAAGGTCCCTGCAACAATCTGGGAGAAAATTTTCAGTCTGCGTCGCATGGCCATTTCTCGGGGTCCCTTTCTTTAGGTATGTGACATGTCGGACAAAGTCTCACCCACCCAACACAACTCGTCAAGCTGCCACCACATATTCTACTCGTACCTATCACTGCCGTTTTCATTCAGCGGCCCAGTTTGGCTGCTACCACTAGTTCGTCTACAAAGACATGCATGTAGTGTCTCTCCTCAAAGTCTCAACGACCGAATCCGATCTCCCCGTTCCTCAACTAGAGCAGAAGAAGCACTCAGCTGATCAAGAGCTAGTAACAGCAATGAAGGTGGAGGTCATCAGCAGCGCGCTGTTGAAGCCAACCCAGCCCCAGCCCCAGCCCAATGTCACCATACCCCTCAACATCTTTGACAGGGCCACCTTCAACATTTTGGTCCCTATGGTATATGTGGGCCGGTCCTCCATGCCCCCAGTAGATGCCATGAAAGATGGCCTCGCCAAGGCCCTCAACTACTTTCCCCAACTCGCTGGCCGCCTCTCCCTTGACGACCCATCGCGCCGCCCATCTATCCTGATGAACGACGCCGGCGTACGCGTCGTCGAGGCCACGGTCGATGTCAACCTGCAGGAGATACTCCCCGCCCAGCCTTCCCCCAAGATGTCCCTATTGCACCCTCCTGTGGAGGAGGCCGAGGAATTGTTCCATGTCCAGTTCAACCGATTCAAGTGTGGTGGTATGGTTCTGGGCCTGTTAATCCACCATCAGGTGGCCGACGGCGCGTCCACCAGTGCCTTCCTCGTTGCCTGGTCACAACTCGTCCGTGGCCTTGCTGTGGATCCCATGCCCTACCATGACAGGGCTGCCATCGCTGCCCCCAGAGACCAGCTCAAGATTGAGTTCAACCACAGGGATATTGAATTCAGAAAAGATCCTTCTCGTCCACCCGCATCCACACCCAACTCCTCTGAACCCATTGAAAACTTGACCATTCATTACTCTGTCGACTTTATAAACTCGTTGAAATCCGCCGTCCAGAGAGCAGAGCCTGGAAGGAAACCCAGCACTTTTGAGTGTGTGCTAGCAGACGTATGGAAGAAGGTTACAATGGCAAGGAAACTCAAGGGTGATGAGCTGACCCATGTACGGATCGCAGTGATGGGTCGGACTAAGATCATACCAAAGGTGCCTCGCGGGTATTTTGGCAACTTGGTGCTGTGGGCACACCCAACACTTAAAGCCAAGGACTTGATCACCAGTAGCCTTAATGCCTCTGTGACAAAGGCCATTAGAGAGTCTGTGTCTCAGATCGATGACAGATACTTCAAGTCGTTCAAGGACTTTGGCGCCGTAGTGAAGGCAGAAGAGCTGGTTGGGGCAGCTCCGGACGTTGCTGATTCTCTGAGTCCCAACGTGGAGGTGGATAGCTTGTTGAGGTTTCAGTTCCATGAGATTGATTTCGGGAGTGGGGCTCCGCTCGCTTACATCCCTGCATATCTGCCCATTGAAGGGCTGATGATGTTCATGGCATCCTGCACTGAGAAGGGTGCTGTCGATGTGACGGTGGCCCTCCACGAGAGCGCTGTGCCTTTTTTCAAGGAGATTGACAACTACACGAAGATGAAGCCACTGAGCAAATTGTAAATGTCACGAAGATGGTGGAGCCAAGGGAAGTCGTCATGGATGTGACAGAGGAAAAAATCAAATCGTATTCTTCCAATTAACTTATTAGTTTCATTGTCATAGTCAAGTAAAATACTTTGGATGTGAGTTACGGGGAGTTTTTTCTGTGAGAGTGATCAAGAAGAGTCCCATTAAAGTAAAAGTAACGGCATAATCTAAATATATAAAAAAAAAGAATAAGACACAAAATTTATGTAGTTTGATAAAATGGATATGTTTACTACCGGATATATCATTTCTACTATTACTTAAAGAAATAATCGAATGAATTACAAGTCTCTCAAATAGCCCTTTGAGAGAACTCCCTTTGTATATCATTCTTCTCACCTCTCTCTTATACAAAGAAGACTAGAAAGAGTAAGTTCTCTGTACCGAACAGAAAAAAAAACCTCCAGATTGAATTAAGTTCGCGTGCAAAGAAATAATGATAGGATAAACCTTAGTAACGGTTTGCCCTTATCATCTCACCTCCATAATAACTTAGAGAGAAAAGTTTTCCAATATGACTCTCCTCCTGGCTGGACTCGTTACATGATAAACTCAAGTCACGTTAACAATCTCTACCTTGACTTGAGTTTAAAAAATTACCTAGGAGTATCATCCACACCTACCTATGTTCATACGTCCTCCACCTTGAACGTAGCTCCTTCCACACCCCAACTGAGTGCAATGGATCCTCAACATCTATTGAGATTAAGCAAGCTTAAGCAATGTTTGAACTTTTCTGTAGTCATCGACTTCATTAACATATCTGCAACATTATCTTTCTTGTTCACCTTTTGAAGATTAATCTCCTCATCTCACACATATTCCTTATCTTATGGTATTTTAGTGTAATGTGTTTTGTCCTAACTTGATAAACTTGATTTTTTTGCTAAATGTATAACACTTTAACTATCACAAAGTATTCTAATATTCTATTTCTCCAATCCAAGTTCATTGACCAAGCCCTCCAACCATATAGCCTCTTTAACTACTTTTACAACTGTCATGTATTTAGCCTTTGTTATTGATAAAACAATCACGGCCTGAAGAATAGACCTCTAACTGACTTCACCACCTGCAAAAGTGAATATATATCTTGTGGTAGACTTATGTTTATCCATATCACCTACAAAGTTTGCATCCACATATCAAATTATATGTGCCAATGTTCCATCATTCTTAAACAAAATGGCAACATTCTTTGTCCCATTCAGATATCTCAGAATCCACTTTACAACATCTCAATGTTTCCTCCCTGGATTAGCCATGTCCCTGGTAATAACACTTACTGCTTAGGCAATATCTGGCCTGGTGCACACCATAACATACATTAGATAACCAACTACACTCACATAAGATACCAGTTTCATACCTGAAATATCATCCTCTCAACTTGAAATATGCAGCAAGAGGTGTACTAATTAGTTTAGCATTGTTCATGTTAAATTTGTCCAACACCTTCTTAATATACTTCCCCTAAAATAGCCATAACTTCCTAAGTTTCTTGTCTCTCTGAATATCTATACTAAGAATCTTTTTTGCAGCTCCAAGTTCTTTCATATCAAACTCATTTCCCAACTTATATTTTAACAATTAATATCCAACATATTCTTATAAGCAATCAACATGTTGTCAACATACAAGAGCAAATAAATATAAGAACTATAAGGAAGAACATGAAAATAAACACAATGATCATACTAATAACGAGTGTAGCCATTATTCAGTAGAAAAGAGTCAAACTTCTTATTTCGTTATCTTAGTGATTACTTAAAGCCATATAGCAATTTTTTCAACATGCATACCAAGTCCTATTTCCCTAGTTTGTCAAATCCCTCTGGCTGCTGCATGTAAATTTGTTCTTCTAATTCTCCATTAAAAAACATTGTTTTTACATCAAGTTGCTCAAGTTCTAGATCACAGTAAGCAACCATAGCCAGCAAAATCTGAATAAAAGTGTGTTTTACTATTAGAGATAAAATTTTATTAAAATTTACACCTTCCTCTTATGCATATCCTTTGGCCACTAACTTAGCCTTAAACCATTCAAGTTCCTTGTCTAATAAAGCCTTTTTTTTAACACCCATTTGCATCAAATAGCATTTTTACTTTTAGGCAGTTCAACCCAACTCTCAAGTTTTGTTCTAATATAGAGATTTCATTTCTTTCATCATGATCATCTTCTATTTGTCATTGTCTTTAGATTTTATAGCATCTTGAAAACAAGATGGATCTCTAATATTGGTGAATATAACAAAAGAAACCATATCCTCAAAGTCATACCTAATTGTTGCTTTAATGTTTCTCTTTACTTTTCCTTTTACAATGTTATATGGCTTCTGATGCTGATCATCACCTATATGAGGACATTGTTCCTTGTCTATATTATCCTCTTCTACATCTTCATCATTTATTTCAACCTGAACTTCTATTTGCCGCTCACTTTTCTGTTGCACTAAGTCCCCATCCTATTTGCATAACATTTGAGCCTCATTAAATACCACATCCCTGTTAAAGACTACTTTCTTTGCCTCTAAATCCCAAAGTTTATATCTTTTATTCCTTTCTCATACTCGAGAAAAATGTATTTTTTAGACATAGATTCAAGCTTATACATTTACATGCTCTAAATATGAACATATGCAGGACACCCAAAAATCTTAAAAATAGAGTAATATATAAATTTTTTATGTCCATACCTCCTCAAACACCTTCAAGTCAATAGTTGTAGATGATGACTTATTTATGATGTAACATGTCATATTAGCTACTCCAGCCCAAAATTCATTCGAAATATCTGTATTCAACCTCATGCTCTTTGCCTTTTCCAAGAGTGTCATATTCATCCTTTATACTACTTCATTTTGTTGTGGGATTCAAGGATTAGTAAAGGGGCTTGCAATCCCTTCATTCTTTTAGTAATCAATAAATCTTTTTAATTTGTATTTAGCCACATTGTCTGCCCTGAAACATTTCAACTATTTTCTTGTTTGTTTTTCAACATAGGCCTTCTACTACTTAAACTTCATGAACACCTCTAATTTCTGTTTCATAAAATACACCTACATCTTCCTTGAGTAGTCATCAATAAAAGTCAAAAAGTACTTCGCCTTACCTTTTGATGACATTGAAGCTATCCCCCAAATATCTGTGTGGACATATATACTCCAACACATTCTTACTAATATGTTTTCCTCGGTGGAATCTCACCCTTCATTATTTTTCATACAAATAAAATTTAAAGAAACATAATTTGCAGCTTTTGACACATTTCAATAATTTTCTTTTGCTAAGTTCTTATATAACCCTTTTACTCATATGGCCCAACCTCATATGCCACAAGTATTAGTCATCACCATTGCCTTCTATAGGAATAATCACAACAGCTCCACCTGAAACAGTAGTCCTTATTAATTTATATAGGTTTCCAACATTTGGACCCTTCATCACCATCATCTCCCATTTTGTAACTTTCAACACTCCATGTGTTGCACTAAACTTGCAACCAACTGCATCTAATGCTCCCAAAGATATTAAATTCTTTTTTCAAATTAGGAACATATCTAACTTTAGTAAGTGTTCGATCTATGTCATCAAACATCTTAATTTTTAGAGTTCCTACTCCAATGGTCTTACAGATCGCATTATTCCCCATTAGGACAAATCCACTATTAAATTGCTTATAAGTGTAAAACTAGTCACGATTAAGACACATGTGTTGTGAATAACCCGAATCTAAAATTCATGAATCATTGAAATAATTCATACATGAAGTGACAAATAACATATCAGCCTCAAAATCATAGGGTCGATCCTCCACCGTGTTAGCCTGACCATAAGAAGCCACTTTTTCCTTCTTCTCTTGGTCCTCCTTGTGCTTTTGACACTCTTTTTTTTATGTGCCCTTCCTTCTTGCAATAATAGCATTTAATCTTTTTCTTCCCCTTTGACTTGGAGTGATACATACTTCCATTAAACTCATTGTTCATGAATCTTTCTCTTCCCGATTATTTCCTTGAGCCACAAGACCTTCAACTTGTGAATCCTTAAGATTAGGCATCTTCCTTATCTCATTTGATAAGAGAGCAACCATAATATTTTCAAATTATATCGCCTCATTCCCATATGACAGTGTTGTTACCATATGTTCTTATGAAGGTGGAAGAGATGTCAGAAGTAGTAGTGACTTGTCCTCATTTTCAACCTTAATACCAATACTAAGCAACTGAGAGGTCAATTTGTTGAACATGTTGAAGTGTTCCAACAAATTTTCCTCTTTTTTCATTTTGAGAGCATACAATTGTTGCTTGAAGAGTAATTTATTTGTAAAAGATTTTGTCATATACAAACTCTCCAATTTTGTCCAGAGTTCCTGAGTTGACTCCTCATCAATAATATTGTATAACACCTCATCAGTAAGACAAAGATGAATAGTGCTTACTGCCTTCATCTCCAACTCCTCCCAATCATCTTCACTTATGTTTTCTGGATTTTTCAATTTTCCATACAATACTTTTAATAAACCTTGTTGTACTAACAGATCCTTAACCCTTCTCTGCCACAAACTGCAATTACTTTTTTCATCAAAATTTTCAACTTTAAATTTGCTAAACCCCTTTGATACCATTATGAAAAAAAACCACTTTAAACCGACGCTCTAATATCACTTTGTAGAATTTTGACAATGGCACGATCCAAATATAAATTAGAAAAATAATTAAAAAAGTAAGTAGAGCAAGACACAAAATTTACGTGATTCTGCAAGATGCCTATGTCTATGACTGAAAAGTGCCTTTCCACTATCACTTGAAAAATAATCGAATGAACTACAAGCCTCTCAAACAACCCCTTGAGAAAACTCCCTTTGTACACCCTTCTTCTCACCTCTCTCTCACACAAAGAAGACCAAAAAGAGTAAGTTCTCTCTGCCCAACGAAAAAAAGATTTCTGAATTGAGTTAAGTCCATGTGCAACAAAATAATGATAGGATAAACCTTAGTAATGGTTTACCCTTATCATCTCACCTTTGTAAGAACCTGGAGAGAAAAGTTTGAGTCCAATAGGACTCCGATCCCGGTTGGACTCGTTACGTGATAAACACAAGTCGATCACGTTAACATAGCCAACCCATGTATCTTGTCATTTGTCAAACCATCTTTCAAAGTTTATCCTAGTGAGATGATGAACGTGTCAAAAGAGCCTTAACAATCCACTATGGTTGTTTGAGTTGGATCCATAATTTACATCGTCATAGTTATAATGGATCTATGGCCTGAAATAGTTTAGATTCACGATATGGAGGACAAAATTATTGACAATTAAGGTTTAAGGATAATTATCAATGATGATTGATGATGGTGTAGCAAAAGTGTTTTATGAAGCATTAATATTGATATGATCGCATAAATGTGGTGTACGCCTTTCATGGCTGCACAACCCTTTGCTCTCTCTTTTTCTAGTTATAAAGTTGATATACATCAGTTGTAAGCTTGAATATTCGATTTCATACATTATAACATAATATAGAGCTTCCCAACCATATTTTATCAGTCAATTAAGAGCCAATAATTTTTGTATGACATTAGTTGTTGGATCCGATATGATGAAAATTTGTTAATAATGAACAACATATATACAATGAACAAGGCATTCTAACTCCTTCACAATTTTATTTTCATCTTAATAACAATATCCTAAGAAAGGTGATTTACATGACGTACATGTCTAGCACTCCTTTTTTTTCTTTTGTAATGAAAGTGCCTGTAGTGCAACTTTAATGGGTCACCAGACATTTTGAAGGACACAGTACAAAGGAAGATATTCTAAACGAGGAACTATTGCTGCATGAATTAAATAAATAAAAGTTAGTCATGATTATTGAATTACTTTATAATGTGTGCAAGCTTTGATAGCATGTGTCTATAGTTCTGGCTACACTCCTCAAATTGTTGTATGCATTTTACTTTTGTTTTTCCTTTTTCACCTTTTACAAATTACATTTACCTATGAAAGGGGTTCACCATGCTGAAGTGAAGAGAATGTTGGAGATGAGAGCTCTACCTATCATAACTTAGAAATCATTTTCTATGCTCCTTTCTAACAATGAGCTTAGCATAAAGAATGTATGAGAGTTGTTGACATTTGAAATTAAAGGTGTATATGCTAGTGCATATTAGTCTCATTAGCCCTAGCGCTAACATGCGCTAATTTCTAGGTCGTCGATTTTCTAGATGGACGGTTCTCATCCATCCTTACGCTAAGCTCATTGTTAGTAGGGAGCATAGAAAATATTTCTCATAACCTAATATTCTATCTAGCCTACATTATTAGTCTGGATTTGAATAAAATATTTGTCTTATATTTGTTGTTTTATTTCATGTTATCAATCTTGTAGTAATTAATGGGCGGAGTAAAAAGTTAAGAAATTATTTTTTTCTTAAATATCACAAAACAAGTCACCTAACATAACCCAATAATATTAAGGGCTACATGCATTTCGATGACCCTTATCTTCAATGTAGATTTTTTTTCACAGGAAGTTAAATTTAGATCTTACAATTAACCTACTATGTTAGTTTTTTTAAAATTTAAACTTATTATGTTAGATTTTAGTTCTTATACTCCCTACGTCCTATTTTAATAGTTATATTTAAAAAAAATTGTGATTTTTATTGAATAGTAAAAATCACATAGAAAAATAAACATATGATATTTTTTAAGTACTCAACACTTAAATTAAAGGGAAATTTATTTAAATAATATTAAAAAAAAACATTTTAGACCACTTTGGGAAATATTTCCCAAAGTGGTGTTCCTTTTTGCCACGCAGGCGCCAGCCAAGCAGTTGGCGCCTGAATGGCTTTTTTTTAATTTTTTTTAGTTGATTTCGTCCTTTAGAATGACGAAATTAGGTTTAAGCTATATACTCCCCAATTTTTCTTGTTTGTTCTCTCATTATCGCTTCCACTCTGGGAGTATACGGGATAGCCATGGCAGATGCGGCAGACGATCGCTTAACAAAGAATTTTATGACCCGATAAAAAATAGTTGACACTAAAGCCTGCATGGGTAATCCTCGTGCCCCCTTCAATACGCTATTTAAACTTTCGGCCATATTTGTAGTCGTCATGCCAAATGTCCTACAACCACCGCGGGCAAGGGACCACTGTGCAAGATGCAATTCTCCCCCTAAGAGGAGATGTTTTACCCTAGGACTCTCCTGACCAATTAAGTCCATTTTAGCATCAAACTTTTTGATTGTAAGTGCACATGCTGCTGCCCCAATCAAGTCCGTCAGTGTATCATTTTTGAACTCCTTCTTAAAATTTGCTTTAATGTGACAGATGCAATAACAATGGTGGTACAGTGGCTCGGGAAGAACCTCAGGCATGGCCTTTTGAAGCCCCTTATGCCGATCTAAAATAATAACAATGTTTGTCATGTCCATCAGTACATGATCCCTCAGTTCTATTAAGAACAATTTCCAATTGTCTCCATCTTCCTTCCCGACAAGCCCGAATGCTAGAGGAAATAACCCATTGTTTCCATTTGTAGCCGTTGCAGCCATAAGAGCACTAGGATATCCGTCATACAAGTGAGTGACATCAATACCAATCACAGGGATGCAATGTCACCTCGCTATAGACGGCCCAAATGCCCAAAACAACCGTGTAAATCTCCTATAAGTGCCACCATCTGCACGAGGTACTACATCATCCTCTAAGTGGTAGTAGGTGTTAGGATTCACTTCTTGCACTTCCCTTAGGTACATTGGCAACAATTTATATGATTCCACCCAATCCCCATATATAGCCTTAATCGCCATATTCCTTCCTACCCATACTTTCTTATAAGATATGTCAACATGATATTTCTCCTTCATTCATTGAATAATATCCTATGGTGTGAGAGTTAATTCGGCTTGGATAGCGGGCATTATGACCTTCGAAATAAAGGAGGCACTGCACTGCCTATGATCTGTGCTAAGTTGGGCATTCCGACATGTGTGATCACCTTTGTACGTCCTCGATTTAAAGAACCCTCCACCCCTTTTTAATGAGCCATGAACTCTCCAAGGGTAAGTAGTATCAATGCACTTCACTATATACTCTGAAAATTTTGTTCGTACTATCACGACCCTTCCTTTTGAAGTCATTTAACATCATTCTAGGGCACCCTAACGCTTGATTCACTAGGTCATCCGTTTCAACAGAAATAGAATATATTGCCCCTAAGGGCATTAGGGTAATTTTACCACTTAGGGTATGATACCCTCCCTTGGTCATTCTAGTTATTTTATTGCCCCTATATTGTTTTAAGTCATTGACCTCTCACAAAGCTCCACTCTCAGACCGACTCACGCTTCCATTCACACGAATGTGGGTAGGTCCACTCTAAGGGGTATTTCTATCATTTGGTTTAAGGCCTTAATGACATCTAATGGGTCCAAAATTCAACTCAAGGGTACTACTGGGCTTCATAGCCTCTGTGTAATTTTCCTGGTATATGACGGAGCCGTAAACCCCTTGAACCGACCCAAGTTTTGACTAACGGTTTACTATAAACCCTAAGGGCAAAAAAGTCAATTAACCACTCACTGGGATTTTTCTTCAATTAGATATTTGGCCCATAAATAGGGTACCCATTAAAATATCACTGAGAATTTTTCTAAATTTTAGATCCACTCATAGGCCCCTGAACCAGAGCCTCGAACTCCGGTATGTTAATTTTATACAATAATTAACTAACAGAGGTAAAAACATCATTTCATAATCTCTGGGATTTTTCTCCAACCTCTCCAGATCCAATAGTAATTTTCTAGGATTTATTTGACACAATTAACCCCCTGAACCGGACCCGGTTCAGGGAATATGAATTATTATTATTTTTTAAACAGGACCAGATCTGGGGAGCAGACGACCCGCGAGGGTCGTCTTCCCCGCGACCGGCTAGAGGCCGAACGGCCTCTGGTGGCGCCGTTTTTTCCCCCAGGCGTCCCGGCGGGTGAGGCCGAGGCCAGTCGGATCGTCGTCGCCCGGCGAATCCGACGGACTCGGCCTTGCCTCCGTCCGGTGGCTGGCCGGGGACAAAGCAGCCTCCCCTTTTTTTTCTTTTTTTTTTTTAAAACATAAGGCCGGCGCCGCAGCCGGGGCCGGCGCGGCCAGGGACAGAGCGGCCAAGGGCGCAGCGGCCGGGCCTGCGCAGCCCAATTTGTTTTTGTGACAACCCGGCGGCAGCCAATCCGCCACCACCATGGCCGCCGGATCCAAAGCCGCCGCGGCCAGGACCGGCACGCCCCTCCCGCAATTGGTCCAGCCACCAGCGGTCGGCCGGTGGCCGGCCGGCAGTCAAAAAATAAATGGCTGAAATTATGTGAAATCACTATTCACATAATTAACAAAAACGATTTATATTTTAATAATAAAATATTTCTAATCTCGATTCAAAATCCTACCTCGAAGGTCGAGTTGTCGTCGATCCACCATCGCTAATGCTTCGCCGGAATGTCGTCGAAGCCTCGCCGGAAAAATTCTCTCGACCGCTCCTCCTTCTCTCTCCCCGAAAATCCTCATTCTCTCCTCTAATTGGGCAAAAAGACCCCCAAAAAAGCCCTAATTAATTCTATTTATAGGCATGGGATTAGGGCCCATGAGAAATTAGGCCTCAAAAACCCAATTTCGGAACAGTAATTCATCGGGCCTGCATCGCAACTTAAACGGACAGTTTGTGCATTCAATTCGGGTAAACGGGTCCTGCACGTTATAGTCAACTTCGAATGATCGTAACTCCCTCATCCGAACTCCTTTTCACGCGTTCTTGGTGGCATTTCGAAGCTCTTTCTGTCTATTTTCCATCCATATATAATTCAGCTACCACCTCTAACTGATGATCATGTTATTCCCACGAGAAATTCAAGGGGTCCTACACCCTAATTTCCCCGTGTACAACTTCAGAAATTTAGAAAATTTCCGGACGTTACACGTACAACCTTGTATTCGACATGATTTTGAATAGAAAACTCCTGCAAGGCTATAACAAATAATTCTTTATTCTCAAAAATGCGGCCAAGATATAACTCATCTTCCTTTTGTTCGTCCATATCCATGGCAGAATTAACTGCCGCATCTATCTCCTCATCTGTGATGTGTGCATAGAGTGGCTCCACTTCATAGTATGTCGGCTCTTCATTATCCACATTCATATCATTTGCGGCAATAGCATTGTCTACCTCATCATCCCCCTCACCGTCAACCATCTATTGAGTGTTTTCTTCACCTCTGACCTCTTCTTTGTTCATGTCTGAATCTTCTCCACTTGCTTCACCAATATTATCTTCACATTCGTTAACCTCATTTTCATCAATATCTTCATTGTGGACATATGCCCCCCTACATAAGAACATCGCATATGTATTAAATTGCATATGCCTAAAAATGTTATATTCATCTATGAATATAAATTTCACCTTTGATTAGATGGTCCAACATCGGTATGACCAACATATGTGTAGGGGTAATGAATACCCATCAAACTTTGAGTTCCATATCATGCACCACCTTGGGACATTTGAAGGCTAAATGGCTCGTGTGCATGTGTTGTGGACCTTCCATATTACACAAACAAAATTCAAATTTATCATCCTATATTTCATTGATAATTATAAGATTCAAAAAAGATTTACAACTTAATAAACCTTACCTCCAATTAGGTCCACTTCCATCGTAAATAGGGGCAAACGACCTATGACGTTCATTTGAAGCTATTGTCATAGATAAATTCCCTTCTTCTTCATCATCCACCAGCATTTGCATATGCATTTCATTATTCACATTTCTATCCGAGCTCCTGTGAAAGCTCCTATGTGAACTACTTCGCCTTTCACTAGTCACTCGGGCCTCTTTTTCGAGAAATAACTCGAAAGAAATTATGTGACGCGAGTGGTGAAACATAAAACCCATTGATGCATCATCATTTATGCACATTAGTGTCATCCTCGATCTATATGACGGAATATTACATTTTATAGTAATTTTTCATCTTCTTCAATCTCACACAACTTTGCTTGCTACGTGCATCTCAAATTCATCAAATGTAGATGGTTTCTTAATTAATAATCCTTCTATGCGTCCGTCGTAGTTAATTAAAAAACTAACCATTTCTTCTACCATCTCAATTCACTTAATTTATAAACAATAAATTAAAATAATATTAGATCAAGCAATCTCTCTATACCTATTAACAGAAATATTAAACTAAAGACTAAACAGTCCCTAAAGACTTTAGAAAAGAGGAGCAAATTCCAAGTTCGTTAAACCAGAATGAGTAGCAAACACGACACAGTAAAGGCCATAATAATTAAATCTTTAAGCACACAAAATTCCTAAGATGAACTAACAAAATTCCCTAACAATTTAATCTTTAAGCACACAAAATCGTTTTTTAGGATTAATAAAACACAAGAAGATCACTAATATCTAACAATTGAATCTTTATGGCATACATTATAGAAAATTACAAAATTCCCAATCAATGTCATAACAATTGAATCTTTAAGCACACAAAATTCCTAAGATGAACTAACAAAATTCCCTAACAATTTAATCTTTAAGCACATAAAATCATTTTTTAGGACTACCATAACACAAAAAAATCACTAAAATCTATCAATTGAATCTAACAATTTAAATGTATCAAATCCCTAAATTGAAACTAGGGTCAAAAAAATACCTAAATCGGCTTGGCAGACTCGGCGGCGAGGCGGCAGTCAAAACAGAACTCCGGCAGACTCAATTGCGGCGGGGCAGACTCAATCATGGCGGGGCGGAAACTCAGGATAGAGAGAAATGCGGAAAATGACGGGAGGCAGAGGTTCTGTAAAAAGACGATGATTTTGTCCTTTAGAAGGACGAAATCGGCTTAAGTTGCCAGGCAGACGGGCGAAATCGGCTAAGTGTCGCAATTTCGTCCTTCTAAAGGACGATAGAATGATGAAATCAACTAAAAAAATATCACGTAGGCGCTAACTGCTTGCATAGCAAAAAGAAACATCACTTTGAGAAATATTTCCCAAAGCGATTTAAAATAGTAATTATTTTTTTAAAATATTATTTAAATAAATTTCCCTAAATTAAATAAAATAAAACTTTAATATAGTACTAAATAAAATTATTAATTTAAGACGAGCTAATAATAGGTGGCTCCAAGTCAAAACTTCGGGGGCTTGGGCAGGAAGGTTTTCTGCGCGCAAGAGTGTGCATGTGGCATTCGGGCAGTCAACGAATGCAGAAGGAAGATGATCTGAGACCGGCAACTTGGCTTAATTTGATCCAACATGTCTGGTCAGTTTGGATTTTGGGGTGTGGGGGGAAGATGAAGAAAGGAAATGGGGCTTTATTCTTCCCATGCATGGTCGATGGCCCCCTCCATCTATGAACTAACGCTCTAATTAAATCGTTCTCTTCATTAAGAACTTTTCAAAGTGGATAATTCATTCCCCTTCCAGCCGCCATTCCTGGTCCAAGGGCATCCGGTCAAATCAACTGGGCACTTATTTTGTCAAGGCGAATTAGAACCGTTGGCTTGCAATCTCACTAAATGCAACTAAAGCGATGGGCAACGGTTGGATATGATCCAATGACCCATTCAAACCCAACTTGGAGTCAACAAAGACCGAAAATTTCTACTCTGCTCTGGGATCAGCATTGACTTCGTCCTTAATTTGATAAAATTCATCGTTTCTGTGATTTTTGATTTTTTTCCCCCAAATTTCCGTTGGATTTCTGCGAACGTTTTACCAACTTTCCCTTCTAGGAGCATTGTGCTAATTTCACATCTCTCTTAAAACTTTTTATAGCTAGAGCATTCCAGAGGTACCTTAGTTATTGTGGGTATAAGTTAATCGTTTTTAATCCCCTAGACATGTGTATATAGTTCTCTTTTATTTATTTTTTAAGGCTATATAGGCCAATGCCACTAAGGAAATAAAATCTTCTAACTTTTTTTCAATTCACTATAAAATGAAGAAAAGGATGGTCTAAAGGAAAAAAAATATCATGTTTGAATTTTTAAATCTTACCGCATTCGATGTTTTTAAATACCCTCCCCACTCCCCATCATTGTTGTCCATGTTGCTCTGTATACTCATCATGATCCAATTAAACGATACGGATACAATATAACCTATTTCATCACTATAATTATTTTTTAAATCTTTATCTATAATTATTTTGTTAAGTAAACAGAATAGGTACTTCCATAACCGTTTCATCTATTAACAATTGGCTGGTTAATCAAATAACCATTATCCATTATGTTTTTGCAAATGTTATAAAAAAGACTGGAAAAAATATTTTTTTTACTCAATCAAATATGTTTTAGGTAAAAGACTTACATCATTACTACTTTTGTTTATATGTGTTGCAATTAAATTATGAGCGTAAGAAAATAAAAAGTAAATGGACACATATATTAGGCAAATACCTAATAAAACTCCTTATTTTCTAATAATTATTTCATATCATATGAGTCTAACTACAAAGCATTCCCTATTTCAAAAGAATGACGATTGATTTCTCTTAACAAGTTGTCTTTGAAAGTGTCTTGCAAGCAGCAATGAGACCACATGCATTGATGTGCGCCCATCAATCTTTTTGAAGCAATGTTTTAGAATCATACCTGAAACCCGACCTAGATTAGTGGCTAGGTTGGATCAACCTAGTTGAACCATGGGTTAACCCAGACTGACCTAGATGATTACATCATCACCTAAATTTCTTTTAAAAGAGTCCCCTCATATTGCAACAAAAAAATTCATTTAAACCTATTCAAAATTTCACTTAAACATATTTGTCCATTCAAAATTTGTTCATTCCAACCTATTTCAAAAAGTAATCCAGCATTCCAAATTTCCAATCTAACACTACAACAAAAAGGACTATTAGCGATGTTTTTGCTCAAAGCGTCACTACTGGCTTTTTAAATGTCACTAAATGCATCGATAAAAATGTAATCACTATTGCTCATTAGCGACACTTATGCCAAAGCATCGCTAATTGTCTACCATTAGCAATGTTTATTTTTGCATCACTAATTTTGTCATTTTGTGAAGCATCGCTAATAGTAAATTATTAGCAACGGCTAATTCTAAGTGTCTCGAATAATTAATTATTAGCGACACTTCATAAAGCGTCACGAATATAAAAAATTCCAAAAAAATAAAAACATCTTATTAGCGATGTTTGTCTATTTGTCGCTAATAATAAAAATAAAAAAATTTATTTGAAAAATTAATAAAAAATAATATTTAGCAACACTTCTAAAAAATGCAGCTACAAAATTTATTTAAAAAAAAAATTGTGTATTAGCGACGCTTTATAAAACGTCACTAGTATATAAAAATAATAATAATAATAATAATAATAAAATCGTCATTAGTAATGCTTTTGCAAGTGTCACTAGTAACTTTAAAAATTTTATAAAAAAATAAGCGCAGCTAATATATTTTATTTTATTTTATTTATTATTTTTAAAATATAATAATATAATAAAAAAATTCTAAAAAATATAAATTAATTTCTTCCTCCTCTCTCTCACTTCTTTCTTTCTCTCTCTTCTCTCTCCCTCCCCTCTTTCTCTCTTCTTTCTCTCTCTCCTCTATCTCTTCTCTCATCCTCTCTCTACCCTCTCTCTCCTCTCTCCTGTCTCTTCTCTCTCTTCCTCTCTTCTCTCTCTCATCTCCTCTCTCTTTCTTTATGTACTATCTCATTTCTCTCTTCTCTCTCTCCTCTTCACACTCTCTCCTCTCCTCTCTCTTTCTTTATGCATTCTCTCTCCTCTTTTTCTTCTCTTCTCTCTCTACTCGATCTCTCTTTATTCACTCTCTCTCTACCGTATGTCTCTTATTTTAAATTATATTTTAAAATTAATAAAAAAATTAAATAAAATAGATTAGTGACGCTTGTAAAATTGCGACACATATGCACATGTGTCGCTACCATAGGGTAGTATCGACGCAATTTCATAAATGTTGTGAATATATTTTATTTTATTATTTTTAAAATATAATAATATAATAAAAAATCCCAAAAAATATAAATTAATTTCTTCTTCCCTCTTTCTTCTCTCTCCCTCCCCTCTTTCTCTTTATCTCTTCTTCTTTCTCTTCTCTCACTCTCTCCACCCCCTCTCTCCTCTCTCTCTTCACTCTCTCTTCTCCTCTCTCTCTCTTCACTCTCTCTTCTCCTCTCTCTCTCATCTCTCTCCACTATCTTCTCTAGATCTAGCTCTCTTCACTCTCTTTCTTGTCTTTCTCTCTCTTTAGTACTCTCTCCCCTCTCTCGTCTCTTTATCTTCAATCTTCACTCCTCTCTCTCTTTCTCCTCTTTCTCTCTCTCACACACTTGCGTGCATGAACATGAGCCTCAGCTTTGATGAGTGAGGATAAAGTACGGAAATTTTATTTATTATATATAAAAATTAATAATTTTAAAATAAAATATATTATATTTTATAAGTTTATTTCTATTTAAATATTTATTTATTATATATTATATATTTAAATATTAAATAAAATAAAATAATAAAACTATTTGCGACACTTTTAAAAAAGTGTCGCAAATAGTAGTATTATTAGCTCCACTTTTAACACAGCGTCACTAATAATTTTAATTTTAAAAAATAAAATTTATTTTATTTGCGACACTTTTTTTAGAAGCGTCGCTAATAACTATTAGCGACACTTTTATAAAAGCAAATCTATTATTAAAACTAATAACTAGTGGCGACGCTTTATAAAAAGCATCGCTAATAGTAAATTTTTTTGCGATGCTTTTATATGTGTTGCAAATAGTAAATTTTAGTGACGCTTTGCATTACGTCGCTAATAGTACTTTTTGTTGTAGTGTAACATATACAAACATGATTTGTAACATAATGATGAATCTAATCAACATATATCAAATATCAAAATAAACCACCTACATTACTCATTAAAAGTTAAGACAATTAATACTCAAACCAAGCCAATTCAAGACGGGCCAAGCAAGAGTTTGATTCAACTAGCCCAAGTTCGAGCTTTGATTTTAGCTAATTTGAGACTAGCCTCAAGTATAATAGAGCTAGCTTAACAATCATACTCCAAACCTGTAAGGATTCTCATTCTTGAACCCGTTTTCTTTTCATTTTACTTATCGGTTATTATATTGCTAACACATTTTCTAATTAATTCGGTGGTTTCGAAAATAAATGGTGTTTCTTATGATTTTAATCAAAATCAACTTTACAATTATTGGTTTTAAGTATTTTTGGGTCAAATCTGAATTTTTAAAATTTTTCTGATTTTTTTCTAATTTTCCAAAAATTAGGGTTTGGCGGGACCCCCTGTGGGCCCCACCGGCGAAATTGAGGTTTTTGGACCAAATTAACCTAAACATCAACACAAGCTTTTATAAAAAAATTCATAATTTCCCCAGGTTTAATTAGTGTTCAAATGGCAAAAATACTCATTTTTAGTCCAAATTTCTATTCATACCCTACTAGTTAATTGTGTACACCCCAAGCCCTACTATAAATAAAAAGGGCTGAGCCATTTCCATTTTGGGAATAGGCCAGGAGGAGGTGATTAAGGCCTAATTCCCCAATTAGACCCGAATTAGAAGGAGATTAAGGTATGTTTTCTTTAATCAAGCCTAAATCCTAAGTTTTCTTCTAATCCATTCTTAATCCATCATTTTCCCTTTGATTTAATTCGATTTCAAGCATCAAAATCACTGATTTACTCATTTACTTCAAACCCTACTTCTCAAAATTCATTTTTTTATGCTTAATAAACCCTAGATCTAAGATTTCTTTAAGGTTTTCAAGGTTAAACCAATTTTTAATGGAGTTTAACTTAGACACTATGTTTTTGGAAGATTTCCAAGAAGGGTAAAGGTCAAATCCAAACCTAATCAAGTGATAAGGTAATGGGTCTTTGAAATCTCAGTTTTCCTACAATAAAAATCTCGATTTTTATAGTTTATTTGGAATGGGTTTACTTGATTTGGTGCTCTAATGGTGGGATTAGTAACTGTTAATTTCTTGTCCCGATTTCTTAGGGTTTTGTCTTAATATGATATAGATTAGCTTTCTGGAAGGTATGATAGAATTTTAATGGCATTTGAGTTGTTAGATGAAGATTTTAAGTTTCATCAATGGAGTTTCGGTTTGAAATTTTGAAATGAAGAAGAAGGTCGAATTTGCCTTGTTGGTGTTCAAACGGCCTACCAGGGCAGGCATTCGAATGACAACACTGCATTTTCAAAAAATTTCCTATTTAGCCGATCGAACGGCCCTGGAGGATGTTCGAACGGCTACACAATAGAATTGACCATTGTTTGTATGTTGTTTATTTCGATGTCTCTACTCTGAAATATCATTTTTTATGTTTATGTGGAGTGTTTTGAGCCAGGGTAAGTTACTGAAAGAGCATACTATTAATGTTTAGAAGTTGTGGTGTATATTTAAAGTTATGTGAAATGGTTTGTAGTTGGATATATTTGTTGGAATTGCTATCTTGGTTTTTAAAAGCATTTTTAAATAGCACAAAGGATAAGTAGCGAATTTTTTTTCTTCTTAAATACAAAATAAACTATTCGATTAAATATCCAAGTCATGATAACTGGGGTTCACAAATACGGATATCAAATCATATGATATTATTTAACGTCTGAAAATTCATAAAGAACAACTCATCCATCTAAGTACAAGTCTGTCATCTATTTGAAAATAAATAACAAGTTGACTCTCACGCTAAAGGTACACTTACGTACCCGAGTTGCAGACATGAAGAAACTTCATCCTACACACATCAATCTTGGTTTCACTCGTTGTCGCCTAGAAAACCTGCAACAATGCAAACCAAACAACAACCACAACCACAATGGAGCATCTCCGCCTTTATGAGAAGAGCTTCCAAAGGACAAAAGGTTTTATTAATATTATTTGGATCATGCCAACATCACCCGATGTTAGTTGCCTACATACTCATCAGACAACATCTCTAATGTTTCCAACAAGATCGAATCCAGACGTAGTTCTGCCTAGAAACTACTCTATCCTAATAAGCATAACACCACACATGCAATGCTTAAGTATATTTAACCTACATTTTAGTAAATCATTTAATCGTTCCACTTGTCTAATTAACAAACAAGTTATTAATTATCTCACAACTCTTGTTCGACAATTAATACTACCAAATCTGTAACTCAGAGATGACTCGCCCCTCGAGAAATCTCTAAACAAAGTACTCCAACCTTGGAGTAGACTGCTTAACAACAGCTTCACCCAAATCCCCAGGGCTCTCAATAGCCTGCCACGAATCTGGAGAAGAGGATCTCAACTGTGCTCATGGACACAGATTGGCAAGAAGCACAAGCCTTCCATGATGCTCATACAACTCTGCTTTTCGTACGTACTAAATAGTCCTGAGAAGACCTGCGGGAGACCCGCGGTAAAGACCCTTTGGTCAATACCCAAACTGTCGTGGCGATGAAGAAGCATATCGCAATCTCCAGCATTATCCATAGAAGCCTCAGGTCTTTATGACCATTGACTCTGCCAAACATCTGAACTTAGACTAGATTATTTTCATCCAGTCAAAGTATCCACTCAACCATTTGGATCTTTTTCACCTTGTGAATCGACCCAATAAATAGCTCATCCATTGAGCTATGACTCAAAGAACATCTCGTAACCATCTTCAGTTCATTAACCAAGGTCAAATTCTATGTCAAGGCCCTGTTCAATCCATGAACCGGTCCCAAACCCTATTGAGGGTATTTTAGTCTTTATCTTGATTAGATATTCTCCCTCTAAACCAACAGCAACCCATGTCTCTTGATTAATCTTAATTAATCTTAAGTTACTGATATGAATCAATGCATCAATATCAAAAGCACGCATCATCATAAATAACATGCAATCATACAAATGTATAAATAATAAACGAAGGCCCATTGCATTCATTTGCAGGGCTAGGGCTCGGAGAATTTAAGCCCGAGAGTATAAACAACTCTAGCGCATCCTGTGAGTTACATATATGACACTCTAGTCGATCGGTGCACTCGGTTGTAGACACGTGAAATACACTGTTTTAAACTTGAGAATTAGGGTTTTACCCCTTATTTCCCCATGACACTATGACCTGTCAAGGTCTTCGTGTCACTTGCTGGTCACACCCCTTTCTTTTGAAGTCATTTAACATCATTCTAGGGCACTCTAACGCTCGGTTGCTAGGTTATCCGTTTTAGCGAAAATAAAACATACTGCCCCCTAAGGACATTATGGTAATTCCACCACCCCTCCCTTGGTTCATTCTACTCATTTTACTGCCCTTCTATTAATTTAAGTCATTGACCTCTCACAAAGCTCCACTCTCAGACTGACCCGCGCTTCCATTCACACGAAAGTGGGCGGGTCCACTCTAAGGGGTATTTTTGTCATTTGGTTTAAGGCCTTAAAGACATCTAATGGGTCCAAAATTCAACACAAGGGTACTACTGGCCTTCAAGGACTCTGTGTAATTTTCCTGGCGTGTGACGGGGTCGTGAACCCCTTGAACCGACCCAGGTTTTAACTAACAATTAATTAACCACTCATTGGGATTTTTATTCACTTAGAGATGTGGCCTATAAATAGGTTACTCATTAAAATCTCATTGAGAATTTTGCCAATTTTTAAATAAACTCCTAGACCACTGACCCGGAGCCTCGAACTCGAGTAAGTTAATATTATACGATAATTTAATGAACGGGGGTAAAAATGTTATTTTATAATCTCTGGGATTTTTCCCCAAGCTGAAACTCGATCAGAATAATCCCAAACCCCTCCAAGTCCAATAATAATTTTATAAGATTTTTTTGATATTTTTAGCCCTCTAAACTGGACCCGGTTCACTCCCCTCTCTCTCTCTCTCTCTCTCTTTTTTTTAGTCGGACCGAACCGGATTAAATAGCCTGGACCGAACCAGTTCGGTTCAGTCCAGACATCATCTTCTACCTCCGATCACTTCTAACTCTGCACAAGCCAGCAGAAAACAGAGCATTGGATGCTCTGTTCACAATGGGTGGCTAATGGTCTAGAATGGTGGGTCTGGCCGCAATCTCTTTGAAATCACAACAACAACCATTACGTTTATGGAAATAAGGTGCAACACCAATCCTAAAATTCATTCTAACAGTAAATATCAAAGGAAAACTCATAAGATAACCATGTCATACTGGTTCCACCACAAAGTCATGAAACATCCACAGATACACAGTACCTTCAATCAGCCCCCACACTAGAGCACGTCTCAACACCATCAGCTGTGCTCCATGATGATGTTGTCCATCAATTTGAGTCAATAGAAACTACATCCCAACTAAGCATCACTACTCTCATCTCAGTGCTTCCTCAAAAAGTGTTGAAGAGCTTGCTAAGGCCTGTCGTTTCTATTGTGAACCGTGATATCTCTTCGTAGTAATGGCTTGCATGGCGAATCCCAGTAAACAACTTGCAAGACAAGCATAGGCTTTCCAGGGATTTCCCTATGTGCGGAGGTGGAGGATGGCTGTAGAAGTTTGATGCCACTTTCTTCATATGAAATCTCGTTGGTACCTTCTTCTCTGAATTACGAGGACCATTAGCAGCACCTTGCGAAGTCCCATCTACATCAGCCATCTCAATATCTGCCATAGTAAATAGACCCTTCTCCAACGCATCTTTTTGCTCGCTATGGCAATTTTTGAAGAGCTTCGCTTCTGCTTTCACCAAAGAGATACCGGCTGAGGCTTAGTCTTGAGCTTTCTTGTGCCGGGGTCTCCGTGAACTACCCGTTGGTGCTCTACCATATGCTGCCTCTCTCCTTCTGAACCACGTTGAGCTTCCCCATGGCCGAAACTCTGGCTGCCGGACTCCCCGAACCCTAAAAGCTATCTCCCCCTCCTTAAGCTGTAATTAGTCTCTTATGCATGTACGGGATTATGGCTCCTAATCTCATAAGAAAATTGGGCAAATTTACAACATAAATGGGCCCTAAAAATACAATTTTGGAATACTAATTAATCGCGCCCACAAAACGACTTAAACGGCCCAATAGCACGTTTAATTTGGGTAAACGGGCCCTATACGATATGTTCAACTTTGAACGATCGTATCTCCCTCATCTAAACTCCGTTTCACGCGTTCTTGGTGGTGTTTCAAAGCTCTTTCCGTCTATTTTTCATCCATATATTATTCAACTACCACTTCTAACTGATGATCAAGTTATTCCCATGAGAAAATTAATGGGTCTTACACCCTAATTTCTTCGTATACGACTTCAGGAATTTAGAAAATTCTCGGATGTTACAGTGACCTTACAAGGTAGGTTTGACTTCGCATGATCTTGATTAGAATATTTTGTTGAATTCTTGTTTTTTTTTTCAATCCTACTGAGTATATTTGTGTACTCATCATCATTTGTAGTGCATGTCATGCAGGTGGATTAGTTTTACTTTTGGGACTTAGATAGGTCGTAGTAAAGAATCTTCTTACAGTTATAGTTTATCTCTTTTCTTATGTTTGTTACTTAGGCACATAAGTGTGCTATTTATTGTTGTTATTAGTCAAAATATTTCTGTGATATGCAAGTGCCAAATAGTAGATCATGTGATTAATTTAATGTGACTTAGATATTTTTAGCAAAATATGTATTATATTATTCATAAATCTTGTTTGTGAAAACTAGATGTTGTGTCCTGATGTGTTTTGATATTTATAAAAAATTTATTAATTAATATTAAATTCCACTGCAACATACACAAGGTTTTATGACACATTTTGTCGTTTTCAAATATTGAGTACTAGAAAGTCTAGAATCTCTTAAATTTTACTTATTTCACAATCCATACACCTTATGGGATGGGGGAGTATACACATACTATAGCGAACATTGGATCTCGTGATGATCTCACTCACTTTGTTAAGTCATTCAAAAGATAGATTTTTCTAGCTTCCCCTTCCCGCATCGGAGGGATCACCATATCCAAGATTCAATGAGAGACGATAATGGTTAGGAACAATTAAATATACCCATATGTTCCTGAGGAGCACACAAAAATATTATGTATTACTCATTTCTTACCCTAGGAAAGAGGGGGGTGGTGTCTTAAATTACTTACTATGCAATGAAAGCAGAAGAACATGTGGGATAGACACTATTAAAGGATTTAAGTATGAAAATCAATATATCAATGTTATGTATCATCTCATGCAATACTATTAGATGTAAATAATGTTGCAAGGTCAAGAATAGATGAGTGATATCCCCAACCAGGAATTACCCTAAACACTCCCATAGTATCAAATCAGGTATGTCCATGTGCACGTTGCTCACCAGCTAGGTTGCACTTGCCGTTTGGCTGATCCTAGATCAAAAGAGAAAGTTTACTTAAAGAAAGAATGATATTATCATGGTTTCAAGAGGGAGACCCAAAATCAATGTGCTCAAATAGCTTCATCTGAAACTTAGGAAAAAGTTTACTATGAGTATTTGTGTTAACTTTCAATGTTTTTGTTTATGCACTTTACATGTTGTCACTTTAATGTTGGTTTACCAGATTGGGCATTCAAAATACTTTTCCTTAGAAAACATTCTTATCCATGTATGTATACCCATACACAATATTTCAACACAGGTTTTAGCAATGGAAACATCTCAAGTGGGAGAAGGTCAGTCCGATGTTCTTATACTTGCAAATGGCCAAGCGTGGGTAGCACATTCGAGGATATATCTCAACGGGGGGGTTTGGAGCGTTTGGCGTGAATAGTTATCATATTATTTTAACTTCTACTAAAAACACTTTTCTTCCTTATTTTAAGTATTTTCTTTTAAATTAGAGCTAGTAGACAGGGGCAATAAATTTTGTAACAATAATCCACTTACATGATTATGGTTTTTCTATGACTTTAGAACTATTATATTGAATATGTATTGTCTTGTTCATGTGAAACTCCTTATTCTGATTTTTTTAATTAAAAATAATTTCCCTCTTTATTTTGACTATATGTCGAAATGAGTTAAAATTTATACTCCCTCGTCTTGAAATAAGCGCCCTACTTTGAAAAAAAAGAAGTCAAAATTTTTTAGCTACTCAATATTATTTTAATAAAGCAAGTTAATAAAGGGTATTTTAGGAAAAATATACATAAAATTTATATAAGAGAGGAAAAAGTGGTTGACAACTAAGCAAATGTGATATTTATTTTAAGACAAATTATTTTTTTAAATGAGATACTTGTTTTAGGATGGATGGAGCATCATACATTCCCTCTATCCTAAATTAATAGCTCAATTTGGTTTTTTCAAAACCAAATGAAACTATTAAGAAAAACCAAATGGAGCTATTAAGGAAAACCAAAAGGAGCTATTAATTTGAGACAAATGGAGTATTTATTATTGAGTAATGCTACATTGACATTAGGTTCATACGTGATGAACCTATTTCATCATCCTGAAACCATTGATTAGATGGGTTAAAAAAATGGACCCTACTAATCAATGGTGTTTGAAGGATTAAGTAGGTTCATCACATGTAAATCCTCACATCACAAAAATATTTTTCTTTGCTATTTTTGTATTAATGATATCCCATTCTCTGCCCATAGGAATGCCCACAACTACAAACTCTTGATTAGGAAAAGAAACATGTTAGCATGAGCCATGGCTCACACATGTCAATGTGGATTGTTAGTTTTTGGTCCAATTGTGGATATTATTCAGTTAGTGTGCAGGTTTGAATCACCCACCCCCTCTATTAATGTGCATCATCAAAACTATCCAAGAATTTTCAAGTGTTTTTCATAAATTTTTCTTGATTTTCCCTTAATTTTTAGATTTTTTTGGAGATTTTCAGAATTGGGGAATACCTAGCAATTTTTGGGTTGTGCAAAAGGATTTAAGGATCCCATTGTAGAGCCAACTAGGTGGATGAAGAACCCCCAAATTTTGGGGAGTCTATGCCACCTAAGGAGTCATTCTCATACTTGAATTCATCTTTTTCTGATTCAGCCCTAACTCCTCTTTTGTTTAAAGTGTTAGACCTAACCCTAAACTTAATTGTGCCTTGGAAAACCTAGAGGGATTTGGAAGGAAAAAGGTGATGGACGGTGAGACTCCGACGGTGGTGGATCGACGACAAACTAACAATTAAGGTAAGATTATTGAATTGTCTTTGAGTCAATACAAGTAGTGTTAATTTAATATTAAGTAAGGTTCATTGTTGTAATCTAGCGTTTAATGATTGATTAATGAGAGGGTAATGAGGGAGGAGATGGGCCGCCAGCCTTCGTCAGGAGGACAACTAGCGACCACCAAACAATCACCACTTTCCGACCAATCTCCTGTCATCGGTAATTAATAATCGTGGTGCATTGGTTTGATCAGAGGGAAGAGACACTTGCATCTCCCTTCCCCATCTCCTCTTCCCGACTTGAGTGTTGGCGTTGGACTGTGACTAATACCTAGCGAGAGGAAGTCTGACTTTCCAGCTTTGCTCTTGTGATGGACGCCCTTGCCGCCAACTGATGCAAACTGCATTTCCCAGTGTCCCTCACCTCTCTTTATGAGGATTTGAGGATCGACACTTGCGGCGTTAGAAAGGGGGCAGATGGTGAGCATCACTCGACGGCCGCCGGTTGCACCTTCTACCCTCTGATGCGACTCACTTTGGTGGATTTTGTGACACCAAACTTGGGCAGAGGGCGAACACCACTGCTATCCTATTTCTCTTCCTCCCTCCGACAGTCGGTGGAGTGGAAAGGATGGGAGCCGGTGGGATGGACCGCTGGATGGGGATCAACCCAGTCACTGCTTTCTGCCAAGGTTCAAGGTGGCAAGGTCTCGTCGTCTGGTAGGCATGGAAGCTGAACTTGACATCCTCCCTATCCACCACCAGTAGAAACTGTCTAGAGGAGAAGATGTCTGGTCTATGAGTCGGACCTGGGGCTGAGCCGGTAGATCCGACCCGTGCCCAGGTCCATTGGACCAACCTAATGGGTCAAGCCAGCAACTGGGCTCACAGGGTATAGCCCATGGCCAAGCCGCTTCGGGCTGGGTATATTGGGCTGGGCCCAAGGCTCAGTTTCAAATAAAAAAAACAAAAGGGCGGGGGCTGGGCCAGCGGCTAGCTTGCATAGACAAGACCACATGTTTTCTTTTATGGGCTGGGCCTAATAAGGACAGATACAGAAGAAAGGATGAAACCATTTTTGCTTTAAAAAAAAGAGAGACCCAGTCTAGTCCATATAGTCGTAATAGGGTATATGATGTTCTATGTGATGTACATATTCTTATAATATGGTACATATAGGCTATTTTCATAATTAAGCTTAAATCTCACTTTTGTTTTGGTCTGAGCCTACCCAAAAAGTGTATTGGGCTCCATAATGACCATTTTTGGGCCTAAACCCTATAATGTTGCTTATTAGACTATCATTAGGTTGTTTGATCTTTATTGATTTGATGTGTACGCATGATTGAACTATTTGAATCAATACACTAAGATTAATCGAGAATGGTAGAGGGCTTTTGATGAGGGGTTTGAAACTTAATCAAGATAAATATTAAAATATCCCCACTAGGGCCAAGAATCGATTCGTGAAGTGAACATGGGTCTTGAACCTAGTAACTGACTTATTGATTAACTAAGGGCAGTTTCAAGGCCTTAACCTAGTATGATAAGACAAATAAGGCTGGGGTTGAGTATAAGCCTTAGTTTTATTGATGAGCTATTATTTTAGCCGTGTAGTTGCACTTCCTTATTAGAGGAAGCTATGCATGAGCCTTTGATCACCATTGATATATTCAGGATCGTTTAATGTACACATAGTCAGAGTTACTGACATCTTACTGTTTATGTGCAGTTGTGGACCATGCTCTTCCACTCTAGTGAGGTCCTTAGGGACTATATTGGAAGATTATACTTCTTAGTGGATTTTAGAGTTTCATCATTGATGTTTCCTTTGTGGGTGGCCTATGATGAGTTGTATCACTTGTTACTTAAGTTAATATTTGATGTATCTATCTATCTATGAAATTAGGCAGGTTGTTAGTTTCCCCAAAAAAGGGATTTGATTCGAATTTATAACAATATATTTTTGTGATAATTGCCACAAGTAAAACCCTAAGTGAACTTATATAAAATATAATAACATTTTAAATTATTTATTATTCTATCAGCTTACTGGGTATTTGTATACTCAGCGACTTAATTTTGTTAGTTCTTCTTAGTGAGGACATTCAAATTTAGGACGACTTAGATCTAGCAGAATTTAGTTATATTATTTTAATACATTTTAGATGATTGTAATAATGACGTGAGAACTAACTTTATTTAGTTGCATATTTCAAAAAAGATGTAAGATTTGCATTTAGATGTATGTTTTGTTATTTGTAGTTATGATCCCCAGTGGTCAGGATATTTAAATGATTAACTTATTTTGATATAAATTTTTTTCTTAATTTATCATATATATTTTTTATTAAATTTTTTATTACCGGAATGAAAATGGGCCTGGGCCACATACTCCAGCTCTACATTCAAGATTTGTCGAACGTCTTTGGTCGAGAAAGTAGAAACGAGTTGGGCCTGGTGCAATGGAAGAGCCTTTAACACCCGATTCCACATTCGTAATTCCAACCAAAACCGAGGCCATTTTTGTTAAAACCGTCATCGTCCTCGTCCCTCTCTGGCCCTCTTGCCCCTCCATGTTCCCGCTGCCCCGGTAGGTTGCACTATTGCAGAGGGAGCGACTCCGCAGTTCGCACTACTAAACACCTTACTCCTCCTCCGCTTCCGGTTCTCTCTCTCCGAAACATTCAATCCCTCTGAAAGAAAGCCTGACAAATTTCAACTTTCAAATTCCTCACCTCTCTCTCTTTCGTTTTTTTTCCTGGTTTCGTTGATGCCTCATTTCCAATCCCATAGAACCCTAATTTCTACATAAGAACCCCAGTTCGGCGGTATACTGATCTCTATTGTTGACAAATTGTACTGGGTCGTTTCTGCCACGATGTGGGTTTTGCCGGTGGAGTGTAAGTACTTGACGGAGGAACGCGTTCAGGAGTGGAGGAATTTGAATGGAAGCTTTAAGCTGCCCGATCCCGCCCCGGCTCTCCGGTTCTTGTATGAGCTCTGCTGGACTCTGGTATCTCACGCGTACTCGAGTTTGCCTATTAATTATCTTCACTATCATCCGAAATGTTTTGGTTTAGCTTAGGCAATGACTTTTGTCTTGTGATGATCGTTGGTAGGTTCGTGGGGGCTTGCCCATCCAGAAATGTAAAGCGATTTTGGACTCGGTTGAGTTCTCCGACGGGCACTCGGAGGAGGAAACAGCTTCTATGCTGGCGGATATTGTTGCTCAAATGGGACAAGATGTATTTCTCCCCCTTTCCGACCCTTATTTAGTTCTTTCGACCATTTGGAAGTTCCTTTAAAGTGTTTTTTTCTTCTAACTGTCATTTCACCAGTGATTTTGGTTTCAACATTCGAAAATGGTCTGGTTAGCGTGTGTGTTGTTTGATGAATTTACTTGTTCCCTTTCATTAAGAAGAGATGATTGCGGAGGTAAGTTATGGACGTAGAAGTATTCCGATAGAGCTTGAACTGTAATATTTATTACGAATATTAAAAGATGGAAGCTAATAAAAGTACTTTCAAACTTTTGCTTATATGTCAGCAATCTGTAAGATGCACAGCATGGAAAATGGTTAGTATAATTGGGTTCTTAACATTTGTATCTATTTGTCTAAAGTCTGGACCGGCAGGAATATCTCTTTAGCATTCAAAAATATATGGAAGAAGACAGTTTCTTCTGTAAATATCTCAAGATGGAAAAGAATGGTGGAGGTGGATGGCCATTTGATTAGAAGTCAGAACAATTAATATCTTTTTAATCAAAATATATTTTTTGTATATGTGTACAATATGTACAATATTTATTTACTTATTTTTGTATTTGTATGCAAGTAAGATCATTTGAGAAGAAACAGAAGTCGCTAATATGGAAGGAAGTGGTTGCATGATGTATTTACGTATAATATCTATGATGTTATGTCCTGAAGGGTAAAGCAATGTTGTAGAAGGGAGAAAAATTCTGGTGCCAAGTTTTCGTTATATATACACCATCATTTGATAGAGATATATATTTGAGGTGATTGTTTTTTCACTTATGACTTTATATATCTCATTTTCAGCTTACAATACTTGGTGACTTCCGTGCTCGACTTATTAAATTGGTATGTCTATGTGGTCAACTTTTGTTTCTGATATTCATATATATATTTTGTTCTTTATTTCACAATCCTTTCTGATGCGATATTTAGTTGTCATCTGTTGATAATTATAGAGGCTATTAGAGCGTAATCTAACTTCTTGTCAGTTTGTTGCGCATTCAATTCATTGACATCTTGTTGAATTCACTTTTCATTTCTTTAAAGCTGATAGAAGTCCATGTCTTAATGATTTTATTGATACTGCTGAAATTTTTTAAAGAATTTAAGGTTGTTATTGAATCCATAGCATTTAGTTCTATATGTCCTTTCCTGTCTATAAAATATGGAAGATGCATAGATAACACAGTGCAATACATTGATGACTACCCACCGAGTGCTTCTCCTGTGAATCTCTGCTTATTACCCTGGGTTCAGAAGTTTTCTTAAGTAATTCTGGGGAAAGCTGACTTTCATTAAGTTTCCGAGCTTGAGAATAAGGGTGAAGGACCAACATCAATGTTGACTGCTTGATGTAACTTATAGAAGCAATATAGATATAGAAAGAGACACGATATCTTTTCTGTGAAAATCATAACGAATAAAAAGGTGGCATCCCATCTTGGTCTCAATGGGAGATCCTACATTGAAAATCAACATGGAAACAACATAATGTTATCCTTTACATCTTATGACAGAAGTTATAAAACAATTCCATTTGTTTATTGTAACACTATGAACGGAACTGTTGAAGACTTACAGGATACTGATCTTGTAGAAATATCAGTGTTAAGAGTTCCAGAAGATGTGAGAGTTAATGTGGTAACTTGGTTTGATATACAAATAATTAACACAAAATGAATGAGGCAGTTTTAATTTTTGCAAGTTGTGGAAAGGCCAAAGACAATTCTTCATATTTGACAAGTCTTAACAGTTGAAATTATTTTTTATGTTGATGGTACAATATAACGAACTGAATAAAAATCAGCTTAGAAAAGCTCTTTAACTCCATTACTTTTTACCAGATTGCTGTTTTGTTGCTTTAGGGTTCACAATACGAGTTTGTTTTAAAGGGTGTCCATAGTTGTTGTAATGGTTGTGCAATCTTTTTGGTTTGCAACTTTTTTATGTACCACAGAGGGAAATCAGTAAGCATCCTTTGCCCCATTGGTAAAGTGTATGCGACATTCCCAGTTGTCCCGGGTTCAAATTTCTGTCGTTGCTAATTTAAACCCAGTTTTTTGTGCCCATACTAACCTCTAACCATTGTACTTTCACTGAGAATTCATGGGGAATCACTTACCTTCACCGAAACTTTCTTGGCATTTTTCATATGTTATGATATTTTCATCTCTGCTAACTTTAAGTGATTTATTATAGTAGCTTGGATTAGGCTAGTATCTCTTACCCCAAATTCTTCACTGGAAATTTTGGAGTTAATTTCATTGATTATATGTATTGTAATTATTTTAGAATTTTACAACTTTATTAATTGGCCATTTATATTAGATTTTTTTATCCAATTCAGGCAAAATCAATGGTGGAATGCACGTTGGTTCCGCTGAGGCTTTTTCAAGAGCGTTGTGAGGTGACTTGTTAATGCTATTCATATATGCTACTTTTATCTTTTTTGGATAGTTAATAAGCAATCCTTTTTACTTATGTCTCCTTTCTGGTTCATATGCAGGAGGAATTCTTGTGGGATTCTGAAATGATAAAGATAAAGGCCCAAGATTTGAAGGCAAAAGAGGTTAGCTTATCCGGATCACTGTGAATTTTGGGTTACTTATGTCTTGTGTAAGTTATAAAGTTATGTTTAGAATGTTTGAAGTAAATGGTTGGCTCTTGCAAGTATTAAAAATCTGACTATGGTGTAGGCTCTCTTTTATTTCGGATATTTCTCAACTTTGTCTTTTGTGATGTTATAAATTATAACAGCTTGGGGGGCAATTCTTATGTGTGGTTGGGTAGAATGTTAAGATAGTGATTAGATGTGTGTTAGAGAATGGGCGAAATGGCAAGCTTGTGCAAAGAGTTGAACATGTGATCTTATGCTGGGATGAGTTTTTAAGATGCCATCAAGGCAAAAGCTGCCTATAATCGGTGTTCTGTTTAGTTGAGAAGAATTGGGAATGAATTGAAAACTTGGTGTGTTGCATTTTTTTGTGTTCAAGTGATAGTAGGGAAAGTAAAACCCAGGGAAAGAGGGAGTTCTAGAAAAAGAAATTATAAATTTTCCTCTATGTGCAAAGAAATATTAAAATTTGTGTGAAAAGAAATTTTAACCAATTTGACAAAAATTCCTGAGGTTTAGTTGGAATTAAGGGGCTGCAATTTTCTCTTGCAAGTATGGTAGCAATTGTTGGATAATTTATCTGTCTATCTACATTTGTTTGTTTTGCTTGTCTGGGCTTGATATACATCTTTGTGTTGTTCCTTGGCAACTCGAGCTTTTGAGGCAATTTAGTTTCTAACATGGTATTGGAGCTAGAAGGTCCCGGTTTCAATCCCCACCCTTGCCTCTCAATATTTTGTGCACGTGCAAGCACTTGCATTTATTTAGTCATGCTTGCCCATGCAGGCAGGGGGTGTTGGATAATCTGTCTATCTTGTGTTGTTCTTTAAGAACTCAAGCTTTTGAGGTAACTTGGTTTCTAACATGGTATCGGGGCCTCAAGATCCTGATTTCAATCCCCACCCATGCCTCTATATTTCGCGCATGTGCATGTACCTGCATCTATTAAATGTGCTTGACCATGCAGTGTCTATTTTGTGTTTTTCCTTAACAACTTGAGTGTTTGAGGCAACTTGGTTATTATTGTTATGATCTATCACATCTAGTATGTCCTATAAACGATTGTTTTACAAATGCATATATGAGACTAGTGCACTTGCTACCGGACTTTTTGCAATATATTTACAAACTGGTTTCAGTGACTAGGTTTTATTATTTGATTTCATTGTGAATGAGATCTTAACACCCTGTTGCATTCTGGTGTGCACTTTTCTTTTGATTAATATATTATCTCACTATTATCACAAGAATTTTTTCTCTTTATGTGGATTCCAGGTTAGAGTAAACACTCGGCTTCTCTATCAGCAAACAAAATTTAACCTTCTCAGAGAGGAAAGTGAAGGTTATGCCAAGCTGGTGGGTGGAGATTGTGTCTTGTCTATATAATTCTTGCCCTGTTAATTGTTTATTTAGATTATTTCTTCATTTTCTTGAAAATGGTAACAAAAACCATGTTTATATTTTTTGGATAAAAAGGTCAATTGGCTGCAAATTTTTTTATTGGACTTTGTTAAATTCAAGAGTATCTCTGTTCACAATATTTGAAATTCATGTATGGCATGTAGTGTTGGAAGTTTTGCTAAAACCCTTGTTTTTTGAAATTTTTTCTTTTTCTTTCAACTTGGGACAAATTTAAAAACTATTAGATTCTATGGATTTCGTGTGATCAGTGATTCTCAAGGACAGTTTCAATAAGTTGTGGGTTGATCTTTTGTTGCTTTTGCTGGTGATTTGAATTCTTATGTAGGAATTTTTTCTTTAGAGTGAGAGAGTTCTGGTAGTTTTGAAGCTTTTTGTATCATTTATCTGATTTAGAGAAGTGTTATTTTAATTTAATAAAGAAAAATCCTCTGGTTCCTCATTTTGTTAGGAAATAATTTTATGACCACAGCCTTTTGATTGACCCGGTCAACTGGCCGGGGTAAAAAATACCTTTTCTTGTAAATTAGGAAAGATGCTAGCAAAACTAAGAACCAAGTATAATACGAATTTTAAGATTAAAGAGTGTCATTTTTTTTTTTCTGATTAAAGTGCTGTCTAACCCTTTCAAATTAAAAGAAAATTATGGTCTGTGTGTCCCAGTACACCATTCCGGAGTTGTCTGAAAAGCAAATTCTTGTGGTGTCCATAGAAATAAGACACAAGCAGATGGTTGCTTATTTTTGGTGAAATGAGTTATCTAAGAATCAAAGTGTCCACCTTCATCACCAGAACTAATTGCTCTCCTTACCATATTGTATGTCAGGGTGAGCTGCTCCATCTATGTGAGCTGTTTGAGATGCCAAAATTTACTGTATAGATATATGCTCATTTGCTATGTGAGTAGCTTGAATGGAAAGATAACATATTGGTCTATTTAGGGGTTGTTTGTGTATGGAATTTTTGCAAGATTCCGTTCATTCCGCCCCAATTCTAGCTCAAATTATCAGAATCATGTTTGTGTGTAGAAGGTGGGCGGAATTAAAAATTTCTCCCGAAAGTTAATTCCAAGCCGTTTCGAGCCGAAATCAACTAGAATCACTGAATCACCTAATGAGGTAATTCCGTCGATTCCGGCTCCCAACCTCATATCGATTTGAGCCTTGTACCATATAGGTGGGGCCCATTTTAAAAGTTCAAAATTACCTACCTTCGTGGGATCTTGCTTGATAGAGCTCGAATTTAGGAGCGTAATAGTACCAAGAACGTAAATATCTGAGTTGGGGAGAGAGAGTTATATTAGTTTTAAGTTTTAAAATTGCTTTTGACGCGACATTCGATTTTATTCTAAATTTTTTTATTACCAACTGTAATTCACATTTGGTGGTGAATTTTTGGAATTAATTCCAAAAAATTCCACTTCCCATTCTAAAAAATCCAACACCCAAACAACCCCTTAGCCTTTAAAGTTTGAACTAAAAGATAGCTTATTGGTCTATTTAGCCCTTAAAGTTTGACCAGTAACATGAGAGTTCTAGGCTTCTAGCAATCCTTTTCATCCTTCATTAGTAAGTTATGTGTTTAAGATTTATTGATCAATGGCTTGATGCTTAATGGCTGGTTCTATGGGAAGCAAAGCACACTTTTGCCCCTTGGCAAAGGTGTTTGGTACTGACTCAAATTTGTTGAACTGTTGTATTTGCAACGATGTGTCTCAGGTGTCCCATAATTATGCTCTAGTCACTATTGGGAAAAGAAGTTCTTTTGTAGAAAAGGGAAGTTTATTTGGATTACTCTTTAATTGACATGGATTATACTGCACTTTTGGCTTCCGTAGGTTACTCTTTTGTGTCAAAATTGTCCTGAAGCATCAACTCAGAAGAATTGCATTGCAACAATTAGCACAATTAAGGTTGTAATGAAACACGTTTTTTATCACATGTATAATATTGTTATTATGTCTTATTTTTAGTTTGTTATTCTTAATCATAAACAGCTACCTTGTGCAGTCATTGATTGGTCACTTCGATCTGGACCCAAATCGTGTTTTTGATATTGTAAGTCCGTCCATTCTTATTCTCCTTTTCTTTAGTCCCATCTTCTTTATATCTTTTCTCTAGTTTACAACATCTTTTGTTTGTTTTTTGGAAAGGAAAAGGTTTTTCTTACCTTTCTTACCAGTCATTCCCATTCTGCCCATCTGGCTGGTTACACAAGCTGATATAACCATGAGGTAAAGTGTTATGTATGTGCACCCCCCTGTTTGCTAGCCGCAGTGACCGCAAGGGGATGATGCGTGGCCATGGGTCACACACATGGGTCCACACATCGCAGCAAGCAGACAAACGGGGTGGGTGGAGGGGGAAGTGTACATGGCATTACTGAACCAGGAGAGTGAAAAATGTCATGTTTCATGTTAATATAACAATATGGCATTTACTATCGATGTCTTTACTATAACATGAAACATATCATTGTAAATAATTGCTTGATTAAATGGGGTCAATTTGGTTTCATGTGGGTGATTTAAACAAGTCACGTGTTAATTTGTTTAATTAAGGATAATGATTTTCCTACACCACTTTCTGTACAGCAGTACCTTACACCAAGTTTTGATTGGACAGAGAAAAGTGGGTTTTCTTATTGTCATGTGAGATCCACTTTTCTCTGTCCAATCAAAACCTGGTGTAAGGTTTTGTTGGACAAACAGTGGTGTAGGTTTATCAACATCCATTAATTAACCACTTAGTTGCCAAAAAATATGCCTGTACTTGGTTGCCATGACTGATGATGACATTCCTTGTTGAGGTTGAGTCAAGATGGGTGACTTTCCTATGTACCAGGTTTATTGGGTGACTATGGTCTTCCCTATTGCCATCTATTTTTTACCTGTTGATGTGTTGGATCAGGTTATTGCATAATTTTAAAGCTGTTAAGGGATGGACTAACTATATTAACCATATTCAAACTGCCCTGCACGTGCAAGCATTACTAAACATTGCATGTGAACGCACACATCGCGCAGGGAGGGGGGTGATGAACCTACAACCTTGTCCTTGGGTACCATGTTAGTTAGCCCTTTCACAGTTTGGGATCCTGAGCAGAAAATCCAATCTATAGTATACTTTTATTACAAAGCAGTAGAAACGGACAATCATAGATACTTTCTTTGATACCAATTTAATATGCTAGTTAAGAATCAGGCTCAGCTAATGAATTCTGCTTAACTAAAAGTTGTAGTGTATCTAGTCAGGTGGTGGTTGACAAGATTTAAGAGGTGTCTTTGGACATCATCCTGTCTTTTTTATTTTTGGCTCGGTCATCCTGTCTTTTTATTTCTTCGATGAAGTTTTGTGTTATCTGCTGCTTTCATTTAGTTATTACTTATTAGCACTTGTATTGGATTTTATTTTGAATGCATCAGGTTTTAGAGTGTTTTGAACTTCAGCCAGATAATAAGATGTTTGTTGACCTGATACCACTTTTCCCCCGGGTATGAAATTAATGGAATCTTTCAGTTAGTTGGAATATGCGTTTGATTGTCAACATTTGCAGCTTCTGATTTTGACTAAAGATTGTTTGTATTTATATTTTCATGAATTTTACAGTCTCATGCTGCTCAAATTCTTGGCTTTAAGTTCCAGTATTACCAGCGAATGGAAGTAAACAGCTCAGTACCATTTGGTCTGTACTGTCTTGCAGCTGTATTGGTTAAAGAAGAGTTTGTTGACCTTGATAGCATGTGAGTTTTCTTGCTATTTTAATTCTGGAGATACTTTCATTCTTTCTCTGGGATATAAATCTTTGTTTCCCCTCCTTATATTTTCATACCCTTTATTGAACTGATTTGGTCTAATCAGTTCTCGCACAATGCCAACATTTGTTTTCTCCTTGATATTTAGATGTGGAATTCGAGTTTGTAGTAGACTGTGGATGCTTGTGACACAATTAGTGTCTGTTGTTAATAGTTTTCAAATGCTTATTATTTATGAATGAAATATCTCTCCTGGAGTAGCATGTTGGGTTCTTTTGAAGAGAGGAAGCCATGATCTTATAAAAATAATTGCAGATGGGCTGTAATAAGCATCAATTATGTTATAATTTTTTGGGTTTAATCTTGGTGGAAGTAAATCTGAACATGGTGGATGATGCGTTTGCGCCTTTTTTGGGGCTTGCCTTTGGTTTTCTATATGTTAAGGGACCACTGGAACTCTTGATGATTTCTCATTGTAGTTTTTCCCATTTAGAATTTTGTTTTCTGTAATGGATATGGACATAAACTTCTTTTTTTAAAGTGAAATTATGGAGGGGCTATGATTCTTCTTCCCTCAGTGTGATCTAAGATATTGCCCTATAACTTTTTGGATCTCTGATAATAAGTGCATCTAATGAGACATGTTTTATGGGGTTTAATCTTCATCTTTTGTGGAGGCTTGCATTTCCTTTTTCTGAAGGGTGTATAATGGTGCTTCTCCCAATGGAAAAAATTGACGCTGGGAGAAAATAGAAGGCCCTGAGGGCAGTAGTTTATTTCTCCGGTATACATCTAAGAAGGGTTTTCCAGTCTGATTCTTTCAATGGCAATAAAGATAAAACCCTTTATTTTTAGGGATTTCTTCGTCAAGTTAATTCTATTTCAGTTGGTTTCTTAGCTTGAGGTGTCTTTTGTTCTCGAATTGAAATTTGATTCCGCTATTACTTTCTGGGCCGATCAAGCTTGGTATAAGGAGTTGATGTGTTGAATATCGCCACATATATGATATATGATCATTTTAAAAAAGGTATTGGCTGTAGTATGCTTTGCACTCAATGGCCATAACTAGTTGAGGAAGAGGCATTTGGCCCCTGGATAAGTGAATTATATGATAACAGCACACTACATGACGGAATTGATTTATCAGATGCAGCTGGCATACGAGGCTTGGTTAAGTCATATCAAAGCATGTGATGTGTGGATGAGCGTGGCAGGGTTATTTTCTTGGAACTGTGGATGAAACACTTGGTTTCTGATAAAAGGGCATGATTTGTGAAAGAATATTTGTATTGCTCAGTGGTGTGAAATGAGCCTGCATGATCTGAAGATTATGAGAGAACAGATCACAGGAATTGTGATTGTGCGCGAAGCCACTTTGGTTTTATTTCTTAGAATGAAGCATCTGTGCTGGGAGCTTCTGCAAAGATTTGGTAGTTGCCAATGTACGATTAATGTCTTATACTTCTCATTGCTATTCTATGTTTATGTGATATTGTTTGGAGCTGTTTGCTATAGGAGGCAAGTTCTTTGTATGTTAATCTTATGATGAGGCTATGTTGGAGGTCCACGGGTTTACTTTGTAGATGCCTTTTCATTGGGTGGTTGTGCATTTGTGATTGTAATATCATTAAGTGGCGAGGACAAACCATTTTCGTAAGTGTTGTAATGACATCAATGATCATGACGTAAATTGATTCTATTTTATTTGGGGTTATCTAAAGGCATCTGAACCTGCTGTTTACTTTCCAAATAAAATATAATTTATTACCTGTTCAGATGCCGTATGACCACTCCTTTTTCATATTTACAATGAATCCTACTGCAATTAAGAGTTTCCGTATGTGTTTAGATGCCAGATGGTGCTAGATAACCCCAAATAAAATATAATTTATTTATTTAGGTTTCCATGTCGTAAATAAACTGTCCACCACTAGTCTGCCATAGGATTGATGCATGGATTTTGACTGTGGATATACTATTTGTTTCAGTTGTGCTCATTTACTCCCCAAGGACGAAGAGGCATTTGAGCATTACGAAGCATTTTCAGCAAGGCGGCTTGATGAGGTTATTCTCTTGAAGTTACAATTGATGTCTGATTTAGTCTATGCATGTCATGTATTGAATTGGGCCGGATAACTATTTTGTATTGTGTTTCAAATTGACATGTTTGTTTATATTAAGTGATTTTGTGACAACCTGTGAACTCATATCTTATTGTTGTTTCCATTCTTTACTTTTTCCTGGTTTATGCTGTTTTATTGGCTATTCCTTTGTACTTCAAGTGTAAACTGCTACTCATCACTATCTAATGTACTTAAATGCTCTATAATTTTGTAGGCTAACAAAATTGGTAAAATAAATCTTGCCGCCACGGGGAAAGATTTAATGGATGAAGAAAAACCAGGTGATGTAACAATAGATCTATTTGCTGCCCTTGATATGGAAAGTGAAGCTGTTGCAGAGCGGTTATCTGAGCTTGAGAGTAATCAGAACTTGGGCTTGCTGTGTGGATTTCTCTCAGTGGATGACTGGTAAGTTAAAGAGTCTTAAGCAAGTCTTGGATATGTAGCGTTATGTTTGAGGCCGGTTGTTTTTATTCTGTCATCTCATTTTGAAATATCTGGTTGTGTCTGATGGCACTATTTAAATGTAGTTTTATGTTTAATGCTACATTCTTTTGTGCAACTTGATCCTGAACATGGTGGTTTATTTCTTGTGGAAAGATTATTTGAATATGGTGTGAGCCCTCTGGGCATGCAGAAGTGCCTACGTATAAGCATTAACAGCCTTCAAAATGGATAACATCTTTGTATGGGTGCCATCTACACCTCTCTCTTCTTGGAAGTCTTTATGGATGTAGCAATCTTAAATAGTCGTGTTATTTATGAATTATGGCCATCTTTCCTTTTCGAAGCCAACTACTATGTCAGTCAGCTAAAGTATTTTTTTTATGGTTGATACTTAGGTATCATGCGCACATATTGTTTGATCGGCTCTCTCCTCTTAATCCAGTTGCACATATCCAAATTTGTCAGGGTTTGTTTAGGTACAGTCTTGAGCTTCACATCTATTATTGTTTAATATGTTCGTATTTGGGATATTGATATCTGTTTCATTGTTGGAAAATGCAAAATTTAATCTAATGTTATGGATATATTGATTTTTAGCTGGTTTTTAGTTTTTTCTGTTGACTAGAAATCCATACAAAATGAGTTCAACTATACAGTTTGATTTTGAGACTTTTTTTATTCTTAAATTTTTTTGGCATTATTATTAGGGGATCCAAAATGGAATGGCAACCAAACAAACAACAAAACTGAACCAAAACTTCCACACACATGCAAGTGTTATTAAATGTGTAGATGCTGGTATGGGAACATGCAGATGCAGGGTTGTGAATAATACCCAGAACCTTCTGGCTCTGCTACCGTGTGAGGAACCAAATCTTGTAAAACCTTAAGATGTTAGGGAAAGGATCAACATTGAATAAGAACCAAACAGAACAATAAAAGTGTTCTTTTTGAATTAAATTTTGAAATATTTCCTTCTGTTTTGTTTTGATAGTGCACAAGATTAGGACCTTTTAAATGGTAATTTAGAATAACATTTTCTGAATTTTCTCTGTTTTATTCATCCAGGGTCATTGAAAAAGCAATCTCTTTGGCTTATGCTGATTTTTGTCAATTCCATCTGCAAGGAGTTGGTGGTGATACAATAGAAGCAAATAACTTTTTGCAGAGTGTTTTAATCAATCTTCCTCGAGAATTGTTCCAGATGCTTTCATCTGTTGGACCATATCTTCACCGTGATACAATACTTTTGCAGAAGGTGCATTTAGCCAGTTATACTGTTGATGTTTCTTAGAATTGTTGGTGGGATCATGGTACATAATATAGTATATACTTGTTCAAAGAACCTTCTGCAGGGTCAATGAAGCTGGTTGCTTGTCTCCTAATAAGTTTTTCTTGGCTTTTGACTCTCTTGAATCACAAAAGGTTTGCAGAGTGCTGAGAGGGTACTACCTGTCTGCCAAGGAACTTGTTCGTAATGGTTCAGATTTTCCTATTGCCCCTGAGATAGATAATTGTGGTGGAAAAGACCATCATCTTCATTTTAAAGAAGTTCGGATGAGGGTTGAGGAAGCTCTGGGAACATGTTTACTACCTTCTTTGCAGTTAATACCTGCAAATCCTGCAGTAAGTCAGGAGATATGGGAGCTACTGAGTCTCCTACCATATGAGGTTATCCACCAAGCCTTTTGATTTTCGTAGTATCAGAAATTTAAATTATGAAATTTGAATTGAAATAGCATCCTCATATGATTAGGTTCGCTATCGTTTATATGGAGAGTGGGAAAAAGATGATGAGCGGATTCCAGTGGTTCTGGTGGCAAGACAAACTGCAAAGGTAACCGGTTGCATTTTGCGGAGCTGTGTGATTCTGTTTGAATGTGTATTTCTGTTGCAGTTATCCTGTTATGATATTCCTTGTGATTATTATTCTGGCATGGAGTGCCTTATTAGGGTTTGCAGATTGTGATGGGTACAGATAATGGGTACAATGTCATGCACTATAGCTTAACTCTATAGTTTGGACTTGGCAATATGCAAAATCCCTACTTGCCACCGTTTATTGTGAAAGTACTTTTATGTGCACTCTTGATGCCGAGAAATCTTGGAAAAAAGTTTTAAGTGCTTTTTTGGGTGTTTGGGTCTGTTTGGCAAATTTTTACTCATAAGTATAAAGATGAGCAGAAAGGTTTGCGGACTATGAATTATTGAATGTGCGGCATCAATTCCTTGACTGGATAAGTTAATGACACAACCTAACCTTTCATCACCCTCTGTCCCCTTCTGTTTTCCCATTTTTCTTCTCCTATTTTCTCTTACTGTTTCTATAAAGGTAACCTTATATTAAGAAATTTTCCGCTTGTTACACCTAAGTCTTAAATTTCCACAATTGTTCATAAGGAACGAACACAAAAGCCTTTTTAACTGGAACTGCTTGGAACACGTGGTAATGAGAATTTGAGGAAACTTTTGGCCATGATAAAAAAATATGAAATTGGTATAAGCCGAGAAGGCAGCTAAGCTCAACGTATGTATAAGCTAAATTTTGGTATGTACAGGTTCTCTCATGCCCTAAAAAAAGTACGGGCTCCTCTCTCTCTCTCTCTTTTTTTTAAATGTGTGGGATTTTTTTCACGGACTCAGCTTTTTACTGTTGTGCCTTTTCTGCTGCTTATCTTCGTGCAGCTGGATACTCGGAGGATTTTAAAGCGGCTTGCTAAAGAAAATTTGAAGCAGCTAGGTCGCATGGTGGCTAAACTGGCTCATTCGAATCCAATGACGGTACTCCGTACCATTGTCCATCAGGTTAGTCTAAAAGTATTTCATGGTAGTTTTATGCAAATCAAATTGATTTTGTATCAAAATTATTGAACATAAAACAAGCTAAGAATTAGTTGTCAGCAACATATTTCTTGGTTTTGATTTTGAACAGTAACAATTTGCTGATTAAAAGTGCCATAGAAGGTGCAGAATGTGTGAGACCTTATGATAGTTGAATGATGGTTTTTTCATTTCTGTTGTTTCCCATAGTTCTCAAACGCTTATTTTGAGCCCCTTGCTTTGCATAAAATGAATGTGTGATGTTCCCGATTTGCATATCTTGTCATATCATTACAATGTCTGGGGGCTTATTGAATTGTTAGAACAATTTTTTTACATGAAGAATCAAATTATATGATGAACATTCAATTAGATTCATTGAAATAGATCATGTAGCAGAGGATCGGGTCTAATTATTAACTATTACACAACTTGTGTGACAGTGGGTAATTGGCTTTATAGTCTTTCCTTTTCATGTTAATTAATTGTACGCGGAAGACTCTTGACCAACTAAACTGCATCCCGTTCCAATTGTGAGGGCTAACATCATTGTGGTTGTTGTTACCTATTATGGCTACCTAACAAGCCCTTTTTCTAAAGAGAAAAGCTGATTAATTCTGTGATTGGTTTTTGTGGTGCTAAACTGGCACAAAGCCTTCACAAGGTTTTTTTTTGGGTAACTGAATTTAGGTAGCATTCTATCATTTTCATGGGATATCTTGGGTATATCTAACTGGCTGTGTGAGTTCCAATTTCCATCTATAGTAGGTTGGCAAGGTTTTTTTGGGTCTTTCTTCACTATGCAATTTCTTTAGACGTCTGAAGATATGATTGTAGATAATCTATAATTAATATTGTGGAATGTATTTGATTATTAATGAGTGCATCATATCCCCTCTGGACACTGTGAAATGTGGCTTCCATTTCCTTGTAGACATTGAGTTTAGTTTGTTATGGAATCAGGTGATAAGTGTTAAATAGAAGTTGAATTTTAACTGCCATATGCAGATTGAGGCATACAAAGACATGATTGCACCTGTAGTTGATGCTTTCAAGTACTTGACGCAGGTACTCGCTCCCTACCTTTCCCCCCTCTCTCTGTCTCTCTTTCTCGACTGAGCTTATAAAAAGAAATAGATGGTTGATCTTTCTCTTCTTTGTATGCTATTTGATTAAGATTTTATTTTTTGAGATCTGAAGGTTTTCTTGTAATAATCTTACCCTTGCAGTTTGTTATGACAAAGAAAATGTAGTGGTTATAGTTTAAAATGTAAGTATTTTGCATGTCTTATTGATCATTAGGTATTTTTTTTCCAATCAGAATGTAATTAAATGTTTGAGTTCTGTTATATTATTTGACACATAGGAAATACGTGGAAAGGGAAATGAGATATAATGAAAATTGGGAGGTGCATTTCTGGCTGAAATGTCTAATATGTTGTACTAATTGGCTAGTTGGCATCCTGGATAATATCTCTTGAGACGACTAGCCACTATTTTGTGATTTTAAGAAGCAAGGCTAAATTTTTTTTGTTAAGGGCTTTTGTATCATTATTCTAGTAATGAAAGTTTAAAATCCTCAATTTAAAAAGGTAAATTGCACTTTCTCCCCTTGACCTATGGTGAAAGTGCATATAAACCTGGCCAAGTATGAAAACCTGGAGATAACCCTTATCTTGTTAAATTTTTTTTTCCTACTTCTTATACTGCACCCCTCCGATCTCCTTCCTGCCTCCATCTTCACATTTCACTGTGCCTCCTTTCCATTTTCCAGTATAAAAACAGAAATGATGTCTTCTACATTTAGTGGCGTGTTCACAGATAAAAAAACTAGTAATAATTACTTAAAGAGTCCCATCCTCTAGGTCTGCAACTTGCACTCATCTCTTCTGCCATCATTACGAAAACAACACATGTAAAAAAATCCGTGGAACTTAGAGCAGTGAATCCTCTGATCTCTTAACCGAGGGACTTGGTTCCCGTCTGCCTCTCATCCATACAATGTCTTCCCCGCCTCCCTCTCCTCCCCCATCCCAATCTTCTCCTCTGTTAGAATATTTGCTCCTACTTTATTCCAAGTCTTTAGTACTGTATTTCTATTATTGAGGGTAGTTTAGTCTTCCTAATCTTTATTTCTGATTTGCCAGCCCATTACTTAAGTGAGGGCATATTAGTCCATTTGTGTAATTGGTGGCCCCTAAGCCTATTAGTGGCTTGTTAACCTCTTTAGTCTGTACGACTCTTTCTTCAATGAAATAGAACTTCATCTTCTTCTTCCTCAAAACCCTAGTTCTAATATCCTCCATCTTTCTCACCAGATTGAGCAGCAATTCTCCACTGCTCAGCCATATGACAAAGTTCTCTGAAATTTGCCGAAACTCAGATAAGTGCTGAAATGGACCTTGGGCGAAATTCTCACCTAACTTTTTGATCTTGAAATTATCGCCGTTTTGGGTTCATCTCAACTTTTTTTTTTAAAAGCTGGTTTAGGAGGGTTTTTGGGATAAGGGTTTTATTAATGGGTTAATTTTTGGGCCTCACAATACTGATTTAATCTCCTGGAAAGTTTCCCCCGACCCCCTTGAATGTTCAGGCTCTCCTGTAGCCCTTCCTGCACCCGCCTTGGCCAAATTTTTCCTGATTTTTCTGCAAATTTTCCTGAACCAAACCTAAATGACTTTAATCGAATTTAAGCTGAATCCCAAATTTGTCACTATCCTCTCAGCCTCCTCTTGACCTCCTTCCATGCAGAAGGCAGTTGCAACACCCTCTCCTTGCAGGCCCTCAGCTGCTTCAGCACGTGGACCAATTCAACCATGTTGCCAAACTTCAAAGGAACATTCTTGGGAGCAACTCTCTTTAGGTGAGCACATTCCCCTCCCCTGTAACCTCAGGTCCTCAGCATCTCCCCACCAGTCCATTTTCTTGAAAACAAGCACAATCCAATGCTTTGCCATATCTTCGAATAACTCACCGTTGTATCAAATCTGCATTGGGAAAAGCTAATGCATGAGCCAGCGGAAAGCAAAGTTCTTGTGACGCTTGAAGCATATATGAACTGCGCAAGTTCTCTGGCATACCAGATCTGGCCGACTGAGCCAGCTGCCATGGGCTGGAATCAACCTGGAAGGTGGAGAGTTTCTTCTGCGGGTGGAAGGGCAGATGCAAAGCTGGTCCTGCAGGATGAAGGTGGAAGACATGGTGATTGTGGCAAGGTGGGGAAGGGGAGAGCACCTGACGGGGGATACTGTGGGGTCTGGTGCAAGCGGCATCACCAGTGACGATGTTACTGTTACTGCTGCTGCTCCAGTGGTGGTGGCAGGGGGGTGGGGTCTGGTGGATGGGAGGCTCAGTGCTTTGCAAACACATTGTGGAAGGAGACAATAGGGGTAATTTATGAATTAAAAAAATAAGTTATCTACATAACTTTGAGATGGGGTTTATGTACAGGTTTTGATAGGTGGTGGGCATTATGTGCATGTTCATCATAGGTCATGGGGGTTATGTGGAGTGTGTACCCTTTAAAAAATTACTTGTTTATTATGATTTTAGGTTAAATGTCTACTCTAATCTTAACAACGATTAAAAAAGTGGCAACCTTCTTTTGTTTGCAAAATTTTTCTGGTTGATGCCTGAAAATTCATGCATTAAGTAAGAAAATACGAAAAGTATTGTTGTTCATTCTTGTTCATGTAAAAGAAGATTTGTATTTGGTCTTTTCATAGTCAGCTGGAAGCCTGGAACTGGTTGAAGCAGTTGAATTAGACAGTTCATTCTGTAGTCGTGGCTTTCCAAACCAATTCTTTTTTGTAAACCAACTGAAGCTGAAGATTTGATGACTTAATCAGGTTGAAACTGCCAGAGTCAGATTAAATTGGCTGAGTGAACCTGATCAAGAAAGCTGATTTTTGTGAGGGAAGAAATTAATAAAACGATTCAATGATCTTATTGTAGTATTAATAGCATGTTTGATAAGATGATATAAAATACATGTAGGAAGAATATAAAATTTCAATTTTGAAACACATTTTCTACATATCTGGGAGAAATATTTTTACATCATTGGCCGAGCTAAAAGGGGGTATCAATAACTAATAAGAATTAGGAAATTAAAATACATACTATCATGATATCAAAGATTAAATCGGGAGAATTTTCAAAATTTGCTAACTATGCCTAATGCCAAAAAACTCTGTGAAAGGCAGAATATTGTATTTTGGTTATTCATCATCATTTTCAACAAGTTATTCTAATTAAATTAATTATGCGATGCCAGAAAAATTATGTTGTTTATAATTTCCATTACCTTAAGAAGCAATTATACGAGGAAATGAACCTAATCATCCAAGGAATACCTAATGGGGATCAAAGGAGGAGATATAAATGGTCATTATAGGGAAGAAGAGTTATAGGGTATGAGAGGGTACATGGAGGGTATGAATTTAAGGAAAGGACTGAGATGGGTGAAACTCTATTTGAGTTTGTGGAAGCAAATGGCCTTGGTGTTGTGAAAACTTATTCTAAGAAGACGGTGGAGCATTTAGTAATGTTCAAGATGGGCTTAATAGGAGCCAAAATAGTCCTTTTCTTAGTTAGAATCGAGGATAGATCTACTTGTAAGGATGGTAAGGTTATTTGTGGAGAACCCTTAGCGCTACAATCTTGATTAGTTATATTAGATATCCACGCAAAGAGATGAAGGAAGCAAAGGAGTGACAAAGTTGAGCTTAAGAGTAAGTAGTGGAACTTGAAGGATGAAAAAGTTTAACAATTTTGTTGAGAGGTTGTGGGTGGAAGGAAATTTGAGTTTGTATGAGGAACCAACAACAAGGTAGATTAATATGGCCAATTGCATTAGCCTTATAAAGGAAATGCTTATAGAAGTAAGGAGGAGAAAGGACACCAAGAATAAAACATGGTGGCGGTGCGAGGAGGTCCAAATAGTTGTAGAGGAAAAGAAATGTTCATTTAAAGAATGAATAAATGTAGGGAGAGTTGGGAGATACATTAGGGTTAGAAAAAAAGCTAAAAAATTTGTTACTGGGGTTAGTTTAAGGTTTTTGATGAATTGTACAATAGGTTAGGAACTATGGACTGGGGATGGGTATATATAAAATGGCTAAATTAAGAGAGAGTAGGGACTAAGATTAAGTTAGGTGGAGTAAGAGTGAAGATTAAAGGCTATTAGTAAGAGATTGAGGAATTTGAAGAAAGATGGCAAGGGCATTTGCAACACTTGTTGAACAAAGATTACAGTAATGGTCAAAATATTGGGCTTAGTCCTTTTGAGGATAAACCTATTTTAGTAGATTTTGAGTAAATGAGGTAGGCATAATCATAAAGAATACGAGGAAAGCTAAAGCCTTAGGTCCCAATGGCATTCCTATTGAAGGCTGGAATTCTATTGGAGGTGTTAGATTAACATGGTTGACTAGGTTGTTTATTAATATATGGCAGTTAAAGAAGATGCTGGAAGAGTGGAGGGGAAACACCCTTGTACTTCTTTATAAAAAAGGGGGAATATCTAAAGTTGTACAAACCATAGCAGTATCGTACTATGAAATTGTAGGAGAGAGTAATAGAAGGATGACGGATAATCAATTCAGTTTCATGCCAGAGAAGTAGAGAACTGTAGGGATAAGAAAAAAACCTTTATAAATTTATTGATAGCCTAACAAAAGTTGTCTAGAGAACTTATTTGGAGTGTCTTGAAGATGAAAGGAGTTATAAGAGGGTATATGGACATTATAAAAGATATGTATGATGTAGTAGTGACTAGTGTAAGAACAACTGGGTAGAAACTAAGGAGTTCGTAATTGCAATAGGTCTACATCAATGGGTTGTCCTTGAGGCCTTATTTCTTGAATTAGTCATGGATGAGCTAATTGTGCATATTTAAGATAGAGTACATTGGTGCATACTTCTTGTGGATGACGAAGTTTTAGTTGACAAGATTAAAGTTGGGTTAAATGCAAAGCTAGAAATATGGAGGAAAGCCTTAGAATCAAAAGGTGTTTGAATAAGTAGAATTGAAATGGAGTATATAGGATTCAACTTTAGGGTAGCTAGAACTATAAGTGGACCCCTAGTTGAAATAGACTGGCAAGAAGTGTCCAAATGTGAGCAATTTTCCTATTTAGGCTCCATTATACACAAAGGGGAGGTATACATAGTGTTGTGGTACATAGGATAAGTGCAGAGTGGGCAAGGTGGAGAGCCACGTCGGGATTCTTCAAATGATGTTTGGGATACCGAATAGGTTTAAAGGCAAATCTAGAAGAGAGTGTTGGCCTCCTAAGAAAAGTCATATAGATAAACTAAATGTAGCTGATATGAGGATGCCAATGTAAATGAGTGAGATAATTAGGAGAGACATGATAAGAAATGAGTATATTTATTTGGACTTCACGGTGACCCCTCTAGAGGAGAAATTATGGTGTGGAGGTTGTGTTGGTTTGGGCATATACAAAAAAAACGTAGGGATGCCCCAATAAGAACGTTGGAAGGGTTGCAAGTGGAAGAGGCCAAAAGAGGGAGGGGGAGATCTAAGAGAAGTTGGATGGAGTTAACGAGGAAGAATATCACTATACTTTCTCCTACACAAAAGTTGTCACAAATTAGGCTAGTGGAGGCATATGATTGATGCTGCTAACCTGAAATTATTTGGAAAGGCGCTTCTTGATTAGATGATTATATAATCTTACATTTCCTACTATAACAGGTATCTTGGGAGAACTTGTTTTTCTAAGCTATATTCCACTGTCCTTAAACAATTATGAGCATTTCATGTAAATATTAGTCTTTTGTGCATGCTTTTGTTTTATAAGGTTCTTCGTGTTGTTGTATTACTTGTCATGGAGGTTGGTTCTACTTATGTTCTTATCCATGTCCTGAGATGTGAAGCTGAAGAAGCCAATTCCTCCAGCAGTTCCCTCTTTTTATTTTAATGTTGGGTTATGACTACAACTATGAGCGTCACTAATTTTTTCCTATTTCCAATTTTTTCAGCTTGAATATGATGTCTTGGAGTATGTTGTGATTGAACGCTTGGCACATGGGGGTCGGGAGAAGCTTAAAGATGATGGGCTTAATTTGTCTGACTGGCTTCAATCACTTGCTTCTTTTTGGGGCCACTTGTACGTTGTTACACTTTTACCAATGACTTGATTTTTTTCTCTCAACTATGTGCCATCATCATTGATGATGATGATCATCTCATCATCATCATCATATCATCATCATCTATTGGTGTATTGTGCATTGTTGATGTCACTCTACTTTTTTAAGTAACTATTATATTGTCTATTTATAAATTATTATATGTATGAGAATGATGATGGCTTTTATAATCCAATTTCAATCAGACTTGAAACTCAATTATTGTTGTTTCCTTATGATTGGATAGCATATGCATTCATGTGGTAACTTGTGTATATTATCTAATAGGCAGAATATTAAACTTGAAAGAAAAATATAGATGATTACTTAGGCAAAAGAGGACAGGTAATAAGGGATAAAGTTACTAATAAGTAGAAATCCTGAGAAGGAAGAATAAGTCAGAAGATGAGGTGAGGCAAGTATCATGAAGAGTGGAAGAGAAGATTGAAGTTAGGAAGAGATCTTTATCGTAATGGTGGCCATTTCTCTTTGATATTTGCATTTTAAAAAGTTAATTATTACTATTAAGATATTGTATTTAAATCTATACTTACATTTTTTTGTTGATTCACTGAAAATAAGACAAATTTTCATGGCACATTATAAGTTGATTGCAATAGTAATTAAACAGTTGCAGGATGGATATGCACCTTGCAAGTAATTGTTAGCTATATGTTGAGGACTGGAGATTTTTACTAATTGCAGGTGTAAAAAGTATCCTTCAATGGAATTGAGGGGCTTGTTTCAGTATCTCGTGAATCAATTGAAAAAAGGGAAGGGGATTGAACTTGTTCTGTTGCAGGTATCTTGTGTATTTGGATCTCTCTCTCTCTCTCTCTCTCTCTCTCAGTTCGTGTGCATGCGCACTTGGGTATACACATGCACTTGGGTTTTAATAAGAGAGAATACTTGAATATAGAAGATTAGTAATGATGGGGACTGGTTGATTTTGTTTAACATAACTCTCCGGGTCTCAACCGTCTGTATGGCGCAGGAACTGGTCCAACAAATGGCAAATGTGCAATACACGGAGAACATGACAGAAGAGCAGCTTGATGCAATGGCTGGGAGTGAGACACTACGTTACCAAGCTACTTCATTTGGTATAACGAGGAACAATAAGGTAGTTTTGGATTTATTTTGCATATATTGGAATATGTTAAGGGCAGCTAGATTGCCTTTCTTTTGAATTTGGAAGTCATGAGTCTTGTTTTCTGTTCTTCAATTCCCTTAGCTTAAAGCATGAGTTGTAATTATTAAATGTTATTGCAGGCACTAAATAAATCTACAAACAGGTTAAGGGATTCCTTACTCCCAAAAGAAGAACCAAAGCTTGCTATTCCTCTTTTACTTCTAATAGCCCAATACCGCTCCACGTGAGATTCTTTTAAATTGTTTTGTTTTTTATGTTCTCTCTCTCTCTCTCTCTCTCTCTCTCTCTCTCACGCGCACACACACACAAGAACAGAGGTGTTAGTATTTTCCATAGATCGTGAAGTATGGTTTAAGGAGCCGAGGCAATTGGAGGGAGTAGCTATGCAATTTTACTAAGATATCTCTTAGGCTGTTTCAGGAAAGGCATACAATCTCCTTTTTTAGTTGTTGTATTTTACTGTGTGAAATGTGACACAGAGCATATGGGAACAGAGAATTGGAAAAGAAGTTTTAGAAGTTTTCAGGGTATTTTCTATAATTTCTGGAAATTTCAGATGCTCCTGTAATTTCTAGAAACCACATTTAGCGGTAAGGATGCATTTGGTAAAGTTTATAAAAATGTAAAAGGTACTTAAAATAGTTGTCAGAAATTTACTCTTTTTTGTGAACTTTTCTTACAGAAAATTGTTTGACTGGATCCTTGCACTTGTTAGCTTTATTTGTTTATCTTTCGATAGAAAGAGGGAGTTACAATAATTATCTTTCCTTTTTAAGATTAGTAAATGAATAAGAAAGCCATAAATGGAAATATTAATGGGCAAGACCGATTAAGTGCAATTCTATTAGCCATAAAATGCCTTCTCAGTGAGAATGAGATCTCGGATATTGCTGATTTTGATGGTTAGTGTTGGTTAGAGTTGTGCAACAAGAGAAGGAAGGTTTTGCAGTTAATTTGCTGTTTGTTGTTCATTAAGAGTAGTCATTAGGCAGTTCTTTTCTATTCTTATTGGATTAGGATTTTAGAAAACACAGATGGAAATTTTTAATTGCAGTAGGATTCTTTGTAGTTATGGGAAAGGAGTGGTCATTCAACATTTTCCTAGACTATTTAGAGTGTTTTCTCGTAAAGAAATCCAAAACCTGCTATGTTTAAGTCCTAGGGGTGGACAGCATGCTCTTAGGGCTGTTTGGGTGTGGAATTATTTAGAAACAAAATTAAAATTCTCCTGAATTAATTCCTTTGATTCAGCGGAGAATCAGAATCGAGTTTGGTAATGGAATTTTTTAGGATAAATTCTGGTGAAACTTCCAACCTATTTCTCAAATTTTTAATGTATAACTTTTTCTCTTGAACTTAGATTTACGTGTTTTTAGTACCGTTACACATCAACGAGCTATAAAACAAGATCTCACATGGGTAGGTTATTTTAAACTTTTTAAGTAAGACCCACCCATATGACATACTTCTTGAGGCTCAAAGCAATACGAGGGGTAACAATTTGAAGATAATCTTTAATTCTGAAACGGGGGGCTAGGAGCTGGAACCTGGGGAATCATCTCATGAGGAGATTTGGTGATGCCGTGCTACTTTTATATCCAACCACAATTCCATTTGATAGGATGGAATTGTAATTCCACACCCAAACAGCCCCATAATAGAGGTTACATCACCCATTGTTGTGGTAGTTTTGCTCATTATTAAATATGTTGGATAATCTGTCTGGGCTGAATAAACATTGTTGGATCGTTCCTTAACAATTCAAGCTATTGACACAAACTTGGTTTCTGATATGGTATCGGAGCTAGGAGGCACTGGTTTTGATCCCACCTTTGTCTTTGCATATTCTATGCTCGTGCAACACATGCATCAGTTAAATCGTGCATTGTTGGGTTGGTTTGGGCTTGATATGCATTGGTGGGTTGTTCCTTCTCAACTTGTGCTTTTGAGGCAACTTGATATATATTGTTAGAAACCAAGTTGCCTCAAAAACTCAAGCTAGTAGGGAACAACCCAACAATGTATATCAAGCCCAAACTGGGCCAGACAAACAGATGTTGATAGATATCTGGATGAATGAAGCTATATTTTCCAGTTAATCTTCTCTCGAATCTCTCCTATTTCATTTCTCTTTTATTTTACAATAGTTTGGGCTGTAATCAGCCCAAATCAGTGCCCGTTAAATTTCAGCAGCAGTAATCAACATTAGTGTGCTGTTTGAAATTTCCAGCCAGTAATCTACCGTAAACAGTCCTCATCCAGTGACTGAGTACTGATTTTCTTCATTCTAGAAATCTAGAGATCTCCCATCTTCAAAATGCCTATGGATGTTAGTGTATCTTTTCTTGATTTGGCTCTATACTTTAAGGCTGAAATATAAGGTATCTTGTTGGTGGTCTCTTACCTATATGTTTCACATGCTATGCATATAGCGTGATTTACCTAATAAGGGGCTAGGTTCCAATTATTTAAAGCTCAAAAGACTTAAAATATAAACTAGGCTTATAAATGAACAAATGGGAGGACCACATGATGCATAATCACCTCAGTTGTTTATTAAAGGGAAGCAGCAAGGCATTCCTTCTGGCAGCTATAGTATGTAGGCATTTTACACTCGAAAGGTGCTGACTTAGTTGGTCCTAATTGCAGCATAGACGTGGATTACTATGGAACTTGAATAATTGTGATATTTTTTATTTTGGAAAAAACTACTCTGAGCTTGGTGCTGCCGCCAGCAAAGGAAGTGGCAGCCGGCCAGTAGGGTTAACCCCCCCACCCCACCCAACCCAACCCACCTACACTGATGTGTTCCAACTATGCTTCCTTGCTACTTTATTATGCTATTTACTTCTTTATGTTACTGGCTCTTAAGGCCCTGTTAGGTTTACTTTGTTATGCTTGCTCTTTGGGCCCATCGGTTTCATGTCATAGTGTTATAGGCTAGGGCCAGGCCCATGTTGTGGGAAGACTATGTAAAGGGCGTACGCCTTCTTCATGGTTAGGCTGTTAATCATAATCCCTAATTCCATCTTCTCCTCTAATCAACCTTCTTCACCCCCTTCATCCCCTCTTTGTTCGCACGCCTGTGTCAGCCAGAGGTTCCCCTTGGCCTAGGCCTCGCCTGATTTCCCTCACCCTCTCAACTAACAGGACATTGTGTCTAGTGGGGCACATTGCACACACACACACGTGTTTTGCTATGCTTCTCTGACAGTTTCAGGGGAAATGGGAAGGGGGTTGATGAAGATGGCTTATAGCCGTCAAATCTGCTCCTGCTGTGAGGTCTGGTTTGCACAGCCTAAGCAAACTCTTTTATGTTCTTCTATTCAACTGTCTCATTGGTGAATGGCAACCTATAACCTATGTAAGGTCAATGTGAGTTGCTCAAATTCTTTGATGACATGTACATGTGCATGATATATATATATATATAAAATAGGTTTTCTGCTATGCCATGCCCAATTTGTAGCCTTGGCCAGCTAATGCCCTAAAGTATAGATCAATTTTGTGGTATTAATAAGTTTGTAAGGTTGTATACTCAGTACGTTCTTGGTATATTTTTATGTAGGTGCTCTTTAAATGCAACTATCATGGTGTTTACTATGCTTGCCTTCACTGTTGGCGGAACCTAAGAAATATAGTTGTTCAATTTACCAATTCTGGATTATTATTGTTTGCTACTTTGCTTTCAAGATTGTTCATGGGGTGTTCTTACAATTCACTGACTAGTATTATCTTTATTAAGGTTTAGATACTTGTTGCTAATAAGGCCTTTGATATCTATATTTGCAGGGTTGTGATAAATGCTGATGCTCCATATATTAAGATGGTCAGTGAACAGTTTGACAGATGCCATGGCGCTCTTCTTCAATATGTGGAATTTCTCTACAGTGCAATATCTCCAGCCCCTATGTATGCCCAGTTGATTCCCTCATTAGATGAACTTATTCACAAATACCACCTTGATCCAGAGGTATCGGTTTCACTTAATTTGTCACCTGTAGTTTTTCTGTTTGCATATGCATTCTCGTAGTTTCATCATTTCTGTAAACATCGGTTCTTCCTATCAGGTTGCTTTCCTAATCTATCGGCCCGTAATGAGGCTGTTCAAGTACACACTTGAATCTGAAACAGATGTTTTCTGGCCTTGTGCTGTGATTGAGGAAGCCAAAGCTTTGAATGCCAACAGAGGGGTGGAGTACTCAGATTCAATTCCAACTTTTGTATTGGACATTTGCCCACCTCAAAAGCAGATCATGTAATTTTCCATCTCAGTTCTATGCTGTTGTCGTATTTTCTATAATGCATCTAACACATTTAAATTTTCTCTGAATAATATCTTGTGCATCTCAGGTGGTCTAATCTTCTTGATACTGTTCGATTAATATTACCATCAAGGGCTTGGAATAGTCTTTCCCCGGATCTATATGCCACTTTTTGGGGTCTCACGCTCTATGATCTTTATGCTCCTAGAAATCGATATGAATCAGAAATTGCCAAACAACATGCTGCACTTAGAGCCCTTGAAGAACTATCTGATAACTCGAGTTCTGCTATAGCGAAACGGAAAAAGGATAAGGAAAGAATTCAAGAGTTGCTAGACCGGTTAACAAGTGATTTCCAGAAGCATGAAAAACATGTTGCTATGGTTCGGCAAAGACTTGCCCATGAAAAAGACAATTGGCTGAGTTCTTGCCCAGACACTCTCAAGATTAATATGGAATTTCTTCAGAGATGCATATTCCCGAGGTGTATTTTCAGCATGCCAGATGCAGTTTACTGTGCTAAATTTGTGCACACTCTCCACTCTTTGGGAACCCCATTTTTTAACACTGTGAACCACATCGATGTCCTTATATGTAAAACATTACAGCCAATGATCTGTTGCTGCACAGAATATGAAGCAGGAAGATTGGGAAGATTTCTGTGCGAGACACTTAAAATGGCCTATCATTGGAAGGTGATCAGCCTTTCTATCTCCTTCTATTTCAAATTGTCTTTCATTTATGGCTTACGTGAGAAAATTAGTTGGTTCTTTTATATTTTTAATCTCTTAACCTTGGAAAACATATCTGTTTTGACTTTAAAATTTGTTACATGCAGAAGTTATAAAAGACAGAAACAACTTAAATTGTCCTTGCCTTTTCCATGCTAAAAATGTTTTATCTGTTATCTTGTTATAGATTAGTTTGTGCATCTTATTGTGGTATCTGTTTTTGTATATTTCAACTGACCAGGAAATATTTATATTTTGTCTGTGATATGTACATTGATGTTTACTATGAGTTTATTCTTGTCCTGTTTGCAGAGTGATGAGTCTACATATGAAAGAGAGTGTAGCAATATGCCAGGCTTTGCTGTATACTACAGATATCCTAACAGTACACGTGTCACCTTTGGTCAGTTTGTCAAGGTAAGTTCTTAGAAGTAATAATTTCTTTCTATTATGTTTACAAGGAAAAAATTTCTGATCAAGACAGGGTAAGTTTTTTTTTCTGTCATCTTTCATTGTTTTATTCATTTTATGCATTTACACCAATATCCTTAACTTGTATGAGATTTGATGTTAACTATTGAAACGTCCAAATGACTTTTCCGAGATCTGACTGGCAAAGTTTTTCTCCGCTTTGTTCTGTCAAAAATTCCCTTTTAATGTCAAAATTCAAATTCGAGGTTGGCCATCTTGGATCTCACGAAGGACAGATCTCAGCTAGATATTGGCTAGATCCTCGGAGGGAATGACATTTTTTCTGTCTAAAAATTGTAATTATTTTGGGAAGTGAAGTGGTATGTGTATTTAACATTTACATTGGTACCACTTGTGTGCTATTTTTATGTAATAGTTCCAAATATGCAAGTATTCTGCATATTTCTTCATATTCATATATCTGACCGTACTGAAAACCACTAATTCAATAAAGACAAATGCTTATAAAATCTACTAATCAATCCCTTTCACTTGGCTCCAATTAGAAAAAGTTAATCTTTTGAGGACCTGGATGGGCTTCTAAGTTTTAGCCTCCATTTTTAGCTGTAGTTTAGTTAAAAAGTAGAGAAATGAACAAATGCGAAGATAGGAAATTCATGTACTTGTTATTTAAGTTATGCTAGATTCTTCTTTAATTCCAATAATTATTTGTGGCTAAGTGTAGCATAATGAAAACAACAACTTGCTCTTCTTTTTGAGAATTAGATTATGCCTTGGGAATGATTTTTTTTCAAAAAATACTTTGAAGGTACATTGGAAATGGAGCGGAAGAATAACCCGCTTGCTTATTCAATGCTTGGAATCAAATGAATACATGGAAATTCGGAATGCCCTGATTTTACTGACGAAGATATCCGGTGTTTTTCCTGTAACTCGAAAAAGTGGAATCAACCTAGAGAAACGGGTAAAAGAGTAGAATCTTTGACTATTACTGTTGTTAGGTTGATTGCTGCTTTTTTCTTTACGATCTTTTACGTGATGTTGAATATGCATTTCTTTTTCAGGTGGCTAAAATTAAGGGAGATGAGAGGGAGGACCTTAAGGTTTTGGCTACAGGTGTTGCTGCTGCTTTAGCTTCCCGCAAGGTGAATATCCTAGGACCTAACGTAAAGGGCATTACTGATTTAATGTTCTTCCCACTTTGCACATTTGGCAGCGGTTCTTAATGCTGTGGAACTGGAGAATGTTTTTCCAGTTTGCTGATGTCTCTCTGTGATGTAGAACAGTGAAGAAATTTGATTTCTGAACTGAGAAAGAGATTACAAGCTTGAATCCACAAGCTCCTTCGAATCCACCAAGGTTTTTACAGAAAATTGGAGCTGAATCTACAACTCTGGCTCAAATCCACGAGCACAATTCAAAACAGAGATTTCTGGAAGAAATTTCGAAATTCAAATTTGACTGCCTTTCCCTTCCTTCCTCCACTATTTATTGCCTCTTAAGGCTGTAACTGACTCTGACAGTAACTAACTGAATTACAGAAACGACAATAATATCCTTGTAACTAATTGAATTACAGACTCAGACAGAAATACCCTTGTAACTAACTGAATTACCGAAAGTGACAATAATACCCTCATCAGAATGATCTAATGACTACTCACTTTAAAAGGAAAAGGACTGAGATGTCCTTCTTCCATCTGACAGACTAAACACTGTGAAAAACATGTGAGCAATGTAGGAACATGCTTACAATCAACAGAAATTTACTGCCCCAAGTTGGACCAGCTTGGCAACCCTTCTCTACCAAAATTAAGAGAATAATTTGAAGGAATTATGCATTATGGATTCAACAATGGAATATGAAAATTGCATTTAGAAGCTTTTGGAAATCCAATATTAAGTTGGCCAACTGGAGGCAAGCTTATGAAGACTGATCAGATATGAAGAGTATGGTACCCAATTTAAGCGTGATATTTTTACAGATGAGCAGTGAAAGAGGTCAATTTGGGACTGTTTGACAGGTAGACTTTTCACACATGAAACGAATTGAGCTTGTCTAGATAAATGAATCATCTCTTCTGTTTATTAAAATTAATTGACCCTTGGAATCTCATTTAAGTTGAATTGGTTGGATGAGCAAGGAGTTCTTGGTGTTCCTGTTTGATGGGTAGTTTTGCAGCAGTGGTTTCAATATGTCTCCGATCTCAATCTCATCTCTGTCATTTAAAGGGACAAAATCTTTGAGAGATTGTGTAATATGATCTCAATGACGAAGGAATTTTTTTCCATATGGTAAAAATGCACATACACCCCCTGTACTATGGAAACCTGCACATAACCCAGTGGTGCAGTTCCTTCTTTTCTTAAAATCCTTTTTTACCCTCTCCTTTAGCTCTACCTCTCTTCTGCTGACACCCTCGGCCCTGCCCCTTCTTGATGGACTTTCGACCCTGAGGTTTGTGTGAGATTATCATGGGCTACCAATTCAGGCGGAAGTGCAGCGGGGAGCATAAACAGAGCTTGTAGAAGATTGTAGGGGTTCCGGTAGAAGAACGTCATTTGATCCATGGCTGCCTTTAGAAGCTTCAGCAAGAACCCTTCTCCACTGCAGCAAGCTCACAATCTACACCAGAATCTATCTGTTTTCAAAAGCATCCTCTCTAGTAGAAGCACATGAATAGGACACCCACTTGCTGTTGCTGCCATCTTTCGTCACGCTGGGCATCCATCCCTGTGCATAGCTGCAATTTCTCGCCCACGAGTTTGGCCAGTACCAGGTTGGCTGCCTTGATTGCAACCATAACTCTCCAGAGTAGTATATGCCAAACTTTGGAATTTTTAGGTTCACCAGCCTCTGGAACTCTTTTTGTACGTGTGGCTATTTGTGTGGGTTCAGGGTGTTGTATCTCAACCTCCTCTTGTTGAGCTGTAGTAGCCTGTATGCCCAGTTAAGCTTGGAAGGGTGGGTTACGACAGAGGCAATTGAGTCGATGCATGTTCTTGATGCCAAGGATCTGTGACAACATGAGGAGAGCCTGGGTGCTTTGCAGCGTCATGATGGAGTCCCTCCTGCGGCGCAATATGCCGTAGTTCAGAGCTTGTAGACAAGGTTCCCCTTCCCCACCTGAAGGTACTTGGCCGTGCGCACCGAATGTAAACGATGTTGAAGGTGCTGTGACAGTGATTCCATAGCCGAATTTGGTGGCCGAATTTGGTGCATGCTTTAAAAGTTTAATTTGGGTGGGAACTATGGGAAGCTGATCGGGATACCCAAGTCTGAGGACTGGAGCAGGGCTTATGTGCAAGCGGGAAAGCTTGGTGAGCAGGGGAAACTGTTGAAGGCATTAGTGTCAACATGTCGCAACATTATTTGCTGGAATCTACCATTTTTTTAATGATTTCTGGATCAATCATGAGACTAGAGTTAAGCAGATGATGTAGATGAGTCATGACAGGTGGGGGGGGGGGGGAGACCATGTGCAGGAGAGAGGCGGAGCTAGAGGAGAGGGATGTGGAACTTGAGAAAAAAAGGCACTCTATCAGGGGGTTATTTGCAGTTTTTGATAATGCAGCATGTATCTATCTGCATTTTCACCATAATGCAAGGGATGTAAGTGCTATTTACCCTTTTTGAAAATTTATATATCTCTTAACATCTAGAAGTACTGATATTAATGTAAAACAATCATGAGAATAATCTTATATGAATAAAATTACTCTGATTAAGCATAAAAAAATGGTGACTAATGATAGAGAAGATTTGAGTTGAAGGTAATGTCATTGATGAATAGAAAGCTTTAAGAGGAGTATTTGCCTTTATTTTATGATTGGTCAGCCCTTCACTTAAGTGAGGGCATATGAGTCTTTTCTTGTAGTATGCGACCCAAGCCTATTAGAGGCTTGTCACCACTTCGGTTGTATCTTCTTTATTATTTTGCAATACAGAACTCTTATTCTTCTCTCTCAAAACCATAGTTCTCTTGATTTCATCAGAAAGAACGTTAAAAGTAGGCATTACATCAATGATTTACAACTGATAGAAGCCTACTAGAACACAGTCAACAATGGTAATTGAAGTGGCATGATGGTTGAAAGTCTTCGTGACCATGGGAGGACCAGGCATACATGAATCCAGGTGGGCGCAACGTTGGCCCAAGTCATCCTCATCTAGTACATTTGTTAATAGCCTTTCACATAGCTGTGGTACTAATGAAAAGGCAGATGATGTAATATCCTGATCCAGGAGTTGGTTATTCTTGATGGTTGTAATGGTTGATACCGATATAACTACTGGTTGTCCATACACATGACCACTCTGAGGTGCATGATACCTCGTTCCATACAGGACACCTTAATAATTTGGCATATTGTAGACATATTCATACACATGTCCATACTGATATTTGTTGAGTCACCCATATTTGAAACACCATAACCATTATCTTTTGAGGAACTCACATACTCTTTTGATCTTTGATAACGCGCACTAGAGGACACAGGTGTATTTTAGTCAATCTGGATGAAAGTCAAGAAGATGATCATAATCGGCTTATTCTTTATAATTTTTTTCTATAAACTAATTAGGAGTTCACTTTGTGGAAAATATTAGAAAGTTCTTTTTGCTTGATTTGAGTTTAATTTCTATTAATGTTCCCTGCAACAAGTCAAGATTTTGTTGTTTGCTAGTTTGGCATCAACCTTTTGTTTTCCTTCTTATCTTTCTTCTCTTTATTCGTCTTAGCATTTCACCTATGTGATAGTTCAGCTCTAACAAAAACTAATTTGTTTATTCTATAGAGCTCATGGGTTTCTGAAGAAGAATTTGGAATGGGCTATATAGATTTGAAGCCTGCAGCTTCTCCTGCAAAGTCTTTGCCTTCCAATTCACTGGCTGCAACAAATGATTCCATTGTCAATTGTTCACAGAATGAGGGTGTTGGCTTGAAAACTAATTTTCAGATGCCTCAAGTGCTTGACTCTTCGACTTCTATGAAGGATTTGACTATGCGAACTAAACCTGTTGATGGGAGGTTGGAAGGTTCTGAAAGCGTTCAACATTTGAAACAAGATATTGGCCAGAAGGTAAGGGGTAGCACATTAGCAAATGGTGCAGACGTTCACTCGCACCTGACTGACAAGGGAAATCTGGATGAAAGTAATGCCAAGGTTAATCCAAAGGCAGTTGTGGATTCTGAGGTACAATGTGATGCTACTCAATGTTCATTGCTGCATTATTTCTGTCCTTTGTCTTGTTTACTTTTCACATATATCTTTTAATGGTAATCAAAAGTCAGGTTGATCTTTCATTTACATAGGGTTTAACTAGTTTCATATTTTTCCATTGGAAGTTGTGACTATTTTCTGATGACTGCATTTGTTTCTCAGCCTTTGATAATGGGTGATCTTATATCTGTTTCACCAGGCAAAACCTCCCGTGAAACGCCATGCAGCTGCTGTAAAGCCAAAACAGGAGCAAGCAAAAGATGAATCTAAAACTGGAAAGTTAGCAGGCAAAACTACAGTGCAACTTCTTTCTTCTACTGGTGATCGAGAGTTAATGGAAGGTCGGCAAGGTGGAGCTGCTAACATTGCTGTAGCCACAACCAATGGTGGGGCTGGTCCTGGTTTTGTAAAAGCATCAACTAAACCTGCTGAATTAAGGGTAACTGCTGAAAAAGATTCAGATGGCCTATCTACTAGGTCTGGCCCTTCTCCTCTCCGTGACGATTCTTCTGCGTTGAAATCTCTGGAGAAGCAACAAAAGAGAGCTAGTCCGAATGTAGAACAAGAAAAAGTGAACAAGCGGAGAAAAGGAGATCCTGAATCAAGAGACGGAGAAGAGAGAGAAAAGGGCATGGATGTTCGACAAGCAGACAAATCCCATCCCTTGGATACTGACAAATCTATGAGTAGTGATCACAACCCTCATAAACTTACTTCGGATAAGATGAAAGATAAACTTAATGAAAGGTATGAAAGAGAGCACGAGAAGTCAAGAGACAGATCGTTGGAGAGACATGCTAGGGAACATTCTGTGGAAAGATTTCAAGAGAGAGGGGCAGAGAAAACAACAGAGAAAAAGGAAGATCGGAGTAGTAGAACTCGGTATAGTGAGGGTTCAATTGAGAAGTCACATGTTGATGATCGGTTTCATGGGCAGAGTCTGCCCCCACCCCCACCATTGCCTCCAAATGTCGTGCCTCAGTCTGTCAGTGTTAGCCGTAGAGAAGATGAAACTGAAAGAAGAGTGGGGAGTAATAGGCATATGCAGAGATTATCTCCTAGACATGAAGACAAGGAACGAAGGAGGTCAGAAGAAAATTTGTCCATTCCTCAGGATGACTCCAAACGCAGGAGAGAAGAAGAATTTAGAGAGAGAAAGCGAGATGAACGGGATGGCCTTCCAAATAAGGTATGCCTTGTCTGCTGAAAATTTGATTTTTGGCTAATTTATTCTTTAAAATGAAGAGGAATTTATGTTAAGTTAATGGAGTCAATGAAAATATATGTTAATTATACAAGCAACCTCATCTGCTTAGGGTAAATAACTCTTAGACTGTTGGTTGCAGTTGGTAGGGATTTGTCATGATTTTTTTGGTTTCACCATCTCCCATTGTCCAATTACCTGTGCTCAACAAGTAGAATATTGTTTTCATCATCATTTATTTGTGTACTAACAGCACTCTTTCGCTGCTGTTTAATTGAATAAGACATTCAGTTTTGGTAAGCAACTTTGCAATGGAAATAGCCAGGAAAAAAGGTACTGCGGTTTGAATGTTATTTTTATATTTTAACTGACACCATTGTTTCTGGAATTCCGTCATTCTAAGTTTTACTTATTGAATGGACTTGAATGATGCTTGGAGTGTGTTGCCAGTACAACTTCTTTGAACATGTTTTTCTGATGGAAATCTAAGACATTTTACTTTATTTAATGAAGCGGAAATTGTCTAGCTAGTTGTCTTGCACATTTTCTTTATATGCATACAATGGAATTTGTTTTTGAACTTCCTTGCCAGCACACCTACTAAACACTTTAGTTATTATTTGAAATTACCCCTATTCTACTTCATGGGATATATCTTAGTTCCTATAATCTTTGTAGGCAGAAGAGAGGGAAAGGGACAAAGGAAATGCAAGCAAAGAAGACATGGATGCAAATACAGCTAGCAAGAGGCGAAAAATTAAGAGAGATCACTCATTAGCAGATGGCGGTGGTGATTATTCACTTACTGGACCACCACAGCCTCCCCTGGTGATAGGGGTCTCATCCCAATCCTATGACGGAAGAGAAAGGGGGGATAGAAAGGGGGCAGTGGTGCAGCGGCAAGCGTATGTGGAGGAAACAATTCCAAGGTTACATGGTAAAGAAGCTCCTAGCAAAATGCCTCGTCGAGATACTGACCAGTATCCTACATAAAATTTTTAGCTTCTATTTTGGGATATTATCATAGTGCTTATATGTTGAAAAATATTCCACTGACGTGAAGATTTATACGTGATGAACCTACTTCATCCAAATACTATTGATTAGTAAGGCTCATTTTTATGGACCTGACTAATCAATAGTTTCTAGATGATGAAGTAGTTTTATCACGTATAAAACTTGACATCAGTGTAGATGACTCATATGTTGTTATTGGTCAATTTATTTTTTCATTGTCATGCTTGTGGTCTATTACCAAGTCAAATCTTGACATAGAAGACCTAATGCCAACCTCAGGATAAAGTTATACGATGATGATGTTGATAAGTTACACTTTTCTATATCTATATTCGCACACACTTAATTCATCTTCATCAACACTATGACCATAGTGGGGCTGGCAACACAATTGAACTTCATGATTAGGCTTGTTTATGGGTAATTTCCACTTTCAACCTATACATTTGTAAGCATTGCACTCTTAACTTCTTCCAAGTCTTCTTTGGCTTTCCTCTCCTTTTTGTCGTAAGTGGTCTCTTATAAATCTGAATTTTCTCAATTTAGCAAGGATGGGAACTATTTCTAAACTCTCCTTATGATATATTTATCTATAGTTTTCCCACTATCCATCTGAGCATTCTATCTTCGCCAACTTATGTGAGCATTATGTCACTAGATTACAGGTCTCATTGCTGTCCTGTAAAATTTTGCTTCAGTTTGTTAAGGATGTACTAATTTACAAAGCACCTGGCACCCTTAAAGCTGCTTTCTGCCAGCCCTAATACTATTGGTTGAAGATCTCCCCTCCATTCTATATGTTGTCTTTACTGCTATTTTGATGTGTCTCTGGCAGAGGCAAGTTACTTTTGATAAGCATTCAACTCTTGGTGGTGGCACCTTCAAAGGCTGCTCGCCAAGTTTTTTTGAACTTCACAATGTTTGTTTTCGGTTGTATTGTAGAACGTTTTGAATTTTATGTTTTATTGGAGGACCCATGTTAAATGTTTTATGCAAATATTCGTGGTGGTTTGTCCTTGACTTCTGTAATCAGACTTCATGAGCGAGAATGGGAGGAAGAAAAGAGGCTGAGAGCTGAGGCAAAGCGTAGGCACAGAAAGTAGTTTGAAAACCGTCTTTGCAATTTGTTGTTCTCAGTATATGTTCGGTAACTTATTCATTAAAAATGGTTCCAGTGGCACTTGTGTATACCTTATAGTTCATGATTTAAACTAGGACATTTTTCCATTTGCCTGATGATGCTGGTGCAGATCAAGCTCCAGATTTTGGTGTAGTCGAAGGATGCACTATCATGTCATTCAACTGTTGATGAGTTGTTGTAAAATGTGTACAATAGGGTGAACATTCTGAGCCAGATGTAAATTCTTCATTATTTGTGTTTATGGTTTGCCATCAGTGATTCTTTTTTCAAAAAATAGTAGGATTACTTGTTTTATCAGCTGACAGTTTTTCTTTGTACAAAACAATAGAACGAGTTAAACACACGAACTGTTTGGAATTCCACTAAGCACTGGCCTTGTTTATTAACAGGTGGTCAACATGAGATATTTTCTGTATGACAATTTTTGCTCTGCAGTATTATTAGTGTGCGTTTAATAACGCCTTTTTATTGGGTTTCTTGCTTTCAAATTTGAAAGCTACTTTTACCCTAAATAGCATGTTTAGTTTGGAAAAGTTTAGGGAGCTTTTTCATTTGAACGGGAGATGTCCAGTTAAAAAGTGGAAACTGGCCTCTGGCTGCTTCCACGATTTGGTAGCTTCTCATGTTGCAGCGAGATGCTCATTGATGGTCATGTCTCGGTATGAAAGTTCATTAACTTATCTTCAACATTCAGGGAGAAAGCATAAAAAAACAAAAAAACAGTGAGGACAATGAATGCAGCCAAAGTACATCAATCAGAGATCAGATTCCTTGGACGAGAATCCAACAGTTTCCTGAATTCTACGGCATTAATATAGGCTTACCTCTTGTATTTGCAATGCATTTACTTTTCCAAGCAGTTGCAGCATTTCTTTCCTGTCAATTTGAAAATACGATGGTCGTTTCACCAACTTTTTATCTTTATACAGATTTAATGTCTGCATAACTCATACACTTGAGAGTGGTGGGTCCTATGGGCTATTCACGTTTCCTAAACTTTTTTTTGTAAGTTGTGCCATAATACATTGAATAGTATGCAGCAATCACATTTATTTATCAAATATATATATATATATATATATATATATATATATATATATATATATATATATATATATATTAAAGTAGTGAGAGGGGGGAGTTGCCATGTTATGCTTGTATTATCCTTTTAAAGAAACTCTTAATTAATTTAATACTCAAGGGGTAATAAATGTTGTAATAATTTCTTCAATATGTTTTACCTTGTTGCCACATTAAAAAATAAATTTTATAGTCCTAATTGATTAAAAATGTGTAAGAGTGAAACTTTAAAAGAAAACATAAGTATCAAATTATGTTATATGCAAGAGATTGTAACTCTCAAGTATTTATATAAATGTATTAATTTTTTGTCCATTAGTTTAAGAGTCTCGTTTATATGAGCCCGGGCTCATATACACTTATATAAGCTCGGGCTCTATGGGTTGTCGGATTTACATTCGGCGGCCTATAATACTCATGGGTTTAAATGTCTATGAGTATTATGGGTTTAAATGTCCATGAGTATTATGGGCCGCCGGATGTAAATCCAACGGCCCATAGAGCCCGGGCTCATATACACTTATATAAGCTCGGGCTCTATGGGTTGTCGGATTTACATTCGGCGGCCTATAATACTCATGGGTTTAAATGTCTATGAGTATTATGGGTTTAAATGTCCATGAGTATTATGGGCCGCCGGATGTAAATCCAACGGCCCATAGAGCCCGGGCTCATATACACTTATATAAGCTCGGGCTCTATGGGTTGTCGGATTTACATTCGGCGGCCTATAATACTCATGGGTTTAAATGTCTATGAGTATTATGGGTTTAAATGTCCATGAGTATTATGGGCCGCCGGATGTAAATCCAATGGCCCATAGAGCCCGAGCTCATATAGGCATATATGAGCCCGGGCTCATATAAACTTTTTCCTTAGTTTAAAGTATTGCCTAACAATGCTAAGATAAAATAAGTCTCTCAAGATAAAGATTTTTTTTAGTTTGAAAACAACACAAAATAGATGGGTTTTCCGGTGTGAACATAACCGTACTTGGTGATATCTCTCTTCTTCCCGCCCTAACTTGAAAGACTTACAATTAATTTTGCCTCTACAAATACCAAAGTCAAACTTCATACATATATACTATATTAAAGTGGGGCTCAGTGAATTTTTATTGTTTTTAACAAACTAAATAGGACTAATAGGGAGAGAGTATTTAGTAGTTGCCGGTCAGTCATCCTATATGGTAGGGAAAATTATTTAAATAATATTAAAAAAATAATTACTAAAATTACAGAGAAAAAAATAATTTTCAAAGTAGTGTCGATTTTGGCCACTTAGGTGCCGCTTGCGTGGTATTTTTATATTTTTTTTATTTCATCTTTCTGGACGACGAGATCAATAGAAGGACGATATCAATTTTAAGTTGATCTCGTCCTTCGGAAGGACAAAATAAATTTTAAGTTGATCTCGTCCTTCTGAAGGAAGAAATCATAACACTTCACTTTCCTCGAGCAAAAGCATCAAGTACAAACAAATTTTGTCATTATAAAGGATGAAATCAGCTTAAAGTTGATTTCGTCCTTCTAAAGAAATAAATTCACTATTTTTACGCCCCGCCCACCCCGTCCCCCCTCCCGATAGTATCATTCCAAAGCGTCCCTACTATTAAATTCCAGATTTTGCTGCCGCATTTGTCGCCATCCGCCGCCTCGTTTGGTGTTGCCGTCCGCTGCCATCAGTCCCTCAGCCCAAAGCTCGTCCGCCCGGAGCCCCTCAGCGCAGATCTACTCCGCCTAGAACCCCTCTGCCCGGAATTCCTCCAGAAGTCTGCCCAGATCCATTCATACTTCGCTGCCCCAAATCCATCCACCTACAATTCCTTTACCTAAAGGTATTTTTTTATTTTGTATTCTATGATCAAAACATTAAAACTGCATGACGGATTGGTTGGGTATTAGGTGATTTAAGTTTTTATTTTTTAATTTCGTGGTATGTAATTAATGCAGCAAGTTAGAATGACAGATTAGTTAAATTTTTGTCGCTTAAAGGGTTTGTTTTGTTATTTGGTGTTCTATAATAAAGGCGTCAAAATTGCATGACAAAAAGGTTGTTTTTGGGGAGATTTTAGGTTCTGTTTTTTTATATGATGTACTGTAATCAAGACAGCAAGAAAGAGTTCACATATTGGTTGAATTTTTGTCAATTTAAGGGTCCAGTGTTTTGATTTCTTGTTCTGTAATCTAGACGGAAATATGGTGTGTGATTATATTTTCTTAGTTTATTTAAGTTCGTATGTTAAGGGAGTGAAATTGTCCTATGAAATTGTGATATGATTTTTGTTGATTGAGTGGAATTGCTTAATTAAGCTCAAGTAGTAGATTAATCTCATATTTCAGTAAGTAAAGTAGTTATTTTGAAATAATTATTTAATATATTATTTTTGTAATTTATTGATTATGAATTAAGTGAATAGAGATGACGGAAGAAATAGTTAGTTTATGCTTCACCATGAAGGACGTAAAGATGGATTATTCATCATGAAGCCAACTACTTATGATGAACTTGAGATACAAGTAGGTAGCAAAGTTGGGTGGGATCGAAGGGTATGAAAAATTATTATACAATGTAACCTTCCAATATTTGGATCGAGATTAGGACTACTACGTGTAGATGATGAGGCATCATTTTGACAAATGTTTCACCATTTGTCTCACGTATTTATATTCGAGTAATTTCTCAAAAAAGAGGCCCAAGTGCTTAGTGAATGGTGCAATGTAAGTAGGAGTTCACATAGGAGCTCACACAGGAGCTCTAAAAGAAATGTGAGCACTGGAAGGCATATGCAAATACAGTGGATGATAATGAAGAAGAAAATTTATCGATGACAATAGCTTCAAATGACACCATAGGTTGTCTACACCTATTGACGATGAAAGTGGACCTAATTGGAGGTAAGGTTTCTTAAGATGTGAATCTTATAATTATCGATGAAAAGTAGAATATTAAATTATAAATTTTGTGTGTAATGTGGAAGGTACACATCACATGTACATGAGACATTTAGCCTTGAAATGTCTCAAGGCGGTGCATGGTTTCGAACTCAAAGCTCAATGGGCATTCCTTACCCTTACACAGGTGTTGGACATACTCATGTTGGACTATCCAAACCAAGGTGAAATATATATTTATAAACGAATCTAACATTTTTAGTTTTTAAAGAAGTATTTAAGTAATATGAAATTCAAAACATGTGCAATATTTGGATTTCGTCCTTGTGAAGGATGAAATCAGCTAATTAGTTGAATTTGTCCTTCCAAAGGACAAAATCCACTTGAATGCCGAAACCTTCTCTCTTTCTTTAGTCGCAAAGCCGATGTTGGGATTTCATCATTTCAAAAGACGAAATCAGCTTAAAACTGATTTTGTCCTTTAGAATGATGAAATCGAAAAAAAATAAAAAAAAACATGCAGACCAGTGCTTGGCTAGTGCCTACGTGGCCAAAACGGACACCACTTGGGGAAATATTTTTTTCTCTCCACAATTTTGGTAATTATTTTTTTAATAGCATTTAAATAATTTTCCCTATATGATAAATATTTTATCTCCTATTATATGATAGATAGGTTACATATTATAAATTTAAGAGGTGTAACATAATGCTTTTATCAGAGATTTGGTTGTTAAAACTTTTTGTGAAATATTACATCGATCACAAAGTAAAAAATATATAATTTTGCAAGAGACAAAAAAAATGAAGTTACATACCCATAATAATCTTTGTATATAAATAACTAGAACTTGTAATATGCTATAACTAAATGGGTGGTGGGGAGGGGATGTAAAAAAACCTACAAGTCATTTGAAGATAACATTAGAATTTTCAAAATGATCGTATTCTTTCTTTTAATTTTTTTTAACTAATCCCTTAATGAAGAAGGGTCAGACAACCGACAATTCCCAAAGTCATGGCCTAATATGCTTTCCCTAACTCTCGGTATAAAAATGTAAGAGTGACATTGCCTCATGCATAAGTGCCTACTATGTCAAAGTCCGCGAGGAGGGAGAGATACGCAACATGTACATGACTATTCGTGTTATCCATAAATATCATAGCCCCAAGTAAATGTAATAAATATGCTCGTGCATGCTCCTTGTTCACATATACGTGGCATCTGCTGGGAGCTCATGAAACACACCTAAGAGTCATCAAAGGCTCACTCGGCTCCCATGCATCACTGTAGAACGAGGAATTCTACCAAGGAGTCTGACTAATAAATCCAAATGATCTCCTCCTGTCGTGCCTGTCATAGCCTTTCCATCGATGCATAGTTCTAAAAGAATTACCACATCCATGAGAGTGATGGACATCTCCCCATAAAGTAGGTGAAACATTTGTGTCTCCCTCCTTCATCTTTCGACAAAAGTTGTTAATAAAGGCCTATTGAGATGAACGTAATATATATGAATAAAATGTCCAAATCCTGCTCGCTCGATATATGGTAGGATACGCTTATTTACGGGCCACTGTCGGAGATATCAAAAATTTTTGGTGCACTCAAGGCACCCGGGGTCCTATAATAAATTTAAATATTATAACCCAACATAATATATAGTCTAAAAAATTAAATAAATTTCATGAACAATTAGAATACCTCTCCTCGCCAAATAGAAGTCGATATGTGACTCCTACTGGACAAATACCATCTCATCAATAGGGCCTAGCCCGTAAAAAGACTCCATGTGATCCATATGATATGTGGAGAATTAAGATCGTTATAAACATATAATCATATCTAAAATAGATAATAAATAAAAAGAGTAATTGTATGTTTACCAATCAACATGAGGGTTTCTACAGGATTTACTATTATGCCTAGTTTGTTTGCACCTCCCACATTTATACCCTGCTCTACCATCTCTCTCCATAGTCACACGGTCTATTGTATTCCTAATGCGAATAGATCGTGGGTGACCGGGTTGTCATGTTGCTCTTGAAGGGAATAACACATAAGGTATATCTCTCTCCCAAAACTCCCGACCATGAGGAGAATAGAATTGTGCGTACACATTTCTATAAGCGGTCGATGTGTAATGAAGTCTTGCATGTATAGGTTCCCACCGCTTTCCCCACACAACAATAAGGTGTGAGTAATGCTACAAATAGACTTGAGGGAGATTGCATGTACAAGTATGAAGAACTGCATTCCCCACACCCTTCCGGCCACGCATTGACATCACTTCATACTCATTGCGGTTGATCCTGTTAATTAAATACTCCCCAATTCTTCTTGTTTGTTATCTAATTAACCCTTCCACTCTGGGAGTATACAGGGTGGCCATGGAATCCGAAGTAGAAGATCGTTTCATGAAGAATTTTACTACCCAATAAAAAAACACTAAAGCCTGCATGGGTAATCCCCGTGCCCCCTTCAAGAAACTATTTAAACTTTCAGCCATATTTGTAGTCGTCATGCCAAATCTTCTAAAACCATCATGAGCAAGAGACCACTGTGTAGGATTCAATCTTCTCCTAAGAGGAACCGTTTTGCCCTAAGATTCTCCTAACCAATCAAGTCCATTTTAGCATTAAACTGTTCTACTATCAGTGCACAGGCTGCTGCCCCAAATTAAGTCCGTCAGTGTAACATTTTTAAACTTCTTAAAATTTGCCTTTATGTGACGAATGTAGTAATGATGGTAGCAGTATGGCTCGGGAAGAATCTCTAGCATGGTCTTCCGAAGCCCCTTATGTCTATCTGAAATAACTACGACATTCGTCATACCCATAAATACATTATCCCTTAGTTGACTTAAGAACTATTTCCAATTTTCATAATCTTTCTTTGCTACTATCCCGAATGCTAGAGGAAATAACTCATTGTTTCCATCTGTAGCCATTGCAGCCATAAGAGCTCCAGGATACCGACCATACAAGTGAGTGGCATCGACACCAATCACCAGGATGCAATGACGAAACCCCACGATAGATGGCCCAAATGCCCAAAACGTCTGCTTAAATCTCCTATACATGCCACCATCTTCACCAGTTACTTCATCATACTCCAAGTTGTAGTAGGTGTCGGGATTCGCATCTTGCGCTACCCTGAGGTACATTGGCAATAATTTGTATGATTCAACCCAATCCCCATAAATGGCCTTTATGGCCATATTCTTTGTCGGCCATGCATTCTTATACAAAATATCAACGTGGAACATCTCCTTCATTCTTTGAATAATATCACATGGTGTGATAGTTAATTCGGCTTGGATGGCGGGCATTATGACATTTGAAACTAATGATGCACTACACTGCCTATGATCAGTGCTAAGCTGGGCATTCCGACATGTGTGGTCACCTCCATATGTCTTCAATTTAAAGTACCTTGCACCCTTCTTCATTGATCCATGAACTCTCCAATGGCAAGCACTATCAATGCACTTCACTGTATACTCTTGACATATTTGTGCGTAGAACCTTACATTGGACATGATTCTTAATTGAAAACTCCCTCAAGGTTGTGACAAATGTCTCTTTATTCTCAAAGATACGCCCAACATTTAACTCTTATTCGTTTTGTTGGTCCATATCCACGGCATAATTAACTGCCGCATCAATCTCCTCATCTATGATATGTGCATATAGTCGCCCCTCCTCATCATAGTACGGCGGCTCTTCATCATCCACATTCATGTCATTTGCGGCAATTGCATTGTCTACCGCATCATTCCCCTCTCCATCAACCATCTGTTGAGCGTTTTCTTCACCTCTGACACCTTCTTCGTTCATGTCATACTCTTCTTCACTTGCTTCGCCAATATTATCTTTGCATTCATTTGTCTCATTTACATCAACATCTTCATCATGGACATAAGATCCCCTACACATAAACATCATATATGTATTAAATTCCATATGACTTAAACCCTTCTTTAAAACCTAAAAAAGTTATATTCGTTTATAAATATGTATTTCTCCTTGGATTGGATGGTCCAGCATCGGTATGTTCAACACTTGTGTAGGGGTAATGAATGCCCACCGAGCTTTGAGTTCCATGTCATGCACAACCTTGAGACATTTGAAGGCTAAATGGCTCATGTGCATGCTATGTGTACTTTTCACATTGCACACAAAAATTCATAATTTAACATCCTGATTTTCATCGATAATTATAAGATTTAATCAGGATTCACATCTTAATAAACCTTACCTCCAACTAGGTCCACTTCCATAATTAATAGGTGCAGATGACCTATGAGGTTCATTTGAAGCTACTATCATCGATAAATTTCCTTCTTCTTCATTATCCACTAGCATTTGCATATGCCTTCCACTATTCACATTTCTTTCATAGCTCCTATGAAAGCTCCTGTGTAAACTACTGCGCCTTTCACTAGGCGTTTGGGCCTCTTTTTCAAGAAATAGTTTGAAACAAATTATGTGAGAGGAATGATGAAAAATAAAACTCAATGATGCATCATCATTTATACATATCAGTCCCGATCTCCATCCAAATGTCAGTATATTACATTTAATAGTAATTTTCCATCTCCTTCGATCCCACCCAACTTTGTCAGCTACTTGTATCTGAAGTTCATCATAAGTAGATGGTTTCTTAATTAATAATCCATCTGTGCGTCCTTCATAGTGAAGCATAAAACTAATCATTTATTCTGCCATCTATATTCACTTAATTCATAAACAATAAATTACAGAAATAATACATTAATCAATTACTTCAAAATAACTACTTTATAAAAACCAACAGTAAATAAATCAATTGCACGCTATTAAAATCAGCTTTTTAAGTTAGAAACCAGCATCATAATTTTAAAAAAAACTTGAATAAACTTGAATAATATCCATCACTAGAAAATTGAAGTCTTTCTTTTTTTTCCATAGGAAACATTGAAGTCTTAAATTGTGTAAGGCATACAAACACTTGTAATGTTAAAGAAAAAAAATGTATAGACTTGGTTCCCCTTTTCATCTTTCCAAAATTTATCTTTAATTTCAAATGGGATTCGTGTCTGTTCCTAATTTTATTTTATCTTTTGCATTCATTCACTCACTTATTTGCTAGATACAGTCCCATTTTGATAAGATAATTTTAAGAGCTAAAAACTACATATTCATTTGATTTCCATATGTCTTACAAGTTACTACCAGCTAAATGAGATTAACTGGTGGAGGAAGTCTCCATTGCTTGGACATGGGAGAGGATATTGATACTTGCGTAGAGACCGATTGATTACAAAAGACACTGTGCGGCCAAGTTAAGTTCGCTTGGCTACCAATTTCAAATTACCTATAGGACTTTTTAGGGGCCACGAACATGATTGAAAATGGAAATGGAAATGAGCTCATTTGTTTTAGAAAAGAGCAGATCCGTCTAGATGGAACTGACTAGACATGGTTAACTTTGATAACTTGTGAAAATGCTATGTCATCCACTTCTAGGTCAATTCATCAAACATCATATAAGCATTAGCTCATTTGTGACTCTCACAATCTAACATTAATAAAAAAACAACCAAAACTTTTCATTAAGAAAGAGAAAAATAAATACTTATTCTTTAACATTAACACCCAAATCCATCGAAAAACATCCGTTTTGTGTTCTATGCCTGAATTATACTCATATAAAAAATCACATCAAGGGAAAACAAACTTGTGTATGTGGTCGGATAGTGGAGGAATCATGTGTGAGGAGCGTGGTGGACGGCGGAGCGCAGTGAACGACAGTTTCCCTTTGCTCGGTGGGGGATTTGGGAGGAGCACGGTGTGGGCTAAGAAATTTGAAACGCAGGAGACGAATGGGAAGAGGAACGGCCGGGTAAATAGATGGGGGATTTCGTTGTTGAGAAGGACGAAATCCACTTAATGCATCCCGCCGTGAGTGAGTTGGGTGGAAGGGAGCGAAGTGGTAGGATTTTGTCCTTCTAAAGGACGAAATTAGTTTAAGCTAATTTTGTCCTTCCAAAGGACGAAATCTACTTAATGTCAACCACATGGGATTTCATCATTTGGAAGGACGAAATCAAAAATAATTTAAAAAAAAAAAAAAGTTACGTAGGCACCAGCGCTTAGCTAGTGCCTACGTGGATAAAAAGAACACTACATTGGTAAAAAAATTTCCAAAGTACACTTATTTTAAATAATTTTCCTATAATTAAATAGTTCGTCTAACTATTTTTGAAATGGGAAATAACAAATACAATATGTTTACTATGTGCACTTTGACTAGTATAAATATAAAAGAAAATCAAGAGTGACACCTCTCCCACAATTGGGTAGAGATCCGAGCCCACCAAAGCTTATCAGCTTGTCTCACTTTTGTACTTGTTCATGCAAAGTATTGGAAATTTGGCACTCAGCACGTGATATAAATTCCATTTTTAGCTGGGATAAGTCTGGTAAGCAATCTCAAAGCAACCTAAACTGGGCAATTGGGCTCGTGTCAGGTCTATTTGAATCCCATTTTTGTCCGTATATGCAGCAATCTGACGGACATATTTCCTGTCCGTCCGAGTCTGTACCCGCCCGAACCACCAGCCTCCCTAATGAAGTGCTCAGCGTGCGACGATATGAACCGTTGGATCTAGGGCAAGGCATCTCCTCTGATCCCATCGCCCTTTATAAGCCCGGTTTCCCGCAAAACCCTGATTCCGCTCCCCCGAGTCTTCGAACGGCCTGAGAAGAATCCATAAGGACTTGCCAGAAGGCGGCGGAGAAGATGGTGCAGCGGCTCACGTACCGGAAGCGGCATAGCTACGCTACCAAGTCCAACCAGCACCGCGTCGTCAAGACCCCCGGTCGGTTTCATGTTCTCTCCTTCCCGTCCGTTTCCGATTTTCAGTTGTTCCTGCTGTTTGATTGGGTGAAGTGACGTGATTGTGACGAATGTGGGTTTTTTTTGTGTGTGTGTGAAGGTGGGAAGCTGATTTACCAGTCGACCAAGAAGAGAGCAAGTGGCCCGAAGTGCCCTGTTACCGGAAAGAGGATCCAAGGGGTATGTGGGCTTTTCTGCTTTTTTCTTTTGGTGTATTATGATTGCGTTTCTTTCTCGTTTAATGCTTTCGTTTTCCTTGATTTCTGAACTCTCTGCTCGTTGTGGATGTATCTGGATTCCAATTCTATGATCATGATGCTGCTAGATAGGATTTCTAATATATTTAGTTGTCTAACAGCAAAAATGTATGATGTGGTCGCGTATTTATGTGGGATCTTATTGTATTTAAAATTCTGAACTTATAACATGAGATTTTTTCCTACCTGTAAGTTGTTATAAATGATAATTCTGTCCTTTTTTCCGCTCGCGCTTTTTTGGGTGGTTAAAATTTTGATTTTTGGGTAATATTATTTGGGACTTTGTATGTAGACAGTTTATTCTTCCATGGAAGGATTATACTCGAAGCTACTGCTGCTTGGCCTCTCTGAGTGCTAATTATAACAAGTATTCCGTCCGTCTTATATTAATAGCTACGCTTGAAAAAATAGTAGTTTTTATTGAATGATGAAATCTATATATAAGGGAAGAGAAAATAAGCTTATGATACATTTTTTACGTACCCAACCACTTAAATTGAACTGAATGGAGCTATTAAGTTTAACAAATTTTTTTTGTCAAATGGAGCTATTAATTTAGGACGGAGAGAGTATTATTCGTTATCTTATTGCCAGGATTAACTGTTATTTGAGTCCTAGTGATTTGAAGCATTTTACTGTCAGCAATCAACTTGCATTTCAAAATGTTTCTTTTTCATCTTGATATGTAAATAGCATTCCTAATGGGACGTTGTTTCTAAATTTAAACGCTTACAAGATTTGTTTTTTTATTAACGATTATTTGAAGATCTCTTGGATGCCTGTATTTTCTTGCTGATATCATTGGTTTCTATATGTAGTGATTGTGGTTCTTTTATAATCAAGCTTTAAATTAGCCTATATAGTGTGTACTCTCTTTTAAGCTGGAGATTACGCATGCTATTCTTACTGTGTGAGGTTAATACTTTGGGTTATTTCCTTGCGCTTGTATCCTGGTTTGTTCAAATCTAGATGTAACTTCTCTTTAGAGTCTGCATATGAGGACTTGGTGTAGACAACGGATCTCTTATTCTGAAGGTGTCAAAACTATCAATATCCGATAATACTGATTTATCAACAATGTTGACCTGTGGTTGTCTTAATGATCATACATTATTTTTCTTTTTTGATAGCCTCTGGCCAGTTTTTAATGAGGGTATTTGGAAGATTTAACTTCGGGTTTTCTTATATTTTCAGATTCCGCACCTCAGACCTGCAGAGTATAAGCGATCTAGACTAGCTAGAAACCGAAGGACTGTTAACCGAGCATATGGTGGGGTCCTCTCTGGAGGTGCTGTGAGAGAAAGGTTGGTGTTTTTCTTTTTTTAATTTCGTGTGCCAACTTGATGTTTGTTATCTGAGGTGTGTAATTGTTGCCCGACTTTGCTTGCAGGATAATTCGGGCTTTCTTGGTGGAGGAACAAAAGATCGTGAAGAAAGTATTGAAGATTCAAAAAGCTAAGGAAAAGCAAGCGGCCAAAAGCTAAATTTAGGTCAAAAGCAAGATGAAAAGAAGGCATTGGAGAACTGTTCGGGCGAGAGTTTTTTGTTTCACAAGCATTTTACTACATTAAAATGTGATGGTAGGTGTAATTCAACCGCTGCCGTTTTACCTGGATATGAATTCTTTGAATCCTTTCAGTGGCTTTTTGTTGGTAATATATGTTTTTTTTTCAAATGAAACATTGTTTTCCTAGTACATGACAGCGGATCTGGACATTTTTCCAAATGTGCTGTAGCTGTTATATTGGTTAAATCAATCTGTAGCACGGTGATTTTGTTTTTATATTTTTTTAGTAAGACAATTGGTTATCAAGGTTAATTACTTGGGTTGAGCAGCATGGAGAGGTTGGCATAAAAGATTATGCCACAGCATTCGAGTAGTTGGCTTGGAGCAATCCGAAAGACAGCATATGCAGTTTTCACCTATTTGCTGCATTGTCAGCTTGGTTCGTTTTTGGATTTTTGTAGCCTTACCGAGTCAAAATGAACCGGCCAGTTGTACTGTGAGACCCCTCCGGATTGGCCGGGTCGACCGTTCAGGATTTATGTTTAGTACATTAAAAATGATTTTCTGACACCATAATTTGTCGTATAAAAGCTTAAGTCGGGCTGGATTGATAATAGTAGCCCCTATTGTTGATACTATTATCACTACCGCCGCAGGACATTGCAGCGGGGTTTGGTTGCGAGGGAGGTATTATCAATCCCGCGAGGGCGTGCTCCAGGCTCTTCGTGCTTCACTACGTGTTTAAGAAACACAAAATGGGAAATTTTGAAATGCTTTATACTTGTTGACGTGCAATTGCTTCAGAGCGTTAGGCCATGCTCTGCACGAACCCATGAATATTTTCTCCTTTTTAGAAAATTATAAAAAAACTCGTAGTGAAACTAGATAATAGAAAGGAGTTGAAGTACAGATCCACCAAACTGGTCATCAAATGGTCCGGAGATAAGGAAGAGGAGGTCGTTTACACAACAAAACAGGCGGAATGCAAAGATTGTTACTGCATCTCCTGCCATGTTTGCTTCTTTGAAAAAATCTTTGAAGCAAACTTGATACGTTGGCCCTACAATAACCCCTTACACTTATTCTTTATAGGACCCATATTTGAAACACATACATACACCCCATACATCTAACTAGGGTGTGAGTATTTACATTGTGGGGCCCCAACTTTGAACATGTGTTAGTATTAAGACCCACGTGGTTAATGATAGGTTGATCCTATCACGAACCTATGTGAGCTTAGTGAGACCGAGTCTACACCAATTGTAATTGATTATTAATTAATCCACGTATAGTGAAGTAGTAGGGTCAAGTGGTTCAACTAGGGTTGGCCTAATTAATGATGTCAACAAGTGACATAAGTGAAACTACCTTAATTTGAAGTAGATATATTATTTGGGTGACAATAATAACACAAATTCCTTGTAGCCTAGTTAGTCATGGGCTTTCTCATAGTCTTCAATACTGAACTAGACCGGCCCAGATTGTTTGTCTGGCGGTTCAATCGGTCAGACCAGCATAACCTGATCGGGTCAGATGGACCAACATATTTCTTAGACCGGGTTCAGTTGAACCAATCAGTCCAGTCTGGGTTTTAAAACACTGGTGAAGCCCTGACTATTCAAGTATCACAATTTGAAAGGCGAGGCACAGGAGAGGAGGGTAGAGTCGTGGCAAAAGAGAAGAGAAGGGCAGGGCAGAGTGCGGTGGAGAGGTGAATGCGGCCATTGGGTGGCGGAAGGTGGGGCTTGGTGGAAAGTTGAAACTTTTTTTTACAACCCAGATCAGCATTGTAGTTTGGGTTACCGGTTTGACTGACCGGGTTAGAGTGACCCACCAACGTCAAAAGTCAAAACCCGGTAATCCGGCTCGGTTGAACCGGGTCAAACCGGCCTAGCTTTTAAAACACTGGTTACATATGACAACACCAATTGCAGTAATTCTGAAGGCGAAGCAAATTTGGATAAATTCAGGTGGGCTTGGGCCGCTGAATGCATTCAGTCTGCTTCTGAATAAGGGATGACCTTTGGTGCTTACTGAGCACAAAACCATAGAATTGCATAATTCCGTAAGTTGAATATGTTCATGATCAAATATATCAATATTACGATCCTTCGTATACTCCACATAAGTTTCATAAACGAAGCTGAAACATCTAAGTCTATGGTAAGATGGGAGATCGAGCGCCAAGAAAATGCAACCAAAGAGCTCGAACCAATGGACAACACAAGAAAAGATGGCAGAACTCTCACCTTCTTGACCACAAATAGAACGTACTCTTGACTCAGACCCTTCGGTTTATCTCATAGCTGCCCACTTTGTGGTCTTTTTAATATTGAAACAATCTTAAATATTAAATAAAAAAAGAATAGTGCATCAATGGCAGGCCATCCTGTGGCCGCCACTCGTCTAAATAATTTGTACTCCCTCTATCCAATATTAATAGTTATATTTGTAAAAATAGTAATTTTTATTGAAAGATGAAACCTAATGTAAGACAAGGAAAAATATGCTTAAGATACTCTTTTTTAAGTATTTAACTACTTAAACTTAACAAAATGAAGCTATTAATATGGAACAAATTTTTTTTACCAAATCGAATTATTAATTTAAGACTAAGAGAGTAAAAGATTTCTCAAAAATAGTTATGAAGTCTTAGTTATTATGTGAAATGTCTTTTAACTTTTGGGTATTATTAGAAATGGTCCCATGAACAATAAAATCGCCACGTGACTTGATAGCAAATGACCCAAGTTGGCCCCTTTTTTTCCTTAACTACAGTATACACCAACAACCCACTCAATTTGTTCCACCCATTCGGCCCATCTCAGCCTCATTCTTCCTGGCCCAAGCCTACCTCCACCTTCTCCTCCTCACACCGCCGCTTCCTCATCCTCCTTCCTCACTCCTATTATGCCCTTTTCTCCTCTTCCTCCTTCCTGGTGTAAAGCGGGACTACCATATATAGCTTGTGGGAGCCATTAAATATTTTTTTATAAGTTTCAATCTTAAAATTTAAACTCATAAATATCTTCAACTATTTAAAATTACTAATGCGCTTTGATTTTATATGATTCTAAGACTTCCATTAATGGCGGCTCATTCCTTTTAATAATAGGCAAGAGACAACTTCAAACAAAGTGTTAGTAGTCTTCCACCTTTTTACTCCTCCTCACCTTTACCCTTTTCTTCACCTCCTCCTCTTTCTACTTTTTCTCGGAAGAGTTTTTTATGTTCCCTACTCACCATGAGCCCAGCGTAAGGAACACTTGTGGAGCATTCATTTTTAAGATCGACGGCTCACACACTAGTACAAGTGGTACTAGCGCTAATGTGTGATAGCATGTGCATCATCGATCATGAAAATGAACACGCCACATACATTCTTTACATTGAACTCATTGTCAGAAAGGAGCATTAAAAACGCTTCCCTTCTTCTCCTTCCCCTCCTTTCCTACTTCTCCTTTATTTCTTCCTCCTCCTTCTCCTTAGCACCACAAGTCAACAAATAATTCCATAATTCAACATTGTTGAATAGCAACTTAGCGCTTGTACGACTCATTAGCACCACAAGTCAACAAATAATTCCATAATTCAACATTGTTGAATAGCAACTTAGCGCTTGTACGACTCTTAGTTAAAACATCTACTAGAAAAATGTAATAGTGACATTAAGATTCATACATGATGAACCTATTTCATCCTCCATATGCAATTGATTAGCAGGGCTTACTTTCTTAAACCTAACTAATGATGTAGGTACATCACGTATAAAACCTAACATCAGTGTAACATTACTCTATAAGAGTTACATAAAGAAAGACGGGAGGGAGGAGTCCTATTGTGTCGAGCCCAAGCACTTGGGTATCGGCCATTTTTTGTCAGGAGAGGAGTTATTTCGTGAAGATTTGGTTTCAAATAACTAATATAGAATTCATGTCAATGACGTGGGTCATAAGCTATTCTTTTGGGGCTTTAATTATTAATTAAAAAAAAACAAATGATACTAGGTCTAGTATACGTAGTAACAAGTTCAGATTTCAGCTTTGATTTGGATTATTTTAGTTCGTCTAAAAAATCAGAAAAAAATTGGCTGAGAGCGCTGTAGGTAGGGAAGGAGGAGAGCCCAAATCATCAAGGAAGAACTTTCTAGGAGGTTCAGTTTGTACTATGAGGCCCCAACAAAGCTATCAACAAATGTTTCTTTTTACTTTTTTTATATACAAAGGTCATAAGCATTTAGTTCCGATTCTCAAGGAGCCAATTGAATTAAAAATAGAAGTTTCAGGTGGAAGGCTCGCACATTATAAGGGGGCCAAATTTTCTACACTAGGTCTTCATACCACTTTTACCTAATGTTTTAAAAATTGACCAAACCCAGTGCGGTTTGATCGGCCCCTAAACTTTCTAAGTCGGGTTATTTACCTGAACATGATTTATACCCGGTTAAACCGGAAAAACCTGGACTTGGCTACCAATCGGGTTAATTTTAAAAACACTACTTTTACCTTACTATAGCCAATTTACTATATTTTTAATATAAAATATGATCTCCTCAATTTAACACACACCTTAACCCTTCTCTTCACCAACCCCTCCTCCCTCGCTGCCATTATTACTACCGCCGTTGCTTTCTTTTTCTCCCTTATGCCCTAAGGTAACCTAGCCCGCCATTAGGTGTATTTAATAGAAAAAGAAAAGAAAAGGAGCATATGGAGGGCGGCAGAGAAGGGGCGAGCGAGTAAACTGTGGAGTTGAGTCGTGGGTATTGGGCCTTTCGCCCTCTTCAATCACCCGTGATCCTCCCGTTTTTGGGTTTGGTTTATGTTGTTATATAACAAGGGTCCTCAATGCATTTTAGCAAAAAAATTCCTCCAATGCAGCAAAACATAAGAAAATGAGTCCTCAAAACAAACCGAATTAACTACCGGCCGTTCTGTAGTTATTTATATATGTTCCAAAATGCCAGCATCAGCCTCCACGCAGAGATAGACCATTGCAGTTCCCGGAGAAAACTAAAGACGATTTCCTTTGTGGCATCTGGCATGATATGCTTTGAGCAAAAAAATTCTGGAAAGCGTGCTTCATAAAAAAATCGCAGGGTCGTACATGTAAATATCAATAATAAAGGAGCCGCATCCGCTAACTGGCTGACGATTAGGAAAGCAGGAGATATACTGTACATACAATATCCCTGGTTAGGATTTTGCCCCTTCAGGGATCTTTTCTCGCCAAAAGAAGAAAAAAGTAGGTGCACAAAGCACTTTTAACTTGTACTTCTGTTTTCTTTGTTAGTTGAATGTTACAGAATAAAATTTTCTGCAAAATATAAGATCCACACAATATAGTTCATTTTCTATGATTTACACATTTATTTCCACATCACATTATCAGAAACATTACATTCGCCATTGAAAAGACTTATGTCAGACAATTTACTAGATCTCTGCTGCTACCTCCCAGTAGTCCCGTGCTTATTTACTCCTAGTCAGTGCACTAAATTAGAAAGTATAAATACAAATCTTGTTATGCCACACAGCGTAAATGACATGTAGAAGGTACCTCACGAGCTGTTCTTTGCTAAGTTAATGCTCCTTTAAGTGAAATCAGCTTCAAGCTCCTCGTTAGGAACAGGGACAAAAGGATGATGCAGGACAGTCCCTTCAACAACAGATCCGAATGACCATCAAAATCTTAAATTCTTAGGTGATTCAAAAACTCTTACCCATGTAATCCTTTGAGGAGGCCAATAAAAATAAAAACCCGTTAAGGGCTTCCAATGGCTACTTGTATTAAAATACTTCATAGGTGTCACTGCAGTCATCTTCAGTGTAATCATCATCTAGGCCAACATCCAAATCGTCATCATGGTAGTCATCATTATCAGAGTCGAGATTTTGTTCCACCATTTGATCATATGAATTTGTTCTCACAAAGTGACCTTCGTGTGAAGTCCAAGAAGGAGGGAATGTCTTTTGCAAAGCTTCTGTTAGTTCTCCACCGGTTCGTTCTATCTTGCGCAGATAATTTGACCAATGAACTGCAGTTCTCATGTCAACTGTCAAGCCTGCTTCCACCATTTCCTGAACAACTGCTAAGATCCCCAGATACACGTATTCTTCATTTATGCTAGCTGCCCTTGACAACAGAGACGTCAATAGACAATGGTATACAGCTTTATCAGACTTCAATCCTGCCATCTTAATATCTTCAAAACACTTTAAAGCTTTCTCTGGAAATGAAGCGCGGGCCCAACCACGTATTAGCGTGGTGTAGGTTTTTATATTTGGTTTTACACCTAAAGCTTCCATTTCTTGAACTGTTGTTGTGGCTGTCTGCAAATATGAAGTTGCACCACTAAAAGACATTACAAATATGACAGAAATCAACCAAAAATATTAGGAAAAATTAGCATTTGACAAATAGCAATGAAACCAACTAAGAATGTGGCTTTACTGTCATATCTCCAGCCTTGCAACATGCGTTTATGAATGAAGTATAAGTATGTATGTCTGGATGAACACCATCCCGTTTCATTTGTTGCATGAGATCTGTCGCCTCCCAAATATCACCTCTTCTTGCCCACCTAAAAAACAAGTTACTAATATTAGATATAACCAACAAAAATAATATAGTACACAGAAAATAGCAAAACAGGGGAAGATAGAGAGAGCATATAATTTGAAAACAGTAGTAATCATACCCATCAATCAAAATGTTATATACAAATGTATCTCTTTTAATATTTCGAGCATTCATTTCCTTCATGACTATCAAAGCACTTTGCATTTTGCCCGACTTGCAACATGCCTTAAGTAATGCCTCATAGGAAAATACATCAAGATTTAGTCCTTCCTCTTTTATTTTTGTGAAGTACTCAAAAGCTTTCCCGGTGTCCCCTGCAGAAGCATAGCCCTTCATAATAGTTGTATAGGTACATTCATCTGGGCATATCCCAGAAACCGACATTTCCTCTAGTATTTCAATAGCCTTTTCCATCTGCATAAAGAACAAAGGATAACAGTCATTTTAAGTTGAATAGCACCATAGACACACAACTGACCAAGAATATGTTTACTCTTTAGTGTGCAACCTCACATTCTGAATAATTGGTGGCTATCCAAAAGAGCAAATATAGAAAAACAAACCAACCACAGATACATCCACGGTCAATGGAAACTCTGAAATTGTAATCAAACAACAAAGTTTTAAGCCAGATACATGTTTGTCTGTTAATTAGATTTGTTTGTTTTTTATAATAAAAAAAATCCCAGAAAACAATCCTAAGAAAAACAATTTGAACAGAAAAACTCTTCATACAATGTAACAAAAAAAAGAAACAAAGGAAATAGAGAAGAACCATACTTGTTGTTTTTCAACAAGACCATCAATAAGAACATTGTAGGTCTTGACAGTTGGAATGCATCCACATCGTCTCATCATATTTACAACTTCTAAAGCTCTTCCCATATCCCCAACCTTAGCAAAACTGCGTATTATTGGCGTGAAAGTACGAGGTGACGGCCTATGCCCCTCTTTCTGCATTTCACTAACAATCCGAATTGCTCTGTCCATATTACCCATCTTGCAAAAAGCCTCAATAATGTTGTTATATAAGACCGCATCAGGTTTGACACCTGCTTTTATCATGTCCTCAAAAATAGCAAAAGCATTTGCAAAATCATTTTGCTGAACAAATCCACTGAACAACATGGAATAGGTCTTTTGATTATGATCTATGCCATCTAGTTCCATTTTTCTGCTAAACTCTAAGGCCTTGGAGACCTTTCCCACCTGAAAATAGCATTACCAGCAATAAGGGAACATCCTACCTAGTTTAAAGAAAAAGGAACACAGGCATCAACCTAGACAGAAATTTGCACAATTTTTTCCAAATAAACCATGGATATAAAAATCAGTCTTGCACACGTTTTATATAATTAAAAATAAAAATCACTAGCTTGGATTTCTGACCTAAGTCAAAATTCAAGTTGAGTGAAATTTCCCCTGACCAGGACCAACACCTTCCAGATTGACTTATAGTTTTATGACTTGATTTATAAGATGAAGCTAGGTCTTACAGAGGCAACGTATAAATTTTGTTGTAAACATTATTTGGATATGTGATATCTCTGTTTTTGGTTATGCCTATGTGTCATTTTATGAGCAGGCTATATATTTTCAACCAAGTTCTACATGCACAATTTTTTTTAAACTGCATATACGACCTTAAAAAAATTCTGGCCTGACCCAGCAAGCCAGCACTGTGTTAAGTCCAAGAATGGCTAGAGATGTGTTCCTCAGTTGCCAAAAACAATATTCAAGGAGTAAAGCCTACTCAATAATTATATTGTACTGGCTTGTTATGATCAGCTACCTCCCAGAACTCCATGCTATGACTTATCAGCTTACAAGATAAGTCATGCAACTCTAAAATGTCGTTCCTTTCCACTCATTAGCAAATTGTAGATATAAAAATCTATAGGAGAAATAATAGCCACTCCACGTACGAGTGTGGCCTGTACCCTACACCCACCCACCCCCCAAATGGCTTCTTCCAGGTCACAATTGGTCACATTTCTTAGATGCTAAGTTATAAATTTGCCTTCTCATCATAGATAAATATCTACTATGATACAACTCTCTACTTGTATTGGGAATTTCATGCAAGGAATAAATGCGAGTGTAGTTCATATATAATCTTTTAAAATCAATTTGTAGAACCCAAGGTAGTGGAAAACATAGAGGACAACCATTCTCATCTTGATGACTTTGTCCTTGACAAAATTTCAAAATCCGTTAAACCTTACTTAAAAATATTGTAATACCCTAGACTGAAGAACCCAGTTCAGTTAAACTTGAACCGGTTTGGTGGACTTTGACTCCAATGGTAGCTAATCAATTTAGTATTAAAGTCCTTAGAGTGTCATAATATCGTGTGTGAATGATTACATTTTTTCTAAGCTGGTTGGGGATTTGGCCCCATGAAGCAATAGACATTGAGGTTGGACCTTTCATTGGGCCCGAAAGGCTGAAAGTATAGAACTGGCTACAGCCAGTTGACAGGCCCATAAGTGGGCACTCGACTGGACAGAGCACTCAATTGGCCCTATTAGAAGTCGACCACACCATACTCGTAACCAACTTCCTAACTTCGGTAAGCTCTAACTAAGGGCTCTTAAGGCCAGTTTCTACCTCATTCATGTTCTAACAACCCTAAAATATGTATAAGAACAAGCTTTTGGAAAGCATGTGTCAGATTTCATATCTAATTTGTGTTAATTTGACTTGGCTGCTGTCTTCAAAATAATTAGATTTCATTAATTTTAAACTGATAGTACACAGTTATGCAAAATAAAGATTTAACAGCATTGTATTTTAATAAAATAACTAAGTACCACAGATGATTCTCTGTCTATGCAATTATGCTATCATAAGTCAATCCAATTTGAGTTAAACTCTGCTGTTACATTGGCATGATCAATTTTTTTCAGAAAATTTCTAAAGGAAATTGTATTCATAGGCTATGTCTTTAAAGGCTATTAAACTTAATTGGCTAATATCCTTTAGTTCATGTAGTTGATTTGAAAAGGGTTTTCAATGAGGCTTTTTAAGACAAAATCTGTGGTTTCCAACTGGGTTTTTCATGATTTCAAAGGCTATTAAACTTAATTGGCTTTAGGAAAAAAAATTAATTTTAATTGAATTACAAATTCATTTACAAGAGTTTTCAAACTTCAGGCGGGCATGTTACATAGTCCAGTCAAATCAGCCTATAGGGGCACAGTCAAATGTACGGATAGTCTTCCCATGAGTGGCCCTAAAGATGGCCAACCCAGCTATGAGGCATTGTCTGGCTCTTCTTTCCTAAACTGTTTTGTCATTTCCTGGTAGATGCAACTGTGCATCCAGTAAACCAGCTGTTTGTTGCATCTGGTTTTTCATTTTCTGGGTGGAAATTTTAATTTGATTCGAGTTGTTACTCATCTATTATTTGCATTTGTTCATTATTGGCTTTTCTCTTTACTTTATAAAGACCTAGTAGGATAAACGTGTCTGCTTGAACCATGATTAGGCTCACATCCAAATATCACAGTGAACCCACTTGGGCATACGCAGGATGATGAGGGTTTGGCAGAAGTCTCAATGACCATTGGTGTTAGGATTTTAATTTGATATTGAAATGCACCTTGCTACATCTTAATGCACATAAGCATAGCAAGGCCCATGTGGTTGTCTTCAACTTGAAGATTATCTCCCAAGGTACTTGGTACAATACCCATATAAGGTGTCCCTGCCTTCTAGAGGGATTTATTTCACGCGTCTCTGCTGGATGGCCCAATCATGCATATTTATTAGCTTGACATTATGGACTAAGTGTTTTTTTTTTTTTTTCTTTGCTAAATTTTATTTGATTTACAATATCATATTTCATATGTCAATAGTATTCGGCTCCCTTTTCTTTTTGTAATTGTTATTTGTCATTTATTTAGCCCTGATTTGCTATTTATGATTAAAAAATGTAAGTCCAATATTATTGTTGTATCAGTACCACCAGAGACAATAGTTCTCAGTTGGCAACACTCAGACATAGGCTATCGCAAGCAACAGCTAAGCACTCTTAGCATAACTTGATTTCTGATTTGAAAGATTTTGTGGTGAATAACTTGATGCAATTGGCAGATCATATATTTGAAACCTCTCATTATAATGCCACTCCATATTATTTGGAAATGGTTTGGATTGCACTTATTGCATTGACGCCAGGGTTGATGTAAGAAAATTTCCTCAGCCCCATACTTTTAATATCCACTTTTGGTTATTAAGGAATTATTCGCATATGTCATCTTCACATTTGTCCACACCCTCCAGGCCAGATTGTCGTCCACTTGACCCATTTACCCTATTTGGTTAGTCGGGATTAGACCAGTGCATGACAAATATTTATTTTGATAAAGAACCAACTTACTCCAACATTATCTCCTTTCGTTTTTTTTTGCTACAAGTAGGAATATAAACATAGTAAAACTGACCTTAATGTACATGTTGATGAGACATCCATAGCTGATCACAGAAGGTACGAAGCCACATTCCTACAAGTAGTTTACGTCATGGACAGTTAGTGCAACCAAAAACGTTGCCATCAATGATTAGTATGTAAGAGTAATATCCCAATACTAAAAGATGCATCCTAGCATTCAGAATGAGTATCATTTCCTACTTGAGGATAACTACTTTAATTACGCAATCCCACAAGCTAAAGGGCAAACTACTTTCAGGATGAGTCAACAAAATATAATGCAGAAAACAGAAATCCCAGATTTTAGATCAAATAAAGGTAACCAGCAATTACCTTTCTCCTCGAAAATTAGACATATCTCAGTGAGATCAGAAAAATAATCCATATAGACAATGGGCATCTCATTGTTGTAAGAATTAATATTTTAAACATAACAATTAATTTAAACAATCTATTTTGTGGTGGAACTACAGGAAACTAAGGTAAAGATCTGAGCACTTTTTGTTGTTGTGATGCATCAGATCCTCTGGATCAAATCATTAAGTGCTAAAGTGTAGTGACCTGTCCTTGGGGGCTTCGGTCCATCTTCAGGCCCACATGGCTAATTTAGTTAGGCCATTAGTTACAAAATTGTCCTAATAAGTAACGAATGGACGTAATTACATTAGCCATGTGGGTCCAAAGATGGATCGAACCCTGCAAGGGCAGGTCCCAACATAAAGATGCAGATTTTCTGTTTTCAAAAGGTGATGACCAGGAAATGCAAGTTTAAAGATAAGTCATCTCTTTTAAAACCTGGTGCGGCCAGGCTGAGCAAACAAGTGAAACCAGGTTCCAATCGCCCTGGTGGGTTGGATTAGACGGGTCAAAAGTTTTCTAAAGCCTGACCCAGCTAATATGATCCAACAGGGTCGACCAGCGGCCTAGCGGCAAATGCTTATAGTCAAAGTAAATAACATTAAGAAAACCAGCTCGGTGTCTTTATCAACTGAATAAGGTTACAATGCAAGTGGTCCTTTAGAAGCAAATGAGAACTTCACTTCTGATTACACATATAAGTCCAAATTAAAGCAATCCATTTCAACCTCATATTTGGAGGTCCACAACAGGAATATCACTCGCGTGAAAACTAGATACTTTCAAATTAAAGCAAGATCAACTACTGCTTTCATCACGGCATACCTTAAGTCTTTCAAACACAATCAAGCACTTCTCTTCATCACCAACTTTTGTGTAACCATCCATCATAGAATGATACAAGTTAATAGGAGCATCAATCCCTTCTTGTTCCATTGTTTTTACCAAATCCTCAGCACGAGCCATATTACCCTTTTGACTGCATTTGATCGCATAATATAGCAACCAAAATCAATAATGGCTACTCAATTTTTTTAAATTACATCTATCATTTATCAAGTTCTTGAAATGATACTGGAAGAAACATAAAATAATAGGAAGTGACAGGTTTTTCTTTCAGTACATGTGCAAAAAACTATTTAGACAGTAGTAAAATGCGCACAGTTTTGGTAGGCCTCAAGGTAGAATAAGTAGAAAAGGTGTATAAAAGGGAATTAGGAAAGTCAAAGTGATATAGAATTACTAGCAGACAATCAGTTGGGAGGCATATCAGAAGGTACTCAATATTCACATATTGATACATAACTTGCTTGAGGTAAATGAGAAGTAAATCTGCATTGAGAACCACAAGCTGAACAATGGGAAAGAGAGCTTCTTCCTTCCAAATCAGGCAGTCCAAGTCAGGTAGATCAAGTTATATCTGCCTCAGCATCTTTTCATCAGACATCTCCCACCAAGATAGCTTTTTATGTTAAATGTCTTGTTCACCATTCACAGTTATCATAATTTGTCTAGAAGCAGATTGGGTGAGCTGGTACAGAAAATGACTGATGCTTCCTCAATATTCCTCTTTATCAATAGTTATAGATTATTGATTAGATCCATCTTTATTTCCAAATTCCCTGACACTTGTCTTTAGGCATCTTCAAAGTGAAGTATGTTTTGTTGTTAGGGGCAACAATGTGAGGGCCAGAAACATCAGGCAGAGGGGAGTTTCAGCACTTCTCAATTACCATAAAAATGCCTTTTACCTACATCCTTTAAGAAGTTTGAGTAACCTTGGAAGAACATTTAGGCAGGCTATCCTAGCGGTCCCGTCAAAGAAATTATGAATCATTAATATCAGAAATGAACGCTCATAACAATTGAAGGGATGATCCAAGCATTGACGTAGCGATTAATTCCATTTGAGTCAGTATGAATACATGCTTATGCCCATATCATGGTTCACAAAATCTGAGACATATCTTAAATCTCAGTTATTATTGATGACCAATACAAGATATGGGGGATGATTACATCTCAATACATTTGTGATATCTGAGATATAACTTAGATATTGGTGATATATATACACGAGATATTTGGTGATATCCTGGGCCCACCCCCTCTTTCTTGCGCCCTTCCAAACACCCATTGACGGCATTTGGACACTTTGATGCCCTTTCCAGCATCTTCTTCAGCATCGACAACCAATACACTATCATGTTCTCCATTATATATTCTTGTTTTGATTTTTAAGCATTATTTAGATATACTCCATCATGTTCTACACTTAATCAGTTATATTACCTTCAAATTTGTTCTTCTTTATCATTATTGATCGATGTTTTCCATTTGATAAATGTAATTTATGTTAGTATAGTGTACTCACATGGTGGTACAATTGTTCGAGATTAGCATTAGGGCTTTTAGATGTTAATTTATGCTTGGCTTGGCAAGATACACGTGAAAACACTTTTGGGTTGCCGATATTTTTTACCCAATATATCCTACCTAGGGGTGTTAAAGCAAGCTCGAACTCGAAGTTGGTCTAGCCAAGCTCAAACATACCTGCGTTTGGCTCAAAAATACATTGTATATATTTTTTTCAAATATATACACGCATATATTACACATATATATACATTACATGTCTTCCAAGTTTCAACTCCTTCCATCAAATATATCATTTATACTTTTTTTCATGTACAACTACCTCAGGCTTTCTGTTAGAGAAAATAGATAACAAGTCTCACGAGAACTATAACCATTTTTAATAGTTCACTTGGTTTTCTAATCCTAACACATTGGACCGCTCATGTTCGTATTAGTAATTTTATCTCTAAATACCTCTAGGCCACCAATTATAGAACCAAGAAATGATCACAAGCTAAACCAATTTGACTCGAGCCAGACTCAAAATTAAAATTTCAAGCTCAAGCCGAAACAGTCTAGAGCTCGACGTAGCTCGGCTCATTAACACCCTTAATCCTATCTTTAGGTCACCGATATATCTCCAGTAAAAGATATCATGAACCATGGCCCATAGCACCACTTACGGTAATGAATGACAGCCTATTGAAGCACATGGCAACAAAAGAAATGAGCGGTACCCTATTAAACTCCCAAAAGGTTGTGGAGAGGCCAAAAAAGGTAAGGCTGAGAAAATATAGAGTCAACAAAATTCATTGACAATCTCCTAATACCTAAAATGAACTAATGACAATGACAGCAAATATAAGAACAAAGTTGCAGAAAATGGAAATCTCCTGTAGATGCATGTAAAATTTTGAATAGGAGTACTTAAAAAGATCAATGAAAATTTACTAAATGCCAATTATGGTAGGGGTAAAACTTACCAATAAGCATCAATTATGTGACAATATATTCTATCATTCAAAGTTGGCATCTCATGCTTTGCCTCCTTAAACCACATCTCTGCAGCTCTTGCAACATAGAAAACAAAAACAGAAATTATGAGAAATAGAAGATTATAAGCATGTTGAACTATTATAGTAACACTTCAGCTACGTTACAGACAATATTTTAATTTGCAAGTACAACATTATTAGAAGTGGCAATTTATGATGAAGCACAAAAGCATCATCCAGAAATTAAACAGATGAACAAATATTTTGTTAGGCACAATACAAGTGTTTGACACTATGTTGCCTCAAAAGCTTGAGCTGTTGAGGAACAGACCAACAATGGATATCAAGCTTAAACAGACTACCTGCACAAGCAAGCATGATTTGAAATATGCACACAGGAACAGAACATGCAGACGCAGGGACAAGGATTGAACTCGGGACCTCCTGGCTCTGATACCATATATTAGAAACCGCATTGCCTCAAAAGAGATATCAAGCCCAAATAGATTACCATGCCAAACTACCAAATTATCCAACAAAAAGAAGATTATTTTACTACAAATGTGAGACAAATTGATTTTTACAAATATTACAATCTTTGGAAGGTCAATAAAGCATACTCCCTCTGTCCCAAAATAAGTGTCCTATTCCTTTTTTCAAAATGAACTAATTTTAGTTCATTTGAAAACTAATTTTAGTTCATTTTTGAAAAATCAAATAGGACACTTATTTTGGGATGGAGGGAGTATATTACTACCCTCGTATGGTTGCCATAATAGATGAAGAAACAAATTATCAACATGAAAGAACCAAAAAAATTATAGAACTTTAGAAATAGTTGATAAATTACGAAGTTCAATAGAGAAGATGAAACCAAAACCCTTTTAGAAAAAAACAAAATATACATGGAAGACCATCAACATCTGCTTTAGTATATGGAGAATTCAGGCCAGTTTTTTAAAATCCCAATACCTGATACAGATCCAAGTAGGCTAGCACTCATGTCTGCTGTTTTTTGTACGTACACCAACGTGGATGTCGAATTTTATATATATGTCATGAAACCCAAAGGATTACAAGGGAATCAAGGTAGGGATTTAGAAGAATGATGGATGAAAGGATTAAGGAGATAGAAGAAAGGGGAGAAATGATGGACGAAAAGGGGAGAGAAAGCAAAAGGATGCACCAATTCTTCTACTAATTAACTAACTACTTTATTTCAGTTCTTCACTGTGGCATGTGCCATTATATTAATTTAGACGCAAAACCCTTTACTAACTGTAACTAATTAGGAATCATAGTCCAAAGGAAATTAAAAACCCAAGGAACTAGTAAAATAATCCTAATGAAAAAATAATTAACTAAAGAACCCTAGGCCCACTAAAGAAATGTGCAAATGAGCCATAACAGCATGTGTATTACTTTATATTCTTTCCTTCATTACTTTAAATAAATGGAAAAAATTATAGCATGCTTCAAAATTATAATGCAATAGAGCTTTACAATTTACTAGTTTTGGAATATAAAGGAAGACTGTATTACTTCCGGCTTCAGCATTAATTTTTATTTATCTTCACACTTTCTTAGTTTTGAAAGATTTCAAGACAAAGCCCGGCCACATTTAAGTAGCTTCATGAAAGCATTGATGAAACTATTACAACAACATGTCAGCTACAAAGAAATTATAACTATCACAGGATAAGACACTACATAAACATGGGAGAGTTTAAAAGAGTCACACAAGTTCACGAGAGTTGCCAATGCAATTTGGCTATTCTCAATGACTCAGGACATTCCCAACGACTCAGGACAATAAATTAAATATCTGATCCAAGCAAGACCAAAGACCAAGAGAAAATATCTGAAACAAAATCGAGCTTGGCTACAGACTTGTTGAGGCAGTCAAATCTTTTGCATCAAGCCTCGGCTGAAGTAGTGAATTTTCACCACCAAATCGAGACACAAGACCAGCAAGAAATGGAGAAAGTCAAAAATAATATCACCAGTCGAAGAAACTTTTTCAAATCATGCAGTTTTCTCTTTACCCTAAAAAATGACAAAGAAAGTAAAATCTAGATTAAGCATACGTCCAAGCCAAGCCCAAATATTTGAGGCAGTGAACCAGTTGGACTTAGTAATTGATCTAGTCAAGTTCACACAGAGAAGCTCGGCTCCATTATACTTTTGGAATGTAAAGAAAAAGATTCTATAGCAATAGTTACAAGAAGATAGGTCACAAAAAGATAAATTATAAAGCTTTAGGAGACTAAATTACTTGATATTGCCAACAGCAGCGAAGCCTTTAACAAGAATACTGTATGTCACCAAACTCATTTGTATATTTTCAGCTTTCATTTCTTCCACACATGATAACGCACCACGCATATCTCTGGCCTCTGCATAAGCGTTAATAAGGCTGCATGAAATACAGTACCCCTCAATGTGGGAAGTCCCAGAAGGCAGTAACGGAAGACAAAGTAAAGAGTGAGATCCTAAAATTGAAGCCTTGTGGCAACAGTGTGTGAGTCACAGTAATATTTTTTTACAGTAGTATTTGAAGCAAATGTAAACTGTTACTTACTTAGTGAAAACATATAGATTTGGTTCTATTCCCCTTGCCCGCATGCTTTCAAAAACTGCACGTGCATTATGTTTGTCTCCCCGTCTTGCATAATATAGCACCATCAAACCAAATTCTCCTCGAGAGGGCTGGCATCCAATACGATCAACATCATGTAAATAATATATTAAGTGAACAAACTTAACAGAATCTCTCATCAGATCTTCGGAGAGGCCCTGCATATCCTTACAAACAAGGGATGTATAAAGCAGCAAGAAAGATATCTTCTCTTTGATGCGTAGAAGTTGATCAAAACAGTCTAATCCATCCCAAGTTTTTTGCGGAAAATTCAAACATGAATTTATAACCCTACAACAATAACCGTCATGAATCCATTGTAGAAATGCAAACAAATTAGTTTTAGTACGCTGTCTGATTATCATAAGCACTTCTTCCTGTTGCCTATTCTGCCCAATTATCTTCAAAAAAGCCGGCAAGTTGTCGACAAGAAAGCAAATTTCTGGCCTTGCAGTGATGTTCAGTAAGAAGATGAAAGCATATAGATTTCGAAATAAAACGATTCAGAGAATAGGGTGCTATACTCGCACGGAAAACGCATTCAGGTACTAAATGACAATGTACACAGCAATTTGCAATCATTACTGAGTTATAAAAAACGCTTCAAACACACTACGTGCTTCGCACACTCAACGAACAAAAATTTTCGTTTTTAGAGAACTGTACTTTATAATAGAGCTCTTATTGTTTCTAACCTTCTTAATGTTTTGAAATGCAGAAACCACCGCCTGCCAGTTATCGGCCTCGGTTTGGACGACCTTTTTGAACTCCTTCCGGGAGCGGTCCCTCAGCTCGTGCCACTCAGACCGGTTCTCCTCCGCCTCACCGGACGCCCAGCGCGCCCGCTCAACCGCTCGAGCCTTCAGCCTCCTCCCGTCGTCCAGCCTCACAGTCAAAACCTTGCCGTGGAACCCGACGCCGTCAAACTCAACAGCCTTGACGGCAGAGGAGGCGGCAGTGGGGCCACCGTAGACGACAAAGCAGTACCCCGCACTCTTTTCGGGATTGTCGTGCGCTCTGATCAGAATCACATCCTTGAGCGGGCCAAACTGCCGAAAAAACTCTGCGACCTCGCCCTTCTTCACCCAAAGTGGCAGATTCCCAACAAAGATTTGCCCTTCCTTCCGAACCACAGGAACGGGGTGATCCCCGGAGACAGAAGCCGCGTCGACCTCTTGTTCCGTCGCCGGCTGTTCATCGGCGACATCCGGCGGCGGAAGAGGAGGAGGAAGCGGAGGCGGAGGAGGCGGGGAGAGTTTGCTGGATAGGAAGAGCTTGTTGGAGAGAGGATTGGGGGAGACGGGCTTGGGGGCGGGGGAGGGGTTCAGCAGGCCGCGGAGGGGATTGGGCTTGGAGGAGGAGGTGGGAGTGGGAGTGGGAGTGGGAGTGGGAGTGGGAGGGCGAGGGGCTTGAGGAGGGAGGGTAATGGGCGGCCTGGGAGGCTTGGGGGGGCGGGGGAGGGAGTCCGAGGAGGGACGGGAGGAGCTGGAGCTGGAGATGGAGAGAGATAGGGAGTTCATTGTCGCTGCGGGGTTGTCATGGAGACACAGCGAGCGCCCTCTACTTAGCGGGAAGGAGCAGGGAAAGGATAGCTGGATAAGTCTTTTTAACCCCAAATTTCACTCGATCGGATCCACTAACCTATTTTTATTTTTATTTTTATTTTTAGAAAAAATTATTTAAATAATTATTTTTAAAAAAAATATTTACTAATTTAAATTATTTTAGGAAATATTTTTTAAAATGGTGTTGAATTTTGCCACATAGGCGCCGGTCAGTGGGTTTTTTTAAAAAAAATTAGTTAATTTCATCGTTCTAAACGATAAAATTATTTAAAAAAAATTAAACAATTTCAAAATCAAGTTAAATCATATATTTTTTTTTAAAAAAAGATAAAATTACAAGAGGGACGAATTAAAGCTTCTTTTATACAAAATCCTCGTCACTTAGGCAATCGTTTACTTAAATCATACTAAATAAAAAAATCTTAGATGCTTAGCCCACTAAGCATCTTGATCACCATATAGTGATGCCGCTGGGTCTGGTTCGGGTTGGGTTTTTCCAAACCCGAACCTGATACCACATAACAAAATTGTGACCTGAACTCGAACCCGACCCGTTTGACCAAAATAGAATAAAAAAATATTTTTAAAAATTTATTTTTAATTTTTTTTAAAAATAATATTAATATATATAATATAAATTTTATATTTATATTCGGGTCAGGTCGGGTTGGATCACTAAAACCCGAACCCGACCCATTAGAGTCGGGTCAAGTTTACCATTTACCCGATCGGAATGGCATCCCTATCACCATACTTAAATTTTGTGTGATTTTGTCGTTTTACGCTCCTTACACCCATTTTGAGCACTTTTTATAGTAAAAAGTTAAAAATAGTACTTTACACAGTAAAACGCTAAAAAGCATTTTATACAATAAAAAGTGTTCAGTAAAAGGTATAGTAAACAGTACTCTCTACACTAAAAATCATGACTAAACTCTGCACAGTAAAAAGCGAAAGCACTCAATAAAAAAAATCAACACTCTCTCTTCACGTCAAAAATCAGTGCTCCCGGTGTCAAATAGTCAAAAATTAGGGTCAAACAAAACACATACAAAAATGACGTAAATAAAAAATAAAAAAACATGCTGCTACATTATAGGTGCAAATAATCATAACAAAAAATACAAAAGCACATACAAAAATAACATAATTGAAAAATAAACTATAAAAAATAAATATAGAAATGATGTAATTAAAAAATATATATATATCAACATAACTACAGTTATATATTACTTAATTTTTTTAAATCCTCCATATCCACCCTCATATTTCTGCTCACTTCAACCGAAATTTAAGTATGGTGCCAAAGATGCTTAGTGGGCTAAGCATCTAAGATTTTTTTATTTAGGAAAAATTATTAAAATAATAATTAAAAAAAATATTTACCAAAATATACCACTTTGGGAAATATTTTCCAAAGTGGTGTTCGTTTTTGCCACGCTGGTGCCAGCCAAGCAGTTGGCGACAACGTGGCTTTTTTTTATATTTTTTAAGTTGATTTCGTCGTTTAGAACGACGAAATTGGCTTGAATACGATTTCGTCGTTCTAAACGACGAAACCTTTTATTACTTGACCCGGTTTCGTTGTTCTGAACGACGAAACTACCGCACTTATCTTATTTCGGGCTCGGTCGTGGGAAGAACACTGATTTCGTCGTTCTAAATGAATTCGTCGTTCAGAACAACGAAATCATCGGGCTTATATTTCCCGATCCGCTCCGCCTCCAGTTGCCTCGCTGAACTCCACTCGGCTCCGCCTCCGTCGAGCGATCCACCGCCCGCCTCTGCCGACATCCGGCCCGTCGCCGACGTCTAGCCCTGCTGTCGCCGCCGTCTAGCCCACCGTCGCCGCCGCCCATGTCCAGTCCATCCGCTGCCTGCGTCTAGCCCGCTCTAGGTGCGATTTTTTGCCTTTTTTTTATCTTCTTTTTCAATCATTATAAATGATTTTTTATATGTTAAATTGAAGTAATTTATCTTTTCTATGCTATATTGAATAAATTTGAAGTTTTAATTGTACCATCATTGTGCCCTAGTTTTAAAAGTATTGTTCTCAGTCGTTTTGTATGTTTTTTTGTTTAAGATTATTGAATTGAGATGGATTTTTAATTAATGAGTTTTTATTTTTTAAGATGCCAAGTCTCTCAAATTTTGGAAAATGAGGAGGATTTGAGTTTTTGAACATGTTTTTTTTATAGCTTATATGATTTGTGACATTGTATGCGTTATTGCATCAATTGTCTAATTTTATTAATTAGAAAATTTACTCATTAATATAAAGTATTAATGATATGCTTATATACTTGGTAAAGTTATTAGTTTCTATGCGTATATATTTTTAAAATATATTTATTAGGGTAGATATTAGTATTAGTTTGCTTAATCTAATATTAATTTTATTTATTATTTATGAATTAATTGAATAGAAATGGCAGAAGAAATGGTTAGTTTTTTCATTAACTACGACGGACGCATAGAAGAATTATTAATGAAGAAACCGTCTACATTTGATGAATTTGAGATGCACGTAGCAAGTAATGTTGGGTTGGATCGAAGAAGATGGAAAATTACTATCAAATGTAATCTTCCGTCCTATGGATCGAGAATGATACTAATGAACATAAATGATGATTCATCAATGGCTTTTATGTTTCACCACTCGCGTCACATAATTTCTTTCGAGTTATTTCTCGAAAAAGAGGCCCGAGTGACTAGTGAAAGGCGAAGTAGTTCACGTAGGAGCTCTCACAGAAGCTCACAAAGGAGCTCGGATAGAAATGTGAACAATGAAAGTCATATGCAAGTGCCGGACGACGAAGAAGAGGGAAATTTATCTATGACGGTAGCTTCAAATGAACGTCATAGGTCGTCTGCCCCTATTTACGATGGAAGTGGACCTACTTGGAGGTAAGGGTTGATTTAGTTGTGAATACATTTTCAATCTTATTATCCTTTAATGAAAATACGTTTAGCTAAATTTTGAGATTTTGTGTGTAATATAGAAGGTCTACGACGCATGCACACGAGCCATTTAGCGTTCAAATGTCTCAAGGCGGTGCATGGTATGAAACTCAAAGTTCGATGGGCCTTCATTACCCCTACACGTATGTTGGTCATACCGATGCTGGACCATCTAATCAGAGGTAAAATATATATTTATAAATGAATTCAACTTTTTTAGGCTTACGAAATTTAATACATATGCGATGTTTATATGTAGGGGGGGATATGTCTACGGTGAAGATATTGATGAAAATGAGGATAATGAAGGTGAAGATAATATTGACGAAGTAAGTGGAGAAGATTCTGATATGAATGTAGAAGGGGTTAGAGGTGAAGAAAGTGCTCAACAGATGGTTGACGGCGAGGGGGATGATGCGGTAGACAATGCCATTGCTGGGAATGATATGAATGTAGATGATAAAGAGCCATTTGTCTTGTGAAGTGGAGCCACTTTATGCACACATCACAGATGAGGAGATAGATGCGGCAGTGAATTCTACAATGGATTTGGACCAACGAAATGAAGATAAGTTATACGTTGGCCGCATCTTTGAGAATAAATAAGCATTCGTTACAGCCTTGCAGGAGTTTTCCATTCAAAATCATGTCGAATACAAGGTTGTACGAACCAATCCGGCGGAGTATACAGTGAAGTGCATTGATAGCACTTGCCCTTGGAGAGTGCATGGCTCAATTAAAAGGGGTGGTGGGTTCTTTAAATTGAAAATGTACAAAGGTGACCACACATGTCGGAATGCCCAGCTTAGCACAGATCATAGGCAGTGCAGTGCCTCCTTTATTTCGAAGGTCATAATGCCCGCTATCCAAGCCGAATTAACTCTCACACCAGGGGATATTATTCAAAGAATGAAGGAGAAGTATCATGTTGACATATCTTATAAGAAAGCATGGGCAGTAAGGAATATGGCGATCAAAGCCATTTATGGAGATTGGGTAGAATCGTATAAATTGTTGCCAATGTACCTAAGGGTGGTGCAAGAAGCCAATCCTGACACCTACTACCACTTAGAGGATGATGTAATACCTCGTGCAGATGGTGGCACTTGTAGGAGATTTAGACGGTTGTTTTGGGCGTTTGGGCCATCTATAGCTGGGTTTCGACATTGCATCCCTGTGATTGGCGTTGATGCTACTCACTTGTATGGCAGATAAAAGCATAAAAGCAAATTTTAAGAAGGATTACCACCATCGTTATTGCATCCGTCACATAAAAGCAAATTTTAAGAAGGAGTTCAAAAATGATACACAGACGGACTTGATTGGGGCAGCAGCTTGTGCACTCACAGTAGAAAAGTTTGATGCTAAAATGGACTTGATTGGTCAAGAGAGTCCTAGGGCAAAACATCTCCTCTTAGGAGGAGAATTGCATCCTGCACAGTGGTCCCTTGCACACGGTGGTTTTATGACATTTGGCATGACGACTACAAATATGGCTGAAAGTTTAAATAGCATCTTGAAGGGGGCACGAGGGTTACCCATGCAGGCTTTAGTGTCAGCTATCTTTTATCGGCTCATAAATTTTTTTGTTAAACGATCTTCTGCCGCCTCTGCCATAGTCACCCCATATACTCCTAGAGTGGAAGCCATATTGAGAGAGCAAACAAGAAAAATTGGGGAGTATATAGTTAATAGGATCAACAGGAGTCAGTACGAAGTGACATCAATTCGTGCCCGCAAGGTTATGGTAAATGCTGCGATGCATACTTGTACATGCAACATCCCTCAGGTTTATGGTTATCCTTGCTCGCACCCTATCGCCGTGTGGGCAAAGCGGCGGGAGCCAATCAATGCATCACTATTTTACACATCTTCTACTTATAGAAATGTGTACTCTGCAGAATTTTATTCTCCTCGTGGTCGGGAGTATTGGGAGAGGGATATACCGTTTGTGTTATACCCACCGATAGCAACAAGGCAACCCGGTCGCCCACGGTCTGTTCACATTAGGAATACCATGGACCGCAGAACAATGGAAAGAGATGGTAGAGGAGGATATAAATGCGGGAGGTGTAAACAAAGTGAGCATAATAGTAAATCATGTAGAAACTCTCCTGTTGATTGGTAAACATATAATCAACCTCTGTATTTATTATATTTTTTTAGTTACGTACGCATGTATTCCTTACGATTAATGATATGATCTTCATCTTCCACAGATCATATTGATCATGAAGAGCCTTGTTACGGGCCAGGCCCGAGTGACGCTTCTTTACTCGTAGAGCAGGAGTCACATAGGTCCGCTGCTATTTGGAGAGGAGAGGTATGATAACTTTTTTTAAAATTTGTTTCATTGTTTTTTGGTTGATATAATACGACATGTTATAATTTTAAAATTTATTATAGGACCCCGGGTGCCTTGAGTGCACCGAACATTTTAAATACCTCCGCCATTGGCCTATAGATGAGCGTATATTACCTTATATCGAGCGAGCGGGATTCGGCCATTTCATTCATCTATAGTATGTTCGTCTCGATCGGCCTCTATTGACAGCTCTTGTTGAGAGATGGAGGAGGGAGACACAGACGGTCGAGAGGTGTGGCTTTCTCGAACCCCTCTCATATGTTATGAGATTATAGAGATGTATGTGCCAGATCGTGTAATGCTCCAGTTTAACCTGGAGCAAGGGGTCCCACCTTCTACTGTCGAGTTTGTCCATCGCATCACTCGACAGGGCCGCCATATTACCGACTGGGCTATATATCATGCGTCGTATATTGCTCGATGGGAGGATAGGAGAGCCACTATTATTAGAGGGGAGCTGGCTACGACATTGCGAGATATTCGTAGTACTTATATGCACTGGTATTTACCGATTACACGGCGATATATTTTACCGTGCGATGATGTAGAGGAGATGACATATCAGCCTAGGGGAGCATCTGAGGCAGCTCTAGTAAGTACAACTTTGTTAATTAAGGCATATATTATTTTCTTATTTCGTTTTAATTATTTATCTAATATTTAATTTATTTTTTATAGCTTCGTCAGCTTCGACATACTAATGCGTATTTGAGTGATGCACTTGTCACCTGTATTTCGCGCGAGGACTTAGCAGCAGCATGTGAGTCGGTGATTAGATCGTCTAATGATGTCCTTCGTAGCTTGCCACTACTTCATTCGGTGATCACGGATGTTCATCGAGATTATCCTGTCGACGAGGCCGCTCAGACGCAGCCGATGCACTCTTCATGCCCTGATATTCCATCATCATCAGCAGCATATAGCTCTCCTCCAGGTTCATCATTTCCAGACACTACACATGTCACTCAGCCAGATCCGATTTTATATTATAGACGACATCGGCCAGCTCGTATTGTACCATCTATTACTTATGCTGAGCCGAAGCCTAAGCAGGAGCCTGACATGGAGTCGCAGCCGGAGCCCCAGCCCCAGTCGGAGCTCGAGCCCGAGCCCCAGTCGGAGCCCAAGCCCGAGCCCCAGTTGGAGCCAGAGTTAGAGCCACAGCCAGAGGTAGATCATGAGGAGCTCGTACACCCCCGTCGAGGACGAGGGCGAGGGCGAGGGCGAGGAGGAGGACGTAGGAGATTATGATATTACTTGTGATGTATTATATTTGTTACTCGTATATGATGTACTTTACTTATATTTGTTATGGTGATATTCGTGATAGTGATATTTGTTATGGTGATATTTGTTATGGGTGGAATGAATGAAGTCGTGCATATACATCTGTGTTTTGTGTTTTGTGTTCTGTGTTTTGAATGAATGAACAGGGACAGGTGATAAAATTAGTTTTAAATAGTAATTTTAAAAAAAATTAATTTGATTTCGTCGTTTAGAATGATGAAATCAGTGTTCTTCCCACGACCGAGCCCGAAATAAAATAAGTGCGGTAGTTTCGTCGTTCAGAACGACGAAATCGGCTTAAGTTGATTTCGTCGTTCTGAACGACGAAACCGGGTCAAGTAATAAAAGGTTTCGTCATTTAGAACGACGAAATCGTATTCAAGCCAATTTCGTTGTTCTAAACGACGAAATCAACTTAAAAAATATAAAAAAAAAGCCACAAGTGGTATATTTTGGTAAAAAAAATTTTAATTATTATTTTAATAATTTTTCCTTTTATTTAGTATGATTTAAGTGAACGATTGCCTAAGTGACGATGATTTTGTATAAAAGAAGCTTTAATTCGTCCCTCCTGTAATTTTGTCTTTTTAAAAAATATATATATATGATTTAAGTTGATTTTGTCGTTCTAAACGACGAAATCAACTAAATTTTTTTAAAAAAAGCCACGCAAGCGCCAGTGCTTGGCTGGCGCCTACGTGGCGAAAACCAACACCATTTTGGAAAATATTTTCCAAAATGGTTTAAATTGGTAAAAAAAAATAATTATTTAATAAATTTCCCTTATTTTATTTTTATTTTTGTTTTGATTTTATGAGTGCCTCCTACCCTAATATCCGATTGTATTAATAAAGGTAAAGTGACTAAAACTTAAAAAAGGAGGTGGGAGGTTTTTCATTATTTTTTTTAATTTTAATTTTTGTGCACTAAATAATAGAAATTCACTTTTTTTCGTTGGTACCTTTCTCATCCTCCCGCCCCACCACCGTTGTTTAATCCATTTTATTTCATATTTGTGCATTAAATCAAAATTGATATTGCAAAAAATTTAGTCTTTTAGATGATAAACTTCCCCTCTTAAATTGTAATTTTATATGACATTAATTGTGTAAAATTGTGATTAAGATCACAAAGAGCTAATTTTTTTAGTTTTAACCGGGGGGCAAATACCCATTGTATTTACAAAGGTTTTAGAGTGCAACTCCATCATCCTATTTTTTACCATGATCTTTAATTTTAATGGAAGATGGATATCTACCATTTGGTACAAATGATGTAAAATGTCACTTATTAGTAAGTTTTATTACGAGGTCGATATCCACCTTGCTGGCCTACACTTCGATAGGTGGTGATTGACAGTGACACGATTCCAACACGGAGTGGTGAGTGAGGATTAAGCACTAGTGAGTGTGTTAAATATATTTTATATTAAATTTGTATTTATTAATTTTTAATCAAATTATAAATATTTAAGTTTTTTCCTCTAAATTTACTTATTGGTGAAGCTATGTGAAAAAAATAAATATGTAATAGGAAAGTTTAAAAATAAAAAACCATGTTTATTTTATGTAATATCTTTAAATTTTTTAGGTTTTGAAAATTAAATACGTAGAAAATAAGGTATTTGACCCATCAATATTCTTAGTAGAATAACTTCCTCCATTAATAGAATTTGTGATTGAAACTAATTCTATTGGAAAGTAAATATGAAAAGCTTCGAACGCCACCAAAAATGCATGAATCGGAGTTCGGATAAAGGAGATACGATTGTTCAGAGTTGAATATATCGTATAGGGCCCGTTTACCCTATTTAAACGTGTATTCAGCCCGTTTGTCATTTTGCGAACCTGATTATTTATAATTTTGAAATTAATTTTTAAGGTCCCCTTAATTAGGGAGGATTACCCAAATTCTAGAGGGTTAGGAATCCTAATCTATATACTTATAAAAAGGCTTTTAAGGGCACAATTAAAGGGGCTTATTTTTTGTTGAGGAAAAAAAAGAGGGCGGAGAAGGCAGCCAAGGGAGTTTTTCGGTGAAGCTTTAAGGGCGGCGAATCGACATCAACTCGGCCAGCGAGGTAAGATCCTTGTTTTTTAAAATTCATTTGTGGGAAATTAGTTTCAAATATGTATTAAGTGTTAGATCATTGGTAATTCTTTGCAATTAATATAATGGAACTGCAGACATCAGCATCGATATTATGTCGCTGGTGGTCGTCCGACTATGGTTTTATCATAATATATATACATGTGTCGGGAACTTGGTTGTGCGAAAGCCATGGCCGACGGGAAGTATACATAGAAGAAGAAGTGGTTGATTGAATGTATGAAAATCCTTGCTGAAGTAGTTGTTGGTTGTAGAGGGGATTCCAAATCGGTTGTATAAGCAAGGCATGATCGACTGATGAGAAATTCCATCTGCAACTCCCAGTGGGCACACTGACTCATAACTTTGGAGGCTAGTTACTGCATAAACAATAGACGAACTCGGTCTACAAACGTTGGATTATGAGTGATGGAGGTGTCCTCTGGGAGCCGAGGAGTGACCTTTATCGCCTTGGCTTCCCAAGGTTCGGCATGATTCTGTCCAACGGCAGCAGAGACACAGGGCTGAATCTTTACTGCCTATCTCAAAAAAAAATAGAGAGAAGAAAAGATGAGTGCATCGGCATGAATGGAGAGTATGCCGGTGATTTTGGATGGTGGAGGAGTCATAGATGGCTTAAAAGCATTCGTCCAGCTCATGATCTTGCCGACAGAGGCGGCTATGTTTCATCTGTAGGAGTTTACAGGGGAGAACTACTGACAAAGTCGAGAGTAAAACTTGATTGGACGTCGGAGTGAGGCAAGGACGGGAGTAATTCAGGTAGCCTCGGGTGGCCAGACGGACACTTGCTCACTGGCCGAATGCTATTTCCTTCTCTCTGTGCGAGGAATGGAAAAACGAGCGGAGAGTTTCCATCTGTTGAGGGTGGCATGAGGGACAATAAAATTACCCAGAAGGGTAAAGGAGTGGATGACATACATTTTCTGGCAGACCAGGGAGGAAGGTTCGGCGACAACTCGCCGGCCGGACCTCCTCTGCTCTGGTCTGCAGGAGATTCTTTTTAGGGGTGATTATGGGTTAATAAACGGTGTGAGAACATTTTCATTCTTTTGGAGCGAACACATGACTTAAATAAATATATGCCAAGCCTCATGGGGAGGAAAGATTTCAATGAGTGGGTAATTGACCATCTTGTCCCTAGGGTTAATAAAAAACCGTTAAGTCAACTTGGGTTGGTTTAAGGGGTTCACAACCCTATCACATGCTAAGAAAACTACACAGAATTCATGAAGTCAAGTAGTACCCTCAAGTTCAATTTTGGACCCATTGGATTTCAATAAGACCTTAAACCAAATGACAAAAATACTCTTTTGAGTGGACCCATCGTGGTTTAGGGAAGCCCTGAATAAAAAGACAAAAATAGCCTTATGTGTAGACCAGCCCACATTTGCGTGAATGAAAGCAACAAGCCAATGTGATACTCAAACCTTTTGAGAGGTTAAAGACTGTTGTGAGAATAGATAGGGTCGTGTCCTAGGTAAAATAATTATGTTAATGCCCTTAGGTGCATTATGGTCAGTTTTTAAAGAGAATTAATAAGCTAACCTAAGGAGGGTTAGGCACGTGAGCTTGAACAATTTAATATCATTATTGAATTTGATTATTGATATTATGATGTGCTTGGACCTGTGTGGTTCTACTTGTTTATGTTATTCATTGTTTCAATATTTTGCTATTGATGTTGTGATAGCAACTTATCACTAGCTTAAGATAATTGAAAGATTAATTGATTGGGTGGATAACTTTGGATTGGGCGAGAACACTTAATCAAGATAAATACTAAAATACCTCAGAGGGGTTTGGGACTAGTTCATACAATGAACAAAGCCTTTGACCTAACGATTAGCCTTGGTTGATGAACCGATAGTAGTTTCGAGTTTTAGACTCTAGTCTAGAAGGGATTAATAGGGTTTGGGATAGTCATTTGGAATCTTGGCTTATAGATAAGCAAGATAGGGTTTAGAATGGTTTCATGAGTTTTAGCTCTATTGAGGAGCCACTAATTTGACCGTGTAGTTACACCTCCCCATTAGAGGGAGCTCTGCGTGATCCGAGCTCACCACAGATCTATTGAGGATCTTTTAGTGTACACACAATTGGATTAGCTGACATCTTGCTTGTTGGCTTTTTTCACCACTTCTGTTTAGGTGTAGTTGTGGGCCATGCCCTTCCACTCCGGTCAGGATCTTTGTGGGCTAGGAGGGGTGATGGTACTTCTTGGTGAATTGGTGAATTTCAGGGGCTTGGTGGATTCCAGGGTGTTTCGTCATGGATTTACCTTTGAGGGTAGTCTATGGTGAATTTGTCATTTGTCATTTAGGTTGACATCTGATGAGTTTGTCTGTCATTATGATTAGTGAGGGATATTAATTATCGAACAACGGTTTAAGAGATAATTAATAACATTATTTGATATTGCTTATTTAATTAAAAGAAGTGGAACGATTAAAGGACTTGCATAAAATATAGGTTGTTTTAAAATACTTAAGCATTGCATGTGTGATGTTATGTTTCTTAGTATAGTGTAGTATTAGGTAGAACTACATCTGGATCTGATCTTGTTGGAAACATTGGAGATGTTGTCTGATGAGTACGTAGGCAATTAATATCGGGTGATATTGGCATGATCCGAAAAATATTAAATAATACTTTTATTCTTTTGAATGCTCCTCCAAGGGGAGGAGATGTTTTGTTATCTATTTGGTCTTGTTTGCTTGCAGGTTCTTTAGATGGGGACATTACAAGATCAGGATGTTGGTAGGCATTTGATGATGACATTGCACTAGTGGGACCTAGTCTCTTACTTTTGCAATTATGTAAGTAATTGTAGTTATTAGCGTGAGAACCATCTTTACTTGGTTATTTATTTTCGGATAGATGATAGACTTGTACTTAGAGGGTTAACTTGCTATTTATGGAATTTAACACGTGTAATAACATCATATTATTTGATATTCGTATTTGTGAACCCCAGTTATCATGATTAGGATATTTAATTGGATGATTTATTTTGTGTTTAAGAAAGAAAAAAATTTGTTCTTGATTTATAGCATGCAATTTATCTAAAAAGGGGTTTTGAAAATTAGGGTCGTGACACTTTATGCCTATACACTATGTGTTTAATGTATATTATTATGCCGAAGCCATCAAATTGGTGCCCACCATAACCAAAGGACTTTCACCTAAAAATACATATGCATATTTTTGGCCAATATGTGACACAAAATCCTTTGACACCATTGTCTTCGCCAATCTATGACATAATATTTAACATATAATTTAGATTTACAATTGCTTATTACGACTATATATGAATTATTATAGAGGTTGTATGTATAACTAATGGTCATTGTGATCCTTAAAGCAATGTATTACAATTATAGCATGCAATAGTGACATTTGTTCAATATATAATTTATTTTTAACTTATTTTATTTTATCTTATTAAATATGTATTTACGCATATAAAGTGTGTGTATTTTTGCTAATTTTTTTAAAAGAAATCATGTGGACAAGGATTTGGTTAGTAGTTGTTGATGACCTAAGCCTTTAATATAGACTTTTAGATGTTCTAAATAGAAAAAAGTTTTCAAGTAAATTGAATTAATCGAAATCACCCTCTATAAGATCACATGATCAAGTTAAGCAAATACCTTGCATGTTTAATGTTAATCAAGTTACTTCCAAAGTAATGTTTTGAATAATGCTACAACTGCTCAACCTTAACAATGCGTCAAATGCATACTGCATTACAAAGGCCCCATGCCTAAATGCAGGACATGTGTTTTCATTGTGGTGCCCAAGCTTTTGCGGGTTAAAATGATATGAAAAATAATTGATTAAGGTGAAGATGGATATGTTAGAAGTAGGTTTAGATTATATGGGTTAAGCCCATGTCATTTATATTGGTTAAACCTTAGAAGTAGGTATGATTTATATGGGTTAAGCCTATATGGTTTATATGGGTTAAGCCCACATAGTTTATATGAGTTAAGCCTGCGTGAGTATTGAAAACCCAAGCCCACTTTGTAATAAATGAGAATCACACATGTTAATTGGTTGAAAGAGTGAATAGTCTCACATTACCTAGGAGAAGGTGATTTTGTTGGTATATAAAATATAAGTTTGGTTTTTCAAGTTAGGCCTATATGGCACCCACTTTTGTGGGAGAGTTACATGTTGAACCCATTCGGCTCAGTTCGGTTTGCACGTACTTGTGTCGGTCGAGCTGGGCCGAGTTGGGTCAACAAGATAATTATTTTTAGGATAAATTTATTTGGTTTAATTTTTTTTAACCCAAATTAATTTAGTTTGGTTTTTTCCTACCTAAAATGGGTCCGGTTTTATTCTCACCAACTCGTGTCCGTTACCGGACAAATGCATATGTTTGAAGAGTATGGGATTTCTTATAAAATCCTAAAAAATATTTTTTTGTATTATCCTTTGACTAGATTGTCGTCTCTAGATTATAGTTCGCTATGTGTACTGTGTGAAAGTACTTTATATATTGCATAGTTAATCATCTTATCTTGGGAGGCAAATGCCCCAAGTTTATATTAAGCACCAATAGAGAGAGTAAATTCTGTCTTAAAAATAGAGCAATTTGTTTGATTCGATTATCTTCTTTTAATAAGATTTTTTTATCACAATAGTTACAAATGTACAAAAATAACAAAATATTCACATTTGCTTCTCTTAAAAAAAATTTCTAATCATACTTTAAAATAGTTTCACCATGTAACTATTGTTCTCGTTGGCTCAAACCCCTACATTGGCTACCGAAATAATACCCTGATTTACCTGGTGCTTATGTTGCGTAAACAATGTATAAGCCCTAATTGGCAGTAGGATATAATTATCTAAGAGGCTGATAATTTTGTCCCTTCTAGTAGGGCCTTCGGGACACCCCTAGGTGACAAAAAAATAAAAACCTACAGCCAGCAAATCTAACTCCAATTGGCTTAACTGCCAGTACGGTACGGAAGAATCTGTTTTGCTCACTATTCCGGGGAATGGCCTGAATAATCCGGACTTTGGAGGGTCTTGCTAATTTTGAGTATTGACTCAACTAGACAATAATCTGGCCAGGGGTGTACTATCTCAAACCAGGTAAAGTTCTAAAACCCAAGAGCACATGTTACGCAAGTAACACAACTGGTCTGCTTGCAAAAGTATGTGGCAGCTCTTGCCAAAAAACCATTTTCCAAACCACGTGCAAGTAACCTTGTCGATACATTCATTAGGGCGTGTTTGTTTTTAGATCAAGCAAACAGATTATTATCCTTGCATGTTAACCCATTTGATCAAATGCGTATTTTTTTGTTCAATTCAGGTATTTAAATGGGGATCAAAGTTGACAACATTATGCCTGCCAAAACAGCTAGATTATAGACTTATTTTTTTAGTGTAATAATAAAAAAACCCCTTAAGTTTGAGATTGCTCTAGGCTTGTGCTGTTGATCTCCAATCTAATAGATGTTTAGGTGAAGTAACTTTCTCCTTTCTCCTTATTATAGATTTAACTGACTTATGGACTAATAAAAGCAGTCCTGTTTGAATGAAGAAGTGAAGTCAAAACTGTCTTAGGGGTCATAGGGGTCATTTGGGAGGCATTAAGGTTTAGGGAAAGCACTTTCCCTACCTAACTCTCCTCCTGAATTAGAGGCCCCACAAGAATTTGGTGATTAATACATTAGTGGATAATGAATATAAGCGATTTGCAATTGATAAAAAGGACTTAAAATTAAGCAATTTAATAGAACATCTTTATTCTTCTAAATTATGTAAATTTTATTTTTTGGTCCTTTTATAAGGAAGAGTTTTTCATGCTATTTTATATCTAGGAGACTAATATAAAGAACGTATAAGAGCCCTTGATATTTAAGATATGTGCATACTAGCACACATTAGCGTCAATAATATTAATACAATATATACTAATATGTGAGTCATTAATCTCAAAGATGAAAAACTCTCATATTAATCTTATTGTCTTAACGGAGCATGAAAAACACTTCCCAAAATTACAAATATTAAACAGGAACATCTTCCTTAGGCAGTGAAGCCGATAGTGCTAGCTTAATTACGAAGTCCTGGAACTAGTTTTGATCCTAAAGTAATTTAAATATTGATTTATATAAAGTGTCCCATTTATATTTGCCTAGCTCTTGCCCATCTACCATGTGCCTTAGGGGTCACACAATCATCATTGTGCAACATCCGATATAATCCTCCTGCCCACCTCCTAAAACAGGCAGGATGTTTGACTTAAGACTGATGGATTGAAGTGCGCCTCGACGCATATTCAAAATATGTATGGGGGTGTACGCTAATTTTTTTGTACAATTTGGGTTTATTACGTTAGTTAATTCAAGAGAGAGAAGACCAAAAGGCTAGTATTAAATAATATTTTAGCACTTAATATAACCATAGAAAGTACTCAGAATAAAGTAGATCAAGTATAGAAAAAAAACAAGTGTGTATCTGCCCAATTTATTGCTTGATTTCTACATAGGTGTTGAAAATTATACACTAAAATTGTACACCAAATTTATACACCCATAAGGTAGTATGTTTGTTAGGCAATAAAAGAGTAATGGTGTTGGAACGATTAAGTAAAGTTTTGGCCTATGAAACTTAATGTTGCTCAAGTAATTTTTATAAAAAAATCATTATCCTTTTAATTGTCCTACGAAACCTACTCAAGGTGCATAGGTTTGTTGTACATATTCAATATTGTAGACTAAGTAATATCATTGTCCTTTGTACAAGTTGTTTTCTCAAAATATATTTCTAACCTTTAAAATAATAATAATTCTACAAATCTACCCGTCTCCAACCATAAGTGAAGCCCTAAAGTCTTCTCTGAAACTTACTTCATTTAAAATTACTAATCATAAGAAACATTATAAAACCATAATATTTCTTGCAATTCAGCGATCATAGATGGGTTTTGCATAGGTGGTTTACTTTTATTCTCAACAGTGTTGATGAGATAATTAAATCATACAAGGCCGAATTGCCCCCCAAGGTTTTGAGGTTTGGGGGGGAAAAAGCAGGGCCAAGTTGGTGCAATCTATGGACTTTTGGGCGAGGAAACCATGGGCAGTATCTTAGACGGCCAAACACAAAACCGGCGACGCCTCGGAAACCTCCTTTCCTGCCCACTGTCTCCCTCATCCCCCCAACCCCACTAGACCGAAACCCATCAATCCCACCTACATGACCATGAGATTGACTCCCCCTTGCCGCAAGTTCCCCGCCGCTGGAACTAGTGCTGCCCCAGATTAAGTATCAAAGCCAATCGTATAGATACAGCTCACATCCTCCTCCTTCCTTTTCTTCCCCCTTTCATCTGCAGTCTCTTATCCCCCAAAACAGGCCTGTCTTCTTTGGCTTCTTTTTGTGTTCAATCGTTTTGACCGTTCATTTGGCAAATTTGCAGTCTTGGTCGGCAAGAAGTAGCTTTTTGGGCCTTCGTTGTTTGTTCTAATGGAAGCAAATGGGTTGCAGGGTGGAATGCTGGGCGGGGGAATGCTCGGCCTTGAGATGCCTCTCCACCCGCAGCAGTCCCAGCCGCAGCTTCAGCAGGCACATGCTTCCCACCACCACCAGCCCCAGATGATCCCCTTCGCCGCCGAGCACCCAAAGCCGTCCCAGCAGCAGTTGTATGCCGGCTACGCCGGCATCAAGCCGAAGGCCGGCCCGGGGGGCCCGGCGGGCAGCGATGAAGATGAAGCGGACGACGGCGCGAACGGTGGGAACGGGGTAGGCTCCAAGAGGATGTCCCCCTGGCAGCGGATGAAGTGGACGGACAGCATGGTCCGCTTGCTCATCACGGTCGTCTACTACGTGGGCGGCGACGACGGAGGCGACGTGGGCGAGAAGAAGAAGGCCGGGAGCGGCGGGGGAGGGGGGCTGCTGCAGAAGAAGGGAAAGTGGAAGTCGGTGTCGAGGGCGATGATGGAGAAAGGGTTCTTCGTGTCGCCGCAGCAGTGCGAGGACAAGTTCAACGACCTGAACAAGAGGTACAAGAGGGTGAACGACATCCTGGGGAGGGGGACGGCCTGCCGGGTGGTGGAGAACCAGAGTCTGCTCGATTCCATGGACCACATCTCCCCCAAGATGAAGGAGGAGGTCCGCAAGCTCCTCAACTCCAAGCACCTCTTCTTCCGGGAGATGTGCGCCTACCACAGCAGCTGCGCACAGAACAACCACGCCAACGCTTCCCCCGCCGCCCCCTCCGCGGCCGCCACCCACTACTCGGACTCGTTGCAGGACTCCTCCGGCTTCCAGACCCAGCAGCAGCAGCATCAACATCAGCTGCAGCAGGGATGTTTCCACGAGGCGAGGGTCGGGGAGGAGGAGGACGAGGTGGACAATGTGCACGCGGTGGCGGCGGAAGAGGAAGATGACGACGAAGATGACGACGAGGACGACGAGGAGAACGACGAGGAGAACGACGAGGAAGACGAGATGGTGGAGAACAAAGGGGGGAAGAAGAGGAGGTTGTTGGGGGCGGGAGGGATGGTGCAGCAGCTGAGGGCGGAGGTGGCCAAGGTGGTGGAGGACGGAACGAGGAGCGTGTGGGAGCAGAGGGAGTGGATAAAGAGGAGGACGGTGGAGCTGGAGGAGCAGCGAGTGGGGTGGCAGAGCGAGGCGCTGGAGCTGGAGAAGCAGCGCTTCAAGTGGCTCAAGTTCAGCAGCAAGAAGGAGAGGGAGCTGGAGCGTCTCAAGCTGAGCAATGAGCGCAAGCGCCTGGAGGCCGAACGCATGGCCCTGCTCCTCCGCCACAAGGAGCTTGAGCTGGAGCCCCGTCTTCACGCCGGCTACCATAATTGCAGCAGGCCCGACCCTTCTTCCCTCACCGGCTGACAAAGTTGCACTTGTACGTGTTTGTTGTTGTTCATGTAGCTAGCCTATACATACTCGAGGCTGATTGGCTGGGGATGTTGTACATAGAACATGAACATGCGTTCATTACTTTTGTTGTTCACTTTCTTTGGAAGAATTTTGGCGAAGAAGAAACCTTTTGGGGAACCAAAGCTGTGGGAGGTGTAATGGGTTGTGTGCTACAGTGAGGTTTTGTTGCTGTTCTCTTAGCGTTGGCAAGTGAAAGTGCATTGACATGATCATGGATCAAAATTTGCTGAGAATTTATGTTCCAACAAGCGGAGCAGCCGTGGATGTAAGAAAAAATGGCATTTGATTGGTGATTTATGCTCAATGAGATGGTTGGATATCTTTTTATGAAAGTATTATGATTTGAATTTGTGACACGGCCATGTACTATCCGATCGGGCAATGGAGGTGAGAATCTGAGTCAGTTGGCTCTAACCTATGAAGGCTAGCTGAAGCAGATGAGTTAAAGAAAAAAGGGAAAAACAGATGGCAATGGGTTGACTGTACCATGAATATTCACGAATCGGAGGACACACCTATGGGCTTACGAGTCAGTCACAGAGAAAAAATTATTAATTAATACGAACATGGCTAAAAAGTTCTCCAATGTGTTAAAATTAAAAAAATTAAAAAATTAAAAAAATTAAAAAATTAAAAAAATTAATTTTAGTTGATTTTAATTTTCGAATTATGAAGACATGGTAAAGGGACTAAAATTTTATAAAAAAAATATTCTGTCTTACGAGAAATTATATAATTTTTAACAAAAAAATTTAATGTAGTTTTACATAAAATAAGTGAATTTGGTATCTTTTATAAAAGAAGTTAAAACTTAGGAGACATGGAATCTATATATAATATATTACATATTTGTATATATTTAAAATAATAATATATATTATATAAGTTTAATATTCTTTCAAAGTTTTCAGCCGAGCTGAACACAATTATATTTTAGTTCAAGTCAAGTTGAGTCAAATGCAAGCCGATTCAAATATTTGAGCTTGCTTTAGCATCCCTCCTCCTAACCTCACTCTCCTATCTTACATGTCTGATGATGTTTAATATGGAAAATAATAATACTACACTAAATATATACATAGAATAAAACCATGAGGTGGTAGTATTTTTAGGAGTGGTAGTGTGAAGCCCACTTTCATTACTCCACATAAGCCTACCACCACATAGGTAAACACTCTTAAGTAAGGCAGTGACTATGGGCCTATTTGTGAAAAACAAAAAAAGATATTTATAGGGGGCATTATGAGCTTTTATTTGGTTTTCACAAAAAAAAAAGCAAGAATGCATATATATTATTTGTGTCAATACAATTTTGATAAGAAATTATAAAATAAATTAAAAATAAAATATATATCAAACAAATGAATCTCTTTCTTACTATAATTAGATAAATTATTTTAAGATCATAATAATCATAAATTATATGCACATATATAAGTATTATATTAACCTATATATACTAATAGTAGACTGTGAGTCTAAATATCATGAGATTAATATTAAGTCATACGTTATTGAAAATAATAATGTCGAAAAACTTTACACCATCGAGTGCCATTCATATTCAAGATCAAGAAATATTTTGTAGATGTGGGACCCATAAAATCGAGAAAACATACTCATATGAGATCGTATTTGATAAAGGTCACCGAAGGCTTTTCAAAACGAGACAAAAAATGCACAAATCTTTATCGAGTTATACAAGATATAACATTACAAAATCAAAATCAACATAACCTAAAAAGTGGGGCTATGTTGTATCAACAATGAGTATTACATTGACATGTGACATCCATATAAAAGAATATACATAATAATTTTACTAAAATACCCTCATATCACATGTCAATTGGAGACAATATAAGAAGTTTGGCATATATATATGTGATATAAGGGTATTTTAGTAAAATTATTATGTATATTCTTTTATATATATATAATTGAATAAAAAATTTCTAAATAGGTAGATTCAGTTTAAAAGATGGGTAAAACAAGAATTATGGGTGAAGAACATGGGTAAAATAGGCAAAAGTTTAAAATTTTATCGTTACTCAACTTTATATAAAATTTGATTTATTTATTTATTTATTTTGGGGGATTTAAGAAATTTAAAAAGTATATAGAGATTTTTTTGAAATGATACATATACAATAAATTACCAAGTGTGATGCCCCCATGGCTTCACCCCCATTGCTCTATCCGATCTTTTTTAGTTGATTTATTTTCTTTCAATAGTAGGATGGAAGTAAGAAGATTGCTCCTTGGCAGCTAATGGTATTTTTTTTAGTATAATAATTTCCTCAGTACATAAAATTTGGATGTAAAACTTTATTATTAATTAGTAGGCATAAAAAGCTTTGTAAAGCTTTCAAGAATGTGCAAATCAAAATTCAGATAAGGAAGTTATGATAGTTGTAATATTAAGGAAGTTTTGAAGTACATATGAAAAATAGTGAATTTGGCCTTTGGGTATCTCAATATAATAACCTATTATGTAGACTGAATTTTAGTATGAAACTTTAAGAATAAAAACTATATATATATATATGTGTGTGTGTGTGTGTGTGTGTGTGTGTGTGTGTGTGTGTGTGTGTGTGTGTGTGTGTCTATATATATATATATATATATATATATATATATATATATATATATTCAAAATACTTATAAGAATATGTAAATCAGAGTTTGGATTGAGTTATGATTGTCCAAAGTTAGACTTGAGGTACTATATGTGACTAGCTGATGCTTGCTGATTTGACCCTTGGTTATTCATGAAGTAATAACATTTTCTACAAAATGAGTTTTGATATGAAACTTTGATGTTAGAAAGTAGAAAAAAATGTCTTCATAATTTCACTAAGAACGTATAAGAACATATGAGTCATATGTCAGGTTTATCAGTTAATTTTTTGGTTAAAATTATGTGAGAAACCTTGGGTATGTACTTAGTCAAATCAAATTTAAAATTGTTACACTTAAAACATAGGGGGATATGTGTTCTTATGGATCAAGACAGAAGACTGCAAAATGTTAAAAGTTTTTTAAGCTTATTTAGATTACATTCGCATACTAAAATCAATTGTAGAGGTTTCAGACATTATTTTAGAGGTTTCATGAGGTTTTCGAATAAAAAGGGCAAAATAGTAACTAAATTGATAAAACGATCGATCACTGGATCTTATGAAGAAGAGAATGATCAATCAAAACTTAATTTAGTTTTATGTAAAAAAAAGCTAAAAGTTATTGATCGATCACTCTATGAATCTATTGATCTCTTGAAGTATGGTATGTTCATAAAATAGTGAATGATTGATCGCTGTCTAAAATGATTGATTACTAATAATTCTACTTTCCCTAAATAAGTTATTCCAAATTTAATTTATTTCATTATTAAAGCCAAAAGCCTAAATTGGTTTGGAGAGCTATATACTGGATAAGAAGTGACAACTTTTGAGAGAGATAGCTTCGAGAAAATTAGAGAATAAGGGTTTCTACCTTTTGCATATTATTATCTAAGATAATTCACATTGAGTTTTGAGTTGAAGATCAATGGTGAATTCATGAAGCTATTTCACAACTAAGAAGAGATATTACACAAAATTTTTAAAGAGAAGTTGCGAAAAATTTTTAATGAGAGATTGAAGATTCAAAGACACCAAAGTCAATACAATAAGAGGAGCTTGTAGCAAAGAGGAAGAAAATTTTCAAGTGCTTGAGGAAGAAGACTTGAAGTCTAGTAACGACAATAGTTTTTGGAGATCTAAATATAATGATTTTGTGTTATTAAAAATGGATTTTTGGTTGGCTAAGAGTCAAAATAAAGGTTGATTGTTTGCTTGTGTCGATGTAATTGTCTAGCTTGCTAAGTAGTGCATTGATTTGGTTCATTTGGAACTGTTGTTATTTTTTACTAGAGTTTGGGTTTTCTATGTTAAAATTGTTGTGTGATCATTTGTGAATTGAATGCTTATGGTTTGTTTAATTGATACATCATAAGTACGATTTGAGAGTAGTTTTCCTTGTTTCCATTTTATAAGAAAATTCTACGTAAATAGGCCATATCTCGTAGTCTTTATTTTCGTTAGATAATCGGACTATGAGCAATGTGGTCATATGCTAGATTGAATATTAAAATCATAAAATGCATTAATCGGAGTTTGTATGAGAAAGTTATGGTCATCCGAAATTGCATCCAGTGTACTATCACAATTATTGTCGGTAGCCTGGTCAACCTGTTGATAAGTTGATGATGGTTTCAAACAATTTTACTTTTTTGGCTAAAAAACTACCCAGTTTGACGGTTTAAAATTGGAATTTCATCCTCATTCCCTTTTAAATGACTTTTAAGGCCTTTATACTTCATTTCTCTTGGAAAAACCTCTCCAATTGAAGAAGAAGATCGAGGGCTCTCCAAATGAAGAGGATTCAAGGGAGGGAATAAATTTATGCAGGGATTGGTAAGTATAGCGTTAATGAAGGATTTTTATATAGTAAAATAGGTTGGATTGCTAAGCAATTGTAGTGTGATTTAACATATAATATGCATGTATAATTTAATTAAAAAATCATTAGATATAAACTCATGAAAATATGATTCTTTGTGAATTCCTATTATGGTATGTCGAGAAATCATGATTTTATATTGGATTGGAGACTTTGACTCCATAATTTAGTTTTGAAGTGATTGTATGAGAAATATTTTGATTACTTGCATGACATTAAAATATGTAAAGGATATTTTTTTTAGATTTTGTCATGATTATGTTATAATATCATGTTTTTCTCATGTTTAATGATCAATTGATAGTAAGAATTACCATTTGCCATTATTAGAAGGTTATGTGTGAGAAGGAATATAATATGTTATGATATGGAGTGATTTTGGGAAGTCGGAATAGTTTGTATTACTTTTCCTGACCATCGACAACTTTTTCGACATGTCAGTGAAGTTGCAGATGAAATAGAAAAGATGAAGGGATATTGACATACATCGTGTAATGCCCCATTTTACTGATTGCATATAACTCGAAGGGTTAATATTAAATATTGATTTTTGGATAAGATTTAGGGGTTTAAGGGATGAAATCCATGTATGTGTATAGAGCTCGAAGTAAGGAGAGTAAAAAAAATGCACAAAACGGAGGTCACGGTAAAAGTTATGACCTTGGGAAGTATGCCACATTAGTGTGATTTACTTGAAAAATATGGGATAACCTACCCATGTGGGGTCTAGTTTTGAAGGGCTTGGCGATACAAGTCCATTGGTATCAAAACACGCGATTCCGACTTCGGGGTAGGAAGTTATCGTGTTTTGAAGTTAGAAATGGAAAATAATAAGATATTAGAAAAAAAGGCAGATGCATGCACTAGTGTCAGTTGTGCCAGATGATGCGCTGAATTACGCCGCATGTAGCAGGTCCACATGATCATGGGGTGTCGCTGTGTGACGTGCGGTAGTTCACACATCATTCAGTGAATGCACATGACGGTGCCAGTGCGTCGCGGGGCCTGCTCGAGCCAACATGCGGTGTCACATGTCATCCTACGAATGCAGAGGATAGGCACCACATGCAGTGTGTGAGTGTGTGTGTCATGCACACATTTGCTACACCACAAGTCTCATGGGCACTCAACGTGTGTAATGCCCTGGATTTTTCCTACAATTTCTTATAATTTTCTACTATTTTTTGATAATTTTCTGCAGACAAATAATGACTTTTTGGCGTATTTGGTTTCAATATCTATACCTGTAGTCGAGTGTGGGGTTCATCGTAGGCCACAGGCCTTGATGCGCGCTTTTAGCGTGAAAAATTGATAAAATATTAGAGTGCGGAGAAGTGATAAGTGAAAAAGAAAAAGAAAAAAAAGAAAAAATGTGTCGGGCTCGGGCGACTCCATTTTGGATTTGCCCAAAACTACCCAAACCCCCCCCTTCGTTATGGCTGGCCAGATAGGCGCCACCGGCAGGCCGCCGACCGACCTTGGCCTGGCGACGGCCAGGCCGCCTCCTCAACGTCGCCCAAGCCCGATTTGATCCGTCGCGATCTCCTCCCCCGTTTCCCCCGGTCTCTTTCTACTCTCTCTGTTTTGTGCTGTGGTAGCACCGACGGTGGCCTGTGGGCTCCGCCCAGCCTCCGTTCAGCCAACCACGAGACAACGACGGCAAGCCTGGACGCCAGCCTGCTCCGCTGGCCCCCTTGAGTTCTTCCTCCCCCGGTGAGCTCTCTCTCCCTCTCTCATTGTATTCCGTGTTGAGCCACCACCATAGGCTGCCAAGGGCCAACCGGCTGGCCATGGCTCCATCTAGGGCTGGCGACGGCGAGAGGCCGTCCCTCCTGGCCCCAATGGGCCTCCTTTGCCGCCACACTCCATTTTCCCCCTTCTAATTGTGGTTTTGCCTTGTTTTTTGGCTCCTTCGATCGAACTCGCCTGCCGCCTTCAGCCGCCGTTGGACGGCTTGGCTGCACTTAGCCTAACTCACCTTGGTCCGGCGACAGTGATGGGCCACCCCACCATGCCCGGTTCCTCCTCCTCGCCCTCCATCCTTCCTCTGCTCGGTCCTTTGTTATGTTTGTTTGGGATTGCCGACGCCAGAAGTTGCTGCCTTTTGTTGAAGACGGCTCCGCCCAGCATTCGTCCGCCAGCCACAGGTCGGCGACCTCATGGTTAGGCCCCATGGCCGCTCCGCCCTTACTGGGTTCCCCCAGCCAGTCCCTCATCTTCCCTATTTTTTGGTCGTGTCTGGGTGCTGCCGTTGGTACCAGACGGCCTCTGGCAAGAATTTGTATGACTTACCTTGATTAAAGGTGGACGAATTCACCTGCACAGGTCTTGGCCAGTGATGGCCTCACGGCCTTTGCTCGACCCTGAACCTTTTTCCTGTCCTTTGTAGTGTAAGATGTATGGCCGCCCGCACCTATTGTTTCGGTTGTGGGTGGTGATTAGCGATGTCACCATTTCATTTGGTCCCCACTAGGGCCTTAGCCCTGTTGGACCCTTATGAGCCATGGACCGCCTTTGTTTAGCCTATCCCCCTCCCTTTGGCCGCATGTGCAAGTAGCCGAGCGTGCGGGTTAGGATTTTGGGGCCATTTTGGCGCCGCCTAACCGTCGGATGGCTCCACCATCATTTGGAGTTGACACCGAAGTCCTCCACCACCTCTCCTTCGTCCTTTAGTGTTGCCCTATGCCCTCCGCCCATATGTGGGCCCTTGTAAACGCAAAATCGACGTAGTTGGGTGTTATCCATGGCCGATTTTGACGTTTTGTGACTGGTTGGGTATTGTTTAATTGATGGTCGAATTTAGTGAGTACACTCTACCTTTCGGTCACACCTGCCACTCGTTGGCATGATCTTTCTCTCGGCCGCCCCTAGTGTGCCGCCGTGGATCGTGGATTTTATCATGTTGACTTTGACACCCCTTTTAGCCATGTGTAGTTCTGGCGCTTCCTAAACCCTCGGGACAATAGCTCTCTTGGCGAGGAAAAGCTTTTGGCTGCCAACTCCACCACCGACGCCGCCACCATCATATGCTTGCCATCAAACATCATGATTACAAGGTAGGGGAGCTTTGAACTAGTAATTTCATGATAGCATGCTTGAATGAGTAGTAGCATGCTAGGATTGCATGATGTACATATGAGTATATGGTATATTTAGATACATATGGCATGCATATGAGCTGTAAGTACGGTTGATGTATGTGTAATATGTGTGCTAAGTATGATTAATATGTATCAATTGTATGTATGTTCTATGGATGTGGAATATGTATGCGCTAGCGATGGCTAGCAAATCTGTAAGTATGCTACGTATGTGTTTTATGGACATGCTAGTCATGACTAGTGATCGTGAGTTAGTTATGTGCGTGGACTGTGTGAGGGCAGAGGTATGGGCGATGGACGGTAAGAAGTGGTAAGGTTTTTGGTATGGAGTCATATGTGGATGGGTAAGCGTGTGATAGAAGATGACAAACGTAAGTATGACAGACGAAGAATGGAGCAGATTGGATTGGTTTGGTGTGGAGCAAAGTCAGGGGTTGGTTTCTGTAAGTAAGAGAACTTACGCTTGAAGCCTTATGTGGGTTTGTTAGATGGTAAGAGTGTGCATAATTGTACAAGCATAACATACAAATTATAAAGTAAAAAGTAAGCATAATCAGTGAGGTGTAAGTAAGGGGGGATAACAAGGATCTGCTTTGAGGAGCCAAGTTTGACGATGTAAGTAAGATGTTTTGACCGTAAGGTGGATGATAGAGGATGTATGATTACGTAAGGATTTGTGTACGGTGAGCTATGTTGTGACTTGGACAGGTAAGTGAAGTCTGCTGCCCCGATGAACTAGGGTTTTGATCAGGCTCAGCTTCGGTTTGATCAGTCGATGATTGTGAGTCAGTTTGGCATAATTATACTGCATCACTTACTTAATTTAAACTTGAATTATGAGAAACCTAATAATAGCGTTGTGAGTTTGAGACCTAAGGGTTCGACGGATTGAGTTTCCTGTTTGAGCTAGCCGATAATGTAAGGTCCCTGATTTTTCTACGATTTTTTGGGATTTTCCTGCTATTTTTTTGGTCATTTTCGGCGGGAAAATGTGCCGCTTTGGCGTATTTGTATATTTCCCCCCGTATTTTTACACATAGGGCTTAGTCGTGGGCCGCGGGACTTGCTACGTGCTTTCAGCGCCAGTTTTGGACTTATAACGTGTAAATAGGAAGTAAGCGTGTGATGGGGATATAATTGGAAAAAAAGAAAAAAATGTCAAAGGATTGGGCTCGGGCTCGACCGAGCCCAATCCAGAAACTTCCAATGCACTGTGCACCCCGGCCTCAATTGCCTGGCCGCCGCCGGCCGCTGGCCTGCCGTAGGATGCTGGCACCGGCTCCACCCCGGCGGTGTGACGCCAAAGGGCCACTGCCCCGGCCACCTACGGCCGCGCCACCTCCTCCAGGTTTGCTCTCTCTCCTCTCTATTTCATTTGTACCGCCGCTGCCGTGGGCCGGCCAGCCACCCACGGTTCTGCCCTGGGCTGGTGACGGCGGGAGGACACCCCTCCCGGCCCCACTTGGCCTTCTCCGCCGTCCCGCTCCATTTTTCCCTTCGGTCTCTGTTTTTTCGCCCCCTTTTGATTGAGCTCGCCGGCTGACTTCGGCCGCCGTTGGATGGCCCGGCTATGCTCAGTCTGACCCACCTTGGTCCGACAACGATGATGGGCCCCTCCTCCTGACCCCAGGGACCTCCGCTCCGCCGCCCCCCTCACCTTTCCCCTTTGCCCTGTTTTCGCCGACGCTCTATTTTGGTGAAACGGAGGCCACTGCCGGCAAGCCACGGCCGATCTGACCTCCCTCCAGCCTCGCCTTGGTCCGGTGAAGGCTATGGACCACTCCATCCAGCCCGGTTCCATCTCCTATGTCGTCCTCTACTCTGCCCAGCCCGATTTGCGCCTTACTGTGGGTGGATTTTTCGGTGAGTTGTCACCGCCATCGTTGGTGGTTGAGGGCGACTTAGCCACTGTGGGATTCTCCCTGGCCAGGGGATGGCCCCACCCAGACCGGTTCAGCCTTCGTCCTTTCCGTCTCTCCTATGCTCAATTTAGACGTCCCCCATTTTTGGTCTACGTCTGTTTTGGGCCGTGTGACTGTCGCTATCAGTCGGATGCCGGATTTGATTTAGCAGATCGTTGTCCGGCTCCACCCTGGCCCGGTGACACCAGTGGGCCACCAGAGCCTGGCCCCACCTAACCCGGTGTTATCACCTCTGACCTGTGCTCTTCCTTGTGGCCCGTAGCCACAACTAGTTCCATCTCACCGGCATGTTTGCCCATTGACCCCTCTTGCCCATTTTACGCCGTCGGTACAGGACGGCCTCTGGCAAGAATTTGCATGACTTACCTTGACTGAAGGTGGACGAGTTCACTTGCACAAGCCTTGGCTAGTGATGGCCTCATGGCCTTTGCTTGACCCTGAACCGTCCCCCTGCTCTCTGTTGTGCGAGATGCACAGCTACCCGCACCCTTAGTTTTGGTTGTGGGTATTGATCGGTAACGTCGCCGTTTAGTTTGGCCACAGCTAGGGCCTTAGCCCTGTTGGCCTTTTGTGGGCCTTGGTTCGCCTCCTTTCAGCCCTTTCCCCCGCCCCTTTGGGTCGCATGTGCATGTGGCCACGCATGTGCTTTTGGGTTTAGGTGCCGCATTTGCGCCCCCTGACCATCGGTTGGCTTTGCCACCGAGTGGAGTTGACACATAGCCCTCCTCCACCTCTCCTCTATCCTCGAATGTTGCCCCACACTCTCCGCCTTTATGTGGGCCTTTGTTGACGCAAAATCGTTGCCGTTGGGTGCTGTCACGGCTGATTTTGACGTCTTATGGTCGACTGAGTACGTCTTAGCCACTAGCCGATCTTCAGTGAGTACACCCTCAACTTCTGGTCACACCGCCACATATGTTGGCACGACACTTCTTCTGGCCGCCCTAGTGTGCCGCCGTGGATCGTAGGTTTTGCCGCATTGACTTTTGACACCCTTTTTGGCCGTGATTGTTTCCGACACTTTCTAAAATCCTCCAGATGACAACTCTCTCCACTTGGCAAAGCTTTTGGCCGTTGACTCCGCCACTGATGCTGCCACTGTTGTGTGCTCGCCATCAAACGTCATGATTACGAGGTAGGGGAGCTTTGAACTCGTAATTTTATGATAGCATACTTTGAATGAGTAGTAGTATGCTAGGATTGTATGATTTCATGCTTTGGATGTTAAGTAACGATCTGATTGCATAATGTGAATGTAAGCATGATTATATGGTATGTTGAAATGCATATGACATGCATGTTGGCTGTAAGTACGTTGGATGTATGTATGTGCTAGTGATGACTAGCGTGTTCGTTGGTAAGCTTCGTATGTGTATGCATGTGCTAGTGATGGCTAGCGTGTATGTTTGACATATGTATGCATGTGCTAGTGATGGCTAGCGTGCATGTTTGGAGTATGTTTGGATTATGCATGTGCTAGTGATGGCTAGCGTGCATGTTTGGAGTATGTATGGATTATGCATGTGCTAGTGATGGCTAGCATGCATGTTTGGAGTATGTATGAATTATGCATGTGCTAGTGATGGCTAGAGTGCATGTTTGGAGTATGTATGGATTATGCATGTGCTAGTGATGGCTAGCGTGCATGTTTGGAGTATGTATGGATTATGCATGTGCTAGTGATGGATAGCGTGCATATTTGGAGTATGTATGGATTATGCATGTGCTAGTGATGGCTAGCATGTATGTTTGACGTATGTATGCATGTGCTAGTGATGGCTAGCGTGCATGTTTAAAGTATGTTTGGATTATGCATGTGCTAGTGATGGCTAGCGTGCATGTTTGAAGTATGTATGGATTATGCATGTGCTAGTGATGGCTAGCGTGTATGTTTGACGTGTGTATGCATGTGCTAGTGATGGCTAGCATGCATGTTTGGAGTATGTTTGGATTATGCATGTGCTAGTGATGGCTAGTGTGCATGTTTGGAGTATGTATGGATTATGCATGTGCTAGTGATGGCTAGCGTGTATGTTTGATGTATGTATAAATGTGTATGTATGCACTAGTGATGACTAGTGAGCATGTTTGTAAGCTGCGTATGTATGACCGTATGTGTATGTTATACGTATGTGTGATAGACATACATATGTATGATGACTATTTGCCTATGATATGGATATGTGTAAGTGTATGTGGGCAGTGGTATGGGCGATGGACAGTAAGAGGTGATAGAGGTTTTGTCTGGATTTAGATATAGATGTGTAAGCGTATGACGGGTGAGGTTTGTTAGACAGTAAGACTGTGCATAATTGTACAAACCTAACGTACAGATTATGTAGTGAAAAGTAAGCATCATAAGTGAGATATAAGTAAGAGGGCGACAACTGGGTTGGTTCTGAGGGGCTTCATTTAATGATGTCAATGTAAGATGATTTGACCATAAGGTGGATGGCGAAGACTGTATGATTATGTAAGGATTTGTGTACGGTATGCTTGAGTGCTTGTGTGGCATAATTGTACCGCATAATGTACTTAATTCAAACTTGAATTATAAGCACAACTAATGATAGCGTTGTGAGTTTGAGACATGAGGGTTCGACGGATTAAGTTCTATGTTTGTGCTGGCCGCTAATGAGTCGGCCGAGCATTTCTCATGTCTTGCCATGGTGTTTATTCTGCGGGATGCTGTCTATGTGCTGTATAGAGCACCAAATGTCTGATGCTCTGTTGAGAGAGACAAATGTTTCCGATTTGGTCTACGTGTTGTATAAGCCCAAACGTTTGATGCTCTGTTGAGAGCGATGTATGTTTCTAACTTTGGTCTGTGTGCTGTACAAGCCCAGACGTTTGATGATCTATCGAGAGCGATGTACGTTTCTGACTTTGGTCTGTGTGCTATATATGCCCAGACGTTTGATGCTCTATTGAGAGCGTTGTATGATTCTGCCCAAGAGTGGCATTTTATGTTTCTGCCCAAGAGTGACATTGACACTATAAGACCCATTATGGTGGGCAAATTCTATGGCACTATAAGACCCATTATGGTGGGCAACTGTATGACCCCTTATGTGTGGGTGTTTATGTTTGCGCGCTCAGGTAAGTAGTATCATAGATCTACTCTTACCTGTTTGATCCAGTGCCCCATGAGCATTGGTGTGCCTTACCTTCAAAAAAGTCCATGACATCTAGTCACTCCCTGGTGGTTAAGGTGTTGCCCCAGTGACATTCTTTTCCATTCAATGTTGGAGCTTATTAGTTGTAATGAGCTTCAGTGGTCGATAGTATGAGCACGATTGTAAGCGTATGAGTATGAGCACGACTGTAAGAGTATGAGTATGAGCACGATTGTAAGAGTATTGAGTATGATTGTAAAAGTATGATTCTGAGTAAGATACTAAGTGTGATTTTGTGTAAGCTGTACGAGTAAGGTCGTACGAGTATGATTGTACGAGTAAGGTCGTATAAGTATGTGTAAGCTGTATGAGTAAGCATATGATTGTACAAGTAAGGTCATACAAGTATGCGTATTTTGTATAAGCGTACAGTGGTACGAGTAAGTTTGTAAGACCCTTGATAAGGGTGTTTGTGTAAGTTTAATTTGATGGTATGATTTTGGCACGATGGTGCATTTGGTATGACTGTATGCATATGTGCGTGATTATGATTATATTATGTTGACTGATTCATGTTTGAGTTGCATGAACGCATGTATTTATGAACTTAGTGAGTTCATTGTTTTGGATTCCCCTACTAGGTATTTTCCTACTGAGTATGAAAATACTCATCACACTACTTTTTAGCCCCGTTACACGGGAGGTTTTGCAGGTTGTGCGGAGAGCTCCTGGTGATGAATGCTCATTTCAGCGGTGGATTGACTCCCGTTGACTCAGGTATATGCTTGACTCACTGCGAGTTTATTTGTGCCACGATCTAATGTATTGGGTGAGACAAGACGTTAAGATGTTTATCTTTCTGGACTTTCAGTTAGATTAGACAGTGGACTGTTATGGGACTTGCACTCAGGGATGCCTGGGAGAGATTTGTATTTTAAGTCTATGATCATAGCAATTTAGTCGTATGTGTGTTTTTGAGTTGCGCCTGAGGATATTTGCTTTAGCCGTATGATGTTTGACCCTATGATGGAAATATTTAGATGGAAAATTGATGTTTAGTGTTTTAAATTATAAATTATTTTATCAAGTTTTGATTTTGTCATTTTTCCTCTGATTTACAGACATTATATTGCAAAAATTTTCCATGAATTTTAAGGAAAATGTATGAAAAATCTCAGGCGTTACAGATAATGAGTCGGCTGAGCATTTCCCATGTCTTGCCATGGTGTTTATCCTGCGGGATGTTATCTGTGTGTTGTATAGAGCACCAGACGTCTGATGCTCTGTTGAGAGCGATGTTTGTTTTGATTTTGGTTTGTGTGCTATATTAAGCCCAGACGTTTGATGCTCTGTTGAGAGCGCTGTAAGTTTCTGCCCTTCGTGGGCTTTGTATATTTCTGCCCATAGATGGCACTATATGTTTTACCCAAGAGTGGCATTGTAAGATTACTGCCCTAGAGTGGCACTATATGACCCCAGAGAGTGGTTATTTGTGCGCTCAGGTAAGTAGTATCAAGGATCTACTCTTAATTGTTTGATCTTGTGCCCCATGAGCATAGGTGTGTCTTGCCTTCGAAAAAGTCCATGGCGTCTAGTTGCTCCCTGAAGGTTAAGGTGATGCCCCAGTGACATTCTTTTTCTTTCCGACGCAAGAGCTTATTAATTGTAATGAGCTTCAGTTGTCGGTAGTATGTGTACTATGGTAAGAATAAGTTGTATGTTTCAGTTTCTAAGTAAGTCGTATGTGTAAGATCCAGAGCATGTGTAAGCTCCTAAGGAAGACATAAGAATACGTTTGTGTAAGCGTATGATTGTACGAGTAAGGCCGTACAAGTACATGTAAGTTGTGTAAGTATGAGTATGAGTACGAGTATGAGTACGATTGTAAGATGATGATTCTGAGTATGAATGTAAGTGTAGGTTTCTGAGTAAGATCGTAAGTGTACGATTGTGATCATGATTGTAAGTACATGATTCTGATAAGGACTGTAAGTGTAAGATTATACGAGTAAGGTCATACAAGTATGTGTAAGGTTTTGAGTATGCGTATGATGGTATGAGTAAGTTGTAAGACCCTGATTAAGGGTGTTTGTGTAAGTTTGCTTTCATTGGTGTGTTATGCATTATTGTATGTTGATGTATTTGATTATATTACATTGACTGCTTCATGTTTGAGTTGCATGAATGCGTGTATTTTATGAACTTATTAAGTTCACTATTTGGTTTCCCCTACTGGGTATTTTCCTACTGAGTATGAAAATACTCACCCTACTTTTTTAGCCCCATTGTTCGGGAGGCTTTTGCAGGTTGTGTTGGAGAGCTCCTCGAGATGGATGCTTGTTTCTGCGGTGGATTGTTTCCCCCTTGACTCAAGTATATTTGACTCAATGAGAGTATATTTGGTGCCACAATCTGATGTATTGAGTGAGATGAAATTTATGTGTTTATATCTTCTTGACTTTTAATTTGGATCAGATAGTAGACTGTTTATGGGACTTGTTGTAACAACCCGTCTTCCGGTTATGCTTAACCCGGGGGGTTAAGGGTAATTTAGTAATTTGATATCAGGGTTATGGGGTTTCATTAGGTGAAATCTCTGTATCTGGGTAGAGCTCTAAGTAACGAGCACAGTGCACCCAAAAACACGCAAAACGGAGATTGGGAACAAAAGTTATGACTTCGGGAAACGTGCCGCATGGGAAGGACCCACTTTGAAAGTGCAAGATAAGATACCCATGTGGGGTCTAGTTTCGAAGGGCTTGTCGATACGAGTCCATCGGTACAAAGAGCGTGCAATTCTGACTTCGGGATAAAAAGTTATCGCATTTTGAAGTTGGAATTGTATTTGAATGAAATAATAATAAAATATTCAAAAAAGACAAAATAGATGACGTCATCAGAGCCGAGCCGCGCCGCATCAGAACTGAGCCGCACCACGCCAGAGCCGCGCTGCCGTGCCACAGGATGAGCGATCGCGGCCGTCCGCGTGATGCGGGTCCCGCGCGATCATGCGGTGGATGCGCGGCAAACGCGCAGCGCTATCGCGCGAGTCGCGCGCAGCGCCGTGATGCATGCATCAGTTGTGCGTCAGGCACGCCGACCTCCTTTTCGATCTACTCTTTGTGTGACATGTGGCACGCGTCTATGCGCGCGTATTCCCTTTCTTCCGTCCGCTCGCACGCTAATCTCTTATAAATAGTTCATTTTGTTCAGTTTTCCGGAGGAGTTTCGGGAGTCATTCTGCGTCCGTTTTCTTCCATTCAAAATGTGTTCCTAGCTAAATCGAGGGTGTTCTATGCAGTGGAAGCATCAATTCTTCAAGTTAGCAACCCTATATAGGAGAAACATCCCGCACCAAGGGGAGGTTACGTCCGCCGCCTACGGGCACAAAAAGGGTAAAAAAATCTCCGGGTAAGGGGAAATTCTCCCACGTTTTCTCATCTTCCGTTCTTTGTTTCTTACTCATTTAAAGTCCGATTAGAGTCATTCAAGAGGTCTTCCTAGCTAATTCGAGGGTGAGCAATGCAATGGAAGCATCCACTCCTCGAATTATCAATGTTATGTGAGAGAAATATCCCAAGGGTAAGGGGAGGTTCTGCCCGTTGCCTATGGGCACGGGAAGGGAAAAGTGTCTTCGGACAAGGGGAGGTTCTATCTGCTGCCTACGGGTGCTGTGAGGGTAAAGTGTCTCCGGGTAAGGGGAGGTTCTGTTTTCCGTCCACGAACACAAGAAGGGTAAAGTATTCCGAAGTTACAGGAGGGTATGGCCGCAGTCTCTGGATCAAAAAGGGCAGACACTCTGAGGAAACGAGCAACTCCGAACATCGCCACTTCCGGAATTGGAGGGGAGTATGCTTTCTTGACTTTCTAGTTTAATATGCTTTATATGACTGCACATCTTGATTTATTCTGTTGTGATCTAAAATGCTCTCTGCTATGACTTGACATACTCTGATCTGATAGGACCAGTATGGTCGGATAAAATCTGATATGATCTGATATGATCTAATAGGATTTGTTATGATCCAACAGATTTTGTAGTGTGTTCTGCTCCACTCTATGATAGAGTGAGATGTGTGTTTTGTTAGTATTCTTCTCACCTATGTGAGATGTGTATTTTCTGATTTATTGGCTTCCATTTAACTCCGATAACGGATAAGATTTCCGTTGGTTTATGAATGAAGCATTCAGATATACCGTATATGTATTTTATCGTATATAATTTTTGATGTCTGGTAAATATATTAGCCATTAGGCAGAACTACGTTCGGATCCGATCGTATTGGAATAACGTCAGAGATGGTATCCAATATGTACGTAGGCAACCAATGATAAAATAACATTGGCCCGATCCAAATTAGTTATAAAATTAGGCTTTTCTGATCTACGCACAACAGAACGTTAAAGCTCCGTAGTGCACAAATGAACGTTACGACTCTCGCACTCAGAGTCTGCAGCTCCTGGTAAGTCGGTTTTAATTTTTTCGCTCATTTTCTACACTCCGATTGTGTTTTCCGATCTAACCCCCGGTCCGGGTCAGGTGGTGCGGGTCGGGGCGTTACACTTGTACTCGGGGACGCCTGGGAGTTATTTGTATTTAAAAATCCATTATCATGGTAATTTAGCCATACGTTTGCTTTTGAGTAGCGCCTGAGGATATTTGCTTTGACTATACGATGTTTGACCATATGATGAAAATATTTAGATGGAAAATTGATATTTAATGTTTTAAATTATAAACTGTTTTATTAGGTTTTGATTTCATCATTTTCCCTCCGATTTACAGTTGTTATATTAACAAAAAATTCCATGAATTTTAAGAAAATTGTATAAAAAATCTCGGGCGTTACAACGTGAGGCCTGCTTGAGCCCGTGTGCCCGGTCCACTTGTAGCACTTCCCTGTACATAGAGAAGAGTTGTTCAAATTTCAGAATAGTTTTTCTGCCATTATGAGTTCGATTTCACCTATTCAAAAGACGTTCTTAGCTAATTAGATGGTGCTCTATGTAATGAAAGGGTGCATTCCTTGAGTTGGCAACTCAAGGGGGAAATGTCCTAAGACAATAGAGGCTTTGCCAAATGCCCTCGGGCCCCAAATAGATAGAAGTGGCTTGAAGCAAGAGGAGGCTTTGTCCTCCACTATCGAGCCACAACGAGAGAAGTGACTTAGGTAAGGGGAGGCTCCATCCTCTACAATGAGCCTCAGAGAGAGGGAGAGAGAGAGAAATAGTCTGTAATGTTTGCAGCCTTCGAGCTTGTAGAGAGAAAAACACCCTCGGAAAAAGGGGGGATTCTGTCTATCGCCTTCAAGTGCAAAGGGAGAGAAATAGCCCAAAGTAAGAGGAGGATTTATTCTCCGTCGTTAGGCTGCGAAGAGAGGAGCATCTCGGAATAAGAGGAGGCTTCGTCCTCCATCGAATCTTGGAGTAAGGGGAGGCTCCATCCTTAGCCGATAGGCCAAATAGAGAGAGAGAGAGAGAGAAATATCCCCGAGTAAGGGGAGGTTCTATTCATTGCCTTTGGGATGGTAGAGAGAAAATTTTCCTTGGGTAAGGGGAGGTTATGTCCGCTACCTACGTGCTCTTAGAGAGAGAAAAAGATAAGCAGTGGGAAAAGGGAGAACCTGACCATTAACTTCAAGCACAATGGGAGAAATGCCATGGATGAAGGGAAGTTCCACCCGTTGCCTATGGGCTCGTAGAGACAGAAAGAGAGAAGCCGTGGGAAAGGGGAGAACCTGATGGTCACCTTCTGGCGTAATGAGAGGAACACATGGGGTGAGAGGAAGTTTCGTATGTTGCCTATGGACGAGCAGAGAGAGAAAGAGAGAAGTTGTGGGAAAGGGGAGAACCTGATTGTTGCCTTCAAGCACAATGAGTGAAACACCCCGGTGAGGGGAAGTTTTGTCCACCGCCTCCATGCAGGAAAAAGAAAAACATGCCAAAGTGGGAGAAGTCTCTACCCACCATCTCCAGACCTAAAGGGAACAATACCCTAAGGGTCTGTTTGGATTGGTAGAAACCGGGAGAAAGGGAAAGAGAAAGAGAAAGTGAATCTAGGTGAAAGAGAAACTAGGAGATTCCTAAATATTTTTCACTGTTTAGTTACACAAATGATGTTAGACAAAATTGACACTGACAGTGGTGGTAGCGGCGGCGGCGGTGGTAGTAGTTGTAACAATGGTAGTGGTTGTAGTGGCGGCAGTTGTAGTGGCGGTGGTGGCGGTGGCAGTGATGGCGGTGGCGATGGTAGTGGCGGTGGTGGCGGTGGTAGAGATGGTGGTGGCAATGATGGTGGTGGTGGCAGTGGCGGTAGTGTCAATGGTGGTGGCTGCAGTGGTGGCGGCGGCGGCAGAGATGGTGGTGGCGGTGGAGCGGCGGTAGTGGTGGCAGCGGTAGTGGTGGTGGCGGCGGCAGCGGCGATGGTGGCAGCGGTAGTGGTGGTGGCAGTGGCGGTGGCGGCAATGGTGGTGGCGGCGGCGATAGAGGTAGTGGCAGTGATGGTAGTGGTGGTAGCGGCGGCGGCAACAGTAGCAGTGACGGTGGTCGCGATGACGGCAGTGGTGGTGGTAGTAGCAGTAAGACATAAGTATTTAGTACAATGATTTTCTCCCAAAATCCATGGGTTGATGGGTGGAAAATTTTTGGGCCAAATTTTCATCCATTTTCGCTCACTTTTCACTCTAGTTTCTCTTTCCCCGTTGCACCAAACAGTGAAAACTGGGAGATTTTAAGAAGATTCATTTCCTTTCCCCCGCTTTTCACCAATCCAAACATACCCTAAAGGAAGGAGCAACTCCGAACGCCTCTATTTTTGAAACTCTCATGGAAGTAAGCATTTCCGACCTTTTGTTTTAATACATATTTATATGAATGCATGTGCATCTTAAGTAGTTAACTTAATATTCTGAATAAGATATATGTTTTGCTCTAATTTGATCTGGTATGATATGCTTTACTCTGATATATTCTGATATGTTCTGATATGATCTATTTTGATCTTATATGGATCTACTTAGTTCTAATATGATATGCTTTGATATGCTCTTTTTTGTGAAAGAAAGAGTTGTCTAACTCTGATGATTTATTAGATTTTTGTTTACTCCAAATAATTTATCAAATATAAATATTTTGACATGTCGACACATTGGTGTGCTACCGACATGTCATGGAAATGACATCGACGTGTCGATGAGAATGGTTGTCCTTGTTATTCCATTGTCGGCAAGGTTTTGACATGTCGATGAGTTATTTGTGGGCATCAATGACTTGGCCGATATGTTGATGAGTCTACTAAGAGTAAATTGGTTTTGGGGTAAATGTTAATAATGAATGCTATAAGTGTTAGTTTATTATTATGAGATATAATAGCATGATATTGAATGCACAAAATGCAATTATATGTGATGTTGTAATTGATGATTGTGTGGGTATATGTGCCTTGTATATTTGGAAATCCTGGTAATAAATTGCACCCTGAGACTATTGGATACAAGCACTTAATGACAAGAGTGTCCTTGTGTTAGTTTGCCTCCTCAAGTGAGTCTTTAGCCACAAAGAAAAAGGATCTTGTATAAAATACGACTAAGGGCTTTTGACTCTCTAAGGATGAGAGTTATGTAGAACTGCATGTGTTTAAATGGATTTGAGTATTAAAAGTGATTGGTCCTTTACAATGCAATACAGGAGGTTCCAATGATCATAGAAATCGAGATCTGAACCACTTAGGTCCATGAGCCCCTGTGAGCCTTAGCTTTATGACATAAATAGAGTAGGTAGACCTCAAAGTACTTGAGGTCAGTGGTGAATAATTCATGCTCTAGTGAGACGAAGCTATACTCTTAGACATGGCTACCGTGTTATAAAGAACATTGATTTATATTATATATAGCAAGTGACTCCTAAGTGAGGTCACATTATGATGTTTGAAATCATGAGAAAATATTTATGAATGCTATTGGATATGATAATATTGTTGTTGTGATGATGTAATGTAATAATGTGCATTATTATTATATAGTACTTGTTTAGCCATCCTATTGGGTATATTTGTATATTCAGCATTTATGTGATGCAGGTTCCTTGCATGGTTAAAGTTACTTTAGGATTTCAAATGTACCACAAAGACAATGTTGCTAGTCCACTTGGCATATTTAATATTTTTTTACTTTAAGGTAGGTGACTTTGGGCACAAGAATACCAATTTGTTTATATTTATGCATATCAAGATATTTAGACATGTACTAGGGTAAGACCCTGTGTGATTTAAGATATTATTTGACTTGGATTATAATTGTAGTTTGATTTAATACTTGTATGTTCAAAAAATAGTTACCTCATACCTAGAAATACTTTGTCAAATGTTTGACAAAAAAGTTTTAAAAATTTTGTTTTTGCTATTTTTATTTACAAAATGAGTTTAAAAATCTAAGGATGTGATAGTCTTGTAATAATATATGAGTTATATGTCAAAGTTATTAGTTAATTTATTTTTCAAAAGTATGTTTAGAAACCTTGTGTATGTATAGAGTATTGGAATTTGATTTGAGGTTGTTGTGGTCGAGTTAAATTTGGAATTGACAAACTTGAAAAATAGGAGCATACGAGTTCTTATAGATCAAGACATAAAATTGATGAATATTGAAGGTTTTTAAAGCTTATTCAGATTACATTTGTATACCAAAATTACTTAGACAAGTTTCATAAATAATTTCAGAGGTTTTAGAGGGTATTAGAGTAAAAAGGGTAAAATGATAAAAATACTGATAAAATATTTGATCATTGCACAATATAAAGAACAAAACGATCGATCGGGCACTTGATTTTGCCTTGTATAAAACGAGGTTGAGTGTTATCGATTAATTACTTTTGTGGATCGATCGATCATTTGAAGTATCGTTCATAAAATAAACAGTGAATGATTGATTGTTGTCTGAAGTAATATTATCGTTTTAAGAATAGGATACCCTAATTAAGTCATTCCAATTTTAATTTCTTTGCTCAATCAAGTCAAATACCTAAACCGACTTAAGGAACTATATAAAGGTTAAGAATCATGAAATTTGAGAAAGAAAAACTTAGAGGAGATTAGAGAAAAAAAAGTTTATACCTTTTATACATTATTTTCTAAAGAAGATTTATATAAAGCTTTGAGTTGAAGATTAATGATGAATTTATGAAGCTATTTTACAATTAAAAGGAAATTTCACACATAGATTCCTTCAAGCCTAAGCACAACTCCTTGTTCATGCTTCTTACTTACCTTAAGCCTTTGAGGCAATTCCTAGTTGTGCTAGGAACCATAGGAATGAATCTGAAACCTTCACAATGCCTCTTCTACTTACAGGGGGTTAGTCAATTAGAATTTGAAATACTAGATTTAAAATATGAGATTTTAGAATATAATCTAAATTCTTAGATTTGAACTGCCAAATTTTAAAAATTTGGATACCCAAATCTTGTATTACTAGAATCCCGGGATTTGCATTGTTGATTTCAAAATAATTAACTCTTAAAAAAAAATTTATCTACAATTTTAAAATTTAACTAATCCATAATTTGGAGGGTGAGATGAGACGTTACCTGGCCACGATGGTTTATCTGGCAAGGATGGTGGCCTTCGCCAAACTCCAGTCGCCGCATGAAAATGACAACTTCCTCCAAGCCATGGAAGGCAATATCGATCATGGAAGGCTGTATCGGCTAATACGGGTGCATATCAGCCGATACCGGTATAGAATGGGGGGCAATACGCCCCCCACTGTAATTATCAATACGTAACGGCTGTATCGACCATACCATATCGATACGTATTGATATTATATTTTAAAAATAATTTTTATTTAAAAAATTATTTTTAAATTTAAAAAATTATTTTTTAATTTAAAAAAATAATTTTTTTATAGTTATCGATACTCTCATCCGTATCGATATAACCTTCCATGGTATCGATACGGATGATAGTATCGATAATTACATATACGGGTACGCATCGATAATACGCTTTGTATGCTCCAAAACGGTGGTAAACCCTTTGATATACATAAAAAAATATTATAACTAATAATATATCATTATAATATTTCATTTTAGAAGGTCGTATAAACTGATACGAGTGCTCTAAAATTATTTTATTTTAGAACCATATACTTTACTCCCTCTGTCCTCTACAAACTATTATTCCCTCCGCCCCATATTAAGTGTTCTAAAATTAATTTATTTTAAAATCAAATAAGATATTTAATGATTTATATGAATATTATTGAGAAACTCATACGGTAGATGTTTAAGTAAATGCATAATTGTGGAGCACTATATTTTTAAAAAAATTATGTAAACTATATAGACCCACTTATATTGATATCATATAATTTTTTTTAAAATATTTTTAATATAATAAAAACATAGTCATTAGAAGAGGTTGGAATGAAATTATATTTTTGTTTTTAAGAAAAAAAAATTATTTTTTTAAAAATAAAAAAAATATTTATTTTTTAAATAAAAAATATATTAAAATATTAGAGTATTGATACGTATCGGCCGTATTGATATCGTATGCCCGATATGGCCGGTACATATAGATGATACATGTGAGGGGCGTATCGCCCCCTATACTGTATTGGTATCAACCTCTAGTGCGTGTTGACCTTTATTTTCTAGTGCATGTTGGCCTCCCTTTTCCAGTGCTTCTGTCATTTTACAATACCACCTCTAGAGGTGGTGTTGTAAAATCTCACTTTTATGTTATAAGTTTCCAGCAAAATCCTCTCAAATCACAATCCTAAGATTTTTAACTAACGCTGTATTTTAAATACAAGAATCAATTGTTTAACCACTAACACGATATTTAAAATATTGTATTTTAAATCTTAATGTAATAACACTAGATTGTAAATATGGCATAGACAACTCTAAATGACTAATAGGAAATTTTAAAATACTAGAATTTATTTTCAAATCCTAATTAACTAACCCCCTGTTAGTGTAGGAGTTCTCCATGTGTTCCTCGACCTTCTTAGGAATTGTCCTAGGCTGATGGCACTTAGCCCACCATTGTGTCCTACTCCTAATAAGATTAGGAACTAAGTCCTCCTCCCAGTTAAACTAGGAAACCTGTCCGCTAATACACTGATGTTGCCAAACTTTGCATACTTGCCTTGAAGCATGCTTCCTTAGCTACCTAGTCGCCAAGGCTGAGTAGTTATTTGCCCCTTTGCCTATTCAGCAGCTAGGGGTCTAATAACATAGCATGCTATATTGGTGTTTGACTGTGTTTCTAGTTGCGCGTGCCATTGTTGTTTTACAAATCACAAGCTTGGTTATTTCCTTTTGAGCATATTAATATTTGTCGATATAAGGTTCTAACTATTTGCAACCTTGGCGTCTGTTATGAGTTTTGTTGTATTGTTATGCATTTTTAATGGATTGTTTGTTGCCTATTCTTAGCCATTGTAAAAAAGAAAGTGCAGTTTTACCTGTTTGTTTTTAATGTATTGGTTCAATTTTATGTTTTGGAAACTCTATAGAAGACTCGGTTGTTTTTAACTTGTATATAAGCAAGATTGTCCCGACTTTCACTAACATATATGGGATTTGTACCTGAAAAACAACATTGGGGTATGTACAACTGCACATTGAAACCTTTATGGAATAATGGAATTATGATACGGATATATTGCAATACGTCCATTTTGGGTTGAAATTATAAAGATTTTCAGGCACATAACTCTTAAGCACTCCCCCTGTTTCAAATTAAATTAGTTTATTTTGAAACCAAATCGGGCACTGCATATGGGACTTGAAGGAGTATATCATAGGAAATATATTTACCATGGATAACACCTTTTTTTAGGGCGCCATGGATGAAAATTAACCGTTATCAAATTAAAGGTTGTTTCCATATATCCCTTCAGACCAACTTAGTTACCTACTCAACGCTCCTATTTTAACTTAACCTACATCCTTCCATGGCCGAACCACATCAGCTATTCAGTTAATTTTGTGCTTTCTAGTTATCATTATGAGCGTTTTATCTTTCTTAATTTGTTACACAGTAATAGCAAACAACAATCCTAACCAGTTAATTTGCAGGGCCAAAAGTTATAGCGGCCCCCATTTTCTTATTCATCATTTGGAGGGGCACCTTTTTTTATATAAAAAATATACTACTCTTACAAATATTGAAGTAGAGGTGACCAGAGGCTGAACCGTTCAGGGCTTGGGCTCAGCTCGGCAAAAAAATAGCTAGACCGTGCCGGGTTAAAAATTTAAAGCCCTTGGCCTACATCCGTTTGGCCCCCAATTGGGCCTGATCGAGAACAGCAGGCTTGGCCTGAAGGCTCATAGGCCGATCAATTGGTCTAGTATGTTTGGCCTATTAGTCATAGACTATAAGACCATAAGGCCTTATAAGCCAATTTTTTTCATTTTCTTTGGGTCGGGCCCAAGGGCCGGCATGGTCGCATGGCCTAGCCCGCACCCAAGCCACCTCTATACTGAAGTAAGGTACCTTCGTTTAGGCGCCATTCTTGTCCCTTGTTTCATGAGTTTTGCACTAAGGCACCTTCTTTTTCGAAAATTTATCCAGTGAAACTATCGTCTTCTTGGTGGATGACAAGTTTAACTAATTTATATATATTACAAGTGAGTAAGATGATGCATAAATTTTAATTTAGGTATTTAAACATAAATGGAGGTATGTATGGCCACATGGTACAGTGGTTCACTGGATACTTTCTCAAGCAGCTCTTGGATTCCCTCTTCTGTTGCTCAACTTGTGATCAAAGAGAATCGTTTTCAGTTGGTATATCATGTTCAACGGGTCTCTTACATGACCCAACGATTCCAACCCAGAGTATGAGATGAAACGTGCAGGCAAGATCTGGTTCACTGGCAGGCAATAGAGCCGGTATTTTCATTCCTGAATTACTGACTAAGATTGACATCCTCAACACTACCACCCTCTTCATAACTGAATTCATCTTCATTGGATGGGCTGAGGGTAGGAGATGGGTAGACACTCATCAAGCCTAACCTGCTACAACACCGACCCTATCTTCCCCAACAACAACCTCACTGGCACAGATGTAGGTTATCATCTAGTGAACTGTGGTTAGACCTGCTCGTCTTGGGCACCGACTTGCTGGAGAAACTCCAGAACTGAGCAAAAAGGAGATCAAGAACGGGAGACTGGCTAAGTTGGCATGGTTTCAAGCAATTTCAACTTCGCTACAAGGGATCGTGCATGCAATTGAAACTTCAAAACATCTTAGGTGTTGACAATCAAATGCAAGTACCATTAAGGTGTTTTCTGAGTATGGATGCCCCTAAAAGAAAAAAAGACATTATTTTTTTTAAAACTTGCCTTAAAGAAGGAAGAACTTGGGGGGCAGTGCAAATTTACTTAGGTGGCAGGATAGGTGGCCATAACATTAAACGGGGTACGATCAGAACAAGAAAAGCAAATGCCTTTATTGATTCCCACATTTCATTTGTGGTTTAGAAGGAAGGAAACTTGATCTGAGATGAGCATTTTCCACTAGGCAGACCTGGGCAGTCAATGATAGTGGAACCTGATGTGCCCGCGCACAAATATATCTGATACAATTGAGTGTTTCCAGATTCATCAACATTGCACTCTACACCCGGTTCATATCCAACTGCACCTCTGATGGCCTCACTGATGCTGTCTACACTGTAATAACCTCCATCTGGGCGAATTCCTGTACGTGGATGGATGCCAAAGGTAAAAAACTATGGATAGGACGGGAACTTTGAAAAGTCCGAAAGGTAATTTCTCAAATAAGGAGGTATATATGAATATCATTTCATGTTATATAAAATTAGTTGTTTTTTTACCGGCATTTTGGAGAACTTGGAGGAGATCCACCTGCTTTTTCAGGTCGAGTGCTTCTTCAAAGTACCCATTTTGGCTTAGCACAGACTCTGAGCAAGTCCCATGTTTCTCCCATTCATGAGCCCAAAAGCTTGAACCATCACTGCTTGGGCATGCTAGAGAGGGCCATTCCTTCTGCATCCTGCCGGTTAAATCCGCTATCTGAAGGAGATTTTGAAGGAAAGTGATGGCAAAACAAAAACCAAAAAAACGAAGGGAAGTGGAATTTGGCCTGCGTAAATGAATAGTTTATCTATGCTTCACAGCATGATCACTGCATGCGCATACCTTTGATATGTCAAAAGGGTGGTGAGGATCACAGTTGGACGGGTAGGACCCATCAAGGAAACTGGGCCAGAGTCCATGAATTCCAAATTCTGCTGCAGGCTTCCCCGTCTGAGGATAGCAGCAGCCATTCTGAGTGCCACAGTAGGATCCAGGCCACTAAAGGAAAGTCACAGTCTCAGAGTTGATAACAGAACATGTGTAAATATGAATTGTTGATATTAGAGGAGAACTGCACCTGCTGAACGAAATAGAAGAAATCGAAACCCAGGGCAGATGACAAAAATGGAAAAATGGATAACAGGAGAACAGCGAGAAGAAAGAGGAGTTTGCCTCTCATGGCTGCCCCTTGTCCTGCAATGGATGGTGTTTCCTTCCTTAATTGTTGGATTGAATATATAGGCGGCATGAAATGAAAGGAGAGAGAGAGAGAGAGTACCGGGAAGTGTGAAGTGGCTAGCTGATAGGTGCTTGAATAAAGAAGGTAGAGTATGAGCCTACACGGAAGTGGGAATGGGAGAAACCGCGAGCTCCCTCAGATCGTGACAGCCGTTTTTAATTGCATAAGCTTCTCGCTTCTTTCACACTTACAAGTTGAAACGAGATTTTTTTTTTCAGATGAATGCGTTCTTCTAAGAAACAGGAAGCGACAACCTGGTTCCAATTTTGAACTCATGTTAGTTGTTTGCCAAAATTAATCTGCAGTTTTTAGAAAGATTGTCAGAGATGACCAACCCCCAAAAAGACCAAATTAACTGCCAAAAACAAATGTAAAGCATGCTTAGCAAATTACATGATCAAGTTTGTTTGCTTCTTATATCTTGTTATTTGCAGCTGGTTGCCGGGGAAGGATCAATCACTTGGTTGGCCCTCTTATTGTGTGCAACTCTATCCGAGCCTGACTCTGAGCCCTCAAGAAAAACAAAACAGGGAGGACATAAAGATAAGCCAAGCAAACCAACAGAAACAAGGCTATCTGATTTTGAGATTCCAAAGGCCAGATCAATCAAGAGTTGCCAAACCTTTGAGATTCTACTAATTAATCTTCATGAGTAGGCATCGATATGAAAAATGCTGAGTGTTTTTTGAAGCAACCCATTTAGCAAAAAAAATCCGCTACAACATTACCTTCTCTGAACCGATGAATAATTTTAATATAATTAGAATAAACCAGCAGGGAGAACTCATCACGATGTTCTGCAAGTGCGGAGGAATCAAACAATTGTCATTACTCATAGAAACCAAAAGAAGAGAATTGGATTCCACAGTCATAGAAATCAAATTTGCTTGTAACCAAATCTGAATCGAGAAATTAGCTGTAAGCATACATGTCACTTGATGATTATCGGACTACACCAATAATTACGAGCAAAAATTTGGAAACATATTTTTTTATAAATAAAAATTCCCGCTGATTGTGGCTTAACTAGAACATATATTCTTATAATATAATATTCTCTTATATTAATAGCTCTATTTAGTTTTTTAAAATGTATTAAATAAAGCTATTACTTTGAGATGGAGGGAGTACAAGAACATATACAAGTCCTTCCAAGTTGCAACAAAAAATTTTAATGACCACTTGTTTGTAACTTTGTATTCGCTTACAAGTCCTGTTCTTAGTGAGCCTGGGCATCATGAAGTGTTGGATTTTGAACCGATGGCACACATCTCAAGGGGCAAATTAATTTATATACCCTTGGTTATCGGATTCAATGGCCCAAGATACCTAGGCTCACACTTTTTATGTTCATATAAATTTTTTCTTTTGTATAAATATAAAAAATTACGAGAAAATGAATTTATTCTGTTTAGATAGTGTTTGTTCGTAATTGTTCATATATATATATATATATATATTAAGAATGCTTTGTACCAGCTCTTACCATGGCTTATAATATGAGGAATCTCACTTGGCTTGTTTTCCATAAACATTAAATAATGTCTCTCTAGTTTTTGTGTTTTAGATTAATATTCTCTCCATCCTAAATTAATAGCTCTATTTAATAAAAAAGTTTGTTCTATTTTAATTATTTTATTTTATTCAATTTAAATGGTTAGGTACTTAAAAAAGAGTATTATAAATTTATATTCTCTTCTCTTAGATGTCTTTAAATAAAAATTACTAATTTTTTAAATATAACTATTAATATGGAACGAAGGGAGTACCTGAAATCTTGACAACTACAAAGTATATATACTTATGGGGGAGATGGAATGAACTATCTTTCCTTTCACATGAATGATGAACCACAAAGCATGAACAGAGATTATGGAGCTTAATGGGTTCTCATGGAAGTGCACACCTCGAACCATAAGAGGCTAAAGGTTAATTCCAGTTCTACATGCTCTAATTGAATCTTTACCAACCATATTAAAAGATATGGAAGTAAATTTGGATCCCCAATTTTTTTGTTGTAGGAATCAGTTTCTTCGACAACCAAGATCAACTTAAGATCTTATACATTTGGCACTTGGCAATACTTAAATGATACTCCCAATCTAGAATGCGGCCAATAAACTATTGAGTGAAGTTTATACAATCGGGATAGACATTAATAAAGCTCATGCAAGGTAAGAGAGAAATAATATTCATCTATTAGATGTCAATCTAAAAACTGTGTTAGGTTGGGACTTTGTTTGGTGAGACAAGAGATATATTCTTCTTGAAGGGGAGGGAGGAAGACCTAAGTGGTCTTTCATCTTCTTGGTTGGATGGTATGCATATGCTCTTAGCTGTGGAGAGCCTTCCAGGGCAGATGTGCATACGCTCTTACAATCTTACTTGAAGAAATGCCAAAAAATATTTGATCACAATTATTGCTATATATAGCAGGACGCCAAAATTTGAAGTTGTATACTATGCTATGCCTCTATATACTATGCTAAGATTATATGGATATCTTCTCTGGTCATGTAGGAAAACATTTTCCGGATGAGTCATATTACTTAGAGGTGTTAATGAGCTAAGCCAGCTCATTAAGTAAAGGCACCTCGACTCGACTCAACTCAAATATAGCTCAATTCAAAGTGGCTCAGTTCAAATTTGAATATTTTTTAGTTGAGTTTGAACATATTATAGCTCAACTCAACTTGGCTAGAATAGAACTCGAACTCGGCTTGTACTCAACTTAAACTCGAATGAAATTTATAAATATATTTTATAATATATATAAATACATTTTGATACTTATGTATACATATGCACAATTATCAATACCAATATATATATATATATATATATATATATATATATATATATATATATATATATATATATATATATATATATTACAAATTTATATGTTACTAATGAATGTATAATGTCTATGTATTGAGTATTGGTTTATATCACTATGATATATATTTTTTAGAAGTAAATATTTAAAGACACATTATACACATATATCTACATGTGATATGTATTGAAATTTAGATATATCATAGAAATTATATTTAATTAAGTATATACATATATAGTGCAACCGAGTAAAAAAATAGAATATATTGTACTACATATCAAACAATGTGTTAATCATTAGGCAATATGTTATGGTAATATTATGTACTATCTTTACATATCAAACAAATTATAATATATCTTTTCAAATTTTCTATGAATACTACTATTGGAATCCTTAGAAATTTAAATTTTACAATAATTTATTAAATATCTTTTAGCATTGAGTCATGAATTCTCTTTTTTTTCATAAAATTATGGTAATTTATATTTATTTAGGATGGGTCTAAGACGACAAAACGTTAAGTTTATATTCCCACATATTAAAACTCAACTCGACCTGGCTCCTTAGACCCCTACACATTATACATAATATAAATTATTTGGAAGTAAATATTTTAAAGAGAGATAATATACATATATTATATATGAGATATTTACTAAAATTTATATTTATGTATAATAAAAATAAATGATATACATTCATATATGATATCTCATATACACAAATATAGTTAACCACAAAGACACTATTTTTTTTTTGTGGTTACAAGATGACACTCAAAGTAAGAAGTGAATACAAAGATTTAAAATTTTTAGGTTATCAAATAATAAATATATTTCATACAACCAAAATAAAGTTGGAGTATGCAGAATAGGTTGTAGTGTCACATATACATATAATATATATATGCTAATAATAACAACATGTTCATACAAAACTTCTACAATATATATATATATATATATATATATATATATATATATATATATAATATATATATATATATAATATATATATATATATGGAAAAAGTTTATATGAGCCCGGGCTCTATGGGCCATCGGATTTACATCCGGCGGCCCATAATATTCATGGGTTTCATGAGTATTATAAACCCATGAGTATTATAGGCCGCCGGATGTAAATCCGACGGTGTATAGAGCTCGGGCTCACATAGGCATATATGAGCCCGGGCTCATATAAACTTACATGAACCCGGGCTCTATGGGCCATCGGATTTATATCCGGTGGCTCATAATACTCATGGGTTATACTCATTGCTTAAACCCATGAATATTATTGGCCACCGGATGTAAATTCCACGGCCCATAGAGCCCGGGCTCACGTAAATTTATATGAGCCCGTATATATATAAACACTTTTATGGTATGGAGGGAGTGCATATGTGCTAATAATAGTGATATGTTTACAAAAGACTACTAAAATATGCATATCTGGTTAAACATACAAACACAAAGATATAACATAACAACAAATGAAAATATTAGAAAAGAAAGTTGATACATAAGCACATAATATTATTTATACTTTAGTTCTTTATTTATAAATATATGAGCCTTTAGTAAATGATGACAATTCTGTACAATGTTGTATTTATAAACACTCTATTTGTCTTACATTAATAGCTCTATTTAGTTTTCAAAAATAAATTTAAATTACTTTATTTTAAAAAACCAAATGGAGCTATTAATTTAAGACGGATGGAGTATTTTATAATATTATTTTTTACCAAGTAATTAGTATATATTGGTATAATGAGGTAGAAATATGAATTAAGTTTTTGCACTCATTTTAATGTATTTAAATATATAATAAATATAAAGAAATATAAATATTATTTAAAATAACATGGGCCAAACGTATAACTTTAATGACGGAGTGATAAAATTATATTTAATAAAAAAATATTTAAATTATGAGAACATCATATTTATTTAATAGAATGCTTAACACAAAACGTATTATAGGTGAAGTGGTTAAGAAGATTGTTCTTTTTGACAACGTCACAAGCGGGCCAAATTTGAGCTAAGTTATGCGGTCACTATATACTGATTTGGGCTTGAACACGAGTCGAGTTTTTGGTTTCTTTCTTAAGCCAAGCTTGAGCTGGATGATTGGTAGTTTGATCGAGTTTGAGTCAAGCTCGAGCCAATACCCAAAACTATGAGTTTGAACCTAGTTAACCCAAAACTCGACTCAGCTTAGCTCATTAGCACCTTTTATATTACTGTCTCAACAAACTCTACCTAGATCGGTTAAGAAGCCATTTGTGTTATTACATCCAAATCTTTGGAATGAATTAGGCGAGTCTCACTTTGCAATCTAAGCTTTGACGAGATCTTATCCTAGCTTGTTCCCTATCAAAAGTTAAAGGAACCGCCAACAAACATGTAAATTGTTGTTGGACCTAGATATGAGTTTGATACTCATTCTATGTTGAATTAATAGTTGTATTTGGTAAAAAAATTTGTTTCTTATTAATAACTTTATTAAATATTTGAGTTTAGAAAATTAAAAGAGAAAACTTGAAAAAAAAGAACTTTAAGGGTTGAAGATGTCTTTTTGAAGAATTTAAAAAGAGCTTGAAGAAAAATTTGACTATTGTTCGAAGAACTTAGTGTGAGAGAGAGTGTCTTCTTAAAGGATTTATTTATTAATTTGTGACATTGAGTGAAAGTGAGGAATAAAAAATATCCTCTCCCTCCCCAATTTATAAGGAAAAATATATTTCTACTATGTTGTTTTACATTAGTTTTTTTTTTACCTTTATTAGGTAAAATAAATAAATATTTATGTTATCATGTGTAACTCACTTTATCTATCTTATTAGAGGTTAGAATAGACTTTTAATATAGAGATACCACTTCTAATTTATAAAGAAGTTTTTCCTTGTCAAATGATAAAAATACCCCCAACTCCCCTCCATACAGTATAAAGCACGCTCCAACAACTCTTTTTAAAGCCATTGGGGATATTTGGGGGGTTTGGTCGGAACTCGAGAGCTCGCCCATTGGGCCTGAACCAGGCCTGGTTGGATTAGGCCCATGGGCCTAAATCTTGGGCCCAACACAACCTGACCAATCTATGAGGTCGGGTCAGGCCTGGTTATGAGCGGGTGGGCAGAAGCTTAGCCTTTTTAATCGCTTGCTGCACTCCCCCGCAGGGCCGGCTTAATACATTTCGGGGCCTAAGGCGAATTTTCCCACCAAGGTTAATATTGCTTAAAGTTATAAGTAATTTAAACATGTAAAAATTATAAGATTATTAATTTTGGGTAATGATACTAACCTGGCCCTTTTGTTGTGTCGTCATAGTATTGCCATCACTTTGGTTTTTTCAGGATCCTGCCTCTAGGTTAGTGTCAACTTCTTTTTTTTTTCTTTTCTATGTCCTGAAGGGGAAGGTAGAATATGCATTTCATCAAGCCTGGTTATGTTCAAAAATTAATCTCACTAATAGTGGTAGATGCATAGCTAATTTGAATTTGATTTACCCTCCCGGCCTCCACATTAAGCTGTACACCATGTATGAAGTGAGTACGATGTGCAAGAAATATATTCTTTGTTGCCAAAAAGAGAAAGTACAACTTCCATGGGTTTCTTTTGATTTTCTGCATGAGGAAAAAAGGTAGTTAAACACGATTACATGAGCATAATTAAAAAAATAAAGAGCCTCAAAACTAATTTATGGAGTGTACCTAAGTCTGGCCCAATTATTGGCTTTGGGAGCAGATTGATGTTTAAAACAAAGTTTTAAAATTAATATTTTCTCAGTTGTCTCAAATTATTAGTTTTATTTAATTTTTTAAAATGTACTAATTTGATATGGATTTGTAAATAAAATCATAAGCATGAGAAGTCTTGGAAGATCATAAGCCAATACGAAGATCATTAGGATTACTTAGTCTAAATTCAGTGAAAAATGAGGTGCTAAAGTTTGAAACAATAACACAGGCCTATAAAATGTTTACCTATTGAGATGAATGGCAAAAGGGTGTGCAGGAAGAGGAACTGATAAGAAAGTTGATCCATAGAAAACAGAAACGAAAAATTGAGCAAAAAAATATAAAAAAGCTGAGTAACTTTTGGCCAGCAAAGAACTACCTCAATGACAGAAAATATATCATTGTTATCACTCTCTCATTGTTATCACTCTCTCGTAGGCCATTTTTGTTCTAAATTACATAAAAAATGCAAAGGGCCTTCATTAAGTGGTGAGGCCTTAGGCAGCCGCCTAAGCTGCCTAAGGGTTGAGCCGGCCCTGCTCCCCCGCCGTAGCCTGAGTTCACGGGCGATCGTGAGCCTAAGCTTCACGGACGTTAGATTTCAAATTTACAGCACACATTCCCAGGAGGCCCTGGCCTCTAACGCTTTCCTGGTCGGGGGGCTCATGTTGACTTTCCATGTTTTTACTATCTTAAGTTTGTTCTCTTTATGTGCATATTTCGAGGTGATAACTGACGTTACTGACCTCAAAAAGCAAATGTCTCGAGTGATTTCCATGCCATTACATTTGTTATATCTGAAACTTGCATCTTGAGATGATTTATAATCCCACTTCGGTATTTTGCCCATGAACTATAATGATCCTTCAAAATCAGCGTGAAAAAAGACAAGGCAAGTGGAAACAGTTGCATACTAACTCATCGTTGTTTTTTGCTCTAGAAGGAAGGAAACTTGATCCGGGTCGAGCATCTACCATTGGGCAGCCCTGGGCAGTCAATGATAGTGGACCCTGATGTGCTCGCACACAAAAAAATCCTATACAATTGGGTGTTTCCTGATTTATCAACATTGCAGTGTACACCCGGTTCATATCCAACTGCACCTCTGATAGCCTCCTTGATGCTGTCTATGCTGTAATAACCTCCATTTGGTCGGATTCCTGGCCATGGATACGTGCCATAAAAAGAAACATGGATAGGAGTTAAGATGAGAAGTTTGAAAACTGTGAAAGGTACATGATGTCTCATTTTATATGGCTTATCATTCCATGTTAAATAAAAATGTATCTCTTGTTGTTTACCGGTATTTTGGAAAACTTGCAGCAGATTTACCTTCTCCTTCAGGTCGAGTGCAGCTTTGAAGTACTGATGTTGGCTTAGTACAGACTCTGAGCAAGTGCCATGCTTCTCCCACTCATGGGCCCAAAAGCTTGAGCCGTCACTGCTTGGACATGCTAAAGAGGGCCATTCCTTCTGCATGCTGCCTTTTAAGTCGGCTATCTGAAGAAAATTTTGAAGGGGAGTAAAATTTGGCTTACGTTAAGCATGATCACTGCATGTGCATACCTTTGATCTGTTATGCATACCTTTGATCTGTTAAAAGGGTTGTGAAGATCACAGTTGGAAGGGGAGGACCCATCAAGGAGATTGGGCCAGAGTCCATGAATCCCAAATTTTGCTGCAGGCTTGCCCGTCTTAGGATAGCAGCAACCATTCCGAGTGCCACAGTAGGATCCAGGCCACTGAAAGTATCAAACAGCCTTATAGTTGAACAGACTACATGCGTAAATATGAGTTGCTGAAAATTTTGAGACTAGAAGAGAAGCGCACCATCTGAACGAAATAGAAGAAATCATAACCCTTAGCAGATGACAAACATGGGAAATGGGCTAACAGGAGAGCAACGAGAAGAAATAGAAAGTTGCCTCTCATGGCTGCCTTTCGTCCTGCAAGTTGATGTGTTTCCTTCCTTAATTGTTGGATTGAATATATTGGCAGTGTGAAAGGGCATTTGGTTGTAACAGAGAGGGGGGGGAGGGGGGGATGGAACTGTGAAGTGTGAACTGGCTGGTAGGTGTTCGAAATAAAGAAAGCTGCAGAGCCGATGAACCGACACGGTAAAGGGTAATCAATTGGGAATTGGACAATCTCCACGGTCTTTTTTAAATGTGTAATGCTCTCATGTCGGAACGCTATTTCATCACTTCTACACCACCGCTGATGTCTAGCGCCTATTTACATGGTCCTTACTATTCAACCAACGGTGTGAAAGTGATGAAATAGTGTTTTAACGTGTAAGTCTTCACGTCGTTAAAATATTTTTTTTTTAAATTAACGTCTTATTTATTTCACTTTAATTTTTTTAAACATGACTATACGGACCTAGTTTCTCTTTTACGATTTTACCCCACGTAATTCCTTTATGTATACTTTGTTATAGTTGCAATTTTTTTTGGCCGTGCTCGCTCCAATCAAGCCACACACTTAAAACAAACCTACCGCAAATGCGGCAAAAAAAGGCTTGCACCTTTTGCCTCGGTTGCAGCAGGTTCGCATCAGCTGCTATATGAAGAAAGAAGGGGAAAAGGGGAGGAGAAAAATACATGGAAGAAGAGGAGAAAAAGAAGAAATTTGAAGAGAAAAAGGGAGGAAGAGAAGAAGAATAAAAGGAAGTGAGTGGCGAATGTGGAGGTGTGGTCGGGAGGTAGAAAGGCTGGGCTGGAATGGCTTGTAGCAACACCGATAATGGTGCTAGTGTACGTTGATACTGGCACAAGGACATAGAGATGCAAAAGGAGAAGCAGAAGAGGGAAGTAGGGTAATGCCTGGGATAATAGGCGTGACTCGTGAGGCCGAATTAGCAGAGGATGCAGGGTAGGAGAGAATAATATAAAAGCTACAAAATTTTCTTATTTTATGGGATACTAAAGAGTTAAATAAAGTTTATATATATAGCCACGTTCAATTTTTAAATTTAAAAATAATTTTTTCTATTATTTGAAAAACAAGCACTCACAACTCTATTTAAATTCCTGCCTTAGTTACTATACCGAAGAGAAAAGAAAATTATACTTTTACAACGAAAACCCACACGAATTTTAATTGGATTGAATAAGTAAGCCTATATAAATTTTGTGTAGGGCCTACTTGTTTAGTCCAATTAAAATTGATATGCGAGTTTTTAGGGCGTTTTCGTTGTAGGAATATTACTATCCAAGAAAAAATGCCTACTTATTGTGGGGTAAACTATAACCTTTAATTGTACTCGGAACAAAAAGAAGATTGACGTCTTACTGATTTGCATTACTATAGACCATATATACCATGTATGCGGTGATTTGATTTCACGCTCATATTATAGTATTCTATAAGAGTCTCATTCAGATGATATGGGTTTTCCCTAAGAGTGTTCACATTCGATGCAAACAAAGGGTTGTATGCGTCTGTTTATTGTATGCATACTCTTCATTCATGTCTGTATGTGTCCACCCTGGTTTATATTATATTTTATCTAAATTCGTCCGCAACATATATGGGCAGATACAAGAGGATACAAATATACACTAAAAACCCCAATTCTTAATGTCTAGTAACTATGTAACATGTTGAGCCAAGTCTTAACATGCTACATAACTATTAGATCCTCCTTTTTCTTACTATTTATAATTGACACTTATTATCCCATTCATAATGAAATGCATAAGCTAAGATTAGGGCTTGTGAGCTAGGGCTTACACTAACAGGACTCTTGCTTAATAATGACCACAAATATAATGAACAAAATTCCCTCTTAATTTTCTCATTGTTTATCACAAATATCCATGGGAACCATTGGTAGTGACGACTTTTCACACATTTATGGCTGGAAAATGTTTTCTTGAGAGTGGCGGAACCAGAGTTAACCGACCAGGAGGCCGACTACGTACCGAATTTTTTGCCCAATCCAGGCATATCCATTAGATCAATGTACAGAAAAAGTTCCAAACAGCCCGGGGGGCCATTAGAGCCACTAGAGGATGAGACCTTGCCATTTGGACATTATCAAAAGGACTCGTATCACTGTCTGCAAACCCTCTCTAGATCATTCAAGAAGGGGCCATTTGTGTCTCATATTCACACTAACATCCAAATCACTCGAATGAACTAGGCCATCTCACATCACTATTTAGGCGATTCTCCACTTCACTATTTAAGCTTTCATGAGATCTCATCGCTGCCACCGATCAAGCTCATGCAACTGGCAGGCAACATCCCAACTAGACCCAAGTACATTCCTTAACAGTTCTCAGATATACCAGTAGTAGCTGAACATATCAGAACTGCCTAAAATGCAGACTGCCCTGTCAGCTCCAGTCGCTCACCTGCCCATCTGCAGGTCTCAAGACGGCTTAAGAGAGAATCTTCAGAGAGTTTTGACTGGCGAAGGCTCATGCAGGACATGTTCTAATGCCGGTTACAGCAGAAGGCAGCTGCTGAAGTCGGTCGGTCTCGGCCTGGTTGGAGGATGGGTGTCCGCGGTTCAGCCAGCCGGAGCTGAACCGGAGAGCCCACAGGAGTCTGCATCAAGCCGGATGTCTTACACGAGATTCTTGCAGTACTTGGACGACGGAACTGTGACAAAGGTGGACTTGTTCGAGAATGGGACTGTTGCAGTTGCTGAGATGTTCAGTCCCGTTCTCAAGAAGAAGCAGCGAGTCAAAGTACAGTTGCCCGGGCTGCCACAGGAGTTACTCAGGAAACTTAAGGAGAAGAACGTCGACTTCGCCGCACACCCTGCGGAGATCAACTTGACTGCGGCATTTTTTGATACACTGGGGAATATAGCTTTTCCTCTGCTTCTTCTGGCCCCTCTGCTCTTAAGAACATCTATGAACACACCTGGAGGAGGACCCAACTTGCCATTTGGTCTGGGAAGGTAATGTTGAAGCCTGATCATCATTGACCCATCCCAACAGAAATGCTAATTTGTCACATAGACAACCGTACTGAGAAGCATCGTCACAAGTATACTCATTTTACCAAATTTTATATTTAGCGACGTTTCTTATCAGACATTGGCGGTGTAGCTAAAGTCTAACTTTAGCGATGTTTTATTTTGAATGTCGATTAAAATATGACGCTAAAGTGGAGCTGATCCCTGCTCTTGTCTTCTCTTCAACAGGTCCAAAGCTAAGTTTCAGATGGAGCCCAATACGAGTGTTACATTTGACGATGTGGCAGGACTGGACGAAGCTAAACAAGACTTCCAGGAGATTGTGGAGTCTCTGAAGACCCCAGAGAAGTTTGCCGCAGTAGGGGCGAGGATCCCCAAAGGAGTGCTGCTGGTTGGGCCCCCAGGGACAAGGAAGACTTTGCTTGCAAAAGCAATAGCTGGGGAGGCAGGGGTTCCATTTTTCTCCCTGTCTGGTTCAGGGTTCATTGAGATGTTTGTTGGGGTTGGTGCCTCAAGAGCATAGAAGACTGTATTGATATATATGAGATTACCGATGATTATAGATATAAGTATGCGTCGAAATGAGTATAAATTTTTTTATAAATATAAAAAATTATTATAATTAATAATATATTATTATAATATTTTTTTCAGAGCATAATAAAACTATATGATACCGTATCAACGGATACGGATATTTTAAAATTAGTTCATTTATAACCATATATTATTATACTCTCCATCCTATATAAATTATTGATCATTCTTTCTCATATTAAGTGCTTTAAAATTAATTTATTTTAAAAATAAATAATATATTTAATATGAGTTTAAGTTATATGTTTAAATAAATATATATTTGTGGAGCACTATATATAAAACAAAAATTTATGTAAATTGTATAAACCTACCCGTATTGATCTCATATAATTTTTAAAATAATTTTTTAAAAATAGCTAAAACTTAAACTTTCAAAGAAGTTAGGTTTGAATTGTGTATTTATTTTTTTAAAAAAAATTTCAAAAATTTTTTTTCAAAAAAAAAATCATTTTTTTAAAAAAATTTATTTTTTTAATTAAAAAATATTTTTAAAAATACGGTATCGATATGTATCGGACATATCGATACGGTATGGTCGATACGGCCGGTACATATCGATTTTCCTATGGAGGGCGTATCGCCCTCCATACCGTACTGGTATCAACCGATACGGGTACGTATCGGCCGATACGGCATTCCATGCATATCGGCCGATACGGGTGTGTATCAGTCGACACGTACTCGTATCGGTCGATACCAGTACGGTACAGAGGGCGATACGCCTTCTACAGGAAAATCAATACATACCGACCGTACCGTATCGATACGTTCGATACATATCGATACTATATTTTTAAAAATATTTTTTTAATTTAAAAAAATATTTTTAAATTTAAAAAATTATTTTTAAAAAAAAAATTTCAAATTTTTTTCTTAAAAATAAATACACAATTCAAACCTAACTTCTTTAAAAGTTTAAGTTTTAGTTATTTTTAAAAAATTATTTTAAAAGTTATATGAGATCAATACGAGTAGGTCTATACAATTTATATAAATTTTTATTTTATATATAGTACTCCACAAATATACATTTATTTAAATATATAACTTAAACTCATATTAAGCATATTATTTATTTTTAAAATAAATTAATTTTAAAGCACTTAATATGAAAAAGAATGACCAATAATTTATATAGGATGGAGAGCATAATAGTATATGGTTATGAATGAACTAATTTTAAAATACCCATATCGGTTGATACGGTATTATACGTATCGGTTGATACGACATTATATGGTTTTATTATGCTCTGAAAGAAGTATTATAATGATATATTATTAGTTATAATAATTTTTTATATTTATAAAAGGGTTTATACCCGTTTCGGTGCGTACCAAGCGTATTATCAGCCGTACCCATATCCATAATCATCGATACTCTCATGCATATCACTACGGCCTTCTATACCGATACGGCCTTCCATGCTTGCAGCCACAAACCGTCTTAAAATACTTAAACTCAACTCTGCTCAGGCCTGGAAGATTTGATAGACAAGTAAAATGCCGTGTTTTATTTCTCCTTTTAGGATTTCCCCAAAGAAATTGAAATATTAATATGAATACGGGTATTAATGCAGGTGAGAATAGGATTGCCGGATGTGAGGGGGAGAGAGGACATCCTCAAAGTGCACGGCAAGTCTAAGAAACTGGACAGAAACGTCTCCCTTAACGTTATAGCCATGAGGATGCCTGGGTTCAGTGGTGCTGACCTCGCAAACCTAATGAACGAAGCAGCCATACTTGCTGGTAGGAAAGGCAAAGATAAGATCACAGTAGAAGAGATTGATGAGTCCATTGATCAGATTGTGGCTGGAATGGAAGGCACCAAGATGACTGATGGGAAGAGTAAAATACTCGTGGCGTATCATGAAATTGGTCATGCTGTCTGCGCGTAAGTTTGTATTTTCTTCGTATGGTGTTTTAAGTGCAAATAATCATCAAATTGTGCTTATAAGTCACTGTATGATGCTTGTACAACTTTAGCTCCAGGCCATGACCCGGTGCAGAAAGTGACACTCATCCCACGAGGGCAAGCTAGAGGCTTGACCTGGTTCATGCCAGATGAAGACCCTACTCTTGTTTCTAAGCAACAGCTCTTTGCTAGAATAGTTGGTGGTCTGGGAGGCCGGGCAGCAGAGGAAGTAATATTTGGTGAATAAGAAATCACAACTGGTGCTGCTGGAGATTTGCAGCAAATCACTCAGCTGGCAAAACAGGTCAGTATCTATATTTGTTCATCAGTATTCGAGCGAGTTTGGATTTAGATGGACAAAATTTTGAGCTTTTGACCTCTTGATGACCTGTTTCAGATGGTTACAACGTATGGGATGTCTGAGATTGGACCATGGGCCTTGATTGAGCCAATGGCACAGTCCGGTGATGTGGTGCTCAGGATGATGGCCAGGAACAACATGTCAGAGAAACTTGCTGAAGACATAGACAAGTCAGTGAAAGCTATTATAGATGAAGCATATGAGATTGCAAAGATGCACATCAGGAACAACCGAGCGGCTATTGACGACTTGGTGGGGGTCCTGCTAGAGAAGGAGACACTGAGTGGGGATGAGTTCAGATCCCTGTTGTCAGAATTCACTGACATACCACAAGCGAGTCTCAGCAAATATTCTGTCCGTGATCTAACTGTTGCTTGAATGATGGCTATATTGTACAAATTCTGTTGGAACAATTGTAACAACACGTTATTTCATGTGAATATGTAAATGAGACTTAGAAATAGACTAAGAGGTGTTCGACTATAGTATGGGCTCGGGCCTGGTTTGGTCCAATGGTGTCGCAGTCTGGGTGAGTCGGTATGGGTCACGGGGTCCTTGGGTGGTAGGGGTGGTCGCGCCGACCCCATTGGTACCTTCGTTACACGTAATTCGTGTGAGACCCATATATGTCACACACTCATACTAGACATACATCTAGGTGTGCATATACACATTATGGGGCCCAGATGCGTGAATTATGTGTTGAGGGTAGGACCCGCGTTATTAGTGAGAGGTCGACCCTGTCGTGGGCTTGGCCGTGTGCAGGGGGTCCAGGCCTCCGCGGGCTCTGTGTGACAGAGCCCGCTCCCGTTGTGATTGAGCCTCTATGTTAAACCCGTTGGAATTAAGCACTCAAGCCCATGTAATCTCAGCCCATTTGATTCAAACCCACCGTTTATGGAAAGAAAGGTGTTTTATGAGAGGGAGAGAATAAGGGAGAATATTCCTCCCTTATTCCCTTAACTTGAATGGGGCGTCCCCCATATTTTGGATCTGATTTGAAGAATCAGATTTGACTCTCTCCATTCATCTCTCCCTTCTCTCATTTTGGGTCGCCCCTCTCCATTGCTTGCTCTCTCTTCCAAAACCAGTCCGCCCCTCTCTCTCTTGTGTGATTGTGTGCGGCCTGCGTGGAGTTTGATCAAGGTGATTCTCTCCTTCTTTGCTGAGAAGAGGAGGTTGTAGAAGGGTTGAAGATAAGGGGCTATTGTGCTGAGAATTCCTTCACTCCAAGCAAGGGTTTGAGAGGAATCGTCACAAAAAGGTATTGTCTTAATCCCTTTCTTATTGATCTTGCTTTTGGTGCGAGAAGGCTGATTTGGAAGGCGTGCTAGGGCTGGATCAAGCCCAAGGTTAGTACGTGTTAATTCCATGTTAATTATATCTTCCTTTGATTAAATTATATGCATGGTTATTGCTAATTATAATTAGAATTGCATGTATGTGTAAATCTTGTTTTAAAGATTTAATTTTTTGTGTGCCATCCTCTCTCACCACTGCTTCCGCTGCTAGCCGGCCACTCTACAAGAGGATGTGTGAGTGTTCATTTATCCTATACGGTAAAGCGACCTTGTTGTTGTTGTTCTCCTTTCTTGTGTTTCTTATCACTTCTAGTGAATGTAAGAGCCCAGTTTTTTATTTGTAAGAAACGTGGATATACGTTATTAGTTTATCCTCGTGAGTAGCGTTTGAGCTTTTTTATGGACACGTATTTTTACACTAGATGATTGTATTCTAGCATATTATAGAGGGTTTTTTACTTTACCTTGGTCACTAATGATGATCTGCTGCAGTGGAAGACCCCATATTACATCTGCAAACTTTCTATACGTTGCATGTTCTTCTTAGAGAGTACTTTGTGTTTAGAGCTTCAAGATTGTTCTGCATCATTTTTTGTCCAAACAAAAAAATTGGGAGTTCATTTCAAGGCTGGTTTTCTCGTAGTCAATTAGTCATCCCGATTTCCAAGTGATGGCATGAGTATTAATGAGTTTCCATTTCGGAATTCTCCTAAAATCTTGTGGGACATGAACCACATGGCATAGGCTGTGCTAAGAGCCGAATGTTAAGCCTTACGATGATCTGAGTACCAGCTTGAGGACCGCACTTCATATATTTCACCTCACTTGTCAATTGAACATAACAGAGCCCCTCATGTGGGAGTGAAGTTTTGCGGCCCCTTTTTTTGGGATTCCACCATAATGTGGCTGCTGATGTGGTGTTGTTTTAGTTTGTTGTAGTGATTAAAAAATTATACAAATCCGACTCACTAAAAAACATGTCAATTAGACTTATGTTGCTCAATTAACATCATTAGAAGTCAATGCAACCTCGGAGTAGTGAAGTGACTAGCTACCCTCGTTGAGTATCACAATGTTAGCACCTGATTTACCGCTTAGAAATGAATATTTTGCAGGAAGTAGATGGTAATATCGCTACTTGAGAAACTTAATTGGGCTCTAGTAAAGCCAATGGGTACATTGGCATGAGGGGAAAGTGTCGCAACTTGATTTCTTTGGCAAGGCATTTTTTTTACATGGAAAATCTTAAATCCATGGAGAAAAATCACGTGATCAATCTGTCACGGCCCCAGCTATCCCAAGGTGCCGTGCGGCACTTGCAAGGCCAAATAGCCGAGCGAGTAAGCCTTTCTTCGTCAAGGTCATGACCTCGTACCATTCGACCAAGTGTCCAGCCCGCGAAGCCAAGCAATGAACCCCTCCCATAAGCGAATGTGCGGACGTGCCAAGACTTGTTCCCAAGCGAGCTGGCCGGAGAGGGACACCTCCTTGCTATGCACGGATCCAACTGATGCAACTCGGTCATCCGAACAATCCGTCTCAACCATGTGCATGCAAGGGCCTTTGTTACCAATACGGCCATAAGGCCGGATGGCCGCCCGACGAGTCGGAGAGCCCCATCCCACTAGCGGATGGGCTCCTGGCATGATAGCTAGCAAGGCAACATCCTTCGTTGTCATCCGGATCAACCTGTTGCAAAGCTAGGCATCATACCAACAGCTTGTTCATGAAGCTCACCATGTCCCTCCCTATATAGCATAAGAGATTTTTCTTATTTCTCTGGAGTGGCAGCCAAAGTGGCCGTACGGGCATGGTATTTCCGAATTTTACCAAACTACCTGAGAACACTCCTAAAGACCCTCTAACACTATATAAGGAGGAGATGACATCTTAAGAATCTAAATATGTGCTAGTTGACTATGTGTCCCAACATAGCCAACTATGTGTGCACATTATTGCGGCACTTCTGCGTAACGTTGCGCACCCATGTTGCGCAATGTTGCGGGCCTTGCCCGCAACGCCTGTACACAAGATATGCAACACTAAGGACAGTTCCCATAATGCATGCACACCTCATATACAACACTTTCCCACGTGTGTGCGCCCCAGCACGTGTCACGAGTAGTCCGCTCCGCTACCCCGTGACAAATCGCTGGTTAAACAATGCACTAAGCAATTTAGTTCAAAGTACAAATTATCAATGATTTCAGTTGCTCAAGGGCATTACATAGTTGGTGAATTTGAGTCCTATTGTTGTGTAATTGCTTTAAAGCTCCCCACTCAGTTGCTAGGATCCTCGAACAAGCTTGAAAATCTCAAATGGTGGCTTGAAATTCTTAAATGGTGGCTGTTATGTACGACAATGCTTCCTCTATTAGAATTTTTGTTCAAATTATATCCAAAAAAGAAAAAACTCTCATGTTCACAACAAAAATCACTCTAACAATTCACTAACTTAGGGATCTAGAAGATTATATGGAGAATTTAAAATCTCACATGTTATAGAAAATAAATTTTTTTCTTTTCACACTCAATTCAAAGCGTAAAAGAGAGAACTATACAAATATTTTTTTTTCACTCCACAAAAACAGTGTTTTTACACTAGTTTGCATTAATTAAAGCATATAATCGATATAGTCGATGTTAAGTATGAATCCAATTCGATTTGAACTCAAGTTAAGGGGAAAATTACAAGTGATTGAAATGGAGTTTGAATTTGTTAGAAAATATGTTGGAATTAAGCGTAACATATAAAAATTCCCAACTTACAAGCCCATCATACAAAGCCTTGATGGGTTGTAGGGGTTGAGCCCAAGCTCATTATAAAAATGAATGAGAATGGTTAACTTGTAAATAAATAGAAGGAAAATAGTCTCACATCCATTTATTTTGAATTTATTTGACATCATTATTTTTTTAAAATTTTTTATGTTCAACTTAGATACTTGCCTCAACCTATAAAAAGATTCAACAAGCTTACACACTTTTGTATTCTTGCCTAGACACTTTAGACCATTTCGATTGTTTTATTTAGATTTCATCTTCTAATTTACCATTCAAGAATATTATTTTGGCATTTATTTAATATATTTCTAATTCATACAACGTTGCAATGATAATTAACATACAAATGAATGTTATTATTGTAATAGGTAAATATGTATCATACCAGTTTTCACTTGCCTCTTGTATCTTTTGACAACAAGCTATGTTTTGCATTTTTTAATTATCCATCAATTTTTTTTATTTTTTTCTTAAATATCTATTTATATAATAAAGGTTTACAACCTGATGTAAGCTTTATAATCTCTGTAAACAAATTTGGAGGATATAGTTTCTTTATAGGTTTGAGATTTATTATTCAACAAAAAAGTTAAAATATCCGGACCAAAGGTTTTTTATGCTTTAGCTCATTTATTTCATTTAGGTTCATCATTTTTTCCTATTAAGTCTACAGTTGAAGTACTTGTAGAGAATGCATGTGCTACACTCTAGAGTTTTAAAGTCTTCTTACCATATACAAAGTGAACTTCAATTTTAGTAATTTTACTTGGTCCATAAATAATCTTTTAGGTGTATTAAAGATAATTTAGACTTTCGTGACATAAATTTCTACTATATTTTTCACTTTAATAATTTTGGTATATTATTACTTATAATATCAAAAGCTCTTTTAAGATAGAACATGGCTATTTAGACCCTATTTTTCCTCTCTATCTCCTAAACAAACAATTTTTTTACTTTCCTTCCATCATCTCCCTATCCCTTCTCCTTCAACTCCGGCGCCGATGCACAAGGTCGCTGGCTGCCATGCACAAGGTAGCTGGTCGCCGTGCACAGCGGTGTCAAGGCCGCTGTTGGCCATTGGCAGCCTCGCACAGTGGTGCAGCGGCCGCTGCTGGCAGCCATGCCATACTCATTGGCATTGGTAGCCGTGCCCAATGGCTGCTGGTGATGGCGGTGGTGTCAGCGCTACTAGTGGTCGGGGTTAGCGGCTACTGGTGTTGATGCCGGTGTCGAAGAAAAGAAAAAAAGTAAGGGAAAAAGGAAATGAAAAAAAAAAGTGGGTTAAAAATGGGAGATGTAGGAGTTTACACAGAAAAAAAGTGAGGTTTAAATAACTGCATTTTTAAGATGAGACCCGTTTATATGAGCCCGGGTTCTATGGGCCGTCGGATTTACATCTAGCGGCTCATAATACTCATGGGTTAAACTCATTGGTTAAACCCATGAGTATTATGGGCCACCGGATATAAATTTAATGGCCCATACAGTCCGAGCTTACGTAAATTTATATGAGCCTAAGCTCATATAAATTTTTTCCTTTTAAGATATCTCTGGTCTTATATAAAATTATACAAAAATACCTATTAAAAAATGATGGGACCATTGGATTCAATCGCACTAACAATATGTATTATTATTATTTGTTTAACCTAAAATTATATAATTAATTATTGTAATTGTTACACGTGGCGGAAGCATGCTGAATAAAACCCGTCCGTGACTGGCCTGCTCACACTCAATGCAAGAAGCAACCTTCTCCCTTACGTCGATTCCAACCCAAAGTTCTGAGTGCCATTTAGTAAAAAGTGATAACACAACACGTTACAGCAAGACTGAGAATTACAAGAAAATAAGTGTACAACTTTCATATTTGAACACACCCCTCGTTACACTTCAACCCATACCTAAGAACGGCTGCCCATATAGCGATCCTTTCTCTCAGAGATAGAACCCCCTTAAGCAAACTGATGGCAGAGAAGAGTCCTAATACCTTGGATACTCCCACTGCGTGTGTCTCCTCTTCCCGTTGTGACTGATCCGGCTTTGTTCCAGCAACCAAGTCCACCCCCTCAAGCCTAGGATATAGGCTAGCACGCTGTTCAGCCTTCACCTTCGCAGATTCTGGCCATCCTCCTCGTCTGGGTACAGCAGCATGGCTCAGCCTTCTTCCCACGACCTGCTGGTTCGTCCTCCTTTCACTCCGCCCTCAGCCCTTGCCTCAATGTCCATCCAGTCTGTTCGGTCTCCCTCTTGGATTTTATTATGAACCCTGCAATTCAGAGTCCAGACATTGTTACCATCCATAACAGATCTTCTGACTCCCTTATAGTTCTTTTCTCTCTCTTTCTTTTCATCATCTCGCCCCTGCCTTACTGCGGGGTTTATATACAGGAGGGAGGAGCAGTTTGGACTCAGCCTACCCCCTCCCTCTTTTCCCTGGCTAGCTAACTGTTGTCTACACATGCACGTCCCTGCCATGCACTTCAGCTAGGTAGGCTTCCCCATGACGTCCTTAACTGCCAAGCATAACTCCCGCTGGTAACTACCCTTAGTGGTTGTGGCCACGCCAGGAGCATCCATCCTAATGTGCTCCATCTGTCCGGAGTGGCTCCTACCCCACTTCGGCCTTGCCTAGCTTGTGCAACTGCCCATGGCCCCCAACCGCTGCTTAGTGACTGCGGGTCATGGTGCCTAGCCCATCCTTCGCTTGCCCCTTGGGTCTGACCCTTTGGAATCCGCTTCGGATCGGCTGTAGAGCACTCTCACCAGAATGGGTGAGAGAGCCTAATAAGGCACGCCCATGTCACTTATGGGGTCAATATAGTTGAGCCGGGCTTTCCTCCGACCCAAAACGCAATCCTGGTTTAACTTTGGGCAGAGCTCCACTGTCGTAATCGTCCACAACCCTCTCTCACGCTGCTGCACCCTGGAGGGAGGTTCCTCTGCTCCCGCCTCCGAACGTAGAGGCTTGCTCCCATCAGAGACCACTCGGACCTAGCAGTGGAAGGTGGTCTTGTTGTTGATGAGGATTTGGATCGATTTTAGCCCAACTGAGTAGAAGGCGCGGCGAAGGCAAAATCAAAGAAGATGGCCGATTCACGAATGTCTCTCATCGGTTCCTTCTTTTCTTCCTCCGATGCTTGAGAGGGTTGAGATGAAAAGATAAGACAGAATGCTCAAGGAAACTGCTTTGTTCCGTCGTCTAGGGAGATCTTCAACCCGGATCGGGTTCCATTTCTTCCCAGCCCTCGTACTTCCTCTGGAGCTCCACTACCCTAATCACCCTCAACAGGTTATTCATGCCGCTACCCCAGGAGAGACTAATAGGAGGTTCCTCCACCGTCGCCTGAAGGAATCCCCCTTTTACAATGCCCTAATCGCCGGAGCTCGCCTGCGAGGTGCTTCACAGTGAATCCAAAGTGTAGGACGCTGATTTCTGGGTATTTCATACTCAAATGCTTCTGTATTGAATCACTTTATCTCCCTGCATTGTTTATTTGTTGATTTACTAATTTTGAGTTAGTAGAACAAGTTGTTTCATTGTAAGAAGAAAGAGGAATCAGTTTATGATTATTATCTTATGATGGTGAGACGGAATCAAGTAGCAGTGAATAAATATCTTTTGCTTACCATTAGAAATTTGTGATTTGGAACATAAAAAGGTTGTTTTGGTTGAAGAAGTATTGATTGAGGTTCAAGTTGGCCATTTGCAGAAGTTTTTCACACTTATTTTACTTGATTTTCTATCAATTATTGGCTTTTACTTTATTTTTTTACTAGCTGCTATGTGATTGGCTGTTTACATTATCTTTTTAACGATGTTGGCTGTTTAATACATAGTTATGTCATTTTAATATGCTCAATTCATAGTACTCTGCAGTAACGAATTTTTGGGGAGCAATATAATATGCCCATTACCTAGTTTACTTTGGACCCATTTTTAATCAACAACACATGTGATTCTAGGTGAATAAATTATATCAGCAATTCAAGTTCATATCCAATTAAAGAATGATTTTGGAAGCACTAGAACATTAGCTTTTTTTTTACTGTAAATATGCATTCTACGTATTTACTTGCATTCATTTTGATGCTCAAAGTAGCATGCTTGTAAATTTTCTTTGGATAATACGTTCATAGGTTAGTGAATAGGCGACTAATTTTAAAAAAGATTCAAGTGCATAGGTATCTTTTACTGCGATTAGATAACTATTTTTTACTGCTAATTGACAGAGTTTCGTCTAATAAATGCCAGGGTCTTACATTTTCTGAGCTTTGATGAATACGAAGTACACCATTGGCCAAAGTTGCAAAAGGGCATTGTAATAAAGCACAATGCAAACCATCGTTATGCAACAAGTGGAATAACAACTTTTCTTTTCAAAGAATTAGCCAAAATGTATAACCTTCCAACTCAGGTATTGACACTTGTTAGGAACACCAGCTCCCATATGATTGCTTATGTGGAAGCATCGATCACTGTCAGAAGGCTATTTTGAGAATTTTGTAGGCAGAAGGGTATCTCAAAGAGAGCCAGAGTCATGACAAGGCTGGTATAGTCTTACCAAGTTGCTTGCTCGTTTGAAGAATAGTATTCGGCTAATTGACCAGTAAAGTGGAATTATTAAAAAGGTTTTCCAAAAGATAATCTAAGAGATTGTATATCTTTGTATAATGTTTCTTTGTATTGTATTCTGAATGGCATTTGTTTGATATAAATTTATAGTCCACATGGGCAGCATTGTGTTGTTTGGGCAGAAGATGCTGCTAGATTTATGGAATACAAGAGTGAGATAAATGATCCAGGTGTAATAGTTGTTGGTTCCCGCTAGATTTATCTTACTTTTCGTGCAGAAAGCACCACATTTAGTGTACAATGTAAGAAACATGGGCAACCTTGGGGTCACTACAGTGGCCTCTGATATTTGCACCATCTTATCTCTCTCCTCCATCGCAAAGGAAACTATTCCAGAGACAAGAGACAATTTGCAGGCTCCCATCAACAATGGTTGCAGGACTTATCTCTTAATTTTGGAAATTCACAACCTACATAGTATAACGATTTTGCTAATTCACATGTAGCTCAAGGTCATCATCAGCCAATGGCAATGGCTTGGAGCCACTACATACTCCAGATTCATTTTGTGCCTTTTGATGAATTCTCACACTATATTGCATACACAGAGTATCATTAACATAACCCTTTGGATAGTCTATATGAAGTAGATTAAATGATGAGGAACATGAAATATACCAGCCATATTATTGTGTTGAATTTCACAATTAAAACTGTAAATATGTGCAAGAAGTATTTTGTCTAAGTGTAGGTTTTGGGAGTGTCATTGAGAGTACCCTAGAGATAAAAAATTTGCAAGCATATTAAATGCTGAGGAACAACCATTTTATTACACTTGCACTGAATTTAACAATTAAATTGTTAAAATATGCCACATGCAAGTATTGTTGACTATTATTGATTTTTCAAAATTGTTAATAGGTTGAATAATATTGTTGCAGAGTTAAAGCAATATTGCTCTAAATTTGTAGCCATATTGTTATATAATTTTAGCAATATTACTCCAATCATGTAGAAATAATATTGTAAACATTAGGTTGTAACAATATTGCTCCTACCTTATAACAATAATGCTCCAACAGTGTAGTAATAATGTTGTACCGTTAGAGTAATATTGTTCTAACATTGTAGCAATACTATTGTACAATTAGAGCGATATTCCTTCAACGTTGCAGCAATATTGCTCCAACCTTATAACAATATTGCTGCAAGTTTGATACAAAATTGCTGCAGGGTTGGAGCCATATTGTTACATAGTTGTAACAATATTGCTACATAGTTGTAGCCATATTGTTATATATATTGCTCCAATCATGTAGAAATAATATTGTAACATTAGAGCAATATTGCTGCAAGGTTGTAACAATATTGCTCCTACCTTGTAATAATATTGCTACAAGGTTGTAGCAATATTGCTTCTACCTTGTAGCAATAATGCTCTAACAATGTAGTAATAATGTTGCATCATTGGAGCAATATTGCTCCAACATTGTAGTAATAATGTTGCATCATTGGAGCAATATTGCTCTAACGTTATAACAATATTGCTCCAACATTGCAACAATATTGCTCCAACCTTATAATAATATTGTTGCAAGTTTGATACAAAATTGCTACAGGGTTAGAGCCATATTGTTACATAGTTATAATAATATTGCTACATAGTTGTAGCCATATTGTTATATAATTTTAGTAATATTGCTCCAATCATATAGAATTAATATTGCAACATTGGAGCAATATTACTGCGAGGTTGTAGCAATATTGCTACATGGTTGTAGCAATATTGCTCCTACTTTGTACCAATAATGTTCCAACAGTGTAATAATATTGTTGCATAGTTAAAACAATATTACTCCAACATTGTAGCAATAATATTATACCATTGGAGTAATATTGCTGCAGGGTTAGAGCAATATTGCTAAAAAGTTATAGTCATATTCATACAATGTTGGAGCAATAATACAACAATGTTAGAACAATATTGCTACCACATTGCAGCAATATTGCTATATCCTTGGAGTAATACTGTTACTACGTTAGAGCAATATTACTACATCCTTACAACAATATTGCTACCACCATGTTCCTCAGCATTTAATCCACCTGCAAACTTTTTATCTAAAGGGTACTATCAATGACACTCCCAAAATATGCAATTAGACCTAATACTTCTAGCATATATTTCTAATTTTAATTGTGGAATTCAACGCAATAAAATGGCTAGTATAATTTATGTTCCTCAACATTTAAGTTACTTGCATATATGCTATCCAAAGGGTTATGTCAATGATATTCTCTCTATGTATGCAAACCTGCAATTTAACCAATATACTAGGGAAACTAAATATGACACACTGCTTAAAAATGAATGCTAGCTTCTACAGCATTATAGTGTGAGAATTCATCCGAAGGCACAAAAAGAAGAAAGTTGTAAGGAATGATAACATAGTAATATTTCTTAGGACACCAAATGTGGTGCTTGAATATTAAGCCTCTGTACTAGTTTTGTTTACAATTACAGTCTTTAAGCTGGGAGCTAACTTTGAATATGGAGTATGCAGAGGCTCCAAGCCATTGCTGTTGGCTGATGATGACCTTGAGCTACATGTGAATTAACAAGATCATTATACTGTGCAGGTTGTGAATTTCCAAAATTAATAGATAAGTCCTGCCGCCATTGTAGATGGGACCCTGCAAATTGTATCTTGAATGGCTTCCTTTGCAATGAAAGAGAGAGATAAGATGGTGCAAATTTCAAAGGCGATTGGAGCGACCCAAGGTTTCAAGTTGCATGTCTACTTTGCTCACAACCTGATAGAAGGAATTGCCATGAATCAGATATGGGCCCCACAATAAGTAAAATTGCCAATGAACGACCTGTAAAATGACATCCGACAAAAACAGTTGCCAGAAGCAGTTATTTAGGAATTATAAAATCAACAGATAATAAGCAGAGACCAAATGGGAAAATCAAAACAAAAAATAGCCTTTTCACATTGTCTAGATCTGGTTAAAAATTTATCAGTCTTCAGGGCTACATAAGTCGGGCTAAACATTCCGCCTGTAAAGCTACATCCAACCAAAGATTTGCTTGAAGCCATTATTTAGGATTTGTATATCAACTTCGATGAAGGAACAACATGGACCATACGGGAAACATAAAACAACTTTTTTCTCATTGTACATTATACAAATATTGCACAACCATTTGACCTAATGGGAGATTTTTAATATTTGGTTCTGCAAAGCCTTCTAGGCAATTCTATGACCTCATTAAAGCAAAAAAAGTTAATTAGTTCATTACCAGTTATTGACAAAAGACATTTGAGGCGAAAAAAATCGTCATAACTAGTAAGTTCAAGTAAGAAATCCCTATGCAGTTCATCAGAGAATGACCTACAGAGCACACTTCAGAGCCAAATTCTAATGCTTAGAGAAAATTGAGAAAAAATGGTAGGGATGTGGATACAATCTATGTCTATAAAAGAAAACTACCATAAACTACATTCTAAATCAACAATGATATAAAATCCATATATACTTAATGACAGAGAATCAGAAGTCTAACTTGAGATATTGAAGGGTCATGTTCTTCAAAAGAGAGGGGTGTCTCAAAACAATCATAAAGGAGACTCAACTGTGAAGTGTACTAAGGGAAAAAATATATATGACATCATTGTCATAGTAACATGGAAGAAAATGTATAAAAACAACCATTAAACTTATGTTGTCATTCATAATATGGAAAAGGACACCAATATATAATCAGTAAGCGAAATGAAAAATACACCCACAAAGATATTCAATCAGCAAAGCTAACCGCATACAAAAGCAGAAGCATTTTAATCATTCAGCAACCGGCAATAGAGTTGCCCCACAAAAAAATAGAACACAAGGTAAAAAATACAACCAGAAATAGGTCATGGTTAGAGACAAGGAACGCAGGAAGAGAAATAGAAAGAAAGGAGACAAGAAGTACCACGAGCTTGATGACGTCTAAAGGGGGCTAGCTGGACTTGAGGGCCGAGATGCAGAGCTCAAGGTAGTGGCGAAGGGAGGCCTCGTGAGGCTGCTAGCGATGGGGAGGCAAGGGGAGTGTGATGTCACCCGCCCCTCCATGGATAGCTATCGCTCGCCCCATCTCCTTTGTTCTTCCAAAATCACGGCCGCTGCCAATTGCCTCCCCTTGGTTTCCTCTTCTTTCAACTGGTACACTACACCCATAGAGTTCAAAGCTTCTCACCAACTCATTTAAGGACAAAACGAGAAAGACGAGAATAGCAGTTAGATGCTTCTGGTTAGAGTGCACGGAGCTCCAGCAACCAATGCCGGTGCGAGGACGTGAGTGCTACCACCTCACCTCCTCCGGTTTGTCTCTCCAGCAGTAGGAGCCCCCATTGCCATAGCCTGTGGATTAGGGAGGGTGAGTTCGGGGGCTGTGGATTAGAGGATGGAGGAACCTCCGGCTCGCCTCTCCTGGGTGGCGGTATGAAAACCATCACCGCCACCGCGTGTGGATGGGTGGGCGAGTCCGGGGCTGCTGGATTAGGGGGTGAAGGAACCTTCGGCTTGTCTTTCCCAAGCGGAGGCATGAGAATTGCCTCCTCCGGCTCCACGATTAGGGAGGTTGTGGATGAGAAATTTAGGGGCGATTGGGGAATAGAGGAACATTGGATATGCGAAGATGATTTGGGTTATGATAGATACCCACATTTCTTTTTATTTAAACCAGTTGGTTTAGAAAAAAAAACTGAATAAAAATCTGGGTTCACAAAAATTTTGAGAGAGTAGACGTTGCTACTTTTTATTGGACACTCTCACCTGATCAGTTGAGGGTGCTTCTGTAAGGACCCTCATCTTTAAACCGGTTTTGGTTTTCTTTAATTATGGGTTATCGTGAGATTTACGTGTTTTCTGATCTTATTCGATGATTTTGTAAATAAATAGAGTTTGTGATGGTTTTAACCAAAATTAACTTCAATATTAGTGGTTTTAAGTGATTTTAAACCAAATGTGAATTTTTGAGATTTTTCGGAATTTTCACTATTTTCCCAAAAATTAGGGTTTTGGCGGGACCCCTGTGGGCCCCACGGTCGAAAATTTTATTTTTGTGTCAAATGACCCTAGACATATACTTAAGGTCACACAAAAATTTTCAGAATTTTATTAGGCTTAAATTGTGCTTAAATTTGCAAAATACCCACTTTTAGCCTACTTTTCATATTTACACCCCAAAACTTACCTATGCCTACCCCAACCCTTACTATAAAAGGGCAAACCAGAGCCATTTCCATTTTTGGGAATAGGCTAAGGAAGGAGGTCTGGCCTAATCCCCACTTAGGCCCGAATTAGAAGCCGATTAAGGTAAGCTTGCTCTAATTAAGCACTAATCCATGGCTTTTCTCTTAATTTCTTCCAAATCTACCATTTTCCCCTTAATTCAATTCGTTTTTGACCATCAAAAGCTACTGATTTGTGTTTTACTACAAACCCTAACTTTCAAAATTCGATTTTTACTACCAACAAGCCCTAGATCTAAGATTTAATTAGGGATTTCTTAAGTAAATCGATTTCTATTGGTGTTTGATTCAAACTCATTGTGTTTTCAAGGATTTCAAGAAGGGTGACTCTTCAATCCGAGCTTAATCAAGTGCTGAGGTAATGGGTCTTCAAAATCTCTGTTTATCCATGGTAAAACTCTTCATTTTTGGCTTATTTCGAAATGGTTTGCTTGATTTAGTGTGTTAATGGTAAGATTAGAAAATGGAATTATTTAATCCCGATTTCTTAGGGTTTTGCATTATTATGGTTTGGTTTGATATTCTGGAAGTCAAGGAGGACTTTTGATGATGATTAGGGTGCTAGATGTGGATTTGAAGTGTTATCTATGGTGTTTCGGTTTGATTTTGCGAAAGGAAGAAGATGACTGTTTCTGCCGTGTTAGCGATCGATCGGCCTTGCAGGGCGATCGATCGGCTGAACTGAAAATTTGAAAATTTTGCGTGTAACCGATCGAACGGCCTGAAGGGCGATCGATCGGCTACACAGAAAATTGTATGTTGTGTGTATGATGCCTATTTTGATGATTCCACTTTAGCTTGCCAATTTTATATGAATGTGGAGTGTTTTAAGCTATGTTAGGCTACTGGAAATGCATGCTATTGAGTTTATGGAGTTGAGATATATGCTTAGGGATGGTGGAATGACTTATGTTTTGTGGCATGATGTTGGAATCGTTATTTTGAAATTATGAATAGTTGTTTCCCTTTGGTTGAGCATATTTCAAGAGGGACTACAATCATTGTTGGACAGATTTGTCATGATAAATTGTGATTAATGGTGTGTGAATGTTGGTGAATGCCATGACTCAATGATGAAATGAGTGATGTTATAGGTGTTTAGCCTTTGTGGTTGAGTTTTGAATTTAACTATGATTTCAACGATTCTTCTACTATGATTTCCGCTGGAATTCATGTTTAGGTAGAAATTCACATGTGTAGTGTGGTGGTGAGTTGATTTTCAAGCATGTTAATATGCATCATGTGAAAGGCTTCTACTAGTTACACACACACACATGTGGGGGTTAAATGATGATGTTGAAGCTTAATATCGTGATTATGAATGATGCATTAGGGGCTAGTGAGAGCACTTATCATGATTAGGGTTCATGTATGCTTTGCCCACGCATGTACCATGTTGCACGCATCATGAAAATGGATTTCCAATTGAGGCTTCATTGTGATTAATCGAATTTGACCGATTGGATGCAATGTGATGGAATTGCGTGCCGGGTTTATCGGTCGTGGATTAATCGCAAGTTGATTGGTCCGAAAGGACATATTTTGATTTGAAGTTCCTGTGTGGAACGATTTGAAGTTCTGTGTGGAACGATTTGAAGTTCCTGTGTGGAACGATTTGGAGTTCCTGTGTGGAACGAGTGCACTCCCCGGGTTGAGTCTTGTTTAATGGAATAATGTGGGGACGAGTTGTGTACTTGTCTTGCGGATACGTGAGAATATTTTTATGTGTGTCATCTGGACCCTGAGAATCCAGTGTGGTATGCCGCGTGCACCCCGCTACCACGTGTTCTAGGGTTCTCTGTGTGAGAACTCGGGCTCTTCCCTCCGCAGGAGATGTCCCTGGGCGAACACCCCTGCTCTAGATTCTCTGTGTGAGAATGGGACATCCTTGGCCAGGATCGTCCAGGGCGAGCAGTATTAGGGATTGACAACCCCGATCTTTCTTGAATTCTTGTGTAGAATTTTGTACCATGACACGCCTTCGTGGCCTTGTCTATGCTCCCGTCTGTGTGACGTCAATGTGTGATTACTCCTTGATGGAGGTTGATTGTGATAACATTATGCATGTGGGAATATGTATGTTAGAGATACATCCATGCATGTTGATATTGATGTTATGCATGTGGAATATGTATGTTAGAGATACATCCATGCATGTTGATATTAATGTTATGCATGTGGAATATGTATGTTAGAGATACATCCATGCATGTTGTGATGATGCTATGCATGTGGATTATGTATGTTAGAGATACATCCATGCATGCTGATTTTGATATTATGCATGTGGATTTTGTATGTTAGAGATACATCCATGCATGCTGATTTTGATGTTATGCATGTGGATTATGTATGTTAGAGATACATCCATGCATGTTGGTGTTGATGTTATGCATGTGGAATATGTATGTTAGAGATACATCCATGCATGTTGATGTTGATGTTATGCATGTGGAATATGTATGTTAGAGATACATCCATGCATGTTGATGTTGATGTTATGCATGTGGAATATGTATGTTAGAGATACATCCATGCGGGATTGGTTATGATGTGAATGCATGTGGGAATATGTATGCTAGAGATACATCCATGCAGGTTGAATTATGCATTTTTATGCAGTGTTAAGTGATATGAATGTGTGATCAGAAAGTGATGCACCATGTAAATTTTTGATCTTAAACGATCTCATTTCTAAGCTATCGTATTTTCTACGTTGACAGTGATATTAAAACCATTGCTGAGTGTTAAAACTCACCCCTCTTTTGTGTTTTGATTTGGGGCTGCGTGGTGCGACACGCGGTGACGAACAGGATTGCCTTTTTGAGGAAAGGTCGAGGTAGCTTGGGTGTGATGATGGAGATCGTTGCGTGACTTTCCTTCATTTTGTTTCATGTTTTATGTTAGAACCTATGTGTAGGGTTCTTTGTTGTGGATTTATGTCACATGTTACAGTTATGTTTGCTTATGACTTATTTTGAGCCGGTGTGGGCTTTACTTAACTAAGTTTGTGGGTTTGAGATTGTTGTTTACTTTGTGATAAGCAACACCTTTTCTCCCTTTTTATTTACTCTTGCTCAAAGGATTGTGCGCACTCCGTGTTGCTGTTAATCGCCCGTGGTTAGGGATTAAGTCTTCCGCTAGAATCGTTTCTCAATTTCACTTCGTCGCCCCCGCGCGCTTGACCGGCCCTTGGACCGGGTTCGGCTCGGGTCGGGCATCGCCGGGGCGTGACAGCTTCATAGCTGATCCGAAGCACTTGGAATCAGCTTGATCTTCCGTCACATGAACGCTTGCTCACTCACATGCTCTTTGCTACCCCTTAGCTTCGGGTGTGGCCTTGTGTTTGTGCGTTGGCTCCTGAGGTTACTTCCACGTTCTCTCCCATTCCTTGTGCGTCCCCATGTCCGCACTGCCCCTTTCTTAGAAGAAAGCTGCGCCCACACTACACCAAGCGTAACATCATGCCCATACTTGCACTCAAGGCTCCTACAACATAGCCAAGACCTTGTCGCATGATCCGGTTTCCATGTGTATAATGTTGCTGCCTTGCTTTCTTAGAAGCGTGTCCATCTACCTCTTATATTCGTGTGATGCAAACATTGGCAACATAGCATTATGGCTTCCCGGTCCAAGGGCCATGTACAAGCCAGAAGAGCTTGCACACCAGTGGATGACCCTGTAGAGTGGCCGGCCAGCAGTGAAAGACTTAATGGAGGAGGTGGTGCACATAAAATTCAAAACTTTACAATAGATCTACACCATACATGCAATAAACTAACAACAATTAGCAATATCAACATGTATATGTTCAAATCATATATATGAATATAAAATATTAGAAAAATACACACTGATCTGGGCTTGATCCAGCCTTAGCACACCCTTTAAATTAGCCTTCTCGCATCAATAGCAAGATCAAAAGAAAGGGATTAAGATAATACCTTTTTGTGATGATTCCTCTTAAACCTTGCTTAGAGTAAAGAAATTCTTAGCATACAAGCCCTTTTTTTCTCAGCTCTTCTTCAGCCTCCACGTCCCAGCAGAGAAGGAGAGTCTCTCCTTAAAAAGCCTTGCCAATATGAAAGAGGGTGACCAACCACCAAGGGTGCAGACTGCACTAAAAAAAACCAAGAGAAAAGGGGGAGGGCGGACTGGTTTGAGAGAGAGGAGAAGAGGGAGAGATCACCCAAGTATGGAGAGTGAAGATCTAATTAAGAATTAGATCCACAATAAGGGGGATGCCCCATTCAATTGAATAAGAGAGAATATTATCTCTTATTCTCTCCAATATTCCCTCCCTACCTTCCATATATGGCGGGCTAGTAAAAAATGGGTTGAGATTACATGGGCTTGAAAGCTTAATTTTAACCGGTTTAACATAGAGACTCAATCACAACGGGAGCGGGCTCTATCACATAGAGCCCGCAGAGGCCTGAGCCCCCTACACACGGCCAAGCCCGCTACAAGGTCGACCCCCTCGCTAATCACATGGGTCCCACCCTCATCACATAATTCGCGCGTCTGGGCCCCACAATGTGTAAATGCACACCTAGATATATGTCTAGTGTACGTGTGTAACATGTGTGGGTCCCACTCGAATTATGTGTAATGAAGGTACATGTGGGGTCAGCACGACCACCCCTACCACCCTTGGACCCCGTGGCCGTACCAGCTCACCCGGACCGTGACACTGTTGGACCAAATGGGGCCCGAGCCCATACCATGGTCCAATAGACCCATTTTAATGTGCCATCCTGATGTAACTCATCTTGAAGGCGTAACATTAACTATGAACTTATTTATATGATGTTCAACTTTTTTCTTAATATATGTATTTAGTTAGACTAAACCACGGGTTTGAGTCAAGCCTGAACTATAAAAGTTTGATATCTCTCTCCTAAAGTAAGGTGCCCTTTGGGGCTTGGATATAAGGCTAATCCAAATACTTTTTTTCAAGGGATGCAATATTATAACCTATTCACCTTCCCCTAATTCACGAGTCAAACTATTATCGTTCATTTGCTCAACTAAGAATCCATTAAGGCCCACAGTTAATTTGCAAAATTTACTTGTAAATTAAGGAAATTTTACGGGTTGGGATCAATTCCACTTAGGAGTGTTAACAAGCCGAGTATTATCAAATTTTAGAGAGTTCAAGTTTATGCTTAAAACTTCAATTTCAAGCTCGAATTGAGCTCTAATTGAGTCCGAGTCAAATTACTATGCCTTATGATCATTGCTTAATTTTATAATTAATAACTCATAAATATTAAAGCAAAATCATTAAAACTAATATGATTTGTAAGTGGTCCAATGTGTTGATTAGAAAATTAAATAAATTATTTTTTATTAATTTTAATTTTATAAGTTAAACCATTAATACATAAGGAGGTGAGTAAAGTTTTATAAAGATTAAAAAATAATTCTACATCCCATGACACATATTATATAATTCTTTTAACAAAATGCTTATAATAGTTGTATAATATGTAATATATACATGTATATATTTTTTAAAAAATATACTTAATATAAATTTATGTTTTTATCAAATTTTGAGCCGACGTGAGTCGAGCTTACTTTTAACACCTTTAAATTTTTACCCACCAAATATTCTGCCCCTGAATTTGAAGGTCATATTCCCATCCCATTGGGTCCCACGCCTGACCCCGAAAGGCACTACGGCTCACCGGACGGACGGTCCAGACTCCAGAGCCCGACAACTCCAGTTCGGTGGGCTTGACCCTTCTGCGTCGTTGAGCCACGTTTCATTTCACCAGCTTGCCAGCGACCGTCGCCAACACAGCTAGACGATGGCTGCCGCCGTCCTACGCCTCCGTCGTCTCCTCCTCTGCGCCCGTCCTCCTCGTCGTCGGTCCCTCATCTCCACCCCTCTCGTCGGATCATCCCCCAGGTACGGCTCCTCCCTCCCGCCCACTTTGTAATCATGTTTGTTTCCGTGGATTCGAACGTTAGAGTCCTAAAATAAGATATAAGCTATCTTTGCTCATTTTGGTTACGTGGGTTTGATTTTATTTTGCTGCTGGAACTCTCCATTGGTGACTTGTACCCATTTTCGATCCGCTGAATCACTAAATCATTATTTTTCGTTCTCTGGCATATATTTTGAGCTTGATTTTGCTGCCTATTTTTGTCTTGATATGGAAATGCTATTGCCCATTCGATATCCATGACTACCATACACCTTCGATGATTAATTTCTACTGTACAAAATTGTATAATATGTATTGGTTGGAAGGGATCAGACGAGTAAGTTTTTTTTTAGGGGAGTTGACCATTTTGGCTTGATCAGGTTGACTACTAGCCTTTATATGGTAAACGGGACAAATTATTTGAAGGGTCAAGCTTCTTGATTGTGTGATTTTCTCTTACTACTTTAAGATAACTTGTGGATGTAAAGTCTTAGCAGCTGCATCGGCTTCGTGACCAAACTCATCTATGTAATCGGAGGGCACATTTAAGATAATCGTAGGATTTTGTGAGTCCTATATGTTTGAACATATTATTTTAGCTCTTGAGGATGAGACCATGTTATTCACAACCAATGTTTTGAAGCTTTCCTTCCATTATGGATGCCTTGTATTGTGATTGTGATAGGTAGACTTGATTTTAATTTATAAGTACCATGTGCTTTACACTTTAGTGAAAAAAAGTACTTCTTTCCTTATACATCCGTGCAACTTTTTTTATTGGTCGGCGACTCTTGTGCTTTTTGTATGGCAGATTGGCTGAGTCACATAAATATATGGTGGATGGAACTGGCGGTGGCATTATGCTTAGGTTTGGATTTTATTCCCTTCTGTAGCTGTTTGCTACAAATGAGTTAATTTTAATTTTTGTTGTTTTCTTCTCAAGTCAACCTTGAATTTTTTTCTTCTAAAATTTTTAAACTAACATGTTAAGGAATTCTGTATGCTACATTTTTTGTCCATGCCCTTTGTGGGTGATTTTTTTTTGTATGGACGGCATAAAAAATAGAATTAAAAGAATTTATTCATGTTTTTTTATATCCTGTTGTTGCCAACTACTTTTTTTTGTATAGCTAATAAATATGTACTTATTAAAGTAGAGAAGAAAATTGAGCAATCTCCAATATGAAGATAGTTTTTCTATTTATCAGGATATCTGCATAATATGTCCTTGCTTCTAGTGAAAGATTTTGTTTTGAAAAGTCGTTGTCATTTGATATGACACTTTAAGTATGCGGTAATACAGCTCAAAACTGCTTTTTCTTTTCTCTTAAGGCCTACATCGTCTTCTGTGGTTCATGCTGCTGTTGGTAGTGCTTTGTTATACAAGGTTAGTTATTACATCTGTATAGCAGATTGCTTTTCTCTTTAATGTCCACTAGCAAAAATGCACACGCATTATGTTTATACAAATTAAATAAGATAAAATGAAATAAATTAGAAATAAAATATACATTGAACAATGACATCCCTTGCATGCTGTAGTTATAGTCTATTACTTTGAGGATCACAATGATCATTAGTTATACATGCAAACTCTATATTAACCCATATACACTTATAGTAGGCAATTTTAAATCTAAATCTCATTGGTTAAATATTATGTCATAGGTCGGAGAAGACAATAGTGTTAAGGACTTTGTGTCGTGGAGCACGTTATTCATATGCAAAACCGATTATATATAATATATGTAAAAATTTAAATTTTTATTTATTGAGAAGTGTGTTATATATTTGGGGTTTACAAAAAGTTTGAGAAAACATACTCATGTAGGATCTCATTTGATAGAGTGTGTCGAGAGCTTTCTAATGATACTAAGAACACGAGAATCTGAGTTTGAGAGTGTAAGATATAATACTGTAAAGTTAAAATTATTATAACCCAAAAAATAGGGATTATGATTTTTATATCTTTGACTTTTTGGGGATTAGGATGGGTAAAATAGGGATTAGTAGTATAAAACATGGGTAAAATAGTCTGAATATGAAAGTTCTATTGTACAATAATTTGCTTTATATTACAATATGATTTATTTTGATCTTTGTTGGCTATATATTGCAGCATTGCTCTGGAGTAAGATGTTTCTCATCTTCTGGTAAGCAATTGCTCCTTTATTATAAATTTATGGATATTAGGTTCTCTAGATCTGTGCAATTTCTGTGTTTAAGGACTTCTGACTTGTAAAGCAGTAGAAGTTATATAAAGGAAGCCTATGATACATATTTTCACATGTTTTCTGTTTTTGATGTCAGATATTCTGAATTATTCCACATTGTCTGTGGTATATAACATCTTCACCATAGAATAGTGTAAATTATAAATTGGAAGCTCACTGCATTTCCTTTTTGTCTATTCTTCTTCTTTTTCCTTTTTTTTTTGCGACAGGGTTACAGATACTTAACATTTCTATCTCTTGTTATTTCAGAGATACCTTCCCATATTGTTCTTGCAATGCCAGCTCTGTCTCCAACCATGGTAAGAAAGATTTGAAAATTTGCCAATGTCTATTGGTTGTTGTCTACTACTGCTGTGAATATTCCATGAGCTTCCTTTGTGATTATTTGAAGCTGAGGGTTGGATTTTATGTGACATTGTCAGAGTCAAGGTAACATTGTAAAGTGGATAAAGAAGGAAGGGGATAAGGTTGGTTTTCTTGTTCTTCCTTCTCAGAACTTTCATAATTCCATCCTTTTAACTTTTTTATGTTATGTTTGTTTTCATTCTAGATAGAAGTGGGCGATGTAATTTGTGAGATAGAGACAGACAAAGCAACTCTAGAATTTGAGAGTCTAGAGGAAGGGTATATTATCTTGCCTTTATTCTTTAATCTATTTATGTGGGAATTATATTCTGTTGGAACATGGAAGGAAGTCTTGCTTTTCAACGTGAACGTCAGGATGACTTCACTAGTTGGGCTATGACACTGTAATTTTGCTAATTTATTTGTCTGTCAGATTTCATCTTCAGTCTTTTCACATATTTCTATACTTTTGTGTTATTTTTTAGTACACTTCCCTTACTTTTATATAACAAATCATTAACAGGTTCTTGGCCAAAATATTAGCACCTGAAGGCTCAAAGGATGTTGCAGTTGGGCAGCCCATTGCAGTAACAGTAAGTTGTGATGCCAGTGGAGCATGCATAATTTTTTTGTTTTTAAGTGGTTACCTTGTCTTAGGTTTGATAAGCCCGTTAACAAAGATAAACTGGATTGAATCTGCAGACTCAGTTCCTAAGCTCTACTATTGGTTTTCTAGGTTGAGGATCTAGATGATATCTCGAAAATTCCATCAAGTGTATATAGTGTTACGGAAGCCAAAGAAGAAAAATTAGAAACTAGTGAACATTTGGAAAGCAAAAGGAGCACGTCAAAATCACCTTTTAGCAGAATAGGCCCAGCAGCAAAGTTATTGCTTTCTGAGTTTGGATTGGATGCTTCTGCTATTGAGGCATCAGGACCACGTGGAACTCTTTTAAAAGGTGACGTATTAGCAGCAGTGAAGTCTGGAATTGGATCTAGTAAAGCTCCAAAACCCTTTCAAGAGAAGATATCTACTTCTTCTGAGAAGTCACAAATAAGTCTGCTTACAACATCAAGCACACGTTCAGATAAGGTGGATCTTCATGACGATGTGCCAAACAGCCAGATCCGCATGGTAATTTTATTTCTTTTAAATTGCTGTTGAATTTTTTTAACACTTTTTCTCAAGATTCAAACTATGTTAACTTTTTTCTTAGATTACATAACATTATTTCACAATTCAGTAACATCACTATTTGCTTGAATGGGAAATGTGATTGAGACTGCTAATGTCATTAGAACTTCTATACTTGTTTCAAAAAGCAACCTTTTCATAAGCCAAATAAAGGAAAAACTAACTGACAATGACAACTATGCTAGAAGAATTATATTAATATTATGCTTGTGAACAAGTGCACATGTTACAACTAAGGCTTGTATTTGGTTTGGTATGTTATTGGAACGACCTTCTTCTCCTCTCTCTCGAGTGAACAGGAAGTCTTATGCTGTAGCCTGTAGTTATGTGTGATAAAGTGTAAGGAAGGATTTGGACGAAAGTCAAGAAGGAAGACGAAAAGGGTTAGTTTAAGGAATAATTTGAGGAAGAAAGAGATTTGAGAGAATTCAGGAGGAAGAATAGAGAGAAAGGGGGATGGCTACTAAGTGAGAGAGAAGAGGAGGATGAGAAGTGCTATGCCAAAATACTCAATTACTGCTTAATTAGGACTGTAACTAAGTTTATAATCTTTTTGGCCAATATATGGGCCCTCATAAATATAATCTACATATAAGCAATCAACATCAACTTCTAATAAATTAGAAATCCTAAATAGAAAGGATAGTAAGTCTCCAGAACACCATATGTTGGGTGATTGGTCATGCAATCGACTGGCCAGTGCAAGAACAAAGGTGGACGAATCTGAGTGAACTTCCAGTAACCTCTCATGTCTTCCCATGGATAAAAATTAAGGGGTGATCAAACATGCGTATGAACGTGTGATTGATCATTCATTAAACTGAGATCTCTTGCCTGCAAAGGCATGGAGCTTATTGGTGCAAACCAATGGGTCATGACGCATGCATAAACACAAACACACTAGCTCTTTCTCTCTCAATTAAATGCAGCATAGTTTACATTGATTAGTTAATTTTTTTATTATAGAGAAGAGGTCGCACAAACATCTATCTGAAAATAATTTTCTAGATTAAATAAAAGAAATTGAATTGTGGTGGAACTGGTCAAATTGGGGGTCTTCTTTGGTTTTTCCAGCTGCTTGGGCTAGGACCTATTGATGTTGGTGTGAGAATTTTCATGCTAGGGATAAGCAAATTCCTGTTGGGCATATGCATGTCCACATTTGGCTTCTTCTTGGGTTTTTTTGTTTCCTTGGTGGGAGGAGGGCTTGGAAAAGAATCAGTTTGATATTGCCGTCCAAGTCATCCCTAATCTAATAAATGGGGCCTATCCTTGCAATGGTTGGATATCTCTATTATTACAAATTTAAAGTGTGTGTGCAAACACTCACATGACCATGCACTGGCACAGGCATGCACATGTGCACAAGCACACATGCATGCATGTACACACTGCACACATGCTCACACCAACACACACCCCACGCGCTACTTATGGACTTACTCACACCATGAAAAATAGAATAAAATCCTATTTGTGTACAACTGAGTTCGGCTTTTAGGATCACTGGCCATTTAGAGTCCCCTTGTGGTTTCTGTATGATGAAGTTTTACACTCAATTTGGTGTCTAATTTAGCTTTTGGTGCCTAATTTAGCTTTGTGAGCAGTCACTTGACATCTCAATGCCTGTAATGTTTGTTTCACTATGGCTGTAACCTCAAAACAATGAGGTTTATATATATCTGTAACCAATCAATTACGAGACATATCTTATATTCTTCAGGTATTTTAAATTACCTGCGAACTGTTCATCATTAGCATGCCTAAAAGTCAGACTGCATATGTGTTTTGTATGACTTAGAACCTTTGCTTAGAAGATCTTGTACTTGCAGGTGATTGCAAGACGATTGTTAGAGTCCAAGCAGAGCACACCACATATGTATCTATCTTCAGGTCTTCTTTTCATGTTTAAATATTCAGAGCTTCTTCTTTCTCCTAAGTGTCCTCTGTTCATAATTAATTATATTTCAGCTGTGTTGTATTTCAAAATTGAGTAACTAATTATAATTGTTATCAGATGTTACATTGGATCCTCTTCTTGCATTTAGAAAGGAACTGAAAGGTATATGCAAGGTTTTTTTTTATGCAGCTGCTTTAGTTATTTTACATATGTAAAAAGCTTATTCATGTTTCTTGTTATGTTATAGAGCAACATGATGTGAAAGTTTCCGTGAATGACATTGTCATCAAAGCTGTGGCACTTGCTTTGAGGAGCATGCCAGCTGCAAATGGTAAGTTTCTGTAATATTCTGTTTTGTGTATGCTCATTTGGTCTTAGGATGGGAATGTTACTACTTGATTGGTTTACCGGATCTGACCTAGTTCCCATTGGGGCTGAGTTGGTTTAATTTAATCAAAGTAGGAGCAAAATCAGAGCTGGAGAAATGAAACCCAACTGTATCAGATCTGGTGTGATTTTACCTGAATTTCTCTTGACCTTCAAGAAGAGGTTTATATATCACTATGTTGAATTTGAGTAAAGTCCCACTCCAATGGGGTTTAGAATTCTCATGTTCAAATTAACTTGCAAAAATATGGTCTTGTATCTTTAAAGAATAAAAAAATAGTCATTAATAAATTTTGAGTTGGATTGGATGGCGGTAGGGCCGACAAAACATGACCTGACCCTCAAACCCGACCTGATCTTGACCCTCCTAACCTGCACCTGACCCAATCTAACTAATCTGAGAGTTAGGATGTGTGTCCAGCAAATGGACCTAATTAATAAACGGGTCAAGTAATTACCCCCATAACCTGCCTAAACCTGTTTACCTTGTTTCTGACTTGCAGTCTTCCCAGTTTCCCATTTGTGAGGATTTGTTTTCTGTCATTGTCGAATGGTCTTCAATTTCCAAATTTAAATCCTATAATCTCGTCTCCACAATCTGTCTTGAGTCCACAGACCAAAAGACTCCAAAGTTTTCATTGATGCATATCTGTTTTCTTGTCAAGTTGTCTCAAGGCTCACATAGTGTGAAGGCATTTGCGATGTAGCGTCCAAAGTCCAATTCCACTATGGTTTTGATAAAAATGACATGCATTCCATAGTTTTAACTTCTAAGTAGAAGTTTTTTTCTTATATATTCATTTAATTTGATAAGAAGTTACAAATTGTGATAAAAAAAAAAAACAGAGACAGTATTCTGAGAGAGAAAGTTATCTAACATGCATGGATATTCTAGAAGTGGTATTTGCTAATCCTTGTGTTAAGGAACCTTAACCAGAAAAAAAGACTGAATTGAGGAAATCTAAGCCTAGTTACCTGCATACCCGCCCTGACTTAGGTAAGGTTAGGTTTGCATGTTCAACCCATTTAATTAAATAGTGTCCGATCTTGATTTGACCAGTTTAAATGCGGATCAAGTCTAACCGACCCAATCCTTTAATTAAATGGGTTGAACATGCAACCCTTACCCTACTTGGGTCGGTTGTGTCTAGTATGGTGGTGACTTGGCTGAGATTTCCTCGACTGAGTTTTTTTCCTGGGTAATGGTTCCCTACACATGAGGATTAGCAAAGACCACTTCTAAAGTATCCATGCATGTTAGAAAACTTCTTTCTGTACATACGGTCAACTCTTTTTTTTTTTAATTTATCACAATCTATAAGTTCTTATAGAATTAAACCGACATAAGAGATGGACTTCTATATAGAAGTTAGAACTATGGAATGCATGCCATTTTCATCGTTTTGTCACCTTCCTATGTACGTGAATGTGGCTGGCAAGACCTCGTCATCCTCTTTGATGTAGGACAGCGTCCTATGAGGAGGGAAACAGATGGGAAGCATGGAGGAAAACATGGCGAAAGGGGAGAAGAACCTTGGAGTCCACCAAGGGGTTCCACAGGAGTCCACCGATAAAAATAATAAAAGAATAAAATCAATTTACCCTAGAGAAATTTCACTCAACAAAGTATAATCCAAAGCATAGACTATTTATTACTGAAAGTTTTAGGCCCTTTTATAGGCATTATGAGAAACAAAAGCACCGGACAAAAACTTGTAAATGTAGAGTAAGAATCTAATTCTATAGTTCTAATCTCATTAGATTAGTAAGCTTCTAAATAAAACCCTAGTTAAATAGAAATTCTAAACAAGGAAAATAGCAAATCATCCAAGGCCCTTGTATAAGCTGGGGCTCACTGTGTCTCCACATCACTTACAACACCGAACACCCTAGTAGCTGCATTCTTCTTATGGCACATATTAAGTGGATTGCAAGGGTAGTGATGCATACTTTTCTGTCTCGTACATATGTAAGGGCATTCCATCTCCTTGGGACCAAAAGAATGGATAAATGGTAACTTGTATTGGATGCCATCAAGTTTCTCTGCAATTAGAAGAACAACTTTGTCCATTGTAATAATTTGCATAATTGACTTAAATGATTGCATAAACTGGGTCTGCATCTGCAGTGCTCTTAAAGTTGAACCACATTTTCTTATGTGGGCACGAGGGGGTAGCTTAGGAATTTGTAATATATGGTGTGAACATTGCTTGTTGCATGTGTGTTACTGCATATTTAGGCATTACCATGAGGACATTGCAGATGATTTTGTAGCTTTGTGGACCTTAGGTGTAGGTCAAATAGGCCAAATTTAGGTGAACAAGCCAAATTGTATTAGTTTGACCTGATCAACTTTAAAGTTTTATCTACTGTGTCCAAGTTAGTCAAATAGGGTAAATTTGGTCAATACAATCAAGGAAAGAATAAAATCCTTGATTTTTGTGAAATTTGAAATGCAAGAGAATTGTCATTCCAAGGTGATGGCTTACTCAATAAACCTAGAGTAACTACGAAACTTACCTAAGTCAGACTAGTAAAGGAGTCAAGCTAGACTTGTGTGGTAACTATTTATGATGAGCGTAACATGGAATCAAGTTAGATTAGTGTGGGCTTGGGAATTGATGATTTAGTGGATGAATTAGGTCAAGTGAGAAAGTTTTCTGAAACTAGGAAGCGAGGGGGAAAGTTTGATGTCTACAAGGAAACTAGTGACCTAACTTTCTGCTACCTTTCTGGGTTGATTTCTGCAAGGAGTTAAGTTATATGGTGTTATCTGTAGAAAATGTTGAGGTTTTTTTAATAAGCTTTTGATATATGTGTTTTGCTTCTGACCACGGTTGGCCAAATGACCAAAATATTCTTAGGTGGCTGGCCGGGGCACAAGAGCTTCTGCAACACAAGGTTAGCATGGGTGTAGGACCCAAATAATGGGAATCTCCAAATCGCCAGTTGTTTACAACTGTGTTTAAATGCTAACAAGTTATTCAGGATTCATTTACATATTGGTTAATAACTTGGCAGGGAATCATGAATTGCATTGAACTTGGAGAATGCTGTATTTGCTTATTCACATTGTTACTATTGTTGTGGAGAAATAGAAAAAAAAATTTAGGTGTGATTTTTCAATTTGAGTAAAAGCAGTGTCAGAGTAAAAACCACGTTTGTTGCGAAACTATAAAGGCCTGATACAGCTTTTGTTTATTAACTCTCTAGTTGCTAGTTTTTTATGCTTTATTTTCTCTTCTCTTTATGCAGATGTACAAGTATGTATAGTTTACATTCTTCTTTAGTTATTAAATATCTGCTGTAATTCATGTTCTTGTAATTCTTGGATTATCAGATGAAAATTTTCCCTATACTTTTGTCATTTGTTTGAACCTATTGTGTCACTATGAACTATTTACTAGTTAACAAATTTTTTATAACTGCATTTGTAGTTGAATTTGATTTTATGATCGTTTGATATTTTCCTTTCTTGTGTTCTTATTTTATGACAAGGACATCTTAATCTTTTACAGCGTATTGGAATGAGGAGAAATGTGAAACCATCTTGTGTGATTCAGTGGACATATCAATTGCAGTGGCCACTGAGAAGGTATTCTTTTGTAGTCTTGAAATGGCAATGTATTCATTTTAAACATGCCATGAGATATTAAACTTGCAAATAAATAAGTGACAGAACAACAGATAAAGAGATACAAAAAATATGAGTTAAAAATGGAGTGTGCAAAAAGGGGTTTGACTGGACTCCCTTTGTCTAGTTGTCCATCCTTGTCCATGCCAAACTAAGAGAGGTGGCTCTTTCTTTTTCTGTCTTCAGATTGTAAGGATTTTACAGTATGCCATTTATTTGCAAATTTTTGAGTTCTTCAGGATGGTTTCTATGTAGCTTTTATACTATAATTTTTAAACACCTTTTTCTATACTAAATCCAGTTTGTTTCCTGGGGCAGCGCCGATTGGCCAGATAGACTTGCCTGGAAATTATAAATGGTTGACCTGAAGGTGGGAAAACATGGATGAAGTATTACTTGAATTTGTGTTTGTCCATCTATACCCTTACAATCCGATCCAGCAGAAAGCTCTCTTAAACAGAAAGAAATCCACCTATGACATTGAAATTACTAGTATCACTCAGTCACTAATAAGATTCTGTTACTGTAGTTCATGACAAGCAAAACGTTCCTGAATTATGCAGGCAGAAGTAATGTACAAAATGATGTGAAATTTCTTTAGGAACTGTGCTCAAGCTATGTGTCTGTTTGTAGTGGTACTCAACTAGGTGTTAATGTTTACTTGATACTATAGTCCCATGAGTGTGCTTACACCAGCTATCATAACTTATTTAAGGGGACAAACGATTGATCCACAGTAGAAAGGCCATATTAAGACCTGATTCTTGTCCTAAGGAATGCCAATGTAAAAGGTTATAATAAAAAAAAATGAGAAGTTCGCCATCCGGCCCATCCCCTCTTTTAGCCAGCCCACCCCCCATAGACAATCGGTGGGTATCCACTGTCTAGATATACAGGCGGTGGATATACATTGACTATGTTAAGGAGCTGGACTGGCTAAAGGAGGGGATGGTGAACTACTCATCCATAATGAAATATCACAATAGCACAAAATCACAAACTTCCTGGTTAAAAAGATTTGACTCTTGGTTTCATTTGCTTGTTTATTCATGCTCATTGACATACATGTCTGCAATTATCAAATTGCAGGGCTTGATGACTCCAATTATAAGAAATGCAGATCAAAAGACCTTGTTGGCGATCTCTTCTGAGGTATGTTTACATGGTTGCACTAGTATCTGTTTTGGATATGATATCGATGTTGTTGAACAAAATTTATTGATATAAGATGGAATTTGGTGCTTCTCTCACAATTTTTTTTGATAAAAAGAAACTACATGTTCTTATATATAGAAGCAAATAATGTTGGTATTACTTAGCCGATCTTGTTCATTTTAGGTAAAGGAATTGGCTGAAAAGGCTCGAATTGGAAAGCTTGCGCCCAACCAATTTCAAGGGGGAACTTTCAGGTGAATTATCATCAAATTGCCTGTCTTTCGCACAATAAATAGAAAGTACTTTATCTTTCTGTTTCTTGTGATCTGGGATTCATGTTATTCAGTGACAATGACATCTGTTCCTTATTTTTAATGCAGCATTTCAAATCTAGGGATGTTTCCCGTGGATAATTTCTGTGCTATCATAAACCCTCCACAGGTACTTAGCTGCACCCTCTTCAAGACTATGATTTGTCACCACGCTACTAATTGAAATATATGGCAAAACATCTTTCCTTTTTGAAGCGTCTTGTGTATCTGCTCATGTTAATGTGCTTAATGGATAACGTCATGGATTTTGATGATGCATGTTTGAAGGCAATACGAATGTGAATTAGCTTGCCATGGTTCAAAGTCTTCCATTCTTGTAGGTTTTTTTATCAATTATATGGTGTTGTTGAAAATACATGGGTGCATTTAGGCTTGTTTTCTCCAAATTCTCTCTTTTTTTAATTAAACTTCTGCCTTTGTGCAATTACAATATCTCTCCGGTGCATATTGCAGGCCTGTATTCTGGCTGTTGGTAGAGGTAACAAAGTTGTGGAACCATTTGTTGGAGATGATGGTATGTTTTCTCATGATAGTTATGTTAACTATTCATTTAACGATTTCTACATGCTTATGAACTGTTTGGTTGCATCGTTATAGGAGTAGAGAAACCAGCAATCGTCACAAAAATGAACCTAACATTGTCAGCTGATGGTCGTGTTTTCGATGGAGACACTGGAGGTCCGTCATAAAATAGTCTAAATCCACACTTTGTGGTGGCCACCATCTCATGTTTGGAATCTCTACTGATTTTTTGTTACTTGTTAATTTATATTGATTTTGCAGGTCGGTTCCTTTCTGCTTTATCTTCTAACTTCCATGACATTCGGAGACTTCTGTTGTGAAGGGACAACTTAATTTGAGTTCTCATGGGAAGAAAGGCATGTGATTGATCGGCCTTGAGAGAATTCCTTTTTTATTTCCTTGTACCATTCTCTGTATTAAATTTTGTTGTGATGGGTGAGATCTGCAATTTCGTTCTCTTATACAGTTCTTCAATTTGCCATGAGGTTTTTCTTTTAATAAAATGTTCATGGTCATGCTGTCTCTGAATTGTGGATTATCAAGAATGTTATGTACTCTCTGATGTCGCTACATTGCAAGGGCAAGATTGCTGGGTTTTTTGTACAAATGACAGGTTTATTACAAAAATCAATAATAATGGTGAACGAATTGTTGACCTCTTTGTTCTAATCAATTTTCAGTAGTTGACACAAGAAGCTACCTTTTCTGATATTAAATAGGTATAAGAATTGGAGGATCTGATTTATTTATTTATATTGGTGGTCTTCCACTGCAATTTGATCAGGGTCCAAATGTTATTTGGAGTGGAGGGTGGAATTATAATGATGAGGCCTTCATTCTGTCTAAACCAAGCTGTGGACAGTGAAAACGTGGAAAAAAAGAAGAAATATATGGAAAACACATTGCTCTGAGTCAAACTTTATAGAAACCCTAATGTGGTACATTCGTCGCTATAACACTAATAAAATTAGATCCCTTGGGTTCACTGTTGAGGTAAGTTGGAACTTAGAAGGAACATTGAGATTCTTAAGGAATAGTGGAGTTTCCAAATATTATAGGGAAAAAGGGTAAGAGTTATGTTTATATGTGCCCTGCTCAAGCCTGCGCGCGTACTCACTAAAAGGTAAACTACCTACACAGCATAGAGGGTAGGATTTAATTTGTTAAGAGGCCAATTTTTCAATAACTGCCTGCAGGAGTGGCTAACAAAGATGGAAGAAACTGCTCAAAATCCTAGTTATAGTAAATGCCTTCCCTTTTCTTCCTCTGATTCCAGGCACTTTTCCACTACTAACCTCTCTCCTCTCTCCTGCCGAGTCGCTTTTCTCTCTGTCGGCAAGCCATGCTTCATCCATCCACTGATATCTCTGTCTCTTCCTCCTTCCACTAACCCCACTTCATCTTTTCCTTCTTTCTTCTCTGACCTTTGGAAATGGAGGGGAAACATATTAACAAAGGTAAAAAACATACAAGTGCAATTTCGTCACGATGTACTTTATAATTGACATAAGAATCCAAATATATACTTGTCTGACATCTAATTCCTAAAGAGTGGCCTCTCTTTGCTATGCCGGAAGTTTTTTTGTTTTTTTTATTCAAAGCAGGTGGTTTGCACAATGCACATTTTTTGTTACGTTGGACCAGGTCCTCACTCCAGGCCTTGAAAAAAAACCAAAAAACAGAACTTCTAGGATAATGAACAGCAGCAGCAGCCTTCTGTGCTGACCACCAGATTGTTAAATTCCTGATCATGTAAGCTCCAAGGATCCATTAGGTCAGCAGCTTAGAGTCAAAAGCCCATCTGCCATGGCAAACCTTCCAAGCACCGTCCTCCCCCCCGCTTTGACTTCATCTTCTCCAGCTCACTACCAGACTTGACCCAACCCAATCCCCATAGCCCCCAAATCAGTAGTGGCCCCCACCAGCAGCAGCAAAACCAAACAAAGCCAATCCCCCTAATTAGCAATTACCCACCCGTGCAGAGCTCACCCACTAATAAAATAAATAAATAGGCGTATGATTAACTACACTGACTCAGTCCATCCAATGCATCTGGCACAAGTCCGGCCTCCCACCGTGTGGCCCACACCCGGAAGGTTCTTGGCCCCGAGCCGCAGCCCACCGGTCCGCGGTCAAACCGAGTGCACCCAGGGGCCCTGCATCAGAAACTTCCATGTTTGCACATTTATCACACGCTCCTTCCCCCCCCCCCCCCCCCCCTTTATATGAACCCTAATTCCCCCAATCCTCACTCAACTCCAACACCCAACCAGCAAGATCATTTCGGATTCTCAAATTTTAGGTTTTTTTCTTCGTTTCTGGCATCGATCGGTCGGATCGGATTGATCCCATCGTCTCGCTGTGAAAGGTTAAGCTTGTTGTCGTCTAGCCATGGTGCCGGTGTCGGAGCCGACGAAGCCGATTGTGATCCGGTCGGTCTGGCAGGGGAACCTTGAGGAGGAGTTCCAGATCATTTGCGATACCGTCGATCGCTATCCGTTTATTGCCATGGACACCGAGTTCCCTGGAGTTGTCTACCGCCCCGCCGCTGGCGAGCGGCGGCCCTCCCTCCCGCTTCAGGCCGAGGCCCTCTACCGGTTTTTGAAATCGAACGTCGACGCTCTCTGTTTGATCCAGGTCGGGCTCACGCTCTCCGACGCGGCCGGGAACCTCCCCGACCTTGGGACTGAGAGCCGGTACATCTGGGAGTTCAACTTCCGGGATTTCGACCCGGCGCGCGACGCCCACGCCCCGGACTCCGTGGAGCTCCTGAGGCGCAACGGCATCGACTTCGATCGCAACCGCGACGAGGGCGTCGACTCGCGGCGCTTCGCCGAGCTGATGATGTCGTCCGGGCTTGTCTGCAACGATGCCGTCAGCTGGGTCACCTTCCACAGCGCCTACGACTTCGGCTACCTGATTAAGGTGCTCACCTCCCGCCGGCTGCCTGAGGACCTGACCGGGTTTATGGATTTGTTGAGGGCCTTCTTCGGGAAGAGGGTGTACGACGTCAAGTACATGATGAGGTACTGCGACGGAGACCAACTCTACGGCGGGTTGGACCGACTCGCACGGGCGCTGCAGGTGGACCGGGCGGTGGGCAAGTGCCACCAGGCCGGCTCGGACAGCCTCCTCACCTGGCACGCCTTCCTGAGGCTGAAGGAGCGCTACTTCGCCGACGGGGCGGAGAAGCATGCCGGGGTGGTTTACGGGTTGAATGAAATTTGCAGCTATTGAATCGAATTAGATAGAAAATTCATTTTTTTTTTTTTTTTACATTTTTCTTTCATTTCTCCATCTCGGAGATAATCTGTGTAGTAATCTGTAAAGAAGTTGTGGTTAAAAGTTTGAAATTATTTTATCTTCACATTCAAGAGTTCTGATTGAGGGGTTGCTTCAAACTTAACGCAGGCGGGTGGGTTCGGCATGAATGAATGGGAAATGAGAATGAATGAATTCGATCATCAGAGATGTTCAAAAGTCTTAAGGAGGAGGTCCTTGCTGTACAGTGTAATTTGATCTATTTTAATCGTGTTGATCTCAGGAAGACATTCATTCACCTTTTCATCCCTCTCCTCTTAACAACAGAACTGACTGTGCAGGAAAGGTTGCAAACCATGGAGGATACGACAGAAAAGGGTAAAGGGAAAAGGTGCAGGTGACCTTGAACAAATTAAGGGGGCGTTTAACAAACCATTATAACTAGAAAGAAAATGTACTAATTTTAAAATTAATTTTTGAAAATAATAATAATAATAGAAGATGTTTGGTTTAAGTTTTAGTGCATAATTTTAAAGAGAAATTAGATTTTAGCTCTTTTTTATTTTTTTATGTAAAATAATAAAAATATTTTTTAATATAATTATTACACAAAAAAAAAGGACAGAATGTCATTTCTAATTATTTCAAACTTTAAATTGTTTTCTTCGTAGGTGAGTTCTTAAAAAAATTAAATTTTAGGTCAATTTAAATTAAAAACTCTGAATGTGACAGAATGTGATTTCTGATACAAGAAAAATAATTTTACTTTAAATTGTCATTTCAAACCGTTTTCGTGGGGAAAGTAATTTTTATCATCAATAAATTACTTTTTGAGGGCAAAAATCACCTCCCAAATGACCCTAAATTTACAGGGAAGTTGGAGCTCAAAATATGCTTCTCAATCTCACAGTACTCTTCTCATAGAAGATCTGGGCCTATTGGTAAGTGAGTGTTTGGTGGGACTGAGTGTTTGGTTTGACATGAATATCTTTTGACCCAGAAGGGTCAGACGAGCGTTTGGTTTGACATGAATATCTTTTGACCCAGAAAGGTCATACCTTTGACTCAGTCAATCTAATTACGAACAGGAGTTACTAGTATGTTAAACCTGCGCGTGTTTCGGCTTCAAGTCTTCTTCATACAAGTGCTTTCCCTGAGGCTAGATGACCAAGTCTAGGTTTCTTAGTCATTTTCTGTTTCTAAATCACTATTACTCTTATTAAATTTTATTAGGAGTAGTAATAGTATTTTAAAACTCGGACTGGACCGGGTTCAACGGGCGGGACCCAGTGGACAAACTAGTCTAAACTTGCTGGGCCAGTTTGACCCAGCCGGGCCAACCCGCCAACTCAGGTCGGGTGGGACACTGGACTACGTAAACACAGGATTTAAACTGGAGTCTGGTTATGGCCTAAAACAAGTTTAACCCTCTTGATATTATTGAATTTGTGATAAACATTATACTTAATTAATATATTTAATACTCCCTTTATCTTAAATTAATAGCTCCATTGGGTAAAATAGCTTATTTCATATTAATAATTTTATTTTGTTCAATTTAAGTAGTTCGATACTTAAAAAAAATATTACAATTTTTTTTTTAATCTCTTAGATGTGGGTTTCACCATTTAAAAAAATTATTATTTTTTTAAATATAACTATTAATACAAGGCTGATAGAGTATTAACTTATAGAGATTCATTTATATCATCTACTAAAATCATCAATTAAGTCAACATGCAATTGAATGCGATTGACTTGGCCCGGCCACCAATCCGGGAAAGTGCCAGGCCAGGTTTAAAACACCGGCAAGAATGCTGATCAAGGCAATGTTCATACCATTGGAATTTTGAAGAATGAACTAATAGTGACCTGATGATTCCGAGTTTGCACTCTCTGTTTTCTTTTTTTTTTCTGCAAAGTCTGCACTCTCTTACTATTCTAATTTTTGAGGAGGGGTTGATTACTGTCGCAACCAACGAGAGTCCATCTTAACAGTACTCCAAGACAGATTAGAAATTGTCCCATTGGCTCCATGTGCAGTCACTTTTGAATTCTTACAAGTGACAACGTTGTTTTCCAGATGGTAGCTATGCACTTTTAATAATACATTTTTTTCAGAACTAAACTGAACAAGAACCTTATATGCAGCATTCCTGACCAATCAACACATCTTCCATCTGCAAATAAATTTACTGATCCATTTTCTAATTTCATTGAGTGCACTGTAATCTCTTCGTCTCTTAGCACTACTTATGAGAGGCAGGAATGAATAAACAATGAAAAAAATTGATCCTATTTCGACTCCCAAAAGATAATTTCACCTTGCTCTCCCACCAGACCGAGCTGCTTCAATCTTCTCTCTTGGTAGTATTCCAATCCATCCAACTCCTTTTCCCTCTCCTCAAAAATTTTATCAATCTGTTGCAGCAATTTCTTCTCCCCAGCCCTTACTCCCACTGCTATTTCAAGCCTTGGGTCAAGATTTCCTCCTTCCATAAGTCTTTCATCCTGTCACAAACTCCTCAGATCAGTACAATGTTATAAGGACTCAACTAACACAATCGGGATGTATCAAACTTCGATGTGCAAGCAGCTTACACTGATTATTATGACTAAGGCTACTTTTTGCATTGCTTATGTCAACTAAAATCGGAAGGAACTGAAATGATCCATTTTGAACAAAAGTAGTTGCAGGCCCATTGGTTTGGTTGTATGAGTTGAAAGCAGTTATCTTCGCATAATGTATTTTAGAAAGTTTTAATTATCTATCACTAGTAAGCTGCTTTGGATATAAGCTAATTTTAGCCTTCTCAGCTTATCCTCGTTTTGGGAGGAATATAATCAGTTACTTCTTTTCAATCTAGCAGCGGCTTGTGCAATTAAGTGCATTTCTTTTGCACAATCTAATTTTGTACATGCGAAAAGCTGAACAAGCAATTTACATGAACAAAGACAAACCGATCCTTAATATACATTTAAATTTAAAAGAAATGCTGAGAAATTAATAAGAGTTTTACCTCCTCTATGGTAGTATGGTAGCCCAAAAGTGCAGACCTGCAAGCATCTCTAATTACCTGGCATATTAGCTTCTCATTGGCCTGGCTAACAGGCAAATCAAGGTGACCCCAAACAGAATTTCTGAAGATGGATTCCAAAAGAAAGGCATCAGTTCCCCCAAGAGCAACCAACCGTAGATATGGCAGTAATGCTGGTGGAAGACCTTGGCCTAGTAGTATGTCAAAGTATGCAGCCTCCCCAAGACCATTAGACTCCGCTATGTCAAGTTTGTCCCCAAGAAATGGATCTGATTCAGGTATCTCAAGTGTGAGTGTGTATGCATTACGTTCCAACCTTGGTTCAATGAATCCATAATCAAGTGCCAACTCTGCATTGCTCTTTTGAAGATCATACTGAATAAAGACCTATTAAGGGAACAATGCTGAATCACAAAGGTACATATCTGACTCGACAAAGATGCACATTTAATCATGAAACATGGCATTCGCAACAGACCAAGAAGTTTACCTGCTTGCCTGCTTTGACAGAAATAGGTGACCTTATAGAAAAAACCAGCTCTCTTGAGAAAATTCCAGTCCCTCTGATCTCCCAGGTGGTATCTTCTGTGGTTATGCTTTTACTGTGATTTATCTGACCAAAAAATTGAATTAGAATTGTGACGTGACAACATTTTATTGAAGAACAGCATTTAGATAGTTGCCACAGATCAATATATAATTCTGACCAGAAAGAGTTACATTATTTGTAGGCTGAACTGGTGCAGGCTGCTTTTCAGCTATATTCTGGAACCACTTTTCAATAGAATTCAGGTTGTAAACTTCCAACCTCTTTTAACATGCAATATTTAGTTATTTATGACAACATGAGTTAAGGAAATATGTTCAAATCAGAACTCTAGAAAACGAAAACAGTTTTGAAACAGCCAAATTTGGCAGCATCAAAAGGACATAAATTTGTGGGTTATTCAGGAAGCTTGTGATATGATGTGAGCAAGATTTTATCCAAGTTATTAAATTCACTAAGGTCTATCTTTCCAAATGAAACTGACAAAACACATGTAACAATAGCTGATCCAACAAATATGAAATAGTTTTTTAACAGCTGGAATACCAAGTTGAAGTATGAATGCAGAAGAACTACTTGAATGGCATGTACAGACACACGAGAACATGGAAATTCTTTGGCAAATTACTAAGACATAGTGAAACAGGATAAACAACTTTGGAGATATAATATCCAAGAATAAAGCTATGTTATCCACATACAAGCAGAAAGGTCTTTAGCTGCCATCTAACTTTCGAGAGAATGGGATGATAGGTCAATCTGGACAGCTCTCTTTGTAGGCTCAGGCATTTTTTTGTTTTCAGGAGAGCAAAGAGACGGAAAGCAGAATGTTGAAAGGCCAAATTAGGCTTTCTTTGTAGGTGATAACCCTTTCATTTGGTCCTGTAAAACTAAAATGAAATCAAAATGATCTACTTATCCATTTCTCAGACTGATGAAGCCTAGTTGCAGACATTTGAGACTCAAAACAGAAGCCAGAAGGCTTGAACAAACATAAAAAAAGAAATAAATTACCCACATCAGAGGACTATAGCCCACTGCCCATCTCCCTGGACTGAATGAGTTCGCAAACTATACTTAGAACTACCGAATTTGACTTTCGTTCAGGAGCTATGCTATATCTCCAATTTTAGTTTAAGTGTTTCAAAGAGATGCAAAACATGGCCTACGTTTTTAATATGAGGTAAACACCTTGAGCAACCTTGCAAAAGACTCTTCCTTCACAAACTTAAAGCTAGGGATATGGGGGTAGACATTCTTCCTGAGGCTCATGATAGTGATTTTCCAATTTTATACAGGCAAATAGTATGTATGATTCTGTGCAAACTCTATAAGTAATTAACATCATACCAGATCCGCCAGCGGAATCAGAACAAGACCATCACCACGAAGGCGTGAAAATACCCTGGATCTGAGCATCCCAAAGGCCCATAGAAAATCATCAAATGTAACTGAGGAGGGAAATAGATGTTTGTGGGGTTGTATGACTTTCTCTTCAACTTCGAGAAATTCATTTCTCACATAATCTTTGACGCCCAAGGTAGTTGTTAGTAGTTGGGTTCCTGTACCAAGATCGATAGAAGTGATGGCTTTTGAAGAAAAAATAAGGAAAAAAAGCCTTAAGCATGGTGTGCTCATCGGCTTGGAGGCAATCATGTCAACAGAAACAGCATCTATTGTTCAAACATAACTAACCTTGTAGCTCAAAAAGTTCCTTTTCTGACCTGTACTGCAAACATCAAAATCAGATTTAGTTGAGGCAGAAACCTGGAACCTCAGAATATTGTTGGATTAGGAAGGAAATCTATTTATGGTACTAGACTATGGTAAGTATCTACGGATGCCTGCTGAAAGATGATTATTAGGAAAGTAAACACCGGTACACCAAGACTAAAAATGCACACTACTGAGCCAAAAAACACTGCATATATTTCTTTAAAATCATAAAACCTGATAAAATTTGATTTATATATCTTCTCTCTCTTTTTTTTTTTTCATTTTTTCGAAGGAACAGTTGTAGCAGTAAAGTTGGTTCACAGAACAGTTTTTTACAGGTGTCACAACTCATTTTGCACTCACATAAGTGGTTATGAGCTTAACATCCCACAAAATCTCTGTTCTTTAAACTGCCCTGACTTTGTCATGCTGGCCACGACATGAAAACAATATTAAAGACTGAGTTCCCAGAATATCTTCTCATAAAGAAGCACATAGATTATAAAAGATAGCAAGTGATCATATTAAACTGACTATTACACTCGGGGAAGTGTCTCAGCAGCTAATGAAAGCTAACCTTTTCCAGCAAATACCACTGATACTTCTCCCAAGCTATATTAAACTGACTATTACACTAGGGGATGTGTTTTTCATACTCTCCACTGCCCCGTGCACTAGTGTGTGCACCGATCTCATGATGGAGGGCTCCCATGCGCAGCTTACGCTAGCGGTGAGTGGGGAGCATAAAAAAGGCTTTTGCAGATTGGATAGTCATAATGAATGCCCATCTTATCTTCCGAAAAGCAAGTATGATATATCGGGCTCGTCATTGGGTTACAAAATGGGTAAAATGAAAACACAATTCTAGATACTAAAGTCGTGCTATATATATATATATATATATATATATATATATATATACAGTGAATTTGAACTCAAGTATAGGATAGAACTAGGTGAGTCTCCACCAGAAAATAGTAGAATTGGTGGTGCTAGGCAAAATGTCAAGGTAAGGCCGCCAAGGTGAATCCTCCTTAACCCTCTCCCGCAGCAGAAAGAGCGCAATAGAGACCCACGGCTTCAGCTGCCCGCAAACGCGCCCAATCTCCGAAGCCGCAACCGCGTCAGTATCGATCCAAAGCCTCTTGGGCACCTCCAGCACCACCTCATTGCGAGCTATATCCCTCTGGGCAACCAAGCCCAGCCCTTCTGGCACGACCGCAGGTCTCATGGACGACGCCGAGGCGGAGACGACGCCCTTGTCGCAGACCCAGCTCCAGAAACGGTCGACGGGAGCCCCAGAGTCTCCGCTGGATTCCGGCGAGCCGGCAAGAGAGCGAACAGGAAGCAATGGAGGCGCCAGATGGGGTAGGAGGGCATCCTTGCTTCGCTTGTTAGTGGAGGGGAAAGAATGAGATATGGGTCGGAACCTGGCAAGGAGGCTGCCTGCGCTGGTGGGAGTGGAGAGGAGAGAAGATGCGGCGAGGGCCTGGTGCAGTGTGGAGGCCATGGTTGATTACCACCACAGGTCGGGACGTATGGTGCGCACGCGGGATAGCTTTCGAGCCTCGAAGAGCTTAAAAACACTTTTGGACCCCAGGGCGGATGAGTTTCAGCTAACGAAAAACCAAGAAACTACGGCGTTGGTGCATCCCTACTCTAGAAAAATTCTATAGCGGCCGGGCTTATGCGCCAAAGGATGATTCCTGTGCAGGGTTGGGAGAGCCATTACCTAAGGATGATTCCTACGCAGGTCGAGAGGACAATTTCTTACTTAAAGTAAGAGAGACCCTAATTATAGATGTTGATTTATTCTTATATATTTTAGTGTTATTAAGAGTCCTAGTTATAGTTGTTAATTTATTTTTATATTTCATAGTATGATTAAGAGTCGCTTTGAAGGCTTAACATGAGTAGGAAATTTGGATAAGGAGTTGTGCATAAGTCGAATTGTTCAAAACAGCTAAATTTTAGCAAGAAAATGACTTTTTGCAAGAAGTGGATATAACCAAGACTCTTACTTGATAAATGACATATAGGTTGCAGATTTTTAGTTGGAGTAGGAGTCTCGAGGAATGCTAAAAGAGGCGGGATACTTAAAGGAAGGCTTAGCTGAACTTAGAGTTGGGTTAAGACTCTTTTGGGACTATTTTGGGTATGTGTATGAGCATGTTCCTATTTGTAATAGGGTAGGGATGTGAGATTTCAAATTTATAACTAAGGTCGGGCTAGTCTTAGTAGTACTAGGTTTTTTGACCCTTTCTCTATATAAAAGGAGTGTCATGGTAAGTTAAATGTATTATTCAAGTACTAAAAAAACTCAAAATTTTGTAAAGATGTGCTTTGGCCACAGTTTCGGAGGATTGTTAGGTAGCAAACAATTTAGTTCAAATATAATAAATATCCTTTTAGTTCTAATAGGAAAAAATATTATTCCATATTAATTACTTAATTTAGAGCCATTTAAATCGTTAAATAGATCTATCATGCTTCTTACTTTTATTTTGCTTGAGCTCTTGACTCAACCAATGAAAGGGAAGTCGACGAAAAAGAGCCGGAGGCAGAGAGGATAGAGAGGAAGAGTAGGGAGCACCGGAACCACCTCCACCTTTACCACGTCCACCAAGTGGCCCAGTGACGGACTCAACAAAGCCGTGCTTGCACTCGAGGCAGACGATGTTCTTCCAGCTGGTCGACCAAGAACATGGGTGAGGAACTAGAGGAGGCCGTCACCATTTTTTTTGAGTCTCATTCCTTCTCTCTTGCCATTTTCATCTTCCTCAAAAACCCTAAGAGCTTCGCTTCCCTCTCCCCTCTAGAAGAGCTGTTTCATCTTCCATCCTCTCTAGTACAAGCATGTACATACTTCCCTACTCATTCCTCTTTCTCTCACATTTGCAAACACCTCTTTCTACTCATGTTCTTCCCACTGTCATTTTTAGGCATATGGATAACTTCTGGTTCCGATAAGTTGAGGAAACGACATGGCTAGAGATTTCACTTGATTTTTATTGTTTCCATTTTTTAACCCTTCTATGTTTTTCTTGATAAAACTATCTGATGCCAGGTTTGAAAAGTATGTGATATCAATTTAATGGTCATGTGATTTTAATTTTTTGACAAAATTACCCTTCTTCCAGCTTCTTCCTTATATTCTTCTTCTTCTTCTTCCTTCTCCCTTCTACCTTCATCCAGATTCTTAATCCCTATTTTTTTCTTATGATTCTCTTTCTTTTAGCATGAATCACTTCTTCTCCTCTCTCTTCCTCGCCATCCTCGGCTACCCCCTCCTCACCTTACCTTTGGGGGCCACCTCCTCAACTGTTGCTGACCAACCTCCTCCTTGAGACCTAGAGCTTGGCCTATTTCCGGCCCAACTTCCCCCACCTTGGACCCACCCCCACCAGAACTTGGTTGTCCTCACTAGCACCAACAACCTGCTCCTCAGCCATCGCCTCGGCTCTGTCCTCGTTATGGTTGCTACTTCCTCCTACACCATCTCCCTCTTCCTCAAGATTCACAATGTCAACTTCTCCTCCTGATCGACATCTTCAACTTGGGCGACTTCATCCCAACCCTTAACAGAAAAATGAAGCGCCTCCACCGCCGCTTTGACTCCTTCCTCTCTAGCATCCTCGACGATCACCGTGGCTCCTCCGGCCTCCACCACATGCACCATTAGGATATCCTAATACATATAGTAAATATTTACTCTATTTGTATATATAATTTACTCTCTTTGTATATAACAAAATGCGTAAATATTCATTGTCTTCTTCCTCCGCACAATTGCTACAGTAGAGCCTGTTGGAGGTGCTAGAATTGGAGCGGCTGGTATTGTTAACGGAGAATACGTAATTGGGGTTTTGGGCGGAGGTGGAGGAAGGGCAGGAGCTAGCAGAGGAGGTAGGGTTCATGCAATGGAGGGCAGTAGAGGGCAACAGAGCTCACGGGGTGTGTGGTGAAGACGAGGGACGGCCACCGGGTATGTTTGCTAGGTAGAAGAATAAGGACTTGCATGTGCAGATATATGAGCTTGAGAAGAAGAATAAAGAGTGCTACAAGGCGATAGCCTGGCGGGAGGTGGAGAAGCGGGCAGTGGTGCCACTAGGTGAGTGGCTAAAGCGGGAGAACATTCTAATTTGGGCTCAATTTTGAAAAGAATATAGCTATATATACCCAATAAAACTCATGAGAAAATTGATTTCTTATTTGTTTCCTTCAGTAACCCCATTCACCCCAAAAATTTTACTCCTCAATTTACCAAGAATAACAAGGATGACTTCCTCTTCTCCAGCACCGGCGTGCCAATGGTGAGCATCCCATCTCAGCTTCATCTCTCTTCTCTCCCTACTCAGCTTCAGCTTTTCCTACCCTCCACAACTAGTAAAGAGGGCATTGGCAAGTAGGCGGAAGCAAAAGCATGAGGCCATCAGTTGTACCGGATGTAGATGTTGTACTCCACAATGGTGTTGTTGGTGGTGGGATCGACCATATGCGTTTGATCTCTTGCGTACCCACGAGCCCACTGGAAGGGCAAGCTGCTACCTATCAGCGGCATCTCCCGTACCTGTGATAAGACCCTATTCCTCCTACGTAGAAGGCAAAGTTCATGCACGCACATCAGTTGCCCAACATCCTGCTGAGATGCAAGACATACAACCCCTGAGTTCTCCATGAGCTATGAATTTAGGTTCAGCCTAGAGGTCTGCAGGTCGTTGAATCTAGCTGAACCAAAAATTGTTTTCATTGGTGATTGATCAACTATAATAATCACACCGGACAACATGACTTTATTATATAAGTTAGCAACTATGTATATCTCATGTTGAACTGTTTCTGGTCACCAGGACTGGTCTAACTCTGCCGGAAGAGCATGAGTTAGCAAAAGCAAAGCAGCAGAGGCATAGAGCGCGACATAGTAGGTCGCAACTTTTTTGGCAGCCAAAAAGGTTGCGACCGATGGCACCCGGCTGAGGATGGGTGGCAACGACAGGTAGCCTCCATCATGGCGGGAGAGGAGGAACGTTTGAGGTTCGGATGTTGGCCGGAGGGTGGAGATTGCGGCGAGAACCCAGTCCGAGTCCCGGAATCCGTATAGTGCACGGTCGACTCGGTCCGCTCAGGCAACCGAGCACAAAAATCGAGGCGGTGCAGGAGATTCGGAGGCTAATGAAGACGTCTTCCAGGCACCGACGCCAGTTCTCAGGAGCCATTGAGCTGACCGGATTCTCAATCTCGCCGTCAAAGATGAAAGGTCGGATTTTTTTTAGTGACTAAAAATTTATTATAGTTAGACGGGGATGAGAGATGTGATTTCCATTTTGATAAAAAGAATAAAAATTAAAAATAAAGCTATTAATATAACAGGGAGGGAGGGAGTATATTGATAAATGACTACATATGAGATACACCACCCCAATCAATAAAGCGCTCCGCATCCAATTTATGGAGTAGCTAACAACACAAGGTTTCATCTCCATGAAAGAATATGACGAACACAAGTACGTAAAACTAAAGGTGAACATGATCGTATTCCATAGTTACTATGGTGTGACAATATACTTGTCAAACAGGTACATCTCTATTTCTTGTGTATCTCTCTTAGAAGGCTTGTTTCACCAGGTTAGAGAGTATCTAGCCATGTTTTTATCGATGTATGTTACATTGTAATTGTTCTTTGTTAATTGAATTAATGAGCTAAGTTAGCCAAATAATTTTTCGTAGTTGTGCATTTTCGAGAGAATGTTGAAAGAGTCAAAATGCTGTGCATAGAAAAATCTTTAACAAAAAGGGTCCTTATTCAATATTAGTAGAGCTGGACTTCTCCAACACCAAGCCGTTCTTTCTTGTCTTGAGAAAATTGGCATACCAGTGAGCTGAAAGTTTGGGTTCTCTAGTGAAGTTGTTGCTTGAAAAGTCCACATGATACAAGCCATAGCGCGTGAGGTGGCCTGTCAACAATTCAAACACATCCAAGAAGGACCACACAAAGTATCCCCTTGCATTTGATCCATCCCTGCAGAGAACAAAAATGTTTGAATATATTATTATTGTGCGTTTAGTTCATACAGATCATACTACACTACAAGTATAATGAGGCTCCTTTGTCACATTGTTGGAGTATGAATAAATCAACAACTCATTTCCTAATAGCTAAATTTATGGGGAAACAACTTGTGTATCTTATATATGTGACCTCAGATTACACAGTGGACGGACACTTGGGTGTCATATTCCCCTCGCTTGAGATGAATGAAAAAGTAATCTCATCTCATGGGTCAGGGTGTGCAAGTAGGATACTGGAGTATGTTCAACATTGCTCTTTAAGGTGATGTATATGAGTTTTTGTTAATATATACTCCCCCATCCCATATTAATAGTAACATTAAAAAAAATAATTTTTATTAAATGCTGAAACCCACATGGCCACATCTAGGAGAATGAAAAATGAATTTATGATACTCTTTTTTAAGTATGTAATTATTTAAATTTAACAAAATAAAGCTATTAATATTAAACATTTTTTTTTGCGAAATAGAGCTATTAATTTAGGATGGAGGGAGTATATACCTGATAGCACTTAGTGTCGCATTTATATAGCCTTTGATGTAGTCAACTCTTGCAGTGTCATTGAGTGTTTCATTGAAAGGCAATCCAAGTCCTGTCATTTTAATTAGGGGCGTGTAAATGACGGCAATACGTAGGAGCAACAAATAATATTCCCTCCATCCTAAAATAATCCTCTTATTTATTTTTTTCAAAATTAGTTTTTTTGAAAAATCAAATATGACACTTATTTTAGGACTGAGGGAGTATGTGAGTTAATATCATTTTGGCTCTTTAGGACATACCATTCTCTTGAACATACACTGGAGGATTACCGTAAGCATCCTTCAAGTACAACAGCAACTTCCGTAGGCCCCAAGGAGTGTTGGGTAACTCTGATAGACCAGGCACAACCTGATCACAACACTCTAATCAGCAACTTCATACCATTTTCATTTCCGATGCTTAACACTACACATTTGCAAATTTAGACCCCCCCAATTATATGTCGCGTACCTGACCTCCTGGTTCTTCATCTTTTGAAACTGCAGGTTTTTTCAACATTCATTTCGTCAAACAGATTTGAGAGAGAGAGAGAGAGAGAGAGAGAGAGAGACTACTGACACGTGAACTTTGCAAAAATGTCGAGATTGAACTCCCTCACGGCAATCTCCGAATCATTGGAGCTATCTTTCACATAGGTGGTGGTATAATGGTTCAGACCAATGAAGTCAAATGAACCCTTCAGTTGCCTAGATTGGCTTGTAGTAAAAGATGGGATCCTCGGGCCAGCGTTCTTCTTCATGATCTTAGGGTAGTCTCCATGCACGAGCGGATGAAGCAGCCTGCATTGGAACATTTCATGATATGCAATTATCACTGCACATCTATGGACAACGTACTGAGTCTTCACGCAATGCAATATACCCGCGCAGTACAAGCACTGCGGTCAAACTTACCACCCAACGTAGAAATCTAAGCTTCGTTGAGTTGCTGCAACATCTGAGGTTGAGTTTGTTAAAGGCTCAAACCAGATAGTATAGAAGTTCAACCCCACCTTCCCATTTTGCTTGGCCTAAATAGGGCAGCATTGCTGATCTGTTAGTAGAGTGCTGCTTTGTTATGCTCATCTTATCGTTCTTATTTGAGGTTCTATTAAACATTTGCACATTTTTCCACACACCTTCGTTATACAATTATAGTTTTAAAGAAAACCACTCATAGGGTATTATTACCAAAGGAGAGCAGCTAATTTTGTCATGGAAAAAGCTAGCCATGCAGCTCTGGCTAGACATGCTCTTTTATCATTAACCATCATATGGCTTACATTTTTAGCCATGAAATTATTGAACTATGAAGTAAATATATTGATAATCTGTAATTCCTAGCTAACAGCTCAAGCGATTGAAAAACAATAATTACTTAACATGGTAAAAGTCTCAGAGGTCCTGGCTTAAGATCTAGGTGGAGGCTAGAAACAATGGTAATTAGTAAGGTTGCCTTTTCATTTATATCTAAGCGGCCATTTTATCAGCCAAGACAAAGAGTAGGATAGACTGGATGGTAAAGTATAAAAAGCATTTTCATCAGGTACTAAGCCAAAGACTTACTCACTTTGTACTTTTTGTTGTATAGTTTGTATATTGAAGCATGAGCCAACAAAGCATGGTGACCCACAATGTAGGGCTCCACGGGCGAGTTCCCAGCAAGACAATCGATGCCAAAAGGGTAAGAGCATCGGGCAGGTGGTATTATACCGGAATCATAGCCCCCTATGGCAAACGCATTGGGTTCATTTAAGGTGGTCCAGAACTTGACTCTGTCACCGAATTCCCTGAAGCAGGTGTCTGCAAAGGCTGTTAAGTCCCCCCTGATCATGCAAAACAATTTGATAAATTAAATTAAAGCATAACGTTCTTGCTTCATCATTCTTTAAAGCAGTTGTTCCAGGTAAAGTTAAATAGAACATACACCATTTTGTGGCTGAGCCATCCTTTGTACTCGTCTTCAAGAATTTGAGGATAGTCCACATGGAAAAGAGTCACATGTGGCTCAATTCCTGGCAGCATTCAAGAGGGACGACCAAAATCAATCCTTAGACGTGATGCACCATATACTTGGCTAAGTTATGACAAAACGCACCATGAGTGATCAACTCATTGATGAGATTGTTGTAATACTTGAGGCCTTCCTCATTAATCTTTCCTCTTCCCTCTTGAACATAGATGGATATATAAGCCAAAGTGATCAAGATATGATTGTTTATAGATGTAAACTAAAGTTATTTTAGAATATAGTGTGATGATAGACGTAAATCTAAAGCTATTTTAGAAAAAGTATGGTGGTGATAATTTATACTTGGAAGAAGCCTTGACCATGAAATGGAGAACCTGTAGACATCCAGGCCCGTATCAGCCATCAGCTTCACGTCCTCCTGTTCAAGGCTCAAATGTTTAAACAACGAGGTAAAGTTTCAATCTCTTATAACAAGAATAATTCTGCACCAAGAAACATGTTTCTCCCCTAAACATCTTATTAAACTCTTATAAAGCCCAGAACTTGTCATAAACTAGAGGAGTGGGTACTCTCCTGCAAGGCCGCTACTGAAGGTCAAACTGTCCATATAGTACTGGCGAGTAAATTTTCAAAGAGGGCAGGTTTAAGCATACTTTAAAAACTTCTTTTTGACTCTAAAAACTCCGGTAGTCTGATTTACTCCTTATCTTTTTCATTCAAACACCACGGTCACTCAAAAGTAACATATGTCCATGATTGACTCCAAATGTGAATCTATCTAATTTATGATTCTTTTTTTTTTCTATAATTTATATAATATAATAATATAATAGAGCAATTGACCAAACTAGACTCCTAATTTGGTCATATAGTACCCTTGTTGTGACTTACTTTTCACTATTTATTAAAATAGAATTCAAAAGACATGAAAAGACAAGGTTACCCTTTTTATTTATAAACCTTCATCGACCTCTAGCTGGAAACACAACTACAGGAAAAAAAACTTTAGTCTAGTCTCCTCTTTTGTGTTCCCTCTACCTCCCCATTGTATCCTCCTCCTTGACGACATCTTTATCCCCTGCAACATTGTCTTCCTCAACATCCTCCTCCTCTTCCCTGACCCTCTTCTGTTCTATCTAACTTTACGCATTAGACATAATTTAGAATTTTATAGTCATTTCTAGTTCTCCTCTTCGTAATCTTGGTGTCCAATGGGTTGCCTCCTAACTAGTTTGAAAATTAAGTGGCTACTACATTGTAACTTCATGATTGTAGAAAGTAGAAAGAAAAAAATTGGAAATCAACAATAGTAAACTTGAAACTAGTTCGAAGCCATTTAAAAACCTCAATTTTTTATTTATAAGTTCTAATGTAAAAAAATGAACCCGCAATCATGATCAACAACGTAAAAAGAAGAATGAGTTTTATTTTACTTGATTTGAGTGTAAACTAAAAAATTGAAAAATTGAATTGGCAAAACTCCATTGCCCGTAAAGCTACAAAACTCTACTTCCTCCTCAACCCCCCACTCCCTCCTCAAGTGCATCATCTTTCTTATTTTCTTCCTTCTCTTTTGCCTCCTTTTCCGCCTCCTCCTTCCCTTCACAAAAACTGGAAAATAAGGAAAAAAAATATTTTTAAAATTTTCTACTATTCAAATTTTAGTTTTTTAGTTTTGAGTTTTCTAATTTTTTTATTTTTGTAAGAGGGAAGAGGAGGACGGGGATGAGGAGGTGAAAAGAGGCATATAATAAGGAAGAGAAAGCACTTGAGGAGGGAGAGGGGGGTCGAGGAGGAGGGGAGGTGGAAGAGTTTTGCAGTTTTAGTTTTATAGTTTTCCAATTTTTTAATTTTTCATATCAGAATCAATTAAAAATAAAACTCATTTTTATTTTTAAATAGCTGATAATGTTTGTAGATTTATTTTTTAATATTGAAGCTTATAAGTAAAAAAAATAAGATTTTTAAATGGCTTCGAACCATTCTAGTTTATTGTCATATGTTTCCACTTTTCCTATTTATGCAATTGGGAAATTGAAATGTAATAGCCACTTAATCTTTAAACTAGTAAGGAGGTAACTCATTGGATCACTAAGATTAAGAGGAGTAGATATGGCTATGAAATCCTAAACTAAGCCTAACGTGTAAAATTAGATAGACGAGGAGAGGGCCATGGTGGAGGAGGATTCCGCCAAGGAGAATGCCGGTAGAGAGGATGTTGCCACCTAGAAGGACAATGCTGCAGGTTAGGGAGGTAAAGGCGACATAGAGGAGAAGACTGAGCCATAGTTTTTTCCTCTAGGTTTGTTTTCACTAGAGGTTAATGAAGGTTTATAAGTGAGAAGGTAGACTTGTCTTTTCATGTCCTCTCAAGTTCATTTAGATAAAAAGTATAAAGTAGGTTACAAAATGGGTATACTTCTATATTAGGAATCTAGTTTGGTCAATTGCTCAATAAAATAATGTTCAATTGTATTAGTGCATATTGAGTCATGTATATATAGTGTTGTCTTATTTGGTAATTAAAACAATGTCAAATTGATGTGCAATTCGATGCAAGATCACATAGTAAAGATGAAGCATATTGGAAGACTCAATAGGTGTTTTGACATGTAAAATATGCACATGCACATCATACATACACACACACTTAAGAATGACATGGTTAATTATATGAGAGTGTAGGAAAAAATGAGTGGAAAAAGGGTAATAAATTGTATAAGTATATACAATTTTCATCTGCAAGTGATTGAGGTCGAAACGAGATTAATCGGGAAAGAATTGTATTTTTTGGTACTGTAGTTGCACTAAGTAGGTAATGTTCACCGATTGATTGGGTACTGTAGCAATCAATCATTTCAAATTTGGGAATTGAGTACTTTAGCAATTATAACAACGATCAATCGGTTACTATAGCAATCGATCAGACAGATGTGTAGTTTTCTCAAATAGGTCATTCCTAATAGAATTTGATTCATATTGAAGGTCTAACACCAAAACCGATATTGTGCTCTATATAAGGGATGTTTTGGATGTGGGAAAAAAAAGAGATGAAGACTTACAAAGAGTAGTGAAGACCTTGAATGATTTCTCTATTGATTTGGGAGATAAAAGAGCTTCCATGATTATTGTACTTTGAGATAATAATATTTAGCCATTAGAATCTTATAAGTTTCATGAATAGTTTGTGAAGAAACTTTGTACATACACATATTCACTTTCACTTGAAGGAGAAAGTGGTGAAGAAAAAAGAGTTTTGAGATTGGAATTTTAATTCATTCTCATTATAGAGTTGCTGAAAAGATTAAGGATCATCTAAGCTAAAGGAGTTGTTGTGAAGATCAAGATCTTTTGAAAATGGAGCCGATTAAGAAGAACTATGATTGAGAGTTTTCATGATGCAAAGAAGGATGTGCTAATGAAGAAGAAGAAGACGTAGATCAAGCTCAAAAGAAAAAAATACCAAGAAAGACTTTAGTGGCCAACAATCCTCTAGAGAAGGACTTTTAGTTTTGAGTAAAGGTTAGTAGTCTTGAATCTTGTAAGTTCTACATCTTCATAATGTATAGTTTGATCAGCCAGTTTGGTTTTTCTATGTTAGGTTTCCAAGTAAAAAAATCCTGATGTGATTTTTGTGTGTTTTGCTTCCACGTGATTTTAGAATTTATATTCCTGCAAGTTCTCTTGGTATGAGGTTTAGTGTTATTAGTATCAAATAGATATACCAATTATGACCTTCTAGAAGTCATATATTATCTTGTTTCTTCTTGTGCTTTCTTTATCTCCCTCGTTAGCATAAGAAACCTCATACCAAGAGAACTAACTACCAAATGCATGCCATCTAACTCAAATTATTTATAATTTTTTTTATATATTTTAAAGAAAATGCCAACCACATTTGTTCGAAGAGTCTTTGTCAACATATGCTTCATGCTTGGTAATATTAAAATTGCAACAATAACTTCATTCTTAATAAGGTTTAATATATGGAGAAATCTAACCAGTCAACAGATGCTTCATGCTTGGCAATATTAGGTGTCGTTTGGCAACATATTTGAAGGTGAAGAAAATAACATTTTGCTTCAAATGACTGAGACATTAATTCGCCTCAAAATTTGTGAGGGGCCATCATGATGATTTGTAACCCATTTGTGTAGAAAGGTCCTCTTAACGAGCTTTTCCACAAATAAACTTTAAGAATATTTTTAACACGTTTAGATTTTGATGTCATTTATTTAGAATTTGTAGGAAAATGATTAATGTGAGTTACCAAACAAGAACTATTTACCAATATTTATTGAAAAAAAGTAATTTGACTTGAAGTATGACATCCAAACAAGATTTAGGGAAAAGTTGGCACAAATGGGCCACAAATGAAGGGGAAAGTGGTTGCCAAACAATACCTTAAATTGCAATAATAACTTCCTTCATTCTTCACAAGGTTTAATATATGGAAAAATCTAACAAGCATTGCATATTCAATTTGACTAGCCCTCTGGCCATCTGATCATGACCAAGGCCATGCTTTGATGACATGGGGTTAACCAATGCTAAAGCTATATCGTGGGCTAGATCACCTTTTAATATATAAATTTATCTTTTCACTTTCAAAACTAGGGCTGAGTTGAAAAGCCGGACCCAACCCGATTTGGATGGAACCAACCCGAATTGACCTGGGTTGGGTAAAAAAAAGGGTAAATCTCATGTCGAATTTAGCATGTGAGAAACCCAAGAACCAACTCAACCTAAGTTCTGAATTAACTTACAAAATCATATTTAACCTGAGTTATATTAATTTTTGTAATTTGTTATAGATAAAACCGACCCAATATAGTGTCGGTTTGGTTTAATTATTGGAACCGACCCGACCCAAGATAAAATCTCTATTCTTATTTCAGTTCTCGAGTTTTTCAATGCCTATATTGGGTTAGGTATGGTCTAAGAAATTTGGTTCATATCTCTGGTTGGGTTCAAGGAACTTGGTTCTTATATTAGATCAAGTTCTGCAGAACCCGACCGAAATACAACCCTATTCAAAACAAATCACATGTTCATATGTACCACATCTCATCTACGAAAAGATATAAATATAAGAGATGCACAACGCTTAGCCCTACAACTTCTTGTGCATGTAAGGTTGTGTACCCTTCCTTTCAAGGGCTATGACAATAATGTGCTATGGGGTAGAGGTGGCAAGGGCTAGGCCCGGCCCTGCCCTTTGAGGGCAGGCCAGGCCTAGGACCTTTGGATGTTGGCATGAGGGCCAAGCCGGCCCTTGGGCCCAGCTAAAAATTTTTATTTAATTTTTTATAATTGGCTTATAATGTCAGATGGGTCAAGCCCATTAGGCCTCATGAGCCATGCCCATAAAGTTAGGCCAATAGGCAAATAGATTGACTTATTGATCAGGCTTGGGTTCGACCCTTTGTTACCTCTACGCGGGGAGAAGGGGGGGGGTTCTATCTTTGGTATTTAGGCCCGGCTTTTGCCACCTCTATATAGGTTCTATATTTGTATGTGGCTTGTTGCTTCATGTTGACTGTAATATGCTCTTGTGAGCGAGGATATTCGTCTCGTCAATATGAAAAAAAAAAGGCACCGTCTCAGCTCGTGAGCTCGGCTAAACAAGGCATAAAAACTTTGTACTGACCTAATGCCTTTTGCTCAAACCTTACATGCCACTTCCATGGGCTTCACAGCTAGGGATATATACTAACGAGTGTCTTCATTCATTAATTGTGCTTGTAATGTTGTGTTCCATTCCTTTAATTTCCATGGTCTCGACAAGCATAGGCAGGGACAAAGCTACGTAGTAAGGTTGGGGACCATGCCCCGACCCCCTTGCCCTTTCGCTTCAGATCCTCTATGATGCTCTCCCACTCAGGGAAGGGCCAATTAAAGCAATCCACTTAGGAAAATTTGTGAGAATTTGGCCCAAATTTTCATGCGTTATTCTAGGTGGCATACTTCAATTGGCCCATTCCACCAATATGATGGGAGTACTTCACAGCTCCCAGCTTTTCTAAAAAAATTCTACATACCCTCCTCTTATTGGCTATGTAGGTGGGCATTAAATTAAATGAGATAAAAAAAAGATACAAATTAGAAAAAGAGAGAATTTAAGGAAAAATCTTACTTGTCATGATAAAAAAATAAATAAAATAAAGAAGTTTGGCTATTGCTTTTGAATTTTGATTGGTAAGAAGACTAAGGTGACCAATCGCCTTATAAAGTTAGAATAATTACACATTCTTCAAAAGTTGAATAATTACAATGAAAGGAATTAAACTAAGGTGACAAGTCTCCCCTTATGAATGGAAGTAGGTGGATTTGTAGCATAATGAAATAAAAGGCTAGCACAGTTATAAATCAACTTAATTAAAACTTTATAAGGTATTATAAACAGAATGTAACCAAAATTTTTAATCCATATGTTTTAAGTATCAATATATATAGTGCTTTAAATTATAGTTTTATTTTTATTTTTTTACATAACAATTTTTTATTTATTTCTTGGCCACTCGGAGATGTAATCCTAGTTTCGCCCCTCCAACAGATGTTCTTACTTCTGTAACTTACTTCGGTATGTGGCTTATTGTTTCATGTTATTGTGAGCTACGAGATTAGGCACCGGCTTAGCTCGTCAATTATCTCAGCCACAGTAAACAAGGCATAAAATTTTTGGCTTGCAGAAATATATAAATGTGGCCTGGCCTAACACTTAGTTAATATTTTTTTTACTTGTATGGATTTGGCATACACACCTTATACTTGTGGTATTGATTTGCTGCAAAGTCCCCGTTGCTCTTATCCAATGCTTTCCCTGTCTCAGTTCACAGACCATCTATCTTACCCATCCAAGTGCAGAATATGTATAAAATAAAGAAAAGTACATAACAGATTGAAGAGGGAAAAGACAAAAAATTTAAAGACCTGCATGAGTGAAGCTATCCCATGTGCTTGGGCTTCTTCCCCCCTCCGCCACCGCCCCCTCCGCCTGCAATTCTTTCAGCTTTACTTCACATACTTTTGCTTATTTTGTTGAGGAGAACTGTGACAGCTCTTTTTGGGCCATATATAGAATACCTGATAAGCAGATGTTCCAGCGCCGAAGAGGAAGTAGGGTGGAAAGTCGTCCCTGCTGAAGTTTGCCTCATCTTGGGCCAATCCCACCTCTCCCAATAAGATCAACACCAAAGCAGCAGCTGCCCACTTCATCTTTCCCTTGATTCAATTCAGACTGCACATTATACACACACAAAAAAGGTTCAGGCTGCAGACAGGGATGAACTAAATAGATGATGTAGCCATGTAGGGACCCAGAAATCTCCTCTGCACCCCCGTTTCCTATTCACCCCAAAAACTACGGGCATGCATTATGTCTAATTTCCCCCACCCCCTTTGTCCAGACCGGATCTTCCCTTCTCCTTCAGTTCGTAGTAAATGTTGATCCACCAATCTGAGGACGGCAAAGACAGAAGTAGTTGGTGTTTGAGGGGTGAAAAACAAGAAGCAGAGAAGATGGGAGGTTAAGAGGACAATGAGAATTCTATCTATAATCCAAGCCTTTGGAGATCTGTGTGACTTGTGCTCACCGTTTGATTCAGACACTTGCATATGCAAGATTGAGGATGGAGGCAAGACAAGAGAGGTGTACGTCTGGGTCAGTGGGTGGCCTCATAAAGACGAAACAGAACACATAGAGTGTCGTGACAAAGTGAGTACGTGTGGACGCAACCCACGTGATGCGGAGGGGGACAGTTGTATTGGTTTTCAGTTAGAGGTGGGTGGGATACGGATTTTTCCCACTCTCACCACGTATATATTTTCTCACGTGAAGGGCACTTGGCGAATTAAACAATTTTGTTGAAGGACGCTCGTCTCATCGTTCTAACATAAACAAAAATTTATTTAAATAATAATTTTTTAAAAATATTTACTAAATTAATTTATTTAAAAATATATTTTTTAAAGTGATATTAGCTTTTGTTATGATGACGCTTATATGACTTTTTTATTTTTTATTTTTATTTTATTATTTAAAAAAATATAATTAATAGTAAAATTTAATTTTATTATTTTAAAAGACAAAATTAATAACAAAATTTGAAAAGATAAAATCTGATTTCGTCCACAAAATTATTTGATTGATATCTCCTCTTGCTCTGCTCTTCTTTCTCCTCTCCCCTTTATCTCTCCTCTCTCATCACTCTCTCTATTCTCTCTCTCTTATCTCTCTCACTACTCTCTCTTTCTCTCTCTCCTCTGTCTCTCTCTATTCACACTCTCTCTCCTATTTCTCTCTCTATTCAGTCTATTTTCTCTCTCTATTCACTCTCTCACACATCTCTCTATTCACTCTCTCACTTTTATTTTTCTTCTCTCTCTCCTCTTTCTCTCTCTACCTAGCCTATAAGGAGAGATAGCCAAAAGAGAGAAGAGAGAGGAAAGAGATGAGAGATGAGAGATGAGAGAGAGGGTGAAGAGAGAAGAGAGGTGAGAGAAGAGATAGAAAGAGGAGAGAGAGTGATGAGAGAGAGAGGAGAAGAGTGATGAGAGAGGAGAGAGAGAGAGAAAAGATGAGAGATGAGAGTGTGATAACCTGTGTTCTAATTACGCTTAACTCAAGATGGTTAGGGGTAATTATGTAATTTTAGGGGGTTTTAAGAGATAAAATTCCATAATTGATTAGAGCTCGAAGTAACGAGCGTAACGAATAAAAAAACACATGAATCGGAGGTCGGGAATGAAAGTTATAACCTCGGGAAACGTGCCACATGGGCGGAACCTACTTTAAAAGTGCAAGATAACCTACCTTGTGGGGTCTAGTTTTGAAGGGCTCGTCGATGCAAGTCCATCGGTACCAAGATCGTACAACTCCAACTTCGGGATAAAAAGTTATCACAGTTTGAAGTTAGAATTGTATTTGAATGAAATAATAATAAAATATTCAAGAAAGGACGAAATAGCTGATGTCATCAGCCGAGTCGAGCCGAGCTATGCGCGTGCTGCGCGGCGGTGCATGATCGCGGCCGTCCGCGTGATGCGGGTCCCATGCGATTGCGCGGCTGACCATGCGACGCGCGCGGGATGCGCAGCGTGTTCGCGCTCGCCGCGCACGACGCGAAGTGGCACACGTGACGTGCGTGCCACGTGCGCCGACCTTGATTTCGGTCCATTCAGCGCTTGCTATGTGGTGCGAGCACGTGCGCGCGCATTCCATTCTCCTCTGTCCGCTCGCATGCTATTCTACTATAAATACATTTGTGTTCAGTATTCCGGAGGAGTTTCTGGAGTCATTCTGCGTCTGTTTTCTTTCGTTCAAAATGCGTTCTTAGCTAAATCGAGAGTGTTCTATGCAATGGAAGCGTCAATTCTTCAAGTTAGCAACCCTATATAGGGGAAACATCCCGGGCTAAGGGGAGGTTCTGTCCACCGCCTACTGGCGCGAAAAGGGTAAAATATCTCCGGGTAAGGGCAAATTCTCCCACGTTTTCTCATCTTCCGTTCTTTATTTCTTACTCATTTTAAGTCCGATTCGAGTCGTTTAAGAGGCATTCCTAGCTAATTCGAGGGTGATCAACGCAATGGAAGCATTCATTTCTCGAGTTAGCAATGCTATATAAGGGAAACGTCCCAGGGTTAAGGGGAGGTTCTGCCCACTGCCTACTGGCATGGGAAGGGAAAAGTTTCTCCAGACAAGGGGAGGTTCTGTCCGCTGCCTACGGGCGCTGTGAGGGTAAAGTGTCTCTGGGTAAGAGGAGGTTCTATCTTCCATCTACGGGCGTAGGAAGGGTAAAGTATTCTGAAGTTACAGGAGGTTCTGGCCGCAGTCTCCAGATAAGAAAGGGCGGACACTATGAGGAAACGAGCAACTTCGAACATTGCCACTTCCAGAATTTGAGGGGAGTATGCTTTCCTGAGTTTAATATGCTTTATATGACTGCACATCTTAATTAGTATACTAATTAAGATGTATTATTTGGTATGATGTGATACATGCTGATATGTTTCTATTTAATCTACTTTGATTTATTCTGTTGTGATCTGAAATGCTCTTTGCTATGACTTGACATACTCTGATCTGATATGACCAGTATGGTCGGATAAAATCCGATATGATCTGATATGATCCAACAGGCTCTGTAGTGTGTTCTGCTCCGCTCTATGATAGAGTGGGATGTGTGTTTTGTTAGTATTCTTCTCACCTACGAGAGATATGCATTTTCTGATTTATTGGCTTCCATTTAACTCTGATGATTGATAAGATTTTCGTTAGATTCCGAATGAATCATTTAGATATAACGTATAAGTATTTAATCGTATATGATTTTCTGATGTTTGGTAAATGTATTAGCCATTAGGCAGAACTACGTTTGGATCCGATCGTATTGGAATAACATCAGAGATGGTATCCAATATGTATGTAGGCAACCAACGATAAAATAACGTTGGCTCGATCCAGATTAATTATAAAATAAGGTTTGTTCTGATCTACGAACAATAGAACATTAAAGCTCCGCAGTGTGCAGATGAATGTTACGACTCTTGCACTCAGAGTCTGCAGCTCCTGGTCAGTCAGTTTTAATTTTTTTGCTTATTTTATACACTCCGATTCTGTCTTCTGATCTAACCCCTGGTCCGGATCGGGTGGTATGGGTCGGGGCGTTACAGAGAGAGAGAAGAGGAGGGAGAGGACAAATCAATTAAATGATTTCGTTCTTCAAAATGACAAAATCATAAAAAAATTTATAAAAAGCCAAGCAGACATTAGCGCTTGCATGGCAAAAACCAACACCACTTTAGAAAATATTTTCCAAAGCAGGTTGATTTGCTAAATATTTTTTTAAATTATTATTTAAATAATTTTTCCTAACATAAAAGTGAAAATTTTCTCTTAGCTATATACATAATGACCCATTGGATGATGAGAACTTCAAACTATTGCACATAGGGATACAAAACTCGCTTATTTTTCTGTGTTATTCTTCCTTTAAGTCCTTTTAAGTTAATTTTTTTTATTAAATTAGCTAAAGAATAAAGGGATTCTCTTGGTCTTAAGAGAATGGATACCTCAAAGAGGTTATTTTGATCTTCCCTATTTATAATTGAAATAAAGAAAATATCATGCTTAATATTGGGTGATTAGCAATATCATTGAGGCTCAACCACTAAAGGTGAGTAGTTCTTAATTTATACTTTAATTATTATTAATCTTGATTGTTTTTAAATTGACCTACTACTTATATGCATGTTCTTACTTTAAATACATGTGAATTGATTGTGAGGGACATAAAGGTTTAATTTTTTCACATCCACATGCATAGATTACTACCAGGCTTCCGCTGTTGGCACCCAACAATGGTATCAAAGAGCTCTAGTTCATGGATTCGGTGCTAAAAATTATCTTTTTTGCCCATTGTTGCCTCTAGGTAGGCTGGGCTATGGTTTGATTTATCTCCCTCATCATGATAGAATTTATGTTTAAATAGAATTTTTAGTTACTATCAAAAGTAGGTCTCTACCAAATTTGGGTGTGATATGATCTTGGGAAGCATACCCAAATCCGACTCAATTTTTTTAGCATTTTCTTGGGTTCTTTATGACCTAATGGGCTGGAAATAACTTTTATTGGGTGATTTGAGATTGTAGAATTATTCTATAATTAGATTTTTTCCTAAAAGGGACTTATTTTTGTAAAAATTTGATTTCAAGAGCATTATAGTAAATTTACCATATTGGATTCAATTTTTTGAGGCTTGTCATTTACTATTCAGAAGTGTTTGCATGCCTACTCTCATGTTTATGGAGTAATTGATGCATAAAATAAATTGCTTAATTATTGTATGTAATTTTTTGTGCTTAACTAGCCTAAGGGCAGTTTAATAACTTCTCATACTTCACACTTTTGATTTCTTAACAGAGGTATACATTATCATTATCTGCAAAGTTTACTCTCTTTTATTGCTTGTTTAGCATAGTAAGTATATATATTGCTTATGATTGATTTGTGTAAATTATTGCTATAGATAACCCTATATAAGGGTAAAATAGTAACTTTACTATGTTTACACACACAGTAAGATTATTGTTGAGCGTGAATTTGCTTGCTTATGAGATTAATTAGAGTCCTACTCTTTATATTCATTTGAATTAGTGAATAATATTATTTATTTGCTTATTTATTGCCTTATTTAAATATATAATTATAAACATATTTTCTTATTGTGTCACGACATCCCCTATGGTTACTAGTGAGTTGAGCAAAACTGAAAAGCTCAACTCCACCAACTATCTCACTTGGAGAAGGAGGATCAGACACATCATTTTCCCAATAACCTAGCCCATTTCTTGGACCAGTATGTAGACTTGCCTACAGACTCCACCACTCAGGCTTAGATAAGGGCTTTTGAAAAGTTTAAGGAGTAGGATGTCAAGGCGATGACTATCATCCTTACCTTTATAGAGCCTAACATTGAAATGTTATTTGAAAAGCATAATACTGCCAAAGAAATGATAGAGGCAGTAGCCAGGCGATATGAAGAACACGTAGAAGCTCACATCAGAATGTTACAAACCTTTTATTAGAACAGTCGCATGAAGAAAAAAGATAATGTGCTTGAGCCCATTAACTCCATGTTCATCATTGCAAGTAATTTGGAGATTTTTGAGAACCCCATAAACGAGGGGATCCAAATTTCTACTGTTCTAAATAGCCTCCCTAAGTCTTGGGAGAGTATGGTTGTTGCATTGAATATTTCTGATAAGAAACTCACACTAGTTGACTTTACTACCAAACTTGGCTTGGAGCAGGAAAGGAGGAACTATGTGAGTGCTCTGGGTCTATCTACCAACCTTGTCAGGCATGGTGGCTCTAAGGGGGGAGGAGGTGGTGGTCAAGGTTAAAGAAAGAAAAACTTCAAGAGAAGGTGTAAGAACCCCAAGGTGGCGTACAACAAATCTAAGAGGGCTTATTTTAAATGTGGCTAGATGAGCCACTTTAAGAACAACTGCCCTAATGGGGATCAAGGTGCTAGAAGTAAGGCAAATTAGAAAGGGATTTGCATGATCTCATAGGCTATGATTGCTAACTCTAATGGGAAGAGGTGGTGGCTGGATTTTGCAACCACTAAGCATGTGGCTATAATTAAAGGTGACAGGATGATTGATCTGTCTCCAAGGCAGCACAAGATCTACATGGGGAACAATATTTTTTGTGATGTGACTGCTACAAGCACCTACATGATCCTTCTTCTTAGGGGATGAGCTTGGTGTTGATAGATGTCCTCTTTGCCCCTACCAGCAGGAGGAACCTCATCTCAATTCCCCTCCTTACTAGCAAGGGGTTTGAGACTAGGTTCAAGGGGTTAAAGGCAATTATTGATAAGAATAATAAGATTCTATTTATTTTATTTTTTTGTGATGGTTTATTTAAGTTGGATGTAGCTGACTCTTCTATAAATGTAATAGCTAAGGTTGATTATGTGGTATGTTTGTCTAATGTTAATTCTTTGATGTGACACTTAAGGCTTTGTCATGTGCATGTTAACAAATTATATAGAATGTCTAACATTGAACTCCTTCATAAGTTATCTAGAGATATGCATGTGTGTGAAGACTACTTGGCAAAAAAAATGAGTAAGTAGCCCTTCCAAAAAGGTAAGCGTGCTATAGATTTTTTAGAAGTCATTCACTCAAACATATGTGGGTCTATGAATGTACAAAGAGAGGGATGGTGTACTTTATTACATTCATAGATGGATGCTCTAGGTTTTGTTATATGTACCTCCTAAAGAGGAAGTCTAAAGCCTTTGAGAAATTCAAAAGGCTGAAGTAGAGACTCAATTAGGTCGGTTAATTAAAGTCCTAAGAATAGACAGAGTTGGAGAATACACCTCTGATGAGTTTAAGGATTATTTCACCAACCTAGGAATATTACACTGATACACATTACCCTATGCTCCTCAGTAAAATGGAGTTGTTGAAAGGAGAAACCAAACCCTCTTAGACATGGTAAGATCCATATCATACTACTTAGAACTAGGAACAAACTTTTGGGGTAAGGCATTAAACATCATTATATATGTACTTAACTGCGTACTCTTTAAGGCTGTCAACAGGACACCTTATGAGTTATGGGCAGGTAGATGTTCAGACTTATCATCTTAGAGTGTGAGGGTCAAATGTGCATGTAAAGTGATAGAAGTAAACTAGACCCTAAAACAATAAAGTACAACTTTATAAGGTACAATGAACACTCTAAGGGGTACAAATTTGTGGTGCACCATTTTGATGGGACAGTGGGGGTCATTGAATCTAGGGATGCCTATTTTCTAAAAGAAGTCTAAGACCTTAAAATTCATAGTAAGATAGTAGAATTGTTCGAAGTAAAAAAAGAACAAGACTACTACTTCTACAAAGGTGGTTATAGGATCTGAACCTATTGAAGCATCTAAAGTAAGGGAGGTGAGAGATAGAAGACTCTCAACCTTGTTGCAGGACTTCTATACCATGTTAGGAGATGATGAGTAACAATAGATAGAGGATGAGTAATAATAGATGAACTTTTATTTGATGATCTTTAACCTATGACTAGGCAATGGACAATCCAAATTTCAAGGAATGACAATAAGCTACTCAAGAGGAAAGATTCTATCTTGAAGAAGTAAGTCTAGGAAGTTGTTGACTTGTCTAGTGAAAGAAAACTCATTCGCTGTAAGTAGATATTCAAGACAATGCTCAAGGCAGATGAGTTTATAGATAAATATAAGGTAAGACTAATAACTAAGGTTTTCACATAAGTCAGGGGCATTGACTTCAAGGAAACCTATTCACCTATGACTAGATTCACATCTATAAGATGTCTATTAGCTATAGTGGTTTAATTAGATTAGAGTTGCACTAAATGGAAGTAAAGACTGCCCTCCCAAATTGTAATTTAGAGGAGGAGATTTACATTGGACAGCCTGAGGGCTTTGTTGTTCCCAGAGAGGAATATAAGGTGTGCAAACTCATAAAGCTTTTATATGGGCTTAAATAATCTCCTAGGCAATAATACTTCACTTTTCACAAGGTAATTAGTTAGTTTGGTTCATAGCAAATGACTATGATTATTGTGTCTACTCCTTCAAGGATGGAAGTAATTTAATGTTACTCTTTCTCTATGTAGATGATATTCTTTTGATGAGAAATAATTTGAGCTTAATAATCAGTCTAAAGGAGTATCTTAAGACCCAGTTTGAGATAAAAGAGATGAGGCCTCCTATATAATTAGTATAAAGATTGATATTGCTTAGTATATCTCAAGACTCATATGTAGAAAACATCTTCAAACACTTTGGTGTGATTAGTTGGAAAACAATAGTCTTCTATCTATAAGGGTATAGTTCTATCTAAAAGTTAGGTACCATCATCCGACGAGGATAGACTCAAGATGGATTCAGTGCCTTATGCACAGGCTATTGGTAGCTTAATGTATGTTATGACCTGTACCTGACCTAATTTGAACTATGTTGTAGGGTTCTTAAGTATACTACGTAAACCTAGGTATGCCTCACTGGCAAGCATTGAAGCGAGTTTTTAAGTACCTCCTGGGAAGTAAGGGTATAAAACTTACCAATTAGGCTAAGGAGCTATCATTGGCTGAGTATAGTGATTCAAACTATGCTTGTCAAGCCCTTGGTTTTTCAAATCACTTTCCATAAATTTCATGATATGTTTTTGCCATATAATGGCTATAATTTGTGAAAATTGACGAAAATCAAATTATGTGAAAATATTTTATATTTCTCACATCATCAATTCAAAACTACACATCTTGAATTTTATATAAATCATTAAAACACATTGACTAATAACCTAGGGCATAAAATAAACAAAAACATATAAAATCACGAGTACCATGGTGATGGTCTTAAACATACATCTCCCAGACATAGCCAAGTATAAGTCTGATAACCGTCCAAAAGTAAATAGTTTATAAACAAGTCCAAAATAATACATGCATAAGCTCTCAACTCGGCCAATACATGTATACTCAAAATAGCACCCCAAATCGTGGCATAACTAAACAAAAGAAAATGAATGGTAAAAAATTAACCTAAAGTTAGTAAGTCTGTCCTCTCCTCAAATCACTAGGTCCCACCTATGAAGCTCTCATGCTAGGACCCGCAGAAGTCATTGGAGTATCTGAAAATTCAAGAGAGGGGAAATGAGTATATTCACAAATATTAAGTGAGTTCTAATCAGTTAATTTTACAAGTCCATACGTAGTTGCATTCATGAAACATAACATGAAGCCATAATGCATGAACAAATCAAAGTTTCTCAAAATATGATGCTCATAATCATACACATCATGAACTCTTGTTAGTCTCATCTTACCACACACACTTACACATATACTTATACTTATAGTCTTACTCATACTTACTTAAACTCTTACACTTACAATCATGGTCTTACAGTCTTGCTCAGAATTTGCACTTACAGTCTTGCTCAACCCCTTATGATCGACGGATAGAGCCCATTATCAAGGTAATCAGCTCAAATGTTGATGAAAAAGAATGCCACTGAGGCATCATCTTAACCTCTAGGGAGTAACTAAACACTATGAACTTTTCCGAAGGCAAGACATACTTATGCTCATGGGGCACATGATTAGACATGTAAGATCAATTCTATAATATTACTTACTTGAGCGTGCAAATGCCCACACTCAGGGGACCATACAATGTCAACTAAGGGTCATATAATGCCTACTAAGGGCAAAAATTATATATTGCCTCTTCAGGCTAAATCATACAGTGCCACATAAGGGTAGAATCATACAGTGTCATCACTAGGCAAAAAAAGTATATAGAGCTCTCAATAGAGCATCATATGTCTGGGCTTAAATCAGTACCAAGACAACATTCCACAAGGTTAGTATGAAAAATGCTCAGTCAATTAATCATCAGTTGGCTCAACCTCATAACTTAATCCGTCATACCTCTAAAGTCTCAAAATCACAAGGTTAGCATTTTAGTTTTACTTAACATTCAAGTTTGAATTAAATACTTTATGCTAGTGTAATTTTCCTATGAAATTATACCATCATATAGTCTTCCAGTAAGCTCAAACTAAGTCTGTCTACCACTAAACCCAAAAGCTTTCCGCTTGTTGCATCAAAGTTTGATCTAGTTCAAACTAACTCTAACCCATCAAAAATACACATCTCAATGCTATCTATGTAAACCTCCACCATTTCGCATGTCACTCCACACATCCAACCCAACATTACTTAAAATTATATAACATCCAACATACACATAAACCATTGCATAGGCATGCATATAAATAATCTTACTAGCATGCAAATAAACAACCCTACAAACATGTACAATCCATCATTTGTTGAGCCAATAATCATGCCATTTAATTAGCATTCACATAAGTTAATATCATACCATTACACACAATATTCATAACATTATGTGTCATTAAGTATGTAATTGTATTGACCCTAGGATGCATTCTAAAATACAAGGCATGCCACGATGGAATTACAAGTTCAAAGTCCCCTTGCTTTTCGAGCACACAACTGTGGCAACATCGATAACAAATTTGGCTGACCCAAATGTTACTTTCTATAAAATAGAGCTGCCCTTGGGGTGCGAAAGTATCATAGGCTTGCCAAGGAATTTAACCAACAAACTTAACATATGACTTATATGTCCTTACAATAATAAAATCAAATCATATATTTGGACCATTAAATGGTAACAATGTTAGCTATCTAACATTTTCTCTTCTCCAAAATCGCAAGGTCTCCAAAATCGCAAGGTCTCCAAAATTTTGCCTTTTCTCTTCTATCTTCAAATTTTGTTGTGACCTAATTTCTCTTTTTTTTACTCAAAGTCATAATTCCATAAAGATTTGGGTCAAAGGGCATCTAAGGTATTTATAGGGGAAAAAAACAATCATATTCTAGTGCAAAATCACGTCAAAAACCAAAAGCAACTGCCCCATATGCACCTTGTTGGCATGACATTCAGTTTTCACCGACACTTCAATAGATCTACCCATAAACTTATGTAGAACCACCAACATTTCCACTAACACATTATATCCTATTGATATTAGAAATTGGGATTCACCAATGCAAGTGCCGACATGTTGATGCTTGCTGATAATAAACACAAAATTTCACCGACATGTCGATGCTTGCCGATAGAAACTTCTTCGTTTCAGAAACTCAATATATTCCTATAGATGAACTTCTCTTTCTCGGTTTTAAACTTATCACTATTGCTACTTTCTTAAGTTTAGAACTCATTATCATTACCTCCATTGATGTGATCATCGATACATCGAAGTCGATGTCGATGGAGCCAAAAATAAAATAAATCAAAATGAAATATTCTCGTCAATTTAACACACAAAATACCACACAAATCTTGGGTGTCACATTATCGCCATCCATTCTAATTTGTCTTGCACATAATTATGACTTTCTTCATCAATCCTATATATAAGTAGGAGAGGGTTTCAAAGGATGACATGACTTCCTACATATCAGCACAATGTTGATAGCCCGATTTTACTTTCTAACTTAGTTAAATTTTAGAAAGTACCTAAGATTCTCCTATTATCACATTAAAAACTATCCCTGCATCATTGGCACCATCGTTGACATGCTATCATCATCGGTACCCCATTGGCAGATTCATCCATACATTTTAAATTTGCATAAGGTCCTCTCCCATACTCGGATTCACACATTCATAATACCTTTGGAAAGATCTCAAAGTTCACTTTCCATTCATTCAAATGTCAATCCAAAAATCCTTGTATAGAGGAAGTTATGTTTGTGAGAAAGTTCAAAGGTCAAGACTATCATTTTCTAATGTAGCAAGAGTTTAGGAATTTTGGAAATTCCTAGATGTCATATCCTTCACTCCTTAAAAAAAATTCATCCCCAAAATTTGGGTAGACTCATCTTATGTGTGTCCGAGATTGATGTTCTTCGAGTCAACATTTAACTCTCAAGTCATTTATGCAAATGCTTGGTTTGTTGTTGTGGAAATAAACTTAAAGCTATGCTAAAATCACAAATTATAATCCTAGATGTAATAATGAAATGATAACTACGTGAATCTTCTTTAAAAAGTAAACTCCAAAACAATTTCATGACTACCTATAATTTTCTACATATGATTTCATTGATGTAAAAAATAATGAACTCGTTGGTTAATAATATAATTAAATGGGAATAATTTCTTTGATGAGATTGGGAGGCATACTATTCTAAGGTATAGAGTTATTTGCATGTGTCTTGTAGATATATAATTATCCTACTGGCATCAAATGCAAAGAGAGGTGGAAAACCTAAAAGTACTGAGGGATATAAGGTTGTTGGCCAAAATATGACAAACGTGAAATGTTCAACCTACAAGGACTCAAGAGGGAATAAGATGAACAAAAATAGAGTTGTGAAATGGAGCATATTAAATTAAAATTTGGTAGAATATACCTTTGTTAATATTATGACGTAGACCCACTAATGAATTTGTTGGAAAATCTTATTGTCTCCAGCAACAAACAAGGCAGAGGCACCAAATACAACAATGTAGACAAGTACAATAATCAAGAAACTCTTTTATTCTAAAAACCTTTTGTGTTATTTATGTGATAGAACTTGCTAAAGGCTTGACCACATACCACTTATAATATCTACGACTTTACTTTCATTTGTTTCTTACATATGCTTCTTCAATTTGAAACTGGGTGTTTTTTGACAATTTTGTTTTTAACTTCCACAAAGTACAACATATTATATGTTATAATTTATTTTGGTTTGTAGATGCTCTCCGATAGAGTATCAGATAATTTTCTCTAGATAATTTATGGGTTTTCCCATTACTTTCTAGTAGATGGTTGTTTTTCATTTTTTAGATGGTTGATTCACTAACTCTTTTTGCTTGATGATATGAAAGAATAAGGTCTTAAATAAGTGGAAGTTCAATATACAAATGTAAGCATTGTGATTCTTCTTGTCATAGATGAAACAAAGATGCAAAGAATTATTTAAAATGAACACTTGTACTAGACCTGTTCACCCAAATCAACAAAGTGCTCACATGCATCCACAAAAAAGATTATGAAGGTACAAAAATGAGGTTGACAGCCAAATAGAATAAAGTCAATGGAATATCCAACTTTCAAGAATTTCATTTCCCAGAAAGAGTATGACAAGCAAAAAGTGCACTATGTAGTAATTTTTTGTTTTAAATTATTAGTTATTCTTACTTATGTAAGACATATATTTGTCGAGAAAATAAATTCAATGTGAATTTGCTTGAGAATAAACATTTACTATAATGTTCATCATGACCATGTCATTAAGAGATTATTTTCTTCATCAACACCCTATAAAAATCAAGAATCATTTGTTAGACCAAATCTAGGAAAATGCCTAAAAATCTAACTATTTATGTAATCATGATTAATTAATTCATTACAAAATCAACTCTTTTCACACTATTATTTATGATATGGAGTTTATGCCTAGGGGTGGCAAGCGAGGTGAGCTAGATCAATTTGGCTCAAGGCTCGGTTTGTGCTTGGCTTTGGCTTATATCTAAAACTTGTACATTAGGTATGTAGATTGAATAAGATTTTGAAATTATTTTTTGTGACAGGATCCGTGACTAGTTATCATGACATAGGGCTCCTAAGATGCTACATAGAGGTAGATATGCTCTATGAACCATGTTAGAGACTAACTAAATCTAATATGGTACATAGAGACTGTACTTGACTCTATGTAGCATGTTAGAAGCCCCATGTTACATGGTCATGCTAGACATGTTTTAAGATTGTCCTAGACATGTCATTTGTTTAAATGGTCAGTCCATTAACCTAAACTCATCTTTTATGTTTGATGGTATGAATACTCAGGATTCGAAGAATCTCGAAAACAATGTAAAACATAGGTATGTTGATAATAAAATACAATACAAAAACCACATATTGTGTACAAATCAAATCAACAAGAAAGATTTTACAAAAAAACTAACAAGATTTAATAATTATTTGGATAGATGGCTACATAGGTAAAATGCACCACCCCAATCAGCAAAACACTCTCCATGCAATCTATGGAGTAGCCAGCAATACAAGATTTATCCCCAAGAAAAAATATGGCAAACACAAGTATGTAAAACTAAAAGAAAAACACATGATCGTATTCCATAGTTACTATTGTGTGACAGTAAACTGGTCAAGCAACTACATCTCTATTTATTGTCTCTCTTGCATAAGGCTTTTTTACTAGGTTGTGTCATGATTTAGATTTTCAAAACCTTTCTAAAAAGAGTACAAGCAGTAAATGATGAGATTTTTTTTAACTGAGCCTCGACCTAGGCCAAGTTCACCCCAGCTAAGTCCTATCTACAACACCCGACACTGACACATGACCCACAATGCAGGTTGTCTTCTCCTCACATGGCTAGCATCGTGCGGCCTCTATTGATGTCATGTCTGCTGCCTCGACTAGGCGAAGGGATGGGATCGACAAGATTGTCGTCGAGGTCCAATCCCAAGCGCCCTAGTCCTTTGTCTGCCAGTGGTTGTCTAGGCATCTTTTGAGGGCAAAAAACATGCCCTTTCTCCTATGTGATTATCACTGAAAGAAACCACCGTGGATAGGGCTTGATGGAGGTGTCGCCTACAAAGCACCCAGCGACAGTTGTCATAGTTGTGGGATCCTCACGATCGTTGAGCCCTTGGTTTGCCCCTCATGCATTACACCATTGTTTCCTCCTCTCCGCCCTCTTCCAGCTCTACCTCTAGTAGAAATGCATGGCCTACCCGCTGTAAAAGGGATCATTAGGACCACCCAGTAGTGGAAACTATAAAGGTGGAGAGGGTGGCCATCAAACTGGCCAGCAATGAACTCGACATCATAGACCTACCATTACAAAACCTCTTTGCAATCCTTCGCTTTACTTGTGCCAACAGTCGTGTTGCCTACAAGAACTGACCCAAACTAGGTCAAGCCATGCTTGTGCACCCAATGGTGCTAGTAATGGTCACCGGTGGTGTAAGTTCTCTAACTTTAACGCAGTTTAATTTTCTTTTAATTATGTAAATTTGTGTGGTTTTACTTATTTGTCGGTTTGACTTGATTTTGTGGTTAAAGGTTAGTAATTTTTGCTTTAACAAGGTTTAATTTCACTTTTTATACGTTTTAGTGTCAAACTTGATTTATCTATTTTTTATGGATTTTATGAATTTTTTTGGTATTTTTTTCTTAATTAAGGGTATAGACCTTTCCTTGGGCCCCACGTCCACATTGGACGGTGTGTGACCCACTTGACCTTTAAACTCCTATTATTTTATTTCGTAAGTTTTGATGTGATTGAGGTTGGGGGATTTCGGTTGGTTCCCTATACACAAGACAAGAGAAGAGATAGGATAATCCCTTCTTGGGGTGTGACCCAGTTAACCTTTTTTTTATAAAATGAACCTCTCTTGGCCAATTGCTACTACTCTTTAGAATTTGGGATATAGTAGTATTAATTAACTAATTTTTTAAATTCTTCGATTAAATGACGAAAAATAAAGATAAATTAGAAGTAGAAAAAGGAGGAGAATATTGAAGTTATCAAAAGATGATTACAAGTATTAGAAAGAAAGAACACAATGCAAAAGAAGAAGATCACATGTAAGAACTCGTCATTTCTATGTCTTCTTGTCTTTAAGTTTGAGAATCTTCTTTCCTTTGCTTTGTGCAACTTCTCCTACTTCAAACTCCTTGCAAACTCCTTGGGATTGAATCCTAAAAATTGAAAGGATGCTTTGAGAAAGAGTCCTTTGAAAGACTTGGTGGATGAGTTTTCTTCTTGGAGTCTTCTTCTCTTCTTAGTGGAATATTTTTCTTTGGGATGAAGAGCTTTAGAGTTTGTGAAGGCTTCTTAGACTTCAATGTCAAAAGCCATTCTCTATGAAAAGAAGTGAGTATTTATAGTATTAGGGTTGTGCCATAGGATAAAGTAGTTTGTGCCATGGGATAAAGTAGCGGGAGATGGTGGTGAGTTAGTGGGGTATTTTATGGGAAGTGGGGAGTGAGTTAGTGGAGTAATTGGTGGGAAGTGAGTTACTGGGGTAGTGGGGAAGACTACTTGGCATGTGGTAGTGATTTGACTTGGTCTTTTTCCTACTCTTTCATTTCATTTATTTTTTTAACGTGAGTAACTAGTCAAAAAAGTGTTGACTTAGTCTTCTAAAAAAATTAATTTTATTAGTTAAGTGGATATTTTTTAAAAGTGTAGGGGCTCACTATACATGGGGACTTAACTAATTTTCCTTCATTAGTTTCTCTAGTGCATCATGTATTTTTTGTTATTATTTTCTTTTGTCTTTTCTCAATTACTTTACTAGCTTTTAGGAGGTGGGTCTTAAAATTATCTTTTAGACTTTAGGATTTATTATAAAGTCTATTATTTGTATGAAACTTGTATGAAGTCTCATATTTCAATTTGGCTAATTTGATATGGGATCCATGTGAGTTTCATTTAGTCTTTTGATTTTTGATTTAATGGCTAATTTGATGTGGGACCCATGTGGGTCTCACTCAGCCTCTTGTGATTTAAATTTAATAGCTAATTTGATGTGGAACTCATGTGGGTCTCACTTAGCCTTTTATAACTTTGATTTGATGGCTAATTTGATGTGGGACCCATTGGGGTTTCATTTAACCTCTTGTGATTTTAATTTAACGGCTAATTTGGCGTGGGACTCATGTGGATCTCACTTAGCCTTTTGTAATTTTGATTTGATAACTAATTTGATGTGGGACCTATGGGGGGTCTCACTTAGCTTCTTATAATTTTAATTTAACGGCTAATTTAATGTGAGACTTACGAGGGTTTCATTTAGCCTTTTAATAGCTAATTTGATGTCGGGCCAATGGAGTCTCACTTAGCATTGTGTTATTTTGATTTGATGTAAAACTTGTAGGGGTTTACTTAATTAAAAAATTTTGTTATAAGTTTTGTCTTATTTCTACATGTGTAGAATATGATAATTTCTTCTTTCTCTTTTTTTTTTTTTTTGACTTAGTCAGCTTGAAAGACTTTGTCTACTTTGGAGCTAGTCAAGCTCCAAAATTTTGGACTAAGTCACTTTTGACTTTCTTTCTCTTTTTTTTAAAAAAAAATGTCAAAAATTGAATTCGTTTTTAGCTCAAAAACAACCCTAATTAGCCCACTTTGGGTGTTTTTACCCTATTTTATAACTCAACACTTTGTAAACATACCCCATAACCTTACTATTTAAGGAAAAACCCTATTCACTTTCCAATTTGACGAATGGCTGTGTAAGGGAGAAGGAGGTGCTCTACCCCCATTTTTCAAAGTGGAAAAATGGATTAAGGTGTATTTTTTTGCCCTAGTCACTCCTAATCTTTTGATTTTGGTCTTAATCCTCCCTATCTTCATTTCTCCAAATTTGATTCTTAATTTTTTTAAAAAAAAATCTTATTTTTTATTTTAATTTAAAACCCTAAATGGGTAATTTTCGTTTTTAACTAAAAGATATTCTATATCTATCTATTTCCAAGTTGATTTAAGCCTATTGATGTTTTTCAATTAAGTTTTAGCAAAAAATCTTAATTTTTTGGTAGGATTTCTTGGGGATTGAAACTTCTTTATAGATCCAAAGACTTTATAGAGGGCGGTTTTATCCATTGGAATGCATGTTTGTAGGTTTATGTGAATTTTTATTCATTTTGAGCTTTAACGGCGATTTATTAAAAATATGTTATTTATGGCTATTTTTTGAAAATAATTAGATCTATTATGTTCTACAGTTATATTTTGATTATACGATGTTCTATGGTGATTTTAGAATATATCTTAAATCTTTGAATGTTTTCTGTTTGAATTCGGAAGGTTGAAAACGAACCAAAAAATGGGTAAAAAGTGAATTGTGAGGGGCGTTCAAATGGCCAACCATTCGAACGGCCCGATAAGGTGTTCGAATGGCCAAACAACAATTCTGTGCCTTTACCTATTTTTGAGTATTTTCAGCAATTTCATGTTCTCTTCTTATAAATCTAATTCTTTAGGATTATAATGATCTATGATTACCTATTAATTTTATTGTGATTACATGAGGACCATCTTTGAATTATGATTTAGCTCAAGCATGATTTAGGCTATATTTGTTTAATTTTAATATGATATTCTACATATTATTAATCCATGTTTGATGACTTCTTCGTAATTACTTGATGATTCCAATAGGTCTTAGTCATGATCATATATATATGCTTGTACATGTTATATCAATTTTAGGTGAATCATGTTTCTCATGTTTTACCTTAAGTATAGTGATGCTTATACTTGTCTAGGTTTAACATGATGTTATACTTGTGTAAGGTCCCTGATTTTTCCGACGATTTTCTGTGATTTTCCTGCTATTTTTTTGGTCATTTTTGGCAGAAAAATGTGACACTTTAGCGTATGTATATTTGTATATTTTCCCTATATTTATACCCGTAGAGTCGGGTGTGGGGCTTAGTCGCAGGATGCGGGCCTCGTTGTGCGCTTATGGCGTGATTTTTGGAGGTACAACGCATAACCGATAGGTGAATGCATGTTAGGGATGTGGATGTAAAAATTAAAAAGATTATACATAAATATCATCCATTGGATTCTAGAACGGACATCGACTTCCAGAAGTTTTTTTCACGTCCAGTGGTTTTGTGAGAAAACCCGAGGGCATATCCGATCGCTCCATTTTCCCTCCTCCGTCATTGGATTTTGCCGATTCTTGTCAGGATCCTCCTTGCCTCACCACCACGAGTCCGTAGGTACCGGCTATGACCACCGCCATGGCCTCTTTGCTCCTCCACGAGGTACCAAACTTTTCTTCGGGTTTTTCTCTCCTGCAATCCCGTTTTGAACTGTGGGTGTACGATTTTGACATTGTTTGCAGCCACTCTCAACTAGACTTATGTTTACTTGGCCGCTAGGAACCCATAGGCACTGGTTAGAGCCGCCGCTATGCTTTCTTCGCTCCGCTGTGAGCTACCGGCACTTTGGTCAGGTTTTTATTCACATTTTCCATCTCATTGTCCGTGGGATTTTTTGGACGCCGGTGGGTTTTCGGTTGTCATCCGGCCACCGATAGGACTCCGTCTAGCCTACCTTGACCCGGTGTCGGTAGGGGTTTGCCGTTTTCGACCCCGCCTCGCCCCTATTGCCTTGCTCTGCCCGATTAGACGCTTTGGGTGCGTCTCGGGTCGTTGGCATCGGCGAGCTGTGGGCCATTTGGCCATTATGGGCTCTACCCCGGCTCGGCGACAGTGAGGGCTAGTCCCGATTGGCCCGATTATACACTCCACCCAGAATGGGTCGCTTGTCATTGCCCTAGACCGTGGGAGATGCACAACCGCTCGCACCATAGGTATTGGTTGTGGGTGGTGATCGGCGATGTTGCCGCTTTGATTGGCCACAGCTAGGGCCTTGGGTCGTCTCCTTTTAGCCCTCTCCCTCGCCCCTTTGGGCCACGTGTGCATATGGCCACGCGTGTGCTTCTGGGTTTAGGCACCGCATTCGCGCCACCTGACCATCGGTTGGCTTTGCCATCGAGTGGAGTTGACCACTAGAGCCTCCACCACCTCCCCTTTGTTCTCGAGTGTTGCCCCATGCTCTCTGCCCATATGTGGGCCCTTGTTGACACGAAATCGTTGCCGTTGGGTGCTGTCCACAGTCGATTTTGACGTCTTACGGCTGGCCGAGCACGTCTTAGCCACCGGCCCATCTTTAGTGAGTACACCATCGACTTCTGGTCGCACCGCCACATATGTTGGCATGATATTTCTCCCGGCCACCTTAGTGTGCCGCCGTGGATCGCGGGTTTTGCCGCATTGACTTTCGACACCCTGTTTGGTTGTGATTAGTTTTGGCGCTTCCTAAAATCCTTGGGATAGCAACTCCTCAGTCAAGCAACGGTTTCGACTGCCAACTCCGCCGCCGATGCCACCACCGTCGTGTGCTCGCCATCGAACGTCATGATTAAGAGGTAGGGGAGCTTTGAACCCGTAAATTCATGATAGCATGCTTTGAATGAGTAGTAACATGCTAGGATTGTATGATTCCATGCTTTGGATGTTAAGTAACGATCTGATTGCATGATGTGCATGTAAGCATGATTATATGGTATGTTGAAATGCATATGACATGCATGTTGGCTGTAAGTACGTTGGATGTATGCATGTGCTAGTGATGGCTAGCGTGTATGTTTGACATATGTGTATGCGTGTGCTAGTGATGGCTAGCGTGTATGTTTGACGTATGTATGCATGTGCTAGTGATGGCTAGCGTGCATGTTTGAAGTATGCATGGATTATGCATATGCTAGTGATGGCTAGCGTGCATGTTTGAAGTATGTATGAATATGTGTGCATGTGCTAGTGATAGCTAGCGTGTATGTTTGACGTATATATGCATGTGCTAGTGATGGCTAGCATGCATGTTTGAAGTATGCATGGATTATGCATGTGCTAGTGATGGCTAGCGTGCATGTTTGAAGTATGTATGAATGTGTGTGCATGTGCTAGTGATGGCTAGCGTGTATGTTTGATGTGTGTATGTATGCACGTGTGATGGCTAGTGAGCATGTTTGTACGTTATGTATATATGATAGTATGTGTATGTTATACATATGTGTGATAGACATATGTATGTATGATGACTATTTGACTATGCTATGGATATCTGTAAGTATATGTGGGCAGAGGTATGGGTGATGGATAGTAAGAGGTGACAGAGGTTTTGTCTGGATTTGGATACGGATGTGTAAGCGTATGACGGATGACGGAGGATATGAGTATGATGGGCAAAGATTAGAATGGATGGGTTTGGGTTGGATTGTATGTTAGGCAATTGTCAGACAGTAAGAGTGTGCATAATTGTACAAGCATAACGTAAATATTATAAAGTGAAAAGTAAGCATAATAAGTGAGATATAAGTAAGAGGGCGGCAATTGGGTTGGCTCTGAGGAGCTTCATTTGTTGATGTCAGTGTAAGATGATTTGGCCATGGGATGGATGGCGAAGTATGTAAGACTGTAAGGGTTTGATGTACGATGAGTTTTGATCATGATGTGGACGGGTTAAGTGAAGTCTGCTGCCCTGACGAACTAGGGTTTTGGATCGGGTTCAGCTTCAGTTTGATCAGTCGAGGACTGTGAGTTTGTGTGGCATAATTGTACTACATAATATACTTAATTCAAACTTGAATTATAAGCACAGTTAATGATAGCGTTGTGAGTTTGAGACCTGAGGGTTTGACGGATTAAGTTCCATGTTTGAGCTGGCCGCTAATGAGTCTGCCGAGCATTTCTCATGTCTTGCCATGGTGTTTATCCTGCGAGATGTTGTTTGTGTACTGTATAGAGCACCAGACGTCTGATGCTCCGCTGAGAGCGACGTATGTTTTTTATTTGGTTTGTGTGCTGTATAAGCCCAGACATTTGCTGCTCTGTTGAGAGCGATGTACGTTTCTAACTTTGTCTGTGTGCTGTATGAAGCCCAGACGTCTAATGCTCTGTTGAGGGCGAAGTATGTTTCGATTTGGTCTGTGTGCTATATAAGCCCAGACGTTTGATGCTCTGTTGAGAGCGTTGTATGATTCCGCCCAAGAGTGGCACTATACATTTCTGCCCAAGTGGCACTGTATGTTTTCTGCCCAAGAGTGGCATGACACTATAAGACCCATTATGGTGGGCAATTCTATGGCACTATAAGACCCATTATGGTGGGCAACTATATGACCCCTTATGTGTGGGTGTTTATATTTGCGCACTCAGGTAAGTAGTATCATGGATCTACTCTTACCTGTTTGATCCAGTGCCCCATGAGCATTGGTGTGTCTTACTTTCCAAAAAGTCCATGGCGTCTAGTCACTCCCCGGAGGTTAAGGTGTTGCCCCAGTGACATTCTTTTCCATTTCGACGCTAGAGCTTATTAGTTGTAATTGAGATCAATAAGGGTGTGTTCATACAATTTAGATGAAATTCTTTTGTTCTAAATATAGTGCTATGTGCCTATGCAATTACTTACACATCTAATTTATGGGGTTTCTACATAATATTCCTCTATCTCATATTACGTCTCTTATTTGGTTTCAAATTGAACTAATTTTAGAACACTTAATGTTAGACGGAGTAAGAGTTTGTAGGGCCCACATTTTCAATACATAATTATGATGAGCCTAATATACTACACAAAAGGTTGACTCACATTTGAAATTACTCATAATATTAGCTTCTCTCATCTAAAAATCTTATGAACGGGTCATCATCTAAGAATTACATACCCCCCCCCCCCCAATTAATGTGCATTACTTACTCATGTTAGTACATTATATATGTCACTTTTACATCCAGTGTGCCTTTAAAAGAATTGTTATGATAATATATTATTAGTTTTTAATATGTATTAAAGGTTCATGTTTGTTTTGATGTGCACTAAGTGTATCATTGGCACATGCCAATAGCCATAGTTAGTGATACTTGTGAGTTTAATATTCGTCTAAACCTAACAAATCGCCACATTGCTTATAACTCAAATACTTAATCAATAAGCAATGAACTATAAGAATGGCCTCGATGAATTGTGAAGCAACAACAACTAAAGTACTATCAATTACACAAGCATATAATCATCATCACATAAATAATTGGATGTAAAAATCCAACATGAGAAAAAATCATTGTGACCACTCTTCAACTAAAATCAATGCACTAAAGAATAGAACTTACAAGACATTAAGTTACCGACCTCTATCTAACACAAGAAAATCTTTTCTTTTTAAAGTTGATGGTCATCAAGTCTCCACCTTGATTTTTGAAGTTTTTTCCTTCGTGTTTGTCCTTAGTCTTCTTTAAAGCACTTCAATCAAAACCTTTTTTTATTGTTGATATAGAACTCCTTCAATTTTCCTTATGAAGAACTCCTTCGTAACCTTTGTTGTATTATGATGTATGTGAATTACTCAAACTTTAATTCATAAAGTGACTATGTATCAAAACCTTCCCCTCTCTTATTTTTCTCTCAAATTCATAGGTGAATTAGAGAAGAATTAATAACTTAAAGCACTTTATTTTTCTCTCACAAATATTGCTTCTCCTTATGTTATTTCGTCCTAAACTAACCCTTATAATCCTAAGGTGACTAGGGTTATAATCTTTTAGTTGAAAAGACATTCATTCCATATTGCTTAAACTAGGTAACTATTTCATAGATCAACGATCGTTCTGTGGGGTGATCAATTATTCTCTATTTTATTCAAATCTAGACACTAAATTGATCAATTATTTTACCAAATGATCTATAGATCATAGCATGTAATTTTCATGTCTCACACCAATCGATCCATTGAACCTATGATTGATCGTTCAAATTACTATGATGGATGAATAGTCAAATTGATTGATCTATCAAATAACCGTTTGATCGACTTGCCTTCTGCGCAAAAATCTCAAGAATATTCACACCAATTGATTTATTTCTCTAAGCTTGTTCTAAGCCGATTGATCACTTATGAACACTTATTGCGATTTTTCTTCATTTTTGTCTAAAACATCCAAAGATATTTTCTAAAGTTTTCGTAATTAAAATCTATTTGTTTTGTGAATGTGAGTGTGTAAATTTTACCTTAAAATATAACGCTCATGTCAATCTTCAACCTTAAACTTTCAAAACTCATCCACTCATTTTTTTTCAAGTCATTCAATATCAAACCAGACTTTAATCACATCACATATCTAATTAAATCCCAAAGATTTAAACATATGCATTTATACATAATTTTAATCATCAAATTACATCTAATTAAAAGACATCTTAATATGTTCTAACAATACTATCATTGATATTGATACGACCTTCCATGGCATCATGTCTAATTTTAAACTATCATACCTCCCTCATTTGAACATTATTTTGCACGTTCTTGGTAGAGTTTTTGTCTACTTTCTATCCCCATATGTCCATCCCTAAACTTCCTATACTTCAAAAGTTATTATACTAAGAAAGTACTAAGGGTCAAACTCAATATTTTTTATGTAACCAAGTATAAAAGTTCAGAAAATTCTTGAAATGAGGGTTAAACTATCATTGTTGTTACCAATGAGGGTTACTATGTAAATGAGTTTTCTTAATTTAATTAATAGCTAAGTTAGCCAAATAGTTTTTCGTAGTAGCATATTTTCCGGTCATTGTTGACAGAGTCAAAATGCTTTGCATTGAAAAATATTTTTAACAAAAAAGGTCCCTACTCTATATTAAAATAGCTAGACTTCTCCAACGCCAAGCCGTTCTTTGTTGTCTTGAGAAAACTGGCATACCAGCGAGCAGAGAGTTTGGGTTCTCTTGTGAAGTTATTGCTTGAAAAGTCCACATGATATAAGCCATAGCGCGTGAGGAAGCCCGTCAACAATTCAAACACATCCAAGAAGGACCACACAAAGTACCCCCTTGCATTTGATCCATCCCTGCATGGAACGAGAAAGTTTGAATATATTATTATTGCACGTTTGGGTCATATAGATCAAACTATGCTACAAGTGTAATGAGGGCTTTGTCACATTGTTGGAATATGAATATATTAATATATAAGTTCAATTTGATTTTTAAAATAAATTAATTTTAATTTATTCTAAAAAACTAAATAGAATTAATAATTTAGAATAAATGGAGTATAATTATTGCACGTTTGGGCCATATAGATCAAACCATGCAACAAGTGTAATGAGGATCTTTTGTCACATTGTTTAGAAATGAACAAATATATCATTAACTTATTTTCTAATAGATGTTCTAAACCAGCCTTTGACTCGGATTGGTTGTCGGGCTGAGTCAATCAGATTCAACCATGGGTTAACCCCAGTTGACCTACTTGATACAATCAATAATTACGAATAAATGAAATCCTCAAAATTGTATAAAATGTATTAGTTGGTACTTCATACACCACAATTTAGATGTTGTATAGGTGGTTGGCAACTTGATTTTAAGACTTGCTTATTCCACTTCGAATTGCGCTTTGTACACCACCATTTTTAGGGAAGTATTTTTCATGCTCCCTCATGAGCCAAGTGTAAAAAACATAAGAGGAACGTCCATTTTCAAGATGGACGGCGCACATGTTAGCACACATTAGCACAAGTGATATACGGAGCAGAAAAAAAACACATCCCATTTTTATTTTTAGATGGTTAATTTTAAAACAGCTTACGTTATACCGAAACAGCTTATTGTATCAATATCATATAGCCCTCGCTTGAGATGATGAAAAAGTAACCTCATTTCATGGATAGAGGTGCGCAAGTAGGACAGTGAAGTATGTTCAGCATTGCTCTTTAAGGTGATGTATACGAGCTTTTGTTAATATACCTGATGGCACTTAGTGTTGCATTCATATAGCCCTTGATGTAGTCAACTCTTGCAGTGTCATTGAGTGTTTCGTTGAACGGCATTCCAAATCCTGTCATTATAGGTGAGTGTAAATGACAGTAATACGTGGGAGAGACAAATAACATATGGGTTAATTTCATTTTGGCTTTCTAGGACATACCATTCTCTTGAACGTACACCGGAGGATTACCATATGCATCCTTCAAGTAAAGCAGCAACTTCCGCAGGCCCCAAGGAACATTGGGTAACGCTGATTGACCAGGCACAACCTGATGACAACGCTTGGACTAATCAGCTACTTCATACCATTTTCAATTCCGATCCTTAATCCACCATTACACATTTGAAAATTTAGACCCAGTCCCCAATTATATCTCACGTACCTGACCTCCTGGTTCTTCATCTTTTGAAACTGCAGGTTTTTTCAACATTCATTTTGTCAAACAGTTTGTAACAATGAGAGAGAGAGAGAGTTAGAGAGAGAGAGAGAGAGACTACAGACTAGCGAGCTTTGCAAAAATGTCTAGATTGAACTCTCTCACAGCAATCTCCGAATTATTGGAGCTATCTTTCACGTAGATTGTGGTATAGTGATTCAGACCAATGAAATCAAATGAACCCATCAGTTGCCTTAATTGGCTTTTAGTAAAAGATGGGATCCTCCGGCCCGCGTTCTTCTTCATGATTTTAGGGTAGTCTCCATACACAAGCGGATGAAGCAGCCTGCATTGGAACAATGGATAACATGCAATTATCACTGCACATTTATTGACAACGTACTGAGTTCTCCATGCAATGCAATATACCCGTGCAGTACAAGCATTGCGGTCAAACTTACCATCCAATGTAGAAATCCAACGTCCTTTGAGTTGCTGCAACGTCTGAGGTTGAGTTTGTGAATGGCTCACACCAGAAAGTATACACGTTCAACCCTACCTTCCCGTTTTGCTTGGCCTAAATAGGACAACATTGGGCTGTTAGGCTGTTAGTAGAATGCTACTTTGTTATGCTCATCTTATCGTTCTTATACGTCCATTAAACCTTTGCGCATTTTTTACACACCCTTCCCTCCATCCCATATTAATCTCTATTTACAAACAAAAAAAAAATCTCAGTAGCTTAATTTGGTTCAATTTTAGTGGTTGGGTACCTAAAAAAGTGTCTCAAAAGCTGTTTTTTGTTCTCTTAGTAGTGGATCCCACCATTAAATAAAAATTGCTCTTTTTCCCAATGGAGCTGTTAATTTGGAAGGAGAGAGTAGTTTTTTATGAGCTTTTGGAAGATGATGAAAATACCACTCAGGTATTAATATAGGAGTGCAACTAATTTTTTTCATTAACTATGCATATGACTCCGACGCTCTTAGCCATGAATTAAGGTATTGAACTATGAAATAAATATATTGATGGTTCATTTCCTAGCTAGCTAACAACATTATTGATAAACAATAATTATTTAACATGGTATCATATCAGATAGTCTCAGAGGTCCTGGCTTAAAATCTAGGAGGTGGCTGGAAACAAATGGTGAGGTTGCCTTTTCATTTATCTATATGTGGGCTTTTATCCAAGACAGAGAGTAGGATAATGGAGTATAAAAAGAATTTTCATATGGTATTATGTCAAAGACTGGGACTCACTTGGTACTTTTCCTTGTATAGTTTGTATATCGAAGCATGAGCCAACAAAGCATGGTGAACCACAATGTAGGGCTCCACGGGCGAGTTCCCAGCAGTACAACCTCCAAACGGATAAGAGCATCGGGCAGGTGGTAAAATACCGGCATCATAGCTCCCTACGGCAAACACATTGGGCTCATTTAAGGTGGTCCAGAACTTGACTCTGTCACCGAATTCCCTGAAGCAGGTGTCTGCAAAGGCTGTGAAATCCTCCCTGATCATGCAAAACCATTTGATATATTATATTTAAAGCATAACGTTCTTGCTTCCTCTTTCTTTAAAGCATCTGTTCCAGCTAGAGTTAACTAGAACATACACCATTTTGAGGCTGAGCCATCCTTTGTACTCGTCTTCAAGAATTTGAGGATGGTCCACATGGTGAAGAGTCACATGTGGCTCAATTCCTGGCAGCATTTAAGACAGACAATGAAAATCATTCCTTGGGCATGTATGCACCCTATACACACTTGGCTAAGTTATGACAAGAACGCACCATGACTGAGCAACTCATTGATGAGATTGTTGTAATACTTAAGGCCTTCCTCGTTAATCTTTCCTCTTCCCTCTTGAACATGGATGGATATATTAGCCAAAGTGATGAAGATATGAATGAATAGAGGCGTAAGGTAAAGTTATTTTAGAAAATAGTAGGTGGTGATGATCCATACTGGGAAGAAGCCTTGACCATGAAATGGAGAATCTGTAGGCATCTAGGCCCGTATCAGCCATGAGCTTCACATCCTCCTGTTCAAGGCTCAAATCTTTAAACAACGACGCAAAGTTTCAATCTCTTATAACCAGAATAATTCCACTTCATTTTATTCTTGGGTTTAAACTTTTAACAAAATTCACCAATAAATGTTTCTCTCCACTAAACACCTTCTTTAACTCGTAATACCATGTCCTTTCAATTTCCTGCAGGCTGTATTCGCTCCGAAGTTCAGGGACCTTGTCCTAATCTAAAGGAGTGGGTATACTCTCCTGCAATGCTGCTTCCAAACTGTGCATATAATTTTTTAATTTTTTTGCATAAAATGATAATATAATAATGTTCTACTGTTATTTTAATCTTTCTCTTAGTTGAATAGATAATATTATATTAATTTATATTTTTTTACCTCTAGAAAAATAATACCCTATTATCCCATATTGTCTCATTTAAAAGAACATTTGCCTCACATTTAATGTGTTATTTCTCATTCTCCTACCAATTATGAAGCGCTTCTAATATATTTTTTCCAATAAGTAGGGTGAGCAACTGAATCAAAGTAAAAAATTTATCATTTTTTTTGCCTTTTTTAGCATTTAAAAGGTCGTGAGTTTTTTTTATAATTTTGCCTTTTTGTGTCTAAGGTGCTTCTTACCTTGTATAAGATTTTACTTTTATAAATAGGACACTTAATATCTAACAAAAGCAATATATATAAGATTTGCACAAATGCTTATATTTTTATAGTTAATAAAATAATATATATTGTTTGATTTTTTATCTTTTACTTAAATTGATATTTTTTTATAATATATTCAATACTTAAATGTATGACTGTTTTAATTAGAGGTGTCAATGAGTTGAGTCCGAAATAGGCCCACGTTTGCATCATGGCTAGGCTCGGCCCACACCTCCACCACCTCACTAAAAAATATTTTTTAAAAAAAATTCTCCAATAAGGACCTGTGGGCATGGCCTATGAGGCCCATAACGACTGATGGGCATGGCATATGAGGCCCATCAGCTTCGATCGGGTCACGGCCCGGGCATCGCCTTAGCCCAATGGGTCTTGACCGGGCCTTATTTGGGCCCCAGGCTGATAAGGACCATGGCCCCAAATCAAGGCCCAACATGGCCAGGATAGCATATGGGCCCGGCTCAGGCTTGTGCCAGGCTCTTTGCCACCTCTAGTTTTAACTGAACTCTAAATTAGTTGTCTCTACTCAAGTAGTTTTAGAGTTGAATCCCAATTCTTAGTTTTTTCTTTAACATTAAATTTAAGAACTAATAAGGCGATCTAAACTTTATTGCTATTAGCACCAAATAGACATCCAATAGTCCCTCTAGAAGTCAGATTTTATCTTGTTTCTTCTTTTTCTTTCTCTTTTTGGTATAGCAAACATGATACCAAGAGCACTAACTGCCAAATATAAGCAATCTAACTCAAATTATTTGTAATCTATTTTTAATAGTTTAAAGAAAAGGTCATTAAATCTGGTGGTGATGATCCATACTGGGAAGAAGCCTTGACCATGAAATGGAATCTGTAGACATCTAGGCCCGTATCAGCCATGAGCTTCACATCCTCCTGTTCAAGGCTCAAATCTTTAAACAATGTCACAAAGTTTCACTCTTATAACAAGAATAATTCTACTACATTTTTATTCCTGGGTTTTAACTTACCCTGGGTTTTACCTTTTATTCCTAAGTTTTTCTCCACTAAACACCTTATTTAACTCTAATTCCCATGAGTTCTCCTTTCAGTTTCCTGCAGGCTGTATCTGCTTCGAAGCCCAGGGTTTAACTTGTCCTAATCTAAAGGAGTGGGTATACTGTATTGCAATGCCGCTTCCTGAGGGTAAAACTGTGTAAAACAATTTTTATATTTCCCATTGACAATGAGCCTAGTGTAAGCTGCGCATAGGTGCCCTTCATCCATGAGATTAATCAATTGTGCACATGCCACTGACATTAACATGCACTAGCACATGCACCATTAATCTTTAAGTACGAAGGACTCTTATGTGTGGCATACACTAGTCTCATTGTTAGTGGGAGGAGTGAAAATTGCCTTCTAAACTGTGCATATAGTACTTGCTAGTAAATTTACAAAGACGACATGTTGGAGCATCTTTAAAAGGATAAAGTTTATATGAGCATGGGCTCATGCATGTCACTATGAGCCTAGGCACAAAGGTGTCAAAGGGTTGAGCCCTTTTACTAATGGGTCAGGCTTGAGCCTGGCCCGTTCACAAGAAGGTAGAGCCCTAGCCTAGTCCCAGATGCGGTATGTCTCGAGCCTTGATTTGAGACCCATTGACCTTATCATGCCCAACCCGGTCCTGGCCTAGGGCCTGAACAAGGCCTAGTCATTGCGACCAAGGTCGATGTGCCTTATGGGCCTCATAAGCTATGCCTGGCCCGTTCACAAGAGGGTAGGGCCCTAGCCTAGTCCTAGATGCGGTATCTCTCGAGCCTTGATTTGAGACCCATTGACCTTATCATGCCCAACCTGGTCCTGCCCTAGGGCCTGAACAAGGTCTAGTCATTGCGACCAAGGTCGATGTGCCTTATGGGCCTCATAAGCTATGCCTTTAAGGCCATATGGGCCTCCACAAGGCCTTATGGGACTCATGGGCCAAGCCCATAAGGCTTAATAGAGGCAATTTTTTAAGAGGGCCAGTGAGCCGACCATCAGGCCAACCCATCTCTAGGCTTGACAAATTGGGCCCAAGGGCAATGTTGGGCCTGGAGTGAAGATGTGGCTTAGATTAGGCTTGGCGAAGCCGAGCCCACACATGGGCTTGCTAGTCGGGTCAAGATTTGACAATATAAGGGCACATAAACAAATATGCCCACTGAGTTATGTGCATCATTGGATCAAAATTTAACAACATACAATAGCATTGAGCGCGGGCACATATAAATAAGTCTTAATTTAAAAACTTTATTTTGACTATTAAAACTCTTAAAGTTGAGCTCACCCCTTAATTTTTCCAATGAAATTATATGGGACTTAAAAAGAAATATGATTTCATGATTGACCCCATTGATTCCGCGAGTCAGATTCTAGAAACTCATAACTCTATTAGCAAAAATGAATCCCTCTAATCTATGATTTATTTTCTAAAATTTACATAAAATAATAATATAATAATGTTCGTATGTTATTTTAATCTTACTCTTAGTTAAATAGATAACATTGTATTAATTTATATTGTTTTTACCTCTTGAAAATCAATACTCCCTCTATGATCATCCCATATTGTCTCATTTAATTAAAAAACACTTGCCTCACATTAAATGTGTTATTGTGATTTCTCATTCTCCTAACAATTAGAAAGCTAATATACTTTTTCCCATAAGTAAGGTGATCAAGGGAATCAAAGTAAAAAAATTATAATTATTTTTTAACTTTTTGTGCCTTTAAATGGTTGCAAGTTAGTTATCTTTTTCCCTTTTTTGTGGTCTAAGGTGCCTCTCACCTTGCATAAGATTTCTTTTTTTACGAATAAGATGCTTAATATGAGGCAAAAGAAGTAAAACATTTGCACAAATGCTTATATTTTTATGCTTAATAAAATAATATATGTTTCAATGTTTTTATTTTAACTAAATTTGAAATTTTTTATAAAGGGATGTCTAGAGTTGTAGCTTCATTGAGCTACAACACCGTTGCGGTTAAATCATGGCTTGACCATGAGCTAACGGCCAAAAACCTACAACTCACTGAAGTTGCTGCTTTTGCTAGTTTTAACTCAACTCTATTCGAATAGTTTTAGAGTTGAATCCGAATTCTAAGTTTTTTAACTATAGATTTAAGAACTAATGAAGCGGTCTTAAATTTAGTGCTATTAGTACCAAATAGATATCTAACAGTTCTTCTAGAAGTTAGCTTTTTCTTTTCTTTTCTCTGTCTCCCTATTTGGCATAACAAACATGATACCAAGAGCACTAACTACCAAATGTAAGCAATCTAACGTCACCGTGTTTCATGCTTGGCAATATGAAAATGTTAATAATAACTTCATTCTATACATGGTTTAATATATAAATTTCTCCATTTACTTTTAAAATAGCGAGAATAGGTTCGTATGTCCCACATCCCGTAACAGATGCACAAAGCTAGGCCCTACAGCTTTGTTGTACTTGGAATTAGAGACAGAGGCAGAAGAAAAACGATAGGGAGCCACTTAACTTGTCAAAACTTTAGAGAGGGGCCATGTGGTCCAACTAAATGAAAAATACATGGTGCCATATTGTCCCTATATGGAAAAAAAATGTCTAAATTTGATTAACCAAGGGGGCCCATGGCCCCTCGAGCCCCCTGGCTCCATCCCCCGGCTTCTAGTGTGTCCCTTTCCTTTTTTTCCCGTGGTCACAACAATGATGTGCCGCATAGGCAGGGACGAAAGTAATTTGTAAGGTTGGGACCATGGCCACCCTACTCTTCTAAAAATCTCAACAAACCATGTACCCGAGCATTGAATTGAATGAAACAAAGAAAGAAAATATACAAATTTTAATTGTCATCATAGACAATTAATAAAAATAAAGAAGATGGGCTACTCCTTCTTACTTTTGATTGGATTACTAAGAAGACTAAAATAATTACAATAAAAGGAAACTAAGGTGCCAGGTCTCCCCTTATGAAAGGCCGTCAGTGGATTTGTAGCATAATCAAATAAAAGGCTAGTAAACTTATGAATCTACTTAATTAAAACTTTATAAGGTATTATAAATAGAATGGAACAAAAGTTTCTAATCCATATGTTTTTAGTCTCAATATTATATGTGTTTTAAATCATAATTTTGTTTTCATTTTTTTACATAATAAACTTTTATTCATTTCTTGGCCGCCGGAGATTTAATCTTGGTTCCCTCCCTTCCGCTGCTCCGCAGAGGTTCTTTCGACTGTAATTTACTTCAACTTGTGGCTTATTGTTTCTTGTTATTATTATTGTGAAAGATAAGAGGTATGGCACGGGCTCAGCTCGTCAACTCTCTCAGCCACAGGAAACAAGGCATAATTTTTTTGAATTGCAGAAATAAATGGCGTCCTGGCCCAACGCTTTTTGTTTATTATTTTACTTGTATGGATTTGGCATACACACCTTATATTTGTGGTACTGATTCGCTGCCAAGTCGCCGTTGCTCTTATCCATTGCTTTCCCTGTCTCAGTTCAAAAATCATCCATCTTCAATCCATCCAAGTGCAGAAGATGTAGATAAACGAAAGTACGTAATAGAAAGAAATAAATGCTTGTGCTTGAGTGAATTTTGGAAGTTGGAATGAAGAGGCACAACAAACAAATAAAGACCTGCATGAGTGAAGTTGTCCCAGATGCTTGGGCTTCTTCCCCCCTCCGCCACCGCCCCCTCTACCTACAATTCATTTCCACCTTTCTTTACATAATTCTGCTTGATTTGTTGAGGAGAAATGTGACAGCCCCGTTGGGTCATGTATAGAATACCTGATAAGCAGATGTTCCAGCGCCGAAGAGGAAGTAGGATGGAAAGTCGTCTCTGCTGAAGTTTGCTTCATCTTGGGCCAGTCCCACCTCTCCCAATAGGAGCAACACCAAAGCAGCAGCTGCCCACTTCATTTTTATCTTGATTCAGTTCAGACTGCAGATTTTACACGCAAAAAAACAGTTCAGACTGTGGACAGGGATGAACTAAATTGATAATGTAGCAAATTAATATACTACGTATGTGGTGTGCGCCTGTAAAAAAAAAAAACACAGGAAACATACACAGGCGGGAGTTGGGGTCGTTGGGCAACTGAATAAAGGAGAGGTGTAGTGAAGCCATATATAGTGGCATACGTTATATCTACTTACCCCATAAAAAAACACGTAGCGTCTATGTATTTGGAGCGTAGCATGGCAAGTGGCTGTCTTCTGTGGGCATTTGGGCCTTCCATCAGCATCGTTCTATTTGTTTACACCACCCCGTGCTCTGCAAGTCTCAAGCTTTCGCCAATTTTTTTTTTCTTTCTTTGTCTTGATGTTCAGTGTTCAAAATAAACAGGCGAGTTGAAAGAACTTCCTGCTCTTCTTCTTCTTGTCATGTAATTGGTACCGTCATTGCTGACGCTATGGAAAGCAAAAGGATTGGACTTCTATTAATAACGCCTCTCACCCGGTCCAAGCCTTTTAGTCTTATCGCCAACCAAAAAGACATACAAAACGAAAAGTTGCTGGCTTGGAATTTTTTTTCTCCTCTCGCACAGTGGCATTTCTCATATTTCTTCATTGTCGAAGACAAAGACTCTCTCCTCACCTATCTTACTAGGGGCTAAATTATGGGACGTCCTCTTAATTGGTCGGGACTTTTCCCTCAAGTTTTGCTTGAGGCAGGTGTACATATGCCTCATAGTATCATATCTCTACGTATTGTAAATAGAAAAATATTTTCCTGACAAGTCTCCATGACTGGCTGTGATCAGCCCACATATGGTTCAAAACATGGTACACAAGAGGGTTACTATACAGAAATCAGTGCCTGCTTATGGGCACTTGGACTAAACAAGCCGTTGTAAATATACGTGTATTGTGTGTATAGTAATCCGGGAACCATATGAAGTGCTAGGTAGGAATGTTTGTATGTATTGAAACCATGAATAGGTGGGTTGTGCATTTTTAATGTAGGACGAGTGTAGTCTAACTACACCAGATCTGTGAAGAGAGCCCAATGACCAGCCCACATAGGGCTCGGAACACAGTATATAAAACTATTATGATTTTTATGTGCAGCTGCCCTTTTATATACTATGTTCAAAGCTTGGATAAAGATATTCACACACCCTGACAAAAATTTATACTTAGTTTTAATTAGACAAAACATATGGACCTTACACAAAGTTTACTTAGGCTCCGTTGGTTTATCCCATTTAAACCCAAGTACAAATTTTATTTTGGTAAATTTGGTGTGTAAATATTGTTTTCCATACATAAACTAGTCACGGAGTTGGTAAAATACTACAAAAAAAAAAGACTTTTAGCATCGCTTTTATTAGTACGATGTCCACAAAAATAACGCTAAAAATAAGTATTTGTAACGCTTAAAATATGTTGTTCAAAAAATAACTTTTAGTGAAGCTCTTACAAAAGAGTCGCTAAAAGCTTTATTATTTTTGAAGCTTTAAAATAAAACATCGCAAATTCTCTTCACATCACTGCCACAAACTTTATTAGCAACGTTTTAAAATAAATGTCGCAAACTTGTGATGCTTAAATAAACATCATAAATAACATACTTATTTGCAACGTTTAGATTTAAATGTCGCAAATAACCAACAATATTTGTGAAGTATAACTCTAAACGTCACAAATACACTTATTATATTCGTTATTCACGATGTATAAATGTAAACATCGCAAATACAGCTATTATTTGCAACGTATAGAGTTATACACTACCAATAACATTATTTTTATATAATATATTTAATTTATATTATAAAATATATTAGTCATTATATAAATATATACTAAGTAATAAATAAATTAAAATAATTTCTTCACTATAATTTGAGTAAGAGTAGTCTCGTGCGCATCAGTGTGAGCCCCGGCCATGTGGGCTATAAAGTTTCTATCAGACAATGCACGTATTTTGAGGGGCAGGCAAGTTGCATGCCCTTTTACAAAATGGGACAAAAATAATAATTTCTTTAATCTCATTTTTGTGAGACTAGGCTCACACACGTTAGCAAGAGCACCAACTATGTCGGTTGTCGGATTTCAATAAAACAACGCACAAAACTCATGGGGCAAACAAATAACATACCCTCTTGCTTCATCGAATCTTGATCTACAGTTCTCAAAGCTCAAACTCACACATACAAGAGTAAATAATTTAAATTTTTTTTGTGATTATATATTAAATAATATATTAATTGATTAAAATAAAATATATAAAATAGAATATATGATTATTTATGAGTATATACATATACATCACAAATAATGTGGGTTATTTGCGACATAAATTAAGATATGTTGCAAATAAAGTGGGTTATTTGTGACATAAATTAATATATGTCGCAAATAACTTGGGTTATTTGTGACATTTCTGTCTATATGTTACAAATAATCCATGTTATTGGCAACATTTATTTCTATTAGACACGAATAATTTATATTATTTACAAAATATATTTATATACGTCGCAAATATCTTTATTATTTGTAACATATGTTAATATATGTTACAAATAATACTCCATTTGTCCTTAGTTAATAACTTTATTTGACAAAAAAATATTATTCCATACCAATTGCTCAATTTTATTCAATATAAGTGGTTAGGTATCTAAAAAAAGAGTATCATTAGCTTATTTTATGTAGGTTTCACTCTTCAATAAAAATTAATATTTTTTAAATATAGCTATTAATATGTAACACAGGGAGTCTATATTTCATTTAATATAACTAATTTAAATTACAAAATATAGTCATTTAAATATAGCTTAGGAGAAGTTCCAGTGGTATTTGCGGGAAAAGGTTAGCTTTCATTAACTGCTGAGACAAGACGGAAATCTCATCAACGAGTTGCTCAGTCTTGGTGCGTTCTTGTCCTAACTTTAGCCTAAGTATTGGATGCATACATGCCTAAAGAATGATTTTCGTCGTGGTCTTAAATGCTGACAGGAATTGAGCCAAATGTGACACTTCACCATGTGGACCATCCTCAAATTCTTGAAGACGAGTACAAAGGATGGCTCAGACTCAAAATAGTGTATGCTCTAACTCTAGCTGGAAAGATGAAGCAAGACCGTTATGCCTTAAACATAATATATCAAATGGTTTTGCACGATCAGGGAGATTTCAAAGTCTTTGCAGACAACTGCTTTAGGGAATTCGGTGAGTCAAGTTCTGGACCACGTTAAATGGTATATTACCACCTGCCCGATGCTCTTATCCGTTTGGTGTGGATTCTCCTGCTCGGAACTCAACCGTGGAGCCCTAATCTAATCTAAAGGAGTGGGTATACTCTCCTGCAATGCTGCTTCTAAACCGTGCATACAATTTTTTTTTTTTGCATAAAATGATAATATAATAATGTTCAACAGTTATTTTAATCTAACTCTTAGTTGAATGGATAATATTATATTATATTAATTTATATTATTTTTTCTTTTAGAAAAATAATACCCCCTCTATCATCCCATATTGACTCATTTAAAAGAACACTTGTCTCATTAAATGTGTTATTTCTCATTCTCCTACAAAGCACTTCTATTATATTTTTTTTAATAAGTAGGGTGAGCAAGGGAATCAAAGTAAAAAATTTATCAACTGTTTTTGTCTTTTTGTGCACTTAAAACATTGCTTTACTTTTTGGCCTTTTGTGGTCTAAGATGCTTCTGGATAAAATGTTACTTTTTATTAATAAAATACTTAATATAGAACAAAGGCAGTATAACATTTGCAAAAATGCTTATATTTTTATACTTAATAAAATAATATTTTTATTTTTGATATTTTTTATTTTTTATCAAAATTAATATTTTTTTAAAATATATTTAATATTTAAATATATAACATATTTTTAATTAGAGGTGTCAAGGGGCATATGTAGGTTGTGGCTAGGCTCGACCCACGCCTCCACCACCTCACTAAAAAAATATTTTTTTTCAAATTATCTCCATGAGACTATTTGGGCTTGGCCTATGAGGCCCATAAGGACTTATGGATATGGTCCATGAGGCCCATAACACCTGATGGGCAGGGCCTATGAGCTCCATCAGCTTCAGTCGGGCCACGAGCTGGGCCTCACCCTAACCCTACTGGCCTTGATTGGGCCCTGTTTGGGCCAGGGCTAATAAGGCCCATGGCCCCAAATCAAGGCCCGACATAACATATGCGCCCGAACCAAGGTTGAACCCACCTCTAGCTTTAAATGAATTTCAAGTCGTCTCTACTCCAGTAGTTTTAAAGTTGAATCCAAGTTCTAAGTTTTTTTTTAACATTAGATTTAAGGACTAATGAGGCCATCTAAAGTTTATTGCTATTAGTACCAAATAGACATCCAACAATGCCTCTAGAAGTCAGATTTTATCTTATTTCTTTTTCTTTTTTTTTTTATCTCCCTCTTTGGTATAGCAACCATATACCAAGAACACAAACTTCCAAATGTACGCAATCTAACTCAAATTATATGTAATCTTTTTTTAATATTTTAAAGAAAAGGTCAACCAAATCCGGTTGAAAATCCAAAGTGATTATTTACAGTAAATTTCATGCTTCGCAATATTAAAATTTCAATAATAATTTCATTTTCCACATGGTTTTATATATAAATTTCTTCATTCACTTTTAAAAAAGCGAAAACATGTTCGCATGTCCTGCATCCATAAGGGATGCACGAAGCTAGGCCCTACATCTTAGTTGTGCTTGTAATGTTGTGTCCCTTTTATTCCTTCCCGTGATCACGACAATGATATGTTACATAGGCAGGGTAATTGGCCCCCCTCACCACACACCATAATGGGTGGGAGTGCTTCAGAGCTGACCTGAAACCTGATTTTTCTTAAAAATTTCTATATATCCTATTCTTATAGGCTATGTAGTTTAATATTAAATTGAATGAGACAAAAAAATAGAGACAAATTAGTAAAAGGGGGAAACAAGGAAAAATCTTACTTGTTATAAGAAACAGATAAAACATAAAGAAGATAGGCTATTGTTTTTGAGTTTTAATTGGATTGCTAAGAAGACCTAGGTAACCACTCACCTTATAAAGTTGAATAATTATACCTACTCCACCAAAGTTGACTAATTACAAAAAAAAAAAGGAAACTAAGGTGACAAGTCTCCCCTTATGGATGGAAGTCGGTGGATTTTAAGCATAATGAAATAAGAGGCTAGAAAACATGGATCAGCTTAATTACAACTTTATAAAGTATTACAAATAAATTAAAACTAAATGTTTTAATCCATATGTTTTCAGTCTCTATATATAGTGTTTTAAATCAGAAATTTGTTTTCACTTTTTTATAACAATTTTTTTTTTAATTTCTTGGTTCCAGGAGATGTAATCCTGGTTCCTTCCCTCCGGCAGACGGGCAGAGGTTCTTACTTCTGTAAGTTACTTCAATATGTGGCTTATTGTTTCATGTTATTATTGTGAGCATACACACCTTATATTTGTGGTACTTATTTGCTGCCAAGTCCCCGTTGCTCTTATCTATTGCTTTCCCTGTCTCAGGACAGAGGTCATCCATCTTCAATGCATCCAAGTGCAGAATATGTTAATAAACAGAAGTACGTAACAGAAAGACATTACAGCTTGTGCTTGAGTGAGTTTCGGAAGCTGGAAAGAAAAGGCAAAGCAAAGAAGTAAAAACCTGAATGAGTGAAGTTGTCCATTATGCTTGGGCTTCTTCCCCCTTCCGCCACCGGCCCTTCCACCTGCAATTCGTTTCAGCACTTCTTAACATACTTCTGCTTAATTTTTTGAGGAGAACTATGACAGCCTTTTTGGGCCCTATATTGAATACCTGATAAGCAGATGTTCCAGCGCCGAAGAGGAAATAGGGTGAAAAGTCGTCTCCGCTGAAGTTTGCCTCAGCTTGGGCCAGTCCCACCTCTCCCAAAAGGAGCGACACCGAAAGCAGAAGCTGCCTACTTCATCTTTCCCTTGATTCAATTCAGACTGCAGATTTTACACCCAAAAAACAGATTAGACTGTGGACAGGGATGAACTACATTGAGAATATGTAGCATATTAATATAATATGGAAAATTATTTTCCTGTAGAAATCTTTGGATCATATTCCCGAAGTTTCTCTCTTACCACTATCGATACGGCAGCTTCCCAAGTCACCAAGACCTGGTTATAGGGACAAAAATGGGTCATTGCGAAGAAACTACAGAAGAGATAATGCTCCTTAATCTCGCAGCTGCGTCCTTCTCCAGAGCTCATTGCTCAGAGACACTGCTCCTTTTTTACTTTGTTCTCTGTGTTTCTTGACTTCTTTTCGAAAGAAATGACCGCCTGAGCAGCTGATAGATGTTGCAAAGCGCCACTCGCGTCCGCGGCCAAAAGGCATCAGGCCCCTCCTTACCCCACTTTATTTTCTCTGTTGACAAATATAAGGGGCGGGAGGTAATTTAAAGTAAAAAAAATTTAATGTATAAGAGATTTAATTTTTAATAAAAAATAAAAATATATAATATTTAGATAGGGTTTTTATTAGATGATTTAAAAACATATATATATTTTAATTTATTTTTAATTTTTATATAAAATTGACAAAAATATCCTCTAATATAATGGGTAAAATATATTTAACTAATGGGTAAAACGTCTTTTTATATCATATAAAAAAAAATAATTTCTTGAGTTCTTGAAGAAAGCAGATTTTGAGTCAATTCAAAAGCGATTTTAAGGTTAAATGACCCTTACATACGCTTTTTGGCTTAGAAAGTTATTTTCAATATAAACAAATTTACTCATAAAAATTGCCTCCCAAACGGCCCTATAAAAGGGTCATCATCGTATCTCTCCAGTGAGGTGTTTCTAGTTGTCAATGTTTTGCTATACTCAAAGTTTTACTTGTCATTCATGATATAAGTATAACTCTCAATCATATATGCCAAATTACGGTCATATTTTTGTATATTGTCTATTGCAGTACTCTAGTTATAAAAAAAATTGAATAAATAAAACTTCTATTGAGGGTGTGCTCAAGTGAGTCTTCATTAGTGGGTCTTACTTTTTTATTATAGGGAAAATAAATTAAAATTTTCAAGTGCCTTAACACAAATGTCCAATTCGGTAAAAATTATAAATTTACAATTTTACGACTTAGGGGCTATTTGTATGTTAAATTTTTTTTTAAAAAAAATAAAAGTAATTGTTTTAATAATTTATCACCGAATCAAAATTACTTTTGGTAATAAAAAAAATTAGAATAAATTTAAATATTGCGTCAAATATATTTTAATTTTTTTAAATTAATATAACTCTCTTGAATATGGATATGCACATTTTTTTGTATTATTACGCTTCTAAATTTAAGCGTTATTAAATAAAATCACATAAGGGTAAGTACTTTTAAACTTTTAAAGGAGTTCCTACCTATATGTTATATTTTTTTAGGCTCAAATCAATATTAAAGGTAATCGTTAAAAAATTACAAAATTTATAATTCTAAAACGAGAGTTCGGAATCGGAATTAACGGAATTACCTCACGAGGTGATTCAATAATTCTATCTGATTCTAGCTCGAAATTACTTAAGAATCTACTTTCTTGTACATAAACATGATTCCAATAATTCAGTCTAAAATTCATGAGGCAGAATTCAAAAAAATACAACATCCAAATAGCCCCTAAATTACTAACTTAAATTGTTGTTTGTATAATATGATAGAATAAAATATTATAAAATTAAGCTTACCCCTAGCCATTAGAACTTAGAGCAAAGTTTAATCTTTTTTAGTGAAGTTTTTCTTCTAGTTATCTTCTGTAAATGCTCACAATGTATTTTTGGTTTAGAACTTAACTAAGATTAATTATCGTCAAAAATACCTTATTAGGATAGCTAATAATATATTTATAATTAAACCAAGATACTATTATAAGAACTTTAAAATCTTAACTCTTTATCCAAAGGTTAAGGAATAGTCTATAATTGTCACTAGCATATGAGCTTAATGGGTATTATGTCTAAGGCTTATTACCCATACAATTTGAAAAGCCCAAAATATATATCCTTGTTATTACTCTATTGTCCTCCGACGAAGCCCTCCAACTGTTGAAAGGCATGAAAACATTCCGCCTAACGACGTAGAATCCAAAAGTGGCCGGAGTTGAGCAACAACGGCGGTTTGGGAGGTCGATTAAAAAACGAACTAGAAAAAAAATAGAGCCTGACGGCTCTATGTGCAGCAGCGGCGCCCGCTAGCACCCAAACGCCACGAGGCACAGGCACCAGTCATCACCTACATGTCCAAAAGGTCGATTCGACAATTGGAAAAAACCCATAGCATAACAGTACACAATAACAAAAAGGTTTTTTTTATCGTTGTCGAATTGTGCCTTTGCGGCTGATGGCTATCGACGCGGCAACACCAACCAGAGACTAACACCTGGTGGATGTGGCTTTGGGTGGCAAGTTTGCTCCGGCTAGCATTCCAATGACCGTCTGGTAGACCGGCAACCTTCTGGTTGCAAAGGCGGTGAGTGGCAAAAAAAAATACTAGCACCGTCACCGATCACAATCATGGCCAACCTATCTTTGATACCAATTGATGGAATAAAATATAAGGAGATTTGACTTACCTGTAGTCATTGGAACTTGAGCAAAACTTTATCCCCCTTAGTGAAGTTTTTTTTTTTTTGCTAATCTTCTATAAATCCTCACAATGTGTATCTAGTTTAAAATTTAAATGAGATTATTTTTTGTTAAAAATACCTTATTAGGATAGCTAATAATACATTTATAATTAAACCAAGATACTATTATGAGAACTTTAAAATCTTAACTCTTTATCCAAAGGTTAAGTAACAGTCTATATTTGCCACTAAAATTTGAACTTAACCGGGTATTATGTTAGAGGCTGATTATTCAGATATTTTTAAAAGCCCAAAATATATATCTATTCAAATAGTTGAGCTACATTTTATTTTAATTCAAAACAAATACAACGTAATGATATCTCTTCATAAAGTAATTGGTGTTTGACTAGCTGAGTGTGATATGTTATGTAGTCATGGGGCCTTTGTAACTTTGTATGTAAGAGTCACAGAAAAAGGCTAAGTATTTTTTTTTTGAAAAGCTGCAATAACCATGTTTATCGTCAAGGCCGCAAGGTCCTGTCAGAGATAGCAGCCCAATGCCGTTGATCAACCTGAGATAGGTTTACTTTTAAAACTCCATTTCACTTGTGACTCACGTAGAAATATATTATATAGTGGGCTTAAAAAACCATGTGTTATAAACAACACTCATAGCGGGTAAGTACGTTTATTTTCAGTGTTTGTATGTATAAATTATAAAAAAGAATGTTGTTATTTAAACCTCACGAGGAGATTCGATGATTTTAAATAATTCCAACTCGAAATGACTATGAGTTGTTTGTATACTCAACTTGTGTAAGATTTTGTTCATTCTGCCTTAATTTCAACTTTAATTATCAGAATCATGTTTGTGTGTTGAAGGTGGGCGAAATTAAAAATTTAACCTCAAAGTTGATTCCAAGCCGTTTCGAGCAAGAATCGGCCGGAATCACCAAGTCACCTTATGAGGTGATTTTTTTTATTCCAGCTCCCAACCCTGTTTTGAAAATTACAGATTTCGTTATATTTCAACTGTTACCTCTCATATCAATTTGAGCCTCGAAAAATATGCCATATACGTGAAGGGCACTTTAAAAGTTTAAAATTACCTACTCTTGTGGGATTTTATTTGATAAAGCTTGAATTTAGACACGTAATAGTACCAAGAACATGCATATTCGAGTTTAGGAGAGAGTTATATTAGTTTAAAGTTTTAAAATTGGGTTTAACACGATATCTGAATTTGTTCTAAAAAATTCTTTAACAATCGTAATTCACATTCGGCAGTGAATTTTTGGAATTATTTCCCAGAAATTCTACTTTTGTTTTTGAAAAATCCAACACCTTAGAATCCATTTTTAGGCAGAATTAAAAATTTTGCTAACCTTTTGCACACAAAAATGATTCTAATAACGGAGACTAAAATTGAGGAAGAATCCATGAAAATTCAACATCTAAATAGCCCCTTAATTACTAACTTAAGTTATTCTTTGTGTAATATGATAGAATAAAATATAATAAGATTAAGCCTACTTGTAGCCATTAGAACTTGAGCAAAGTTTTATCCCATGTAGTCAAGCTTTTCTTCTGCTATTCTTCTGTAAATGCTCACAATGTATTTATGGTTTAGATCTTGACTGAGATTAATTCTTCCTTGTCCTTCGGCGAAGCCCACCAACTACCAAAAGACATGAAAACATTCCGCCCGACAATGGAGAATCTAAAAGTGGCGGAAGATGAGCAACGGTGGCGGTCTGAGAAGCCGATTAAAAAATGAACTAGAAAAAATAGAGCTCGACAGCTCTGTGTGCAGTGGCGGTGCTGACTAGCGCCCAAATGCCACGAGGTGCCAGCACTTGATAGGTCCAAAAGGTTGATCCAACAACTAGAAAAAGCCAATAGCTGAATAATGCACAATAACAAAAAGGGTTTTTTTTACAAGTAATTTATTTTTGAAAAGCTGCAAAAACCATGTTTATCTTCGTGGCCACTAGGTCCTCTCAGAGTAGCTGCCCAGTGCCGCTGATCAACTTGAGAGCATGGAAGGTGATATCGATACATATGATAGTATAGATGACTATAGCTACAGGTACGTACCGATGATACACTTGGTATGTGCCAAAATGGGTGTAAACCCTTTGATAAACATGAAAAAAGATTATAACTAATAATATATCATTATAATATTTTTTTTAGAGCATAATAAGTTTGTGGAAGGTCATATTAGCTGATACGAGTGCTCTAAAATTAGTTCATTTTAGAACCATGAACTATTACTCTCTCTGTCCAATACAAACTATTACTCCCTCTGTTCTATATTAAGTGCTTTAGAATTAGTTTATTTTGGAACCAAATAAGAAGCTTAATATGAGTCACGAAAATATTATGGAGAAACTCATATCTTAGATGTAAGATTTCTAACTTTAACCCAATTTAATTTTTTTTAATTATGTAAATTTATGTAGTTTTACTTATTTATGGGTTTGACTTGATTTTTAGGGTTAATGGTTAGTAATTATGGATTAAAGAGGGTTTAATTCCACTTTTTATAAGTTTTAGTGTCAAACTTGATTTATTTATTTTTATATAAATTTTATTATAATTTTTCCTTAATTAAGGGTGTGGACTCTGCCATGGGCCCCACGTCCACATTGGACGACGTGTGATCCACTTGACCCCTAAATTTATATTATTTTATTTCAATAAGATTTGAAATGATTAAATTCATTTTTAGCTCTAAAATAACCTTACTTAGCCACTTAGAGCTTTTAACTTATTTTACAGCCTTACAGTTTGTAAACTTATCTCAAAATTTTACTATTTAAGAAAAAACCCTAGCCACTTGCCCATTCAAGAAAAGACTATGTAAGGGAGAAGAATGTGTTCTACCCCTATTTTCCAACAAGGAAAAAATGGATTAAGGTGTGTTTTATTGCCCTAATCGCCCATAATCTTTCAATTTTAGTCTTAATCATTTTTATCTTTATTCCCCCTAATTTAATTATTAATTTCTTCTATTAAAAATTTTATTTTTAATTTTAATTTAAAACCCTAAATGAGTGATTTTTGTTTTTAACCAAAGGATATTCTAAATTTACTTATTTTCAAGTTGATTTGATCCTATTAATTGATTTTAATTAAGTTTTAACAAAAACTCTAATTTTTGGGTAGGATTTCTTGAGGATTGAAGCTTTTTCATAGATTCAAAAACTTCATAGAGTTAAGGGAGTTTTCTCTTGTGTGGTTTTATCTATTAGAATGTATGATTTTATATCTATGTGGGTTATTGCTTTATTTTGAACTTTAATGGTAGATTTGTTAGAAACATGTTATTTATGGCTATTTTATTGTAATTAAGCATGAAAATGACTGGATGTATCATGTTCTAGGGTTAAATTTTGATATTATGATATTTTATGGTAATTTTAGAATTTATCTTGAATCTTGAAATATTTTCGGTTTGAATTTCAAAAAGTTGAAGACAAAGCAAAAAATGGGCAAAAAGTAAACTCTTAAGGGCATTTGAACAGCCAGGCGTTCGAACGGTCTGCCAGGCCGATCGAATGTCAGCACAACAGAGGTGTGTTTTAGCCTATTTTGTGTATTTTCGGTCATTTCTTGTTCTCTTCTCGTGAATTTAATTTTTTATGATTAAAATGACTTATGATTACCTATAAATGCTATTGTGATTGCACAAGGACTATCTTTAAATTATAATTTAGCTTAAGTAAGATTATGAGTATATTTGTTTAATTTTAGTATGATATTTTACTTGTTTTAAATTTATTAAAAGAGACAGAGGTTGTAGGACTTTCAAAGGAGATACAAGGAAATTTGTGTTGGTAATATGTTGAATTCTGTGACAATGTTATGCTTATGAAAGTAGTAGGTTCAAAAGCAATGTACATGTAAGCTAATAACATCTTTACAAATATGAAACTCACTGGTATACTTGTAATGAAGTGCCCTGACAATCTATATCTTATTAATTTTTTGCATTATAAATGTAGTTGTCCATCTTTTGATGCATATTGTGACTTGGTATGAGAGCTAATACTAATATTGCTCACTAATGTGGCAATAATATTTGTTCTCGATTTCTGAAAACTTTTAGTAACAGAGTTAGTAATTTAAATTTTTTGTCAATGGTGTTACCGACAACAATTTTGGTTTAAAAGTACATAGGTTTTATAACAAGAGCACACAAATTATTCTCCATTTTGAAGTTTTTTTTGTCAATTTTATATTAACAATTCTTTTTAGTAGCAAAGAGTTAGTAATCTAGCTTGCTAGCAAAATGAATTGTGGCTATTGCTTGAGGCAAAGTAGAAAAAGCATCCTGTAAATTACATCATTCAATCCTTGCAGCAGCATAGTGTGACCATCCTGATCAACTTCAAAGTCTTTATGGTATCTTGGATTCGTTTTGTCCCTAGCTCTCTTTACAATAACTTTATTTAGATGGGGATATTCAAAACCATCTCTTATGTTTCGTAGCTGCCACTGCTTGTATGTCTCTAGTTCCAAAAAATTAAGATCAAGAAATTATCCCTCGCGGATTGTGATGATATTCATACTTTGTTGGGGGTTGCTAGCCGCAAGTCATTTTAGAAGTTATCCCTTGTATCAAATAGAGGCCTTACTACCTCATAGTAGGTGCCCACCATATAGACCTTCGTACTATGTCCGGGGATGCCTACAACAAGAGCCATTCCATAAGTTATCCCCGTAGGTAAGAGTTCTTACTTCCTCACGGTAGGCACCCACCATATAGACCTTAGTACTCTATCAGGGGGTTCCCACTGCGAGAGCTATTCTGGAAGTTATCTCTTACAATTAAGTCAAGTTTTTACTCACTTGCAGTGGGCACCCACTGCAAGAGCTATTCCAGAAGTTATCCTTAGCATTAGGTCGAGGCCCACCACAAAGACTTTCATACATAGTTTGGGGGTTCCCACCACGAGAGCCATTCCAAAAGTTTATCTCTTACATCAGGTAGTGGCCTTACTCCCTCACGGTGGGCACCCATCATAAGGTCATTCATACATTGTTGGGGGGTGCCTACCATGAGAGCCATTGTAAAAGTTCTCCCTTGCATCAAGTAGAGGTCTTACTCCCTCATGGTGGGTGCCCACCATATAGACCTTCATACATTATCGGTTGGTACTCATCGTGACAGCCATTCTGGAAGTTCTCCCTTGCATTAGGTAGAGGTCTAACTCCCTCGCGGTGGCCACCTAGTGTATAGAATTTTATATTTTGTTGGGGGCACCCACTATATAGAACTGTATACTTTATCGGGAGGTGCCCATTTGAGAGCCATTCCAAAAGTTCATTGTATCAGGCAAAGACGTTACTCCCTTGTAGTGGGCACCCATCATACAGATCTTCGTATTAGGGAGTTTTTCAGGTGTAAAGTAAATAAAGGCGTTCTTTAAATTATGCTCCACCTTCTTGCGATGCACGGATCCAACTTAGGCAATTTGGACATTCGAACAATCCATTTCAGCCAAGTACATACAAAAGTCTTTGTTTTTAATATGGCCATATGGCCGGACAACCACCGCGTAGGTCGAAGAGCCCTATCTCCCAGCGGACGGGGCTTTTGGCATGATAGCTAGCAACACAACAAGCCTTCGTTGTCATCCGAGACAGCTGGTTGCAAGGCTAGACATCATACCAATAGCTTTAACATTTTAGCTCACCATGTCTCCCCTTATATTGCATAAGAGATTTTTTCCATTCTGCTAGAGTGGCAGTCAAAGTGGATATACGGGCATAGTTTCTCCAAAGTTTGTCAAACGGCCCCAAAACACTCTTAGGAACTCTCCAACGCTATTTAAAGGGGAGAGGACATCTTAAGAATCTAAATATATGTTAGCCAACTATGTGTGATTATGTATGCACATCGTTACGTGCATTCTGCACAACGTTGCGCACACATATTGCGCAACATTACTGACGTTCCCTATAACGCCTACATACATGATGTGCAACTATGAGCAGTTCCCACAATACATACACACCTAGTATACAACACTTTCACACGTGTATGTGCCCCAACATGTATCACGGATAATCCGCTTCACTACCCCGTGACACTGCACATCATGATGTAAACCACGTTCCTTTTGATGTCAAGTTTTTATTTATTTTCACAATTTTAATTTTTCCTAGCTCCATCCCTCTCTCAAATCAAAATGTTATACATAAACCTATGGGCCCATCCCTTGGATTAAATAACATTAATACAAATGAAAAATGCTTTAGTGTCGCTAATTTTTATACAACAAGAACCTACTTTATCATCTAAACATGTGACAATTTTTTCTCCTAAACTCCCTCTACTCACTAGTTGTAAAGCCTAATTGTTAGCATGTGACAATATGGTTTAGGGTTATACAAAATGTTCCTTCTCTTTAAAAAATCTCGCATTAGAAGTTAGAAACCATGGTATGCATCACTACCATGTTTTTACATAGCCGGCCCTACAAATCAATGGTGGCCAAGTATGCAGTGGGTTCTAGCGTGAGATTTTTTAAAGAAAACTTGTTTAAAATAAGGGTTAAAATTAGTGTTTTTAAAATTGTCACTTGATCCAAGTCTTTCAATCAAGTATAAATCTGGTTCAACCGAAAAAAAAACCTAATTTAACGGATAAATAACCCAACTTAAAAAACTAATCGTAACTGGTTGAACCCGATTCAACTCGCCCGCCCGGATGGTTTTCAAAACAGTGGTTGCACACGACCCGTCGCGGGGTTTTGTTAGTGGCGGCAATGAGGTGCTGAGAAAACAAACGCACCAGAGAACAATCTGGGACCCAAACTCAGCTTCATGGAAACTACCCTTGATTCTTCACCGTGGGTCGCTTCTTCTACAGATTCAGTCAGATGGTGCCAAACAGACAAGACGACAGAGCAGGCCTAAACTCCATTGGTCAGTTTCCTCGCAGCAGCCAATAAGTCAATTGACCTTTTTCCTTCCAAGACGCAATAAAATCTCCATCGTAGTGGAATTTACTTAATCAAAATGACTCTTTCTACGCCTTCCGTCAAACATTTCTGCAGGAAGGCAATAGCCTTGCACCTTCCTCTTTATGAGCATTGTCTTGGTAGCTTCATGGCTTGTAACCCCCCGCCGCCCTCTCTATTCTCTAAAGTATAAATAAGACTTCCAATCTCAAAGATCTCTGTGCCTCGAATTGCTTCTCCATGCTTAATGTTTTCTTCTCATAAAAAGTGAGGACCGACTACATCTTTCTTCCATTCTTGTTCTCTATCGCAGACATCCACTGTTTTTCTGATATTATTGTTCATCTCATCAAGTAGAGGAAATATTTGACCTGTTCTCGTGAACCCAGTTCCTTCATCTCAAAAATATTCTTGTTAGAATATAATGGAGAAGCCTTCAACAAATGCTTTCTCCCCATACATCTTCGTTGATATTCTCCAGTCAGTCTTCTTACGCGATAGTATCTTCTGGGTCACTCCATGCCATAAGTTTTACAGCACATATTTCCCCTTCATTCCATCACAGTTGAGGATTCATACAGAGAGAAAGAACAAACTCTCTGAAAACGATGAGAATCTCAAAATCAAGCCAAGTGAGCCATGCAATGAAGAGGATGGGGCTGGACTGAGTAGACAAGACATTCAGATGGTTATGGACAAGCTTGAGATCTTTTGCAATCCTGAGGGCGATAGTCACAAGGATTGGTTAGCTACATCTGAACTGGAGGAGATCTTTTATGAGGGCCTGAGTTTGGAGAACATAAAGGATGCTTTCTGTGTGTTTGATCAGAACAATGACGGATTCATAGATGAAAAGGAGTTGCAGAGAGTACTGCTGTGCTTAGGATGCAGGGAAGGATCCAGCCTTTCTGCCTGTGAACAGATGATTGCAGCCTATGACAAAAACAAAGACGGAAAGATTGATTTCAATGAGTTTGAAATATTATTGAATAACAGCTTTTGCTGAATTTACATTTTTTTGTTTCTTGTAAAATAATTCTGTAATTTGAAACTATTTTATAAACAACTCCTTGATAGTCGACATCAAGGGAGACTGAGACGACCAATCATCTTCTACTGATTGCTAGAATTTTTTGTTGTTGAAATCTAAAGCCAACTTACTATGGCTGAAGCTTTAGTGGTATGTAAAACTGGCAGATAAAAGCGAGTTGGCCTCTTAGTTGGACACCGAACAATTCATATCGAACATTTGATAATCGCCATTTCCAAAAAAAAAAGAAAAAAAGATCATAGAGAGCCAAACAAATATAAGAGGCAAACAATAAAGATTAAAGTACAGTCCATAATGAAGCATATGATATTAAGGAGTTAAACAAAACTCGATCAAATATAATCTAACAATAGGGAAGGATAAACCTTTTTTCTTTTTGAACAAAAAATTTCCCAGCATAGTTATTGAAACAGCATATCGTGATGAACATCCATCTCGCAACTATTTTAGAACCAAACACAATCCAAATGGAGGATATACTGATTTACATGGGCATATAACATTCTATTTTAAAATATAATAAAAGGGACGGCAAGTATATGTTTTAATTTTCTTTTTACAAAATAATGAAAGACATTAATTTGAAGAATTCAACCCAACATTTTAAATGGCACATGCTGGCCTTGCCGTTTTCATCCACAAAAAGTCTGGGAACAAGCTTCAAGGTGTGAGACATACATTCCATGTGCATCAAGTTTTGCATTTATGCTTTTGAAGATAATAGGATAACAGAAAAAATGATTATAGTACAACATAACAGGAAAGAAACATATAAAATCAGATCTTGAATAAAGTAAAAGAAATTTACAGAGAATATTGAAAATAATGTACAAGTAAACAAAAAGATGACCTCATTATCTTCAAATGCTCCTCACATTTTACGTCTCATTCAAGAGGCTTCTGAGTTCTGAGGCAAGCCTCACCTTGAGGTGAGGCTTATATGCCTTATAAAACAATGCTTCACCCATTCAATCTGTGCTTCAAGGTGTGAGACATACACTCCATGTGCATCAAGTTTTGCATTTATGTTTTTGAATATAATAGGATAACAGCAAAATGATTATAATACAACATAAACAGGAAAGAAACATATAAAAAATCAGATCTTGAATGAAGCTAGAGTAATTTACAGAGAATATTGAAAAGAATGTACAAGTAAACAAAAAGATGACCTCATTATCTTCAAATGCTCCTCACATTTGACATGTTTGCTTCATTTACATCTCATTCACGAGGCTTCTGAGTTCTGAGGCATGCCTCACCTTGAGGTGAGCCTTATATGCCTCATAAAACAATGCCTCACCCATTCAATCTGTGCAGTGAAAATGATCAGGAATGAAAACAGTATCCTTCACCAAAAAACCAAGAAAAAGAAATAAAAAAGGAAAAATTAAGAGAAAGAAAGTGCCCCATGTGGATCCCAGCATCCAAGAGACTTGCCCAACTCAAATTGAAGACGTATAGGGTTGCTCAACATGGACACAACAAAACTGCCAAGATTATGACTAAACAAATTAAACAGTTCATCAAACCTCCGAAGAATTATATCAAACCAAAAAACTCTCTGGAAGAATCGAAAGAATTTGACAGAAACAGTAACATACTAAACATAGAAGTGAGAAGAACAAAGCCAGAATAAATTCAAGTGAAGTTTACCAGATCTTTGGAATCAATATATAAACAAACGTCTTCATTGAGATTCTGCAGATTGTAACACCTTTCTTCTAATAAGTGATTCACCAACTCACAACTGCCTCTTCAACAATCACCAATAGTCCCTACAAGAGCATGACCCACTCTCAAAGCAATGAAAACGATTTACATCCCTGATGATTATCTTCCTTTTTGTAACATCAGAAATTAGCTTTGCTGAGGTATGACAATCTTCACATATTCGAAGGTTCTTAATTACACATATTGGTGCATCCAGAGGTATATTTAACAGACCAAAGGCTATAGCTAATTTCTCACTATGATACTTTAATATCACGTCTTTCTGTTCATCCTCTAGATCATGAAAAACCATATCAAAATTGGGAACATACCCAATTTTTTTTATTTCAGTCATCAATTGTTCAAGTTTCTTATAGATTTCAATTGACTGTGGGTGTGCCCTATCATCTGAAACAAAAATATGGGTGGAATTCCTCACTTGAATCCAGCTCACCCCTGGTTCTTTCTTTATTTCTTTTTCCTTCATATGCTTCCTGATGCTTGCAACCCCATCCCACCTTCTCGATTTTGCATAGATATTAGATAAAAGAATATATGTCCCAACATCATTAGGATCTAACTGAAGAATGATCTCAGCAACTCGTTTTCCAATACCAAAGTTTCAATAGACTTGACAAGCGCTTAGTAAAGTTCTCCAAGCCACAACATCCCACTCAACATGTGTATATCTCAAAAAACTTTCAGCATCATCAAGTTGACCAGCTCGACTGAGGAGTCCAACCATGCATGTATAGTGTTCCAAACCAGGTGTAATGTTCATCTCTTTCATCATATGGTTCAAATAATAAAATCCCTCATTCACAAGACCCAGATGAGCACATGCGGATAGCACCCCAACAAATGTTATGTAGTTTGGTGACTCTCCAGCCATTAACATACACTCAAACACTTTCAGAGCTTTGGCCCCAAGTCCATGGTGAGAATAAGCTGATATCATTGAATTCCAGGTCAATACCTCCCGCTGATGCACGCATTCAAAGACCATATGAGCGTCTTCAATGCTACCACTCCTTGAATACATGTTGATGAGAGCATTTCCCACAACCACATGTGCCTCAAATCCCAATTTCTCCACAATACAGTGTAGTGCACTCCCAAGACCAAGGTCTGATAAATTTGCACAAGAATTCATCATAACAGAGAAAGTCAGCTCATTAGGAGAAATTTTGTTTCCCATAATTTTTGTATAAAAATTCAATGCTTCCTCAAAAAAACCATTATGGGCATAAGTGGCCATCATGCTTGTCCATGAGACAACATTTCTGTCCACCAACCTATTAAAAGAATTCCTGGCGCTAACTATCTTACCACACTTCCCGTACATATCTACTAGTGCACTTCCCACGTATACATCCCATGATAAATCTCTTCTCAAAATCTGACCATGCAACTGAAGACCCAATTTTAAAAGCTTTGAAGAAGAACAAAGTGCAAGAGCATTGACATACGTAACAGGGTCAATCACCAACGAATCGTAAACCATCTCCCTAACAATATGAAGTGCCTCAGATAAATACCCATTAGCAAGTAACCCACTAATCATTGAGTTGCAAGAAAAGGAATCGACTATCCGCATGGACTTGAAAACACTTAAAGCACTTCCGACATCATCACAAGACGAATACATATGAACAAGAGTATTTCCAACGTACAAATGAAAAATGAATCCAGACTTCCATGCATAAGCGTGACACAGTCGGCCTACGTCAAAAGCTCCAACTTCAGCACAAGATGAGACGGCTGTTGCAAGTACGTACTCATTCGGGCAAACGTAAGTAGATTTATACATTTCCACAAACAATTCGAGAGATTGCAGTGGCATTCCATTTTGCATAAAACCAGCCATGAGAATACTCCACGAGAAGAGGTTTCTACTGGGCATTTCATTGAACAGTTGGAAAGCAGGCACAATTTGACCGCACTTTGCATACAATCCCACAACATTGTTGGCTTGAAACACATTTAAACCAGTCCGGGCTGTTTTGATGAGCTGAGCATGGATTGACTGGCCGAGCAAAAGATTTCTTTCGTCATGGTTGAGGATCTTGGTCGAAAACTGGTTGAGTTGGGGTTGGGACGGTGCGAGTTTGAGTAGAAGAGCATAGCAAACAGAAGTGGGCTTTCCGGCTTGCATGGAAGTGTTTCCCTGACAAGGCTTCCCGACCAGCGTCCGTGAGTCCGTGACCGTGCAACATAGGAGTCCTAACATAACATAGTAAATACTCGTATAAGTTTAACAAGGTGCACAGCTACCGGTGATTTTAGGGGTGCTCACGAACAAATACGGACGCGGAAAGAGGTACGTCCATGTCTGTCCGCCAATTCAATATATGTTGTCTGTGTGTCCGTAAGCCCCAGTCCATCCATCACAGACATGGTCACAAACATAGATACGGATATGAATAAGGACACAGACGGACACGAATGGATGCAGATAATTAAGTCAAATCTCTATCCTAACATGTTAAAAAAATCCAAGCATACTTACATAAGGTCTGTTATTTATATTTTTTTCTAAAAAATACATATATAAAATACTAAAATAAATTAAAAATCACCCGTGATTAAATAAGAGGCTAATTTTTTATTACAATTAATATAATAAAAAATATCCAATTTGGTTAGGACTAGTATTGGCCAAAACCTTCACACATTTTGATCATTACGTAATATTTCAAGGTTAGACAAATTCTTGAATAAAAAGTTGTAAGTTTGTAACAAACTAAACTTGGATAAATATCATTTTTATGATAAAATGCACGAGTTGAACGTGAGGTGCCATATGAACATGAAATAGATTTTGTGGTCATCTGAGTAATTAGTTCAACAAAAACCCGCAAAGCCTATCCAAGGAAGAGTACATCACGGGGAGAAAACACTCATGCTTCCCCTGTTCCGATTAGCATCAACCAGACAACCAGGCAATACAAATTCCAGAAAATCGCAGGGAGAACTCACAGAAAGAAGAGATCAGATGCCGCAGAAGAAAAATTCACGGCGGAGCGGCGGCGAAACGACGACAATACGACGGTATGAGAAGGAGCACCGCAAATTCCGTCTCCGAGCCAAAACACCCCTACTCACGCCTCCCCTGTTCCGATTAGCAGCAACTGTCAGCAACAGAAACCCATTACGAACAGAGCCGGCCTAGCCAGACACAATACAAATTCCGAAAATCAGAAAATTCACAGAGAGGGGAGATCGGATGCTGTAGAAGCAAACTTCGCGGCGGAGCGACGGCGAAATGACAGTGCGGCAACAACATGAAGGTATGAGCCGGAGCACTGTGAATCCCGTCTCCTCGCCCGACTGCTTGACAATGATTGCAGAGGAATCACCGCCACGGTCCACGGAGCCACTAGAGTGGTTGGGGAGGGGGAGAGAAATTGTCGCTCTCAGGTGGAGGGGCCTACGGCGGGGTAGGAGGAGTCGAGCTAGGTGGTGGCGATGAAAGAGCAGGGATACGGTCACGATCTACACGGGAGATAGCCACGGTCCATACGGAAGCCGGCGAGATGTAAAGGTGTCAACTTCGGTTGATTTTCGGAGAGGGCTGAGAGGCAGAGCAGGGGGCGGCGCGGTGGTGCTCCGGTGAACCTTCTGTGTTGCCTAAGCAAGCCCAAACAGTATTTTCAAATTTGGTTGCGGACATCCACATACACGGACAACAGTTTGCCCGCGTCCGCAGGCACCTATAAAGACGGACAAATTTAATTATCTGTGTCCATGTCCGCGTCCGCCCCGGACCTAAAAATTTATCCACCTTATGTAATTATAGACGCGGACACGGACGAAAAAATGGACGTTGGACGTCCGTGAATACCTCTACGGCGTAACTTAACTTGTATGGAATATATTAAGCGCTATATAATATGCTAAGATCATGTGTTACAAGAGTATAAACGGACGGACGTGGCATGCGTACAATGTCCGTCCGTCTGCTGTCCGTGACAGATAAAAATTGTCCATCTGAATCTTTCCGCACGGACTCAGACAAATCCAATTGTGGACTGATACTCGTGGGCGGGGCAATGTAATTTGATACGAAGGTACAAAGAACATTAATAATTTCTTATGTATTTGTAATACTGCATGCATGCTTATTTGTTTAGTATTTTTCTTGACTTTCCTCGAGAAACTTTATTTAAACACAGTGACACTATGCTCAAAGGAAGAAGAAGATCAGAGGAGGAACAGAGAGATCCACTTAACGGGAGTTGAAAAAACATAAGTCGAGATAAAAAATGAGTTCAAAAAGGGACATTCATATTCAATGAATCGATTGATTCAATGAGACCATTTGCTAAAAAAAGTATATCAAATATTCGGAGAACGATTCAAAATTAAAAATAAAAAAAGAAATGATATCCGCTTGATAATAGTGTGAAAAACACAGAAGAATATGCAAACTTGAAAGAGTCGATTGATTGAATGAACCCATTTTGCTACAAGATCTACATCACAGATTCGAAAAAAGGATCAATAAAAGAAAAACAAACACAAAATTCGGTTGATAAGAGCGTGAAAGAGAAGACCATTCGAATCCCAACGAATTCGATCGATTAAATAAAACCCATTTGCTGCAAAACCCATGTCACCGATTCGAAGAACAGTCGATCCAAACAAACAAACAAGAAACCAAAACGGAAACCCGAAACAAACTTGACAACGGCTGGAAGAAGACTACCCTTAATTTAAGAACATAGTCGTGTATGTCAAATTTCACTTTTATTTTGGTCGTGCAGAACGACAAACACCATAAAAACGGACAACTATATGCATGATTTGTCAGTGTTCGTGTTCGTGTTCGTGTTCATGTTCATGTTCATGTTCATGTTCGTCCATTTATACCCATAGGGGCGAAATGGTGAATGAGGATGTGCTAGGTAATTGGGTAAGGGATATGTTTAAAATATGGACGCAAACAGCCATGGATAACGGTAGACTATGTATGTAGCCACGTCTACTAGAGACATGAACCAAAATAAATGTATGCACCCGTGTGGACAAGATAAAACTGACTGTTCTAGTTGCTGACGAATCTGGCTGTAGTCTGCATGCATATGGACGACATACAAATAGTGTATGTTTACACTCCTACATGTGTAGGCATATAGCATAGTCACAAATTCTAGTCATAAAGTTCAGTCAGGTTAGACGTATTAGGAGGCATCCCAAGTCAAGGGAAGAGTTTTTGGTGCTCCCCAATCACTATGAGCCCAACATAAGGAACGTCGGAGGGTCATTTATACATAAAATTGAGAGCGCACACATTACTACACGTTAGCATTATCACTGATGCTAATGTGCTCTAGTGTGTACATCGTCGATCTTAAAAATAAACGGTCCTCATGTGTTCCTCATGTTGGGCCCATAGTGAGTAGAGAGCATAAAATACTCTTCGAAGAGGCCCCCACCTAATTTTCATCAGTTTTGGTTCTCACGAAAACGGGACTTTTGTCTTTTGGGTAGAAGATGTCATGCCCCCGGCTGAAAATAAGGAAGAGGGCGCGACAACTCCTAACCCATCCTTGGATTAGATTGAAATACGCAACTAAGTCATTGTTTTGTTTAAAAACAATTAAGAGTCTAACACATAAAAATGAAATTTAATTACTTTTATCATTATTATAATTAAGCATTCATCTACAAAAATAGTGCAATGACATAAACATATGTTTCAAACTAAAGAAAGACATCTACAACTACAAATAAAATACTATCAAAACAATATAAAGTTTCTAAATGTTCATTCATTTATTTCCTACTGACTATCTCTTAGTAGCTTGTTCCCCGCTCACTGATTACTTAATTATCATCTTGTTCGCAAAACAAGTTATCATGAGCACCTGCATGACATAATCACACATGAGATCTTGAAGGATTCGGAAACAAAGCAATAGAAACTCAATAAGGATTTGAAAAAAAATAGTTGCATTAACACCCAAACACATGCTTTAACATTCAAATCAAATTCCTTATGCAACTATAATGTACATATATCTCAAAAATACATCAAGAGACATACAATAAGTCTCAATATGATAGAAATCAAAGTAACAAAAAATACTTTTAACTATTACCTAATACCTTATGAATGTACCTGACTTTCCAAACTGATGATGCCAAAATAATACTTCGTCAAGCTCGTACACATAGACATGACCAACCTAAACTCCAACTCTAGAAATCTCAATAATATAAACATTTCAGTCATCTCAACCCAGAGAAACAAAAATTTGCCAAACATAATACTTTGTACTTTCAGACAGAAAACCGATTCGAAAAACGTCTAATATGACTAATCTAGCAACTATAGAAACCCTGACTAACCATTATTAATTTATAATTTACAAATTATTTTCATGATGCAATGAAATATAAGTATAATTACATGTGCAACCCCAAGTAACTTTGTTATCTTAAGTAAGACATAATTCAATAAATAAGATCATATGTACTAAGACATTCATGAAACATGAATTTACTAAATTAACCTTAAATATATACATTGATATCCTTAATAAAGTTAAACATATTGAAAGTACCAAAGTAACACAATCAATAATACAATATCTCATTTATTTTGATATTAGATTAAGTAGGTGTTTTAGTATAACCACAACCATAGAAGGTCATATCGATATGAATGATATCAATGACTATGAATACAGGTACGAGCCGATGATACGCTTGGTACGCGCCGAAATGGGCATAAATATTTTATAAATATTAAAAAATATTATAATTAATAATATATCATTATAATACTTCTTTTAGAGCATAATCAGACTGTAGAATACCGTATCGGTTGATACGGGTATTCTAAAATTAGTTTATTTGGAACTATACACTATTATGCTATCTGTCCTGTACAAATTATTGTTCCTTCTTTCCCATATTAAGTGCTCTAAAATTAGTTTATGTTAAAAATAAATAATATACTTAATATGAGTCTAAGTTATATGTTTAAATAAATGTATATTTGTGGAGCACTATATGTAAAAAAATAATTATGTAAATTGCATGGACCTAGTTGTATTCATCACATATTACTTTAAAAATATTATTTTTAATATAAAAAAAACTTAAAATTTCATAGAAGTTAGGTTTAAATTGTGTTTTTGTTTTTAAGAAAAAAATATTTTAATTTTCTTTAATTAAAATAATTTTTAAAATAAAAAAATATTTTTTAATATTGTATTAATACGTATCAGTTGTATCGATATGGTACAGCCGATACACATCGGATTTTTGTATAGGGGGAGTGGCCTTCATGATCACAACATGTAACATGTATATTTGAGAAAAAAATATCAAATAAACTACAATCAATGTGAAAATTTACAAAAACTTACATCATACTCTTAATTACAATATAAATAAATATTATATGAAAAATATTTTTTAATTTATTTAACGAGACTATGCAATTCTACTAAAATTGTTAACTTACTAATTTATGACTATGTCATTGACTTATTGTGTTCTAAATGACTTGAAAATTTTAAAACATGCTCATAACACGTATATTAACCTATTAAAAAAAGAACCCAAAACTCATACATTTTCATCCCTAAACACAAAAATAGAGAATTATTTTACATTATAGTACTTATTCAAAATAAAATAATTAATACATATTATTTTAAAAATTTTAAAAAATTAGGAATACAATTTAGACATGATAATCTACTAAAAAAAATCAAAACTCAATGTAAAGGTATCTAAAACGTAGTCCTGAATCCAAAACAGAAACTAAAAACCACTTAAGTTATATTTATTCTTCAAGGACACGATTTCACCAACAAATATAGTGTTAGTGTAAGCAAAACCTCATCAAATAAAAAACTCTTACCTCTATGACAAAGAAACTCCTCAAATTTTCCTAAATCAAAATATACATATTCCAAAAATTAAAACTTTCCATTAGATCTAAGTATAAAACATGATCTCTACAACCTAGAGGCTTATAACTATGACAACTATATAATTTCGAGTACTTCTTTAAGTCTAATGGCTTTTAAATATGAAGCACAAGGTTTTACATCATAATGAAGGTTCTAGGCATCTACAAGTTGCATGAAATAAGGGAAATTTGGTAGTTTTGATTAAGAAGACACAAGAATTATGATTAATCATGAATAACCTTCAATTTCCCATTAAAAGTTAAATGATGAAGGAGAAAATATGTGACAACCTAGATTTTTGGTATGTTTTTAAACACGAATAATATAATTTAATATACTAATAAAATACTATTTTTGGATTTTGTACCTAAAGAGTTGTTGTAGAAAATGAACATAACGGTCTTTGAATCATTTAAATCGGAAGTCAGGACCGTAGGTAATGATCGTGGGAAGCATACCTTATAGGCGGGGCTCATGGTAAAACTACAGTAAAACCTATCCTTGAGTGGTTTTATTTTGAAGGGCTCGTTAATATGAGTCCATCGGTACCAAGAACGTATAACTCCGATTTATGGTTAAAAAGTTATAATGTTTTGAAATTTTTAGAAAAGAAAGATATATACACATATATAATAATAATAATATAATGACCGCAAATTTTTGGTATGATTTCTTGCCTCTAAATAAAACTATTTTATGAGTTTAAAATTATTTTAAATTATTTAGAGGCATATATTTGGAGAGTTTTTATTTGATTATGATAGAGCTTGGTGGGACGAGTGTAACGAACCTAAGAACACACGAAACAGAGGCCGGGAACGAAAGTTATGACCTCGGGAAGCATGCTACATGGGCGGGACCCACTTTAAAAGTGCGAGATAACCTACTCATGTGTGATCTAGTTTCGAAGGGCTCGTCGATACTAGTCCATCAGTACTAAGAACGTGTAATTCTGACTTTAGGATAGGAAGATATGCTATTTTGAAATTTTAAACAAAAAATAAGTTTTGTCGCCACGTGGCAGCGCGCGAGTCGTGCGCGCACGATGCGGCGATGCGTCAGAAACTGATGCGCATCAGGACGCATGCATCAGAAGTCTGACACGTGTCTGATGCACGTCAGTCATGCATCAGAAGCGTCTTTCGCGCGTGACGCGTGTCTGACACGCATCAAACGCATGTCAAACGCGTTCCACTATATAAACCCGTTCTTTCTCATTAGGAAATTCATTCCGGAACATATTTTCTTCGTTTCTTCCTCATTTTAAGTCTGTTTTCTTCGATTCAAAAAGCGTTCTTAACTAAATTGAGGGTGTTCTACGCAACGGAAGTGTCCATTCCTCGAGTTAGCGACCCTATATTGGGGAAATGCCCTGGGGCAAGGGAGATTCTGTCCGTAGCCTACGGGCACGGAAAAAGAGTTTCTGGAGTTATTCGGAGTCCGTTTTTTTCCATTGAAGAGACGTTCTTACCTAAACCGAGTGTGCTGGACATTGTGGCAGGGTTATTTTCTTTGTTGGAGACCTCCAGAACCCCAGAAGTAGACATCCAATTTCGTAGTGTCCGATTTATCGGATTCGAACTCGCGCGAAAAGTGAGGTAGGGGCTTTTATCCTTTATTATGACATGATTATAATATTTGGTTGTATTTTTAACTTATTATTTATATGACTCTCGCATGTTATGCGTTAGAGATTATTTTCAAGATATGATTTATGGTTTCTGCACATATATCCGATCTGTTAAACGATTAATCGTTGAGATAGAATATAATTTATATAGCGTATATTTATAATGTTATTATGTATATTCGAATAGTCGAATGAATTGCCGTTGGAAGCGGATATGTTTTATACTACATGCATTATGATTGCCTCATACATAATAGTTTGATCGAATATTTATTCATGGATTTTAATATAAATGATACATGATGAAGCGTGTGAGATAGAGACAAACTAGCTTCGCCACTATTTTTATTGCGAATGAAAACATTATGTTTAAATGACAGTTTTAGAGGACTCGTCCTTTTTGAAAGGAGGATACTCAAGATTATTTTTGAAAAGACATATAAGCATGGTGATCGAGTCACTGAAGCGGGACAAAGAAGGGGTAACTGTCTCATTGGAATGAGCGACCAACCTTGCCTTTGTAGTCGTCGTTGGTAGTGACGCTCCCATGTCTTGTAGAGGCGAAGCTCGGATTTTCAAAAGGATAAACATTGGGATAGAATGTTTTAAAAGTAAACAGCTCTTTTTGGAGTCTGGGAACTCTAGGATATTTCGATTGAGTCTGGGACTCAAGATTATGAGTCTGGGACTCAAGACTATGAGTCTGGGACTCATGAGTGTTTTGGTTGTCTGGAGCTATTGTTAGGCGCCCTGATAGAGCTCCGTTGACTAGATGAGAGCACAATTAATCTGGTTCGGAATCGGATGCACGATACCTAATTTAGCCTGGTGAGCCCCTAACGAAGGGCAATTATCAAGGCTGCACGCACTAGGGTAGAGAGTATCATGGGAAGACTCTCTACTCTTTAGATCCCGGTAGCCCATGAGCACGGGTGGCTCTTCTATCCACAAGCATGAAATATTTTGAGATGATCTGTGGAGAAGTAAGAGGTCGTTGCTTTGTACCCGCATCAAGATTCTTATTAATATATATATATATATATATATATATATATATATATATATATATATATATATATATATATATATATATATATATATATGTTTGGGACATTTGTAGCGAGCCGTGAGAGCTTGCAAACCCTAGTAGCATCTTCGATACGTAGGAAGAAGCTCTAGGGGTGGTTTTGGGTGAGAGACACCCCGTTTTCATGGAAAATACTATATATATGTGTTGTGAACTGCCATGTGTTTATTCATGCCTCATAGTATAAACTCCCCTACTGAGTATTTTAAAATACTCACCACCCCCTAGATTTTGCAGGATTCAACAAAGCTTAGTGTGCGGGTAGACGGGCCTACTCCGAAGTTTTATCGATTGATTTCAAGGATTTCAACCGCACCGAAACGAGTAAGAACTCATTATTTTTCTCTTGTGTGTTTGTACATGGACTGTGGTTCCTGGGGATACTACTATTTTAATATCGCATATGGTGATCGGCTCCAGTCGCGGGCCCGGGTAAACTCCGATATCTTTATGAAAAGAAAATTTTATATGCTTTTAAAATCCTGGGGCACGACAAATAATAATAATAATAATAATAATAATAATAAGGCACAATGCTTGTGTCAACTGCGCAGCACTGGGCCGCGTGGCTGGCCTGCATCGCACAAAACCCACATGGCAAAACTGCATGTCACAGTTTCGCCTTGTTATGGACCTGGTCCGAACCCCTTTGTAAATACATTGTAATACCTTCTAATGTCTTTCTTTATGTTTTTATGTATTTTCTTTTACTTTTATGTAACCATGCCGGTAGAGCCAATTTGGCTGCCACTCTAGCAATATCCGAAAAATCCCTTATGCTATATAGGGGAGGGTAGTGTTTGATTGGTTGTCATTGCTTTGTAAACACGTTGATAGTGAATGCAATCCACTTTCTTGTTTGTGTTCATTTGTTTCTTTGCAATGTGTCACTCCCTTTCCCCCTACCTCTTGCTTTGCAAGGCCCTTCGCACGTGATCCGTGCAACGCCTTGCCAAGCAAGAACTCTTGTTCCATTCAATAGGCTTACTTGCCGGGCGGAAAGCCTTGCAAGTGCCGCACGGTAGCCTTTCTATCGAGTAGGGCCATGATAGCCTGCTCGCCATGCAGGACCCGCGTGGCGGGTCCTGGTCACACGACGCACCAACCATGCTCTAGCGCGAGACGTGTTGCACGCAAATTCAGCCATGCCATCCCATTTTTCCAATATAAATCTGACTTCCGATGGTGTTTTCATTTCTTTCCACGTGTAAAACTTTTGTTCATTCGTTCTGGGTCGTTTTAAGTTCAAATTAAGCCGTTCAAAAGGCGTTTTTAGCTAAATCAACTTTGTCGAATGTTGTGATGAGGCAAGTTTTTCTATTTGAGCTCTCTACACTTATGAATTTTCTACCCCAAATCTAAGGTAAGGGGTCTTAAACTCTAGCTTATGCTTTGCTCGTATGCTTGACTTTTTATACACCGTTGTTATTCCGTTATGCTTATTTGCTTGAGTTTTTCTTAAAAGTGTTATATATGCGTGTTATGTTTTATATACCCTGAATCGTGTCATGGTACTTGCATTTTCTAAATAATTCTAGGGTTAAACCTAGAATTGTAATATTTTATCTGGATACCTACCGAGAAAATAATCGGTATGGTGTGCGCATTGGTGTGGAGCATCATGGGAAAGCTCCTCACTTATTGAGTTTCCCGTTGTCCCATGAGCATCGGGAGGAACGTCATTCGGTATCACGGCTCTGGATTTATCGTTGTTGGACAAATCAATGTTTTTTTAATTCATTTTATGAAATAAACTCCATTCTAGCAAAAAATATTATTGTCACGAGTTTTTTACTTAGTATTTAATTAGATTTTAATTCCGCCTACTGAGTATAAACATACTCACCCACCCCCAGACTATGCAAGAATTACAACTAAAATGGACATAAGAGTCGAAAAGTTGTCCAAACAATTTATGTAGTAGCTGCTTTAGATATAATCTTTATAATTATTTTGTGATCAGTATGTAAAGGCATGATATGCCTCAATTTTGTATAACTATCTGCTATGCGCACAGTGATTACATGCATGTATGTAAATAATTATTATGTTTCATGAATTTGATATAATATTTTGGTTGTGTTATTACTTTGATGTTTAGTTTAGAAATAGAATATATCCTATTTCGTGTGTTATATGCATCGATGGCCATTATGTTCAGTTACGTGGATATAATTTACACGTCAGATGAAGCTATGTCATATGGTATATCAGAAAAAATAAAAAAATTGATGGTTGCCACAAAATAATCAAATCAACTCACTTTGAATGAGGCTAAGACACAAAATTATCAACTAATTCCAACAAGCTCAAACATTCTCTAATTAAAGCTCTTATGAAGTATTTATAGGCAATAGGGATTAGGCCCCCTAGTACTTGGGCTACTAAACTATCCTTAGGTCACCTGAATTGGCCCCCTAAAACCCAGTTCCTATAACTCAATTCAAATGGGCCCAAAAGGCTAAAACACAAATTTATGTCTAGTTCGGGTAATTAGGTTAAGTACATGTAGTAAACTTTGGCGGGTCATAACTCACACATTCGAATTTCGATTTAAGCATTTTTAGGGGCATTTTGAAGCTCTTTCTATCTAGTTTATAACCATACTAGTCTCAGTCCTAAACTACACATACTCATAGTGTTATCTAAGCAATAATATAAAAGGTTGAAACTCCTTAAATTTTAATATATCTTCCATTGAAAAATTAGGAAATTCTTGTATCTTACATAATTGCCCTACCATCTTCTTTTCAAAACCGATGAGTAGGAATTAGCATCACCATAGAGATCAAAGACACATGGGCCTTCGACCATTTCCAAAACTAGGTATAATTAAAATTTTACATTATAGGTATAAGGAAACATTAAAGTTAATAAGAAAAAGTAGGTAGTAAATTGGAGACATGGAAGAAGTTACTTAATTGACTCTGATTTCAAGTATTATGCACACACTAATAAGAGGTAAAAGGGAGGCTCATTATTCCTCAACTTTGTCCCCTTTTTAAGTTACTATTTTTTTTACTTAATGGTTGGCGGCTCTTGACCGGCACCCGCCGGGACAGTGAGTTTTCATTCATTTTGCTGGAAGGACTCTTCCTTGCTAGATACCGTTAAGCAAAGATTAACCTTAACAATAATATCATAAGGTAAGAGCCTGAACACGCCCGAGAAAATGGAAATCCCCTTCCACTTAGGTAGAAGGAGCTAATAGTCCCTCTTTAAATTTTGGTGAAAGCCCTTGTCTTCTCTGATAGAACTTAATGCAAGAGATTTAGCCCTTGTCTTTGCCATATAGGATTGGAAGCAAGGCAATGGCCAAAGGCCCATGGCGGCCGGAAAACTCGAAGCCGGTGCTCTCACAGAATAAAAAAAATTAATTTTTAGCCGCCATTGGACTGTGTGAATGAATCCGGAGGGCCAGCACAGTGGCGGCACCTGCCAGAGCCCAACGCTTGGTGGTGGCGGCTTTGGCCGACGTGTCTGCTCTGGCCCGCAGTTTGGTAGATGTCCGGTAGCCGCCCAGTCACAACGACAGAAACCAAAAATCTTGCAACAGTAAATATTACATCAGAAAATATCAACAATAGTAAACATAAACTAATTTTATGTCGGTCATTTTTTTTTTAAAACGTGCAATTAATAAACCTACTTTGATACTAATTGATAGAAGTTAATGCAAGAGATTTAGGCATACCTATCACCATTAGAGCCTTCAATAAAGCCTTTCTACTAATCTTCTTTAGAACTACAATGTGTTTCTTGTTTAGAATTTAACTAAGAGTAATCTCACTTAAAGTACCGAATTAAGATGACTAATAGTGTATTTATAGCTAAACCAGGACATCATTGTTAAAAACCCTAGAATCTTGACCGTCCATTCATAGGTCATCCAATGGTTTAGATTTGCCACTTAAAACCACAACTTAATGGGTATTCGGACTCAGGCTCATTACCCAGATAGTTTTAAAAGCCCAAAACAGTATCAATTGAGCAAATCCATTGTGAAGACACTCATGAATCAATGCCCAATAAGAGCGTACAAGGAGAACCATTCTACCATGTGTCTATGCATAGGTCCATTCATATTTTAATAGGTATACTCATATAAAATCTAAATATACTCGCATTCAAACACAGAAACTACCTAAACATGTTAAACAGTAAATATACATATCTACCACTCACTTATGGAATGGTTCTACAGTATAATTTTTTTGGCACAAGATATTTAGGTGTGCGACTTTACAACCAGCTCATCATTGGCTACCTATTGCATAGTGGCACATGGCATGGAAACTGGTTGTAGTTGTTTAACTTTAAATTGTTTTATCGGATGTCCAGTTGTATTTGGTTTTCAATACCACATACCCTTTTGCAATTGGGGCTTAGTAGAGGAGCACATTTAAAAATCTTCCTAAATTGCTAAAAAACAACGCTATTTCCATGCCATGCAAGAGTTATTTTATGGCATGTGCTGGGATCCATTTTTTTTACTCCCCATTAACAGTGACCTAACTGTAAGTTACTCATGTGAAACCTTCATACATGAGATCGACAGCACACCTGTAAGCCACGCATGAGAGGCGGATGTATTTATAATAATGTGCATTAATATATGTATTATCAATCTTAAATATCAAGGGTTCCCTTATGTAACGTAAACTTAGCTCATTATCAGTATGTGTGTTATACAATCTTAAATATTGAAGGCTCCCTTATGTACCTTAAGCTTAGCTCATTATCAGTAGACAATAGGAAAAACACTTCTCATGTGCTACTGTTAAGCACCGACATGTGAGTTTGCTCACAGCAAAAACCTAATATGTGCCTGAGATCGTGGACAAGGTACTAGCAAAATCCTTACAAACAGCTCCCCACTAGTGTGTTAGAGGATTGTTACCACACTAAAGGGCCAGTAACTTTTTATTAAATGTGCTACTGTGCTTAGATGGTAAAGTCATGGATTATTTATAATTGCCTGCCCGATGCAACATTCCATAAATACCTAGGCTGGCATTAACGCAAAGGACCACTACTTTGTAATCTCTTATTGTAAACTGGTATTGGAAGCTGATATATATATATATATATATATATATATATATATATATATATATATATATATATATATATATATATATATATATATATATATATATATATATATATATATATATATATATATATATATATATATATATATATATATATATATATATATATATATATATATATATATATATATATATATATATATATAAACCCCACTCTAATCTTTAATTGGATAGAGAAAAGTGAGTCTCACCTAATTATAAAAAGATTATTTTTTTAGTCTAATAAAGGTTCGAATAAAATTTTGGTGTAAAAAAAATAAAATAAGAATATCATTTTATATATGTTGCAAGGGTTGGGTACACTAATGAGGCCATTTTGAGGGCTAAATGCATAAACAAATTAACAATATTTTGAACCCATAAAAATTGTTCTGCTTTGCCTACGCCAGAGCATTGCACTGGGTTATGTCTATTTATACCTCTAATACTTCTAAATATATAATTTTCAATACTCCACTCAGCATGAGCAAAGTATAAGGAACGCCTGTGGATCATCTATCTATGAGATGAATGGTAGTACATGTTAACATCAATACTAATGATCGATCTAAAATATGGATAGTCTACACGTGTTCTTCCTATTAGGCTTGTGTTGAGTATAGATCATTAAATACTCTTTTGAAAGGCACCATTAAAGTGAAACCGTAACCACACTAGTGGCCACATACATCCCCACCGGAGTTCACATAAGCATGTTCTCTTTCACTTTATGTGTTATCCGTCAAGGACCACACACATAATCGGACATATGCTATTTGTAAATGCCCAAAAGATGTCAATCATAGTCATAGAGATACGTCCGTAGGACATCAGCCGGTCTCGGACCCCTTGGTCAGACCGATGGCCACCATTGTTGCATCCCTTCGCAACACAACTACTACAATTTTTCTGTGGCGGGCCTACTGACATAGCTGAAACCTTCTCCTGTGTGGTTGCCGACGGTCACCGGTAATAGCCACCACAGTCGCCGGCATCCCAACCTTGTCTTCATATTGATGTGAAGCTACATCCATTTAAGTTGATCCTGTTCATCCTTTTCCTGGCTCAAGCCTCAAACCCGGAATTCTCATTATTTTAAAAATTTAACAAGCAGGAGGGTTACTGTAAGATAGCTTTCTATCTCCTTATAAGGAAAAAAGACATTCTAATGTAATCCTGACAAGGACGCATGCATTGCATGAGGATGCTATCAATTGTTGCAGCAACAGCGGATGCGATGATAGAGGTAAATGCAGGAGCCTCCCTTCACAAATCCTCTGTCCACACACACTATCCAGCAGCTGAACACCATCTCGTTGCAGTCCTCGTCGAGGCATGTCATGTCGCCTTCTGCCTGCCTCACTGCACCCACGACACTCATTTTTGTTACAAGAACCACAATAATTTATGGCTCTTTTTCATGCCAACTACAAAATGAAATGAAGTAGACGCGGTAGAAAATGAAGATTGATTAGCAGTGTAGTATACCTCTCTCTAAGTGTCTTATACATGTCATAGTGTTGGGGGTTGGAGGGTGGGAAGGAGAAAGGAAAGCAAGAGTGACTTACTTAAAGATGATGACGAAATCAAAGCAAGCAGTAGACATGCCATGAGAATTCTATAATCGGGACAAGCCATTCTGATTTCTTTCCGCAGCAAACAAATGGTGTATGAAGACCTAGGTACTCTTTTATAAGCTTTTCTTAGTACACATTACAGAGTTTGTATCGGCTAAGTTCAACTATTAAGTTCATAGATATGGCCGTTTATCAGCCCCTTCGCTCTTGCTCATTCCCAAGAAAAGCCGTAATTAGAGAGAGTTGCTTAATAAGATTATATTTTTCATCCTGTTTGTTAGCAAAGACATTTCCACGCAATCTGAGTGGGGGGGATTTTAGATTCTAGGTAGAAAACGCCGATTGGCAGACACTAGCCAGGGATGCAAAGGATGCCGCTCCAGTTCTCTGTTTTGACATTACTATCCAACTCATACACGAATTTCAAGTGGATTTCAGTATAAACTAAGCTAGACTCCACCAAGCAAAACCGACGCTCAAACAGTAACATATACCGGTCATCTTACTCTTGTGAGTGCAATACCTCTAGTTTTACGCCTTTATACATCACACACAAAAGGAGACTTAGCCACGCAGAATGATCCGGATCATAAAGTGTCAGTGGATAAAATCATATCAACGTCTTCTGGCTCACTAAAAAAAATGGCTCCTATAAAGCATCTAAAATAATTGAGCAGTATCTTCTAAATTCTAATGACATAATAACAAAGAAATCCAAAATCCAAACACATTACCAATTTTTATTCTGAGATAAAGACAACTATTCACAGCCATTAACATCATAGATTTAACTCAATAATCTTGACGGTGTCAGATTTTGCAGTCCATAAGCCTCTGATGATATTCCTCGACCTTTGGGTGTGCCTTGATCTTTGAAGGGTTGAAGCCAGACAAGTGAAGACCGTCCAAGCTTTTCACCCGAGAAAGTGCAACATATACCATTGCATAACCAAAGGCTTTTGAAAGATCAGTGTGAAGACGAGTAAGTGTCATTCCTTGGCATTTGTGTACACTAACGGCCCATGCTAGTATGAGCGGAACCTGTGAACGTGTGGCCAACACCGTGTCCCCCTCTAGGATATCCCATGACTCTGGTGCCACCACCATCACCATGCCTGTATCAAATTTAACCTTTGGCAACAACCCTATCTGCCAGATGTCAAATGCAACGCTATTGCTCTCAACTTTGTTCTTCTGCTCAAAGCCTATAACCAAGCCAGTTGCACCATTCACAAGCCCACATTCATGATTTAAGTTCTTCACTAACATCACTCTTGCACCCAAACAGAGCTCCAATTCCTGGGGAGCAATTCCTTCTTTAAGCTGGCTCTTCCATGGCTCGGATCCCCTATCCAGAGCTTTATAGGTTACTATTTCTTCACCTAAGTTTGTTAGCATTTGATTGTTAACCCTTCTCACATCTTCATTCCTAGGATAGAGGCTGGTTATATATGGCATCTCCTCAGTTGCTAATTCCGGCACAGAATTACAACAAGAGTTCAACAATTGAAGGTGGTCAAAATTCTTGCATCCTCTCCTCACACCCTGAAGCAACTCAATTAGTTGCGGATCTGACTGTCGGAAAATGTGGGTAAGTTCTACCTGCAAATTAAAGCTTGCATTCCAGCAGTCAGCCTCAAAAGCAAATTCTTTCTGCAGATTAGGCACTTTAATAGGAGGAAGTTGAAAGAAATCGCCAGTAACAATAAGTTGTATTCCACCCCATACTGGATCATCAAATTTTTCATCCCTATTTCTCATCTTACGAGCAATATATTCAAGATTGTCAAAGAGTTCACCATCTATCATGCTCACCTCATCGATGACAAGGGCCTTAACTTTTTTCCATCTTCTGGAAAACAATTTACTTTTTGCAACTTTAGTGAGCAAAGAATCTCGATCCCCCCTGCCGAGCCCCACACCGGCAAAAGAGTGCAGTGTCTGACCATCAAGGGCACAGGCTGCAATGCCGGTGGAGGCTGTGACAAATACATGCTTTGGCTGATGGACCATCTTTAGGACTCTAATGGCATACTTGAGCAGAAAGCTTTTTCCAGTACCCGCAGATCCAGTGATGAACACAGATTCACCATCTGCCACTGCACGCAGAACTTCTACTTGCTGTCTGGAGAGACTTATCCTGCTACTAGATGAAGTATGTGACAATAAAGATGACGATGGCTGCACGCATTGTCTAAAATCATCGTCAAATGGGTTCTCAGATTCTTCACAGCTTTGTTGATACGTTCCCTGTAGGGTGGCTTCTTGCACACTTCTCTGGCTCTTAAAAAACTGCTTCTTCGCAAGAGCAATTCTCTTATTTAGTTCCATCCTCTGCCTCTGTTGTAAAGTAAGTTTCCTCTTAACATTTAGGGTATCAGAGCTTGCACCATTGTCCACTGATGCTGTGCTACTCTTTTCAACATGCACGACATCCTTGCCTCCCTTCCACATCCTGAAGCTGCATTCAAATGCACCCAATCGATTGTAAAAGCTCTGCGTATGTTAAATGCAGATGACTCACAACAGAAGAATGACTATGCTATTGTAATTGCCTTGATCTGATGTAGCTAAACCCATCATGTTGAAAATGGAATGATGAACAGCCAGCCACCAATCATGCATTCCTAATTCGGGTGTTGGTTTTTCCAAAGATGATAAAAGATTTTCAACAAAAATAGGGTATGAATGTAATCTGTTTTCTGTGTAAATTTCCATCACTCAGTGCAGTTTCACAATTGATTTAAATTGGCCTTGTTTAATAATTGAGTGAAGTACACAATATCCAGTACCAGCTCATTTCATCAGTGAGAACCATATCATACTAGCAATCAGCATTCCTGGAAAGAGACAGAAGTTAAAATCATCATCATATTAACAACACTAATAATCATCATCACCCTCGTCTTATCCAGACTACTTGCAGTCAACAACATAAATTTTACTTTGCCAATCCACTTGGCCATAATCAAAGAGATGATAAAATTCTTATGAGGAAGATGTCACCAAGGTTTTAAGGGGGAAAAAAAGTAGAACAGTCAGACACCAGACAGCATCAGAAAGGCCAAGTTTGTTTTCTACACAAAAGGCATGATGGAAGCAGAAGGCAAACATCAAGTCTAAATTTTTTGAACTATCTATTTCTAGCAATGAACACAGATCAAGTTCATGCTTCAGTGATGAACAAACTCATATCCAAAAAAACAACACTTAACATAAATTGTCTGCTGGTATCTCTTTAGTATATATACTCTGACTACTTTCTTGATATTCATAAAGTAGTCAAAAATCAATCTGGCGATTCAAAAAGTAGGAATATAACCAAACATCCTTGTTCACACTATATTTTCAAAGCTCAACTATACAGCACTCTAGCCACTCTCTGTTTGCAAAGGAAGCATTGATCTACATTTTCAGTAGATTCCCCTCTAAATGCTGCAAACGAAGCTTAAATATGGTTCTTTAGTATATCAAACACACAACAAATGACCATGAAAAGAATTCTCTTCCATTAAAACATTTAGCAACTATGCATGGGTTATAGTAGATTTCTTTGGAATTATGAAATCATATTCATTAGCAATTTACTGTCTGAAAAACATTTTAATTTAGTTGCATTAAGTAATTTCCAACTGACAATTGGTTTGCTGATTCAAGATTGTTGCTCAGCATGCAAATGAGTCACAAATGTTAGTTTCACTTTTTATGTATAACTTGTCCTGTGTGTGTCTCAAATGATGGCCTTCATTCATTCAGCGAACCCAACAAGGAGTGATATCTTATGGCCGAGATTAAAAAAACCCATTGACATCAGAATTTATGTTTCTGTAGACGCAATTTAAGTGGGGACAACCACTCTGGCTATTCTTGATGTTTCAAATGACCTCATGCACTTATGCAATTGTGTTCCTCAGGACAGAGAGTGTAATGATAATCTCTTGCCTATTGTCAGCACACGCTCCCCCCGCCCAAGCCCCCAAGAAGAAAAAAATCATTCTTACCACATTCTTGATGTCGCAATCACCTCATACGCTTATTCAATTGTGCTCCAGTTGACAGAGTCTAAAATGTTCTTGTCTCTCCTAGTCTCAACCAAACACCCTCTCTCCTACTCTGTACACCCCTTGGCCCCCATCCACCCACCCACACACACCATTCTTGATGTTACAGTCACCACATAGACTTATGCAATTGTGTTCCAGTTGAACCGAAGGTATAATGATCTTCCCTCTCCTACTCTCAATCAAACATCTGTCTCTCCTAATTTCTTTCCTGTTTTGTCACCTGTTTTGTTACATACAAAAATAAAACAAATGGAACAAAGTGACTAGATTACACAGGAACAAGGTCGAAGTTCCTAATTCTTTCCTGTTTAGATTTCTTCAATTCTTCCCAACATTTATCCCGTTTTGATACATGCAAAATAAAGCAAAAAAAAAAAATGAATTCTGGGAGATGCTAACAGCTTGTTCAGTTTGTACGTAGACGAAAGACGCTAGACGAAACAGCCGACAAATCACCAAAGGCTGAAGCTAGTAGGTAATGTGAAGTAATAATCACTAATTTGTCAATTGTAGGCCAATAAATAAATAAATAAGGTCACGAAAACGGTCTCTTTCCTCAGTTAGCAGTAGAGATGGCGGCTTGCCTTGACGATGATGACTCCTTGGTGGCGGTATTGGGCTAAATATTGAAGGAAGAAATTAAAAGGGTTTGAGGACGATAGTGGCGATGGTGGTTGCTGTCATTGACGGTGACGGAGGCGGCGAACATCGGATGCCGGTGACTGGGAAGAGCTGAGAGCAGCGGCCCGGAGATATTGGTCTCGGCCCCCGGAATCATTCCATCAGCTGAATTTAACTACCCAACAACCCCCCCTCTTCCCTTCAGACCCCAGATTCGGCCGTCTTGTACCGAATCGTCTCCCCATCCCACTTCCCTACCCTAGCTCGTCTCAGTCTCTTCCCTCTTCCATCGATCGGCCCATGCCTTTCTTATCGACCTCCCTGCAGCGGCCGTCCCCGTTAATTTCTCGGGGCTGCGGATCCCCGCGACTGTATGCTGTCCGCTGTTTGTCCACCCTCGCCGGGACCAATTGCCCGGACTCGGAACAAAAGGGCTCCGCGATCAGGGTGTATTTGAGGTCGGTTTCTGGACTGGTCCTGGCTTCGGGCTTTGGTTTTGGTTCTTCCCACTTCTCTTCTCCTGCGGTAGAGGACCATGCCGACCAGCGACGCTTGGACGGGAAAACTCGCTACCTCTTCGGAGGTAAATGATACAGCATCTTCATTTGGTTTTTTATCCGACGCCGGGTCCCGAAAAAGCCGTTGCCCAGAGACTTTATCTTTCTTCTCCCTTGCGTTTCATGTTCTTCTTCTTATTACCTTTATCCAGATTCTTCACTTCATGTTATTCTTTTTATTTTTATCTAAAGTCTTCACTTCATTTTGTATATATTTAGTTCTTTCTCTTCTATCTCGATCTTTAACAGTTCCAGTACCTCCACTGTTGCGCCCACCTCCGCCGCTGCACCCTCCATTGCCATGCCCTCCTCCGCTACGCCTTTTGCCGTCGTGTCCTCTTCCACACCACCTTCCGCCGCCGTGCCTACTCCACCGCGCCTTTCTTTTTTTTTCTTTAGTTTAGATTGCGTATTTATAGTTCATATCTTTTTCTCCTCGGTCTCCTCTCCTTTTATATATAATTAGTTCTAGTGTTTCCTGTGCCACTGTAATCGTTTTCTTTTTTTTTAAGCTAAATCGCTTCTTCGTTATTCTCTTTCTTCATTAGTTCATATTTTTACTCTATATTTTATATTTTTTTTTCTTTCCCTCTCTATTTATAGCACATTCGATGACTTTCTTCTAATAAAGATAGTAAATATTTATTTTTTTATATATAATAAAAAAAATAATTTACTCTCTTTATATATAATAAAAAAAATAAATATTTACTCTTTTTTCTCGCTCAATTTTTGGTCATAGAGATTATAGTAAATAAGGTGGAGAGGGCATTCCTGGCAGACAAGGTAGATGCACTCGAGCATCAGAGGTAGAGTTAGATTAGAAGGATCAAACAAAATTGTGATAGAAATTAACTTACCAACAGGATTCCTCAAATGGATATCAATAAATTGATATGAAAAATATACCCATTAACTTATCTTGCACGGCTTATATCACAAAATGAAGAATTAGATAGGGAAAAAGGCCAACAAAAGGCTTAAAAATCCTGCCATCAACTGATGTTAGCGATTGCAGCAAAATGAGGAGATGAGTAGTTTCAAAATCAATAAAAAGACACTAATAGATGTTCCAATTCTCCTATAAAGCCCATGCAGGAAAGCACTTAACTGGTGAGTTGGACATCAGAGCAGTAGTAAGTAAGAATCAATGTATTCAAACGATAATTGTGGAGTGATTGGGAAACAATAAATCAAAAAAATGAATTTGATGATTAAGAGAAATGGGGGAAGAAAATGATTGAAGGATATAAGGATAGATGGATAATGACCAACAAGTGGAGACAGAGAGTGTGGGAAGAATGGATGAAGTGTCATATATTGGGAGTGAGAAGGAGGCCGATTGGGGGTATTTTTGTTTTAATATAAATTTTAGAGTTAATGACATATTACTAAATTTTTTGTAGTTAACGTCTAAAACCCCTTTGGCTTTTACATCTTCATAATTTCTATATTATTCTATTTGTAGTTACATTTAAAAGCAAATGAGTGCTAGTGTTTGGTTGGCAAAAGACAAGCTGTGGGCTCTACTCTTGATAGTATGACTACTTGTACCAGCCTAACGAAGACTTTGATCCATTTTGTGTTGCCTTCTGAATCTTTTTTTTTCATGTAACCCGCCACTTGTACCACAACTACTAGTATTGCCTCCGAATCAATCCTTTGGCTATGGGCATTGACAAGAATATTTGTCTTGCCGAATTTGTACTCAAGCACATAGTAGAATTTTGCTTAGAACTCTTATCAACATATAGACAGCTTGTAGCCACATTATCGATCCTCACAAGGAACTTACCTCTCAGCAGGTGGTGCCTCTATTTTCTAAGGCAGTAGATTACTGTTGTCATCTCCTTCTCATGTACTAAGTACTTTTGTACCTTATAATTTACATATATAACCAAATATTCTAAGTTAATCAAGACATCTCCTGTAACACCCGAGATTTTTCACCCATTTTCCTCAAAACTCATAGAAATTTTTTTTTCCATAAATCGGAGTCAAAACGATAAAATCAAAACCTGTTTATAATTTAAAACATCATACGGTTAAACATCGTACTGTCAAATCAAATATCCTCAGGCGCTACCCGAAAACACACGTATGAATAAATTCTGCTATGATCATAGACTTTTAAATACAAATCACTCTCCCGGGCATCCCTGAGTACAAGTCCCCTAACAGTCCACTAACTGATCCAAATGAAAGTCCAGATAAACATCTTAAAGTCTCATCTCACTCAATACAGGAGATCGTGGCACAAATAAACTCACAGAGAGTCAAGCTGATACCTGAGTCAACAGGAATCAATCCACCGCTGAAACGAGCGTCCATCACCAGGAGCTCTCCGCACAACCTGCAAAACCTCCCGTACAACGGGGCTAAAAGTAGTAGGGTGAGTATTTTCATACTCAGTAGGAAAATACCCAGTAGGGGAAATCCCAAACGGTGAACTCCATAAGTTCAGAAATGCACGCGTCATGCAACTCAACATGAAGCAGAAGCATATCAATATCATGCTCAAATTCATACAAACATGCCAAATGCACCAACGTGCCACAGACATACCGAAGGCACCATCGTGCCAAAATCATATCAAGGCATCATCGTGCCAGAATCATACCGAAGGAACCATCGTGCCAGAATCATACCAAAGGCACCATCGTGCCAAAATCATACTATCCAAACAACTTACACAAACACCCTTATCCAGGGTCATACAATTTACTCGTACCACCGTACGCATACTCATACAACATACGCATACTTGTACGACCTTACTCGTACAATCGTATGCTCACTCATACAGCTTACTCATACATGTACGACCTTACTCGTACAATCAGACTCGTACGACCTCACTCGTACAGTCTGCACAAAATCATACTTACTGTCTTACTCAGAACCATATTCTCACAATCGTACTCATACTCTTACAGTCGTGCTCATACTCATACGCTTACAGTCTTACTCATACTCATACGCTTACAGTCTTACTCATACTCATACACTTACAGTCTTACTCATACACACTCTTACAGTCCTACTCATACACACTCTTACAGTCCTGCTCATACACACTCTTACAGTCCTGCTCATACACATACAGTCGTACTCACACTCATACAGTCGTACTCATAATCGTACACATATCAACGACCACTGAAGCTCATTACAACTAATAAGCTCCAGCGTCGAAATGGAAAAGAATGCCACTGGGGCAACACCTTAACCTCCAGGGAGTGACTAGACGCCATGGACTTTTTCGAAGGTAAGGCACACCAATGCTCATGGGGCACTGGATCAAACAGGTAAGAGTAGATCCATGATACTACTTACCTGAGCGCGCAAACATAAACACCGACACATAAAGGGTCATACAGTTGCCCACCATAATGGGTCTTATAGTGCCATAGAATCGCCCACCATAATGGGTCTTATAGTGCCAGAGAATTGCCCACCATAATGGGTCTTATAGTGCCAGAGATTTGCCCACCATAATGGGTCTTATAGTGCCATAGAATTGCCCACCATAATGGGTCTTATAGTGCCAGAGATTTGCCCACCATAATGGGTCTTATAGTGCCATAGAATTGCCCACCATAATGGGTCTTATAGTGCCAGAGATTTGCCCACCATAATGGGTCTTATAGTGCCATTGCCACTCTTGGGCAGAAAACATACAGTGCCACTTGGGCAGAAACGTACAATGCCACTCTTGGGCGAAAACATACAACGCTCTTAACAGAGCATCAAACGTCTGGGCTTACACAGCACACAGACCAAATCAGAAACATACGTCGCTCTCTGCAGAGCAACAGACGTCTGGGCTTCATACAGCTCGCAGACAAAGTCAGAAACGTACATCGCTCTCAACAGAGCATCAAACGTCTGGGCTTATACAGCACGCAGACCAAATCAGAAACAACGTCGCTCTCAGCAGAGCATCAGACGTCCGGTGCTCTACATAGCACACAGACAACATCCCGCAGGATAAACACCATGGCAAGACATGATAAACGCTCGGCCAACTCATCAGCGGCCAGCTCAAACACGGAACTTAATCCGTCGAACCCTCAGGTCTCAAACTCACAACGCTATCATTAGTTGTGCTTATAATTCAAGTTTGAATTAAATATATTATGCGGTACAATTATGTCACACAAACTCACAGTCCTCGACTGGTCAAACTGAAGCTGAGCCCGATCCGAAACCCAAGTTCGTCAGGGCAGCAGACTTCACTTACCCGTCCACATCATGGACAAAACTCATCGTACAACAAACCCTTACAGTCTTACGTACTTCGCCATCCATCTTATGGCCAAAACCTCTTACACTGACATCCTCAAATAACGCTCCTCAGAGCCAACCCAGTTGTCGCCCTCTTACTTATATCTCACTTATTATACTTACTTTTCACTTCATAATCTGTAAGTTATGCTTGTACAATTATGAACACTCTTACTGTCTGACAAATGCCCAACATACAATCCACCCCAAACTGATCCATTCTAATCCTTGCCCGTCATACTCTTATCCTCTGTCATACGCTTACACAACCGCATCAAAATTTAGACAGAGCTTCTGTCACCTCTTACTGTTCATCGCCCATACATCTGCCCACATAGTCATCATACATACGTATGTCTCATACATACGTACAACATACACATACGGTCATACATACATAACATACAAACATGCACGCTAGCCATCACTAGCTCATGCATACATTCACACATACATCAAACATGCACGCTAGCCATCACTAGCACATGCATACATCAAACGTACACGCTAGTCATCTCTAGCACGTGCACACACACATTCATACATACTTCAAACATGCACGCTAGCCATCACTAGCACCTGCATAACCCATACATAGCATACTGACATATTTGCTAGCCATCGCCGGCGCATACATAATCCACATCCATAAAACATGCATACATCTCATGCATATCAATCATACCATACAATCATGCTTACACGCACCTCATGCAATCGGATCGTTACTTAACATCCAAGCATGGAATCATACAATCCTAGCATGCTGCTACTCATTCAAAGCATGCTTCATGAATTTACGAGTTCAAAGCTCCCCTACCTCGTAATCATGACGTTCGATGGCGAGCACACGACGGTGGCGGCGTTGGCGGCGGAGTTGGCGGTCAAAACAGTTGCCTAGCTGAGAGAACTGTTGTCCCGAGGGTTTTAGGATGCGCCGGAACTGGTCACGGCCAAAGAGGGTGTCAAAAATCAATGCGGCAAAACCCGCGATCCACAGTGGCACCCTAGGGCGGCTGGGAGAAATGTCAAGCCAACATATGTGGCGGTGCGACCCGAAGTCGATGGTGTACACTGAAGATCAGCCGGTGGCTAAAACGTGCTCAGCCGGCCACAAAGACGTCGAAATCGGCCGTGGACAGCACCCAACGGCGACGATTTCGGTCAACAAAGGCCCACATACGGGCGAAGAGCGTGGGGCAACGCTCGAGAATCAGAGGAGAGGTGGAGGACGGCTCTAGTGGTCAACTCCACTCGGTGGCAAAGCCAACCGATGGTTAGGCGGCACGAATGCGGTGCCTAAACCCAGAAGTACACGCGTGGCCACATGCACACGTGACCCCAAAAGGGCGGGGGAACTGGCTGAAATGAGGCGACTCAAGGCCCACAAAAGCCAACCGGGCTAAGGCCCTAGCGGTGGCCAATCTAAGTGGCGACATCGCTGATCGCCACCCACAACCAATACCCATGGTGCGGGCGGCTGTGCATCTCGCACGGTATAGGGCAAGGGGAGGGTTCAAGGTCGTGCAAAGGCTATGAGGCCGTCACTGGCCAAGGCCTGAGCAGGTGAACTCATCCACCTTCTGTCAAGGTAAGACATACAAATTCTTGCCCGAGGCCATCCGGTACTGATGGCGTAAAATGGGCAAGAAGGGTCAACGACACACATGCCGGTAAGGCGGACTAGCTGCGGCTACGGGCCGCAAGGCTGAACAAGACCCAGAGGGGTGGCCCATTGGCATCACCGACTGGGGCGGAGCCGAACTAAGGTCCACCAAAACAAATCCGGCGTCCGACTGATAACGTCCATCACCACGTCCAAAACGGACGCAGACCAAAAATAGGGGACGACCGGAGAAAACCCGTAAGGGCGGAGCGGCCAAGGTGGCGGCGGCTGAATCGGGCACGGAGGTGTAGTCCATTGCCTTCGCCGGAGCAAGGCGGGGCTGGGGGAAGGCCGAATCGGCCGCAGATCACCGCCGGCGGCCACTGTTTGCCCAAACAGTCCGTCGGCGGAACAGTGCACAGAGGGAGGAAGAGGGTGGGGCGGTGGTGCCGAGGCCCACCGGGCCGGGAGGAGGGGCTCCTCGCCGTCGCCGGCCCAGGGCGGAGCTGTGGCCGGCCGGTCGGGCCGAGCCGGCCCGTGGCGGCGGCGGAACGGCATGAAACAGATGGGCGGCAAACAGGGGCAGCAGAGAGAAAGGGAGGGGGACGGCGGAGCTGAGGCCGTCCGGGGCCGGGGGGAGTGTCCTCCCACCGTCGCCGGCCCATGGCGGAGCCGTGGGCGGCCGGCCGGCCCTAGCCGGCTCACGGCGGCGACGGAATCGCAAATCACAGACAAAGGGAGGCTAACCGGAAAAAGCAGGGGCAGACGGCGGAGCGGCCGTGGGGCCGGGACGGCGGCTTCCCTGCCGTCGCACGGCCAGGGCGGAGCCGGTGCGGCGGTCCACTGGCCCACCGGCGGCCGGCGGCAGCCGGGCACAGTGAACAAGCGGAAATGGGGGGGGGCGGCCACTGTTCATCCAATTCCAGAATCTGGATCGGGCGATCCCGATCCCGATCCCGATCCGAATTTTTCCTTTTTATTTTTTTTCTTTTTCTTTTTCCAAACGTACGCTCAACGCGCGTTAACCCACTGGTTACGCGTCGAACCTCCAAAATTTGCGCCATAAGCGCGCAGCGAGGCCCGTGGCCCGCGACTAAGCCCCACACCCGACTCTACGGGTATAAATACGGAGAAAATACACAAATACCCATACGCTGAAACATCACATTTTCCTGCCGAAAATGACCAGAAAAATGGCAGAAAAATCCCAGAAAATCGTAGAAAAATCAGGGACCTTACATCTCCAATCATCTAATTAAAAACATCTGTTTGTACCTCAAAAGGAGCATTGAACTTAAGGAGTTTGAGCACATGTTTAGTTGATATAACATCCTTACACCACTCAAATACTATCTGGCATGCCTCAAACCACCTTAAAGGCTTTTATTTCTTCAAAAGATTTGTTAGTGTTGCTACCTTTTTGGAATAATATATGAGGAACCACATGTAGTAGTTTGCAAGACCCAAGAAAGATCTCAACTAGGTGACCTTTGTCGAGGTTGGCAATTCCATAATGGCATTGACTTTCTTTCCTTCTATCCTCCGCCTTGTGAAATGTCTGACAAAACTGTACTTCTTGAGCTTTAAGTAGAGGTTGTGCACCCTAAGTCGTTTTAACATGAGCAAGATCCTTAGATGTCCAATTTGTTCATCCAAAGACTTGTTATATACAACAATATCATCCAAATATACATTCACAAATTGGTCTAAGTAGGGTTTAAATATGTTATTCATTAAAGTACAAAAAGTAGTTGGGGATTTGTCAAGCCAAAGGGTGTGACAAGGAACTCAAATAAGTCATATTGAGCCATCATCACTTTCTTGGATTCATCTCCTACAACAATACACACCTGCTAGTAGCCCAACCTAAGGTCCAACTTGAAAAAAAGAAGCTTTATCCAACTGATCGAATAAGTCAACCACTAAGGGAACTGAATACTTGTTCTTCGTTGTAATCTGGTTCAAAACCTTGTTATCAACACAATTGAAAGGACTCGTTCTACTTTTGCTGAAATAGAGTCAACCACTAAGGGACCCTTTTTCTTGTTAGAGTCAAATTGCTCACCCTTCTTGCCATTGAACCCATTCTTCTTTCCCACATCATTGCACTTTCATGCGCCCTTAGAGGAATATGCCTTATTGTCTTTATTTGGTCTGAAGGAGTATTGTTTGTAATCCACTAGACGCTATGTGGTTGTGATGGCTGTTGGGGAGATCTTTTACCTTTTACTTTCGCAACTCATTCTGTACCTAGCCTTGGAGTCCCGTTAGGAAGTTAAAAAGCTTGTCCTTCTCTGTCATGTGTTTGATATCAAGGAGGAGGATTGAAACTGCTTGGCATATTCCCTAACATTACCTATTTGCTTAAGCATTCTGAGTGACTCTCGTGCAACCCATGCTATGTTCAAGAGGAGGAACTCCTCCCTCAATTCCTTCTTCATTTTGTACCACGTCTGAAATATTGAATGACCTGCTGAAGCATCATCCTCAAGTCTAGTATGCCATCATAGCTTTGCATCTCTTGCTAGGTACAAGCTCATCCAAGTCACCTTCTCTTTATCCGAGTTATGAGTAATCTCAAACAATTACTCAATATCCCAAATGAAGTTCACCATGTCCTTCACACTCTACAAACCAAAGTACGCCTCAATTTCATCTCCGTCGGAGGGGTTGTGTTTAGGAGGGCCCTTTCTAACAAAGAAACCTTGTTTGACATCTCTTAGAACTTACATGCAGTTTCATCAAATGTTGCAATTTTTTCTAAGGAAGTTAGCCATTGCAGCCAACATTGTGTATCGGGCAACACCTCTAGTAGAATTGTCTTCCTTGGAATCATCCACATATGGAGCAATCTCCACAAGTGACAATCTTTATTCAAAGGACCCAAGGTGCTCCTAAATAGTTTGCAAGGAAACCTAAATTTGTGCCAGCGTGCCATTTGCGTTGGTCATTGCATCCATCTTTGCTTCAATCTCTGTCATGCACTTCAATGTCGAACCCACCATAGAACAATAACCCTTTGCCTTCAAAATCAGTCGAAATCCTTTAGGATTTAGAACCAACTATCACAAGGACAAAGCTTTGCTTACCCTTTTCTCCCCTCCCGTGATGGCTTGGCTACAGCCTACAACTAGCAGCCAGCCCTCAACGTTCCCTCTCATATGCACAGAAGGAAAACCAATCAGCAACACTCTTTATTTTGCAAGGGCTCCAACCCAAGTTGTTATTACTACAATTCTCTATAACAATGGTGAGGAAGATGTTAGTTGAATGACTCAAACAACCCATACGCCCTCCTTTTTATAAACACAATCTTAGCCAAGGTCTAGTACAACTAAGAAATATACAACCCCACTCATACAAGGAGTTTCACTCTATCCCAAACTCTCCCCAACAAGGTATTCTGCCCCAAGGTGTCCAATCTTGGTCGGAGTCTGCCGCTCCACTTCCCACTTACAGTAGGAGTGTCACAAGTTTATCTAGATGAGATTCAATTTTCATAAGATTCCGACCCTATGTAGTTATAATACCCCATTTATCCGATTTACGTCTAACATGAGGGGTTAGGGGCAATTATATATTTTCAGACAAGATTTAGGGGGTTTTAAGTGATGAAATGTCTGTATGAAGATAGAGCTCGAAGTAATGAGTGTAACGAAGCAAGAACACGTGAAACAAAGGTTAGGAGCTAAGGTTATGACCTTGGAAAGCGTGCTACATGCTCAAGACCCACTTAAAAAGTGAGGAATAACCTACCCATGTGTCATCTATTTCAAAGGGCTCTCGATATGAGTCAATGGGTACCAAGAATGCGCAATTCCGACTTTGGAGCAAGAAATTATCATATTTTAAAGTTGGGATATTATTTGATTAAAATAATAAAAATAAAAAAAGACAAATTATATGATATCAGCACCATGCCAGTTGCTAGCGTTTGTCATGCCAATTGACATGCAGAGTCTTACCACATGGAGTAGGGCCCGCGTCATCACAGACTCCCACAGTAGGCTGCATGTTGGCTCAAGCAATCGCTGAGCGAGACCCCACATAACATGGCTGGCTCGAGTGTTATGCACACGGTAGGACATGCCACCCATGCCTCAGGCTGGCGATGCGTGGCTTGAGCATACGTGCATGTTTGGTTCGCTCACGGCTCTTTCCTATAAATAAGAAAGAGTCGTTCACATTTAGGAGGAGTTTTATAGTCATTTTGAGTCCCTTTTTGCCTATTTAAGAGGTTTTCTTAGATAATTCAATGTAGTTCTATACAACGGAAGCATTCAATATTCCTCAAGTTGGTGACTCTAGAAGGGGAAATAGCCTAGGGTATGAAGAGGCTTTGTCCAACGCCTTTGGGCCTTAAGAGAGAAAGAAATGGCCTAAAGAGAGAGGAGGCTTCATCCTCCGCTATCAGGCAGTATCGACAAAAGTGGCCCGGAGTAAGGGGAGGCTTCATCCTCCACTGATGGGTCACGAAGTGGGAGAAATATCCCCGGGTAAGTGGAGGTTTTGTCCTTCGCCTACAGGCACTGAGGGAAAAGTGTCTTTGAGTAAGGGGAGGTTTTATTTGCCGCCTTCTGGCACTTAGAGAGAGAAAGGTCCCTAGAAAAGGGGAGGTTTGGTCTGTTACCTTTGAGTATGCAAAGAGAGATACGTCTTCAGGTAAGGGGAGATTTTGTCTATTGCCTACAGGCACATAGAGAGAAAAGTGTCTCCAAGCAAGGAGATATTCTGTCCGCCGCCTACAAGTGCGAAAAGAGGAAAACGCCTCTAGGTAATAGGAGGTTCTGTGTGTCACCTTCGAGAACCCATTAGAAAAATGGAACCCATCTTAATTAATTTTTTTTTTGCTAATTGAATTAAGTATAATAGTGTACAATTATTATGTATCCCTTCATATTTGTATGAGTTCAATCTTGTTATACCATTGTATACCCTTGTACACTTATGATCGTCATACCTCTTTGTATGTTGTCTTTAAATATTATCTTATTTTATCTATATATGTTGTACGTATTTGTATGGGTTTTCTCTCCATTAAATAGTTTGTATCTACGAGGAGAGTAAAGCACTGTCTAAGTTCATGAGACACAATTTGTCATGCTTCTACTGCATGCGAACGTACGATCATTGTATATTGGAAGGTAGATATCCAATGGATACCAAGCACCAAGGGATGACAAAAATATGTCATAAGGACACAATGTTAAATGCCAGCCTACTATAAGTTCAAGAATCACATAAGCAAGCAAGTAGGGTTTTCCAATATGGCCATCCCAACCATAATGGCATATGTGTGCTTTGCTATCTATATAGAGTATAATTAAGTAATGTTGCATCATGCATGGTCTAGCATGAATACGCACAGTTTGGGGAGAATAGTCACCAAAGAATACATGGAGTACATTGTTATAATCTTCATGAATTGCGTACATTAAAATTTTCTTACTCCAATGACCTCTCTTGTTAAACTCTTCTTCCACCAATGGCATAGGTCAATTGTATCATAATCCTAGATATCTAGATCATGGTTGTTCTCCTAAGACATTTTTCAAGGACAATTGTAGCATAATCCTACACATCTAGATCATGGATGTGCTCCTAAGTCATTTTTCAAGAATAAGGATTGGAATCCAGAATTTTCCCTGCATGCATGAGGACGGTAGGACACACCTCAAGAAGGAAGACACACCTCAAGAAGGAAGATTAGCTGCCCAAAGTTTTTTTCCTGCATGAGGACTACTAAATATAGATTGGTTACCTGTCAAGATGCCCTTGGGAGTCTCCGTGCAAGACCAGCAAATGATAGTAACTTTTCTTTGATATTAACCTGTATTTTTTAAAAAAATACTGCCTATGTCATGCATGGAAGGGCTTTGAAGATACTTGACATGAAATAATATAGAAGACAGAAAACAACACAATCATCGTGAGGGTTTTCTTTTAGCTGTATAGAGGTGCAAGGACCACCAAGTACTTGCACGCATAAATCAACAGCTGCACAGAGCATAAACATCTATTCAATAGTTTCATGCTTAAAATCTCTCTCTTTTTAGTAAATGATTATGAGTGTAAGGCTTTTTGCGGACCACCCAATTTGTAGTGATCCATTCCCCCCAACTATAATAATATATTATATGCACCCTACTAATTCTTTTAATACTTTATTTTATTTATAAATTTAAGAAAAGGTTTATGGGGTTATTCGTGGTACCGAAGGGTTTATTGGGGTGCATATAGACTCATTATATATTATAATACAAGAGATCATTCTTTTCTGCATTCATTTAACTTTTGACATGGATTTTTAAAGTTTGGACAAGATGAACCAAAATGACAAAGTTTTTCTACATATGTTATCATCATGATAAAAAGTGACAAGAAAGATAAATTCCAACAGATCAAAGCAAACTTCACCGTAAACTAAAAGGAATCCAGATTCAGATTCCATTATCTTGTCACGCATTCCTTTTGTGAATCAGCACTAGCGCATGAAGCAGAAGTAATTTATGGATGCATAATTAGGACCTCAACGTTTGCAACAATTTATCTCATTGGCTATTTGGCATCTACTCATCTCTTGAGCCTTAGTGGGCTCTTAATTAACTTTGGCTATTAATCCTGACAGGGAATGAGACCAGGCTTCAATGTCAAGCACTATCATAAAGTAGGTCCATTAGAAACGAAACTTGATCTAGAAAAAAGGGAAATGAAAGTTGATCCAACCATAGGACAAGCATACTTCTGTCGACTGCCATGGTACATGGTACATACCAAGACAATTTAAGAGATTATTAGAGAGCGTCCAATGTGACTGGTTTCTATGACCAGAGCCCCCTACAAACCCACATGAAACTCCGGACATGGTACATAAGGGACACTGATTTATATTTTGCATAGGGCTCCTAACATAGTACATAAGGAGGCACTCATAATTACTACCCTTTATGTACCATGTTCAAAGTCCCATATGGGCTGGTTAGTAAGGGGCACTGATACCATGTCTAGAGTCCCATGTAGGTTAGTCACATAACTAGAAAACCGGCCAGAACAATATTTTTTAGATTATTATTGGGACGCTCCATTTGTTAGTTAATCACCCCTGCAGAAACCTGAGCTGTGATGAAACTTTTTGTATAGCACCACTCAGTGCACAAGAAACACCACGGCCCAATGGCTCTGCTACCATGTTAACTTATATTAGGGAAAAATTCAATATATATATATATATATATATATATATATATATATATATATATATATAAATAAAGATGAAATCCAGAAGCCTCCCAGATAGAAATTTCAGGTTTCATGTGAATGTAAAGAGCTGTGCTTTGAAGCTGGGAGTGAACGTTCCTGAAAGACAGACCATCAATATTCTGAAATAAGAGATATGCTTGATCACAGCCTACTTCTTCAGTCAGCAGGAGACAAGAACTCTCCTGTCTAATTCTGTAAACACGAAGCCTCCAGGAAATCGCATCCAATGGCACTTTGAAGTCGCCTTTTGTCCTTCCCTTTACGTTCATTACATCAACACATGAACTCAGAGTATGGACGGTCCAGTCAGTCTCCTCCTCTGTTTCAAAGATTCGGTTCATCTATAAATCTGGTGAAGAGCAACACGTCAGAAATTCACTGACCTAAAATTAGTGGGCACATGCTAGAACATTTTTCTCAAAAAGAAAAAAGCATAAACTGAACAGTAAATAAATGAAGAGATAATTAAGGCCTACTCCAAAGTTTTATTGTCTCAATGGGTGGGTGCGATTACCTTTCCTATTTTAAGAATTTTTTTGGTCCCATGAGAGTGAGACTCTTTTTATCTTATAATGTGGTTGTAATTTGATTTCATTATGTACCAGGCCAAACAGCTAGATGAAGCATAAAGCTATGTATCTGGAGTGTGAACTCAATTGACATGATTGGAATTTTGTTCTGCTGCAAAGTTCAAGAACCTAGAGCATCTTGAAGGCAGCCATGCGCAGACAAATTAAGGAAAAGGGTTACATGCATTGGGATTGTCACTTTTTCATAAAACTAGATGCTTGGTTTGCCATCGCTGTTACTTTTTCAGCCAAAATCACTTTATATTGCAGCAATTTAGGCCAGTGAATTGACACTAGACAGAGCACACCATATTCTGCTTAAGTATGATGGTATGAACGCCGAAAGTGAAGTTCGCACCCACTATATTTGACCAGAAAGAGACCCTAATGACTAATGCCCACCTTTGCAGCCAGAAAAAGGTAAAGTTTTTTACTGACCACAGTCATTCTTTCTATCAAATACCAAATGTAAGGCCATATAACTTTGGAATGGCGGAAAATGTGGATGTAAACCAGAAGAACACAACTATTCCAACTAATGAGCAACTCGAGGGAGACAGAATGGTTGATATTAAGAAATAATAATTATCATCAATACCAAATAATTAGGTATACATCCACGTTTCATACATAGCTTCTCAACAACATAATTTACTATGAAACGGACCCATCAGCAGTTGTTGGATACAACGGCCTTAAAAAGTAAAAAGTAAAACCCAAGAAGAACGTTCTCTCAATATACTAATGGCGGGTGGTGAAAGTCCACCTCTGCCATGTGATGCCTTTAACAGAAGAGTAACTACGCTTTAGTTTCCCTTATATCCCCTCATTCATGGCCCTTGAAGAAGGCACCATGGATTAAATATAATATCCACTCCATTTTAAAAAAGGAAAATCCCACCCCATTCCATACTGAATTCTCAACTTTAACCACAATTTGCTAAGAAGCAGGAGTTCTAGTATTCGTATACAGCTCCAACTGAATCCAGCTAACACATGGTGGTGAAGCTAGCCAGTTTTAGCTAGGATTTGGTTTAGTAAGCATAGAAGTTGTTCACGTCTACCGGAATTGGCCACCGCTAAAGGTCTGGCCAAATGACCAGCCAGCAGGTGCAACGTTGTAGGAGACAACAGTTCGGCCATCACTGGTGGTGACTTTGAAGGACAAGCTTTGGCCATTGAGGTAAGTGTTGCTCTGCCAGTTTTGTCCCCAGTTCCTTGACATGGATTGCCACCCAGTCCTTGAGCCCTTGATGGAGACTGCATGAACATCACCAGCACCGCCAACATTTGTGATGAGAACCAGGTTGAAGTAGGAGTGTCCGTTGATGGTGAACCTGACGCCACCCCTCTTCCTGCAGGGTACCCTGTATACAAGAAAAATACTCAGCAGGGAAAAAAATAAGTTTGAAGCAATACCGGGATGGAATTAGACCTTCTACGCTAAAACGGGGAGGGGGAGGGGGGCATAAACCTCCATACCTTCTGTAGGAAACAGGCACTATCCCAGCCCTGTACTGGGCAATGTGCTGGAAGACAGGCTGGGACAGGTCAAAGTGCTGCTGAGGGGGGTTGCACCAGCCCCCAGCATTGTTTGGGAGGGCATTGTTTGGTGGGCAGAAATTGGTGGCTGTGACCACAATGGAGCCGGGAAGACACCATTTTGGGTCACTCACACACCTGATCTCAAAACATGCACCGCAGCTCAAACCATTGTTGAAAAGGGCTGTGCTCAGAGCTGCAGTATTAGTCCCGTACCCTTGGCTGTAGAGGTTTCCGTAGCCACAGGCTCCACCTACAAAACAAAATTTCAAAGCCAAACTATCAGCACAACAGTAAATCAGCATAGTAGTCAATGATTGATATGCTTAGCCACATCACGTGTCATTTCAATGTTTGTGTGCATACCCATAGTGCCGGAAGCATCACCACCTCCATAGAAGGTAGCGTGAGCATTAGTCCAGCCCCCATAGTACCCATATGCAGCTTTGAAGATTGAAATGAAACCCACCAAGAAGAGGCCAAGATGAGCCATTTGCTGTACATATTACCAGACAAGACTTAGAGACCCATTTGAGCTATACCTCCAAAATAAAACATTCTTACAAGAATAGCAGAATTTGGTTACTTTACCTTGGAAATGCTGACAAGCGGGGAGAGGAAGAAATGAAAGAGTGAAAGGAATCAGGGGAACTCGGAGAATTGAGAGCAAGAAGGAACTTGTGAGGATAAGTGGAAGGGCTTGTGGGGCAATATATAGGCACATGGGAGGTAACTATGGGGGGACTGGGGAGGTCCCAAACGTCACAAATAACTGACTTTGTGTGAAGGACGTAAGGGACCGAAGCGGTGTTATGATGTGGAAATGAGAGGCCCCTTGCACATGCAAAAGTTGGGCCTTCTGCAATTTGCTGGCGGCTTTGGTGGCGTCAAAAATCACATCGCATAGTTTTGGGTCTTCTTCCGGTGAAAGAAGATAACCATGTCCAAGCTGGGGCTATTCATAGCCAGTAGCTGTTTCCGTTAGTAGTAGAGGGTGACTGCAAGCATCCAGCACCCTCGGTGCAATGTAAGATTTTTAAATGAGACCCTTTGCAAAGAGCATAAAATAACTCCCTAATGTAGATGGGCGTGCAGCCATAGAAACCGGTTGTAGCCAGTCCTCAATCACCTTACCTTCAAGCTTCCCAATATTTTTTCCATATTTAATTTTGGGATCATTTTGAGGAATGCTGAGTAAAGCATTTGAAATTGCATAAAATTTAATTGGAGCCCAAATAGTCATGCAACAACATATATGGATCACCTAAGTCAGGACCACGTTAGGTTAACGGTGTAATGTAGAGTGAATATAGTACCAGACAGTACAAACCCATACAATATTGTGCAACAACTGCAACAACATCTTTGATTATTTCATTAAAGCAGCTTCTACTTTCTTGTTGTTTTTGGTGTGGCCGTTTATTAGGACTTAGTTGTGTGCAGAAGATATTGAATAGAAAAATTCTGCACCCAAAGTCCCATACTATCTTTGTTTCCTTCTTGTTGTTTTTTTGAAAAGCTCGTCAATGAATACTCTCCATTTCTCCCTCTGCACGTGGATGATGAAACTCTGAGAGCCTTTAAATTTCTGAAACAGAAGCTGTGTAGCAGCATTTATTTTGTAATCCTTTTTGATGATTGAACCCTCTTGGAAGATTTTTTTTTTTTTGGATTTTTTAGGTGAACCTCTTGGAGGATTTTGCTTGCATAAATCCGAAGTGATCAGATTGGCCACTTGTGGTTCTGAGTGGCATTTTTTTAAATGAGCAAATCCAAGCTCCATACTCTTCATTTATGTCTTCCCCTCCTTTCAGCCACTTTGAAAGAGTTTTTCAAATTTTGTGTTGCAACTCTTCTGCTCTCACTTCCAGACAGATAAAAGTCACACCGCCAATCAAAGACTACATAATTGAAATCAAGTATGAACGTGATCTCAACAGTAATAACAAAGCTGTTACCTGTAGAACACTTAAAACTCCAATTAAATACACAATAACGGGTCGGTTGATTGTCCAAATCACAAGTGCGGAGATTACGGCATAATTCCAGTCAGCAGGCAATTTCCTTCAAGGGTCATTGTGAGGATTTAATAAGAAGACAAATTGCTTAGACACATAAGCTCTACCCTTAAATCTTATATCCCTGCTATCCTGCAAAACATACAACCCAAACAACACAAATGCACGGTGCAGAAATAAGTTGAGTTAAATTCACCGCCGCTTGTTTTGGACTCATCTAACATACTCATGGGATATTTGGGATTAGTTGTCTCCATTGCTGCACATGGGGAGGTCACATCTGATATCACTCATTTGTTTTCTTCAGCCAGGGTGAAAAGGACTCTCCATGTTTTTGTGTCTCACTTCGCCCTGAGACAGAATAGATATGACAGACATACCAAATGGGTACCGTAGCTACGAGATTGGGTATCTGCCGTTGAGCCACTGAAAGTGATATTCAACAAGTGTTCGTTCCCCATGTATTTTGTTACATGCCAAATTTGATTTTTGTCGTCTTTCTCCGTCTATGACTGTTGTCTTCCCCTTGTAGAAAATTTTCTTCTTTACGCATAGCTTTATACCTTCTTAATTTGGATGAATATAAAGCGAGAAAGGACATATTTCATTTTATCCAATGGTAATTTACTTACAGGTGATTTAAGTGAATTGGTAGGAGCCAACAATATGACAGTGCCCATATGAAAATGTATAACAAGTTCAAATACAAGGCAGTGTATAAGCCCAGGCTTACGCGGTTTAGCATGAGTCCAAGCATTATAAAATCTAAGAACTTAGGGGCCAGATTAATTTTTACCCTTTTACACCATCTAATCTTGATCCGATGGCTATGTTACCGGGGCTCACATTAACGTACAAGGCTCATAGATACTTTTTCCTTTTATTAATTTACAAAAACCCAAATTATCATTTTGTTGGATTAGTCAAAAGTTGTACGTTTACCATCTAAGCCAGCCTAACCAATGCTAACCTGCAGGGTCTTCGTTATATTTAACTGTAAATGCTCAATAATTGAGTGCTCATTATCTTAGTTCTAAGGGTCTGACTATTGAACGCTCCTAATAGCCAATCCAGCCACCGACATGCTGGATAGAACCCCCTTTGTCAAGGTCCAACAAGCCCTAAGAGACCCGTTGCCCTGCCCCTTCTTACCCGGTCCCAAAGACCCGGATACTCCGATAATAACAAAAAATAAAAGTAAAAATAAGATAGAACTGATAGAAGCTGGAATGCCGATTGCAAAGACAAAGTTAACATGGAATCTTTTTTTGCCAGTTTATTTCTCTATTTTTGTTCCTGCACCAGGCTATTTCTCTCTTGATTTCCATTCAGATGGACCCTCTTGCTCCTTCTTGCACTCCATTCTAACCTTTTGACCTTCCAAGTTTGAATATTTTGTCAAGGTGCATGTCTTCCACCTAATGAAGAGTTTTCCATGGTCCAAGTCATTATACATGAAATATCATTTTTCATGAATGGATCACCGGCTTGAATCATTTGAATGTGGGAAAGTCAATACAGGGATTATTTGCCAATGCCGTCATCTGGCCATCTCAATCTGGTCTTGACAGAGAGGCCCATGTCTTTGATTTCTTTATGGAAAAAGGGCGCTCATGTTACCAGCTTTTGGAATTCAGACATGCAGACTGCTCCGTGATGAGTGGTAGCCTGCCTCCAGAAAGAGTGAGATCCAAATATTTTGAGCCGATTAGGTGGGTCATTCTCCCCTCAAATACCTAACCTAACTACTGGAAGAAGGAACTTTATAAAAGGGCTTCAACTAACCAAAGGGCATGTGAGATGGCTTGCAAATTGAATGTTTTTTGTCATCTTTAGTTGGATCCTTCCTTGCTACCAAAGGAAATATAATCAAGATTTTCTACGGCAGAAAAAGTGGTAGAAATTTATATTTTACCATTCATGAGGAGATGTAATCTGCCGACAGTTTTTGAGAGAGATCTTCTCATAAGTATTTGTCCAAATATACAAAGGCAAATTATTATTCGCGAATAGTTTGATACTTAACCTTCTGTATCTAGCAATGTGCCATTGCTAGGCCCGTCACCCACAAACCCCTCCTCAAGGACAAGTGCTTGGCCCCCATGTTCTATGTTACTTAGGGTCAGTTCGGACAGTAACAGTGATGGCATTCAATAGAAAGTGGCTTGAACAGGAAACATGAACATGGGGTGCAATTGATTTTGCACGTGTAGCTGATTTACTGGTCTTGGGCTTATTCTCACTTATATACCACGGGAAGTTCAGTTAATATGGTTATGATTCAAATATTTCAACTCATTGGATTCTTATACTACAATAAATACGTTGTTGGGTTTCACTCCTTATGGGAAGCCCATTATTTAACCGACTTTTGGTGTTGAGTAAATAACTAAAAAAGGGTTTATTTGTAAGTTGTTTAAAACAAGTGGGTTTTATTTGATAAAAAATAAGTGGGCAACTAGGCAACATTGGGAAAGACTTTATGGGGTCTATATGTCATTCACCAAGATTTGAACTCATAACCTTCCATAACCTAGAGCTCTTATACCATAATTAATAATTATTATGTTTTAGTACGTATATTAAGCTGTTAGAATATAAATTATGAATATGTGGCCCTTAAAGTTGTAATCTCCACATGGTAGCATGTAATTCTATTCTTTCTATGTGTTTGATAAACTGTCTCTTTACTGATTATTTGGTATTTGGTCGTTGTGTTAATTTGTTTGTTATATATTTGAAAAGTATAAAGGCTATATTTAACACCCATTCAAGTGTAAGAAGTGTATGTGTTCCTTGACTTGCACAAAGGAGGAAAATAATGTGATTTCCCAATGATAATTGCAATTCTGAGATAACAAATCCAACCATGGAGATCTTGATTCATTGCAAGAAGTTCGCGTATCCATTAGTGGCCCATTTATTAATGCATATTTAACATAGATTTATGCTTAAAGAGAGCGACAAACGTAATATACCTCTCATAAGCTTGTCATAGCATCATCGCTTTGTCTAGAGTTTGTTAAAGTGATTCATATCACTTTCAAAAGCTCTGCCCTACTACAATTTAATAAGTTTGACTTGAGTTAAATAATTAAATGATAAGGCCAATATGGTCAGACAAGAGGATGATAAGGCTGATTGCAACCTCATGAGGTTTATAAAAGCCAAAACTCAAGGAGATTCTGTCTCTTAGCACCCATAATTTAAAATGATGTTGGTTCTAGAACTAAAATTTAACAATAAAATTAATGTCACTTTCATATTTGTTGGAGTGGGTGTTTGTCTTTTATTAAAAAAGTTAACCATCCCAATAGCGTTCTTGGGTTATTTTTCTGCTAAAACAGAGGCTAGGATGACAAAAATAGTGCAAACAACAACACTCTATTACCAAAGTTGCTCAAAGAATTATGTCCACAAAGCAAAGGTTTATAAGCAAGTGTGTTGCCCTGTGATTAATGACTTTGGTATTCAAGTGTAGAACCTTCACTCCGGTCTCCATAGAGGCAAAAATCCATATTGCGTACCCTTTGAATTTATGCTCTCGTTCGAAATGAATTTGCACTTGGGGAAAGTATTGATGTATATGGTGCATTAATTGCTAATAGCTTAAGGATTTACGAGAAGTGGTTATTTAATAAAAACTGCATAAAGATGAAGTAAACACAAGTCAATTACTGAAACTATTGTACCTAATTGACCTAATCTAAAAGCTGGGTTGGTTCCATGGCCAAAGTTATCCTGGACTGCAAAGTATCTAACCATGAAAGTGAGCACACGGTTAGGTGTTGCCCAAGGAAGCGAAGAGCATGCAGCTACTTTAACAAAAGACGCATGAAAGAAAATAAATTAGGGCAATAGCATACTAACATTAGGCATTCTAGCCCCTTGCATGCCCTTAAAACAATCAGCCCGCACTCTTAGATCACAAGAAATAAGCGTAGGGATTAAGGATTACCTTTATGTGTTGATCTCTTACAAACTAATAATCTTGGATTGAAGAATTTAAGTAAGGAAGCAAGCCCAATGAATCACCAACACGTCTCACCAATAGAGGAGAGTCTTCTCCTTCAATCAGCCTGCTAAAAAAGTGTGGGAGAGGGGAGGAGAGGGGCAGCCAGCAAGCTTTTCCCAAACTTTGTGCAAGCCGCACCAAAAAGAGAGGGGGTGGCTAGATTGGGAGAGAGGAGAAAAGAGGAGGTGGCCCAAACTTAGGGTAGTCTCCTCTCTTGCTCTCCCTTAAATACCCCTTACTTTCCTCTCTTAAGCGGGCCTATATGTGGGCTATTCTAATTGGGCTTTCTTGCTCTAATTTTTTTAGTTTAACTTGAGGGTTATACACAATGGGAGCAGGCTCTGTCCCTCAGAGCCTGCAGAGGCCTGGACCCCCTGCACACAGCCAAACCTGCGACAGGGTTGACCCGTCACTAACCACAGATCTCAACATCGATACATAATTTGCACGTTTGGGCCCCACAACGTGTAAATGCACAACCTAGTCACATGCCTAGTATGCATGTGACATAGGCGAGTCCTAACCAAATTAGTGTAATGATGACACATGTGGGGTTGGCGCAACTGCCCCCACCACCCTTGGACCCCATGGCCCGTACTGGCTCACGTGAACCACGATAGCATTGGACCAAACCTGGCCCGAGCCCATACCATGGTCCAACGTCCCTCACTATAGCTGAATGACTCATATGGTCTAACAGCGACTTGCGCTAGTTCTGTCGAAGACCAATGCTATGAGCGTACTTAGAAAATAGATCTGTTATTAAGGCCTTAGTGAACAAATCAACCAACATCTTAGTACTAGTTATATGACTCATCGTCACTTTTCCCCTCTGTAGAATGTCGAAGATGTAATAGTAATGTATCTCAATGTACTTACCTCTGGCACTGATCTCCCTAATTTTAAGTGTCGACATTGTTACCAGATTATCACAATAAATGTAGACAGGAGCATCAATCCAGCCTTCTAGCCCCAACTTGCTAGAAACTCATTTATCCATAGTGCCTCGGAAGCTGAAATATTGTATGCATAAAACTCATCTTCCATCGTAGATTTAGAAACACTCTTCTATTTCTTACTTGCCTACGATATAGCCCTGCCACCGAACATGAAGACAAATCTGGCAGTAGATTTCTTGTCATCAGGATCCCCCGCATAGTCTGAATCATTATATCCAGCCAATGATAGACTTTCCTCCTGATAGGTGAGTTTTAAACTCTTAGACCCTAATAGGCACCGATATACCCTCTTAACCGCTTACCATTGTTGAAGACCAGGGTCTGCTTGGTAAAGGCTCAGTAAGCCTACCACAAAACTCAAATCAGACCTCGTACAGGTCATGACATACATTAAGCTGTCAATAGCTTGTGCATATGGCACTGACTCTTCTTCAATCTGAGGAGTTGTACTCTTAGACAACACCGTACCCTTGTAAATAAGGGATTCAATGGTTTTCCAACCTATGATATTGAAGCGTTTGAGAACGCCCTCTATGTATGACTCTTGAGATATAGTAAGCTTTATAACCTTTCTATCTCTGTTAATTTTCATCCGGATGATGTAGGATGTCTCACCTATATCTATCATCTCAAACTGGGTTTTGAGTCACTCCTTTAAACTAACAATCAGACTTAGGTCATTCCCCATCAAGAGTATGTCATCTACATACAGTGACAACATCATATACCTAGCCCCATCCCGAAAGGTATAAACACAGTGATCGTGTTCGTTCACTACGAACCCATAATCATTAATCACCTTGTGAAAAGTGAAGTACCATTGCCTCGGAGATTGTTTAAGGCCATACAATAATTTTATAAGCTTGCACACCTTGTGTTCCTCTCCAGGAACTATGAAACCTTCTGGTTTTTTCAAGTAAATTTCCTCCTCTAAATCTTCATTTAGGAAGATAGTCTTTACATCTATCTAGTGTAGCTCTAAATCATAGTAAGTAACGCATGCTAAGAGGCATCTAATTGAGTCAAATCTTGACACCGGTGAATATGTCTCTTTAAAGTCCATCCCATACACCTGGGTGAACCCTTTGGCCACTAATCTCGCTTTGTACTTATCATAGATCCATCAGCCTTAAGCTTCTTTTTGAAGATTCATTAATAATGGGCTTCCGCCCTTCAGGTGGATCTACTATTTCTCAGACCTTGTTCTTTAGGATATAGTCCATCTCTTCCTGGATAACATTCTATCATTCTTGAGCATCTGGAAGACTTAAAGCTTACTCAAGGGTAATCAATCATCAAGAACGGGTTCATCTAACGTGACGTTGTCTTCCCCCGACATTGTGTAGAAGTCCCTCAATTGTGTTGATGGTCTACTTTCCCTTAATGCCCTGGGTTTCGGTTTGGATTGGTTTTGATCTAATCCAATCACTTCCTCATAGAAGTGCTAGGACCAGCCACTTTAACCATCTCAAACAAATTGACTCTTTTATTTGGTATTCTAGGGTTTAGTTCTTCCTCTAAGAAATGAGCGTCTCTAGACTCAACAACCCCCACTGTCTCATCTGTGTGGTGAACCACGAATCGGTACCCTTTAGAGTGGTCATAGTAACCAATAAAGTTGCACTTTATAGTCTTGGGGTCTAGCTTTGACCTGTGTTGGTCTGGTACCTTTATGTGTACCATGGACCCCCACACTCTAAGATGGCCTAAGTTAAGACATTTACCCGTCAATAAATCATAAGGTGTCCGTTGGACTACCTTTGTGGGTAAACGGTTTAGGATGTACACAACGGTGTCTAAAGCCTCACCCCAAAAGTTTGTTCCTAACTCAGAATGATTTAACATGGACCTTACCATGTCTATAAGCATCCTATTACGCCTTTCTGCCACTCCATTTTGTTGTGGAGTGTACGGTAGGGTGTACTGATGAACTATTTCCTAATCAGTACAATGGTCTTTAAACAGGTCAGAGGTGTACTCACCACCCTCCTACCTAACTAAGTCTCTACCTCATCTTTAAATTCCTTAAATTTATCTAAGGTTCAGACTTCCTGATTATTAGATACATGTACCCATATCTTGAATAGTCATTTATAAACGTGATGAAGTATGTCATCCCTCTGTGGGTCTGAACATTCAGGAGCCCATAGATATCCGAATGAACTACCCATAAGAGTTCATTTGCCCTTTGTCCCTTTTAGAAGGCTTGCTTGCTTATCTTTCCCGATATGCAATTCTCACACACATGTAGGTCTTTGGATATTTTAGGTAAAAACCTAGTGTTCAACATCCTATGTATAGGGGTGCTAACGAGCCAAGCTGAGTCAAGTTTTGGGATAGCTCGGCTCAAACTCAAAGTTTTGGGTATTGGCTCGAGCTCGGCTCAAAAAGGAAACTAAAAGCTCGAGCTCGCGCTCAAATCAGTATTCAATGACCACATAACTTAACTCGAATTTGGCTTGGCTATGACGTTGCCAAAAAGAACAATCTCCTAACCTTTTTTGTTAAGCATTTCATCAAATAAATATGATGTTCTCATCATTTAAATATATTTTTTTATCAAATATAATTTTATCACTCCATCATCAAAGTTGCATGCTTTGCCAGTGTTATTTTAACTAATATTTGTATTTCTTTACATTGATCATATATTTTAATGCATGAAAGTGAGTGCAAAAACTTAATTAATATTACTTCATTATACCAATATATATTAATTGCTTGGTAAAAAATAATATTATCAAATACTCCCTCCTACTTAAATTAATAGCTCTATTTGGTTTTTTAAAATAAATTAATTTTAATTTATTTATAAAAACTAAATAGAGCTATAAATGTAAGATAAATGAAGTATTTATAGATATAATATTGTACAAAGTTGTCATCATTTACTAAAAGCTCATAAATTTGTAAATAGGCAACTAAAGTATAAATAATATTATTGACTTATTTATTAGTTTTCTTTTCTAATTTTTTTCATTTGTTGTTATGTTATATCTTGTGTTTGTATGTTTAACCAGATATGCATTTTTTAGTAGTTTTCTATGAATATGTCACTATTATTAGCACATATGTACTCCCTCCATACCATTAAAGTATTCATTTGTTTGTATTATATGTATTTTTTAGTAGTTTTATATAAACATGTTATTATCATTAGCACATATATACTATATGTGTATGTGGCACCATAACCTCTTCTACATATTTCAACCTTCTTTTGGTTGTATGAAATATATTTATTATTTAGTAACCTAAATTTTTTAAATCTTTGTATTAACTTCTTACTTCAAGTATCATCTTATAACCGCTAAAAAGAAAAAATTAGCTCATTTGTGGTTAACTACATTTATATATATGAGATATTATATATGAATGTATATAATTTATTTATATTATATAAATATATAAATTTTTAGTAAATATCTCATATATAATACATGTATATTATGTCTCTTTAAAACATTTACTTTTAAATAATTTATATCATGTGTAATGTGTAGGGGTACTAAGGAGCCAAGTCGAGTCGAGTTTTAGTATGTGGGGACATGAAACTTGATGTCTGGTCGTCTTGGACCCATCCCACATAAATATATATTACCCTAATTTTATAAAGAATAAAAAGAGATTCCATGACTAAATGCTAAAAAATATTTATAAAATTTGAATTTCTAAGGATTCCAATAGTTGTCTTCATAGAAAATTTGAAAGAATATATAATTTGTTTGACATGTAAAGATAGTAAATAACATTATCATAACATATTGTCTAATGATTGGCATATTGTTTGATATGTAGTACAATATATCTCATTTTTTTACTTAGTTGTACTATTTATGTATATATTTTATTAAATATTATTTCTATGATACATCTAAATTTCAATACATATCACATGTGGACATATGTGTCTTTAAATGTTTACTTCTCAAAAATATATATCATGTCTGATATAAGTCAATACTCAATACATAGACATTATATATTCATTAAATACATATAAATTTGTAATATATATGTATATGTTATAAATGTAAATTGAGATTGATAATTGTGCACATGTATACATAAGTGTCAATATGTATTTATGTATATAATAAAATATATTTACGAATTTTATTCGAGTTAAAGTTGAGTTAGAGTTGAGTTGAGTCAGGGTATGCTCGAACTCAACTAAAAAATATTTGAGTTCAAGTCGAACCATATTCGAATCGAGGCACCATTGCTCAACAAGCTAACTCAACTCATTAGCACCCCTACCTATGTAACTTATCTTCATTTACGTGATGCAAACACATATGCCACAGCAGGGCATCATCCACAAACATTACAATATACTCAAAAGCACTTATTTTATTAGATTCAAAAGAGTTCATTATATTTAAGCAACATAAACTATCTACCAAAGAAGCAGTAAAAAGTACAATCCCACTATTGCCCACAGTGGCCTTGCTCCTCTTGAACCTAACTTCAAACCCCCTCTTGGTCAAAACTGGGATTTAAATCAAGTTCATCCTGATGGAGGGAGCAAAGAGCATATCAGTGAGCGCTAACGTAGACCCATCCTTCAGAGGAATCCTGTAGTTCCCCATAGCCTCCACCGCGCAATATGTGTTATTACCAATGAAGACTTTGTTTTGACCTAACATCAAGTTAATCATCTCTCCTCTAGATCCCTTGGAGTAAAAACATGAATTGTAGCTCCTGAATCCAACCACCAAGTCTTCTCCTTGATGTCAGCAATCATCACCTCAGAGACAATACACAATCTCCTTGCCCTTGTTGTCGTTGCTTGATTAATCATCTTTTTGGGGATAATTAGCCTTAAAGTGGCCCACCTGGCCATACTTGAAGCATGCACCTTTCGGTTTGTCATTCCCATTTCCGGTGCCCTTGTTCTGAGGCTTCTTCCCCTTCTTCATGACAGCTCTCTTATTAGAGGGACCAGGCCCTTGTCCACCCTTCTTACCTCCACCAGAGTTCTGTGTCAGGTTGGCAGTAGTAGCACCCCTAGAAGCCTTCACATGGTTCCTCCTTTCCTGCTCAAGCCTAAGCTTTGCAGTCAGAGCCTCCATTATGATCTTCTGGTCACTCATGTTGAGATAGACCACCACACTCTCCCAAGACTTGAGAAAGTTGTTCAATACTGTAGACACTTGGCCTCCCTCAGAGATAGGGTCCTCCAATGTCTCCAGGTCATCACCAATGATGGACATGGCACTCAGGTGCTCATTCACATCATGTCCCTCCCTCATCCTAAAGCTCTAGAACTTAGAGTGCATCATCCTCTTATGAGCTTATGTATACTCCCCGTACCTAACACATTCAGCTTCCAACATCTCTCTGATAGTCTTGTACTTCTCAAAGAGCCTTTTCATCTTTAGCTCCATGAAAGTCAATATGGTGAACCTAGCCTTGTTATTATCATCCCTCAGCTTTTCATAAGTTTTTTTCTAAGCAGTTGAAGAACCTTCTGGCAGTGGCTCAATGACATGAGCAAGATCATGGAAGGCATATCGATACGAATGAAAGTATCGATGACTATAGATATGGACATGCATCGATGATACGCTTGGTAGACGCCAAAACGGGCATAAACCCTTTTATAAACATAAAAAAATATTATAACTAATAATATATCATTGTATTATTTATTTTAGAGCATGATAAGATTGTAGAATGTTGTATCAACCGATATTTGTATTTTAAAATTAGTTCATTTGGAACCATATGCTATTGTGTTCTCCATCCCTGTAATACCCCACTTTTTTTATTACGTTTAGCCACCGGGGGTTAGAGGTAATTAGTAATTTTTCTAATAAATTATATATGGTTTCAAAGGTTGAAACCTCCGTAATTGAGTAGAGCTCAAAGAAACGATCGTAACGAATCAAAGAATGGGCAAAACGGAGGTCGGGACCGAAAGTTACGACCTTCAAGAATAGTAGAAAATAGGCGGGACCCACTTAGAAAGAGCACAATTTATTACTTTAAGTGGGTTAATATCGAAGGTCTCATTAATACGAGTCCAAAGGTACCAAGAACGTGTGAATCCGAATATGGGGTAGGGAGATACGAGTGTTTGAAGAAAGAAAAAAATATATAAAATAAAAGGAAAAGGAAAAACGGCGTGTGGCTGGAGCAGGCGCTGCTGTCCATTTCCACGGGTGCCGCGGATAAGCGGGTGTGACCTGCGCCACTCACGGTTTCGGCTGGCGCCGCCGTCGAAACCACAGCGCAGCCAGAAATCGTGGTGCAATGCCGTGGTTTCGGCGCACCGGGGGGCCTATAAAACCCCATTTTGTTCTGTTTTTCAACAGTTCTTCTTCTCCTTTGTTTTTGACTATTCTGAGTCCGATTAAGGTTGTTCAAGAGGCATTTTTAAGTAAATCAAGCATGCGCTACACAATGGAAGGAAACTCCCTAAAATAAGGAGAGGTTCTGCCAATTATCCTCAAGTACCGACAATCTTCTTTTTCTCTGTTTCTGAGCATCCTAGCTCTGATTTAGTCCATCCAAGAGGTGTTCTGGACTAAATCAAGTATGCTCTTCGCGATGGAGGGGTTCATTTTTTGAGTTGGAGATTCGTATGAGGAGGAAAGGCCCTGCCCATCGTCCTCGGGCACCGGAGTAAGAAAAAGGGGCCAAGAGCAAGACGGGGTTTAGGCCGAAGTTGTCGGGCCACAACTAGAGAAGCAATCCAAAGTAGGGGAGACTTTGTCTTCCACTGAAGAGCCACGATGCGTGAGGAACATACCCAAGTAGGGGAGGTTCTATCTGCCGCTCACTGGCACAGAAAACGAGAAGTCTCCAAAAAAGGGAGCATTCGTGAGATATCTTTCCATGTATGGCAAGGAACGTATGAAGGCTAGAGGAGTCTTTGTTCACTACCTTTGGATCCTAAGGGAGGGACGCTAAGAAGGAACGAACAACTTCGAATATCGTTACCTTATGAGACATGAGGGGAGTAAGTATTTCTGACATCCTGTTTAAGAGCTGCATGTGCTAAATTACGATGTGTGCTATGCTATGCTATGCCATGATCCTTTGTTCTCTATTCTGCTATGCTTTGATGTGACATGTTTATGTTCCGTCTTGCTCTAGGGTAGACTAAGACATGTGGTGTGTGTGTTTAGTCTCGGCTCAGTAATAGAGCGAGACGTGTGTGTATGTGGTTTTGATCCCGCTATGTGGTAGAGCGAGATGTACAATTTCGTTAACTTATTAATTTCCGCTTGACTCCGATATATGACGAATTTTTGTAGAACTCCGACTAAATATCAATATATGCGTATTTTAACTTATATGAGATTTTGTGACGCTTGTTGTATGTATTAGCCATTAGGAAAAACGGTGTTTGAATCCGATTGTGTTGGAATAATATCCAATACGTATGTAGGCAACCAACGACAAGACAATGTTGGCCCGATCCAAATCAATTATAAGTATATGTTTTATTTTGTTTTACACACGACGAACTATGAAGCTTCGTTGTGTGTATGTGTCTGTTACAACCTGAGTCTACGTACAAGGAAGCCTTAAAGCTCTGTAGTGCGTAGACAAAATTTGTACCTCTCGCATACAGACGATGATTCCTTGCTCAAAGAAATAAAAATTTTCTATTAGTGATTTTGTAGGCTCGGGTCGGGTCGGGTCGTTACAATCCCATACAAATTACTACTCCTTATTTCCCATATTAGGTGCTCTAAAATTAGTTTATTTTAAAAACAAATAATATGCTTAATACGAGTCATAGTTATATGTTCAAATAAATGCATATTTTTGGAGCACTATATGAAAAAAAATAATTATGTAAATTGTATGGACCAACCTATATTGATCTCATATAACTTTAAAAATATTATTTTTAATATAATAAAAATTAAAATTTCAAAGAAGTTGGGTTTGAATTGTGTTTTTGTTTTTAAGAAAACAAAATTTTAATTTTTTAAAAAAATTTATTTTATAACAGCGTATCGATACATATCGACCGTGTTGATAAGGTACGGCCGATACATACCGACTTTTGGTGTGGGGGTGTACAACCCCCCGTTCCTGTATCGGTCTCTACCGATACGGCCTTCCATGAGTAAGATTAGAAAGAGTTAAAATATGATGTATCTTTTTATTCCACACCAGATTGTTGTCAATATTCAGCTTCTCAGTCTTTTCTAATTCTAATGTGATCATCTTAAAAGCCATTGTGCAACTACAAAGGAAATTGGAGAGAACAGGAAATTAATACTATGGAAGGCTAATAACTTCTTAAGGAATAATAGGTTAGAATTTCTTAATCAAATGATAAGGCAAAGGGACAATTAAGTATATTATGCTGAGTTACTTAATTTAGGTGCACCTTAATTAGGTTTAGGTTACTTTCTAAAGTTAACCCTAATTACCCCTTAACCCGTTAAGGAAGCTGCCCTAATTAGGCTATTTAGGTGTTTATGATTTTTAGAATTCCATAAACATCCAACTCAGCACAATAAAAACTGTCATGGGCACAAAGCTTTGCCTAGCGTTCGAACACGTGATGGCCTGGCTATTCCGCCCCTAGCATAGATTAGGGAACTTGCAAGAGTCCATCTTCAGCTAGAAGTCCAGCTCCATGCTGCCTCCCAGAGTCTATCAATCCAAGGAAGTGTGACCAACCTGCCTATGTGAGTCTTGTCCATCCTAAGAACCTGCTATTCAGACTCCTACTCAAACTAGGAGTGCATCGAATCAGCACATGTGAATCCCGTCCGCCATAGGAGTCCTCCCCTAAGTCCAAGTAGCGACCAGCTTCGCTGAAAGAGTCCCACCTGCGCAAGGACTCCTACTCAGCCTGCTCCTCAAGGCGAGTAACTCTTCCAAAACATCTCCCGCCCTGTCCCAGCATCTGTTCGTGACCAAGGGGCTGGCTAGGGTGTCCGTTGCCTAGCAAACTTGGCTATCCACTGCCAAGTATAGGGGGTAGCCACCCCCTTTCAACATCCATCAAGTTAAGGGGCTAACAGGCCTCCCACACTTCTTCGATGCCCTCGTTGAAGCCCCAACTTCCCAAGTGTATCGATTGAAGCGATGAAGCCATCCACCTCGCTGAACCCGCCAGCAAGTAGCCAACACTTCCCATCACATCATGCCAAGTCAACTTCCACCCAGCATAAGTTATCCTTTGGCTAAGTTTGAGCAACACCCGCTGCCCACTAATCCTGTGAACTGCTGCATGAGTCCGCCCCTTGGCTGCTTCAATCAGCCAAGTCTTGGGGAGTCCGCTCCCCCCTATCTTTGAATCCTCAATGACCCGAAGTTGCCCCCTCAAGTGGGGACTCCATCAACCGAACACATCCCATTCGTTGCAAGGGACTCATCTGGGCTACCTCCTCATGCTCAGATTCCTCCTCCTCTTCGGCGACAAGTGCATTCAGCCTTTCCTATTTTGGACATTCTTTGTCACGGTGCGACCCATCACATATAAAACAGCCACCACCTCTATTAGGCTGGCCAGACTGCTCGCTGCCCTTTGCTTTGCCACTGTTACCACCCTTAGTGCCCTCCTCATTGGATGTATTCCATTCCCTATTCTTCTTTGCTGGCTCAGCGGGAGTATGTTTGAAATCTGTCAAGCTATCAGCCTCTGCAATCGCTGCGGGAAGGTCCTCCACTTCCTTCCATCTTAGCTCATTCAAAGCCCAAGTTTATAAGCCTGCCATGAAGTAGAATAGCTTGTCATCCTCCATCATGTTCGTCACGCCCAAGATTAGTGACTGAAACTCTTTAACATAGTCCCGGACTGCCCCCCTATGTTTGAGGTTCCTCAATGCCTCTTGAGCCATCCAAGAAATATTAGAGGTTTCTGGAATTTTTATTTTCTGTCCAGAATATTTTTGGTGCAAAATTACTAATATAGCCCTAGGGCTGTTTTGGTCTTTTGACCCTTAAAGACACACCAAACCTTTGCACCAAGCAAATTTTGAATAATTTTAACACAATGAAAAATAATTCAGGACAGAAAAATAGCAGCACACACACCGCCCATGTGAATTGACCAAAATGCCCCTAGGGCTAAAATGGTCAATTCACACCCCTTTTAATTCAAAAATTAATTTAATCTAATCAAGATAAATTAATTTACTCTTGCTGACCAGCAAGTAAGTGTGTGGTCAGAATGTGATCAGAGAATAAAATTGTGCAAAATTAACATGGCCAAATTGACCATTTTGCCCCTATATGCTTCCAATCGTGCAAAACACAATTAAACTCTTAATCACACAATTTCCAGCATGATAATCATTCAAAACAGTCCAATATGCATTAAATTTAAACTTTATATCAAAAGCACTATGGATGGAACTTATAGATTAATCAATTTTTTTAATTTCCCAATTCTAGCATACAAAACCCTAGATTGGGTAAATCAAAAACAAATTATGATTAGATCAGCGACCAACGACCCCAACCTAGGCTTCGATACCACTATAGAGTGGTCGAACCAGAAAAATAGAGGTAGGTAGGGGGTGGAGTACTAATCAAAATTCCAACTTTAGAATCAATCTACAAGTACATGCACAAAAACTCAATTCAATGAGCAATGTAACACCATCCAATCATTAATCATGCATATAAGAAAAAGGGGCAATAGCATAATGACCTTGGTCATTCCAACCCCTTGCACACCCTTGAAATGATCAGCCCGTACTCTTAGATCACAAGAAACAAGCGTAGGGATTAAGGATTACCTTTATGTGTTGATCCCTTACAAACTAATGCTCTTGGATTGAAGAATTTAAGAAAGGAAGCAAGCCCAATGAATCACCACCATGTCCCACCAATGGAGTAGAGTCTTCTCCTTCAATCAGCCCGCCAAAGAGGTGTGGGAGAGGGGAGGAGAGGGGCGGCTAGTAAGCTTTTCCTAAGCTTTGTGTAGGCCGCACCAGAAAGGGAGAGAGGGGTCGGCTAGATTGGGAGAGAGGAGACAAGTGGGGGCGGCACAAACTTAGGGTAGTCTCCTCTCTTGCTTTCCCTTAAATACCCCTTCTTCTCCTCTCTTAAGAGGGCCTATATGTGGGCTATTCTAATTGGGCTTTCCTGCTCTAATTCTTCTAGTTTAACTTGAGGGTCATACACAATGGGAGCGGGTTTTGTCTCTTAGAGCCCGCTGAGGCCGAACCCCCTCTTGCACACAGCCAAGCCCGTGATAGGGTCAACCCCTCGCTAACCACAGGTCCCACCATCGACACATAATTCGCACATCTAGGCCCCACAATGTGTATATGTACAACCTATCACATGCCTAGTGTGAGTGTGTGATGTAGGAGGGTCCCAACCAAATTAGTGTAATGATGACACATGTGGGATCGGCATGACAGCCCCCACCACCCTTGGACCCCGTGGCCCATACCGGTTCACCCGGACTGTGATAACGTTTGACCAAACTGGGGCCAAGCCCATACCATGGTCCAACAGCCTACACCTGACACTCAACTAGGCTCGGGCATGGGCAAGCTCTCCACCCTTCAGGTGATCCCGAAGCTCGAGGGTAGCAGTGGAAAATTCTAACCCGACCCTAACCCAACCCTCCTAACCCTCCACCCGACATGGCTATAAGTAGGGTCAGGGTGCGGGTTTAGGCTCTTCACCTATTTTAAATTTAGGGTCGGGTCGAACCCAACCCGTACAAACCGGCCAACCCGACTTTTACCCAACTACAAATAATAAAAAACCCTACTTCATTACCCATATTCTCTAATTCAATATATAAGGTCCCTAATTTTTCTATGATTTTTTGGAATTTTTTTGCTATTTTTCTGGTCATTTTCGGTGGGAAAATATGACATTTCAGCATATTCATATTTGTGTATTTTTACCCTATATTTATACCCATAGAATTGGCTTAGTTGCGGGCCGCGAGCCTCACTGCGCGCTTACGGCACAAATTTTGGGAGGTACAATCCGTAATCAGGAGGTTAACGCATGTTGGGGAGGTAAATGTAAAAATAAAAAAAGAGTGAATAGTTAAATCGGCTTAAATAGCCAAGTCCAGTAAGTTTCGTTCCAGAAACTTACAGAAGAAAAAAGAAGACGTTCATAGAGAAGGAGAGAATGCCGAGCCTATTTCCGGTCGCTCCGTTCTCCCTCCTTTGTCGTCGGATTCCACCGGTTCTTGTTAGGATCCTCTTTGCCTCACCGCCACGAGTCTGTAGGTACCAGCTATGACCACCGCCGTGGCCTCTTCGCTCCTCCACGAGGTACTAAATTTTTCTTTGGTTTTTCTCTCCTTTAAATCCCGTTTTTGAGCCATGGGGGTACGATTTTGATGTCGTTTGTGGCCGCCCTCAACTAGACTTATGTTTAGTTGGCCGCTATGAACCCATAGGTGCTGGTTAGAACCGCCGCCATGCTTTCTTCTCTCCACTGTAAGCTACCGGTACTTTGGTCGGGTTTTCATTCACATTTCCATCTCACTGTCCGTGGCATTTTTTTGAGACGCTGGTGTTTTCGGTCGTCGTCTAACCACCAAACGGACTCCATCCAACCTACCTCGACCCAGTTTCGGTAGGGGGTTACCATTTCTGACCCCACTTTACCCCTATTATTTTGCTCCGCCCGATTAGATGCTTTGGGTGCATCTCGGGTCGTTGCCATCGGCGAGTCGTGGGTTATTTGGCCATCATGGGCTATGCCCCGGCTCAGCGACAGTGAGGGTTAGCCCCACTTGGCTCGATTATACCTCCGCTCGAAATGGGCTGCTTGCCTTTGCCCTATACTGTGCGAGATGCACAGTTGCCCGCACCGCTTGTATTGGTTGTGGGTGGCAATCGGCGATGTCGCCTCTTCAATCGGCCACCACCTCCTAGCCATACTCAATTGCCCTTTTGTGGGCCTTGGGCCGCTACCGTCTGACCCATCTCCCCCTAGAGTGGCACTTTTTGGTCGTGTGTGCATGTGGCCATGCGTGTGCTTTTGGGATTAGGCACCGTATTCGCGCCGTCTGACCATCGGATGGCTATGCCACCGATTGGAGTTGACACCAGAGCTGTCCTCCACCTCTCCTCTATCCTTAAGCGTTGCCCCATGCTCTCCGCCCTTATGTGTGCCCATGTTGTCGCGAAATCGATGCCGTTGGGTGTTGTCCACGGTCGATTTCGACGTCTTGCAGCCGGCCGAGTACGTCTTAGCCACCGGTCGATCTTCAATGAGTACACCATGAACTTCTAGTTGCACCGCCACTTATTTTGGCACAACATTTCTCCTGACTGCCCTAGTGTGCTGCCGTGGATCGCGGATTTTGCCGCATTGATTTCTGACACCTCGTTTGGCTATGATTGTTTCCGGCACTTCCTAAAATCCTCGGGACAACAGTTCTCTCAAATTGACAAAGCTTTTGGCCGCTGATGCTGCCACCGTCATGTGCTCGTCATCAAACGTCATAATCACGAGGTAGGGGAGCTTGAACTCATAATTTTATGATAGCATTCTTTGAATGAGTAGCAGCACGCTAGGATTGTATGATTCAATGCTTTGGATGCTAAATCATGATCAGTTTGCATGATGTAAGAGGATATATTATGCCATGTTGAAATGCATGTTGGCTGTAAGTATGTTGGATGTATGTGGATTGAGTATGTGCTAGTGATGGCTAGTTATTAGTTGGTAAGCTTCGTATGTTGATTGAGTAAGTGCTAGTGATGGCTAGCGTGTTTGTTGGTAAGTTTCGTATGTTGTTTGAGTATGTGCTAGTGATGGCTAGCGTGTTTGTTAGTAAGTTTCGTATGTTGTTTGAGTATGTGCTAGTGATGGCTAGCATGTTTGTTGGTAAGCCTCATATATGTATACATGTGCTAGTGATGGCAAGCATGCATGTTTGAAGTATGTATGGATTATGCATGAGCTAGTGATGGCTAGCGTGCATGTTTGAAGTATGTATGGATGTGTATGTATGTGCTAGTGATGAGTAGCGTGTATGTTTGAAGTATGTATGGATTATGCATGTGCTAGTGATGGCTAGTGTGCATGTTTGAAGTATGTATGAATGTGTATGTATGTGCTAGTGATGACTAGTGTGTATGTTTGAAGTATGTATAAATGTGTATGTATGTGCTAATGATGGCTAGTGAGCATGTTTGTAAGCTACGTATGTATGATCGTATATATATATATATATATATATATATATATATATATATATATATATTATACATATGTGTGATAGACATACATATGTATGATGGCTATTTGCCTATGCTATGGATATGCTTATGTGTATGTGGGCAGAGGTATGAGCTATGGATGGTAAGAAGTGACAGTGTATGATATGGATTTGGCTATGGATGTGTAAGCGTATGATGGATGACAGAGGATATGAGTATGATAGGCGTTACACGATAGGACACATAACACACTAAACTCAGCTTTGTACGAAAGACCTGACAGTCATAATAGAGAGCAAGTTAGGAACATGCAACACGAGAGGCAAATGACAAAGCTCGATGAGGGACAGTTTTCTGAGGATGAAAATTATAAACAAGTGTCAATGGCTGCTGAGGAGGGTAGGTCTATGAGCAACCATAGAAAAGCAGTTACATGGATTTTGGAATTAAGACATAATGAATCACATGATCCCCTCCGGCATCAAGGAAATTATGTTTAATGTGTTTTGCATATGTATATGAGTAATTGAAAGCCAAGTGGGCTGATCTTGAGTAAACAAACCTTGAAGGTCTATTTTGTTATCCTTCTCTTAGAATGGAAGAAATGCAATACTACACCTCTAAGTTCTACTTTGATGGCTACTACAAAAACGTGTTGGCCACAAATCAGCTAAAGAACCAAACATTAAAAATTAATGTTCTAATATATTTAAATTTTTTTGTGTTTAGCCTTTGCAAAGAGAAGGTATAAAATACTAGACTAACAAAAAAATTGAGAAAAAAGTAGGATCACCCACATACCCAACCTGATCCGACTCAAGTAGTGTTAGGATTTAGATTTTTGACCTGATTTAAAAATAAGGTCAAGTCATGGCCCGACCCAATTTCAGTGCAGGTCAAGGCCGACCCAACCCGATATGACCCAACCCGACCCAATTCTCAACCCTACTCAAGGGTACCGGGCCTGGCCTCCCATCTACTCACCCATATGTAAGAGCGGATAACATAAGAGAGAGGAATAGCAAGAATGTGTCTAATTTGCCAATACCAAAGAATTCCAAGGAACAAGAGGTAGATTGAGGTTGAAGGTGACTAGCAAAAGGCCTGGCTAAGAGTCGAAAGATGTTGATGGGAATTGCATTCTCTAGTTCCGATCTTCAATTTGTCGTAACTTATTTGGGTTATAATTAAAGGATTGGGTTCAATCTTTCACCAGTGCAATTAGGTCTTGAAATTATACAAGTAGGGCAGGGACTTTAAAACTTGTTTTGGGTTTGGTTTAGTCGCAAAGAAAGAGGTTTTGGGGTCAGTTAGCCTGCGTTTTTTTTTCATAGTAGTCAGTGAATAGCTTTTTTGGTTTTTTCACGTCCCAACTCATAGGTTAGTACCAACTACCAAGTATTTTAGTAACGGTGGTTAAAGAGAATTTTCAAAACCGAGCACCCTCCTTACTAGATCCGACACTACTTAGTAAGGTTATGTTACATGATATCTATAAATTTAGAAAGTAAATTTATAGTTTCCTTCAAAATTTGATTTCAAGCAAATGACTACATCACCTTAATTTTTTTCCAGTAGTAATGCGCATGTCGAAATGTAGTCAAGCCCAACCCTTTGTCCAAAAAAGTGAAGAAACTTGGTTATATATATATATAAAGCTTGAAAATTTTACCTAGCCCATAAATATGATATTTCACACTCCTCTGACTAAGTCCATGAATAACCAAATTATTGCATAGAAGGACGAACCAACAACATGAATTTGCTTCTTTGTACTCCACCTCATTCCCAAATATAAAAGCAGTGCTCTTCTAAAAAGGATTATGGGTCACGGCAATAGTCCTGTTAGCAATCTCCACACCATATATATTACAATCTTTCTCCTAAAAAAAATTGGAACAATTAAATTGATTGAGGCTTATAAACTATGGAAAAAATTGTAAATAATGATAAATAGGGAAAAATCAAAAGAAAAGTTGCACCAAAAAGAACCTTAAGGTAAGCATGAGCGAGGGCAAGGGAGTGAAAATGGCAAAATCGGAGATGAAAGGTGCAGTCATGGCTGCCAAAGGCATTGAAGTAGTGGAAGCCTACAAGAATGAACTCTGACACACCAAACACAGTTCGAAGTACGATAGAACTTTTGGCTTTTGCTTCTTTTACCTTAGAAAATTTATAAAATTAAAAAATTATCTTAAATGTCATCTTATGTGGTCACCAAACAAAGAACATAATGTTTGGACCCTTTAGTCCAGGGCGTGGGAGGATTTTCGACTTTGTTGACGTTCAAATTTTTGCTTGCAATTTGCAATGAAGATCGTGTATTCTGATGATGCGCCAGAAGTTGCGAGATACAAGTTTATAGTTGTGGATAGATGTTAGACCTTTAGATGCCAAATAGGTGAAGGGGCTAAAAACCTTCTCAGCCTTGGTATGCCTACAACCAAGGAATGCATACTTCGGTGCAAGTGTACTTGGTTTTTGCAACTTTGCAGTGTTGACAAATGAATTTCCTAGTCCTACTAGGAGTGGGACTCAATGGTGGGTTGGGTGCCATAGCACACGAAGAGTCTTATGTGTGTTGGATTTATGCGGAGGACTCCTACTTAGAGTAGGATATGTGTTGACCGGTTGTTGATTTATTGTCAAGGTTCCTAGTATGGCTAGGAGTGTACTTAGAGGCCTAGTGTTTGTGAAAAACTCGGAGATAAATATGGATGCAAGTAGGACTGCTCAATACGGTAGAATCTTAGTGGAACAAGGACTTCATTTAAGAGGTGGATGCAACGAATACTTTATTGAGGCAAAAGGCATGCGAGTTGAGGACTTCAAGCCAAAGTAAGAAACCGAAGGCCGTTGGATGAGGTCGGACTCTTAAAAGAGTGTCCAACTTGGTTCCTAGTTGGGTTGCGACTCCAAAAACATGTTTTAGGTAGGATTGTAGGTAGGGTTCCTTGTTATAATAGGCTGAGATACTTGGGTGATGAATTTACATCAAGGATTGGGCAAGTTTTAGTAGTACTAAGCTTCTTAGGCCCTCCTTTATATATAGGGGTGTGTGGCTAGTTAAGAGGGCATTCAACATCATTGTAAATAGTTCATAAGGGATGCGGGAGTTGAGAAAAGCTTGGCTAGGGGTCAAGTTTGCCAAAAGGGTGTTGCTTTATGGTTCAGAGTTATTCTTTGGGTTTGGGAGTAAGGTAGATAGCATTGTTCATTGTAAAATAAGCAAAGGTTGCTGGAATAACATATTTTGGGGTGAAGCTTCATTTTCCTAGTTCTTACTTGTGTTTGGTATGCAAAAACTTGGGTGAAGGTGAGGCCAATTGACTGTTGGTTACGTTGTGCAATATGGACACTACAAAGCATATTTGACTATTTGAGTATGCTAGTTTGTCCCTATGACATTAGGCCTAATGGATTCATGATCTTTCTTAGCAGTGCCCTCTATGGGAGAAGAGATAACGGAGTTTAGGGGTTGACCTGAGGTGATCCCACTCTTCCAAATAGTGAAAATGGCTCAAAAGGTGAACTACAACTACATCACCTACCATGTAGTTAGCTTGTTTCCTTAGGCCATGATCAGTACCTCATGGAGTACATTGAGTAGGACGTCTGTGATCCCAAGCAAGTTGCCTTTACACTCACTCCAACATAAGCTCACCTGGTTTTTATCTTGAGTTGATGGAAATATTTACTATGCATACATCTGATTTGTGATTGTGGAGGTTAGTATAAGCTTTGTTGTGGATGTGAAATACTGAGGAGCATAATATCATTTTTTATACAGTCTTATTTTCTAATTGTCAATTAGTCTTTCCTTCAAGTGATAAACTTAAATTCTAATATCTTAGGTCCAAAATCCTGTTTATGTCCACAACCTAAAAAGAATATGCACAAGATACATTTAATATTGTTGAACAATTTGAGACTATTAAAGTATTCTTTTGTTACCTGCATAACCTTACTCTGCTTGACCCAAATAAGATTAGGGCTTGCGTGTTCAATCTTTTTATTCAATGTTTTTTTAATTACCCTTGACATTGTCCAAAATTGGTGATTGGGTCGGGCCAACGAGGTTCAATTGCCAAGTCCACCAAGTAGACCCAGGTGGCTCAATTAATACCAAATCGAACAAAACCACACCCTCCCTTTCCTATATACATATAGTATCCTTTCTAAATCACATAAAGTCTCATTTTATGATCCTCTTGTAAGTCAATACATCTTTCCACATCATCTAATCTATAAATTTAATACATCAAATTCCACATTTAATACCAAGCAACCAAAAATAAACATTTCATATTTACCATCTTTGGCCAAATTTACCATCTTTGGCCAAATATTCTGATTGATGATCAAACCATGTAATTTCACCCTCCATTGTCCAACAGTAAACTTCAAAAGAGAACGAAACAGGAAATCTAGAGGCAAATAAATAGCAGAAAAGCTAAGAAGCTTTATTTAGTATAGCAAATAAAATATATAAATAAAAATTGTCTGCAATAGACTAAGGAGATGTTTAGATTTGTAATTTTAGTAAGATTCCATCAATTTTGTTTTTATTTTGGCCAAAATTATAAGAATTTTCGTCGGGTGTAAAATGTGGGCAATTTTTTTTAATTCTGCCTAAAGTTAATTCTAAATTGTTTTGAGCCAAAATTGGTCGGAATCACCAAATCACCTCACTAGGTGATTCTATTGATTCTAGTTCTTAACCCCCATTTTGGAATTACATATTTTATTGTTTTCCAACCGTTACCTTTTATATCAATTTGAACCTCAAAAAATATACAATATAAGTAGAGCCAATACTAAAAGTTTAAAATTACCTACCCCATCTAAAATCTTGTTTGATAAAGCTCAAATTTAAGACCATAAATAATACAAAGAACGCATTTATCCAAATTCGGGAAAAAGAATTATATTAATTTAAAGTTTTAAAAATAGATTTGACATGACATTCAAATTTTTTCTAAAAAAATTTATTACCAACCTTAACTCTCATCCGGTAGTGAATCTGTTTCTAGAAAACTTCAACACTGAAACAACCCCTAATTGCAATAATAACATATGTATTTTTACTTAGCAAAATTAAATTGAAAAGATAATACTGAAAGAAAATTGAAAAAAAAAACAAATAAGATTTAAGGGATTATGAAAACGTGAAAGTTGACACCAATTCTCCAAATTTCGGACCATATGAGGTGTACAACCAACAGTATTGAAATTCAAACACACTACAAAATCGGTCAGGACGCAAAACAAGACATCTGAAGATCTGCAGCTCACTAGTTTACATGAACAGAAAACTGCTCCCAGAAATTACGATCACGAGCTTTAAAGATAGAACAAAAGGAAATACACAAATAACGATAGTGTCATCTAGCTATAACAAAAATCAATGGTTGAGACGTGGTAAGGGCAGATAACATATAGAAATAACCAGAGAGTCGAAATGGTATGACAATCACGTCTCATTAACACCAAACGATGATGCTCACAATGTATTAAGATGAGGACAAACAGATCCAGCAAAAGAAAATTAACGCACAGAGATTACGATCAAAGGCTGAAGATAAACAGATCCGGCAAAGAAAAAATAAATACAACTCTCGTAAGCAAAGCAAACTGCCCTCCTCGGGCATACTCCATTTGCAAAGAGAGCGAGCCGGCTTCGGGCCTGAAAGGTTTGTTTTTTTGGGTATCGCATTGGGCTGGGTTGGCAAGTTGGCAGTTACTGTTAGGCAGCGTTCAAAAGCCGGACCCTATCCGATCCGATAAAACTGACCCAAGTTTAACTCAGTTCGGGTCAGGTCTGGTCTTAAAAAAAAATTATTCAGCTAAATCTCGGGTTGGGTCTAATATATAAAAAACCTAAAAACCAACCCAATATAATGGCGAGTTGTTTTGAATTATTATAACTAATCCGACCTAAAATAAAATCTCGGTTTTTATTTCTATTTTTCAATTCTCAACTTACGTCAAGTTGGGTCCCAAAAATTCAATTCCTATCTCAAAGTAGTCAAGTCCAATCCAAGAAACGGGCTAACCTGGCCATATTCATGCTCCTGACCAGTTAAGTGACCCGCAAAAACCAAACTGCCGACCCAAAAAACCTACTAAGTTAAGGTCGGACAAACCATACCAATATGGAAAGCATTTTTTTATGTTCTACTTTGACGGAGCATAGAAAATACATGTGAAACATTCATTTTCGATATAGTGACACGCACTAACGTGTGTTGTTAATATAAAAATTAAAAGCTTCACATGTGTTCCTTACACTCCGGTGAACAGCAAACATAAAAAACGCTTACGCCAAGCTGAGCCTATCTGTTTTTAAAATTACACTTTTAATTGATACAAGGCCAGCCTAATCTGGCCCAACCGGCTTAGCTCGTTTTGTAATTTTTATTATCTTATGAGAATAATACAGTTATAAAATCATAATAAAAAAAATATCACTTGAATATTTATGACGCTGGAAAATTAAATTTTCACCTTATTGATGATGCGGAAGGCACATTTTAAAGCACTTAATTTTTGCCATTGGCGAACTTGCAGGTAACGGCTGGACTTCGAGCACATAAAAAAGTGCAAGTTCTCATCCAAGTCCACAGGTACAAAACGAACATCCAAGTCCTCATCAAAACGAACAAGTCCCTCTACAAAACGAACATCACAACACTTTCTGACCCTAGAGGCGGTGCCAGAGGAAACTCTGCCCAACAAATTCACATAATCACGTATAATCACGTCTCTGACTTACATTTCGATGCTTAAAACAGGATCAAGCTGAATACTTTTAGTTCGGGAAATGAAAGTCTATTTCTGCTCCGGCATGCACATTTACAAGACCACAGGTATGCTTAAGCCGGTTCTTTGGCAATGAACCCCACATATTCAACTCCGGAGCATTTGTTGGAATCGTATAGATGAGATTCCACAGCTGGTCACGACCAAATGGAAGACATAAATCGCTGAAAATGTGGAATTACATCTCCCAAGTATCAGAAATCAACCTCCCAACATCCCAACTCCAGTCTCCCATAATAAATAGTCACCATCTCTTCAACAACGGACCTGATGTGGTCCTGGTCCGTTCAGCCGATCCCCGACTCTGTGCAAGCTGCAAAGAATATGACCCGCTTTTCTTTAGCTTATCTAAATCTTTCCCCGTATTCCCCTTCACAGAAAGCTGCTTTTTGAGACGACTTCGGTTCAGCAACATCATGCTATTGCGTGCTTGGCTGTGCAATGCACCCTCAACGCAATCCCCAGCCTGTCCACAGCTCCAAGGTCTTGATGACCCCTCTTCTCCAAATGCCTTGAGCCGTGGAAACTCATTCTTAAGTCTCAAAACTGTCCTCCGCTCAGGCAAGTTCTCATCCTCTGATTTCATACAAAGTGGGCAGGGTGGATCATGCTTCGAGGTCTTAGGAGTAGTTTGCTCCAAGCATTCCGCATGGAAAACATGACGGCAAGACAGGACACCTGTTACTGGCATGTCTCCACTCCTTATGATACGGCGAGAACTCCAAGGTGACCTCTGTGACAGAAGCTTCTCGCATAATCCACATCTCAAAGCCTCTGGTACAGCATGCAAGGAAGTTGAGCCCACAGGGTCAATTTGTTCAGAGAAGTCTGTGAAATCCACACTGCTAGCACTACTCCACCTAAGACCTTCTTTATGAATAGAGCCTGTATCAATAATGGCCGAAGTAGACTGAATTTCTCGATTGAAAGAACTCGTTTGTGTGAGCAATAACCGGCTATCCACATTGCCAGTGCCAACTAAACTATGTCCTTCTCTCTCAGGAGTTTGATAAGAAAATGATAACGGGTGCACAGGCTTAGACATGAATGAGCAGCGGCTTGAAATGTTCCGGTGATGAGAGGGAATGCGTAACGTGGAGACTGGCTCGTACTCACTATTGTCCGAGCGAGATGATGATGATCCACCACTGTACTGCACTCCAGAAATTCCCTGAAAATTTTGTGTTTCTATCATCTGTCGTTTTGAGAGTGTTGTAGAACTATATATATATATATAACTAAAAAATTAGACTACCTCTCCAGAGAATGCAGATAGGAAGGGTCCAGAAGATGGTTCTGGAAAAACAGAAGAGCAATATAACAATCTATTAGAAAACAACTAATTCAAACATGTACTAATAAAAAGATCTTGACAAGATTGTAATCCCTCCTAGACTAAAAACTTATAAATATTAAGAAGAAAGTATTGAGTCTAATGCTTATTTAGAGGATCCAAGTGAAACAGAGATTTTGTCCAAAATTTTGGCAAGCTAAAATTCTGTGACAAGGGACACCACTTCACTCAAAAACTGAACCTAGAACCTTCTGCTCTGACACCGTGTCATTTAACCTCAAGCTAAAAGCTTAAGTTGTTAGGCAAGAGGCTAACAATATATATATTAATGCTAACAAGGAGAAAAACCAGGGAGGACAAATTAATATGAATGTCTTCCATCCAACCCTCAGCATAGGCAATATTGAGGGTCCACCAGGTGGGACTATTACAATAGTCAATTCCATATTTGGAAATGGGAAAAGTTAACCATTTCCACTGGTCTGTCAGCCAGAGATGCAGCGCTTTACATTCTTTTTGGAAATTTCTTACTCCAAAAATTTCACCAGAGCCAAGTCAATCAAAATACATTATCGTACATTTGTTCTTTATAAAAACCTCCACTATGCATTTTCTGTTTTAATTTGACTATAATAGTTTTTTCTGTGGTTAATCACAATGAGTGAAGATTTAAAATCTAGAACATGTTCTGGCTCCATTTATGGCTAAATGTTGTAACTTTATTTTCACTGACCCTTTTCAATCCTACCCCAGCCGGGTGACCCCTCATATTTCGGGTTCTTGCATGGACAGCTCTTTTCTTTTTTATTATCTTATCACAATTATCACCTTTTCCAACCAATTGCAGTCAGCCAATTTATTTACCATCTTCCCTATCATAAATCATGTCCATACTACTGGGAGGTAATGCTTAAGTAGTATTTGCAGACGCAAGTCAGGCAAGGATGAGGGTTACGTTAGACATATGACATGAAGCCTTGTTGTTAGCCTGCTCCAAAGCAGAGACAACTGCCTAGGCAACTGAAATTTCCCAGATCACACAATGAGTGCAGCATTCCAATTTTTCATATAATCAGAATTGACATTTTTAGTCATGGATTTGAATGGAACAGTTGAGTCCAAACAAGAAAATACTTCGGAAGATAATTTTCATATAACCACTGCAGTCAATAGGACACAGGTTTATTTTGTCTTCTGGAGTCATATTGCATATGGTGAATATTACAAAGAACCTTGCAAACAACTATTAACCTAAGTCCCTGATATCAATTGCTTGCACCAACTGTTGTATAAATTACAGGTAAAATAGCAAAGTCAACACCACTTTAAGGGTCTTGCAGTTCCACATTCAATAAAGAATCATTGACAAAAGACAAAATTAAGAACAATAAATAAAATACAAAGTAAGCTCGACTGAATACCTTTGACTGTAGTAGGAAGATATTCATTTATATAAACTCCATGCATTGGTGCTGGGGTCCATTTTTGCATTTGGAAACTATCAGATGGGCTACTAAAATAAGAAGCATCACCATCTGATGCAGAGTACTGATGATTGGGAACATGGTCACCTCTCACCCAGCTCCTGCTTCCCTTACTGTTTGAAGATAGTGAAGATCCATAGACTTGACCACCATCATGTGATCCAAGAGGTAAACCTTCAGGATGAAATCGATTTTCCCATCTTCTTGAAAGGGGAGGCGAAAAGCTTGTGTTGGTTTGCCAGTAAGGCTCATTATGACCCATAGACCACTCTCTACTGCCCGCATGGGACCCATGTGGCCTTGCAGCCACACAGCAAAGAGACCCCGTCTTAGCTATATTTTGATGCCCGTCTTTGTGGAATAACTCTCTTCCAAGATCACCTCAAATTTTCAAGCTTCTTAACATTTTCTTTGCATCTACAAGGATGATGCTTTCCAATATGCGGCAGATACAAAGCAATGCTCTCTATCAGCAGCTTTTGCTATAGCCAATCGATTTGTATCTGTTGTACAACTGAAATTCTTTAAGCACATAGTTACAAGTCAAAGGAGCAAACTCCAAATTAAATCCAGATAAGTAAAGTTGATTGCTCAAACTGATACGCAGTGCAATGAAAATATTGATAGTCATCAAAGACTTGGCTTAACACAAACATGCATTCAGCATTGGACAGTATCATTACGCCCCAAAGTACCAGTAACTAGTGTTCTTAAACTAGATCAGGAAATCAAACAACCGCCACAAACATGAAAAGGCCTTCCATTACTTCAAGCACTCAACGGCTTAAGGACCTAAACAGCACATGTACATCCTCGCTGGTATTCTTATTTATTTACATCTTTTACAATCTAGCCTGTCATATAAGAGACAACAGCTTTCAGCATATCTTTTTTCTTAGAAAAGAAGATGTAGAAACTGTCAAATGCACTGGGCAGCTGTTTGTATAATTTATGCAGACAGTGTCATTTTTTATTTCTCAAATTTCCAATAAATCCTCAACGATTATTGTGGCTACAAACAAAAGTTAAAGCCAGAATTATTAAAAATGATACGACCTGACAAGTTTGTCTAATAGAAGCTGCTATATCGAGCTTAACATTCAACCATTAATTCCTTCTAAAAGTCATGGCTTCTTTGCACCACTGTATTGTACAACTAATTACACATGTAGTAAACAGTCTTTTGAATAACTACTCCCACATTCTGACTCTAACATTAACCTTACGCATAACGCATTTTAAGAAATAAATAAATAAAAACAAAACGGGAAGTACAGCAAATATACACAAGGCAATGGATAACCTACAATGACCAAGCAACCCTACAACCTTACAACCATGGCAATCAGCTGTTGGTTCAATACCTGGCACGGGCCAGTTGGTACTGTTTTTCCCGTTTGTGCTGCTGGTTTTGCTGGTCAGAGCGTAAAATTAGGTAGAAACAAATATTGGTTCTAAAAAGGTTAAAAAAAAAAAGCTGGAGTTTTTCCTCCACCTCGCTCGCGCTTGTGTTGATAGAAGAGCACAGAGTGGGACGCAGCACTGATTAAATGACTTCCAGACATGAAAATTTTGACTGAGAGGGCTATAATAAATCTAGATAATCACCAAATCAAACAAACAACAGCGACTTAGAGCTACAACGAGCCTAGAACCAACTTCTGCTGCTACCCAATTAACACAAAATCAACCATCGAGACGACACCGAGAGGCAGTAGCACAGAACACAGAAAAAGAAGACAAAAAATTGAGAAGAGGGAGCGCGGGAGAAAGAGAGGCTTTACCGGTGGAGGGCGAAGGCCAGCGGAGGTGGAGGCAGGGGCGGAGTAGGCGGCGGAGAGTAATAGGAGATGGAGCTCCAGCAGGGGATGAAATTGGGGGAAGAAAACCCTCGTTTAGCCCGACAGGGTCACAGACTCACAGAAGCTTTTGCTTAAGCGGGGATAAAGGCAACTTACGCTTTTGGAATTTTGGCTCGCTTTTTTTAAAAGCGCTTAAGCAGAAAATGCTGCCACTTTTTTATTCTCTCCGTCCCATAATTTTATTTAGTTTTTTAAAGTAAATTAAATTTCTTACCTGTTAACGATTAATCAACTAAGTGAACTTTCCTTAGTTTTCTTATTATGGGACCCATCGTTTCACATGCATGAATGAGTATGGATCCCATTGATATGCGCATATCGGGCTGCATGGATGTAGGGGCATCATGTGGCTTCGACGCATTTAGGCGCCTATTTCAACTATTTTGTAATTTAAAAGCATGTCTTAATACAAGGGTAGGCGGGTTTAATCACCCACCTTTTGGTTTAAAGCACACCAATCTGATGGCTTGCAGTGTACCTAGGTGCATGCCAACACACGTAGGCCGGGTGCGTATTAACTTTTTATTTAAATATGGGCTTTATTTATTAGTAACATGGTCATGACCTCACCCAAATTGGCAACCACTTGGAAATTTAACAAATCTCTATGACCACCATAATAATGCTTCGCTTTGGTTAGTTCCTTAGATAAGTCCCTAATGAAATTTCTCCAGCCCTCATTGTATGCAACAAGTCAGTGTATTCTTGGTACAAATGCATGATTATGTAAAATTATTTGCTTCCAGACACTAGTCTCTGCCATTACTGCTTAATAATAGCAATCTGCGACACATTACTCTAGCATGCTAAAGCCCTGCCAGAACTTTTCATATTATCGTCCACCATGCAAAGAATCACAAAATCAGAAAGCATGAGAATAGAGATTTTGAAAAATCACCATTGCACTGATCCAGATAAGTTGAATCACCTTGTACAAGCTCATTCTTTACGAAATCATTTTTTCCTGCTATGACATATCCACGGCTAAAAAATATCACTGCATTACTCCAAGCTATCATCATAAGAAATATAGCACTTACATATCAGAATCGAACCCAATGTTCCAAAATCCTTCCGGAGTCATGGGTGGAATATACTTATACCGATGCCTTGAAACCCCATCATGATGCTCACACCGAATATTACAATTTTCATTACTTGCATTAGGAAGAACAGCGTCATAGAATTTTTTGCATTGTTTGCATTCAACTCCTTTAAGATTTTCCCTCTCAGCTTTCTTCCTCACAGGTTCCACAAACTTATAAGATTTGTTTTCTGACATAGAATTTGATATATGTCGTTTCCGAGGTGCAATTTCAAATTTTAAATCTTTCTTTTCATTATCTGAATTGTCAAAGCTCTCTTGCTTCGAAGTTGACACAGATGTATCATTAACTTTTATGTTTTGAATTTTATTAATGTTTCTTCTGACATTTTCCATGGGAGTATCAAGAAAATCATCATGGGGATCTGCACCACTAAGTTTTTCATGTATTCGTGTAACTCTCCAAGAAGGCGGTCTATTAATTTCAGCAGACTTGGACTTTGCAGCACTGAGGCACTTATCAGCTGGTGAGAAAGTCGAAGCATGTCTAGAATCAAAGCAGGAATGCTGCTTCAGTCGAGGAGAGTTAGCATCTAATTCCTGTGTCTCATCGTCTGAAGGGCTAAAGGTCAATTCCTTAGACCCTGGAACAGAAATATCTAAATCCTCTTCCTCAGAAATCTGATTCAAGTTCTCTTCAACATTCTTTCTGGATGTCTCGACAAGCTTCATATCCCTTCCCACTTCTATTCTCTGATCTTGAACCTTATTTTCTGGTGTAGGGCAGACTTTTGTAAGGAGATGGTCATATTGATGTGAAAGTGTTTTATATCTTTTCTTCAACTGCACAAACAGAGCAACTACATCTTTTTTCTTTTTCTGCACATCCAATAGCTCATCGTTGTTCCTATCAATCTGCCTCAGCAGCTGCTGCTGCAAATCCTTTTCCTTATCCACTTCTTCAATTTTTAATCTGAGCTGTTCTTGCAGCTCAACCACCTGCTTTCTCATCTCTGAATCATCTTTTTTCTTTTTCCGCTCATCCGATATTTCAGCGTCTTTCAAATGAATCTTCTGAAGAAGATGTTGTTGCAACCCCTTCCCTGTATCCACCTCTTCTGTTCTTAATCTGAGTCGTTCTTGCAGATCAGCCACCTGTTTTCTCAGCTCTAATTCATCGTTTTTCTCTCTCTGCATCTCCAATATTTCATTATTTTTCAAATCAATCTGTCGCAGTAGCTCTTGTTCCAACTCCTTCATCTTATCCATCTCTTCAATTTGGAATCTGAACTGTTGCTGCAGCTGAGCCACCTGTTTTCTCATCTCTGAATCATCTAATTTTCCCAACAGGTATTTCTTTTCAGCCTCTTGTGCATCTAGCAATTGTTCTTTTGTTATCAATTTTGCCTCAATCAGTTCAAGAGAAGCAGTGAGATGTTTAATTTGTTGATCAGCATCTTGCTTCTCTTTGCGAAGCTTTTCAATTTGATGTAAGAAAGAACTTTCCTTCTCTTTCCACGTATCCTCTGCAGCTTTCTTGACGTCAGCAAGCAATATCTGCCAGCTTCTTGATTTTAATTGGAAATTAGGGAAAATCTGACTACAGAATATAAACTCTATCTGAGAGATTCGATCTTTCATTTCTTGAATTGTAGCCACAAGGATAGTGCTCAGCCCAGTAATGTACTTTGTGTCATCATCTTCAATGTAAAACTCCAGCTGAGCAGAACCCGGCAAGCTACCTTCCATGCCTGGTGTAGTAAGAGATCTGATCGTAGAAATGCATAGCAGAAAGTGATTAACAGGTGGCCAAAAAATAAGTTGGTTACAATTGAGAAAAAAAACGTTATCATTTTTTCCTGTTAATTATTGGTGTGTGGCATAGCCTACAACAGGGCCAATACTGCATTCAGTTGCATTTTTTTCTTTCCAAGAGCAGTAAGATTGGTCCCTTGATAAGTTCCACCAAAAAATAAAAAAAATAAACATAAACTTCAAACACTGAAAGCTGAAAATAATAACAATTATTATTACCACCGGGCATCAAACTGACTATTTGCATGAATAATAATCAGCCTCAATTTTCTAAAACATGTTTTCCATGGTTAACTAAGCACATGACTTGCAAAGGTAAGAGAACAGCAAGTAAATGAGTAAATTCAATTAGAAAATTATTTTTGAAGTGAAGCTATATCAGGGCTTTAATTCAATACCCTCCTACTCTGGGAACCAAATGGCGGGCTTCAACATGATCAGTTGAGTTATTAAGAAATATGATATATTTACTTGATTACAAATAATATAATAAAGCAAAGGTGGCATGGACAACTGATGGTATTAAATATAGTAGCCGTAGTAGATTAATCAGTGAACACTGTCCAACCGTTGTACCTAAAACTAGAAAAAACATCCACATAGAAAATATTATGAGTTCCTCCACTCCAAGTTGAACAATTGTGACCTTTTACAATCACACCGTCCACCCCCCCTCCCCCTTCCCGCGCACACAAACAAACAAACACACACACACAAAATAGTAATAATGATAATGACAACAACAACCTTATCTACGCATTTGATTTTCTAATATCAATGAAGTAATGTGCTAGAGAAAGAAGTAATTTGCCACCAGCACAAGGAACAATCTGTTTACACCCCCAAGTTACTAACTATAACAAGCATGCCAGCACTAATGTCTGTACACAATGAAGTTATCCACATGAGCAAAAGCCTCCATTTATCTAAAAACTAAAAAGTTCCGAATCAGTAGAGTAAGAAATCAAGCTATCTCAGCTGAAAGCCAAAAAACATATCAATGAAAGTGATGAGAAGAAAACCCATTCAAAACTGACCATAATCATGTCCCCACTAGCCATAATCACAAGGGAAAAAAAACAGCTGGAAATCCATATATGACAATAGAACGCAAAGAATTCACCTAGAACTCCTACACTTCAACAGTTGTGTTCCATTGAGCAAAAAATTACTCGTTGTGTTCCATTTAGCAAAAAATTACTCGTCCTATCTTATCACCCTCTCAGGCTTCCCAAACAATCTTATCCGTCCAAACCCATCCGTTATCCTTCACAAAGAGGTATCCAAAGGATAACTGCTACCGAATACATATTCAACCACCCAAGATAAATACGAAGCCCTTGACAGAAATAATAAACAATCTTCAATCAAGGTCATCCTCCACAACACCCTTTTTAATGCTCATCGTGCTCAAAAGAAGCACAAAAGAACTTATAAATAACGTCCCGGAAAACGGTGCTTATAATCCATCCAGCATAGACAAGAACAATATACAAAGAACATAAAACTGAAAAATTCACTAAACGATGCAGATATCAGGCTTCGAAATGGAATACACAAAAAAATATCTAAAAATTGAACACAGCACTGCAAAACTAAAGACTGTCAGACAGTCTAAATATCAAATTTCTGAGCTGTAAATGCTAACACAATGACACTGTAAATCCGTCTAAGAAAAAACCTTTCGGGCAAATTTTCTTACTTATCTGTAGGCGAAGGTCGTCCCTGCAGGTCGCCGGTTTACTTCACGGAGACCTCTGCAAAGGTTGTCGGTATCCTTAACAGCGGCCTAGATCAGGACCCCAAACGTCGTCGCTGACGCCGTCTCCGCCGCAGTTTCCGTAGGCAAATGGATGAGCAAGGGGCTAGGTCTAGGGCTTATGGCATGTGCCGAAACTCGATTCTCAAAAGACAGAAATGGCGGGAAAGGGGCAACTCGGGCCGCGCAACTATATAGTATTTTGGACCGGTTTATTTGACCCGGTTAATTTGGAGCATGACATGCGCTTTCGGCCCTTCCAGGGATTTTCTCCCTGGCACTTCAACGGCTGACACTGTGCTTTGGAGAGGTAGGCTCGGGGACGGGGGATCAAAGGTACCTTACTTATTACCTATTACCGATTAACCATCGGGGTAAATTAGTAAATAATGGATAAATAATTAATTAATAAATAAATAAAAATAATAATAAATATATATAATAAAAGCCTATTCTATGTACAAATAACTCAATTAAATATAAATATATAAGGACCCCACAATTTATATAAAGAAAAAATTATAATAATAATTTAATATTTTATATAAACTTAAATAATTAAAAAAATTAAGACTTAAAAAATATTTTTATTACACCAAATGTTTTGGCTCATCGTACCAAAATACTACAAGATACACACTTTTTTCATAATAAAAATATAAAAAATTTACTAAGTTCTCTTCCATTTCATCTCTAAAAAGTTTGTATTATTAATTTATACATATTTTTTAAAAACTTATTATTTAATATATCATAATAAAATTTTAAAATATTCTAATAAAGTATAAAATAAAGAAGAAACACTACCCTAAGCCCCTCTCTATCAGCCCTTAATTTGTCAAAAAAAAAATCAATTAAAATTTAAAATTTCTTTAGCCTGAGGTGGGCATTTAAGTCATAGACAAATTATAAGTATATTAATAATTAAATATAAATCTATAATAATAAGTATTATATATTAAATTAAAATAAATATAATATTAAAAATGAGCATATCACGGAGTGAGATATGCTTTATATTATCCACCCACAAATTTTAACTTGACAGTCCTGGTTCTAATGATTATCCCGTATAAAACCCATCTTTCTCCCTCCACTTTCTGTCCCATCAAATTCAAATCGGCTGTGGAGCCGTCTCTCCTCTATGACAACGAAGCCCTGTGCAAGCCATATAAACTAGCCCCTCGTTCAGTGTGACATTTATCCTGAAGCACTAACATGCCTCTACAACAGTGGTTATCGACACCTAAGAATATGGGGAGTGCGAGTGCGCGTAATGTAATTTTTTCAATGACAATTGATAGGTATTCGTCGTCTCCAGGACCGCATCACAACAAAACCTCCGCCATCAACGCGACGCAGTGCAAAGCAACATTATACTTCGAAAATGGGAGTCAATATCGCAGAGAACCCTCGCTACTTACCAGAACCACCAAGGCGTAGCAGCTTCTATGCAAAAAAATAAGAAACATTAGGTCTGTACCCAAAAAAATGCATACATAGTTACTACATTCCAGCAGAAAAACCATGTAACTTCTCATATAAAAACAAACAAGAAACAAAGTTAATATGCTGCAGCAGAAAAAACTAGTACTGCAAAGGGAATCAAAGGCAGAATACACTCATTAGTCGAACAGGTGACATTCAGAAGAGGTTAAAAAGAGATGCATGAACCAGATCATGTTACATTCCTTGGGCCACCGGATTGTATACAACTATTATCAATAGTACACAGGAGGCTGGCCAGTAGGTGGCGCACCAGTAACGGGTACCCCGCTAGGCTGACCATATGGAGGTGGTATTTGCTGCTGAAGACCACCGACTTGTTTTGGATATCCGGGTACAGTTTCGGCTGAAGAACCAGGATATGTGGTAGGGGATACAGAAGTGGGTGCAGCAAAACCAGCGACACTAGAAGGTACATATGTTTGGCCTGGAAATGCACTAGAGGTTGGCATAAATGATGGCCTTCCCGCATGAAGGTTTGGGTCCCACCCTTGCCCTGGCACTTGTCCATCAGAATGTGGTACTTGTGGTCCTTGCGGTCCTTGCGCAGCAGCTGCATATCCATTACCACCGTACATGGATGCAGCAGGCTGTGGGTTCTGCCAAGAAGTGGTTGCAGATGATATAGGAGGTGGCTGATGCACTCCGAGCACACCCGCCTCAGGGATTGTGTAATCTCTGCTTCTGTCATTATGTGCCTGAAATAAAAATAATGTAGTTACTGAATGTCAATTTTTTCTCGTACAAACTATAATTATTTTTAAGTTTCAAGAAGCATACATTCCAAGTATAGTCTTTTCCATTCTTTTGCCATCTCCTCTAGGGCTGACTCATTAGTCTTTTATTTTTTTTTTGTTTTGTACTTTTTTCCAGTATTGACCTAAACTAAATATTTATATACCTTTACATTGAGATCAGTATGACGAGAGTATGACAGATGAAGCTTACAATAGCCACCATCATAGATGCAGTGTCCTTCTAACGCCTCTTTCGCAACAGCAGCTGTTCTGACATCTAAAGACATACACACACAAGTCAATATCCTTCACAATCATCTAACAAGACAAACTACTGGCTAAAACAGAAAAATAAAACTACTTTCCCAACACAAACAGGAAGTTTTCTGAATTTACCAGGATACTGTACTAATGCCTGTAGTCCACCATTTTTCTCAAATATTGCAATCTTCTGTACGGTGCCAAACGCAGAAAATACCTGGAAAAAATAGCAATCACTCTGCAGATGCCACCATGTATATAAAGAAGAAAGAAAGGAAATTACATAAGATAATTACCGTGTGAAGAACATCCACTGTAACCGGATATTGCAAATTCTCAATAGACGCGAGCAGTACATTGCTCTCAGGTTCTATCTTCTTACCGTCAGGACCTACAATAGGCTGTAACAAATTCATTAGGACTAGGGGAAAATGTTGAAAGAAAGATCTGATAACAGCAATCAAATCCCACCTGCAAGGTTCCCTCTATGGCAGAAGGATTTACAGGAAGATAAGGATTTGTATAATCCCTGCACAGGAAGGAAAAAAATACACATATCAAGAATCATCCAGCAAAAACTTAACTTGAAAAAAAAAAACAAGTCCAAAGTCACAAGAGACATAGAACAAAAGAAATCCACAATTGGTTCAGTGTTCAATAAAAATTGTCATTAAACTGAAATACTTCCTTTATAACCAAATACATTGAGCAGATAAACGAAATTAGTTGGCAAAAATAAGGCAGCTTCAAGCAAAATAATAAAAACAAGAAGACAAATTTTCCCATCCACTAATAAATTAGATTCACAAGGCCATCATTTCCTTATTTTTCAACGTCTGCAAAAACCAACCACCACTTAGAAGCACGTTAAATTACAGTTTAAGTAACTATATCTCCATAATCGATGAACACTACATACTAAACTTCACCGTGAAAATGAATCCACAGAAGCAATCTGGTGAAATATATAAAATATCTGGCATAACTACTGCTCCTAAGCTATATAACACTTTAACTAGTGTTTCTGACTGAAAGGCAACAATATGTTAAAGCAAAAAGGTTAAATCACAGATTTCTCACTCCTACTTCTAGAATTAATCATTATTGTTTGCAGGAACAATTCTTCATATCTATTTCATATTACATATAGAAAGCACAAAAGTGAAAATTGCCAGCAAACTGAGAACTCCTAAATAATTAGTAGTGAATATGGTAAAATCATGAAACATAAGGTGAAGGGAATTACTAAGACAGTTAAACACATCTGCAATTTGGGCAGCTGGCTTCACTAGCCCTAGATAACAAATAGAGATTAATCAGTTGACATGTCTAGATACTAAAACTAAACCTAACAAATAACATCTAACAACAATACGCTCACAGGAAATTAAATGCGGTCAATAAATGTCTTTTAAAAGTATTTGAACCTGCTGCGGTGTGACTGAAACTTGATATTCAGGTCTGTGTGAGCCGAAAATGAAATACGCAAATGACATGAACTTACATGCTCAGGTAGCAAGTATCTGAAATTTTCAAAAGCTACAATTAGGTCACAAAGGCCAAACCAACAGTTTCGTTTTCAAAACTTAACAAAGCAGGAAACATGCCTAGGAATGCTTCTTCCATCCAATGCATTTCGTGCAGCTAAGGCAGTCTCTGCATCGCTGAACTGTATCAATGCCTGGAAAAAAGAACAATTTTCAGTCGCTAATAAAAAAATAAAGAATGAACTCCATAGCATATCACATATGCCAGTCACACATCCATACCTGGAAACCAGCAGCTTTCTCAAAGGTGGCAATTTTGTGTACAAAACCAAAAGCAGAAAAAACCTAGTAATCATTGAAATTTAATCAGAAAAGTCAATTAAAATAATAAATTTTCAAAGATAAAAAAACACAAATTATCATAGAAGAGAGCTTATAAGCATAACATTTACAAATGAGAGAGTTCAGATATAGAATACAAAGAGAATGAATGATATGACAGTATACATGAACGGACTATAAATTAACAACATTAAGTAAGATGCCATAACTTAATAAATTAAGATAAAAGTGGAGTCCATTAATTTTTTTTGTAAAGCACACACAAGCATCTGACGATATATAATTAGATGGATCATAATTGAGCAGCAGTAATAAAGATGGCATGGCTAATAAACTGCCGTGTGAAAAATAAATTAATTCTCCTCATAAAAAAGAAATTTTTAAAATGTGGAAGAAGTTCAAAGTTTTAGTACAAACAACACCCCTGCCCTCCTCTTCCCCTATTGATCGTACCATATAGCTCTTGCTAGTTTTTAACATAAGACAGAGCTAGGGTAGCTCTATACATGTATCATTCAACAAGATCTTGTTAAGCTTGGAAAATATCTTTTATTTTGAGAGAGAGATAGATATAGAGAGAGAGAGACCTAAAGGAAATAATGTAAATTTTGCAAATTTACAAAGAGTCAGAAAATTCAACTTCTTAGCCTTCTTTCTTCCATTTTATACTAATCAATCATATTCATAAAATGAGCAGAGATGTCAACGAGTACAAGCTACACTCATTCAAAGAGTTGAACACATTCACTCAGCCATAATTAGCCCCTCTAGGTGCATAACATCAAAAAGTTGCTCTCTCTCTCTCTCTCTCTCTCTCTCTCTCTCTCTCTATATATATATATATATATATATGGCAAGCCAATACATTGACAAGCAATCCTGCTGCTATCTTTTACAATTACACATAATTTCCACCTTTGGTCAGTTCTAGCCAACTGAAGATCCTCTGGTTTCTGTTTTTCCAAACGTCAAAACAATTATTTTTCTAAACCATATCTAATCAATGAGCCTGTAGCACATTAAGCATACAGATTACATCAAAAATTAGTGGAATACATACCAAGTGTATGACATCAATGCTGACGTCTCCAGCCTCAACTCCCTCAATCGTCACCAGGAGCACATTGCCAGCCACATCCCCAACACTCTTATTGTTGACAATTTCCTGTCGATTCGAATACTGAATATAAACAGTTTTACCACGAACTTGTGCAGGCTCGGATGAAGAAGCATAATAAGAAACCATGGATATAGCCTGATTGAGGTCTGCCTGCAAAATGGGAGAGCATGTATTTTCAGTACATACACTTGAAGCCATAAAAATATAAAACTTCAAATTTTAAAACATAAATTTGAAAAGGCAATTTTCAGTTGACAGAATTTAACACATCTTCTGTGACAAAAACATTTAAAACATTCTTGAAAATAAAAAAGAGTAAAAATTCCATATAAAATAAAAGAAACGAGGATGGTAAGTTTAGAAAACATTAACTTAAATAAAGTCAGGTGCCATCAGACCTATGACCACCCTTGACTGAGTATGACTCTGGGGAAACATTCACTATAATATACAAAATGTTCAACAAAGGTGCAATTGAAAATTTTCTTAAAGATCTCAGAGATTAATACGTACTCACTAGAACATATTTTGATGTCAGTAAATAAGAAAAATGGTGCTGATAATGACAAAATCTACAAAGTATGGAAAAATTTGCAACACAACTAATTGTAAAGCGGCATAAGCTTCATATCATTGCAGCCAGAAGATTAAAAACCCACAGAGTCGTGAAGGATAAGCCACTAAACTTACAATATCTACGAACCCAACGGGTGGCATAGCAGTCCAAAGTCAGGAATTTTCTTATTATCATATTGTTAACGATAGAGAAACTGACTATTTGTTGAAAAATAGAGAACCTGACATTACAATTCTTACTATAAGGCAGAGTTCAAATATCCGTCCTTTGTCATGTTTAAGTTCAATTGTTTCCACTTCATACATAATTACCATCTTGCCTGTTTAAACTATAGTCTATAGTTATTCTGAGAAAAGTGCTTTAAACAGACAAACCTATGAGAACTCAAATGAAACGTAGTTTATTTTTTTAACCCATCTATACTGATTATCCAATCTCCATTGCAGGAAATAGAAAAACGTTTCCAAAACAATCACTCCACAACCGTAATTGCACCCCAGTTTCCACTAATTCCACAAACAACGCATCACCCGATCATGGCCCAACACCAATCATAGCTATCGAATGACTATAGAACTCAATTAGCAGCGAGACAAAATCCCAAACCTCAGCCACACCACATAAACAGCGAAAAAGCAAACAACATAGGACAAACGAACAAAAGCGCAGCGGGACTAGACGAAGAAGAAGAAACATACGTATTCAACGAAAGCCTGGTTGCGGTTGGCGCCGACGTTGCACTTGGTGTTGACGATCTTGCCGAATGGCTTGCAGAGCTCGACAAGCTCCTCCTCGGAGCACTCCCAGGGCAGGTTCCGCAGGTGCAGCACCTTGGACGGCGTCTGCGTGTACCGGAACTGCGGCTGGCTCGACGTCCCCGACATCTTTTGGGTCCCCTCGCCGGGACCAGAAGCAGGAGCAGAGGAAGAGAAATCGAGGAAATGAAAACTCTAGGGTTTGCAGGAGGAGCAGGCCGAGCAATTTGGCTGTAGCCTCTACAGCAGTGCGCATTCAGAGAAGCGAGTCGAGAGATTTCCTGCTCTGTTCAGATGGGGTTTGTGAGGTCGCGTGGGGGTGAGTTTTGGCGACTGGGCCTGGGCCTCGTAAGGCCTGCTTCTTACAACTTTGTCACGTGATCGATCCATTAACAGCGTGTGGATCCGGTTGTGGACTTGTATTGCCGTTGGATGATGGGCCCAAGCCTCGGCCCCACTTTCTATTCACGGTTAGATTTCTTTAAATAACCACAGTGACAAGTTCAGGATTCGCCATTCGAAGGGGTCTTTGATTTGAGAAAATTTAGAGTAAAATCTAGAAAATTTATCAAGAGAGCCTGAATCTTCAAGGGGGTCGGAGAGAACTTATCCACAGCTTCAATTTGGTGAAAATATTAGGTATAGATAGGGTATGTGAGGCCAAAAAAAACCTATTAATAAAACCCCATATCCCAAATAAACCTTGCCTAAAGTGGTTTAAAAAACTATTGAGACGAAACTATGATAAATTCATGGATTTAAATTTTGATGAGTATTTCATTCAAGGTCCAACAAATACGACTGGAGCGAATGAATGACAAGCATGAGTGAAGAAACGGAGTACACAACCTTGTCAAAGCAAAGACTAGTCGCTTTGTACTGTGCATTGAAATGGCAATCATAAGTAGCTTGGTTTGCAACAAGGGCATTTTTCATGTCAGCAAGAGCTGAAATTATTGTTTTTATTTGATTAACCTACCCCTTAACACAGTTAGTGGTTATCTATCATCTGTGTATATTTAGATGATAGTTTACCGATTGTATAAAAATGGGTAGGATAAATAAAACAAGGGGTGGGAAGACTCATCATCCAAATATTTTTATGATGTACTTCATTTGTCTCACGTTATGATGAGTCTATCACCTCCAGCCCACCCCTTTAATTTAGTTGGTAGATATTCATTGCCTATATATATCAGGTCGATAAATATCTACCAATTATATAAAAGTAGGGTGGGGTGGATAAAATAGGGGGTGACAAACCTCTTATCCCTCGCATTAATAGCTTCATTTAATTTTTTTAAATAAATTAATTCTAATTTACTTTAAAAAATTAAATAGAACTCTATTAATATAGGATATAAGGAATACAAATATTCACTAAAGACTTCATTAACACTATAGGAGTAAGTGTACTTTTTGAAACAAGAGCATGTTTATGTGTAGTTTTGATAAAGGTCAGGGGTGAGTGTGATTTACACAATTTCAATCTCTGCATCAATCCAATGTTCTTTTTACTTTATGTTCTTTACAACATGTTCTTCCCACCATGCGAACCATTCTCTACTCTTCACTTGTATTGTTAGGTACCTTTAAATAAAGCTAGCGATCACTATATTTTCTCCTTTCTCCATGGACAATTAGAGGTCTAGATGTGGTCATCCCCTATTGCAATTTGAGTAGGAGGATAGAAGTACGCAATTTATTTAGTCTTGGTTGTAGTTGTGCACCCATCTTGCTACTTATTGATATTGACTTTGTATTTTCCAATACCAAGTTGTTCCTATGGTCTACTAGCACGTAAAATACCTCATTCTCATTTAATCAATAGTCACGAGGTGTCGAGATCCATAGTGGCAATGGTAGTTGTACTACTCTTTCTATCTCAAATTAATAATTTTATTTAGTTTTTTAAAATAAATTAAAATTAATTTATTAAAAAAAACCAAATAGAGTTATTATAGGATAGAGGGAGTAATTCACTAGCTTTTCAAATGGCCATGCTTTTCATGTCGGCGTGCCTCTCTTTGAATATGTGGAGTTATTTTAATGCCTTATTTTTTTATTATATTTAATACAAATAATTAGTAGTAATTATAGATTCTTGGATAAGAATTAAGGGTTTTTTATGGATGAAATCTCATACATGGTTAGAGCTTGAAGTAATGAGTGTAATAAATCAAATAACACGTTAAACAAGGGTTGGGAGCAAAAATTACGACCTCTGAAAACATACAATATAGGGGGACCTACTTGAAAAATATGGGATAACCTACCATGTAGAGATTATTTTTAAAGGGCTCGTCGACACAAGTCTATTGGTACGAAGAACACGTTATTCCAACTTGGGGTAGAAAGTTATCGCATTTTAAAGTTTGATTATTGATTGATTAAAATATTAATAAAATTTATAAAAAAGACAATTTTGTTGATGTTAGTGCTGACTCCTGTATTGCCACATGGCACAGGTCCCTCATAACATGGGTTGTCGCACATGAGCCGCCCTCCATGCCCAAGCATAACATGTCAGGGCCCATGCGATGGAGCTGTGCACACCTCAAGCAAGCAACTTGTAGCCTCTATGTGTGTGCGTACCTCGTTTTCCCATAGACTATTCCCTATATACAAAAAAGAGTCGATTCAATTTTCGGAATAGTTTTTAGTTCCGCTAGTTCAAAATGCGTTCTTAGCTAATTCGATGATGATATATGTAATAAAATTATTCATTCATTGAGTTGACGAGCCTATAGGGGGGGAATGTCTTGGGGCAAAAGGAAGCTATGTATGCCGCCCTCAGACCCCAAAGAGAGAGAAGCGGCTCGGCGTAAGAAGAGGCTCCATCCTGCACCATCGAACCACAATAAGAGAAGTGACCCAAAGTAAGGGGATGTTCTATTCTCTGCCAATGAGCTATAGAGAGAGTGAAACGTCCCCAAGTAAGAGGAGGTTCTGTCCGCCGCCTTTAGATGTATAGAGATGCATCTCATGGCAAGGAAAGATTTTATTTGCCACCTTTGGGCGCATAGAGAGAGAGAAACATCCCCAAGTGAGGGGAGATTATGTTCGCCGCCTTCAGGTGTGTAGAGAGAGATACGTCTTCTGGTAAGGGAATGTTTTATCTACGACCTTTGGGCACATAGAGAGAGATGTGTTTCTAGTTAAGAGAAAGTTATGTTTGTCGCCTTTGGGTAAGAGCTAGAAAAGCCCTCAGAAAGGGGAATATCTATCTATCGTCTTCGGGCGCAATGAGAGAAATGTCTCGGGTAAGGGGAGGTTTAGTCTGCTACATTTGACAAAAAAAAAGAGAAATATTCTAAAGCAAGAGGAGGCTCCGCTCGCCGTCTCTTAACCTAAAGGGGAGGATGCCCTCAAGGAATGAATAACTCCAAACACCGTTACTTTTGGAAACCTTAGGGGAGTACATGTTCATAACCTTCTAATTTAATAAATAATTAGATGAATACATGTGCATCTTAAGTAGTTAACTTAAGATGCTAATTAAGTTACATGTTTTGCTTTCACCAAATGTGTTTTGACATGCTCTATTTGATCTTATATGTTCTATCCCAATTTGATCTGATATGCTTTGATGTGTTTTGCTCCACTATGTGATAAAATGATCTATCTAATTTCAATGATTTTTGTATGACTCTAAATAATTTAGCTTTCGTTTAACTCTGATGATTTTCTTTTGTTTTTTAATAATTTTTTTGATTATAATATATATAATTTTCTAATGTATAATGCATGTAATAGCAGTTAGACAAAACTACGTTTAGATTTGAACTTATCGGAATAACATTGTAGATGTTATTTGATAAGTAAATAGGTAACTGATATTATGGTTATATTGGCCCGATCAAACTTAGATATAAAAATAGGTTTGTTTTGGCCCGCGCACAATGGAGCACTAAAGCTTCGTAGTGTGTAGATGAACATTATAGCTCTCGCACACATAAGTCATTCTTAGTGTTTTGAAAAATTAATAAACTCCAATTTTATATTCCAAATCCCAGTCCATGTTAGATCTCAGGCTGAGATGTTACAATTACTATGTTTGGTGGGACTCTTCTTTGTTTAGTTGTGTTTATGTTTTTCTTGTTGATTTTACTGTGTGATTGTATGTTTTATAATTAAAAGATTTTATATGGTTTCGCCTTTATAAAGGGCCCCATGTATATTAATATGAATTAAAATTTTATAGTTTAGTGTTGACAAATTTTGTAACAAAGCAATCACTTATAGCGTGTTCTAGTCATACCTATGACGACTTTCTCCATTGTTTTATGTGAGAATTAGTATTTGTGTGCATGAGAGAGAGAGAGAAAGCTTGAATGGCTACAACTTGTTTGTGCTTTGAGTTTTAAGCAATTTGCTCGTTCTTGTGAAAGTTTCGTGGGAAATTATCTTCTTGTATGGGATTAGTTCATATAACAACACACACAATATATGAATATTAGGTTTTGTGCATTTGTATGTATGTGTGCCTTGAGTTCATCATCAATTGGCACATTTCATATGCACATGTTTGTGAGAGTCATGGAAATATTTCAAGAGCATAGTTCATAGCACAAAACACCTAATGGTTTACTTTAGGAAATCAAATTCCAAGGCATTCACGAGAGACTAGTGCTTGGAAGTTTGTAGATTGTTCGTGGGCGACAAATGTTCTTGTTGAAAGTTTTAAGGGTGTACTCATTGTGGTCAAATTCACTCCTAGTGATAACAATGGGGGAATGATATTCCTACTTAACTTTTTCTGCATCAAAAGCCTTACACCACCTCTTATTAGATAGAGAAGGTGAATAACACCATACAACACTGAGATTCACTTTTTTTAATCTAATCAAAGGTGGAGTAAGGCTTTTAGTATATAGAAAGTGGTGTAGGAATATCAACTTCCTAACATCATAGACATCTTTAAGTAGGTAAAAGAAATGAAGATTCATAATTGGGGTGTTTGGACCAACATGAGAAAATGTGTATTTGTGTCTTTCTCTAAGTTCCTAGTAGTGTGATAATTTGACAAGGTTGAGTTGCTCATGTAGTGTTTTACCCGATTTAGGGATTGTCTATGTCAAAAAATTGCACTGCCTCTTTGAGGGGTTTGTTTGCTTTGTTTAATTGCATTTGTAGTTAGATTACTTTCATGGTATGTTTTACTTGTTTAAGTAGTCATTTAAATGTTAATATTTCATTGCTACTCTATAGAATTCTTCTAAGAGATTGGTGAAGATCATTGTCAGTATATATTTTCAAGTAGGATTGAAATCATAGCCCTCTAGCCAACCTTGGTTTTATTTAGGCTATTTAATGTTCGTCCCTAAGCAAGCGCAAGTCAGGAGTTTTTTTTATTTACTAATTTTCATTAAAAATTAACTTTTAATAAAAAAAATTATATTTTTTGGTAGAGTACTATCACTAATTGACCCGATAAGATACAAAATAATTTACCTTTAGGTGGGGTCATTTACAACTAATCATGATGACTTGCAAGTTTAAAATATCTTAAACCTCCATAAAACATGTAAGCCTCCTCCTTTTCTCCCTCCCTTTTGGTCTATGTCAATCTTTTGAAAAAAATTTAAAAAATAATTTTATGCTTGAGGGTGGACAATGAAAGGCCTATTAGTTTTTTGCCCCTTGACCCTAGACCAATTTTATTTGAAGTGGGCTAAAAATTTTAGGGCTTGACCGTAATATTAGACACAAAAATATTTAGCCCTAACCTGTATTTTTTTAGGCTGAGTAAGCCCGAGATAGTAGGCTAACCCTTAAAAGTTTCACCCCTATTCACAAGATATATTGGATAATAGCGTTAGTGTTGGTCATAGCCAATGATTCTCATATTAATAGTGTCCCAAAGGGCTCTAATAGGGATGCCACTTAAATTGGGCATATTGTAAAACCCAACCCGACCTTAATGGGTTCAATTTGGGCTTCTAAATTCATACCGCATAGCTATTTAAAGTGGATTCAAATTATCATTTCCTAAATAGTATTAGGTTTGGGTTCAACAAAACCCAAACCTAAGAAAATTATGAGGAGGAGGGGAATCAGAACTTCCAAGAGGAGGTGGTTGTGAGAAATTTTAACTTAAACAAATTACCCCTTCCTGAAGAGAATGAGGAAGAAGAGAGGATGGAAGCTCTGGATCAGCGCGGGGCCAAAGGGCTGTCATGGTACACAGAGCATCTTCCTGAAATATGTATCTTCTGCGGAATACGAGGGCACTTTTTCTTCGAGTGCCCGACAAGGAGGATCTTTCCTTGATCGGTTTCTAAAATCTCTGAAAGTGTGTGTGTTGGCTTTTAAAGGTGTGGTTTGGCTTGTTTGTAAAATGAAATAGTTTGAGTTGTTTTGAAAATGTTTGATCAAAGTGTGTCCTGACACACTTTTGTTTTGTAAAATGTAAACATATGAGTGTTTGTGACTATGTTCATAAATAAACTTGGTGTGTTTTAAATAACTTGTATGGAATCAAGGTTGTTACAATCTATTGGCTCCCTCGAGATAACTTCCGATAGTGGTAAAGAAGTGCAGTTGTCTGATGATTCTACCCAAGCTAAAGCAGTACCTCATGGTGTTGTAGCACCAGAAAATCAGATGGAAAATTTCTTCGATTTAATGATGCAGAGAATGACACAGCATCTGCAGAATCAAGGATTTCAGCCTAGCCCGAATCCTCTAAGTAACACAGTTGATTCGGCTGAAAGTAGCAGGCATGAGAAAGATAATCTGCTTGAGCGGTTCAAGAAAATTGCTCCTACATTTACCGGAGAGGACGGTCCAGAGGCGGCCGAGAAATGGGTATTTGAGGTGGAAAGAATTTTCAAGGCCATGAAAGTTCTAGAATCTAGGAAGGTGGACGTGGCCACTTTCTCAATGACAGGAGAAGCGGCTTTTTGGTGGCCATCTGCAGAGCGAAACTTTTTCTCTGACAAGGACAACATCAAGTGGGACGAGTTTAGAGAGGTTCTTTTTGACAAATATTTCCCTCTCCATATTCAAGAAAAGAAAGAGAAGGAATTTTTAGACCTGCAGCAAGGAAATATGACGGTCGTTCAGTACGAAAATAAATTCGTACAACTACAGCATTTTGCTCCCGATATCTGCCCTACAGAATTACGAAAAGCCAGGAAGTTCATAAGAGGGCTGAACAATGGACTTCGTGGTAGAATAGTGGGTTTCCAACCTACTACTTTCGCCAAGGTAGTAGAGCTAGCCTCTTTATTAGAAACTAAATATCAAGAATTCTTGGCGGGACATAAGGACCACAGTCAGAACAGTAGTTCTAAAACTGATGAAAGAAAGAGAAAAGTCCAGAGTAACAACCGCATTTTTCAAAAGCCTTTTGGTGCACAAGCACAAGTTCAGAGGGGGAAGAGATTTGAAAGGTGTTCTAAGTGCGATCGGTTTCATCCTGCAGGAGGCTATTTTTATAATGAAGGACGGTGTTTTGGCTGTGGTGAGTTGGGACATCGAATTAATAATTGTCCTAGGATGAAGAGCCAAGGGTCTGAGGTACGATGTTTCTCTTGTGGTGAGCTGGGACATAAGATTAAAGAATGTCCAAAGAAGCAGAAGCTGGAGGAGATCAAAGTGGAGTCGAAGCCTAAGGCTCAAGGTCGGATCTATGCTATTACAGCTGAAGAAGCTCAAACTTCAGCAGAAATTATTCAAGGTACACTTCTAATCTTAGACAAGATTGCTAAAGTTTTAATAGATTCAGGATCGACACATTCTTTTATATCCTGTGATTTCGCTTTAAGTACTGGTCGTTCGATTATGGAACTAGGATATATACTAGAAGTGTCAACTCCTATGGGCAAGACTGTTCTAGCTCAGGAGTTTCTGCAAGATGTGTCTGTGCCCTTAGGAAACCAAAAATGGAAGGTCAACCTCATACTTTTAGGTATGACTGATTTTGATGTCATCCTAGGAATGGATTGGTTAGCAGAGAATGAGGCGATGATAGATTGTAAGAGAAAAAGGGTTATGTTCTTTAAGAATGGAGAAAGAATTTGTACCTTTTATGGAAATAACGAACATACAGGGGCATCTATCATTTCTGCTATTAAGGCTCAACATCTAATGTCTAAAGGATGTCACGCGTATCTTGCCACCGTGATTTCTGAAGAGCCTTTGACTCCTCGTTTAGAAAATATTGATGTGATAAAAGACTTTCCACATGTGTTTCCTGATGATCTCCCAGGGGTGCCACCGAGAAGAGAGATAGATTTTAACATAGACTTAATACCAAGGACAAGTCCTATCTCTAAGGCACCCTATCGGATGGCTCCTGCAGAACGAAAGGAATTAAAGAGTCAATTACAGGAGTTATTCGATAAAGGATTCATTATACCCAGTGTCTCACCATGGGGAGCTCCAGTCTTATTTGTAAGAAAGAAAGACGGGTCTTTAAGACTATGCATAGATTATAGGATGCTCAATTCAGTAACTGTAAAGAATAAGTATCTCTTACCCCAAATTGACAACTTGTTTGACTAGCTGCAAGAAGCTAGAGTATTCTCAAAAATAGATTTGAGATCGGGGTATCATCAGTTAAGAATACGGGACGAGGACATTTCAAAAATAGCTTTCCGTACCCGTTATGGCCACTACGAATTTTTAGTGATGCCATTTGGATTAACAAATGCTCCTGCAATTTTCATGGATCTTATGAATCATGTCTTTCATGCACATCTGGATAAATTTGTAATCGTTTTTGTTGATGATATTTTGATTTATTCTTCTAGTCCAGAAGAGCATAGAGAACATTTGCAGATTGTACTACAAGCCCTAAGGGATCATCGACTCTATGCTAAATTGAGTAAATGTGAGTTCTGGTTGGAACGGATGGTTTTCCTAGGTCATATTATTTCTAAAGATGGAGTATCAGTGGATCCAACCAAGATTGAGGCGGTGATGAAGTGGGAGAGACCTAAGACAGTTTCGGAAATAAGAAGTTTTCTAGGTCTCGCCGGCTATTATCAAAGATTCATTCAGGGATTCTCAAGTATAACTTTGCCCTTAACCAAGTTAACTAGAAAAGGGGTGAAGTTTATATGGAATGAGGAATGCGAAAAAGGCTTTCAAGAATTAAAAAGGAAGTTAACTACCGCTCCAGTCTTATCCTTACCATCCAGTAGTGGAGGATATGTAGTGTATAGTGATGCTTCTGGTACAGGACTTAGATGCGTACTAATGCAAAATGAGAAAGTAATTGCTTATGCTTCAAGGCAGTTAAAGAGACACGAAAGTAATTACTCCACTCATGACCTCGAATTGGCAGCGGTAGTTTTTGCCTTAAAAATTTGGAGACATTACTTATACAGAGAAAATTTTGAAGTCTTTACATATCATCAAAGCCTGAAGTATATATTCTCTCAACGCGAGCTTAATATGAGGCAAAGATGGTGGATAGAGTATATCAAAGATTATGATTTTTCGATCCATTACCACCCTGGAAAAGCAAATGTGGTGGCGAATGCATTGAGTCGTAAAGCTGCGGGGAGGGTCGCTCATTTACTAGCCCAAAGATGAAAATTGATGGAGGAAGTGATAGAATTTCAACCTAGGTTGCAGTTGGGAAACAAGAGTTCCCTTGTGGCCAACTTGAAGGTGAAATCCGAACTAGTCGAGCGCATTCTTGAGGCGCAAGAAAAAGATGAAGAAACACAGGTTTCACTGGAACGGCCTGACTTCAGCAAAGGCTCTGATGGAGGGATAAGATTTCAAGAAAGATTAGTAGTTCCGGCAATACCTAATTTAAGGCAAGATCTGTTATATGAGGTGCATAAATCTCAGTACACCATCCACCCCGGTGGAACGAAGATGTATCAGGACCTAAAAAGGAATTTTTGGTGGATTGGGATGAAAAGAGACATAGGAAAGTATGTCTCCAAGTGTTTAACATGCCAGCAGGTTAAAGCTGAACATCAAAAACCCTCTGGTACCTTGCAGTCAATTGAAATTCCAAAGTGGAAATGGGATCATATATCCATGGATTTTGTTTCAGGTTTGCCTAGGACATCACAAGGTCACGAGGTTATTTGGGTAATAGTAGATCGACTCACTAAAAGTGCACATTTTTTGCCTCTAAGAAAGACTCAATCTTTAAATGGTTTGGCAAGGATGTATGTAAAAGAAATTGTGAGTCGGCACGGTGTGCCATTGTCGATAATCTCAGATCGGGACGGTCGTTTTACCTCTCAATTTTGGAAAGGATTCCAGGAAGAGATGGGTACTAATTTACGATTTAGAACAGCTTTCCACCCAAACAGATGGACAATCAGAGAGAACCATACAAACCTTGGAGGATATGTTGCGGGTTTGTGTCTTGGATTGGAAGGGCAACTGGGATGAGTATCTACCATTAATCAAGTTTGCCTATAATAATAGTCATCACTCTAGTATAGGTATGGCACCATATGAAGCTCTCTATGGCTGACCATGTCGATCCCCGACTAGTTGGAACGAAGTGGGAGAGCGAAAATTATTAAAGTCAAAAATTGTATAGCAGTGTGCCGACAATGTGAAACTCATCAAAAATCGGTTGATGACAGCTCAGAGTCGTCAGAAGAACTATGCTGATCGAAGAAGGAAAGATCTCAGCTTTAGTGTGGGTGATCAAGTATTCTTAAAAGTCTCGCCAACCAAAGGAGTTATGAGGTTTGGAATTAAAGGTAAATTGAGTCCTCGTTTTATAGGACTATTTGAAATATTGGATAAAGTGGGACTAGTAGCTTACAGGTTGGCCTTGCCTTCTCAGCTCGAAAACGTCCATAGTGTGTTCCATGTATCCATGCTCAGAAGGTATATGCGAGACCCTTCTCATGTTCTCGATCAGTCCATTTTGACCCTAGAACCTGATTTGTCTTTCGAAGAGAAACCGATCAGAATTCTGGACCATAGGGAACAAATTCTTCAGACAAAGAAAATTCCATTGGTAAAGGTGTTATGGCAACACCACTCCTATGAGAAAGCGACATGGGAATTAGAAAGTGAAATGCTACAAAAATTTCCAGAGCTTTTTTAGGACAGAAAGGTATAATTTCGAGGACGAAATTTTCTTAAGGGGGGTAGAATGTAACGACCCTGAATTTCCAATACGTTTTCTAATACGTTAATTTTGGAGTTGGTAGCATTATTTTAATTAGTTATAGTTTGTTACATATTTAATCTTATGAGATTATGGTAGAGTGCGGAAAAGTGAGTGTAACGGCTTTGGAAGCGCTTGATTCGGACACCGGGGCCGAAAGTTACGGCCTCAGGAAACATGTCATATGGGCGGGACCTACATTGAAGTGTGGGATAACCTTCTCATGTGGGGTCTAGTTTTGTAGGGCTCGTCGATACGAGCCCAATGGTGTAAAGAACGCGTGAATCGGAGTCCGGGTGACGAAGATACGCGCGTTTAAAGTTTTTCTGTTTAAAAAAAATATATAAAAATGTTGGCTGACGCACGCAGCTGGCGCCCCGTGGACCCGGGCCCGCGGGATCGCGGGCCCGCATCGCGTGGGGCCAGGCCGGTGACAACGTGCGTTGCCGCGCGTCGTTGCGCCGAACGGTGCAACGGGGCCCGGGCGTCACGCGCGGGCCCCACGGGCACGCGCCTTTAAATAGTGCGTTCGGCCCTTTTTTTTTTTTTTCTGATTTCCCGTTTTCCACTTCTGAACCCGTTTTCCCTCCGTTCTTATCCATTTTAAGTCCGAATCAAGTGATTCAAAGCGTTTCCTACTGAATTCGACATTCTGGATGCTGTGGTGGGGTCGGTTTCTTTATTCGAGGCTTCTACGGTTACGAAATTGTAACCAAGGGTTAAGGTAGGGGACTTTAAACTCTAAGCGTGTGCTTAGTATAACTTCTTTACGCATGATTTAACATGATTAAACATATGTGATTGATTTATGTGAGACATGTTATGTGATAAACTATTTTAGCATGAATATTGCTATATTTTGAACTATGTGATGATTATTTCCTGGGCTTAAGAACCCGAAATAATCATAGAGTGATGATGCTCGCCGAGAAAAATAATCGGCAAGTGGCGTGCACAGGGTAGAGCATCGTGGGAAAGCTCTGTCCTTAAGTGGCCCTCGTTTGCCCCACGAGCGCCGAGGGTAGGCCGTAGGGTGTTGCGGCTTGTGGTTTTATTGTGATTTAGAACCGGTTGTTTATGCATAATTTATCGTGGTAGAGGTTTCTAAAGAAAATGCGTAGGGTTTTCAAAGGGATTTCTGCTTAGCACCTCTATTAGATTTTAAATTAACATGCTGAGTATTTTAAAATACTCACCCACCCCCAGATTCTGCAGGCAATGCAGCGAGGGCGAAGGTGAAGGAAGAGTAGCATTTCAAATATTTTATCTGCTTGCTGATTTTGAAAAATATGTAATATCTATATGACTGCAGACTTAGGGCACGATATGCCCAAAGACTTGTAAGGCTTGTAAAACTTCAACTCCACGAATCTAAGTCCATGGTTGTGTGAAATATGTTTTTAAGCACATGTATATTATTTTGCTGTGTTATGACTCGGTGATATGCTCATTTTTAATATAAAGCATATCTGACTGTGATCTACATTGATGGCTGTCGTGTTTGGATGCACGAGTGTTGGCAGAGCGTGTCGAACATTGTGATGATATATTAATAATAATAATAATAATAATAATAATAATAATAATAATTATTATTATTATTATTATATATATATATATATATATATATATATATATATATATATATATATATATATATATATATATATATATATATATATATATATATAAAAGCGGCCGTCACAATTGCAAAAGGGGTGTGTATGGCAGGTAAGAGGTTTGGAATATGTGTTCAGCAATAGACTCTTTCTACAAGCTATTCTAGTTTTTCATATGCCACACGCATTTCTTTACAGGGGCACATCTAGTTATGCCATCGGGTCGGGTTCGGGTCGGGTTTTGCAAAACCCGAACCTACATCACAAAGCTGTGACCCGAACCCGACCCGACCCGACCTATTTGACCCGAATAGATTAAAAAAATAATTCTTATATAATTTTATTATAATTTTTTTAATTTTTTTTAAAAAATAATATCAAAAAATATAAGTTTTATATTTATATTTATATTTATATTCAGGTCGGGTCGGGTTGAATCACTAAAACCCGACCCAACCTATTAGAATTATTTTTAAAAACTAAACCCAACCCATTAGGGTCGGGTTGGGTCAGATTTATCATTTACCCGACCTGAGTGGCATCCCTGGGCACATCTTAAAAATCTTCCCTTAGCATTTTCAATGTTTAAATAATTATTTTCAGTCATGCAATCTTTTTTGTTCAGTCATGCTATCAAAACATGCATCTAGCTCCCAAGGAAAGCCGACTGAAGTTATGGTTTGGCATGGGGCTATTGTCCATGAAAGGAACATTACCTGTTGTTTCTGGCAATACCATGGACTACGACCCTACTAGAAAGTAAATGTGACCTAAGGTCTAGATTCATTGCTTTTGTCCGTCTTGATTTTATTATGCTCACTATGAGGATAGGTCTGTTTGCCTTGTCACTGTGTACTTTCCAGTTCAGTACTCAATGAATTTACCTAACAGTGCAAAGTATTTTACTTTTTCTTGATACTTCGTCGTATGGTGCAAAGTTGCTTCAGTAGGAAAGTAGGAGTTGTTTGAAGAGTGCCCAACGAGCAACTCTCTCATCATCCTTCCCCTCGCTTCCGTTGCATTTTCGTAAGTTTTGGCCAAGCCGAAGCTGGGTTCGTATGGCAAAGTTGACGAGATGCTGGCTCGGGAGGCCTAGAACTAGAAGCTCCTTCTTGCATTCTTGCATTGAACACACGTAATATATAAAACGATTCCGCACCAACCGTCTTTGACTTGTGCTCGCCAACCATTCAGCTCTCTCTCTTTCTCTTACATCTCTTTCTCAACCAGAGTTGAATTTTTTTATGGGGCCAAGGAATTGAATGTATTTATAAAAGATTATATTATACGGAGTATTTTCTTTGTCTTATAAAGAGCATTTAAATGGTAAAATAAGTAAAAATTTTAAAAAATATATTGCCCCCAAAGAAGACGGGAAAATTGAGATAAATTACTTAAAAGTTAAGTTCCAAAGGCTTTTAAGATATACTTAAAAGAAATAAAATCTTATCCAAATAGGCTCTAAGTACAAGCAATTGAAATTTCTGAAAAGTTTCACCCACAGGTGTCCGTCACTAGTCACTAAACAATAAAAGTTAAAGGTTTTTTTACAGCTCAGAGACACAGAAGAACATGTTCCCAATTGTACTCGTAGCTATAAAAAGGACATGGCAACATGTCCTGAATGCTGATCCCCATAGGCTTAAAGCTACCCCCGGCGGGTAGCAGTGATGTGATGTCAAATCCATAGATATACGAGGACTTGATGTTGCCCAGATCTATTAGTATTGTCCAATGGTGAAACTAAAGATCCTTCGGATTAAGCCAACCACCAGTTTTATGAAGAATGGCATCAGGGATTCTGCCGCTTTCTTGTCTGGCCCCAAAAAAGCTCTTTATAAACAAGTGCCCACAGGCAGCTATCTCCATGACTGTTTCTTTCTGTCTACCAATAGAGTCTTCATCCTTCTCTCACGTTTTCTTCTTCTATATGGTGTGTAGAGTGACAACCTTTCTTTGCAAGGATTTAGAAGCTTTCTCCGTTAGGGAATAGATCTGGTATATATCTTACAGTTGCACCGGATTGGCTGACAGTCTGATGGGTGCATAAATTCATGTTAAACGTGAAGTGGAGTTTTATGCTTTAACCGTTTCATTCATCCAAGGCCTTGCATGTGGGAAGGAGGATTCATGGTGCAGCCAAGGATGACTTGCCGGTGACTCCTTTCCTTATTGGGTGCATACAAAGGCATATTGTTAGACATTCCTTTGTTATGTAGCATTTCCAGAGAGTTTCTAATTTCACCTTTGGTCTCCGATGTCCACAATGGAAAAAGCCGCCCGGCAAGTGGTCTGTGGCTACATCTTCGCCTTGTTTTCACATGCTAGACCTCTGATGACAAACATGCCGATAAATGAAGATGGTGAGTTCTGATGTTGGGCGTTTAAGCAAATTTATAGGTATATTGACTTTCTTTTCTTCTTCTACAAATGGACTAAGTGCACTTTGTCATTGCAATCTGGACCGTAATATACAGGCCGATGCAGTAGTCGTCTCCAAGCAATTAGTTTATAATTTCTACGTATGTTTGAACATGTGTGCCATGACTTTGTTTAAGAATAGGGGCTTACAATATGCTTTATCCCCATAATCTGACCTTGACTGCGAGCTCTTTTTGTAGGTATTAACTGTCACACGGATATTGATGAACTCGCTGCTACTATTGGATTAAAACATTTCATGTCTGCTGATGACTTTTCTTGCTGTTCACTTGATGGCTTAATTGGTTCTATCTATGATTGTGAGTTCTCCTGATGATACAGGATCATGGTGTGCCATTCTCTCCTACTAGGTAGACTGAGAATAGCGTTGTTATCAGTTCCATTGCCTTTTCATAACAATTATTTTCGAAAACTGTTGTGCTTATCATATTCGATTACTGAAAAGATCGTACATGCAATTTATACATTATGTTCGAGTTCTATCCCCTTCCAATCAACATGATGGTGTATAAAGTTGGTTGTGTAAATTAATTTCCATACGACTGATTTGTGTTTATGCAAATAACATTCTCTTGAGAAAGTATTCAATTTGCAAAGCCTATCAATTTTTACTAATGGAGCAGGCCACTCGGGCGATCCAAGGGTCAAACGCCTCCAGTACATAAATGGTATCCTATTGATGAAGATCGTATATATGAATAAATTGGTAAGGAGGTTCGTAGGGGAATTTTGGAAAGTTGCATCACCTGTCTCCACAAAGGCGTTCGAATTGCAAAAATCTGCTAGTTTGGATGTAAACGGTGCAGAAGCTTGAAATTACAAATGCAGCTGCTTTCAGCCAATGATCTGGTTTCTAATCTGCTAGTGCAAGACTTTTGTTTCTCTCTTTTTTATTAAGTGTTTTTCTGTAACATTGTGTAGTGAAAGTTTCTGTAATAGATTAAACTAAAAGTAACTTGGGTGAATTGGGACGCGTCTAACCTGAGTAGGCTCCATAACCAGCTGCCTTGTCCATGCGACCTTGGTCTAACATGTACATAGAAGTGAATACAGAATTTATGTACTATGTTCGACGTGAAAAGAGTCTGGAATACCTTGTGAGGGAGTTAAATAGCATGGTCACGGATGCTTGCGGCGGAGCTCAGGAACACAGCGCGTTATTGTGATAGCTGTAGCCTGTGGGCCATCATGTATTTAAGATAGGAAGCAAGTCAAAAGAGACCCAACTGGAAATGGTCAAGACAAGAAAGGGAGCTGTTCACATTAATCTAAAGTAGGGGAAAAGGAAGACACTGACCAGCTTACTGGCTGCCCTCTGGTCGTCACTGTGCTCTGTGCACTGCTGTCTCCGTCTCTTTCAATTGTTCTAATAAAAAAACTCGATTGACTTGTTTCTGATTTAAATTATATTTAATAGTTGCATACGGTTCAATTTAAGCGGCTGGGTTCTTAAAATAACATATTGTTTTTCATTCTCTCAGTTGTGGATCTTATCATTCAATTTCTAAATTCTAAATTTTGTAGAAGATGACTCGTGAAGCGCCACATCCTTGAAGATATGATTATTCCGTTCCTTCCCAAAGTAAGTATACAGTTGCATTTACAAAGATTCCGAGAATAAAAATAATTTTGATATGACATTTATTGAAGAAAGGGTTGTGTACCGTAGAATTTTCACGTCGATAACACGAGATCAAGACACAAAATCTTCATAAAGAGTTAAGAATCCATTTTGAATATTAACGTTCGAAGAATTTATGTTGTGAAGATTCCGCATCAGTCTTACGAAGACATAATTTATCAACAATGGCAATATTTCCTTTATGTCGCCATCTTTCTAGATTGAGTAATATACCATGATATATTAGCTCAGCAAATAAAGGAATGATGTGGCACGCAACCCTAAAACCATACGAGATGATGCAAGTCCTTTGTTCCCAAAAATTTCAAAGCTTTATAGGCTAAATTAGCTATGAAACGTCCCAAAATTTTAGATTCTAAAGAATTTTATATCTGTATTTATGAAAGGAGAAATATGGTTGATAAGTAGTCCAAGTTGTTCTAGTCTAAGGTTGACACTGAAGGGAAGATTTTAACAAATATTTTCTAAGCACTTCACAATCTTGTAGAGTGTGTTCTTTCCAGTTTCCCAATAGGGCAGTTATCAAACTTACTGATCAGTGCAAAGTATGATCCGTGCCAACTTGATTGACACAATCTTAGGAGTTTCTTTACCTATGCATATCCCTAATTTAGATCATGCTAGCTATGCATGTCCTTGAGTGGATCATGCTAGCTATACACAGCCTTGATTCCATAGCTTCTGTATATAGCAACATACTGATATGTCATTATATATATAGTAATTTGTTAATTCTTTATATTGTAATTTAAATATACATGTAATCTATATATTAATGAAAAATATGTCCCAATAGCCATTGCATTGGGTTTTTTTATATGGTAGTTAAGGCAAAGAAGTGGCAGAGAATTTCACCCTCTATGGCGTCCTCTTCCTCAATGTCCAACGAAACCATGCCCCCTTCAACGAGTGTTAGCAACACGACTTCCTTTTTTCCCATTATGAAGGTAAATTACTCAAGAGGTCTCTATTAAACTTAGTGTCTTTAATTATTTGATTTGGAAGATGCAAGTGATGCATGTTTTTTGTTATCATAGTCTCTTTGGACTTGTTTTTGGCACTTTTCAGTGTCTATTTGGCGATGACTTTTTTGAGAATGTTCTCAAATGACTACATCTTGATCAAATGGTTTTAGCTTGGATTGTCAACTCTTTGATTGAGGATATGCTCACTTAAGTTATTCACTGCGAATCTGTTTCAAAAATTTGGCAATGCCTTAAAGACTCTTTTTGACACTTTACCCATTCTTGTATTCAACAGGTCAAGTAAGAACTTCACTCTTTATCTAAGTGTTCCCTCTATATATATCCATAAGGCCTAGGTTCTCACAAGTGCTTGAAAACCTGTTGATGATGATGTTATTTTGTGGCTTCTGAATGGCCTTGGATCAAAGGGATCCCATTGTTGCTATCAATCTCTCTCTTAACTTCCCCTCTATTGACAAAGTCACTACCTTGTTATTTGACTTTGAGTTGTGACTCTAAGTATCCTTTTCGCTTTTTGATACACCCACGTACCGCCATGTTTTCTTCCAAGACTCAACCTCAGCCTCACCGATCTCCTTTTGGCAGCAATGCAAGTCGACCTCTTGGTTGGGCTTCTCATTTTGGATAGCATGTAGGCACATCTCTTGCCCCTTTGTCTGCCATCCTTCCCTCTTCGACTCGTGGATGTAGTCAAGGTTATGTGCATGTTGCTTCCATTATTGGTGATGCTTCATCTTTTTATTATTACAAGTGTCTATCCAAATCATAAGGTGAATAATGGTGAAGCTACTGAGCCCTTTTTTGTTGATCCTATACAATCTTTTGCCGCCATGCACCTTTCGGACCACAATGATCAAACTTGGTACCTCGATAAAGACGCTACCAACTATATGACACCAAATACATCTTTGGTGGAAGATATGGTTCCTTATTCCGGTTTTAATACTATTTTTATTGGTAATAGTGCCAGTTTCCCCTATCTTACACATGCTCTATCTCTCTCTCTCGGATTCTTCTCTTAAACTTACTAATGGTCTTATTATTCTGACCTTTAAGGGAAAATTTACTCTGTGTTTCTTAATTTCCTTGTTTAGTTACAATTAAATAAAAGATTGTCTCTTAGTTCTATTATGATTAGTTTAGTTTTTCTCTATAGATTGCTTACTTTAGAGAAGCTTAAGAATTAATAATTTAAAGATTATAATAAAGTTAATTATTTTATTTTATATTTTAATTATTTTTTTATATTTTTATCTTTAATTTAATTTATGTAGACATAGGTCTACATTAGTTTTCTCCTAGTAGAGGTGTAATTAGCTCTAGTTTGGGGGAGGGTTATTCTGTTTTGTTTCTACTTTGTGTACACTTCTTTGAGCTTATATAGTTTTGATTTACCTATATAAAAAAAACTCTGCTTCGTGAGGTGATATATGTGGTCCTTTGTAAACTATTTTCTATCGAAATACATTTTATAGTATTATTATGAACAATACTATGACGTTGAAGCCAAGTGTCTGATATTTGGGAGTGACCACGCCATTGAAATTAATGCTTATGTTCAACACGATTTATAGTTGAGGTTAGCAGCAAGTCCATGCTCGGCAATGATCATATACTACTTGGACGTTGGAACGTACAACTGATGATCAATAGGGCTAATTATCTCAATTAATTAGATGATTAGCTGAACAAAATCATCTTGACACGGGAGCTGGCCACACCTTTATATCGGACAATGAAGCATGACACATAGGGCTAAGGCTCGTCAAAGATTCTAGCCAAATGAAGGTGGTGAACTCTAAAGCCCGCAAGGTTGGCCAAAGATGTTCCCTTTTGGATTGACAATTAGTTTGGCACAACAAATCTCATGGTGGTCCCCTTGGATGACTTCCAAGATATCCTTGGGATAGAATTCTTGCAAAAAGTGAATATTGTCCTGATGCCACATCTAGGTTCAGTTTGCATGTTTGAAGCCACAACTTCATACATAGTGTCGGTTGTTCAGAAGAGCAAGACTAATACTGCACATTTATCTGCACTCCAGTTAGACAACGGGTTGAAGAAAGGTGATCTAACATACCTTGTAGCTCTTTGAATGGAAAATCAATTAGGGGGATCAACCCTTGCCGAAAGAGGTCCAAGCTATTTTGACTGACTATGTTGATGTTATGCCCGAAGCTTTACCAAAGTATCTCCCTCCGCGGAGACCCATTGACCACCAAATAGAATTGGAGTATGGTGTGAAAAATCAACCTGCATGAGATGTATCTCTAACATACATATCCAACCATGCATCACATCATATCAACCTGCATGAAATGTATCTCTAACATGCATATCCAACCATGCATCACATTATATAAACTTGCATGAGATGCATCTCTAACATACATATCCAATCATGCATCAAACATTCTCATTCATCATGCATATATAAGTGTGACACACACATTAGTCCAACATGTAAGTCCATACACATAGAGAATAAATTTGCTCTTCAAGGCCGGAGCCCTCGAGCAAACACTTATCAAATAGACATGCTCCTCAAGGTCAAAGCCTTCGAGCAACTCCTGCTCCTCAAGGCCAACGCCTTCGAGCAACTCCTGCTCCTCAAAGCCAACGCCTTCGAGCAACTCCTGCCCATCAAGTCTAAACTCCCGGGCAACCCTACTTGTCAAGACTAAAGTCCCAAACAACAATACCTGGTAAGCTGGTGCACTCGGACAAACCTGGATTCTCAGGGTCTAGATAATTATAATAATCTCAATCCGCAAGACAAGTAGACAACTCGTCCCTACATAACGCCATTTAACTAGACTCAACCCGGGGAGTATCCATGTTCCACATATGAACTCAAATCGAAAATATGCCCTTTCGGACCAACCAAGTTTCGATTAATTCACTGAGCAATTAATCCGGCACACAATCTCAACCATTGCATACAATCGATCAATTCCGATTAACCAATGGTAAAGCCTCCATTAGAAATTTATTTTCATGATGCATGCAACATGATACTTACGTGGGCAAAGCCCACATGAAACCTAATTCATGGTAAGTGCTCTCATCAAGCCCTCATGCATCGTTCATAATCATAATATCAATGCTCATCATCATCATTAACCCCCACATGTGTGTGTACATAGTAGAAGCACTTCACTCAATGCATATCAACATGCTTGTAATTCACCCACCATCACACTACACATGGGCCTTAACATCTAATCATGAATTCCAGTGAAAATCATAGGTAAAAAATCATTAAAATCATAACTCAAATCAAAGCTTAACTATAAGCTAAACACATATAAGATCATTCACTTCATCTTTGAGCCATGACATTCGCTAACATTCACACATCAATTAACCACATCTTATCATGACATATCAATCCATTAGTATGTTGTAGCTCTACTGAAAACATATTAAACCATAGAGAGTCAACTACTCATAACTTTAAGATGGCAATTCCAACATCATATATCTAACCACAAGCCATTCCACATAACTCTAAATGTATATATACCACAACTTCAAAACATCAATGGTATACTCTTCTAGTAGCTTACTATATCTCAAAACACTCCACATAAACATAAAATTAATATTTTGGAGTAGATATGTCAAAATAAGCAACATACATAAAATGGTCAAATTTTGCAGTGTATCCGTTCGAACGCCTTGTAAGGCCGTTTGATTGGTGAAACAAGAAAAATGCCAAAACTGTAGTGTTGTCGTTCGAACGCCAGTAAAGCAGTTTTGGTCATCTTCTTCATTTCAAAATTTCAAACCAAAACTCTATTAATAAATCTTAAAATTTCCATCTAACAACTCAAATGTCATTAAAACTCCACCATAACTTCTAGAAAATTAAGCTACATCATAACAAGATAAAACCCTAAGAAATCGGGATAAAAGATTACTATTTACTAATTATGTAATTAAGCACTAAATCAAATAAATTCATTCAAAACAAACCACAAAATCAAGAGTTTTACTATAGAAAGACTGAAATTTCGAAAGTCCATTACCTTATCCCTTGATTAGGCTTGGATTTGATAGTCACCCTTCTTAAAAACCTTACAAAGACATAGAGTTTGAATTAAACTCCATTAAAACTAATTTAAAATAGGAAACCTTAATTAAAAACTTAGATCTAGGGCTTATTAAACATAAAAATCAAAATTTTAGAGCTAGGGTTTGAAGTAAAGATGCAAATCAGTAATTTTGATGTTTAAAAACGAATCAAAACAAAGGGAAAATGGTAGATCTAGAAGGGATTAAGAGGAAAGCTAGGATTTTGTGCTTAATTAAAATGGATTTACCTTAAACACCTTCTAATCTAGGCGTAATTAGAGATTAGGCCTAACCTGTCCTTCTCAGCTTATTCCCAAAATGAGAATAGCTCAGGTCTGGCATTTTATAGTAAGTTTTGGGGTGTGTATGGGTAAATTGTGGGGTATAAATGAAAAATAGGCTAAAAATTGGTAATTTAGTTATTTGAGCACTAATAAAACCTAGAAAAATTATGGAAATTTTTATAAGGGCTTGTGTTGATGTCTGGGTTAATTTAGCCTAAAAACCCAAATTTCGACAGTGAGGCCCACAGGGGGTCCCGCCAAACCCTAATTTTTGGAAAAATAGTAAAAATTCAAAAAATCCCAAAAATTCAGAATTAACTAGAAACTATTTAAAAATTATAAATGTGAAATTGGTTTTAATTAAAACCTTTAAAAAATACTCAAATTTACAAAATTATTCTGAACCGATCAAAATTAATATTAAACCGCAGAAAGCATTTCAACAAAATGGATTCAAACCGGTTTTACGATAAGGGATCTTATACATGTGTTGTGTAAATCACTTGTGGGAACTCATGAAAAGCAAAAAGGTAGGGGGCAAAAGTGACTCACATTAAAAGGAAACAAATGAACACAAACATGAAAGATGGATTTATTCACTATCTATATGTTTATAAGTAATGGGTGCAACAACACTATAGCAAGCAACACAACTACTCACTCCCCTTTATATAACATAAGAGATTTCTTATATATGGCTGAAGTGGCAGTCAAAGTGATTGTACGGGCATGATTACACCTTAAAACATAAATAAAGAAAATATAAGATAATAAAGAAAAGTACATGTAAGTAAAGTAAAAGGGGAATTGATAGGGTGACTGGAACATAGTCTGTGACATGCTCCCCCACTAAATTTCATCAACGTCCTTATGACGCTTCTCTAGGAGGTAGGCTTTGACTTGATCGGCATGGCCATTGAGAAGTTCTTCTTTTGGCTCCTAACTATCTGGAAGGTCCCTCCATTTGATGAGGTTCACAGACTTTTGCTTGGGCACATTCAACTTTACGATCAGCGATGATTTCTTCTAGAATTCTGACATCGGTGGTGACTTTTGGATTGTGCAAGGCGGTTTTTTGAGAGGCCCTCGACATCTGCATGGTATAACTTTAGACAGCTGGCATGGAAGACGGGATGGATTTGCACCCAGGGTGGTAATAGTACTTTTTAATAGACCTTCCCAACCTATTGGAGGATGAGTACATGGCCTTCATACTTGCGAACGAGGCCTTTATGAAGTTGGTGGAAGAGCTTGAGTTGGGCAAGATTGAGCTTGACAAGCACGAGATCCCCCACTCTAAAGGTTGAAGGTTGGCGACCTTGGTCGGCCCACTTCTTGGCACACGTAGCGGCCTTCTTGAGATAGGCACGAGCAATTTCAGAGGTGATGTTACAATATTGTGCAAGGCGGAAAGCAGTGGGGCTCTTGCTAGTGTAGCCTAGAGCCAATGTGTGGGGTGTGGCATGTTGGCGATCAGTGGCTAATTTAAATGGACTCTGGTTAGTGGCAGAGCTCTTATGCAAATTGTAGGAGAACTGGGCAATGTCGATGAGATTGACCCAATTCTTCTAGTTAGCGCTAATGAAATGACGTAGATACTCTTCAAGGAGAGCGTTAACCCGCTCTGTTTGGCCATCTGTTAGAGGATGTATGCTCGATGAAAAACTCAACTTGGAACCAAGCAGTTAAAATAGTTCCGTCCAGAAGTGGCTTGTGAAACATCCATCTCGATCGCTCACAATTATTTGGGGTGCACCCTAATACTTAATAATATTCTTTAGAAATAGGTAGGTAGATTCTTCAATGATACAATGCTTGGGAGCTTGCATAAAGGTAGCATATTTCGAGAAATGGTCAACGACCACTAAGATTGATCAGTATCTGCCAACTTTGGGCAATGCTAAGATGAAGTCAAGAGAAACACTCTCCCAAGGTCCTTGTGGTATGGGCAATGGTTCAAGGAGGCCACATGGTTTGCCACACTCCACTTTGCCTTGTTGGCAATTAAGACAAGTTCAGACATATGCCTCAACATCATTACCCATGTGGGGCTAGAAATAAGCCCGCTTTAGAAGGGTTAATGTACAATGAATACCCGGATGGCCAAGTGTCATAACACTTGTGAATGAGTTCTTTCCACAAGTGGTCTACCTTTGGAACAAAGAGTCTTTGTCCCTTGGTCATCAGTAACTCATTGTAAAGCCAAAACTTAAGAGTCTTGCCTTCTTTCACTTACTGGAGAAGGGTTCAGGCCAACAGATCTTTTGCCATTGTTGTGTGAATGCGATGTTGTAGATCATTAGAGCAAGTACTAATGCTCGCAAGATGGAGGGAAGCCAATTCAGTCAATTCGGCCTATCGACTAAGTGCATCAACAATGACACTGTTCCACCCAGGTTTGTACTCCAATATGTAGTGAAATTTAACCAAAAAGTCTTGCCACCGAGCTTGGTTGGGAGATAACTTGGGTTGAGACTAAAAGTAACTAGTCGCAATGTTGTCTGTTTTGATTACAAAGCGAGAACCCAATAAGTAATGGTGCCAGGTGCGCAGGTAATGGATAACAGTAGTCATCTCTTTCTCTTATACTATGTAGCGTCCTTCCATTTCATCGAGTTTGCGACTTTCAAAGGCAACTGGGTGGTCTTCTGGGGAGAGAACACCCCCGATGGCATAATCGGAGGCGTCCATCTAGACCTCAATTGGCTTGGAGTAGTCTGGGAGAAGTACCGACTCTTGTGTGATCGTGGCCTTTAATTTAGCAAAGGCTTTTTAACAGTGTTCTGACCAACACAAAAGGCAATCCTTCTTTAGCAAGTTTGTTAAATGGGCATTTTTTTGTGAATACCCTCAAATAAAATGCATGTAGTAGTTTGAGAGATCTAAGAAAGCTCTTAATTGTTTTACTTTGGTAGGGGCCGGCCAATCATCAATTGCACGAACCTTGTCTTGATCCATTTGAACCTTTCCACCACCAATATAATATCCCCAAAAGAGAATTTCATGTTATGCAAAGGAGCACTTCTCCAACTTGATCTATAGTTTATTTTATTGAAGGACCTCAAACACGGTTCATAAGTGAGTAATATGTTCGGAAAGTGTATTGCTATAGACTACAATGTCATCAAGGTAGATGACAACAAAACAATCAAAGAAGTCATGAAAAATATTATTCATGAGTGTGCAGAAAGTGGCCGGTGCATTGGTGAGACTGAAAGGCATGACTAAGAACTTAAACGCACCATAGAGACACATGTAGTCTTTGCTTTGTCACCATTGACAATATACACTTGGTAGTAACATGAACGGAGATCCAATTTGGAGAAGTAATGAGCACTACCAAGTTGGTCGAAAAGGAATAATTGATTCTTTTATATAAAATTCACCCAGGCCAGCTACAGTGTTTTGAAAAAGGATTTTTTTTAGTTAAATTAGAGATTCAGATAAGCGCATTGAACAATCAGTCTATCTTGAACTTTGTACCTCAAATAGCCTAAACGGAAATTTTCATGGTCATTGGAAATCAACACCAACATGGAATGGAACAGCTACGTCATCCCCTATAACTATGGTATGCTCCCCAGCGGGAATAACTCTATAGGCAGAGTTTGTGATCAGTTGCAGGCTCTTGCAAGCATCCAAAGAGAATTTCACTGTTGCAGCACCTCCAGCAGGAACAAAAACCCTTTGGAAGCCAACCACCTGCTTGGCAGGACCATCCAACACCCATGCAGGGGGGACTGAGTACACCATGACGACATGAGATCCATCTCGCTGTCCAACATTCTTCACGACCAGCTCGAAATCAATGGTGGAAGTGCAGTTCAGGTCATCTACCCGGACGGAAGGGCATGGTCCAGCCCCAGGGGCACCGGTGTAGCTCATGGAGTAGCAATGATCAAGATGGTCCAGTTGATAGGTGAGGGACCTTTGTGCGGATTTCAGCTCACAAGTGAAATTGGTGTAACTCAGGCCATAGCCAAATGGGTACACTACCGAGCCATTGTAGAATTTGTATGTCCTTCCTGGGTAGCCCAGCTCGTTGTTCGGCCTCAGTTGCATGGATGTGAGGGGAAGATCGTCCACATAATCAGCATAATACCAGGTGATTGGTAATCTCCCCCCTGAATACATGTACAACATTATAAGTCAAGTTAATAGATCTTCCAATGATAGCCAAAAGAACGTATAATTGGGCAAGTGAGCAACAGTGAACTAATAAATAAGTTACAAGTTATTGCTAACCTGGATTAGCATGACCAAAGATCACATCGGCAATGGGGTCACCTCCTTCAGCACCAGGGAAGCCAGCCCAAATGATACTAGAAATTTTAGGGTTATCCCTGGCAAATGTGATATCAATGCCCCCGGCGCTGAACAAGACGAGCACAACAGGACCTGATGCCACTGCGGCAACTTCTTGAATGAGTTGGGTCTGATACCCGGGAAGCAGAAGATCAGTTCTATCCAGGCTCTCGGCCTCAACGGACAAGTCCAAACCAGCAAATATGATTGTGGCATCTGCATGCTTTGCGGCTTTCATGGCTTGATATATTTGGGACTTGTCATTGCAGTGGACGTTAGAGCATCCCTTCTTGAAGTCAATGGTGGCGTAGGCAGAGAATGCTTGTACAGGAGAGACGTAGCGGCATGGAATACCTGCGTAATTTCCAATCATGGCCTCGGTGGCATTTGCATGGGGTCCCACGAGTGCAATATTCTTGAAATTTTGAGGGTTGAGAGGCAAGACGCCATTGTTTTTTAGCAAAACGATTCCTTGTCTGGCAGCATCACGAGCAAGCTCCACATTTTCTTTGCTGCAGACATCGTCCTTATCAAGCGAGTCATAGTTGGCAGGGCTGCCATCAAAGAACCCTAGCCTCATCAACACAACATAGAGATACTTCAGGGCTTTGTCCACCTCTTTCTCTTGGACTCGCCCTTTCTCAACTGCATGTTGGGCATAGTTCGTGTAGTAGACCCCACAGTCCAAGTCCAAACCTGAAAGCAAATAATGGCGTTTTGTTAAATTTTTTGATGCAATTAATTAACAAGAATTGTATATCGAGGACTATTTCATATATCTTCACCAGCTCGAAGAACTTGAGCTACTGCATCCTCAGGGGTGTCATTGAGCCATTTTTGTTGACGATGCATTACGCTAATTGAATCACAGTCAGAGACAATGTAACTGGAGACAAACAATATCTTCTGGTTATTATTTAATATTAAGCATATACATATGCGATTGCGAATAATGTAGAGCAATGACAATGATATATCCATACCCGTGAAGATCCCATTCTCCTCTAATGGTCTCGGCCAAGAGCCTGGGGTCAGCGCAGGCTGGAATGCCATTTACAGTGTTGTATGAACACATGACACTGCTAACATCCCCATCCTTAACACACATCTCAAAGGGACGGACAAATGTTTCCACCATATCTTGCTCAGAAACCTATTTATATATAATTACCCAATACAGTCGAGTTAATAAGACATAAGTGCAAAAAATAGACAAAAAACAGACATAGCTAGGTTAAAAATAAGTAATTCATGCTGGAGGATGACAAATTTATACACATATATAAAAGAGTCATTACCCTAGCATCAAAATGATAACGATCAACTCCTTGCCAGTTGTCCACATCATAGGCAGCGAAGTGCTTGCAGCAAGAGGAAACCTTGAGCGGCCTAGAGTTCAAGTCTTGTGTCTTCTCATAGCCCTCCACATCTTGCAAACCTCTCACGTAGTTAACTGCATAGCGGCCAACAACATATGGGTCCTCACCAGGAGTTTCTGTGATCCTTCCCCATCTTGGATCCCTTGCCACATTGATGTTCGGACTCCAGAATGTCAATCCGGTCAACCCTAGATTGTACATTGCCCTTGCTTCGTTGGATACCGTCTGTCACATGGAGGAGGACAAAGTAAAGAAGAGCCAAATTAACAAATTTAACTACAATTATTAGAAAAAGAAAAAGTTAATATAAGGAATGTCACGCACCATCTTATAGAGAAGGCACACATAATTTAGTGTGAAGGCAGTTAATTTATAAATAGGAAAAAAACTAGCCAAAAAAACTAGTCGCTGCAAGGGAGCGGTCTATCCAGAAAAGTGATGGCATACGCTTTAATGCACATTAGTGTTAGGGTCAATTTAACTTGCTATTAATTTCAAATATCAATGTCACCCATGAGCTTCTTAAGCTAGCTCAGGGAACATAGAAAATGCATCACCAAAGTGGTGGATACTATCTTAAAAGGTTAAAATAGCTAGGTTGGATTTCCTGCGCTACCGTTTACTCAGTATTTCTGGGTAATACTTTAATAAACAAAGTACAAAACAAAAGACACTAACCTGACCCATTTTCAGCCACAAGGATTCATTGAATGTAGCTGCCATCATAATAGGGACCGGGAAGTTGGTGGCGCCGGGGACTGTGGCGTTATCGAAATGGGTGGCGTGGCCGACATTGGAGACACCGTGAAGGGCCTCCGACCACCAATTGTAAGGTGGCAGGCCCAGCCTAGGCAGACCCAATGCTTTGTCCCCCAGCTGCTGGACCTTCTCAGCAATGGTCATTCTGTCAATCAAGTCCTTGGCTCGAACATCATAGGACAGGGACTTATCGCAAAACCCTAAGTCCTTCACGTCCAGCCCAAGCCTTGCCAGTCTCAAGGGATCACAGACATAGGTGAAGTTCTTACCGGGAGGGGGAGGAGTCTGGGCTTGGGTTCGATAATGAGAGCGGTGTACATTTACGACCCTTGAGCTGGCAGACATGGCGAACAATGAGAGACAAAGGAAAATCAGCTTTGTAGAAGCCATTGTTTGCATGCCAAGCAGGAGACAGAGGAGTTTGAGATGCCATGTGATGGAGATTGTATTTATAGGCCATTGGAGATAAGAACTTTTCTGTTGATCAAGTCTCTTTTTAGAATTGAGTCAGCGTAGTTTCAAGTTGTTGGATTGTCAGAAACTAGAGGATAATTAGAAACATGAGCTGGTTGCGCTTCCAAGTAACTAAGTGTAAATTTTCTATTTAAATCCCATGCGAAATTGTTTCCATACTTAATACTGCTGCTGTAATTTTGGCTTCTGATTAATGGATATTTTATCCCATGTTGCAGAAACTTCGGGTTTGTTTGGAGTTGACAAGCTGTGCGGTGAGCCTTATGGGCCAGGCAGCCATATTAACGTATAACTGAAATTTTGGAGAACCATTCAAAGGACGTTTCCAATTTATAGGAAGACAGCTCCTTCCAGATAATAAATCTCAATCATAACATTTTTACTTAATATTTACCTCAATCTCAACCGTTGAATTCTAACACACTACACCTACCATTTGCGTTATAATAATATGCCTTAATATTCCACCTCAATTTCATAGAGAATGAACATTCAAGAGATTGGATTAAACACTACAATAAAAAGAACTATTTACGATATTTTTATTAGTATTAAAAAGTGTCATAAAAAAATTAATATTTGCGACACTTTTTCATAAACGTTGTAAATAGTGATAATATTTCCAACATTTATGATTAAACATAGCAAATAGGGATCCTATAATTTGTGACATTTATATACAACGTTGCAAATAGTTAACACTATTTGTGGCATTTTTTAGAAATGTAGCAAATAATAAAGTAGTTGTGACTGTTTCATTTTTTTTTTGAAGTAAAGTGTTATTATTATTCATGACAATCTATTGAGCGTCACAAATAGACTATTATAATTTTTATTTAATATCAATAGTAACTATTTGTGATATTTTTTTTAAAAACATCGCAAATAGTACAAGTAGTTATGACATTTTTGAAGAAACATCGCAACTATTAACCCAATTTGCGAGGCTTCAAATGATTGTCGCAAATAGATCATGATAGATTTTTTATTAGTTGATTAAAATAAACTATATTAAATAATATATTATTTAATTTAAATAAAATATAATAAGATAACTTATAATTATTTATGACATATAGGTTTGAGTGAGACTGGATCATGTGCATCAGATCTCTATACAACAGTGCTCAAACCGGCTAGGGCTTAGGCTAATGCATGTGAGGTCAGTCTCTTCTCTCTCTCTCTCTCACTTCTCTCTTCTCGCAAATACTCTTGATTTTTATTTAAAATTTTTAATTAAAAAGATATTCTTTAATTATATAAATACACACTATATAATTATGTAAAAAATTAAAATAATTTATTTATTATCGGGTTATGTGAGCTTGGGTTTTTAGAACTGTCGAATCGAGATTAGATGGCACACGTGGGCATGCATCCGGCCTATCCCATGAGTTAAATAAAGGTTTTTGATATCTGATGGTAGAAGGGGGAAGTGCACAAGCCGCAAACAATTGTAAATTGGCATTGTATGAGCTTCATTGAGAGAGAGAGAAAAAAAAACAAGAAAAAGAGATGGAGCGATTTAAAAAAATAGTATTTACATAATATGTATTGATAGAATTAAATAATATATTTTAAACTAAAAATATATATTAAATAGAAAATCATGAATATTTGTGACGCAAAAGTATATGCGTCACAACTACTCACATAGATTTTTCCATCACAAATATGTTGTGTATTTGCGACACATAGACTTTTGCATCACAAATACTCTTGATTTTTTATTTAATATATTTTTTAATTCTATAAGTATATACTATATAATTATGTAAAAATTAAAATAATTTAAGTATTATTGTGTTATGTGAGTTTGGGTTTTTAGAAATGTCGGATCAAGATTCAATGACACATGGGGGCATGCATCCGGCATGTCCAATAAAGGTTTTTTATATATGATGTAGAAGGGGGACATGCACAAGCTGCGAACAATTGTAAATTGGAGTTGCATGAGCTTGGATTATGAGAGAGAGAGAGGACCGAGGAGGAGTGAGAGATATTGTTAAAATAGTATTTATATAATATGTATTGATAAAATTAAGTAATATTTTAAACTAAAAATAATATATTAAATAGAAAATCATGAGTATTTGTGGTGCGAAAGTCTATGTGTCACAACCCATAGACACCGATGGGTTTGGCTAAGCAAATGCAATTTTTCAAGATCAAATACGTGAAGAAGAGAAAAAGTAGATTTCACTCCCTACCAAAGGAGTAGACCCCCACCAAATTTGGTATACCACCCAACACTTTAATGGAGATACATACCAACTCTACCAAGAAGCTAAGGCACCATCCTTCCCTATAAATATTTAACACATTCCTCATTTTAATGGTAGTGAAGTCTTCCCAAGCTCATCTCTTGTGTGCTCTCTCTGTCACGCCCCGGCAATGCCCGACCCGAGCCGAACCCAGTCGAAGGGCCGGTCAAGCGCGCGGGGGCGACGAAGGGAAAATTGAGAAACGATTTAGCGGAAGACTTAACCCTAACCATGAGCGATTAACAAAATTACGGAGTACGCACAATCTTTTGAGCAAGAGTAAATAAAAAGGTAAGAAAGATAGTTGCTTATCACAAAGTAAACAACTAATCTCAAACCCACATGCTTAGTTAACTATAGCCCACACTGGCTCAAAATAAGTCTTAAGCAAACACAACTGTAAAATGTGACATAAATCCAAAACAAAGAACCCTACACAAAGGTTCTAAACATAAAGCATAAAACCAAAGAAAAATAAGTCACACAATGATCTCCACAATCACATCCAAGTCACCTCCGACCTTTCCTCAAAGAGGAGATCCTATACGTCTGCATGTCGTACAATGCAGCCCCAAAAAAAATACAAGAAAGAGGGGTGAGTTTAACAAACTCAGCAATGGTTTTTAATTCACTATCAACATCGATAAATATGATAGCATAACAATATAATCATTCAGATCAAAGATTGGCAAGGAGCATCATTTTCTAATCACACATACACATCCCCTAAAACTGCATCATAGTGTATAATCCACAAAATGTCATTCATATCATAACAACCTGCATAAAAGTATCTCTAATCATACATATTCCATCATGCATCACATCATAACAACCTACATGAATATATATCTAACATACATATTCCCTCATGTATCACATCATAACAACCTGCATGAATGTATCTCTAACATACATATTCCCTCATGCATCACATCATAACAACCTACATGAATGTATCTCTAACATACATATTCCATCATGCAGTCACATTCTCATTCATCATGCATGTATAAGTGTCACACACGCATACTAGTTCAACATGCAAGTCCATACCCATAGAGAATAAACATGCTCTTCAAGACCGAAGCTCTCGAGCAAACACTTATCAAATAGACATGCTCCTCAAGGCCAACGCCTACGAGCAACTCCTGCTCCTCAAGGCCAACGCCTTTGAGCAACGCCTGCCTATCAAGTCTAAACTCCCGGGCAACCCTGCTTGTCAAGACTAAAGGCCCAAGCAACAACACCTAGCAAACCGGTGCACTCGGACAAACCAATTGGATTCTCAGGGTCCAGCAAATCATAAATAATCTCAATCTGCAAGACAAGTACACAACTCTTCCCTACTTAACTCCATTTAACTAGACTCAACCCGAAGAGTGCACTCGTTCCACACAGGAACACAAATCAATACATGTCCTTTCGGACAAATCAACTTACGATTAATCCACGATCGATCAATCCGGCATACAATTTCACCACATTGCATCCAATCGGTCAAATTCGATTAACCTCGATGAAGCCTCAATTGGAAATCCATTTTCATGATGCATGTAGCATGGTACATACGTGGGCAAGACATACATGAACCCTAAACCATGATAAGTTTTTTCATTAGCCCCTAATGTATCATTCATAATCATAATATCAAGCTTCAACATCATCATCAAACCCCACATGTGTGTGTGTACCTAGTAGAAGCATTTCACACAAAGCATGTCAACATGCTTGAAATTAAACTCACTACCCCACTACACATGTGAATTTCCATCTAAACATGAATTCCAGCGGAAATCATAGGAGAAGAATCGTTGAAATCGTATCTCAATTCAAAACTCAACCATAAAGGCTAAACACATATAAGATCATTCATTTCATCCTTAAGTCATGACATTCACCAACATCCACACATAAACTAACCACATTCTATCATGACAAATCAGTCCAATAATAAGTTGTAGTTCTACTGAAAATATGTTTAACCATGGGGAATCAACCATTCATAATTTCAAGATGACAATTCCAACATCATGTCACAAAACATAAGTCATTGCACAAATATCTAATCATATATCCCAACTTCACAACCTCAATAACATGCCTTTTCAGTAGCATAATACAGCTCAAAACACTCCACATTTACATAAAATTGGCAAGTTAAAGTGGAACCATCGAAATAAACATCATGCATTAGAAGACAATTCTGTTGTGTAGCTGTTTGAACGCCGTTCAGGCCGTTCGGTCGGCTAAACGGGAAAAATTCAAATTCATAGTTTGGCCGTTTGAACGCCCAGCAGGCCGTTCGATTGGCTGAACTGAAAAACTGCCGTTCCGACAGTGTTGTCGTTCGAATGCCCAGAAGGGCCGTTCGAACGCCAACAAGGCAGAACTGAACCATCTTCTTCTTTTCACAATTTCAAACCAAAACACCATTGATAACACTTCAAATCCATATCTAACACCCTAATCATCATCAAAAGTCCTTCATGACTTCCAAAATGTTAAACCATATCATAATAATACAAAACTCTAAGAAATCGGGATTAAAGAATTCTATTTTCTAATTATGTCATTAACACACCAAATCAAGTAACTCCATTCGAAATAAGCCAAAAATAAAAAAATTTACTATGGATAAACTAAAATTTTGAAGGTCCATTACCTTAGCACTTGATTAACCTCATATTTGAGGGTCGCCCTTCTTGAAAACCTTAAACACCTTTTAATTCTGGCCTAATTGGGGATTAGGCCTGACATCTTCTCCTTAGCATATTCTCCAAAATGAAAATGGCTCAGGTTTGCCATTTTATAGTAAGGGTTGTGGTATGTATGGGTAAGTTATGGGGTGTAAATAGAAAAAGTAGGCTAAAAATGAGTATTTTATAAATTTAAGCACTAATTAAATCTAAAAAAATTCTGAAAATTGTTGTATAACCTTAGGTAGATGTCTGGGTTCATTTGACCCAAAAACCAAAATTTTGACGGTGGGGCCCCAGGGGTCCTGCCAAAACCCTAATTTTTAAAAAAATAGCAAAAATTCCAAAAAATCCCAAAAATTCACATTTGATTTAAAACCACTAATCTTAAAGTTGATTTTGGTTAAAACAATCACAAACACTATTTATTCACAAAATCGCCGAATAAATCAAAAAACGCGTTAATTTCACGATAACCAATAATTAAAGGAAACCAAAAACAGGTTTAGAGATAAGGGTCCTTACACTCTCCCTCTCCCCTCCCTTGTAATAGCTCTATTATAATATTTTGCTCTTTAGTTTATAAAAAAAGTGTTTCCCTTGTGCAATTTATACTTCTTCTCCACTCATTCCCTTTATCTGAGATAATTGTGATTAGTATGCTTTGTCATTGTGGAATAATTCTGATCTTTGATATCATAACACTAAATTACTCTCCTCCCAGGAATTAGATTTTAAGATAATCGTGATTGACTTTGATAAGAGGCATGTTGTTAGATGTGTGGTACAGAAAATATGATTATATGAAAAATATGTCAAGAGAGCCATCAATTTCAAAAATTTCAGCATAGTCATCTGAGTCTTGATCAAAACTATTTTTAATACTAGAATATACTAGTTGAATAATAGTGTCTAAATTATACTCATCATCAATCGAGAGTTCATGGAATTCTCATTGAATGATCGTCATTTCCTGCTAAATGAATTGGGCTTTGTGAGGCTAATTCTTGGTTGGACACTAGCAAGCAAATTGTCATATTTTTCTGCAATGAAAACATTTACTTGATTTCTTGTGTTGTGGTCCCTTCTTGCAAAAAAAACTCCATTTTTGCTTGGGCTTAAAAAACCTCTTCTTGAGAGAGAATCGGGCCTTTTGAAAATGAGACTTCTTTTTGGTAAGGGATGTGCATCCATTGTCACCTTTGCATATGATCTGTAAGTTTGGTTGGAGGCAAGCTTTTCCATGTTTCTATTTTGTTTTTTGGAGACACTCGATAAACTTGGTTAGTTAAATAGCCTATCAACAATAGTGAGACTTAGCTAGTACATTTTTAAGAGGATGAGATTACCCATGTTGTCTCATTTGAGTTCAATAATTTGTCTTGTTTCATTGCCCAATGGTTTAGGTAAGGACTGGAGAAATGCTTGCTTGAGGTTGACATCACCGATTCGGACATATGCATATAGTGTTTTTCGAGGTCTTTCTTAGGGAAAAAGTAGACTTTTGTTTAAATTTTTTTTGCCTTTGTAGTTTTGCGTCTGAGTGTTGGATGTCTGAGGTATTCATTATAGAGGTATAGACTAAATGCATCATTGGACTTGAAATCTAAAGTTGTCTATATTCACAAAGTGTTATCGACCATTTATGGGGGTGTTTGCTAAATTTAGAGGAGATTTTTGTAATCACACCTCAAAGATTGGCATTTGGAATCTCCATTTCAGCAGTTCCCTAGATAAACATTTCCATAAAGTGGTCATGCCACTTGGTGGGGAGAATATCATCACTAGTAGATAGCCTTTTGTTATTGGTGCTTTGTGGAAAAGGACAAGCAAAGCTTGAATCAAAACTTGACTCATGCTTTATTTCTATAAATTGTTCTGAATTTGAGGATTGTTCAACAATAGGGTCACAATGCATAAAGAGCTCGGGGAAATGGTGTCAAGCTTGAGGGTGGTGAAGGCATCTAAAGATGCAAATCAGTTATCTTCAAAGGTGTCATTCAAATAGGATGCTCGAAGGAAGGAAACAATAGGGTTGGTATCTTCGACAGGAAAATGAGGAGGAGGTTGTATGGAGGGGATTATTTTCCCAATGTTGAAGCATCTTCCAGACCACCTCATTATTTTCCTATCGAAGAGACCCTATTGCCCTTCCTTCGAGCATCCTGCTTGAATAACACCCCTAAAGATTACTACCTTGCATCTCTAGATGCCTTAACCACCCTTGAGTTTGACACCATTTTGCTCGAGCTCTTAATGCATGGTGACCCCATTGTTGAACAACCTTCAGGTTCAAAACAATTCACAAAAATGAAGCATGAGATAAGTTTTGATTCAAGCTTTACTCGTCCTTTGCCACAGAGCATCGACAATAAAAAGCTATTTACCATTGATGATATTCTCCCTACCAAGTGGCATGGCCTCTTTATGGAAATATTTGATGGGGGAACTGCTAAAATGGTTGTTCCACATACCAATATTAGATATATGTTTACAAAAATCTCCTCTAAATTCAGTGGATGCCTCCATGAATGGTAGATAACACTCGGTGAATATAGACAACTTCATATTCGCTAGTCCAATGTTGTTTTAGAATTTATTTTATACCTCTATGATGAATTTGTGAAAACAAAAGTCTACTTTTTCCATAAGAAGAACCTCGAAAAACACTGCATGCATATGTCACCCAGTTCCATGCTATCAACGGAATTGGTGATGTCAACCTCAAGCAAGTGTTTCTCTAGTTTTTACCTAAACCATTGGGCGATGAAACAAGATGAATTATTGAACTCAAATGAGACAACATGGGTAATCTCACCTTTGGAAAGATGTACCAGCTAAGTCTCACTGTTGTTGATAGGCTATGCAACCAATCCAAGTTTATCAAGTGTCTCCAAAAAGTAAAATAGAAACGTGGAAAAGCTTGCCTCCGACCAAACTTACAGATCAAATGAAAGGGTAACAATGCACATCCCTTACCAAAAAGAAGTCTCATTTTGAAAAGGCCCAATTCTCTCACAAGAAGAGATTTTTAAACCCCAAGCAAAAATGAAGATTTTTCTGCAAGAAGGGACCAAAGCACAAGAAATTGAGTAAATGTTTTCTTTGCAGAAAATTATGACATTTTGCTCGCTAGTGTCCAACCAAGAACAATCCTCATAAAGCCCAATTCATTTCACAGGAAATGATGATCATTCAATGAGAATTCCATGATCTTGAATCGGAACTCTCGATTGATGACGAGTATAATTTAGACACCATTATTCAACTAGTATATTCTAGTATTAAAAATAGTTTTGATGAAGACTCAGATGACTATGCCAAAATTTTTGGAATTGATGGCTTCCCTAACATATTTTCCATACAATCCTCTCATTTGCTCCCAGTTACCCTTCATCTAGGTTCTACTTCCATATCATTGATTGATTTTCTTGATACATGAGCATCTCGCTCATTCTCAAGCCCTCTATAATTAAACCTAGCTATTGGTAGTCCAGCAACCAATAAAAAATTGCTAATGAAAATTCTTTCCATATTGACAAAATAAATAAGCCCTTGACCATTTTTTATTCCCCGCTTTGCAAGTTGCCTAGTGATAAGTATGAAAAATATATCTATTTTATATGTCTTTTTACCTTATTTGCTAGTATATATTAGGTTAATTTAGAGTTAGTTATGGTTTATTTAGATTAAGATAGATATTAGTATTTTAGTTTAATTATTAATAATTTTGTAGTTATTAGTTGTTTAGACATGTATTTAAATCAAGATGGAATTTTAGTTACTTTCTACATGTCTAAAATATGGTATTTTATGTTTTGTAGGAAAAGTGCGCTTATTGAAGTACTTGGACGATGTTTGAAATGATTAAAAATAGTCTTCACATGCTTTAAAGTGATTTGGACAACTTTTCGGAGTTATAAACAAGTTAGAAATTAATATGGACACGAAGGAAAGCTTAATGAACAGAGTCCAGAAAAATAGAAACACTGTAGCCGATCGATCGGGCATGCAGGGAGATCGATCGGGATAACGTGAATTCAGATGAAAATACAGTGTATCCGATCGATCGGGCATGCAGGGCGATCGATCGGCATAACGTGCAGTTTCCTTGTTTGACCCAAATTCTAATCCTTTTCATATTGGACTTCTTCCTACGGAACTTATGCCTATAAAAAGACATATTTAACTTAGAATTGGAGGATTCCAGTAGATTTTAAGAAGAGAAAAAGGAAGAAGAAGATGGAAGAGAACTCAAAGCTTTCAATGAAGATTCAAGTGCTTTCTTCTACCATGGAAGGCTAGACTTTTCTTTTACTTAGGAGTTGATGAAGCTATAGATAAGTTTCAGTTTCTTTTCTTTTTAATTTAGATCTCAATTGTGAATGATGACAATTGTATGATATGGATTTTCTTTTTAATGGAAGAGCTTTTAATGTTTATTCAATTCTATGTTGATTTATTGTCTTGTAGATGATAGATTGATGTGGTTTTGATATTTGCATCGATTTTAATTTCTGTGATTTAGATGAGATGGTCATACAATAGTTTTAATGTTCAGATAATTAATGACTTGGATGAGTTATACTAAGATTAGACAGGTCATGCCTATAGCTAGTTTAGTGTAGATGATCCGTGCTATTGTCGAAGATAGTTCATGCCATGGAAGTTAATTAATGATTCTTTTTGAAGTAATTCTAGCTTGTAGCTGAGAATACTTGTTCATATTCACACTAGATTTAAATTAAAAGTTAAGGAATTGTTATGGTTCTATAGTGGATTCAATTTCCTAAGTAATTTCCATCAAATTAATCTCTTATTTTAAATTAGTTGATTTATTTCCTTTACCTAATTAAAGTTTAAGTTTGATTTAGTTTTTAATCAGCAAATTTCTCTTTAGATTTAGTAATAATCCATCCGTCCCTGAGGTTCGACAACCCTTAAATACTTATCCTAGTACAATTACCTTGTACACTTGCAAAGGGTTTAATTATAAACGATCAAGTTTTTTTTTATGATCCCCCATTGGAAATGACATTATTATTTGTTTTAACGTCTTCCACAAATTTCCTCACCTCAAGTGGAAGCCCCATAGATTACCCTATTGAGACGAATTTTGCCCATGGTTTACCAATAATAATCTCCATGTCTTGCAAGATTATTGTTTATCATCGCATGAAGAGTTCAAAGCACACTATGGTTCATTGCTATGGATAAGACCCGAGTTCTTTGACAATCTTCCTTTCAAGTCCATTGCTCTCACATCAACCCCCACATTAGTAAGCCACTCCAGGATGAATTCCGACCAACTGTTACAAGCACAAGAAGAGCTCTCATAGTTGCTACAACAAGACCTTATTGAGGAAACATCCTTACAATGAGTATGTCAAGCTTTTTATGTCAACAAAAGAGCAGAACGAGCATGCTGATTCGTCAAACTTGTCATAAACTACTAGCCTCTCAACAAATACTTAGCTGATGAAAAGTTTTCGTTACTTCAATAAATGAGCTTCTTTGAACAAATTGCCAATACAAAGATTTTTTCTAAGTTTGATTTTAAAGCAGAATTTTGGCAAATTAAAATTCATCTTGATGATCAAGAAAAAAATGGCTTTCATTATTCCTAATGTTCGTGACCAGTGGACGGTCATTCCCTTCAAACTCAAGACAATACCTTCCATCTTCGAAAAAACTATGGTGGAGTTGGTATGTGTCTCCATCAATGTTGGATAGTGCACCAAATAGGCCAACCTCATGAAAACTTCTATGAGGGTTATTTTTGTAAGGTCATGTTTGTAAAACCATTATCAAAGGCATGCATGAGACCAAAGAAAATAGGTAGCAAATCATGGGGTAGACTTTATGCGAATTTTTTAACAATTTTGATATGTGAGATTCACTTATTAAGGTTGGTTAAAATTTTAACCCTAAATCAATGACTCAAAATTGATGATGTTAAATGAATGAGTATTATATATTAGAATGATACCACATTTGGTTGACCCATATAATCAAAGTGAATCTTTAAATCACAAATAGTCCCACTTCCTTTTGTGACCTTTAAAAATATAAATTCGAAAATATAATCTTAATCATAAATTTGAATGCGAGATTGAACGGTGTGATAAAGGGGGCCCACACATCTAAATGAACCTAAATTCTGCCAAATCTTATTTTTTATAGTGCTCTTTCAATTTGTCTTGATCTTGTCCTTTACAAATATTGACAGAACCCACATGGAAAATTAAACTCACAGCATCTCAAAATGGCTTTAATAGTTGTGCTTGATCAAATAAGACTGCTTCTTTTTATGTATTTTATTCTAGCTCCATATAGATGAGGATGGAAAGAAAAGCCCTTGAATTGGTTGCTTATATATATTCACCTTATCTGGAGGTGTGACCTTATAATTTTATCATAAATGAGGTAAAATCTTGTGAGCACCCATTTGGAGAGGTCCTCTTTCCATCCCTAGTGAATCTGTGTTTGGCTAAGATGGGGTCTTTCATCTTTGAAATTTTCCCATTTATAGCTGCCTTCATCTTGATCGGCATAATTTGTTTTTTAGACATAGATGAGCTTGAGGCAAGCTGTGGCTCAACCTTTTTACAGTTGGGCTCCTTATCAAAATTTTCTGTAATTTAGTCAAATTCAATACGCAAAATGTAAACCATAATTCATTTGTTTATCCTCCTTTATTGTGTGAATAATCATTTGTTTATCCTTTTGGTGAACCTTTTTCTGTGAAGGCAACCGTTGGATCCGTGGAAATTGTTGTTCCACAGCAATGCTTTTCTTGGTGAAAGGCAAATTCTAAATTCAGAAGAAAACTAGGGTAGGGGTGAGATTTTATTCTTAGTTAAGTTGATTTTAACTAAATTATTCTATAGTTAAATAATTTTCATCAAGGTTCAAAAACAGATGAAACACCCTGAAGAGGCTTTCCTGAGAATTCTCTCATTTCCCCATTACCTTTGTTCTCACAGTGGATTCCAACTTCTGGATCCTTGGTCCCTCATTAGACAGAGTGTTCGTCTGAAATCCATTCTGAAATTGAGGATCTGATAAATCAACCATAATCAGAACCCCTTTCTAATTAATCGAAGAAAGCCCTGGAACATCTAGGTTCTCAGAACATGGTTGGATGCAGAAGCAGTATTTAGCAGTTAGCAGGGAACAAGTTCAAGCACACCTGATCAGCAATTCAGTAAACAGACTGATCTCTATATGCCCTCAACAGTCCATCAGACGCATCTGCTTGACCAAAGGCCAAAATATGCAATTCGCCCAGAAATAAAATTGTCCCCTGTAAATGTATGATTTGCACAGATTACAGAATCTGAGAACACAAAACCCCCGGACTAATGTTAAACATAAAGAGAGACCCAATTTTGCAAATCACCAAATAAACTTGGTTCTTGCCTCAGACATGTTTTTATTATCCAAGAACATGCCTTGGTCCGGAGAATCAACAAAGAAAACGCATACATAACTCACGTCTTCAAATTCAGATTATTTTCCAGAATTCTTCCATAGCAGCATGATACATCAAGAGGAAAAGAATAAGACAAAAACTAAAGAACAGTCTAATCTAAATATCTTGCCTCAAACAGAACATGGCGAAAGAGGTCAGAGAGGGATGAGGCCCTCCTTCACAAGTAGACCGAACACAAGAACAAGGAGGCCAATGCCAATGCACTGGGTGGAGGTGAAATACGTCTGAGAGTACGCAGACAGTGTTATCACAGCGCCAACAACTCCAATCACGAAGCCCTGAAGATTTCTGCGGTCCATCTGAGCCTTTCTCCTCCTCAACTCCACTCCAGGCCCTTCCTCTTGTCTCTCTGTGTTCTGCTGCTGGGTCTGACTTTCCAAGGAAGGGGACGGGGGAATAGGAAACTTGGGAAGGGGAGACTTGTTATCTTCACCATGCCTGCGCTTTGATTATCACCAATGGCCACTTCCTAGTCCTAAGTCAACGTCTGGCAGAAGCCAATGGATCTCGACTAGAGACACGTCTCCACTGTTGCATTTCTATAATTTTAACCGGAAATTAATTTTTTTTAGGGAAGAAGGCGGCTTTTATGGTTTAGGGAGAAATTTTCTTTAAAATTACACGAAAGGCATATAGTAAAATTTGTTAAACATTTTAAGTTTCATACGTATTAAGGTTTGATTCATTAGATAGTACTACTACGAATGCATACATATTTTATGTGTAAATATATATAACATAAGATAGAATAATGTAAAATAAATTTAAAATAAAATATATATTAAACAAAGATTTGCCTCGCATGTTATAGTTATAATCCATGTTTTCAAGATTATAAATTATATACACAAGTTTTTTATTAACCCAAATACATATTAGTAGACAACTGCAAGTTGATATTTCATAGGTTAAATAGTATGTCATGGTGAAAATCATAATGTCAAAAGATAGTGTCATAGGGCATATTATTTATATCCACAATTAATTAGGCAATAGTTCTTAGATAGAGCTCTTTTGAAATTTTCTAAGAGCATAAAAAATGTATAGATATATTCGTAAAAGAAAACAAAAAAATACTAACAAAAATTGTGTTTTATATATGAGGCTCATAAAAGAGTTTGATAAGGTATAGTCACGTAGGACCTTATTTAATAAAACTCGTCGAAATTTTGTTAACAATACAAAAAATGAACAAATTCGAATTCGAAAATGCAGATATAACATTATAAAGTTAAAATCTAACATAACTTTAAAAAGAGTATATGCCATATCAACCACTATTATTAGATTGACATGTGGTAGATATTTAAAAGAATTTAAATAAATAATTTTACTAAATTACCCTTAAATTACATACTAATTTAAACTTGTATTAAAAGATATAAAGAAATACTCTCTCCGCCCTTAATTTGGCGAAAAAGTTTGTTTCATATTAATAACTTTATTTTGTTGAATTTAAGTAATTAGATACTTAAAAAAGACTATTTTTTATTCTTTTAGATGTGAGTTTCACCATTCAATAAAAATTATTATTTTTTAAATATAATTATTAATATAGAATAAATAGAGTAAAATATAAGTAATATACAAATTAAAGATAAAATAGTCCAAAAAAACGAAAGTTTTATAGTCAATATATTTACATTACATAGTAATTTGATTTGAGTACTCTAGGAGTACCATGTGTGAGTTGCTCCCACTTTACATGAGCCATGCGGCAGTGCACATTAAAGCAAGTGGAGTTATGATCACATGAGCTAATGTGTGCACTCAATCTTAAGAACTGACAGTTTGTGTAATATAAATCCCATGTGATACGTAGGACATTCTACTACCTTCCCACGGACGAGTATTCATGTCATTGTGAATGCCTTTATTTCTCTACTTCATAATCTTTTCTATTGTCTGGATGCTCCTAAGTTCTAACAACTTGCTACAATAAAAAGGACTATTAACCACATTTGTATTCGTTACGTAATAAAAAGTATTGCTGAAAATTACTTTTTGTAACGTTTAAAAATGTGTCACAAAAAAATAACTATTTTATATGCTTTTTTGAAAGTATATCATTTGTGATGCTTCTGAAAAAACATCGCAAATAAAATTAAATTAAAAAATAATTATTACTATTCATAATTTTTTTCTAAGCATCACAAATAGTATAACTATTTATGTCATAAATAAAATAATTTTTTTTAATTTAGTACTATTTGTGACACTTTTCTCTAAGCATCACAAATAGTACTAGATTTCACAAAAGCGTCGTAAATAAAATAAGTTTAAAAAAAAATTAATACTATTTGCGACGGTTTTAAAAAAGTGTAAGCAAATACATTATATTTTATTATATATTTATTTATTTTAATATATAATAAATACATATAAACAAATAAAATTAAATTATTTTACTTTCTCCGCTCCCTTCCTTAAAGCTGCAGCTCACGTTGACATGCGCACGCATGAGTAGGGGTGCTAATGAGCCGAGCCAACTCGTTGAGCAAAGGTACCTCAACTCGAATATGGCTCAACTCGAAGTAGCTCAACTCGAACTCAAATATTTATAATATACATAAATACATATTGACACCTATGTATATGTATGTACAATTACTAATCCCAATTTATATTTATAACATATGCATATATATATATATATATATATATATATATATATATATATATATATATATATATATATATATATATATATATATATATATATATATATATATATAATTTATATATTATTAATGAATGTATATTGTCTATGTATTGAGTTTTGGCTTATATCATACGTGATATATATTTTTAAAAAGTAAAAATTTAAAGGCACATTATACATAGTCCACATGTGATATGTATTGAAATTTAAAGATATCATAGAAATAGGATTTAATATAGTATATACATATATAGTACAAGCGTATAAAAAATTGGAATATATTGTACTACATATCAAACATTATGAGAGTCATTAGACAATATGTTATAGTAATATTATTTACCATCTCTAAATGTCACGCAAATTATGATATATCTTTTCAAAATTTGTTTGTATGTATCTTTTCAAAATTTCAAATTGTGAAATAGGATTTACATATGTACTGTTGGAATCCTTAAAAATTAGAATTTTACAATAATGTTTTAAATATTTTTTTGCATTGACTCAGAGTCTCTTTTTTCTTCATAAGATTAGGAGAAATTATATTCATTTCGATGGGTCCTAGACAACAAGACATCAAGTTTCATATTCCCACTATACTAAAACTTGACTCGACTCAGCTCCTTAACATATATGCACATTATACATGATATATATTCTTTGGAAGAAAATATTTATTAAAATTTATATTTATGTATAATAGAAATAAATGATATATATTCATATATGATATATCGTATACATAAATGTAGTTAACGACAAAGGCACAAAGTTTTTCTTTTTGTGCTTATAAGATGACACTTAAAGTAAAAAGTGAATACAAAACTTTAGAAAATCTAGGTAATCAAATAATAAATATATTTCATACAACCAAAAGAATATTGAGGTATGTGGAAGAGGCTCTAGTGCTACATATGCATATAGTATATATGTGATATTAATAATAATATTTTCATACAAAATTACTAAAAAATACATATAATACAAATATATGAACACTTTAATAGTATGGAGGAAGTACATATGTGCTAATAATAGTGGCCTTTATAGAAGACTACTAAAAGATGCATATATAGTTAAACACACAAACACAAGACATAGCATAATAACAAATAGTGTATTAGAAAAGAAAGCTAATAAATAAGTAAATAATATTATTTATACTTTAGTTGTCTATTTACAAATTTATGAGTTTTTAGTAAATGATGATAATTTTGTACAAGATTGCATCTACAAATACTTAATTTGTCCTACATTAATAGTTTTGTTTAATTTTTAATAAATAAATTAAATTAATTCATTTAAAAATAAAATGGAGCTATTAATTTAAGACAGAGGGAGTATTTGATAATATTATTTTTTACCAAGAAATAATATATATTAGTATAATGAGGTAGAAATATTAATTAAGTTTTTGTACACCTTTTGTCATGCCCCGGCGATGCCCGACCCGAGCCTAACCCGGTCTAAGGGCCGGTCAAGCATGCGGGGGCGACGAAGGAAAATTGAGAAACGATTTAGCGGAAGACTTAACCCTAACCACGGGCCATTAACAGAATTACGGAGTACGCACAATCCTTTGAGCAAGAGTAAATAAGAAGGAAAGAAAGAGTGTTGCTTATCACAAAGTAAACAACTAATCTCAAACCCACATGCTTAGTTAACTAAAGCCCACACTGGCTCAAAATAAGTCTTAAACAACACAACTGTAAAATGTGACATAACTCTAAACAATGAACCCTACTCAAAGGTTCTAAACATAAAGCATAAAACCAAAGGAAAATAAGTCTCACAACGATCTCCATGATTACATCCAAGTCATCTCCGACCTTTCCTCAAAGAGGAGATCCTGTCCGTCTGCGTGTTGCACCACGCAGCCCCAAATCAAAACACAAGAAAGAGGGGTGAGTTTAACAAACTCAGCAATGGTTTTTAATATTACTATCAACATCAAAAATATGACAATAAAATAATATAATCATTCAGATCAAAGATTGGCAAGGTGCATCATTTTCTGATCACGCATACACCTCACCTAAAACTGCATCATAGTGCATAATCCACATAATGTCATTCTCATCATAACATCCTGCATGAAACGTATCTTTACATACATATTCTATCATGTATCATATCGAAATCAACCTACATGAATGTATCTCTAACATACATATTCCATCATGCAACATATCATAACAACCTGCATGAATGTATCTCTAATATATATATTCTATCATGCATCACATCATAATCAACCTGCATGAATGTATCTCTAACATACATATTCCATCATGCATCATATCATAACATCCTGCATGAATGTATCTCTAACATACATATTCCATCATGCATCATATCATAACATCCTCCATCAAGGAGTAATCACAAATTTGGTGTCACATAGACGGAACATAGACAAGGCCACGAAGGCGTGCCATGATCTAAAATTCTACACAAGAATTAAAAAAAGATCGGGGTTGTCAATCCCTAAAGACTGCTCGCCCTGGACGATCCTGGCCAAGGATGTCCGATTCTCACACAGAGAATCTAGAGTAGGGGTGTTCGCCCAGGGACATCTCCTGCGGTGGAGAGAGCCCAAATTCCCACACAGGGAACCATAGAACACGTGGTAGCGGGTGCACACGACATACCACATTGGATTCTCAGGGTCCAGATGACACTCATAATAATAATCTCACAATCAGCAAGACAAGTACACAACTCGTCCCCACATAATTCCATTTAACTAGATTCAATCCGGGAAGTGCACTCATTCCACACAGGAACTCAAATCAAAACATGTCCTTTCAGACCAATCAACTTACGATTAATCCACGACCGATCAATTCGGCATACAATTTCACCACATTGCATCCAATTAGTCAAATTCGATTAACCTCGATGAAGCCTAAATTGAAAATCCATTTTCATGATGCATGCAGTATGGTACATATGTGGGCAAGGCATATATGAATCCTAATCCATGATAAGTGTTCTCATCAGCCCCTGATGCATCGTTCATAATCACAATATCAAGCTTCAACATCATCATTTAACCCCCACATGTGTGTGTAACTAGTAGAAGTACTTCACTCAATGCATTTCAACATGCTTGAAATTAACTTACTACTACACTACACATGTGAATTAACATCAAATCATGAATTTCAGTAGAAATCATAGGAGAAGAATAGTTGAAATTATAACTCACTTGAAAACTCAACCACAAAGGCTAAACACATATAAGATCATTCATTTCATCCTTGAGTCATGGCATTCACCAACATCCACACATTAACTAACCACATTCTATCATGACAAATCAGTCAAATAATAGGTTGTAGTTCTACTAAAAATATGTTTAACTAAAGGGAATCAACCATTTATAATTTCAAGATGACAATTCCAACATCATGCCACAAACCATAAGTCATTCCACAAACCTCTAAGCATATATCTCAACTCCATAACCTCAATAGCATGCCTTTCCAGTAGCATAGTATAGCTTAAAACACTCCACATTCAAATGAAATTGGCAAGCTAAAGTGGAATCACCGAAATAAACATCATGCACTAGAACGCAATCCTGCTGTGTAGCCATTCGAATGCCCTTCAGGCTGTTCGATCGGATAAACGAGAAAAAATCAAATTCATAGTTTGGTCGTTCGAACGCCCAACAGGCCATTCGATCAGTTGAACTAAAAATCTGTCGATCTGACAGTGTTGCCGTTCGAACGCCCAAAAGGGCCGTTCGAACGCCAACAAGGCAGAACAGACCATTTTCTTCCTTTCACAATTTCAAATCGAAACATCATTGATAACACTTCAAATCAACATCTAACACCCTAATTATCATCAAAAGTCCTTCATGACTTCCAGAATGTTAAACCATATCATAATAATACAAAACCCTAAGAAATCGGGATTAAAGAATTCCATTTTCTAATCATGCTATTAACACACCAAATCAAGTAACTCCATTCGAAATAAGCCAAAAATCAAGAGTTTTACCATGGATAAACTGAAATTTCGAAGGTCCATTACCTTATCACTTGATTAACCTCGGATTTGAGGGTCACCCTTCTTGAAAACCTTACAAAAACATAGAGTTTGAATTAAACTCCATTAAAAATCGATTTACCAAAGAAATCCCTAATTAAAACTTAGATCTAGGGCTTGTTGAACATAAAAATCGAATTTTGAAAGCTAGGGTTTGTAGTAAAATCCAAATCAGTAGTTTTTGATGTCTAAAAACGAATTAAAACAAAGGGGAAATGGTAGATTTAAAAGAGATTAAGAAGAAAGCTAGGGTTTAATGCTTAATTAGAGTAGGCTTACCTTAAATACCTTCTAATTCGGGCCTAATTGGGGATTAGGCCTGACCTCTCCTCCTCAGCTTATTCCCAAAATGGAAATGACTCAGGTTTGCCCTTTTATAGTAAGGGTTGGGGTATGTATGGGTAAGTTATGATGTGTAAATAGAAAAAGTAGGTTAAAAATGAGTATTTTACAAATTTGAGCATTAATTAAGTCTAAGAAAATTCTGAAAATTTTTGTATAACCTTAGGTAGATGTCTTGGTTCATTTGACCCAAAACCAAAATTTCAACAGTGGGGCCCACAGGGCTCCCGCCAAAATCCTAATTTTTAGAAAAATAGTGAAAACTCAGAAAAATGTCAAAAATTCACATTTGATTCAAAATCATTTAAAATCACTAATCTTAAAGTTGATTTTGGTTAAAACCATTATAAACACTATTTATTCACGAAATCACCGAATAAATCAGAAAACGCGTTCATCTCACGATAACCAATAATTAAGGGAAACCAAAAACCGGTTTAGAGATGAGGGTCCTTACACCTTTTCATGCATTAAAATATATAAATCAATATAAAAAAGTACAAATATTATTTAAAATAACATGGGCTAAGCGTACAACTTTAATGAGGGAGTGATAAAATTATATTAATTAGAAAATGTATTTAAATGATGAGAACCTTATATTTATTTAATAGAATGTATGACACAAAAGGTTTTTAGTTGGATTTGCAGCAGCAACATCACAAATTTATCTGGAATATTTGTGAATTTTTACTCGCTTGTTTAGTTGGATTTGCTGTAAATCCAAATTCGAGCTAAGTTACGTGGTCACGGTATACTGAGGTCGAGCTCAAGCACCGATCAAGTTTCTAGTTTCCTTCTTGAGCTGAGCTCGAGTTGGATGTTTGGTAACTCGATCAAATTTGAGCTGAGCTTGAACTAATACCCAAAACTATGAGTTTGAGCTGAGCTAACCTAAAACTCAACTCGGCTGAGCTTATTAGCACCCCTACACGTGAGAGACAAAGAAAAGTGAGAAAGAGAGGGGGGAGAGAGAGTGAGAGTTTATATTTTAAAATAAAAATTGAAGTATTCACAAATACTTCAATTTTTTATTTTAAAATAATATATATAACATTAATAAAGAAATATTAAAAAAATAAAAGAAGAGAGATAGAGAAGAGAGAGTTCGATTAATTTAAAACATAAAAATTTTAAAATATTTGCGAATCATACACATATGTGTTACAAATACTTCATATTTTTTTATTTTAAAATAATATATATAACATTACATGAAAAATATGAAAAAATGAGAAGGGGGAGAGAGAGAAGAGAGAGAGGAGAGAGGGCTAAATTAATTTAAAGAAATAAAAATTTTAAAGTATTTGCGAATCATACACATATGTGTTGCAAATACATACTATGTGCATCACATATTTTTTTTATTTTTTATTTCAATATAATATATATAATATTATATAAATAAATATAAAAAATGCGAGAGAGGGGGGAGTGAGAGAAGAAAGAGAGAGGGTTAAATTAATTTTTAAAATTAAAGTATTTGTGATGCATGTATGTATGCATCACAAATATTCTCACTATTTGCGATGCATATGACTATACGTTGCAAATACATATATGCGTTACAAATATTTTATATTTTTATTTTAAAATAATATATATAATATTATATAAATAAATATGAGAAAATCAGAGAGAGTGTGAGTGAGAGATGAGAGAGAGAAGAGAGATAATAGAGAGAGACGGGAGAGGGATAAGAGAATTTTAAATTAAAAAATTAATAATAGCGAAGCTTCCCCATGGGTATCACTATTAATAGTAATTTAAAAAAACTAGAACTTTTTGCAACACTCCTTGTGGAGCGTCATAAATAGTTCAATTTTTAAAAAAATTACTATTAATGACAACACATATAAAAGTGTTGCTATTATTAACTTTTTTAATTTAAGATTCTCTTATCTCTCTTTCTCTCTGTCTTCTATTTGCGACGCTTTCCATGCGCGGGGTCAAAATTTTGCCCGTAGCTTTAACCTCCCCCACTTTACTCCCGCCCCAGCCTCCTCTCCCTATCATTACCAGCTTGACACCCATAGCCAATGCCGTCGTTTGCCCCTGCACCCTTCTCCTCCCCCCTTTCCATTCTCCCTTCTGCTCCCTTTCCTAATGTTCCCTTTGGCTAGAGGAGAGGCTCCGGCTAGTCATGCCAAAGCCCGGCCAGCTCTGCCCCCCTACCCAGCTCTCCCCCATCCCCCTTTCCCCTACTCTCCACAGATCCCCTCCACCCCCCCAATGCCGATGGAGGAGGAGAAGAGAGACTCCTAATCTGGCCCCACTGCCGGATTTTGGTGCTGCCCACATCTCTCCTCTCTCACAATTACTCTCTCTCTCCCCTCTTCTCTTCTATTTGCGATACTTCTTTTGAAGAGTCACAATTTGTGTTTTATTTGCAACGCACAGGCAAAATTCATCCAGGGCTTTAACCCCCCTCAATGTACTCCCGCCTTTGGCCCCTCTTCCCACCGATGTTGTCATCTGCCCTTGCCCCCTCTTCTCCTCCCCCTTTTTGCCTTCTAGCCTTTGCTCCCTTTCTAATGTTCCCACTGCTCGGATGAGGGACTCCAGCTAGTCCTGCGGAAGTGCAATCGCCTCCCCTCCCCCTTGGCACTCGCTCCCCCCATTCCCCTCCCCTAGCGCAGGATCCAGCTCCTCCGCCAGATTGCGGCACCGCCCCTCTACTCCCTAACCCACTCCCATCTCGGCAGCTTCCTTAAGACGGAGGAGGGGCTCCGGTGCCTTTGGTCAGAGCCCCTTTGCCCCCTTCCCTTCTCTTACTAGAGGAGGGGCGACGGAGTTTGACACCCCTCCCGTCATCCGGCCTCAGGCTGATTTTTTAAAATTTTTAGGTTATTAGTGAAGCTTTTAAAAGCATTTCTAATGACAATTTTTATATATATTTTTAATTTTTTCCTTTTTAGTGACATTTTTGAAAGCATCACTAATTATTATTTTTTATATTATTTTACTTAGAGTTTTTTCCATATTGCCTGGCCAAAGAATGAAAATTTTCAAATTCCCTGGATTTAAAACAAAAATGACATAAAACATAGAATAACACAATATAAGGTAAATTTGAGACTAAAATACCTCTGACCGGAGGTAGGGTTTTATATTGTTTAAAACCCTCATAAAGTCGCATTCATTGGCATACGACTTCAGACGCCGACGATTCCTCTTATTGAAAACCCCATTCCAATTCAAAACTCTATTCTAATTACAAAGTACTCTGGTTGAGCACCATTTACGCGGCGTGGGAGAAGATTTTGCGACCTATCCGATCAGACATGGAGGATTAGGGTTGCGAAAAATAAGTTTTGGAACGAGTTTGCGAAGTTGAGTTTTGAAACTGTACACCCCAAAGGTGGTTCTTCTTTGAAGCGCGGGTTCGGGTTTGTGGCGATCTGAGTAAAAGAGGAAACTTTGTATAAAAGTAGCGGTCAAACGAGTGGTTAATCCGGCTCGGAGAACAGCAGTGACAGTTTCGTGGTAAGGCATTTCAGATATTTGTATGCAAGATTTTTTATTTAGTGTGTATGACAACACATGACATAGGCAGTCGAAGCAGACTATCGTTGGGTCAGAAAGATGATGAATCATATATCGTGTGTTCAATAAGATGTTGGAAACATGATGTTCAACCATTATGATATCGTGTATGCGACTTCCTCATAGCATATGTTCGTGCACACGATAAATATACTTATTGTATAAATACAAGTTTAATAATGTGAATCGACGTGGCTATTGATTATGTTCACGACCTATTGTTGATTGACATATATTTATCCAATTTTGCTTATGCAAAGTTAGAGTATTACATCAAATGGCCGAGTTAGTGCAAGTTACAGAAGAGAAGAAGAAGAGAATCTATGGGAGAAGACTGGGAACGAATAGTTTCCCTGCTGGACTACGTTTATCAAAAGACCTTGTAGATTCACGTCCGGGATGCAAGGCCATATTGGTGGAGACTAGGTTTTACCCAGTATATGATTGCGAGCCCATCATCATCTTCAAGCCGCTGTTGGATGTACTCATTGGTGATTATCGGGACGACTCATTGGAGGTCTTCAACATAAAGGACAAAAGACTACCCCTTACTGTGGTTAAAGTGGCTATGACACGGGTTTGAGGGGGAAAGGGAACTCATGGAAATTAAAAGTAACGAGAGGAAGGCTGCCCAAGGCAAGGGGCAATTCTACAAGAAGTTCTTCTAAGGGAAGCAGCAGGAGAAGATAGGACTTGAAGAAATGTTCAAACAAGTGGCTGTTGAAACAAGGACTATTTCAGACGAGGACTTAGAATGGTTGGTAATTGTGCACATGGGTGTCCTTGCGTTATTCACATAGAGCAACAAAGCCGTATCCCCAGCTTTGTGTGATTACTTAGATGACATGTCGGTCGTTGGGAGCTACAATTGGGCTAGCACCGTACATGATATATTGATGAGAGACATATCAGCAGCCCACCGGAACATCATGAGCAGACAAGATGAGCATTCCGCCATGGCCAGAATTCTCGTTGGGGCTTCATTGGTGCTCTAGGTAACGCTCGTATGTTTTATACCATGCAAAGTCTAATATTGTCTCGCTAATGCCACGATATATTTACAAACAGATAAATATCATCGTATCTGTCACATGATACGAACTCAATCGTGTTGTCGGACATACGACATATAACATGCACATAGACATATCGTGTTCTCAGTAACATGGATTTGTTGATGGCAAATTTCCCGGTTCTCCCAATCTGCATTGCACATTATCGTGTTAAAAAAATGCGACATCAGTCAACATCGTGTATTTTGTTAACACGCTTACATTTGAAAATGTGTTATCGAAACCACGACATAAATGTATGTTGTGTTATTATATCTATGTTGCAACTCATAAATGCTATATCGCATGCATATATCGTGTAATTACTAATGCGATATATTACACATCGTGTTTATTAATTCACACGATATGATTTACCCTTAACACGATATTTTAAATATTGTGGTCTCGAGTACACAAAAGAGTCCAATTGCATATAATCTAAAGATTCATTATTAATGGATAGTTTCAAATGTGAACTGAGTTTCATTGAATCCGACATTAGAGTTGGGATGAGCCATTATGACGGGTGATTCAGCTGTATTGACTGTCTGGTTCCTTTTAACGGAGGGTGATGGTGATTTATCAATGTTGTTGGGTTGTTTTATCTCAACATACAATGATAAAACCTCCTAATTTGCCTTCTTATGAATAGAGAATATTGATTGGAGGTCTTAATCATCTTGTAATTCATATATCATGGATGATTGGGAGGATGAAATTAAATACTTCAAACTAAGATTACAATTGATGGAAAGTCGTACTTTGACTAGCCCTAGCAGCTCACCAAAGCTCACTGACGGATGAATGTTCAGCAATAATGCCATTCCACCAATATACACACCGTCATGGCCTACCTCTCCATTATAATGGATGCAAATACTGATCCTATCCATGATTGGTGTGAAAGAATGATTGTTTCTGTGAAACGTAGCCTTTGGAGCACTCACACAACATTTGCAATGTCAAAAAATATTTTTTTTTGTTCATCGACTCTCGCCGATGAGTCACCACCGGTCAGCTCCAACCTGCGAGTTTTGTTTTCCGCCGATGACTACCAACACACCGAAATGGTGCAACACTGTTCCAGAGTTTATTTATTACTATCTACATTAAAACATGATATAGTGGAAACTTAAAGGCATTTTGGTCCACAAACAGGTCATATGACATTTCCGTTTAAAATCTAGGGAATACGAAAATTTTCATTCTTTGGCCAGGCAATACAGAAAAAACTCTTTTACTTATTAGCGATGCAAACAAAGTTTCGCTAATATTTTTTAAATTTATATTAGCGGCAGTTTTTAAAACCACTAATACTATGTTATTAGAAATACTTGTTTACAAGTGTCGCTAATAATATAGTATTAGTAACATTTAGTTATAAAAAACAATTTTCATTTTATTTGCGATGTTTTGAAAATATCACTAATAATATTTTTGAAATAAATTTTTTATAAATATATTATTAGTGACACTTGTTAACAAACATTGTTAATAATTTACTACTAGCAATGCTTTATAAAACATCACAAAAAAATTTATATGAGCGAAACAAAAAAAGTGTCGTTAATAACAATATTATTAGCAATGCTTTTTCATATGCATTAAAAATGAGCAGTTGCGATGGGACTATTAGCAACGCTTTTATCACAATTAGTGACACTTAAAAACATCTCTAATAATCTTTTTTCTTATAGTGACTCAAGCAATGGTGAAAATGGCTACAAATTAACTTAGAGAAGAGTAGACCCCACTATAAGTGAACATTGTTGATTTCATCAAATTGAATTAATGATATCGTAGAACTAACTTGTAAAAACTTGTAAATTTGTAATAAATATGAAACAAAATCAAATATATGTATTCATTCTATTCTAAATTAATAGCTCTATTTGGTTTTTCAAAATGAACTAAAGTTAGTTCATTTTGAAAAACCAAATAGAGCTATTAATATAGGAGGGGGGAGGGATATATATTTTGTAGCATTAACATGAACTTTTGTAACACTTACCTTGAGGAATGTTGACTTATGTGTGCCACGATAAAGGTGTAAGGCACACATATCACCTATAAGCAGGGGCCTACACATTGTGGCGCCCATGTAGCCAGGCTAGGCATCTGTGACACTATTTTACATTTTGTCAATATTACTTTGGCCTTTGGACATTTCTAATTCTAATTACTTATTATATCTAGTAGTGTATTTAATAGTATATTTTAGTGTCATATTCCAAGAAAGCTCATTTAAGTAATTTATTTTGTCTCATATTAATAGCTCTATTTAATTTTTCAAAGTGAATCAAATTAAATTTATTTCAAAAAATCAAATTAAGCTATTAATATGGGACATAGGTTGAATTACATAAAGTCTCTTACAAAAGTTGTACTACATCTTTTGTACATGTGCTATAGTATATTAATTTCACCTTATTTTGACAGAATGCTATCTATATTTAGGATTCCCAAAATTAACCAACTGCACTGAGATAACACATACTTCATTTTGCGTCTTATATTAATAGTTACATTTAGAAATATAGTAGTTTTTATTGAATGGTAAAACTCACTTTTAAGCTAAGAGAAAAACTTATGACACTCTCTCTTAAGTACTCAACCACTTAAATTACTCAACCACTTAAATTGAGCAAAATAAAACTATTAATATAGAATAAATTTTTTTATTAAATAGAGCTATTAGTATGATTCAAACATCAGAACGCCCTTTATAGCCATGCTCTCGTTCAACCATGTCGATAAGTTAGATTTACAAAAGGACATTTTCATCAAAAGAAAAGTTTTTTCTAAAAGAAAAGGTTTATTGGGCTTAGGTCCAAAATTATTCAAGAAGTTCAGAGTAACTTTATATAGAAATCATAGGTTGATTTCGCACTATATGGGCTTTGAAGCCCATTCTGAAAATCATTTCTGGACTCTACCTGGGCTGAGGCCATGCAGACCGAGTGGGCCGGAAAGTGCTTGCAGAGGCAGCAATGAAGGCTTGGCGTTCACCAGACATGGAGGCTGGAGACGAAAAGAGGTAGCAGCCGACCTTGCTGTTCGTTCTCGCGCATGAAGGTGAAAACTGAAAACCAAACGGCCACGGGAGAGACAATTTTGCACCTGAGAAATGCGAGTTAAATGAGAAGAACCGTCTTCCACAGACTGCTGAGAGACCCATTTGATCTGCATCAACACCGGCCTTCGGAGCTCCATCTCCACTCTTCTCAGGTTTGGTTTAGCAACGCCCCCACATTCAGTTCTTCTTCCTCCACTCACTGTCTTACTCCAAAATCCCGGTTTCTGGGTAAGGAAGAGTTGAATCTGTTTTTTGGGTCGCTTTCCTTGAGAAGGCTTTTCTCAACCAGCCGTTCGTTGCGATCTTGCCTGCTGAAATCTCCGGTAAATTGTTCATCTGGGGATGGAACAATCAAAGCCCACTTCAGTTCTGAGTCTATTCTTGGTTCTGGATTTACGGAGGCGGTCCTCGCCAAGTGTTTCCACCTGTGGGAGGAGAAAGCTGAGAGCTTTAGAGCCCCTTCTCTGCAAGATGTTCTCAAGCTCCCTCACTCGTCACCTGAGACCACACGCTCCTTCTGGCGGGCCTCGAGGCTGAGACCAGAAGAAGCGCTTAAAATATTGATGGGTTTTCAATGTGTGCCTGCACAACATTCAACTGACCAGAGGGACGTGGAGTTCTGTTGGAGGTTATTCATTTGGGCTGGTAACCAGGCAGGGTACTTCCATCACCTTCCCCAATCATATAAGCTGATGTTTTCAATGCTTGTACATTCTGGAAGGCTTGGAGAAGCCGAAAGCTTACTCCACAAGATGGAAATGTCTGGAATTAAAATGGGCTGTTGTGAAATTTTTAACAGAATGATTGAAGGTTATGTTGAAGTAAATGAGTTAGAAAAGTCTGTTGCTTGCTATGATCGGGCTAAAACTGAAGGTTTGATCTTGTCAGAATGTTGTCATCAAGCTCTTGTTGATTTCTTGATAAGGACAAAGGAAACGCGTTTGGCACTAAGAATTTTTATTGATTCTGTGGAGATTGGATGGAAGCTGTGTGCTGAAAAGAATTATATGTTTGCTATTAGAACTTTATGCAAGGATAGGATGATTCATGAAGCGAGAAAGCTTCTCAAGAGAATAGTAGACATGGGAATTGAACCTAATAGGACAGTTATTTGTGCGATTGTTGATGGTTACTGTGAGAAAAAGGACTACGATGATCTTCTAATTTTTTTGAAGGAATGGAAATATATTCCTGATGCTCATTTCTGCAATAAGATAATTGCTTCTCAATGCAAGGATTTAGGCACGGATAAAGCATGGCAGTTCTTGCAACAATTGGAGTCGTTAGGATTTCTCTCAGATCAAATAACCTTTGCAATTCTCGTCAGCTGGAGCTGCAAAGCTGGCAAGCTGAAGGATGCTCTTATGTATCTGTCTGCAAACATTTCTAGAGGCCTGAAACCTGATATACAAGCATATCATGCTCTTATAGGAGGGCTATTTAAACGTGAAATGGGAAAGCACACCAAAGATATTTTAAATGAAATGTATGAAAAAGGGTTAACACCTCTTGCGGCAACATTTAAGGCTCTTTTGGCTGGGTATTGTAAAAGTAGAGAGTTCGATAATGCTAAGCAGATGGTTGCTGAGATGCTGAAGTATGGTCTTATTTCCTTGTCTCCTGCAGAGGATTTGCTTTCAAAGGCTTTTGAAATACTGGGTATCAATCACTTGAATGTGAAGATTAAAAGGGATAATAGTGAAAGGCTTGTCCAAACAGAGTTCTATGACAGCCTTGGTAATGGTCTCTATCTAGAAACAGATGTGGAGCTGTTTGAAAAGGTATTAATTGATATACTGGATGATTCTATAATCCCAAACCTAAATCATAATCTAATAAAGGAATGTGATAACGGTAATGTGAAATATGCTTTAAAAGTGAAGAATGAAATGGTTCAGTGGAATCAGAAGCTTTCATTATCCTCCTACTCCAAATTACTCGAATGTTGTTTCTCTTCAATGTTCTTTCCTGATACGCTTCATGATTTTTTAGATGAAATGGTGGACATGAGGAATGACCTACATGAACACGTGTTGAATTTGCTTATTCAAGTTTTCACTAAGAAGAGAATGATGTATGAAGTGAGGCATATTTTGGATACTATGCTCCAGAGAGAGCTTTATGTCAAGGAGAAAACCTTTTCATCTTTGCTCTTAGGCTTTTGTGAGCAAAGAGACAAAGCAGGAGTTCGAAAATGTTGGAATATGGCAAGAATAAATGAATGGTCTCTGTCATCAAAAGAATGGAAGACTATTGCTCGTCAATTATGCAAATTAGGAATGGTTGAGGAAGTGTTGAAGCTTTTCGAGCTTATGGATAAGGACTGGCGCAAGATGACTGATATGTGTTCATTCCTTGTCAAAGAGTTCTGCATTGCTGGACTGACAAGTGTTGGACATGTTCTTCTTACTGAGATCTACAGTAGGGGCTTGGAGTTGGAACAGCACGCTTTCAACCATCTTATTTGGGGATTTTGTAGGGAGAAAAAGTTTTATAAGGCTCTGGAAGTTTTTGAATTGGTTCTTGAAAAGAAGATAATACCATCTATGGATGCCTTCGAACTTCTAATTGCTCACCTATGTCGTTCCCATGAACTTCAGAAGGCACTGGCTTTAAAGGAGGTCATGTTAACTAGGCAAGTCGAAATTTCCAGTTCTGTGTACAGATTTCTAATAAATGGCTTCTGCCAGGTAGGGAAGATCAGAGACAGTGTTCTCCTATTACATCGAATGATTGCAAGTGGGACAGGCCTGTATGATGAATGCTGCAATGTTGTGCTTCTAGGTTTATGTCGGGAAAACCAAATTATTAGTTTGGTTCATCCATATGAGTTTCTGTGTTTCATGTTAAGAATGAATGTCAAGTTATCTATGTCAGGTTATCGTAGCTTGGTGCAATTGATGTGTAAGCATGGCACAATTCATAATGTGATGAACCTGAAAAATCATGTATTGACCGAACATCTGCCAATTGCAGTATATAACATTCTTTTATTTCATCTATTTCAGAATAGACATTTTTTTCCTGCTATGAAACTTTTGGATGAAATGCATGCAAAGAGCTTGCATCTTGATGAAGCTTCGTATAATATTCTTGTACCATTGTATTACGAATGTGGAATGGCCTACAAGGCTGTGGAAATGTTTGAGGATATGGTGGGTAAGAATATGAAACCAAGCAATCGAAGTTCAAGAGTTGTGATGACTTACTTAGCAAGTAACAAACATCTTGAAAAAGCTTTCATATTGAGTAAAAAAATGGAACTTAGAGGATGGCTACATGGTTCAACTGTTCAAATTGTTGTGGATGCCCTTCTTTTGCACGGAATGATCTTGGATGCAGAACAATTTTTGGATCGCATAGTGGCAAAAGGTATTATTCCAGACAATTTCAGTTATGATGTGTTGATCAGACGTTTGTGTAGGTACGGAAGGTTGAATAAGGCAATTGAACTACTAAACGTGGTGTTGAAAAAAGGTACTCTTCCAGTTGATGTCTGTTACAATTCAATCATTTGTGGGTTATGTCTCCATGGAGCATTAGATCAAGCTCTTGATTTCCATGCTGAGATGCTTCATAAGAACCTTATACCAAGCATAAAATGTGCCAAGGTGCTTATCCACATGCTTTGTAATAAAAGGCGGGCTTCAGAGGCAGAAAAGCTTTTGGTATCCATGTGTAGGTCAGGCCAAACGCCAAACCATGACACGTTTCAGATGGTGATAAATTGTTACTTGTTGGATAAGAACATAAATAAAGCATCAGAAATTTTGCAGTTGATGCAACAAAAGGGGTACCAGGCAGATTTTAGAACTCAGTGGTCTCTGATAAGCAATTTAAACAAAGGAGATGAGGGAGGCAATAGAAACAGCAAGGGATTTTTGTCTCGACTTCTCTCCGGGAGTGGGTTTCACATGAAGGATAGAAAAGCGAAGGAAGATGAACAACTTCGTAATTAGTGTCCATATCTTTTGCTTTTGATTGTTACCAATTCATGTATTGATATTATGAGGACACTTGGTTCTCTGATCTTAAGAATCTTGGTGGATTCTTGAAATATAGGTTAAATCAGATCTTCAGTGAGAATGCCATACTGATATCTACATTGTAGAGGTAATTTGTTGCATTAAGCCTGTAACAGTGTTATCTATTTCTTGTCAGCAAAAAAAAAAAAAAATTGTGCTATCTATTTCTCAACTCAGCTGGGTGCGTCTTTTTCCTTGAGCTGTTCTTTTATACCTATCAAACACACACTCGCTCTGGACCCTTTATCCTTTTGCTCTTGCGTATTGGGCCTCGCCACGCTCATGCATCCCAGACACTAGATTCCTTCACTTTTCATTAGTTAATCATTTCTGAATTTAACTGCAACAGATACTATATTTCGTTTTTGGACTCGTTAGTTTCCATGATTGATGGAATCTTTCCACTCATGCAAGTTTCCATGATTGATGGAATCTTTCCACTCATGCAGGGCTTTCGTGGAAAGCACATTCTTTTTATGCACAGTACGTGATATGTATATGCTCAAGGGGTGCTGTCTAAATGTTCAACCCATAAGCATCTTAAAGTGTACTCATGATTCCGATACTAAATAAACTGTACAAGGTTCCTGAATTTCCAATTCAAAAGAAGGTCTTATCGCACTTCCTTAAAGTCCCAATATTTTTGTTCCATCACTTGAGTGCTAAATTCTCAACGTCATCCATGTCTCTAATTTGTACACCACGCCTTTCTCGTCTCAAATGGCTCACCCTTCTGTTCATGCCCATGCAAGAAACTTTTGCAGCCCTTTCTCTATTAATCATTCGTCCTTCAATCTTGTCCCGTCCTAGAAATGTCTCACCACTGATAGTGTCTACACCTTCATTTGTATAACTTCTGGACTGGTCAGAATGCTCTTTATTACTGCAGAGGTGGCCAAAATAGTGGAAAGGGTTGATATAACAGTTTGAAGAAGATACAATTCCCCTCATGTATAATGGTCGGATGAGCTCGACAAACTCTTGAATTTCACCATAGCAAGAGTGATCAGAATAAGGAACGATGTAAATATACTGATGTACCTGCTGCGAGGTTGTCAACTTTTCACGTGACTGACTGCTGTCAACACAAAATCTCTTGGAAGGATTCCTTCTCTTTTTGTTGCAAAAACCCCGTGGCAAACCTGAAGGCATAATTCCAATTGTAGGACCTCTTACCCTATTCAGTGCCTCAAGCGTGTCAATGGAGAAACTATACCGAGGAATAGCACGAACTCTTGTAACATTGGTGTCTGTTGTGAAGATATTGACAAACCCGAGGATGTGCATGGTTTGAAGACGTTCAGGCCATACCCAGATCTTCAGAGAATATTCAAGTTAAGAAGTCAGAAGTATGCAAACTATGAGTAGACACAGAAATGAGTTGCATTCAGCCATCCAATTACTAAAGAAAAAAAGGCTGGAAAATGGACATTAGCTAATATTTTTTTGTTATAGGCAGGACTCACACTAAATGCCAATGGGATTCGAACTTGGGACCTCTCCCACAACTCCACAACTGGGAAACTCCACAACTGGGAGAGATCAAATCAGATCCACTAAGGCTGGATTAGCGATATAAGATAACATCCAAATTATATGAGGTCAAGCATCCAAAAGTAGGTATTTATATACATGACTATCAATGATAGGATGTACAATGGTGATACCTTGGTATTTAAAGCACGTGCAACAAAAAGCAGTAAATTTTCTTTTCCAAGTGTATCAATGCCAATAACAACTTCATGGTTAGGATGGCCAGCAATGATGTCAACAACCTGCATTACCAAGTGCACTATCATTAAAATCTTTGCCATACACTGCTAAGTACACTACTCTCAACAGAACCGGTAAGCTAAGGAGGTTCTACAATTAATTAACCAAAGCTGTACAAAAGATTATGTAGAATATATATTCTGTGTAACGTGATAAAAGTCCAGCATAAAAACATGTAATATAACTAGGATAAGGAAAACAACCAAGAGTATAGATAAATTAAAAGATTTAATGTTGGAAAAAACTTCCAAACAAAAAGAGCAAAGTCATAAATTTGGAGAATCTTTAACATTTCAATTACATATAAACGAGAGGCTACTCAAGTTTTCAGTAAACAGCAGAATGGTGTCTACTGGATTCATACTAAATTACAATATTCAAGATGTATAACACAATAGATTTGAATCAAATGTAAATTTGATGATCTGCCATCACTCCTCATATAATATTCACACAATTTTTTTTAATAAAAACATGAAATAGTTCTTCAGAAAAGTTATAATTACTTAGTACAAGTGTAACGACTGATAACCTGTTGAGCGGCCTTTTCACGGGAAGGAAAAGTAAATGTCGGATTACAGTAAGTGTTATCAATGTAAAGGAAATCCAATCGTACACCCTTAAGTGAATTAAGTAGCAAGCTCTTCCCAACTTCAGTCCTCTGACTACCAGATTCCCAACGAAAATCTCCAGTGAAAAGAAAGCTACCAAAATGCCCCTGAAATAAATACATGACAGCACCTGGCACATATTCCACAATTAGCCACAAAGCTCTTACTAATTATACTTCAACCAATGTAACTAACGAGAGAGTTCACCATCTCACACCAGCTAACATGTAAGGACTACTAGAACAGTTCTTTGCTCATATTTGTGTCTGTTCTTAGGTGATGCTCTCTTGCCTTTAAATGAACACTTAACAAGTCTAACCTAGATTCAGAGTTATTTTTTTTCCTTTTTTTTAGCTTAATGAAGTTGAAGTAAAGCAGGAAAAAATAAAAAGTTGTTGAAAGCTCAAATAGAGACAATAATGATACCCGATCAAAACAATGGCTTAGTCCTGCAACCTCATAGGACTATAGGAGGAGAGTAGGGGAACTCAACAAGGTAATACCCATATTCCCATCAAGAAAAACATTCATCTCCAATAAATTGTTACCACATACATGAGGTGAAAACAATAAGTTCCACCTTTTGTAACAGGAAAATACATAACAAAATACTCTCATTTTGTTGGTGGCGGGAAAAGATTCCAACTTTGATATTCATGAGTGAAATAACGACATTGGCCAATAAACTAGGGAAATGAATTTTCAGAAGTATAGCTTATTTCTCTTTACCATTAAGAACATACCATAATAGCATATTACTCGCTGGAGGGTTGGATCAGGATTGTGTTGGACACAAAAGCCTTGCACAACTCTCACCAAGATTCAGAGTTATTTGTGTCCTTCATTTACCTTAATCAAGTGAAGCTCAAATAGATTGATCAAAACAATGACTTAGTCCTGAAACCTTCTAGGGGGAGAATACAAGAACTGAACAAGGTAATTCCCATATTCCCATCAAGCAAAAACATTTATATCCAACACATTGTTTTCACAGACATGAGGTGAAAACAATAGGTTCGACCTTTAGCACAACAAGAAAATAAATAACAAAATTGTTCATTGGTGGCGGGAAAAAAGATTCAAACTTTGGAACAAAGTGAAATTTTCCATATATAAACGACAGTGGCCAATAATAAACTAGGGGCAATGAAAAGGGAACCAAACACTATACCTGGGCAATGGTTCGCATCGACGGGCGTCACTTCAACAGTGACATGCTCTTGTGTCTTGGAGGAGACGAGAGTGAGAGGGACTCTGGTCCCAACTTCTAGTACCCTGAGGAGAGAGAGGTTGAAACCGGGGAAGGCGGAGGGAAGGAGCTTGGCAGTGAGAGTAGAGCAGAAGAGCGGGCCGCGACGCCATTTGGGAGACAACCCCCTGGTGTGATCGGAGTGGAGGTGCGTGAGGAAGTAAGCCTGGCTAGGTTGCTGCCACCTATCGACTGATATCAGGCCCTCCTCCATTGGACTTGCTCTGTTGCTGTGAAAGTTTATGTTTTTTGAAAAAACTGACGTCTGCTCATCGGAGCATAATTTTTTGCGACGGAAGGTCCGACAATTTTGTGAATTACTCATAAGTCATAAAATTTACAAAATTTATATTTTTAAATAAATTAATTTTTTTATTTTTTTTTCATCATCTTTAGGGTCTGTTTGGATTGGTGGAAACCGGGAAAAAGGGAAAGAGAAAGAGAAAGGGAAAGAGAAAGAGAAAGAGAAAGAGAAAGAGAAAGAGAAAGTGAATCCAGGTGAAAAAAAAAACTAGGAGATTCCTAAATATTTTCCACTGTTTGGTTACACAAATGATGTTAGAGAAAATTGACAGTAACAATGGTGGTAGCGGCAGTGGTGGTGGTAGTAGCGATGACAGTGGTAGTGGTTGTGGCGGCAGAAATTGTGTTGGTGGCGGCGACGACGGTGGTGGCGGTGGCGGTGGTAGTGGTGGTGACGATAGCGGCGGCGGCAGTGGTGGTGGCAGCGGCAGTGGTGGTGGCAGCGGCGGTGGTGTCAATAGTGGTGGTGGCGGCGGCAGTGGCAACGACAGTGGTGGCGGTGGCAGAGATAGTGGTAGCGACGGCAACGGCGGCGGTAGCGGTAGTGGTGGTGGCGGCGGCGGCGGTGGCAGCGGTAGTGTTGGTGGCAGCGGCGGTGGCGGCAGCGGTAGTGTTGGTGGCAGCGGCGGCAATGGTGGTGGGTGGTGGCGGCGGTAGTAGAGGTGGTGGCAGATATAGTAATGGTGGCGGCGGCGATGGTGGTGGTGGCAGTGGCATCGGTGGTGGTGGTGGCGGCGGCGATAATAGCAGTGACGGTGGCGGCAACGATGGCAGTGGTGGTGGTAGTAGCAGTAAGACATAAGTGTTTAGTACAATGATTTTCTCCCAAAATCTATGGGTTGATGGGTGGAAAATTTTTGGGCCAAATTTTTATCCATTTTCTCTCACTTTTCACTCTAGTTTCTCTTTCCTCGTTGCACCAAACAATGGAAACTGGGAGATTTTAAGAAGATTTATTTCCTTTCTTCCGCTTTCCACCAATCCAAATAGACCCTTATTGCTTCTTGTTGTATCCAAATTGCCACTCTCTTTCTTCCTCTATCTATATCTTTACTTCGTACTCTATTTCTTATTTTCTTTAGTTTCCCTCTCCGTTTATAGTAGCTCTAGCACTTCCTTTAGTATGTGCCCTCCTCCACTGCATCTTCCTCCCTTAATCATAAGCCTCTCATTATCGCCTTTGTCCCCCTTTTATCTTAGATAAGTGCCTCCTCCCTAACGACAACCTAGCTGTCATCATCACCACTAAGGACATCATTAATACTGGTCTCACTGCCTCTATTAGAGTCAACTTCTAGTCCCTCATTATTTGCCCTGACTTCAACCAAATCTAGAGCTTTGCCACACTGGCACCACCTCTGCCTTCTTCTTCGTCTCCCTCTCGGTCTACGACAGCTTCAACACTTCCTCCATAGCATACCTTCTTCCCTTGTCCACAAGCCCCCCCCCCCTAATAATCTCTTTGTATAATACAAAGAGAGTAAATATTTACAGTTTCTACTGTGATTCCCTTCAGGTACCGAGTGTCAGAGACCACATACAACATATTACCCAAGTAACCCTCCTCTTATTATAAAATTAGCATATGGGGCCCTGGGCTCACACCGGTGTTGAGCATGGTACCGGTTGACAAGGGAGAAGGGGGCAGCTTCGTGTGTGAGCTATGTTTGAGCGGGAAAGAAAGAACATAGAGGGAGGGATGACTTAGAAGGAGGATCTAGGAGGGCTTTGAGAGTGGAGGAATCGAGAGGAAGTAAAGGGGGCATGATAGAAGGGGCGCGATATTAAGAAGGTGATGGAGTCGGGTGTTGGACATGGATGAAAAAAATAATATTTACTCTAATGAAAAGAGAGGGAGGGTAGTGGGTTAACAATTAAATATTTATAAAATGGCATTTCTCTATAAATACAAAATTTACTTAATATCAGATTAGTAAATATTCTTGTAACCCCTTCTCTTTTTTCTTTCAAGGAATTACAGGCCTGAGGCATGGGCATATGTGCAAGATGGCGTAGAAAGACTCAATTACGTATTACTCTACTGCCGCAATTCATTGGGTTGTGCCCAAACGGGCAGCGAGCCAAGCCAGTTATGGTTGGTCATGCCAAGCCAACTGCCCCAGACAAGGCCGTACAATGGTGATCGGTGTCTAGATCTGACCAGGCCGAAGTTCCGGTCGCTACCTAACCATGTCAAGCCAATGACCAGCCAGGTCATCTAAATGGCCGTCAGCTCAGGCTTAGGGGGTAATTACTTTGATGTACAATAGTAGCCAACTCGCCATATTGTAGCATGTAAGGTCCAATCAGGCTAGGCTGTGGTCAAATTTGGTTATGCCCACCCAAGAGGATGGTTGCAATGGTGAACGATTGTCATTACAATGATATACTTATGATGGTGGCACGCCGGGCGTTGCCAAGTTATGATCAAATCTAGTTAGTCCCAGCTAAAAGGGTGGTTGAGATGATGTGGGTGCTACGAGGTTTGATACATATACCCAATTTAGGTAGGGTAGAGATTATAATAATTTTTTTCCTTTGATACTCGCTAGCTACCTGTTTTGAAATTATTTTAAAAACTTATGCCAGTTTTGGTTATATTTCTTCGATCTCTTTTTATTATGAAATAACCCTCTTCTCCCCCTTATAGCATAAGAACTTCATTTTGTCAACTAAGTGTTGAATTGTGTCACATAGGCCCGAGTCAGTTAAGAGGTCATGGGTAGGGGACAACGTCGAGTGGTCAAGCCGTCCATCCCCTTAACTCCCCACTTCATATTTAATCTAGTTAGCTCTATGAACCTATTGCCTACCTACATGTTGAGCTGTCTATTCGGACTTGTCGTCTGAGTTAGGGCACCACAAGGCGTTGGATTTAGATCTGGTGGTGTATATTACTCGAAACTTGCTTATGAGTAAACTCCATCTGTCTTAAATTAATACCTTCATTTAGAAAAAAAATTATGTATTAATAGCTTTATTTTGTTTAATTTAAATGATTGAACACTTAAAAAAGAGTATGGTAAGCTTATTTTTCTTTCTTTTAAATGTGGGTTTCATCATTAAAATAATTACTCACTCCATCCTAAATTAATATTTCTATTTGTGAAAAAAGATTTGTTCCATATTAACAGCTCTATTTTATTAAATTTAAATAATTAGGTACTTAAAAAAGAGTAATATAAGCTTATTTCTCCTTCTCTAAGATGTAGATTTTGCCAGTAGAAAAACATAATTTTTCCAAATGTAGTTATTAATATAGGATATAATTTTTTTTTAAATGTAGCTATTAATATGAGATAAAAAGAGTATGTGTTATTAAGTTAAAACATAATAACCCGTGATGCCCTTATACATTTCTACATGTCGGAGGGAGCTCATATTAACGAGACTTTTTTCTATATTATAGAGGGAAAATGTATGAAGATTGGTAGGAAAGTAGATAGAAGAAGCAGTAGGGCGAGTCCGTGTTCAAGTGTATACAGAACGCAAGTAGAACAATGGGTTGGGTGAACAATGGTTGGGTGTGGGCCTCACTGTATAGGGTGGTAATTTGAAAACGATAATGATATTCCCATAACAAAAATACTTACAAAAACTCACACAAGTATTTTAATTGAACTTCATAAGTGAGCCTTACACAAAGTTCATATTGACTTATTTATTTAGACCAATATGTATAACCAAGAGTGGACAAATTAGCTTACAAATAGGGGTGTCAATGGGTTGGGTAAGGCTTTACCTACATCTATATTCACTTCTAAAAAATTTACCCATACCCTACCCATTACCCATTTTCTCATTCATTACCTATACCATACCCATTACCTATCTGGTAAATAGGCGAGTAATGGGTAAATGACCAACTGATCGATAAATAATACAAAATAAATTATAGTAAATAATTTATATTTTTAAAAGTGTATCCAATCTATCATAATTTAAATTCAATAAGGACATGGGCAATATTGCATATAAAAACCTCACTGTTCATTAAAAAAATAACATAATAAGAATATGACACCTTATATAAACATATAAAAGAAGTTAAGACTTCAAATTAATTTTCATTACTCCAAAATCCCTCGATCATCATACCAAAATGCTACAAGATACAAGACTAATCTTGCTACATAAACAAACCTTACTCTTCCAATCAGCAATAACAGAGTAAAAATTGGGTACTTATCAAAGCCAAAGAACATGACATCAAAAACCAAAAAATAAAAATATCATTGCTCTCTCAACACAAAATCCCTCACTTATCATTTACTCTCCTACTACGATTCATTGAGGATAAAACTTATATTTTCTCTTTAAGATACACACTTTATGCAACGAGCATAACGTAAAAAGACACCAAAGATTGACTACGTTATCTTCCATTTTCTCTATCATAAGTTTTGCATTATAAATTTATATATATTTCTTAGAAAATTATCCAATGTTTCATAGTGAAAGTACAAAATGTTACAATGAAAGTACAAAATATTCCAAATAGAAGACATTCTCCTTAGGCAACATATGCAATTGTGTCTTTATATATGATTCGGGTAATAGATGATGGGTATGAATAAGGGGTTACCCATACCCCACCCACATAATAAATGGTGGGCAAAATTATCCACTTATGTTACCCATTGCCCATTTATCAATTACCCACCCACGAATTTCGTATCAGGTGAGTGGGTGAGGCGAGTAAATGGTTACCCATTAACAATCCTACTCACAAATAGCATTCTTAACTAATTCGAATGTGTTCTACGTAATAGAAGCGTTCATTCCTTAAGTTAGCAACCCTATATGGGGGAAACACCCCTGTACAAAGGGAGATTTTGTTCTCCGCTTGTAAGTGCGTGAAGGGTAAAGTGTCTCCGAGGAATGGGAGATTTTGTTTGTCATCTACAGGCGTGTTGTGAGAAAAGTGTTTCGGGTAAAAAGGAAGTTCTGTCTGTAGCCTACGGGCACAGAAAGATAAAAGTGTTCCGGGTAAAGGGGAGGTTTTGTTCATAACCTATAGGCACGAAAAGAGAAAGGTGTTCCGAGTAAAGGGGAGGTTCTATCCATAGCCTAAATGCACAGAAAGAGTTTATGTAGTCATTTTGAGTCTATTTTTTTTCCATTTAAGATGCGTTCTTACCTAAATCAAGCATGTCAGACATCATGTCAAAGTTTTTTTCCTAGTTGGAGACCTCCAAATCTAGAGAAGTGGATATCCAATTTCGTGGTGTCCGGTTTATCAATTTCGTACTCGTGTGGAGAGCAAGGTAGGGGCTTTTATCCTCTCTTAAGGTATGATTATAAACTTTGGTTATGTTTTTAACTTATTCTTTATATTACTCTTGCATGCTATGCGTTATAGATTATTTTTAAGTTATGATTTATGATTTTTTCACATATATTCGAACTATCAAATGGTTAATCATTGAGATAGAATATGATTTATATATCGTATGTTTATAATGCTATTATGTATATTCGTTTAGTCGAATGATTTGCCATTGGAAGCAGATATCTTTTATATACTACATGCTTTACGATTGCCTCATATATAAAAGTTTGATCAAATGTTTATCTGTAGATTTTTATATAAATTATACACATTGGAGCGTGTGAGATAGAGATAAACTAGTTTCACCATTGTTTTCATTGTGAATGAATACAATATGTTTCAAAGACGGTTTTAGAGGACTCGTCCTTGTTGAAAGGAGGATTCTGAAGATTATTTTTGAAAAGACGTATAAGCATGGTGATCGAGTCATTAAAGCAGGACAAAGAAGGGGTAACTGTCTCATTGGAATGAGCGACCAACCTTGCCTTTGTAGCCGTTGATAGTGACACTCCCATGACTTGTAGAAGTAGAGTTAGATTTTTAAAAATGATAAACATTGAGATAGAATGTTTTAAAAGAAAATATCTTTTTTTGGAGTCTAAGAATTCTAGGATATTTTGATTATGAGTCAACGACTCAAGATTATGAGTCTGAGACTCAAAAGTGTTTTGGTTGCCCGGAGCTATTGTTAGGTGCCTAGATAGAACTTCATTGACTAGTTAAAGGCACAATTAATTAGGTTTAGAATCGGATGCATGATACCTATTTTAGCTTCGTGAGCCCCTAATAAAGGGCAAGACCCCTTATTAGCCCCTAATGAATGACACATATCAAGGTTACGCGCACTTGGGTAGAGAGTATCATGAGAATACTCTATACTCTTTAGATCCCGGTGCCCCGTGAGCACGGGTGACGTTTTTATCTACAAGCATGAAATATTTTGAGTTGATCTATGGAGGAGTAAGAGGTGATTGTTTTGTACCCGCAACAAATTCCTATTAATATATATATATATAGGACATTAGTAGTGAGTTGTGAGAGCTTACAAACCCTATAAGCATCTTCGATGCATAGGAAGAAGCACTAGGGTTGGTTTTGGGTGAGAGACACATCTTATTTTTATGAAAAATATTATATATAATATGTGCTACGAAACTGCTATGTGTTTATTCATGTCTAATAGTATAAACTCCCATACTATGTATTTTAAAATATTCACCACCCCTAGACTTTGCAAGATTCGACGAAGCTTAGTGTGCGAGTAGAATGACTTACTTTGAATTTTATCGATATGATTTCAAGGATTTTAACCGCACCAAAACGAGTAAGAGCTCTCCTTATTATTTTTCTCATGTGTGTTTCTACACATACCGTTGTTCTTGGAAAAATTATTATTATATGATCGCATAAGGCGAGCGGCTCCAGTCACGGGTCCGAGTAAACTCTGATATTTTTGTGAAAAGAAATTTTATATGCTTCTAAAATCCCCGAGAGCAACAGAGAGTTCAGCCTCAAGTCTCCAACATAATGAACCCCAGACTCTAGAGAAGAAACATTCAAAATTGAGTCGAGACTTGAGAGAGGGAGCTGGGGCACAAAGCGATCAAATGAGGACCGAGGATGAGAGCTTCTAATATGTTGTAGTGTACTCTCACTAGAACATTGAGACTCATCTGGCGATTGGAGCTCCACAGTCACCTGAGAAGGAGTGGGTGGTCACCAGAGGAAGATTCAAAGTCTTCGGTCACGATCAGAAGAGTCAGTCGGATCTCTGGAGTCTCTGGTCAAATGAGATAGATGAGAAGTGGACCTAAAAAAGAAATCGTGACTTGAGTTTCTCTAATGACCGGGCACTTCACATACTTTGGTCACCTAGAAGAGCCGGAGTCTCTGGTTATGCTCTAAAGAGAAGTCACTCGGGTTTAAAAGAGGAATCGAAGGGAGAGGCTCACCCAGTCGCCCAACTTAACTCGAATCACGATAAAAAACATATGTTATTCACCCGGTTTGCCAGTTCCAGATTTGTAACCTGTCAACTCTCTATTCTTCGACATGGCACTGTCTTATTGGGCACTCCCACCCGATTGGGTGAGAGTGCTTCATAGCCGATCCGAAGCGTTGGTGACTCTGTATCACTCTAGAACTAAGGCAATCTGGATTAATTCTCAATAAGATTAATTATCTACTAAGAAGAGTGATACACATGATAATTGATAAGACTATTTTATTAAACGAAGATAGAACGACAAGAGTGTTGCTTGGTTCGCAATGGTTGAACTTCAATCTCAAGCGTCAAGCCTACAACCATCTAAAGTGCAGTCCTGGGCTGAAACCCACTATGCGGAATTAATAATCATGCTTGATGTAGTACAGTTCAATTAGATTTACATGAGTAGATGATTATTGAGAATGCAAAACTGTGCTCATGAGCAGTTCACTACACCTCTCGTGAAATCCACTCTTTCCCATGTGTGAAACACCAACTTCTACTCAAATTCATCCTCAAATGGTGAAAAAAGTAGCTTTGGTGAGAATTAAACGCATGACTCAAGATCATGTGAATGTGGCGACCGTGATGAAGATGATGACCACCCGCACCCTCTTTTTCCCTTGATTAATTTAGAACATTAAAAAATGTTTTATGTTCATATAATCTCTTTTTTTATATACTTTTTAGAAAATGTCACGTATAATGTATTCATTTTTTATGTATCATGCTACTAACATGACAACATCAATCAGCTTTTAAGCATGAAATGGTAGATAGAAATTGTCCTCGTACATGCTCAACCCCTTATATATATAACAACTTAATGCAAGCCTAGCACTCTCCAAACTTAGTAGTTGATCTCTGCAAAAATGGCATTTAAACCAGTGGGATTTAACCCAGTCACAGGTAAGCTTGCCATGGACGATTCTCCCTATGAGAAATTCAACTTCAACTTTGGAGGCAAGCGTATTCCTGTCCTGGTGACCCACACCAACGACATTGCTGAGGAATGGCTCAACGAGGAGAACAACAAGATGAGCTACAAAAATAAAGACTACGGCATTGCAGTTAAGGCTATGGCTCCCAGCCACCTACTGCGAGTTGGCTCCATGGCTCTGGCTACACCCAGGCGGGTACTCATCTTCCAGTTCGTCTACAGATGTGTTCACTTGGAGCAGCTGAACCAGACCGCTAATAACCCTGATGTTAGGTTCGTAGCCTTTGCAAGGGATGAAGTGTTGCAGCTGCTTCAGAACAGTGGGCAGGGGATAGACTGCCTGGGAAGATTTGTCGAGGCCAGAGATGTTGCTGCTAACTTGATCGAGAAGCTGCATGCGTGTTACAGGATTACGGAATTTCGTCCTCCTGATTGGTTGCCTGCTGAGGAGGAGGAGATGCCTGCTGAGGAGGAGGAGCTGTTCAAGAAGGTCTTGACGCTGCTTAAAATGCCTACCTATGAGAAGGAATTTGGCGATCCAGTTGGGTTGGAACACTTGGCATGGCATGGGATGAAGCTGACCAAAGATCAGGCCAGGTACCTTGCGGGCAGGGCCTGGGTCTGGGCCAAACTGAGAGAGCGTGAACGAAGTCGCTAAGCTTCCATGGATGGTGTATTCATATGGGAGATTGAGTCTAATATTTTTTAATTTGAGTCTAGTTTGTGACTTATATGTTTGTTTGTCTGCTTGATTTTTAGGGGTGTCTTGTAATTTGATGTTGATAGCAAGTAGTTTGTGTGTCTTTTAACAGCCATCTTCATCAAGAGCTGCATGTAGATGATTAAGTTGGTACATGAGTTTGGTTTGACGCATAATAACAATTATAGTAAAGCTTTTTTATCAAAAAAATCGTGGTGGTATTTGTTATTTAGCTCTACTCGATCAATATCAAGATATCAAGACTACGGACATCTAATTTGCAGTTCAGGATTGAGAACTACGTTGGCCAGATTTTGGAAAACGTAGAAAAGCTGAAGAAATACTTGGATAAAGCACGTATGGGGAGTTAATATGCTAGAATTCAATTAGATATGCTTGAGTAGATGCTTATTGAGAATGCAAAACTGTATTCATGAGCAGTTAACTCCACTTCTCATCAAATCCACACTTGCCCGTATGTGAAACACCAGCTTCAGTTCAATTTCGCTGTCACATGGAGAAACTAACTAGCTTTGGTCAGAAACTCATGTTTCAAATTCATGTGGATTTGGCCATCGATGATGAAGATTATGACTACCCACACCCTTTTCATACCACACCTTTTTCATACCATTCATGATATTCATCCTCACCCCGGCAAATGACTTCATCAAGTTCCAATGGCAAGGATGTGTTCATTTACCTTAGTCGGCCCCACAAAGGTAAAACCCAAAGTAGTTCCATTTACATTCTTTATTTATTAATTTAGATCATACAGAAATGTTTTCATTTCATTTCTTTCTTTCTTCTCTCTCTCTTTTTTTTTTAAGAATATGTCACGTATTCATTCCATCTTTTATGTATCATGCTACTAACATGACAATATCAATCAGCTTTTAAGCATGAAATGGTAGATAGAAACTGTCCTCATACACGCACAACCCTATATAACAACTTGATGCATAATTAGAAAGCCTAGCACGCTCTAAACTTAGTAGCAGATCTCTGCAAAAATGTCATTTGACCCAGTCACAGGGAGGCTTTCCACGGGCGATGTTCCCTGTGAGAAATTCCACTTCAACTTTGGAGGCAAGCGTATACCTGTCCTAGTGACCCCCGCCAACGACATTGCTGAGGATTGGCTCAAACAGATGGCAAACAAGATGAGCCACAAGATTAAAGACTACGGCATTGCAGTTAAGGCTATGGCTCCCAGCCACCTACTGCGAGTTGGCTCCATGGCCGTGGCTACACCCAGGCAGGTACTCATTTTCCAGTTCGTCCACAGATGTGTTCACTTGGAGCAGCTAAATGAGACGACTAAGAAACCTGATATTAGATTCGTAGCCTTTGCAAAGGATGAATTGTTGCAGCTAGTTCAGAACAGTGGGCAGGCGTTAGACTGCCTGGAAAAATTTGTTGAGGCCAGAGATGTTGCTACTGACTTGGTCAAGAAGCTGCATTCGTCTTACAAGATTGTGAAAGATACTCCTCCTGATTGGATGCCTGCTGAGGACGATGAGATGCCTGCTGAGGAGGAGGACCTGTTGAAGAAGGTCCTGACGCTGCTGTCAATGTCTGATCATGAGAGTAAATTTGGCGCTCCAGTTGGGTTGGAAGACATGGTATGGCATGGGCAGTCGGTGACCAAAGATCAGGCCAGGTACCTTGCGGGCAGGGCCTGGGTCTGGGCCAAACTGAATGAACTTGAACGAAATCGCTAAGCTTCCATGGCTGGTGCATTCAGTTGGGAGATTGAGTCTAGTTTGTGAGTTAAGTGTTTGCTTGTCTGGTTGGTGTTAAGTGGTGTCTTGCAACTTGATCTAGATACCTAGTGGTTTGTGTGTCTTTTAACAGACTCCTTCATTAAGGGCTGTAGATGATCGGTAACATGAGTTTGATTTGACGCATAATAATATTAATAAAGTTTTTTTTTTTAAATTGTGGTGGGGTTTTTTATTGAGCAGTAGTATTGTTAGCAAATGTGTTTGAATAGTGGTATCAAATATGCAATCAACATGGAAAAATGAACCAAAAGGGAAAAAACTGTTGGACGCTGAGGTTTGCTAGGTATTTTAGGTATCATGCGTTTATATTTTAGATAAATAGCATTTGCTTATTACAGTGAGTTTTTGGGTCCACGCTGCGTTCTTACATAAAGGATGTATGTAAAGTTTTTATCCTCTGTTTCACATTAATAACTCCATTTAGTTAATTCGTTTAATATTTAAAAAACTAAATAAAACTATTAATATGGGAGAGAAGGAAGTTAATTTATTTTAAAAAACCAAATAAAATAATTTATATGAGAAAAAAGAGTATATTTTCTACTCCTCAATTGCCACGCACTCATAAAAAATTATCCTTTCATCCTTACTTTTTTTATGATTGGAAATTTAGCAACATGTTTATAATATACAGGGCTCATTAATTAAGGTTAGACAAAATTTTAAAATATGTCTACAATAGTACAAAGGTTCCAAATGTTAGTGGGGTACATGTCACGTTTTCATTCATCTTTTACGTATCATATATGCTACTAACATGACAATATCAATCAGCTTTTTAAGCATAAAATGGTAGATATATAGAAATTGTGCTCGTACATGCCCTATATAACAAAATGTATGATTAGAAAGCCCAGCACTCTTCAAAATTAGTAGCAGATCTCTGCAAAAAGAGCATTTGACCGGTCACGGGGAAATCTTTAACGGCTATATTCCCTGTGAGAAATTCAACTTCAACTGTGGAAGCAAGCGTGTTGCTGAGGATTGGCTCAAAGAGATGGCAAATAAGAAAAACCACTAAATTAAAGACTACGGCATTGCAATTAGGGCTATGGCTCCCAGCCACCTACTGCGAGTTGGCTCCATGGCCTACACACAGGCGGGTACTCAATTTCTAGTTTGTCGTCCACAGAAGTGTTCACTTGGAGCAGCTGAATGAGACCGCTAAGATATCTGATACAGCTCCTTAAATTAATAGCTTTATTTAGAAAAAAATATTTTATATTATTATTTTATTTTATTAAATTCAAGCCATTGGTACTTAAAAAAGACTATCATAAATTTGTTTTCTTTTTTATATTTATAATGTGGGTTTTACCATTAAATAAAGAACATGTATATGCACCTTAATGTCCCCTTAGTACCCCATTTAAGTAAAAATTGAAATAGTTTTATTTCTCTCTTTTTACCCCACGAACCCCTTATTTTATCTCACTTATTACCCACTTATTTTCTCTCTTTTTACCCTACGAGTGTTGTTATTGTTTTTTAACTCTTGGTTAGCGAAAACAATAACAATATTCGTGGTAGAGACTTTAAAGTGTTAACTTGCGAGCTAAATTTGGCCATCCGGATCTAGGCTCTAAGCCAGGGTAGCCTGATGGGGCATGCCCAGGCAAAGGCGGCCCAAAATTGGGGAGCCCAGGCTAAGGCAACCTAAATTGGGGAGCCCAGGCTAGGGTCATTCGAACTAGGGGAGGCCACGTCAGACGAGGGTGGCCATGATAGACCGCCTCACTAAAGAGCCAAACCAGGTTAGATCTAACTTGACATGACATTGATTGCGCGACTAGTTAATGAGAAGATTGAAAAAAAAAAGTAATCGTCAGGCACCGGACTATGCTAGAGCCCGAGAAAAAAAGGAGGAAAGCAGATGTAGAGTCTAATACAAAAAAATATAATTAATATTTTAGGGGAATAAATAAGTAATTTTAAAAATTTTATGTGGGGTAAACAAGATATTGAAGATTATTTAGTACATATAAAAATCATCATTTTTTAAAAATATAACTATTACTACAGTATTAGGTTCGTAGCCATCGCAAATGATGAACTGTTGCAGCAACTTTATTACAGAGCAGGGGCTAGACTGCCTGGAAAGATTTGCCAGAGATGTTGCTAGTAACTTTGGCCAAGAAGCTGCATTCGTCTTACAAGCATACGAAAGATTCTCCTCCTGATTGGAGGACTACTGAGGAGGATGAGATGCCTGTAGGAGGACTTGTTCAAGAAGGTCCTGACGCTACTTTCAATGTCTGACCATGAGAGTGACTTTGGCGCTCCAATTGGGCTGGAAGACTTGGTAGGGCATATGCTGACGATGACTTGAGATTGGGTCAGGTATCTTGCCGGCACGAAATTGCTAAGCTTCCATGGCTGGTGCATTCAGTTGGGAGATTAAGTGTAGCAATTTGTGAGTAATGTGTTTGTTTATTTATCTGCTCGGTGTTAAGTGGTGTCTTGCAACTTGTTCTAGATAGTATGGTTTGTGTGTCTTTGAGTCATCTTCATCAAGAGATGTAGATGATAAAGTTGGTATAACATGAGTTTGATTTGACGCATAATAAGTATAATAAAGTTTTTTTCTAAAATTGTGTTGGGGCTTTTTATTTAGCTTTAGTATTGTTAGCTAATGTATTTGAAGTAATGGTATCAATTATACAATCATCACAGCAAAATGAACCAAAAGGAAAAAACTGATTGTTAGGTATATTTTTTATACTTCTCTTTAACAATGAGCTCAATATCGTTGACACTAATGTTGCTGGTGCATGCACCATCAATCTAATTGACGAAGAACTCTCACGCATTCCTTATATGCTGCTGGCTCATTGTTAGAGTAAAATATTAAAAATATCTCCAGTCATGCATTTATATTTTAGATAGATAATATTTGCTTATTACAGTTAGTTTTTGGGTTCATGCTGCGTTCTTACACTAAGCATGTGTGTATACATTTTACAAGTTTATTAAATAGCGACTTAGGGGCTTCAGTCACTGTTGGTTCCATTCACATTCATTTGCTCTGTAAAAAGCATTCATGTGTTTTTTTTCCCGTTGAGTGTCTCCTTGCACAAAGAAAATGGTGCAGTGCCATTAATATCTGCTCGTCAAGTTCATCCTTGCCGGAATCATCAGTTATGAAAACAAAAAACCATTGGAAAACCAAGTGCCAACAAGTGTGATTTTTACCTTCATCAAATAATGCTGATATCAAATTGAACGATGCTTTATGAATACACACACACTCTGTCTCATGGAATTAGTGACCTATTAATTGTACCATAATACATCACCTACAAGACAGCTATGCACCTTATTGCTTGGTATATGTGTCATCGATCCTATATAAACGATCTTATATGAGATTACTCATGCATTTCTCCAATGACATTGGTTTTTGAATATTGACCCGAATAGCTATTCGGGTTGGGCTTGAGTTTTAGGTGATTTAACCCAACCAGGCCTGAATATGATTATAAATATAAATTTTAAAATTTTTTATATATTTTTTAATATTATTTAAAAATAATTAAAACATAATTTTAAAAAAAATATTCTATTTAGGTTAAATGGGCCAAGTTGAGTCGAATTCGGTCACAATTTTCCTATATAGTAGTATCGGGTCGGGTTTTACCCAGTGGCATAAGTAGGCCCTTTGCATTTGAAAGAACTATAGGGCCCATAAATTTTCATGGCATTCACAGCTATGTATTCCCTTATTTATAGTCTTATTTTTTTTAGAGAATACTCGGATTTCTTAAGTTTTAATAAAAAAAGTGAATGTGCAAGTCGCATGCACATCGATCAACGTGGGGCTAGCACATCCCACACGTCACATTAACATAAATACAATGCATTTATTAAATCAAGATATATATTTATTTACCCAGAAAGCACCAAGGTGTAAATGTAATAGCTATACATGGACTATGAACGTAGCTTTCTACGGCAGCCACCAGCATTAAATATCATTTTCAGGCCCTAGCAGGAGGAGATTGCCACTTAGATATGTGGAAACATCATCAATTTTGTTGGACATTTATAGACAACGTCCGATCAATTCTCAGCAAAAATGCATTAAGCTTAGCTGCTTCAGTAGTTCACTTGACAAGCTCCTCTTCCTTCCCTGCTTCTTCAAGCTCTCTCAGCCCCCCAACCTTCTGCTCAATCTCCTCAATCAGCTCTTCTCGCCACAGCTCTGCCCTGGCTGATTCCTCAATGTCTTCTTGCTGCATCCATCAAACCCATATCATTAACACTTTTTTAAACTCTGGGAGTATGCTATCAGCATCTTTTGTATTGACGTATTGACCCAACTATGTAATCAACTTCAATTTTCATTGCTTACTTCATTGATCAAGTCGATTAGAAAAAGTTCAAGCATACCTTCTCATAGACCCAATGCCCTGTGCCATCTCCCCCATCTTCCCTATAAGCTTCGGAATCATAGTATGGATCCTTAATTTTCCAGCAAGAAGCAGACTGATCAACACAGGACTCAGCAGGTCATGAAGATAAGAAAAATGACAGCTTGCTTACTTTTGTGGATCCAAAGAAGCAGCATCCCCAACATGTGAACATAATGTACGCAGTATCTACGATAAACACCTCAGAAATCATTTAAGGGAAAGCTCGATCCTTGTGTTACCCAGAAAGGAGCCAAACCAAGAATGTATTTCACTTACAGACAGACTTTATGGCATCGTCATTTAAATGCCAAACTGATTTGTGGAGCACAAGATCTCTCTGACCCTCTGCGTGCTCAATTAGAACTGCCATCAGAGGCCAGTCCGGAAAAGCCTTTGCCCTCCACCTGGTGGCTCTCCTTCTACTCGCCTCACTCTGGAGTCCCTGGACTTCCAATTTATAACTGATTCTTTGAACAATTGGACTAGTAATGCACAATATCATCCATTTCAAGTGTTACAAACATTATTACCTGAGATGAACTCGTGTTCCAACCAAATCTGGTCGAACTCCTCAACTGCAAATGATAATGACAATTATTTCGGCCACCATGAAATGAATTGAAATAGGTGCAGAGAGTACAGCAAGAGTGAAAACATTACTGTTCTTGGACAGGTGTTTATTTCTATCCTGGCAGAGTTCAGAGCAGGACCGTATAGATGCGGCTTGGGCGCTCTGAATCCCAGTATAGCATCTGCCATTTTCTTGACAAGTGAAAGCAGACCATGCAAATGATCTTTTTGTGGCCTATGTGTAGCTTGCAAGGCTCAATGAGGATAAGGAAACTGTCGGATGCCAACCCTTCTCCACATGAAAGGGAAAACAAATTCACTGACCATAATGCCCATTGTCTTTTGCACCTCCCAGATAAAAAATAACTGATGCAATCTTGAGGAAGAAAAGTCCCATGAACATAATTTCTATTGCTAAAACATCCTTAGTATATAAACAAAAGACTACAAAACTGGTACTACACGAGCGGAGCAAGGCCTTTGGGTAGGGAGGGCAAGTAAGAATATTTCTGTTCTTCAAAAAAGGCATACAACTAAATTAAAAAAATTTCTGTAATTCGTATGAAAGAAAGAAATCAGAAAACACTGTAACATGATGATTCAAATGGCTAATTTAGATATTATTGAAATATGAAGAGGAACTCATTGACCAAAATTAAAAATACATTAAAAGATACGTATAGACTGGCAAGGAAAGTTGGAGGTGAAAGGGGCAAAATATTTTTCTAAGGGTATCAAACTAGAATGTTTATATATGCACCCCAAAAAACTTATCAATATCTTATTTCTTATTTAACTACTTAAAATATTTAAAAACACTCATCCATACCTCAAAATTTCATGAAATATTTCTTCTTTCGCTTGACCCTTTCCTCTCTCTTTTCTCCTGTTCTAGCAACACCGGGCGTTGGCAGCTAGTGCTACCAAACAACATCCCCTATACATACCAGTCAACCTTTTTGGTTGCACTGGCTTTAGCCCAATTGTCTTTGCCAAGAAAAATTATTCAGTGGAATAAGTCCATCAATTGTGTTGAATGTGTTCTAGTCCTCAATGCTTTAAGTTCCTGTTGATTTAATTTTGACCTAATCTAATTATTTTCTCGTAGGTAATGCTAGTTAGGACCAGTCTCTTTTAATATCTCGAATAAATCTACTCTTTTATTAGATATTTTAAAATTTAATTTTTCTTTTAAGAAATAAGCATATTTAGACTCTATAACCTCTATTGTCTCATCTGTGTGGTGAGCTATAAATCTGTACCCTAGAGTGATTATAGTAACTAATAAAGTTGTATTTTGTAGTCTTAAGGTCCAACTTAGACCTATACTAATCAGACACCTTTATATTTGCCATGAACTCCCACACTTTAAGATGTTCTAAGCTTGAGTGTCAACCCGTCTATAGCTCATAAAATATTTGTTAGACTATCTTTATAGGTACACTATTAAAAATGTACACAATGATGTCTAAAGCCTCACCCAAAAAATTAACTCCTAATTCAGTGATTTAACATAGATCTAACTATGTCCATAAGTGTCCAATTACGTCTTTCTACTACTTCATGTTACTGTAGTGTATAAGGAAGTGTGTATTGATGCAATATTCCTTGATCAGTACAATAATTTTTAAACATATCAGAGGTGTACTTGTCACCCCTATTAGTCCTTAAGATTTTATCGACCTTTCTACCTAACTGGGTTTCTACCTTAATTTTAAATTTTTTAAATTTATTTAGGGCATCAGATTTTCTGTTTATTAGGTATATATATTTATATCTTGAATAGTCATCTATAAAAGTTATAAAGTAGATCTTGCCTCTATAGGTCTAAACATTCAATGACCCACAGATATCTGAATGAGCTACCTCTAATAGTTCATTTGTCATTTATCCCTTTTAGAATGATTGCCTACTAATCTTCTCTAATAAGCAATCCTCACACGCATATAGGTATTTGAATATTTTAGGTAATAGCCCCGTATTTGACAATTTATGTAACTTACTACATTGACATGATACAACTACATGTAATACATCATTCACAGATAAGACAATATACCAAAAAAATATTAATTTATTATAAATAAATATATAAAAAAATATCCTGACAATATAAATTATCAACTAAATTACCTATAAATAAAATAGAGCCACATTTTTTTACTATGACTTTATTTCCTTTAAATCTGATTTTAAATTTTTTCTTGGTGAGAACAAGAATGAAGATTCGACTCTTCCTTATGGCTTTGTTCCCTTTATTCCATTGTTGTCCTTATTAGGAAGTGCCTCTAGAGTATTCATGTAAAATGAGGTATTAAAGAGTTTTTTGGGGTATATATAAACATATTCATTACACTATGTCCTTTTAAAGGGATTTGCAAAATATTGGAGATGAAATTGTCCCCTAACCATATAGATGCTCCGCCCTGCTGATACATACATGAAACTAATAAAAACTGTGAATATATTTAATGAAAAGCAGCCAGAGTTTATATAGATTTTACCCCGGTGAATAAAAGTTGTGTTGCAGCTTGATACTGTAGTTTAAGAGTTCATTTTGGAGTTTTTGAGCCTTGTTTATTGGAGTTTTCTGTGATGTTAGACTTTTCCATTATCTATCTGATTTTCCGGTGTTTACTAAATTTGCAGCTTGATACCGACCGCTTGTCAAATAGATACACTAATTTCCCCATATCGCGGCCAGTTATATTGTCCGTGGTTTCAAGCTGATTTCAAGTGTCCAATTTCTCTTTCAATTTTTTTTCCCAACCGGTTCATGACTGCTCATGGCCATGCTATATGGGGTTCTAAAATAAGTATATAGCGGTAAACACAGTACTATGTCAGAGGCAAACAACCCTAACATAGTACATAGAGCATTTGCGTACTTTTATGTAACATGTTAGAAGCCCATGTAGCACAAATAGAGGTATTGGATGGGCTTAAGAGCTTATCATTAGACCAACTATACAACATAATGACAAGTTCGGGAATCGACTTGGATTTGTTCGATTAAGAAAAAAAGGACATAAATTTTAAGAAAAATTCAGTCGACGGGGCTGCAAGAATGGTGGCAGAAGAGCCCCAAGCTCCAAGAGAGTTTGGGCGAACTTGCCAATCGATATTGTGAGTCCCAAAAGTTAACCCATTAATAAAACCCCTATCCCAAAGACATGCCTAAATTGACTTTTAAAAAAAAAATTAAAAAAAAATGGCTGGGATGAGCCCGTGATATATTCTGGATTGAAAATTTTGGTGAGAATTTCTACTAAGGTCTAATTTTATATTTTTCAGAGATTTTTAGGAAAATTTTAAAAACTCTGTCAGTATATTATATATGTAATAATGATGAGGATTATATGAGAAAATTAATATTGACTTGAATTATCGCCCTCGTTGAATTTTACCCTGGCCAAGCTGGTGATGACTGATGACACAACCCACTCAACAATTGCTTCGTCTTTGCAGTTAGTGCCTTAGGCCAAGTCCCCTACCGCACATAAGAATGTGATGACATATAACTGCCCCACTTAGATAATTCCTCGTATGAAGACCATCAGCTCTAACACAAACTGCCCAGAATCATCAATATATGATACTGGAGGTCATCAAGCTGCCCCATGAACGAAAACAGGCACATCATCAATTGATGGAGTAGTTTAAGCATTATCAACCCTAACAAGCACAGTAGGGGCATAGAAAGCAACTTAGCTTATAGACTATTTGGGAGCAGGTACAACTTTTCAATGATAAACTACTGGTAAGTAGGATTTATAAGATATATGGGATTAGGCAACGTCCTCCCTGTTACACGGTGGCTTTCAGATGTGGGCCTAACCGCAGGAACCCAACATGTTCAATTGATTACATCTCATAGGTGGGCTAAGGGAAGGAAGGTGTATAAATGCTTGCCTCTTCTTCGCAGCATCCACATCAAGCAGTCAAGCCTGCAGACACCACCAGTTCATTGCTTTGCCTATAAACCAGCTGGCCGGGAGCTCTCTAAGCTTAGACAATGAAGGAAGGGTCTGCAATTGAGAGTGGAGAGGCCTCCAGGGCAGCAGTGGAAAGGACCGCTGGGGTGAACAGGGGAATCTCCATCCTTGACTTCATTCTGAGGTTGGTTGCCCTTGTGGGAACGCTTGGAAGCGCCATAGCCATGGGGACTACTGATGAGACACTGCCCTTCTTCACGCAGTTCATCCGTTTCAAGGCTCAGTACGATGATCTTCCAACTTTCACGTAAGTCTTAATCTCTCAAGCACATCCACCATATGGTTCGTGTTCCCATTTCCAATAGTACTGCTATGATGTAGTCTGAAATAGAATCTTTTAAGATGACCAATATAAATCTCGACAGAGAAGAAATTGGGCTCGGGGTCGGTTTGTTTATGTCTTCAAGTGGAATACATTTTGCCTAAGCAATAAATTAATTTGTTAAATTGTAATTTACACATAAAGCAGAACATTTGATGTAAATTAATCCGAAAGGCCGTTTCAATTTTAGTTTGTTCATGCAACTCAGGTTCTTTGTCATAGCCAACTCCGTTGCTAGTGGATATCTTGTTCTCTCTCTTCCTCTCTCCATCGTCCACATAATCAGGAGCCGAGCCAAAGGCAGCAGGATCATCTTGATACTCCTTGACACGGTACAGTTGTGCCAACTTTGATTAAGTTCGATATGATTCATCTAATATCTTTGATAATCAGGTCATTCATGTCTTGATCGAACTAACAATGAAGTTTTTGAACACGGGACACTCACGTGTGATCTATGCCTTGAAGGGAATGTTGGCTCTCCTCACGGCTGGAGCCTCAGCTGCAGCAGCAATAGTCTACCTTGCACACAAGGGGAATGCTCGTGCCAATTGGCTTGCTATTTGTCAACAGTTCAACTCCTTCTGTGAACGCATCTCTGGGTCTCTGATTGGCTCCTTCGCGGGGATTGCTGTCTTCATATTGCTCATCTTGTTGTCTTCCATTGCCATTTCCAGGCGTTAGAAGGCTGTCATGTTGAATGGACGTAGATATATATAGCTTACTGCATGCAAATTGTGCACCAGTGTGTCTATGTGCGTCTGTGTTTATGAGCGTGCAATCTTTTTCAACCTTTTCTTTTTACTCGTATTGTACTTGAGCCTTGTTTAAAAGCTGTGTGATATAGTGGCTTATTGACCGGGATATTTGAGTCCGGTTCAGTAATTTGTCTCAGTTTTTCCTACCAAACTTTTCATACTTATAATTCAAAAGCAGTCGCACTCTGTCACTCTAATACTTAGCTATATACAAGCACACAGGGAAAGTAAGTAAACAAAACATGATGGCAGCCAGGTTTAGAACTAATTGTCACGCTCACCGCATGCATGTCAACCAACTGGGTCACACCCCACTTCCTCAAGTTGTGATGATTGTATTAGCCTTCGTAATTGAAAAGAATGCGTCTCTTTCTCCCCAACAATTTCATTATCTTTACACCTTAATAAAATATAAAAAATTACTACTTATATACCCCTCTTCACCTAAAAATATTTTCTAAATTTTATTTCCATGGCTGCCGCAAACAGAAGCTGCAAGCAATCAAAATCAACAATCACCAATTGCCCATGGCCTGGAGGAATCATTAGTCATAAATAACTCATATTGAATAAAATACAACAAGCCCGATATATTCCCACAAAGTAAAAAAAATGGTTTACCCCAGCAATGAGGATCTTTCAAAACGAGTTAGCCAAAGAGACGTCCATGCCAATCATCTCGAACTCCATGTCATCCTTTGTGAGCCAAAACACCAACTACAAGCCAGTGGCAGACTCAAGATTTTTGGTGGAGGGGGTCATGAGTTAACAAAGTTTTTAAATTTTTTTATTAGAATAATAAAGTTAATAATTAAGATATACTTAAGTAAAACATAAAATTAAGATAAAAAATATAAGTAATTATAAAAATTGTATAACAAAATATAATAAACATTTAATATAAGTTAAATACATACTCATTCAACATCTTTGTAAACTTTATTTGTAATAATTTTTTATATTTATGAATCATGCCTCTCAATCCCAAGAAATTAAATGCTTCTTGTTTCAAAAAGATAAATATTAATAGGAGATTAATTTTATTTTAAAACCTAACTAGTATAAACCTCATTAATGCAAAGAAAAATAAGAATACACAAATAATAAATAACAAACAAATAAATATAATAATAAAGACAATATTACCATTGAGATGACAATTGCCCTCAACGAGACTTCATATTTTAGAAGCGTTTGATGATCTTCTTATTATCAATTTCTTGAAAATGTCATTCTCAATATATGTAATCAAACAATTACTCATCAACTCATCTCCCATTCGACATGAAGCTTATTCTTCACAATATTTATTGTAGAAAATGCTCTTTAAACTGTAGAAGTTGCAATTAGAAAGGTTAATGCCAACTTTATGAACAAATAAATCAAAGGAAATCATAATTTTTTTTCTCCACCACTTTCTTAGCAAGATTAGCAATCTCAATTAAGTTTGAGAACTCATTATTAGACCACATATCCACAATATAAATATCCAATTGATCATTAAGGGTTGAGATATCCATTATAGAAAATTCATGTGAATAAATTCTGGCAAGATAAAGTAATTTTTGTTTATCATAAGTTAAGAAAGAATCTTTTGGATCAAGATATGATATATAAATAAGTAATTCTGTATTTCTTTCTGTGAAACGACTGTTAAGTTCTTTGAGTTGTATATCAATAACAATGTAGAATAAACCAATACGGTAATAATGTAGGTTTGTAATTTACTCTCCACATCATGACCTTCCTCGTGCTATATACTTGTCATCTATATAAGGAATATCAAAATCATGTTGGTTACAAAATAAATAAATTTTAGTCATGATAGAGTCTCATCCATTATCTCTTAGTTTCAGTAATGTTTCCCTAGATGATTCAAGTAAAGCCATCACATTCACAATATCTTAGTCCTTTCATTGCAATGCTTTTGATAGATCATTGGTTACCCCTAAAATCTTCTTCATAATATGCAAATTTTAAACAAATTCAAAAGAGAACATATTATCAATTAAGGAATTTGCTTTGGCTCTCAACTCTCACTCTTCGTCATCTTTATCAATAATATCAAGTACTCGAATGATAGTAGAAAACATAATGATAAAGCTTTGCAATGTACAATAATGTGAGCCCCAACTAATGTCACATGACCTTCTCAAGTTTATTTCTTGGTTAAGTCCTTTCCCGGTCGCTAAGTCACCACTCTCAGCTGCTTTGGTAATATCTTTTAGTTGTTGTTCTCTGAGATTATCCTTGTGCTTACAATGTGCTCCAACAACATTTGTTATAGTGGAGAGCAAGTAAAAAAATTTACTTATTGCCTTGTTAATTTTTACAATGGCAACAAGTGTTAATTGAAGACAATGAGCAAAACAATGAATATAGTGTGTATATTCATTCTCATTCAAAATACATACTTTTAGCCCATTAAACTCACCTTGCATATTACTTGCATCATTATAACCTTATCCTTGAAATCTTTGTATACTTAATCCATGCTTGGAAAATAGTTTTTCAATTGCCTTTTTAAGCTCCACAACTGTTGTTTCTTTAACATGTATAAAGCCAATAACACACTTAATCACACAACCTTGTTGATCTACATAACATATAGCAACAACCATTTGTTACTTAATGGACACATCACGAGATTCATCAACTAAAATAGTAAATAAGGCATCCCCAAGATCATTAATGATAGCTACTATAGTCTCCATTGCAAATGAATTTATAATATCTTTCTGAATACTTGGCGTTGTCATTTTGATGAGCATTTTTTAGCACAACCCGCCTCACATTTCCACTTTTATGTGCAAAATTTTTTAGAAGTTCAAGAAAATTTCCTTGATTATCTGAATATTCTGATTTATGATGATCACAAAAAGGTAAACTTTGATTTAAAAAAAATCTAGTGCACTCAATTTATGCCTCCAACCAAGTAAGATATTCAAGTCTACTTCACTCTTCTTGCTTCTTTAAAATTATTATGATCTGTTGCTCTTGATTTAATAAGTCTTGACCCATTTTGTAAGCTTTATTGTGAGAACTGTCCACTCCTCCTACATGAGCATCAATTCTTTCATATTTCTTCGAATTTCTAAATCTTTTGACTACAAAAGCATCTTTACCCCTTACATTTCCAAAAAGATAGCAATATAGATAAAATATTGCATCTTTATCTATGCTATATTCTAGCCAAGTGGGATGCTTATCAAACCAAATAAGATTAAAGCGTCGTTGTACTCTTGAAAATTCACTTTGAGGGAAACAATGATTGCGAGGTTGACAAGGAACCTTTTGTAAATAATATCTCTTAACAATGTCTTAGTCCTTGGGATGAAATCTTAAAATTGGAGTTCGTAACCCAGGATCTGCTATTAATTTATCTACATTGACCCTTGACATATGTCTTTTATTCTTTTTAGTTTGATCTTTATCACGACTAGAAGTTGATGCTGTAGAATGAAGACACTCAGACTTTTTTTTGAGAAATTTATCCATTATTTAGGCAACAAGACCTGCTACTATAACATGTTAAAAATCCATTATAACACAAAAAGATGCACAAAGATCTTTAATTACTAGCAATCATAACTTTAAATAACTAATAACCATTGCTTTTATAAATTTATTTTTTAAAATACGAATCTAATTAAGTAAAGATCAAAGAATGAACCGAAATATTTATTTAGGGTTTAGGGTATAGACTAAAATAGCCAAATAGGTATTCATTCAAAGAGAAACAGTGAATAGAATAGTAATTCAATCATCAAAAATTAAATGGTTAAATAAAACTTGGAATAGCGATTAAGTCATTCAAAAAATTGAATAGTCAAAGTGTAACTAAGTAAAATAGTGATTCAATAAATTAAATAGTAAGTGAAATAGAGTAAAATAGTGATTTAGGCATTAAAAAAATCAAATATAAATAGAACAAAGACCTACACATATTTCATCTTATTTATTAAAGACAGATTAAGTAAAAACACATATTTATCTCTCTTAACCCAGAAATTTATTATCATTGCTAAAACTATTAAAATTTGTTAAAGTGCTGATCCTAACATATAATTATAGCTTAACTGTCACAAATTTTCTAAATGTTGGCTTGGTAAAGTATATTATTTCAAAAATCATAATTAAAATAAAAACAAAACAAAGACCTACACATATTCTATCTTAATCATTATAAACCTATCAAATAAAGACAAAAAATAATAATAATTTTTTAATATACAATAGTACTAGATGATATCAAATTCACTGCTTCATTGAATTCATTCAATTTTAGTATCAAGTAAAGACAAAAACCCTAAACAAAAAATAATAATAATTTTTTAGCATAGAGTAGTACTGGATGGCATCATATTCACTGCTTCATTGACTTCATTTATTTTTAGTCAAAGCCATATCAAGTAAAGACAAAAGCCCTATCAAATAAAGACAAAAATTAATTATTTTTTAAAAGTGTAGATTGGTACTTCACTCATTCAAATTTACAGGAAGGAATAGGGATTCAATAAAAAATATTATTGCAAAGAAAAGACAAAGTTAAATTATATCTTAATGAAGCATAGAGCACGCTGTGGAGATTGAAAAATTAAATGAAAAATTAAATAAGAAGCTATAGCACAGAGTGGAAGAAATGAAAACAGGGATGCGCTTCACGAAAGAAAGAAGGACCGCCCCGATAATTAATTTATATGACTGAATTGGGGTTTGCGTGGGTGAGCAAGGGGTCAAATATATTGGGGTCAACATGGGTCTAGGTCAAATAAGCTGGGGACGACATGGGTTAAATAATAATTACTTGAAGTATATACAAATTAGAAGGGGTGGTCTTAAAGAAGTAAAACGTCAAGGGGGTCATTTGGCCCCCTACCCTATAACGTACATCCGCCCTTGCTACAAGCTATTATTGACTCCCACAGATGACACAATTGCATGTACGAGAGTATTAGAGGCTTTTAGCCTTTCAACACAAAAGAAGACAATAAAGAAACTGGATTGAGTATAACACACAAAATAACAAAAAAAATGCACAAAAAGGAAAATAAAAAGGGGATGGGTGTATGTGCAACGCGGTATATAGATGATGTGAGCTAACTAGAGTTGGAGGTGAGGGGGTAGCTTGCCTTGAGGTACATCTTTTAGGTCCTTAGTCGATTGGCGCGCATTGGTGAAAGGCGGTGGGGATGGTGGTATTGGAGAGCATGAGGCCACAGTCATCCATTGCAGGCTGGGCTAATGGCCATATCTAACCACTAGTGGGGCGAGCTGCAACCTCAGTCTAGCCTTGCCTTGTTGCGTGTTCCACTCATGGAAGACATTATCAATATGGATGATAATATCAATGATCATGGATATGGGTATGCTTCGATCATACTCTTGGTACTCCCCGAAACAAGCATAAACCCTTTTATAAACATAAAAAAATATTATAACTAATAATATATTATTATAATACTAATTTTAGAACATAATAAGTGTAAGGACCCTCATCTTTAAACCGATTTTGTTTTTCTTTAATTGTGGGTTATCGTGAGACTTACGCGTTTTCTGATCTTATTCGGTGATTTCGTAAAATAAATAGTGTTTGTGATGGTTTTAACCAAAATTAACTTCAACATTAGTGGTTTTAAGTGATTTTAAACCAAATGTGAATTTTTAAGATTTTTCAGAATTTTCACTATTTTCCCAAAAATTAGGGTTTTGGCGGGACCCTGTGGGCCCCACCGTCGAAAATTTTATTTTTGTGTCAAATGAACCTAGACATATAGTTAAGGTCCCACAAAAATTTTCAGAATTTTATTAGGCTTAAATTGTGCTTAAATTTGCAAAATACCCACTTTTAGCCTACTTTTCATATTTACACCCCAAAACTTACCTATGCCTACCCCAACCCTTACTATAAAAGGGCAAACCAGAGCCATTTCCATTTTTGGGAATAGGCTAAGGAAAGAGGGCTGGCCTAATCCCCACTTAGGCCCGAATTAGAAGCCGATTAAGGTAAGCTAGCATAATTAAGCACTAATCCATGGCTTTTCCCTTAATTTCTTCCAAATCTACCATTTTCCCCTTGATTCAATTCATTTTTGACCATCAAAAGCTACTGATTTGTATTTTACTATAAACCCTAACATTCAAAATTCGATTTTTACTACCAACAAGCCCTAGATCTAAGGTTTAATTAAGGATTTCTTGAGTAAATCGATTTCCATTAGAGTTTAATTCAAACTCATTGTGTTTTCAAGGATTTCAAGAAGGGTGACTCTTCAATCCGAGCTTAATCAAGTGTTGAGGTAATGGGTCTTCAAAATCTCTGTTTATCTATGGTAAAACTCTCCATTTTTGGCTTATTTCGAAATGGTTGCTTGATTTAGTGTGTTAATGGTAAGATTAGAAAATGGAATTATTTAATCCCGATTTCTTAGGGTTTTGCATTATTATGGTTTGGTTTAATATTCTGGAAGTCAAGGAGGACTTTTGATGATGATTAGGGTGTTAGATGTGGATTTGAAGTGCTATCTATGGTGTTTCGGTTTGGATTTGCGAAAGAAAGAAGATGACTATTCTGCCGTGTTGGCGATCGATCGGCCTTGCAGGGCAATCGATCTGAACTGTAAATTTCAAATTTTTGCGTGTAACCGATCGAACGGCCTGAAGGGCGATTGATCGGCTACACAGGAAATTGTATGTTGTGCATATGATGTCTATTTTGATGATTCCACTTTAGCTTGCCAATTTTATATGAATGTAGAGTATTTTAAGCTATGTTAGGCTACTGGAAATGCATGCTATTAAGTTTATGGAGTTGAGATATATGCTTAGGGATGGTGGAATGACTTATGTTTTGTGGCATAATGTTGGAATCGTTATCTTGAAATTATGAATGGTTGTTTCTCTTTGGTTAAGCATATATTTTCAGTAGGACTACAATCATTGTTGGACTGATTTGTCATGATAGATTGTGGTTAGTGGTGTGTGAATGTTGGTGAATGTCATGACTCAATGATGAAATGAGTGATGTTATATGTGTTTAGCCTTTGTGGTTGAGTTTTGAATTTAGCTATGATTTCAACGATTCTTCTACTATGATTTCCGCTGGAATTCATGTTTAGATAGAAATTCACATGTGTAGTGTGGTAGTGAGTTGATTTTCAAGCATGTTGATATGCATTATGTGAAAGGCTTCTACTAGTTACACACATATGTGGGGGTCAAATGATGATGTTGAAGCTTAATATTGTGATTATGAATGATGCATTAGGGGCTGGTGAGAGCACTTATCATGATTAGGATTCATGTATGCTTTGCCCACGCATGTACCATGCTGCACGCATCATGAAAATAGATTTCCAATTGAGGCTTTATCGTGATTAATCGAATTTGACCGATTGGATGCAATGTGATGGAATTATGTGTCGGATTGATCGGTCGTGGATTAATCACAAGTTGATTGGTTCGAAAGGACATGTTTTGATTTGAAGTTCCTGTGTGGAACGATTTGAAGTTCCTGTGTGGAACGAGTGCACTCCCCTGGTTGAGTCTTGTTAAATGAAAGGATGTGGGGACGAGTTGTGTACTTGTCTTGCGGATATGTGAGAATGTTATTATGTGTGTCATCTGGACCCTGAGAATCCAGTGTGGTATGTCGTGTGAACCCTGCTACCACGTGTTCTAGGGTTCTCTGTGTGAGAACTCGGGCTCTTCCCTCCGCAGGAGATGTCCCTGGGCGAACACCCCTGCTCTAGATTCTCTGTGTGAGAATGGGACATCCTTGGCCATGATCGTCCAGGGTGAGCAGTGTTAGGGATTGACAACCCCGATCTTTTTTGAATTCTTGTGTAGAATTTTGGACCATGACACGCCTTCGTGGCCTTGTCTATGCTCCCGTCTGTGCAACGTTAATGTGTGATTACTCCTTGATGGAGGTGGATTGTGATGACATTATGCATGTGGGAATATGTATGTTAGAGATACATCCATGCATGTTGATTTTGATGTTATGCATGTGGAATATGTATGTTAGAGATACATCCATGCATGTTGACTTTGATGATAAAATGCATGTGGAAATATGTATGTTAGAGATACATCCATGCAGATTGTGATGATGTTATGCATGTGGAATATGTATGTTAGAGATACATCCATGCATGTTGACTTTGATGATAAAATGCATGTGGAAATATGTATGTTAGAGATACATCCATGCAGATTGTGATGATGTTATGCATGTGGGAATATGTATGTTAGAGATACATCAATGCATGTTGATTTTGATGATAAAATGCATGTGGAAATATGTATGTTAGAGATACATCCATGTAGATTGTGATGATGTTATGCATGTGGGAATATGTATGTTAGAGATACATCCATGCATGTTGATTGTGATGATATTATGCATGTGGGAATATGTATGTTAGAGATACATCCATGCAGGTTGTGATGATATTATGCACGGTGATGCAGTTTTAAGTGATGTAAATATGTGATCAGAAAATGATGCACCTTGTACATCGTTGATTGAAAGATTTTATCGCCAAGCTATCGTATTTTTGACGTTAATAGTGATATTAAAACCATTGCTGAGTGTTAAAACTCACCCCTCTTTTGTGTTTTGATTTGGGGCTGCGTGGTGCGACACGGAGACGGACAGGATTGCCTCTTTGAGGAAAGGTCAGAGGTAGCTTGGGTGTAATGATGGAGATCGTTGCGTGACTTACCTGCGTTTGTTTTATGCTTTATGTTCGAACCTTTGTGTAGGGTTCTTGTTTTGGATGTATGTCATATTTTGCAGTTGTGATGCTTACGACTTATTTTGAGCCGGTGTGGGCTTTACTTAACTAAGTTTGTGGGTTTGAGATTGTTGTTTACTTTGTGATAAACAACACCTTTTCTTCCCTTTTATTCACTCTTGCTCAAAGGATTGTGCACACTCCGTGTTTCTGTTAATCGCCCGTGGTTAGGGATTAAGTCTTCCGCTAGAATCGTTTCTCAATCTTCACTTCGTCGCCCCCGCGCGCTTGACTGGCCCCTGGACCGGGTTCAGCTCGGGTTGGGCATCACCGGGGCGTGACAATAAGACTATAGAATACTATATCAATCGATACGGGTACTCTAAAATAAATTCATTTGGAACCATACACTATTATGCTCTCCATCCCATACAAATTATTACTCCTTTTCCATATTAAGTGCTCTAAAATTAATTTATTTTAAAAATAAATAATATGCTTAATATGAGTCACCGTTATATGTTTAAATAAATGCATATTTGTAGAGAGCCATATGTAAAAAAATAATTATGTAAATTGTATGGACCTACTCATATTGATCTCATATAACTTTAAAAATATTATTTTTAATATAACAAAAACTTAAACTTTTAAAGAAGTTAGGCTTGAATTGTATTATTTTAAAAAAAAATTAATAATTTTTTTTTAAAAGAGCGTATTGATATGTATCGGCCGTATCGATATGGTATGGCCGATATGTATCAATATTTGGTGTGGGGGCATACCACCCCCAGTACCCGTATCAGTCGATACAGGGCCGTATCGACCGATATAGCCTTCCATGGTTCCACTAGGCTCCACCACTAATTTTCAGTTGCCAGCTATGAACATTGGCATTAGAGAAGGAAGAAAAAAAGAGAAGGTTTCGAATATTGAGGTAGTTAGTAGTAAAATAGTGGAGGATTATAGGGTGGGCTGAGCAATAAAAAGATACTCTGTTTTTTTTACCTTTTGGGGGGTATTGGGTGTATGTTGGGGGCAAATGGACGCGTTCAATTGAAAATTTATAGGAAGTAGTATATCATTTCTTTGGGTAGCTGGCAAGTTTCATGAAGGACCACTGAACATTGAAACAATTTTGGCAATAAGTAGGACCATAAAATTTAATACTCTATTTGTTTTAAAGTAATAGCTCCATTTGGCAAAAAAAGAATTGTTCCATACTAATAGCTCTGTTGAGTATAATAAGCTTATTTTTCATTCTCTTAGAACAAGTGGGTTTTATCATTTAATAAAAATTATTATTTTTTTAAATGTAGCTATTAATATGGGATAAAGGTAATATTCAATAGACATTACTTACCCATCAACAACTTTCATGCATAGGAGACTGTATCGGCGTCAATAAGAGTATCGATGACCATGGATATGAGTGTGTATCAATAATACACTTCCTACACATTAAAATGGCTACAAACCTCTAATATATTAAAAATTATTAAAATTGATAAGATATTATCATAATAATTCTCTTAAAGATAATAAATAGAAAAATGTTATACGTGAACAACATTTGTAACACATGCTTGTAGGGGGGTAGATTATGTGATTATTAGTTGAGAGCTCCCTCATAATATTTTCAAATGAGATGATTCAATGTTATAAATAAACTCCAATGTGGGGCTAACCTTTTGTATAGTGCATTAGGCTCATCATAATTGTGCTTTAAAAATATGAGCCAAATAAATTATTACTCTCTCCATCCTATATTAAGTATTATAAAATTAGTTTATTTTAGAACCAAATAATTAAAACACGTAAAATGAATAAAAGGAATATTATGTAGAATCCCCTAGGTTGGATGTATAAGAAAAATACATAGGTGTAGAGCACTATATGTGGAAAAAAAATTATGTATATTATATGGACCCACCTATATATATTCATCTCATGTAATATATATATATATATATATATATATATATATATATATATATATATATAATATAAATGAGCGAAAAGTAATATAAAAAAACATTGCCAACTTAAACCTCCAAAAATGTTAAGTTTGAATCATGAGTTTTTTTAGAAAAAAATTATAAAAATATTTTTTAAAATTTTAAAAAGGAAATTAATGTTGTATCAATATATATCAGACATTTTCATTTTTGGTGTGGCGGGTGTACCACCTCCTTTACCGTATGAGTAATCACTGATACAGGCCCTTCCATGCTATTAAAATGCACACAAAGTTTGCTGATTAGCAGCTCATTTACATGTTATATCCTTCCTCTCTTTTTCAACCTCACTGCAAGATGTAACCATAAAACGCTAACTTCCATCTCAATATTGAAATATCGTTAATAAATTGCTCGTCACTAAACTTATCATATTACTGAGCAAAAAAAAATTGTTGCCACCTATAAAATAGTACCAGGTGATGGCATTCCTTTCTTTTTACAATATAGTAGATTATAGTATTCATCTTAAGTAGATTTTTGACAATATATATAGCATATTATAATGTTCATATTTATGATGAATGCTATAGTAGATTATAGTATTCATCTTAAATAGATTAGTGTTCTTTTATAAATATATGCAACGTTAATTTTAGTTATTTATAGAAATAAAGTCATATGTCTTGTACCAAAAACCAGTTACTCAATATTAGTTCATAAGAGTACATACTCCACATTCCCTCAATCATATTCCTTTGTACTATATTAATAGTTACATTTAAAAAAATAATATTTTTTATTAAATAATGAAACGATTAAGGGGAAATATTACCTGGTAACCATTTAATTATCAGTTATTATATATTTTCAGATGCTGCAACTGGTAAGTAACAAATTGATGTTAATTCACAAAACACAGATGGAGGCAATCATATTTCTCCTCAGTATTCATCAACATGTATTCGGTGTTTCAACCTTGTAGCATGTCTTGCAGGCCGCAGTTTACTCTCTCAGGTCTACCATGTACGGATCCCATGATGAACCACCTAATTGGATACATTGTTGCATTCATACAGCACAATATTGTCTTTCAACTGAATACATCCATGCAAGCAATTGTGGGCTAAGACCGCCGAATACACATTAGCAAGAACAAAATAATTACATAGATTTGGTTGTGAACTTAATGAGGTTGTGTGTGGCAGTGGTGTTCACCATTTCTAGGCCAAGAGGGCAACTAGATCATCAAGTGACTTAAGCGTCTTCTCGTAGTATACATATGATTCGTATACTTTTGGTGTCCTAATATAATAATCAAACTGCACAAGAAATAATTCCAAGTTCAAGAAATAAATAAACCCTCTTACTAAGCAATTCTTTATGAGCTGGAGGTAATATCTAATTGACAAAAGTCTAATCATGAGGCTGATGAAGGGCCCCAACATCATCTATCTTATAATTAAACACTTGCATTTTTGGTTAATATGATTGGAAACAATATAAACAATTGACAATAGTTAGAAAGTAAAGAAATATATTTCTAAGTTTGGATGGATAGAGATATAGAGATGTCTGTTTTGATAAATGTCATTAATCAAAGTCACTATATTTTTCTTATATGAAGGGACTGACCTATGTTATTCTGCTGACCATGGCCCCCCTGAGTTTTTTACTCTTGTTTGATGTATACCCTTCTCCAATGTCTTCTCCCTCAATCATCCTCCATAAATTACTGTCCAGAAATCTCTGGCCCCTCAGGCCATTGCATCCTGGTTCCGTCCCCCCAATATTGGTAGAAGGTGGGGGGCAAGGTAAATTAAAGAGGACTATTGGCACAAGGGCGACATCCTTAACTCCATCTAAACGCGTGTTAACAACTTCTCTTTTTTGTTAACCAGTTGGGATTGTCCAAATCATTAAAACCCCACTAGAAAGGGTAGGGCAATTGGCCTCTAGAACATCACATTCTGCCACATAATTCCCTTTAAAAATCTATTATTAGCCAGTGGATCTAAAACTCAACACATAAAAATTGATGATCTCTAAAGCAATGAACTAAGCTAGAACACCACCATAACTGTAACACTTTTATTGAAGGAACAATTAATGAAATTATTTTTTATTATCTTTAGCAAGTAATTATACTGTGTTTAATAAATGAGATATCATTTGTAGTTTTTTATTTTGTTTTTTCAGAAAAGAATTCAAAATCATCTAGAAGTTGTGAAGTCTTGTTTTTTTCCTAGTAATTTAATTATAATATATGTCCTATATTAATGGATATATTTAAAAAAATAATGATGTTTATTAAATAGTGAAACCTACTTCTATAAAAAAAAAAGCTTATGATACTATTTTTTAAAAAATTTATCACTTAAATTAAACGTTAATATAAAATAAATTAATTTAGGATAAAAGAAGTATTAATAAAATGAATAAACTTTATAAGTGATAATAATAATAAAAGAAAAAATTAACATGTGCCAGATCACGCGTGCGTTGGCGCGTGCCAAGTACATAAGGTAAGATCCAAGGGTTAATATGTATCAAGGCTGCCGAAACAAATCCGGCTTGCCCCATAAGGCCATAGCGTATAATAATAATAATAATAATAATAATAATAATAATAATAATAATAATAATAATAATAATAATAATAATAATAATAATAATAATAATAATAATAATAAGTAAGTAAGTGAGTGAAGTGCTCTGTTAACCAATAAAGGATAAGTGAAAAACGTGAGGAAATGGCAGTTTAAAAAGCCCACCTCAGCCATGTTATCAATTAACTCATTGGCAGTCTTTACATAATTACTCCGGCGACCCTCAGGCAGAGTCAGGATTGCACTCTTGAGGTCTGAAGAAAGGTAAGCAGACTTCAACCTTATATAGAAGATAACATATCTCCATGACATGTTGTCCAACATCTCTCTCATGGCCCGAAGCCCCTCCGCAGTCTGCCGAATTCGTGCCACCGACTCCTCCGGCGAGAGGCTTGGTTCGAAGTACTTCTCCTTAATGAAGGATTTGGTGCCCCAGTTCTGTGCAAGTGCAGTTGGGGCAGTGGCCACTGTTGCGGAGGCTGCTAACAATGTGGATATGAGTGAACGTCGATGGGAGAGCTTGGGCTCGGAGGGTTGCTGCCGGTGGGCTGGCCCGGCTTGGTTGCCGGTGCCCTTTTGCTTGCTGTGGCAGAGAACAAGGTGCTTGGCTAGGGTGGCCATGGAAGAAAGGGAGATGTGGTGGAGGAGAACTGAGAGACACTCTTTTTTTCACTCGCAGAGGGAGCTACTTCTGGTGGAGAACGCGTGTCCCACGCTATCCATTTGATGGTGTTCAAAGTAATAAGTTTGGCATGTTAACACCCAAGTGCTCTTTGTAATGGACATGGCACATGGAACATTTGATACCACATAAGGGTGCAGCCCTAATGAGCCCCAAAGCCATATTTGCCTCTCATTTCCAACCTAGCCGGATCTCGTAATTTTGGTCGATTGCAGTCAGTAATTGCATATTATCAATTTCAAAGTGATATAATCCAATTAATGGGCAGGCAATTAAGGGCACTGATTTTCTCATTTTTCTATTTAAAGTGATACTCAAGGTTAAAACATATTCCCTATTTTCTCCGTTAGAAAATTGAATATAAGCACATTTACTTGCTAGTGACAATTTTAGTTTTTCAACATCTTATATTAATAGGAAAAAATTAATATGAGTTTGAGCTCATTCTCACCAGCATGCGCCTAGACCAAGAGATCTTATCTATGAGTTATGTGTGTCGCTAGATGAAAATCCGATGACCCACAAATCTTGGGCTTACGTGGATGCGCATGACCCCGGGCCCATATAAACAAAACTCATATTAATATAATTTGGCACACATTTCTTGAAGCAAAATAAAGCCCAAAATTTCATTGAAAATACCAAAAGACTATGGTAGTTAGTCATCTTAACCAAAAAAAATTTGTATTTTGGTTAGACTCTATGTACTAGGTTGAACTTGCACCCAATGTACTATAAGAACTGCGTTCTGTCATGGTGCCTACGCATTATAACAAAAAAGTACCTAGCTAATGTAACAAATGCTCCCATTAAGAAAATAATGGTGAAAGTCACACAACAAAAACACTTAGGTGAGTTTTGGTTAGACTTAATAAGTGGGCCTCACATAAAGTTAACTTAGACCCACTTGTTAAATCTAACTTAAACTCATGTGGAAATTTATATTATATATATTTCATTTTCCTTAAGGAAACCCATGTATCTTGTATACCAGTAGTTGCTATGATATGTATTTAGATTGTACTCCTTTTGTCCTAAATCAATAGCTTTAGTTTTTAAAAATAAATTAGTAGTTTATTTTAACAAATTAAATAGAACTATTTATATAAAAAAATTATATATTATATTTCCAAGAAAAAAATATTTGTCATTGTATATCATATACCTTTACAAAGGTATTGTAATGGTTCTCTTGTACTCTCATCATTATACTCCCTTTGTCTAGCATTAATAACTCCATTGGATTTTTAATGAATTAAAATTTATTCATTTTAAAAAACGAAATGACACTATTAAACAGCGCACGAGGGAATATAAATTTTTGTAGCAAAGGAGCCTAATTGCCTAGGTATTTTTTCTTTAATTATTTTATTGAAAAAGACTTGTTGTTCAACACGCCTTTCATGACTAGTGTTACCGTAGGGTTGGGTTTTGTCAAATTCGAACCCGATACCACTTAAGTAAAATGTAACTCAAATCTGACTCGACCCATTTGACCCATTTTGAATAAAAATATTTAAATTATTTTTAAAATATTTCTTATTTTTTAAAAATAATATTAAAAAAATATAAAAATTAAAATTTTATATTTATAATTTTATTCGGGTTGGATTACCTAAAACCCGAACCTAACTAGAACAACTATTCAGATTGAATTTTAAAAATCAAACTCAACCTATTATAATTGGGTCGGGTTTTACTATATATATGAGACCGAGTGGTATCCTTAGACATTAACATTGGTATAGTACCATACTTAAATTTATAAATACCCAACTTGCAACAGTAGGGACCAAAAAAAAATAACCTCTCACAGAAACAAGTAGTCATGCGGTAGGTGCCTCTATTAAAGGAGCCGAGCTAGGAGTACGATACTGAAACAGGGAGATTCAATTCTATTATATATCTGAATATTGAAGCATTTATGAGTCAGTTAACGAAAGAAATAAATGTCTTACCGTACATGCGTGAGGACTGAAGTACACATTCAAACCTAAGTATACCGACACATCGTAGGTTTGTCAAACATGCTGAATATATGTAAACAAGTTAGCTGATCAGGTCGAGCAGAAGACAGAATGAGAAACATGACTGCAGAAGAATTAAATAAATATGCAGACACAATGATACGGGTAAGAAATTTCAGGTAGAGACTACAGGCAAGGGAAAATGCGCAAGACACATTGAATTACTGGAATACAAGGAGAAGACCACTTTCCTCCCTTTGGCCTCCCACTAGTCTACTACTTGACCACCATTAATAAACTTGATTAAGGAAGCTCACCTTAAACCGATGAATGCAATGGATTCAATTTGGCTCCAACTACCCCATGAGACGAGCATTACTGAGGAAGAATACACTTTAGATAAGAAAGAGGTAGTGATATTTACCCAATGAATCTACTCAACAGAACAAAAATTCTCAGCTAGGTTTTGGCTGGACATAACATTAACAAAAAGTTTACTTAGGCCCACATGTTCTATTTAATTAAAACTCAATTAAGAATTTTATTGGGTAAATTTAATAGGTAAATATTATATTTCTTTCACAAAGTGCAGTTGGAAGGGCCGAATCGGCCAGGGTTTACCGTGAAAATATGTGCTTAATGGAACCTAATTTTTAAAGCCTTTTTGGCTGATTGTGCAGTAGCGCTCATTGGTTTTGAATGTGCCCTTACAACCTCTCTGTCCTACCTTAGGCTATTGTCATTGGGGTCCTCTTGTCACCTAAGGTGAACGCCCTGACTCTCCGCATAAAACACCCAACTCTGAAAAGATTACTCATGAGTAATGTACAACTATTATTGTCTCACCCAACACACAACACAAGAATGAAAAAAAGTTTGAGGAATAAAATTATATAAGCCTCAGCTCACACCCGCGACGTCATAGCCGTCAAATCAAAATTTAATGGCGCCTAAGAGGGTATAAATTAATCTGAGTTATGTGTGGCGTCTGAATTCAAATTTTATGAGGTACAATGCTTAAGTTCACACAATTACATGTGAGACCAACTCATACATAAATCTAAACAAAATTATTAGGTGTGGATGAGCGTAAATATAAAATATGTAACCCGTTTTCTAGAGATGTCATTTGGGTTGGGTTCTGCTAAACTCAAACTCGATGCCACTTAAAAAAAAATATAACCGGAACTGACTTGACTCAAATAAATTCAACTCAAGCTAACCTGAGCACCACCAAATAAATAATTTTTAAAAAAATAATATTAAAATTTAGAATTTTATATTTAAAATTTTACTGCAGTTAGGTCATGTTATATCACCTAAACCCTAAACTGGAATAACTATTTGAAATAAAATTTAAAAATTAAACTCTAACTTATTAAATTTGAGGAGTTTTATTATATACCCGACCAGCGAGCAGTCCGGTTTTAAGGTTCCATAACATCGCCATCTCTGCTAATGTTAACGCCCACGACTTCATTAATTAACCAGGGGCAGGGGCAGGGGCAGGGGCAGGGGCCCGTTCCAGCTTGACAAAATTAAATACACGGGGAAACTTTGGCGAATCCATCAAGGTCCGGACAGCTCCCCTGGAGCCCAGTCCCAGTCCCAGTCCCAACCGCAACTCAACCTCTTCTTCCGATTACGACTTTCAACCGTGAGCCACCTTTTAGCTCCCTCCTCACGCATCCTTTTCTCCTCCTCTGCCTCTTACACTTACCAGGGTATTTGTCGATTGGGTGAACTCAGAAAGTTTCTGTTTCTGTTTTTGTTTTTGTTTTTGTGGTTGTGGATTCTGCTGGGTATAGCTTCATTTCGGATTGGTTTCAATGGGGAAGGGACTGTTCGATCTTGAGACCCAGTTCGCCTTCTACGGGGCGTATCACAGCAACCCAGTTAACGTTTTGATCCATGTCTTGTTCGTTTGGCCGATTTTCTACACGGCCCTCATCCTCTTCTATTTCACGCCTTCCCTCCTCGCTCTCCCTCCAATCCATTGGCTGCCCTTGCTGGACTCGACCAGTCTGGCTCTGAATTTCGGCTTCTTCTTTGCGCTGACCTACGCGGTCTTCTATCTGCTTTTTGATAGGAAGGCGGGCTCTTTCGCCGCGCTTCTATGCTTTATCTGCTGGGTCAGCAGCAGCGCCGTTGCCAGTCGACTTGGGTACTCTGTTGCGTGGAAGGTTAGCATCCTTGGTGGACGTTTCTCTATTAACAATCTGATCTGTGAGAGTTTTCTTTGGCATTGATTTTTTCCTCTATACATATTGATTGCATGCATTCTTCTTTCAATGATTAATATTATCTGCTTATAATTATGGTTTGTTAATCTTCGAACTGAACGTAGTTATTGTCCTCAGTTTAATTATTATTATTTTTGTTTTGGTTCTCTTTCATGTTAATGACTCTTGGTTAGTTGATTCTGACTGGCTTTATTGGGTGAAAGTTTAGGTTCTTCTGTAAGCAAATTGGCTCACTTTTTACCTGGAAATGTAAATACTGGGCTTTATCTAAATTTGTATAATATATATTTCATTAATTTGTTTTGTCATTGTGGATAAGGGATATATGAAACATGCTTCTCTCGATCTATGTACATCATCATTGTGGTTCCTCTGTTTTTTCAATTTCATTTAGTTCCTATTGTTTTTAGCATTATAGAGTTGTTTTTATGCAAACACACTTCTTTTTTTTTCTCAAAGAAAATCTTGTATTATGCAATTTATTTGGGATTTTAGTAACAGCAGTCATCAAAATTATTATCATACAAGGGAGCTGTTCCACCAGTTAACAACTTTTTTTCATCTCATTTACTTATAAAGTTTTTTTAAAAAACTTTTTTTACGTCTGTTTTATCCTTCCTCTTATCCTTGAGAATCAGTTAGTTAGTTATTACTGACAACTAATATTCTTCATTGTCTTCCATGCGCTTTCTGTTCTTTTTGACTTATTGTTCTCCTACCTTCTTTTGTGATTATAATTTTTGTGTGATTTTTCCTATTATTTTATATGCTGCAACAATGCATTTCATCTTGGTTTTCTTCTTATTCTATAGCTATAGAATAATGAGGAGATTACACCATCAAGTTATATGCCGAGGGTTAAACCTATTTGACTTTCAGCAGTGCAAAACAATATTTGCTTATTTTTTATTTCTACGTAGAGTTTTCAGAGTTTTAGTATTTGCAATCTGGATCTAGTTACAATTGAGTTTAATTTACCCATGATTCCTGCACTCGGCTAAAGATTTTTGTTCTTTTTGTGAAGAAAACCATACATCCTTTAGAGGAAGCATGTTCCTTGAAGTGATGAATTAGAATGTTATCATCATCACCTTCTCCTGAGTCCCAATTTTTTTACTTGATTGATAATGTAATGTACGTGAAGTAAAAAGAGCGAAACTAGAAATGCAGTACAACCGATTATATGAATTTCTGATGCCAAACTTGTTACACTTTTGAATTTGTCGATTTTAAAAATGTCTGAAAGCAACCTTACAAGATTAATAATTCTCCTTTTGACACAGTGTGCTTTAATACAAGTCATTGCAATTTGACATAAATAGGGACATTTATAAACTAATTTGTTTGAATGCAGGTTGTCCTAGCAGCTCAGCTATTCTGTTGGACATGTCAATTCCTTGGCCATGGAGTTTTTGAGGTAATTCTCTATTTTTGTTTTTTTGTGCCGTAACTTTAACAAAATGATTCAGTTGTCAGATGTCTGCTTTTAATGTATATCAGAAACGAGCCCCGGCACTTCTTGACAACCTTGCTCAAGCCTTTTTAATGGCTCCCTTTTTTGTTTTGCTAGAGGTAAGCATTTTGCATGTTAACTTCAACTTTCCTGGTTTGGTAGGACAATTTAGATATTTTTGTGTTTGTTGTTGCAGGTGCTTGAGAAATTGTTCGGTTATGAACCATACCCAGGTTTCCATGCCAGCGTGAAGGCGAAGGTAGAGAAAAATCGCAGTGAATGGCAAGCTTCAAAACAGAAGAAGATTTCATAATTCATGAAAGCTATAGCACGAATTGCGATGTGGCATGTATCATAATATATTTTTCTTTATATTTTAACAGGACATAACTAGCCAGAGCTGCAGCTCTGGTTAACCCTCCTCACTTTAATAAGATGTTTGTAAATTTCAAAATAGAGGACAACAGGTAAATGAAAGAGACGAAAAATTAAGCATGTAATTTTTGTTTGGTATGCTGCTCCTTTACCATGTGACGTACTTTTTCATTACCAATTATTTGGAACAATACTTATTGTCCATACGGTTGTTGGTTCCTCATTCTGTCACAGTTGCTAAATATTGACAAAGGGCATCCACCTCCTTCGGAAGCAGATATTTCTACTTCACTTTTTTTATGTCAAAAGACTTACTCCACCTCTTATTAAATAGGGAAAAGTGAATCTCCGTATTGTCATGTATCAGTTCACTCACCTTCCCTATCCAGATGGAGTAATAATTTTGATGTAGAGAAAGTATAGTATGAACACCATTTTCCCCTATTGCAAGTTAAGGTGGTGTGTAAGGTGTTGTGCACTGGCTTCACATATGAGCACATATACGTATTCAGCATTCCATAATGGCTGTCATGTTATAATTGTGCCTTTGTGAGAATGTTGAGCTGTGTTTTTCAGAAGAGTCCCATTCCACTTTTGGGCCGCGTGGTTTGGATGGCACGGCCAGTGTTCCGAGGCGGGTTTCGATACGCTCGCCTACCCTGTGATATACGGGTGCATTGTTTGCCTTTTCTTTCTTGTAGAAAGATTTTTTTTTTTCATGACAACAGCCATCGGAGGGGGCAGACAGAGCTTGTTGGGTGTTCATAATTTCTTCCCACCACAAATGTTCTTCCACCTAAAGGGAATTCAATCAATTAACGATACAAAGAACTATACTCGTCTTTTGCCATGAAGACTTCGGATATACCGATGCAGAAAGAGAAGCTCAAAATTGCAGAGCCTCCATACGGAGTGAGATAATTAGTACAATTAGCAGGTCAGATGATGTTGTGTGCTTGACATTTATAACATCATGTCACAATTCATTAAATAAATCTACATTGGCAATTTCATCACATACCGTATTATGATTTCCTAGATCCGGAATCTGACATTAAACTAGTATAAGTTATGATTTAGCTATACCGACAAAAGCACATCAATTAAACTATTTCCAGGTTCTGGCTTCTGAACTCTCCTTGTTCTCATTGTCCCCCTAACCTTCAACAGATCTGTCCACCTTCCTGCACTAGCATACATGTTAGATAGAAGAACATAATCACTGCTGTGATTGGGCTCCAGCTCCAGTAGACGCTTTCGGACCTTTTCTCCAAGTTCAACATTGCCATGAATGCGGCATGCGCCCAACAATGTCCTCCAAATTATCGAATTGCACTCAACAGGCATGCTGCTTATTAGTTCATAAGCCTCATTTAAGAAGCCAGCTCGACCAAGGAGATCTACCATGCATCCATAGTGTTTTATGCTGGGTTGAACACCATAATCTAATGTCATAGTCTTAAAATACCTCCTACCTTCATCTACAAGTCCTCTGTGGCTACAAGCATTGAAAACTCCAAGAAATGTTACATCATTAGGTGCCTCAATTCCCCATTCTTGCATTTTAGAGAATAAATAGAGCGCTCCTTCAGCATGCCCATGCGCTGCAAGACCGAGAATAATTGAATTCCAAGAAACAACATTCTTCTCACCCATTGAATCAAAGACCTGTCTTGCATCTTCGATTGCTCCACATTTGGCATACATATCAATCAATGAATTTAAAACTGCAAGGACACATTCGAGACAAGTTCCCTTTATACAAGAATGAACCCATCTTCCAAAGTTCAAAGCACCCAAATTAGAACATGCAGAAAGGACAACCACCAGCGTTGCATCATCTGGCTGCAGTTCGCTCCTCCGCATTCTCAAAAACAGATTCAGTGCTTCTTGGAACAGGCCACAATGTACACAGCCATCAATAATAGTGTTCCATGTAATCAAGTTCAACTTGGGCTTTTCCTCAAACAGTTGGCGAGCAGTATCAATGTCCCTAAGCAGAGCATACATGTGAATAAGAGTGTTGCTGACAAAGACATGAGAATCCAAACCATATTTCAGAACAGAGCAATGCAGTTGCTTGCCCAGTTCAGCTGCTTTCAGTTGTCCACATATCTTAAGCAAAAAAGAGAAGGTGAAGTTGTCTGCCGCCTCCCCCGTATGCAACATCCCCTTATAAAAGACAAAGGCTTCCTCTGGTCTGCTGGCCTTGCCAAACCCTCTTATCATGGTGTTCCAGACGAATCCATCAGGCTGTTTGATCAGCTCGAATACTGAAGCAGCGTAATCCATGAGCCCGTCTGCTTTAACTGCACAATACGTGATCATCCTACCCACCACGAACACATTTTGTTCAAAACCGCACTTTATTACTTGAGCATGTATTTGCTCCAAATCCTTCGTACGCCCGCATGACTTAAAGAGGGAGAAGAGCCTTTCTTCTGTTGCATACCCTTTGGCATGTGGTGCTACTTCTGTAGTTGTGGAGAACAAAGAGGAGCCCTCAGTAGATAATTCTGCCAGAGACTGTCTTTTGGCCGTAAAGACAGAAAAGCAGAGACCCGTTGCAGAGGAGAGTCTCGAAACCTTCATTCAAAAAGTTTGGATGAAGAGCCGCTCTCTCTTTCATATTCTCTTTCAACACACATGGTGTCTCAGACGACCATATATGGGATTTTACGCAGAGCTCTCCTTTTACCTTCTAAGCGACGGACAGTTCTGTCTCTCAAATATGATCTTCCCAAAATGGATAGATATGCCATATAACATAGCTCAATGAGGAACAAATCCATATCCCACACTCATCAAATTATTGGGACGTTCCAATTAGGATGGTGTACAAACCCTCAAGCTTGACAGTATATGGAGATCTATATGTGGTCCCTCGTTGTTTCCTAAATATGAATTGTTAGTTGAAAGTTGAAACTATATTACATGTATGGAAGAAACTTTCAAATCAAAAGAAATAATGCACGATGCATATTCAGGATCAAGCAAAACGGCGCGTTAGTTTGGATTTAGAATCTGATTGCCATAGGAAATGCATGAGCTCTTTACTGCAGTCGTCTTCTATCAGACTACTGCCGGCCTCTTTCCTGACTCCCCTATCATCCATTAGCTTCCTCACCTTCTCCACCCCACCCCATTCACCCATCGAGGCATATATGTTTGAGAGCAATACATAGTCCCCGCTCTGGTCCAGTCTCAGCTGTAAGAGTTGTTGGTTTGCCCGTTCACCCAACTCCACGTTGCCATGAACACGACAAGCCCCTAGCAGAGTTCTCCAGATGATTGCATTGGGTTGAACCTTCATTCCTTCGACAAACTCGAAAGCCTCATCCAGCAGCCCTGCGCGTCCTAGCATGTCCACCATACATCCATAATGCCTAATGTTGGCTTCAATGCCATACTCATCTCTCATGAGATTGAAATATCTGTGCCCCTCTTCAACCATTCCACCATGACTGCATGCAACCAAGACTCCAACAAAGGTGATGTCGTTTGGCTTCGCTCTCTGTTTCAGCATCTTGCTGAACAAGTGAATTGCCTCTTTTACATGGCCATGAAAAGCCAGCCCTCCGATCACTGAATTCCAAGTTGAAACGTCCCTCTCTTTCATTGCAGAAAATACTTCCATCGCTGTCTGTATGCTCCCACATTTCGAATACATGTCTATAAGCGCATTGCTGAGAACGGTGCTCAAATTTCTTGAGTCTTTAGCCGTCATTGAACCATGAATTTTCCGCCCTATCTCCAAAGCCCCGGAGTCTGCACATGCTGACAATAAGCTTAGCACCGTGACCTCGTCAGGCTTCTCTCCAGCCTGCTGCATGTCTTCAAACAACTCCAGTGCCTGAGCTTGAGATCCACAGAGCACATACCCAGCAATCATCACATTCCATGATACCACGTCCTTCTCAGGGATCTGATTAAACAACTCCCGTGCTTGGTCCATCTGGCCCCTCTTCGCATAAAGACTCACCATGACATTCCACGAAACCAAATCCTTCTCTGGCATTTCGTCAAACAAGCCACGCGCGAGCACCAAATCACCCCTTCGTGCATACCCAGCAATCATTGCAGACCAAGCAACCACATCCCGTTGCGGAGATTCCTCAAAAAGCCCCCTTGCGACATTCAAATCCCCACAATTCGCATGAAAATTGGTCAAACTGTTTCTAACAAAAGTATCCGACTGGAACCCATGTTTTACAATCTTGCAATGAAGCTCATCGCCCATCAAAACCCAGCACAGCTTGGTGCAGGCCTTGAGCAGAAAAGGGTACGTGAAGTTATCGGGCCTGACATCGCCTCTCTCCATCTGAGTATAGAGAGAGATGGCCTTTGACGGGTTGGAGCTCTGAGACGTGCCCCTAATGATGGTGTTCCAGATGAACATATCAGGTTGGGCGATTTCTTCGAATAACTGGATGGCATACATCCCAGCCCCGGAAATGGTAACGGAAGAAGCGAAGATAAGCTCGCGGAGGGCGGAGGGGTCGGAATTGAACACCCGGACGACCATGGAAGCGTGGATTTGCTTCAGGGCACGGATGGTGGTGATGCGCCGCCATAGAGCCGATCCTGGCCGCCGAATGGTTTTCCGGATCATGTCACAGTCACGGAGGGCCGACGAAGGCCGTCGATTGGCATTTGGCGGCTCCGAAGGGCCGCGATCATGGAGTGTGGCCGGGCTTGGCGGGGGCGGGGGCGCGCTTTCAGGTTTGAATTCGCTGTTTCGGTCCGTTGTTTCGGACGAAAGGAGAACGGCGTTTCGGAGTCGGTAGCTACACGACCGAAATCCGTATGTGCTGTGGTTGTGGCAACCCGCAAACCCGATTACCCGAGTAATCTAGCTTTGTACATAGCACTCCCTCCTCGGGATGCCACTTGGACCAAAACCTAACCAACTTTATTAGGTCAGGTTTTAAATTTAACTTAATAACTATTTGGGTTAAATTTAGGTTTCACCCGACCTAATTAATTAAAATTATAAATTTTTTAAATTTTTTTTTGTATTTTAATAAAGCTAAATCCCAATAAGTTATGTTTAGGTTTTTAAATTTAACCCAAATAATTATTTGTATTAGATTTAAATTTATTATTTTATTTAAATAAAATAATATTAAATTTGAATTTGGCAAAACCCGACCCGATGACATCCCTATTCCCTCTATTCAGCATTAATAACTCTATTTAATTTATTTTAAAAAAATTATATAAAATTATTAATATAGAAGAGTTTATAAATTAAATTTAGTTTATTTTTTTAAAAAATTATTAATATGAGACAAAGGGAATAATATATAGGTATTAGTTAGGTAAGGTCTTTACCTATTTTACTAATTTTACCCCTACCCTACTTTTATCTATTTCCTAAATATTTATCTACTTTGTCATTCCCACATTAATAACTTCATTTGGTTTTCTAAAATAAATTAAAATTAGTTTATTTTTAAAAACCAATAGAGTTATTAACATGGGACATAGGGAGCATATTCTATCAATTACCTTCTTACTGATCATGTAAATAGGCATGTAATTAGTCATTATAATAGGAGGTGATAAATGATTTTATAATGTTCATAAGTTTCATCTCCGTTTAGATACTAACAAAAAAAGTTTATTCCAATTAAAAACAAATTGAATCCATGTATAAAAAAAAATTATGTTTAAGTAAGGCCAGACTTTTAGATGCACCCAAATGCAATGAGACACCTATTGTAGGAGGGTGCATACCATGCCAATAGGTTGTGTCTGCTAAGAAATCTGGTTCTCCTCAGTTTTAACTTAATTCCTACACAAAGATGTTGTCTAGTAGGATTTCAACTTTTCCCATTCACCACTTAGGCTAAGGGCAAGAAGTATTCCAGGCTTTGCAGCTCAATCTTATCTGAATGACTAAATCAGACTGCAGCCATGCACAGCCAGTAGGAATGATTATCTAAATACTAATTTTTTCGGACCTTGCCGTCTCCGGGGAAAAGCTTCTCATCCAAAGAAAACGTTGGACATCTCTGTGTGCTAGTGTGTGTATGAGAGAGACAGAGAGAATTAACAATCTGTTAATTAATGGACATGTTTTGCTGAAGCAGATTATGATTAATTAATCTAAATACTAAATTTTCCCGGCCTAGCCGTCTCCGGGGAAATGCTTCTCATCCAAAGAAAACATTGGACATCTCTGTGTGCTCGTGTGTGTATGAGAGTAATGTTTTGCTGACGCAGAATATGATAGACGTCACCAAGACAAGTCATGCATACATTCAGTCAACTAGTCGAATGCAAAATTCAGCACTAAGATGTGGTGAGAGAAAAGGCAATACTTTGAACTTTCTTATCTGACATGAAAGGAGATACAGCTACTATCTAACACAATTAGCCAGCTAGCCAGCGGACACCAGCCTGGTTCAACCTAACGTCTTCTTCTTGTTCTTCTTTTTTCAGTCAATTGAAGCGTAAACAAATTGAAGCCATAAGATCGCCATGACTGCATGGGACGGTGGGAGCCATTCACGTGCTCTTCCAAACAATACATAACGCCTTTAACGATCATTTGTTGGTTATATATATATATATATATACATTATCCATTAGGAGCAGGTTGTACGAGTTTAGAAGTGCTTAATAGTAATTAATGGATAATTAAGATCAAAATGAGGCATTGCGGACTACAATCGAAAGACTCAAACGCATTCATCACATGCCTTGTAGACTTTTTGTTGGGGATTATTTAATGCCCTGTAGACTTACTTATCAATTCCATCCCAATCCAATCTTGCACGTTGCGTTTCAAGTAGGTGAGAAAATAATCCAAAATTTGTGAAAGTCGTGAGCTCTGACCCTACCCTAGATTGCAAGGGGCCGCCACATGGGTCATAAACACGTTCCTTTCTAATTCTTTTCATACGTACAGATGCTTGTTCTGGCATCTTAAAGGCCGTATTTGGAATTGGTCACACAAGTAAGCATGTGGTACGTTGTTAAAAAAATTAATAAAAAAGAAGTTTAATAAATTTGTTCAATAATTGCCAGCCATGGTCACACTCTTTTTGTTTTCAAACACTTATATGAAAGAAAATTACCACGCTGGAGAGAACACTGGGAGACTGTCCCATCCCATGTTTTCCTGACAGTGACCATGTATGGTAATAGGGGTTTAGCTTGGTACATAACAACATATATATCATGGTCACCCAGTAACTATGTACCATGCAATCGGTTCTGGTGATTGAACCCAGTCATGGTCAGGCTCGACAGGATCTTGGGATATGCTCAAGAGGCCAAACCATGATGGCATATACAACCACTAGAGATGTCATAAATCTTACATGCCTTGCAATATTAAGCAAAGCAGTACCCACTGCATGTGTAAGATGACTACTAATTAGCTTGTCCTGCTCAAAGGGTTGGTACGTCCACGAAGTCCCAAGCCACACGAGTAACATGGCTTTGAGCAATCTCCTTTCTTTTCGCACGTTGCGGTCTTAAGACACGATTGGAGGTCGTTTCACTTTGCATAATGATAGGGTTACCTGGATATAACTGTGGAGTGGCCGGCCAGCAGCAGAAGCAGTGGTGGGAGAGGATGACGCACAAAAAATCGAATCTTTAAACAAGATCTACACATACATGCAATTCTAATTACAATTAGCAATAATCATGCATATAATTTAATTAAAGGAAGATATAATTAATATGGAATTAATACGTACTAACCTTGGGCTTGATCTAGCCCTAGCACGCCCTCCAAATCAGCCTTTTCGCACCAAAAGCAAGATCAATAAGAAAGGGATTAAGATAATACCTTTTTGTGACGATTCCTCTCAAACCCTTGCTTAGAATGAAGGAATTCTCAGCACAACAGCCCCTTATCTTCAACCTTTTTACAACCTCCTTTTCTTAGCAAAGAAGGAGAGAATCACATTGATCAAACTCCACGCAGGCCGCACACAATCACACAAGAGAGAGGGGCGGACTGGTTTTGGAAGAGAGAGCAAACAATGGAGAGGGGCGACCCAAATTAGAGAGGGAAGAGATGAATGGAGAGAGACCAATCTGATTCTTCAAATCAGATCCAAAAAGAGGGGGACGCCCCATTCAAGTTGAGGGAATAAAGAAAGAATATTCTCCCTTATTCTCTCCCTCTCTGAAAACACCTTTCTTTCCATAAACGGCGGGTTTGAATCAAATGGGCTGAGATTACATGGGCTGAGTGCATAAATTCCAACGGGCTTCTTATAAAGGCTTGATCACAACAGGAGCGGGCTTTGTTACACAGAGCCCGCGGAGGCCTGGACCCCCTGCACACGGCCAAGCCCGTGACAGGGTCGACCTCTCGCTAATAACGTGGGTCCTACCCTCAACACATAATTCACGCGTCTAGGCCCCACAATGTGTATATGCACACCTATATGTATGTCTAGTGTGCGTGTGTGATATATGTGGGTCCCACACGAATTATGTGTCACGAAGGTACCAGTGGGGTCGGCGCGACCGCCCCCACCACCCTTGGACCCCGTGACCCGTACCGGCTTACCCGGACCGCGACACCATTGGATCAAACCGGGCCCGAGCCCATACCATGGTCCAACAATAACTAAGGCCATATCACATGTACCCTCTGTCCTGTAAAGAACATTTGGATTGTAAATAAGATTAAAAAGGTCATCACTAAATCATGTCAAAAAACACACATTTACTTCCCATAGTCTGCCTATTAAAAAGAATTCATCGTACAAAGTGGATAAAGGTATTTTTTTATGGGACACAAGTTTTTGCAAATCCAAACACTCTTTATGGGAGAAGGGAGTATGCCATAAGGACGGAGGTCTTTTGGTACCATAATTAGCTAATTACTTTGCATAATGATAGGGTTTGATTTTTATGAGTGTTACTTAAAAAACTTATTGGTATATGTACCATGGGTAGATGGAATTAAATCAATGTATTACTCTGTTTTAGAAGAAAGGAAGATATTCTTAATACTATTCGCCTTCTTTCTGTATAATTCTTTTTCCGCTTCGTCAATGAGAAGCCTACCAATGAGAGAAATCAAATTAGCACTTTATAGGTGGCCAATAGAAAGTAAAAAAAATGTTTGCCTTGTTATCCCACCAATATGAAATGTAAAGCCTATTAGAGAATGATTTCTTTGTCGATCCTAGTGGCATAGGCTTTTCATACCTGAACGAGGACGACAATGTCTGTTTCAAGCAACTCCCCTGACATGGCTTCCGTTACGAGTATAAAGGCCAAAAAGGAGTAAGAAAATGAAATTGTCCCTATGACGAACTCAGTGACCAGAAACTCGTGACCAGCTCACGTAAGATTCTCAACATAATACATAAGAGGGTAGTTGTATGTAGATGGTGAGTTATCCTCTATGTACTAAGTTTGAAGTCAGAGACCGAGGGCTAGGGTGGCCATGGGCCCCCTTTGCTAATCAAGGATTACTATATTTTTTAGGTGGGGACTATGTGACCCCATTTTTTTGTATTTAGGTGGGACTGCATGGGCCCCAGCCCTAAAGATTTTTTTGCCTCCCTACCCCTTTTATCTTGGCTTCATCCCTATTCGAGCCTTATGTGGCATGGTTATGGGGCTCTAGTCAAAAAGCCCCCAAGCTAAACACGTCCGGAAGAAGAAAAGGAGTGGAATGAGAACAGTAGTACACAGAATATGCGTGTTACATGCATGCAGCGAATGCTAGGCAGGACACTTATAACTCTGTGAGATCAACTGAGGGGAAATATATTCTCATTCATCCAGAAAATGATGACATACATTAGCACATGTTTGTATTAGGACATTGCACGCTAACATCCGTTTGTGTATGCATTATTGATTTCAAATATCAATGTTTCACATGCATTCTTTACGTAAGTACTTTGTCCCAGATGACAATTATTATTGTCCTCTCAATGTTAGGGGCGGCTTGAACATTAGACAACTTAAGTCATTTCCGTAGGCCCCACAAAAGAAAGGGTCCTATATTATGATCTTATATGAGAGAGAGAGAGAGAGCGCGTATTTGGGTGAGATCCACAAATAAATTAAAAAAAGTGAAACAAAGATTAAAAAGGCCCATAGAGAGGTAGACAAATCTAATGCGACATGGCCATTGTTGTGTGGTCGCATATTCTTGCCATGAGTTTTTTGTTTACACTATTTTCTTAGAATTAGTTACTACTTTAGGATATGACCTTATTTTCATTAAAAATACGACAACCCTATTACACCCTCTTTATTGGTATTAGTCAACCAAGATTATTTGAGACTTGATTCTTAAAGATGACCAATTTTTTCATCTCTCTATATATTTTTATTTGTGTCATGATCATATAAGTATGCACTAAACTCATACCACATAATTTCAATCGCATGACGCCATCAATACAGTGGGCAGGCGGGTTATAAGTAATGGATATGTATAATAAACTATGGGCACATAATTAAATCTTTTTAAACGTACGTACGTACCCATCCTCATAGGTGATGAGCACAATTTTTTCGAAGCGTGCCTAATCATTTCTCATATATTGATCATGATAATATACCCAATTATGTCCGCGTCCACCCAATGTTAACAGTCTTAACAGATGTCAGGCCCTTCCAGCCGTCATTCTTTTTCATTAGATGCTATTGCCTACCTCACATTCATGACTGTTATATTCTTCAGTCCTTGCTAACACTTAACTTAATGTGGACCACACGTTCGTTGCAAAAAGTTAACTTTGTCATTTAATGCTTCTATGGTCTCCGCTAGAACATAATTATCGTCTTGCCAAACTTTCTAACTTAGCAGCATATGCCCCGAACTTTCTATCCTTGCTCTGTTCATGCGAAACAAACAGGTGTAAGTGAGGTCAGGCAAGGAAATTACCTATGGATTGCCTCACATTCTGATACAATATAGCACTGTGTACTGTCTATATCGGCCGAACTACATATCTCTAAAATGAGCAAACTTTCTTATGGCGGGCATCCTCATTGTAGAACCCATTCTGAGTGTTCGGCTGCTTTTTTCACCGGCCTTCCTCTTCTTCAGCGATGAAGTTAACTTGAACCTAACTACCTACCAGACGCAAACGGTGCAACAAAAAAAACTATTTTGGGTGCAACTTCTGAATGATCACTAAGCATAAGCACACAGACTGATGACTAATTGCTGATCCAAGCTGGGAGATATATCTTTACATTCCGGGCCAAGAATGACTCTTTTTGACGTCAGGCATTTTAGATAGTTTAGGAATAGTATACGTCATGTTTGAACCTGTCAAAGTAGGAGACGTAGAGGAGTCATGATCCCTCCTTTCCTGAGAGGAGACCAGCTTCTTTTGCCAGGTTCGATGAATATGTAGAACTCAAAGTTTGCTCTCCACTTCCTGGTTTTAAAAAAATTTGCCAAGCACAATCGAGTAGAATATTTTATGCAGGCTCACCACAAAAGACAACTCACATGGTCATTGCTTGGGCATGGAACTGCATGGGAAACTGTTCTTCGAGCCTCTAAATCAGTGCTAAGAATATTCCACATGCCTAGCTAGCTCAATCTTATCGGAATCCAAGTGCAGTAAAAGAAACGATAATTATCGTAAAGGATGAGGCTGACGTTTGCTCTTAGTGACATGGATCGGATCACTTCTCCCAGGTTTTCTCATTTGGGGAAGACAAGCAGATGATGCTTAATTCTAAAGTGGAAAAAGGAGTGGCCATAACTGGTAGGGAATGAACTTATCCATGGTGCATGAACTTAAAGTCTCAATTACTCATACAAGCTTCAGTTGACCACGTTTGTCTTCTTCTTGATAGAGAACTGGCCAAACAAGGATTGTTTACCCTAATATTTTGGCAACACGTGTATTTGCATATATTACACAAATATTAAGGGCTTGTTTTGACAATCATTTGTTTAATAATATACGTCAGCAGATGAAGCAATATTTTATCCATTTTGTTAAAGTGTATGTTTTTCATGCTATGGGGATACTGTGCCATGCATATGGTTCTCATTTATGAATAATTCATAAGAAGTTTCAGAACGTACCCAATTCCCGTACGTGAACCCAATTAATTTATTACTTTCAATTAGATGAGACTCTAAACAACTTTGTTTAATTCATCCAATAGCAAGGCTGCTAGCAGATGGGAAAACTGCGGATTATAAGTAGTACTGCATGCTAAGCATGTCCAAACGTTTCATCTTCACCAAAAGAATCATGCATATATACTAACATCGACGTTATGAACTTAATTACAGGCTTCTTCACAACCGTTGATAGATAAGACCAGTATCTTAAAATTGGTTGTGATACATTGCAACCCGGCCGTAGCCTTAGCATTTTTCAAACCATCCATGCATGGTACATGTTTTCCCCGTTTTTTCTTCTGTTTTCAGACACATGCATGTTTCATGTCCTTTGAAGTTATCCACTTGGGACCAATCATGTGACCTTTGACACATGAAAATCCCCCCAGTCATACGCACAAAGGTTGATCATATGCGCCATATATGCGCTAATTAAGCAACCCGCTCGTGCCAATATTTAATTAGAAAACCAATTTAGGACGTTCCCATTTACGTGTGTAAAAGTCAAAATGTTTGACCAGAGCCGAATTCGGATCCCCCCAACGCGGCGACTTCGCGCGCTCGGCTACCAAACCACAGCCTAACCCCTCCCCGTTCTTCCCTTTCCAGCCAATCAGCACCTGACACGCGTCACTCCGAATCTGTCGGTATAAAGGAAACAGTGTCCCCGACGGCCAGTTGTCCCGTGGGGACCACTTCCCCGCGGCCACGTGGGGGTGAGGTTGGGTGGCGCCTAAGTGGCGGGATATACACCGTTTGACTGATGGGAGAAATCTGGACCGTCCATCTCGAGGTTGCGGATGCGATTGGAACTCCTCGCTACGCGTGTCCCGCATGATCCGCGCATTTGCGGCGGAAAAGGAAAGCGTTGCCCTTTCCGGTAATAGTGATTATTGGTTGCTGCTCAGTCTTAATAGAGATTATGACGGCACGATGTTACAAGTTTGTCCTTCCTCTGCAAACGTGTCATGTTGAGGCCCCGTCTACATCGGAGGGTATTATGGTCATTATATAAAGATTGTGGTTCGGCGGTCGTAGGCAGGAAGGTCTTATCCAAACGGTGCGAGCCAGAAAAGATGCCAATTTTAGAATGTAATTGTTGAGGATCACGCGTTTGCTTTTTTAACTTTTTCCATATCTAATTAGTCTTTCTATGCAATAATTTATATTCTCTTTGCCTTTGTCTTATGTTGATAACTTTATTTGATTTTCTAAAATGAATTTTAATTAATTTATTTTAAAAAATTAAATAAAACTATTAATTTAGGAGTGAGGAGTATAAATTTAAACATATTTGGAAAATAAAAATTATGTTTACTGCATTAATTAATTTTTGCACTCTTATTTTTAATATTATATCTAGGATTGCCACTTTGTCTATCGAGAGTGTATTTTATTACCATAAAAATATATTTTAATAAAATAATAATATTTTATTGACACAAGTAAGAGACCTAGATTAGTTCTAATCCGTTGTGGTAAGACTTTACTTTGTCAATGTTTAACATAATTAATATTGAGCGGCAAAAAAAAAGGCATGATGAATAGTGGGCTCAAGCCTCAAAGTTTGAAACGATAATGGCAAATCCAAGACACCCATAATACCTGATTAGCCTTATCTGTACTTAAAATAGAAACCAAATGCGCCTAATACGTGTCTGCTAGCTCCTGGTTCCAGCCATGCAAAAGAAGCTGCTGAAGGCACAGATATTTTTCTTCCACGCCATTCCAAAAAAAAATTATGTTTTCCGAATTTGCAGAAATAGGGATGGTTGATTGCCTTTGTATTCTTCTTTGCTTCCACACCATTGCTGCCGAGACAAGGAGGTCTGTTGTCCCTGTCCTTTGCTTTTAAAATGAGTGATTTGGTTGAGCTTTCTACTGTAATTCGGACTCATTTCATCTCCAATAGCGGCTAAGAGACATAATAGAGATAATTAGTGAGTAAACATCTCTTATACTCAATGTAGTAATCAAGATAGTGTTTATCGTAAAAAACTTTATAATAATTTTATGAAAATAGTTTATATGAGCATGGGCTCCTACTGCCTAAGCATCGATCCTATAGCAAAAGGGTGCGGAAACCAATTTAACCCCTCAGTTATGTGTTTTATAGGATTAAAATCTGATGGCGCATGATACCAAAGCTCGTGCAGTTGCATGCGAGCTTAATGCTCGTATAAATAGGTCTCTAATTTTATTATTCTTGTAAACATAGTTCGGTCTCAAGCAAATGAATCTTTTTGTAGTAATAAAATTAATTACTGCATGAAGCTTTACAACTGGCCAACATGATTGCAACTAATTGATACAGTTCGTCTTAAAATTTTGACTTTATATTCGTCCAGTTGGAAATTGGAAAGTTGAATATGTTAAAGCATATAATTTGTTTGACTTTTTAATCCTATGCTAAAAAATAAAATGAAATGGAGAAGAAAATAACCAAGTGGTAGTAGTTTCAAATTTGGTGTTCTTCATTTACAGTGTACCCTTTCACACTGTCTGTTAGGCAGGTATTTATGACTCGGGCAACTTTAATCTCATTTACAAATTTAAGGTTAGAAAAAGAGTAATAATCTCTCTTAATTAAATAATAAATGCCCCTTTTATCATACCTGGAAGTATTATTTTCCCTATTTAGTATACTCCATATGACATTAGTGGTAAACGATGGCTTTATACGATTGAGGGTGTTCTGTCAATGAACTTTTCCAAGTCAAAACATAGAAAAGATCAAACACATTACATTTTCATGGAAAAATTCATCTCAAGTAAATAATAATAAAAATAAGTTATTAAATTTCATGAAGAAAATTTAGTTTTAATACAGATAAACAAATAAAACAAACTACCTACTTAGTTGGTTCTGGGGCCAAATATCTCCTCTTTCTCCTATATAAGGCCCTGCTCCCTGCCATACAAGTTTTCTTTTTCTTAAACACATCTTCCAATCTCTTCAAGCTCCAAACCTCTTCCTGAGTTCTGAACCTCCCCCCCCACCACCACTCTTGAACTCCTGTTCTTGTTCTTGTCTCCTAAAATCTCACCAATACCCAATAGCAGACCTACCTAGTTGCCTCTGGGGCCAGACTTCTATGACCTACACCTCATAGGCCAGAAACTATTTGTATTTGCAGCTCTTGTATTGATAACGTTGGAGCTTCTGTCAAAGAGTATTACGTAGCAGAGGACTTCTGTTTCAGAAAATCAGAAACTTCAAACTTGAAACAGAGGCCCAGTCCAGCGCTGCAGGTTTGTTTCATTTCATTTCATTGCTGTTTTTTTATTCTCGTGCGTGAAGTTTCAGGTGTTTTTCTGTGTCATCCAATTTCATTGGCGTAGCAGAAGTATCTCTGCTGTTATTGTTTTCCTTGTGATGAATTTCTTCTGATTAAAGTAAATTAGCTTTAGATCCTGTCTGTATTATTATCCACTGCGTAAACTCAACAACATCACCTTAAAATCAGCAGGAGCTGTTTGAAGGAATGGAAGAGTATCAAGCCATGGTCAACAGAGAAGATCAAATAGAACTGCCTCCAGGATTTCGGTTCCATCCGACAGATGAAGAGCTCATCACCCATTACCTCTCGAAGAAATTCGTTGACAATAACTTCGATGCTAAAGTCATCGGGGAAGTCGATCTCAACAAGTGCGAGCCATGGGATTTGCCATGTAAAGTCTCTGTTTTCCTTTTTTTTAACGAAGTAAAAGAAAATTTCCAACCATAATCTCATACAATCTGATCTAATGTATCGTGGATTTTTTGGGCGTCTAGGGAAGGCAAAGATGGGGGAGAAGGAATGGTACTTCTTCTGCGTAAGGGACAGAAAGTACCCAACTGGGCTGAGGACGAACAGAGCCACTGAATCTGGATACTGGAAAGCCACTGGCAAAGACAAGGAGATCTACAGAGGAAAAGCTCTGGTGGGAATGAAGAAAACTCTTGTTTTCTACAAGGGAAGAGCACCGAAAGGAGAAAAGACTAACTGGGTCATGCATGAATACCGCTTGGAAGGCAACTTCCCACACCACAACTTCCCCAAAGATGCAAAGGTATTGAAAACGATGAAATCTCCATCCTCGTTTTTTCCCCCTACAAAAGTTGGCAGTAGAATGAAACAAATCCCTGCTTTCTTCCTTGCAGAGCGAATGGGTGATCTGCAGGATCTTCAGGAAGAGCTCATGCGGGAAGAAAACACCCTTCACAGGGCTGCTGAGGATCAGTTCTTTTCGAGACGAGTTGGGTTCATCTCTAATGCCGCCATTGATGGAGTCTCCTTACAATAACATGGTCACAAGCTCCGTGTCCGGATCCGACTGCGTGACCTGCTTCTCCAATGGCTTGGGCGGCCAGAAGATCCAGGGCGAAATGAATGATTCCTTCACTGCCTCCCCTTCTTTCTTCACTACTTCCACAAACCCTTCTGATGTTTCGCTTTCTACATTACTTCAGCACAAAACCTATCTCCCGACCTCCCTGCATGCGAACCAAGGGAGCTTGCTCTGCTCCAGCTCTGCTTTCATGCAAGACCATACGGTTCTAAGGGCTTTGCTTGGGAGCCATGAGTCAAGCATGATGAAGCAGGCTTGTAAACCAGAGGGTGAATTTATTAGCCTTTCACAGGAAACTGGTAGTAGTGCAGATATGAACCCTGACATCTCCTCTCTAGTCACTGATCATCAGATGGGCAGGAGGTGCCTGGATGTCCATGAACTTGCTGCTGGTCCTTTGGAGCTGGATAACTTGTGGAACTACTGAATATACTGATTAGAGGGACAGAAAGAAGTAGAAGTAGAAGCATGTGTTGGCTGGAATACTCTTTTTCAATGGGGGGCATGTAAGGACCCAAATAACTATACTGCAAAAGGAAGATGTTCATGTAGAAAAAACAATTTAGATACATTTTAGAATTCGTTCTTTTTAATTTTCATTATTTTTCTTGTACATGCATGTCTTCTCTTCACTGTATCAAAATTGGCCCAGTCATTTATGTAAGAAACATGTATTACAATTATAAACTTTTTTATAATTGATTACTAATTTGATTTCGTACTATTATATTGGATTTATACCTGCGTCGCATTGGCCTGTGACTGTGTTATTCAAAACCATAGCAGACTAAAAGGAAAGATAAAAATGTTACATAAATATTCAAAGACTTTTTCAGGTGATTAGAAAGAAGGGTTCACAAACTGACCATGCACATCGGATTGGGTGGGCGAGTGGATCCAAACCATGCCCATAAATAATAGGCATTGCACAAGCAAATTCACGTGTCTACCGCGCGTGCTCTGAACGCGTACTAAAGAGACTCTCACAAATAGTGTCTACTAAAAATTACTCCGCATATAAAAGGGATCACATCCGTGATGCTTTGTGGGCCACAATTTAGGAATTGTTTTTCACTTTCTCTGGCACTATAAGCCAAATATAAAAAATATTTGGGGATCATTTATTTTTAAGATCAACCATGTATATATTAGCATTAATAATATTAGCTTCAATATGTGTTAGTATGTGCACCGTCAATTTTATATATGAACAACCCCTAAGTATTCTTTAGCTAGCTTTATAGCGAGTGGGGAACATTAAAAACTCTTCCCATAATTTTAAGGGCTCTACCTTTCCACGTGATATCTCTACTCTTTTGGCCGAGGGATGTTTATTTTTTTGAAGGATGAGGAGTTTATCATCCCTTATCTTAGCCACCCTACCCTACCTATTCATATGTATAGTCAATAGATATACAAATAATAAATATATATTAACAATGTTAAGGGGGTGTGCTAACTAAAACATAAGGTGACAAATTTCTCTTTTTTATATTGCCTTTACATAGAAGCTCCTATTTTTAAAAAAGATAACTTCAACAAACATAGAGTCATAGTTATAACTGATAGGTGGTACTCTCTCATAAAAGGAGATTCCACTTCATTGAAGAGCAACAAAAAAACTGGCCTAATCCAACCCATAAAATAGTTGAGCTGCTTGATCTCTACCCAAGCACAACTAAGGGAGAGGCTCCATGGTAAGAGAAAATTTTATATCTCACACCATGTTAGCCATATATTTCATCATTCATTAAATGACCTATTAGCATAATATGTGAGACATTAAGGCAATCACAGTTATAATATGTTGATAAGTCGTGTCTTAAATAGTTTGTTGGAAAGTGAGTTACCTACCTTCATGTGAATGAGAAAATATATATCAATTAGTTAAATGTTATAAATAGTCTCTCATTGCTTAGGAAATGGTGATGGTGTTGATAAATAAGGCATAAGTTGGATATTTTAAGTTAGGCCCTTAGGCCACTTTTGTGGGGGAGATAGTATCAAGCCCCTGCACACGATACCCTTACACCAAACCTGGTCCAAGGAGTACACGATATGTATCACAACTAAGAATTACTTATAAGTATAAGCGTAAGAAGATGAATATGGAGGACCTAATTATAAGGTTGAGGATAGAAAAAGACAACCGTGTTTCTCAAAAGAAAACCAAAAGTCATAACATAGAAGCCAAAGTCAATGTTATAAAATAAGAGCAAAAAAATAACAACTTTAATAAAAAGAAGTGGACAAATCCTAAAAAATAATCGAGCAATAACTCCAACAAAGTCAAGTTCAAGGGCAAGTGATATATGTGTAACAAACAAGGCCACAAGGTTAAGGATTGTCACAAGCAAAAGAAGCAAGATGACTCCAAGAAGAAAAATGCACAAGCCAATATGACTGAAGTGGAGAATGTTCCAACAATCTGAATGACATTAGCCTTTTTGTTGTGATTTTTAAAGTGAATATGGTCATTAATAAAAGAGAATGGTAGGTGGACACCGGGGCTGCTTATCATGTGTGCTTAAATAAAAAAATATTCTCTACTTATCAACCAATGGAAAATGGTGAATAACTTTTAATGGGCAATACTTCTGCCACCAAGGCTAAAGGTACCATAAAGGTGGTAGTTAAGATGACTTCGCGTAAATAATTCACTCTCAACAATGTGTTGTATGTGCTAGAAATTTGAAAGAATTTAGTGTTAAGATTATTGCTGAACAAGAATGAGTTTACATTGGTGTTTAAATCAGATAAGTTTGTATTGATTAAGAGTGAGATGCATGTGGGAAAATAGTATCTTAATAAGGACGGGTTATCTACAATGAGATTTCTTATGAAACATAAAAAAAAATCATCTGAATGATCCTTTATTGGATTTTATTACCGTCTTTTACAAGAGCAATTTCATAACACTGGCTTGCTACATAAGCTATGTTAAAGTGCTTCTATAGTATATGGTGGATCATCTTATCCTGGGAGAAATACCCAAGTGACAATAGGGAAGACAAATTTTGTCTTAAGGACAAAGCATATACACTTGACTCGATTAACTTTCTTTAAGTTTCCTTCATCACAACAATTACTAAAGTACAAAATTAATAGGAATACACTGCCAACATAGTGTGCAACACACACTCAAATATTTCTCAGTCAGTTGAGTGCCTAGTGCATATGCATATAGCGTATGTGGGTAGAGTGCTTTAATCATCCAAAAAAAGGGTGGCCTAATTTCACGGCTTCGTTTTTTTGTGTTTTTTTACTTTAGGATTATTTTAAAATAATCACAAAATGAATTGGGAAGTCTCAAACAAAATTTGAAATGATTTTTAATGTAACATTTTTATTTATGCCATAGAATACCTAAGCCTACACTCCAGCTGAACTTTTGACTCATGCTGAGATGCTCACTATGCTACAATTGACCGACTATTTTTGTTGACTATGCTAAGGATTCAATAAATCAATTAAGGGTTTCGCATGTCGGTGGGTTACAAGGTTTAAGTTGAAGGTCAGCTAGAAGCTTGTAATTCTAGAATTGAGAGAGATACAAGTGCAAATTGAAGGATTTGCGGCAAGGAAAGATATTAGTGAGCATGCTAAATATGAAGAAAGTTGGCTACTGATTGTGATCAATTTTTCATCAAATGTTCTTCATTCCTTTCAGTTATCAATATGAGGTGTGGAAAAAGGAGTAGGCTCTTAAGTTTTTTATGGCTCTAAATGAAGGGTGAGGCTGGACCACCTATTGAGCAATTTGTTATGACATTCACCATTGCGTTGATGTCATGTTTGTTGGCTTTTCTATTGAGACACATTGGACACGTTCTTACTTGCCATCACTCATGATCTTGATTTGAAGGTGTATATCAGTGATCACTTTTAGGTCCTTTTCCATATCATTTAACACACTGTAGTAATAAAAAAGGAGGATACCCTGGTGGTCCTGCTACTCATTTTGACATATTATATGCGTGTATCAATTGTCAAATCTTCTTTGTATTTGACATTCACAGTACTTTATATATATTAGATAATATGGATAAATTTTTTATGAAAACAACACGATGCTTTTGCAATCTTTTAGAAGTGAAAAGGTAAAATAGGCCCTTGAACAAACACAAATTGACCGATATGGCGATGGAAAAGAATCCTTACTACTATTGTTCTCTCAATAAGATAATTAGGTTTTTTAAAAGTCCAAGCCATTGAAAGGAAAAATCTTATATACTCCATCTGTCCATATTAAGAGCTCTATTTGGCAAAATAATATGTTATATATTAATAGCTCAATTTTGTTCAATAAGTGATTGAGTACTTAAAAAAGATTATTGTAAGGTTACTTTCTCTTCACTTTCATGTCTTTTTTAATATAATTTAGCACACTGTAGCAATAAGAAAGGAGATGTGATACCCTAGTGGTCCTGTTACTTGTTTTGACATATTGTATATGTGTATCCGGCATCAAATCTTTTTTATATTTAACATTCACAATACTTTATATATATCATATAATATGGATAAATTCATTGTCGAAGAAACATGATGCTTTTGCCATCTTTCAGAAGTTTAAAGGTAAAATAGGTCAGTAAGCAAACACAAATTGATCGATCTAGTGATGAAAAAGAATCCTAACTAGTATTGTTCTCTCTATAATAAGATAACTATCTTTATGAAAAGCTCAAGCCATTACAAAAGAAAAATTTTATATACTCCCTCCATCCCACATTAATAGCTCTATTTAACAAAAAACTATATATTCCATATTAATAGCTCAATTTTTGTTTATTAAGTGATTAAGTACTTAAAAAATATTACTATAAGCTTACTTTCTCTTCACTTTCAGGTCTTTTTCCATATAATTTAGCACACCGTAGCAATCAGAAAGGAGATGTGATACAATGGTGGTCTTGCCACTTGTTTAAACATATTGTATATTTGTATCCATTATCAAATCTTCTTTATAGTTAACAATCCCAGTACTTTACATATACCAAGTAATATGGATAAATTCCTTGTCAAAAATAGCATGAAATAGGCTATTGAACAAACACAAATTGACTAATATAGTGATGCAAAAGAATTTTAACTAGTACAATTCTCTCTATAAGATAATCACATTTTTCATAAACTCGAACCATTATAAAAAAATTCTTATATATTCCCTCCATCCCATGTTAAGCTCAATTTGGCAAAAAATTATGTTTCATATTAATAACTCAATTTTATTCATTAAATAATTAGGTGCTTAAAAAAGATTATTGTAAACTTATTTTCTCTTCTCTTAGGTATAAGTTTAAACATTAAATAAAACCATTATTTTTTTCTAAATGTAGATGTCAATATAGGATATAAATAATTTTTATTTTATATTCTAGCACCCCGTCACGTGCAAGCATTCATCAAATATGACACATAAAATATAATTAGAATATAAATATCTCCACAAAGAGTTGAACTCGGGACCTCTTAAAAACTAGAGCTTTGGTACCATATAAGATAACCCAATTTCCCGAAAACTTGAGCAATTAATAAAAGAAAATGCTATATATTTATAAATGCTTGAGCGACATTAACTTTCATGCGTCAAAACTCTAATCCATTATTTCAACACCATTGATAAATAGGGCCTACTCTTTTAGGCCCCACTCACTTACATATGTCAAAACTTTTCTTTATCAGTCCAACACTCTTGCTAAGTGTGGCCTACTCTCCTGGGCCTCATTCGTCAATGATGTTAAAATAAAGAAGTAAAGTTTTGATGCGAGAGTTAACGTCATAATAGCATTACTCTTATTTTATATTCTAACACTCCCCCTTTTACCATCAATTTCCTACTTCTATAATCCATTTCCAACTAATAGCATATGGAGTTAATAAGTACTAAGAAGCTAGCCAACACCAGAATAAAGTTGTCGAAGTGTAAGATATCTATTGAATGTATGCATCAACATGTTTCATTTGGGTTTATAAGCACTAAGTAATCCAAACTTAATGTGCTATTTTCTAGGAATAGCAGGATGGATATAACGGAGAAAGGCATAAACTCCATAAACAAACTGTAACACCAATTACATAACCGGTAATATATGACTATAAAAGAGCTCCAGCAATGTCATGAAACACATGCTTTCCCACCAGCAGATCAATAGCGTCCTGCAACCAAGAATATATTGAATTATGCAATGAGTTTGTGTGTATAATACATAATACGTGCGTGTGGCTGTGAGTGTAGAATGACCGACAGATCATCATATATATATATATATATATATATGTGAACTTTCTCTCCATTGCTAATCATATGACTCCTCCAAACAGTCAATAAGATGGCTTTGAACATGAAAATTTAATTGCCGTCAGGAATGCTTTGGCAAAAGTTGAAGGCCCAGCTGAAGCCCGAAGGAAGTCCAAATGGCTTCCGCTTTGGGCTTCTTTTGGCTTCTGCTTATCCCTTCTGTTCTCATTTAAGACCAAAAAAAAAAAAAAAACACCTCTGTTCAAAACAACCTTAGGTTTTGTTAAAAATACTTCTTGAAAGTCAAAAGCCCCAGAGGCTCAATGCAAAAGTGCTGACAAACACAGCATTAGCTACATATGGACTCCAAACTGAACACAGCATTAGCTACATATGGACTCCAAACTGTGTTAACATATGGATATGATGATGATATGGATATGATGATGATGATTACAACGATGACAAACAGTCCCCCACCCAGCCAAACATGGAGAAGTATCGAGAAGGATATGTTGCTACTCAATTGTGATAAAGCAAATATGGCACAGCATTGACAGATGATATTTGTCCAAAATAAAGAAAGTCTAGCTATATTTCAGGATACATGGGAGCTGTAATCACAGTAGGATGAAGTTGAAGAGGATAATGACCATTAATTCAACATGGTAATGTTTAACCAAAACATCTAACCTGCAAATTCTACTTAGAAATGACAAAGAGGGTAATATGCTATCCGATAAGACAAAAACAACAAAAATGAACATTAATGATCTCTAAATAATTCCTTACAGTATGGAACAAGCTTCCATCTCTGATTTTCCCCTTTCTTCCATTCCCAAAGCACAGCCACAGTACCATCATGTACCCCACCATGGTTCTTGTCCCCGTTAAAGGCATCCAAATTGAGCCTAATATTATTCACCATCCGGATGGTTCTAAAACCACGCCCTACATCCTTGCTCATAGTCCATAAAATTGATTGATCAAACTCATCTGGTCGATAAGGAGTCAAACGAACCTGCAAAATTAGTGCATACTATAGTTATATACTCAATTCTTAAATCAACTACAAACTTAAAGTAGTCAATTCAACATTATGATGAAGCAGTTGGGAATATTCATAAGCATCCACCTTCAATAACGAGAGGGACAAAAATAATGCAGACAATAATGTCAATAGATGACCACAGATATTCATGGGTAAACAACAGGCAGGAATTTTGGAGCTTAATTCTAATGCGTTTCCCTGAGAACACCTATTAAATGTCAAACATTATTCTCCACAATTTATAAATTATCATCACATTTTAGAAAAACTACTCACATCTATTAATGTTCTTCTATAGCATTTAAGTTAGCAGAATTCTTCAAATAAAGAAAATTAGAAGAATTTAAACATAAACACTTGCAAGCAGGAAAGGCAAGCCAAAATCTAAGACTAATTTTTATAAGGAAAAAGTCAATATGAGCCCCGGTTCATGCGTGACTGCATGAGCCGGGGCATCGTAAATGGGACTCTTTCTATAACCATTAAACATGCCTCGGAATATTGGTGAATTTTCTTAAGAAGAATAGATAAAGAGAGAGAAACGGAAAACTAAATTGTTAGAGGTGAACAGCAAGAAAAAAAAAACTTGCAAACGAAATCAATCGAAAATAGAACTCCAAAATTGAGAAACAGAAAACTAAATTGTTACAGGTAAGATATGCACATGGTGAAGAGCAACAGAAAAAAAAATTGCAAATGAAATATAACATAATCAAACATTGGAACACCAAAATTACAACACAGCTTCAATCCCTAGATTAAGTTCAAAATTTCATGACTGAAAACAAATAAGGGAAAAGTGAAAATTGATATGGCTTACAGGTTGAGTGGCACCAATAGCGTGTTGTAGAGCTTGACCAGTTGCTTTGTTCACCAATGCAAACGAAGGGAAGCGTTCCTCATCTTTCACCTTAGTGCTATATTTCTCATCCTTAATCCAGTGCTATTACCAGCAGGAATCAAGTTAAATTGTATTTATTAGTAAATAAAATCAAGCATTGAATTAAGTAGCTACACATTGTTTCTTATAAAATTGCATTTACAATCAAGTGTTTCAAATCAACAGAACATTGACGTGTTGAACAATCTGTAAAATGCAATATATAAATAAATAAATAAACAACAGAGTCATATTTTCCTTAAAAAAACACATGTTTTCAACCACAAGAATCATGTGAAGAGCAAGAGGACCTGAAATTCATCGCTGGGGTTGGAGCGAGCCAGGACGACGGAGCCGTCCCGGATGGTCAAGCTGTAATCCGTCTCCGCCTCACAGAACACGCGAACATCCTCGCCCCTGGGAAGTGGGTGGCGATGGTGGTGGGGAAAGGGGAGGTGGGGGTGGGGGTCATGGGACGGGCCGTGAGGGCGGGGGAAGACGTGGCTCTCATGGGCCACATGCTCCACTCTGGGAGGGAAAAAGTGCGGTGGTGGTGGGTCGGGGTGGCGGCGGTGGGAGTCATGGGCCACATGCTCCACAGTGGGGGGGAAAGAAGGAGGAGGCGCGGGTGGGTAGTGGAGTGGAGGAGGTGGATAGAAGGGGCTGGTCCCAGGTGGGGGGTAGTGTTCATGGTGGTGAGGATATGACGGCGGTCGGGAGAAGGGACTCCCTCCTCTGTCCTCTTCGTCTTCGTCTTCCCGACGTTGGTGGTGGTGGTGGTGGTGAGAGTGTCCACCAAAAGGGAAGGCCATTAGATTTCTTCCACAGTACTCTGGCAGGCACAGAAGATCTATTTTGTCTGAACCACCCTGCTGGCTTCCTGGGTATCGGCAAAGTTGGGTATTTATGGGGAGGGCGTGGAAATCTAGTTTGGATTCTCAGACCAAAAAGGAGGAAATGCCAAAAACACCAAAATATCTAAGCTACATTTGGGACTCAGCTCTGCAGGTTTTCTTAGTTACTAAGGATCTATTATTTCTAAACCCGACCCGACTGGATTTTCAGACTTGACCCAACTCAAACTCAAAGATAGGTTCTAAATTTACCTTAGGTTAGCCACGGCTCAAATTATTTAGCTCATATATATAAAATTAAAGCGTAAAGTTAAAAAGCACCGGCATCGGACCGCCTTATCTCGACGAGCACAAAAGCTTTTCTGCCCCCTTCTTATCTTATCTTATCTTAGGCGACATGGATATATATTAACGGGATTTATATAAATAAATAATTAAACTTTAGGGCTCTTATTTGTTTAAAGTTAGGTATATAAGTCGGGTTTATTTTAGGTTCTTATTTTTTTTAATATTAAACTTGACTTACCTAAAAGTAGTCCCAGTTTTTTTAATGTACCAAACCTGATCAGAAATCCGACCCAAATCAAACTTTGGCTACCTCATCATCCTAAGTAAAGTCGGTTAGGTTCTCTCATGCAAACCTATCTATTACCTATTGTGTAATAATACCAGATACAAAAGGCCTAAAGTCATAATAAATAAGAAACTATATGACTCAATTTATCGATAACACCAATTGATTATTTATATTTTATTATTATTGTAAGTAAATAATAATAAAATTATATTATTATATACAATATAAATTTATTATAGACTATTGATAAATATAGATGACTACTAGGTCTTAGCAAGAAAATTATCCATTACTTATTTTTTCCATAAAAAACTTACTTAAAACACAGTGAAAGCCTTAAGAAACTTAGTTGAAATTTAAAATAATGGTAAATACTACAACTATAATATACTAAAGTGATTTTATTAAATTATTAATTGTCTTAAGCAACCTAATATTCAACTTGGCAGAGTCTAGGGAAAAAAAGAAAAGAAAAAATAAACAAAAATAAAAATTTGGTTTTAAATGGATGATAAAAGTGGAAAAAATTAGACAATATCAGATATAAGGCCATCTATGTCAAAAGGGTGGGCTGGATTAAAGAGGGGATGACAAACTACTCTGCTTTCAAATTAACCACCAATTACAACAGGCCGGAGGAGGGATGGCTAGGTAAGTGGTTAACCCATTGAAAGCCGAACTTTTTTTTAGCAAGACTCATAACTGGACTATTAGTCATGGAACATTTTCAGGGTGCCTTTCGTTTTTGTTTGCTTCTGCCTTGATAGTTGATGGCATTAGCTTCTTGGTGAAGCAAAATTCACAAAAGCATGTTTATGGAAAGTCTTGATGATACAGGCTGGGCCTCAGGATCGATTGCTACCTGTTTGAATGATCTCTTTCAACTTTCAAGCTCCTTATCCTGGCCCCAGAAAAGAAGATCCACCAATCTTCAGGCGAAGAAACCCCTTACATGGAAAAATGCCTGCATTTTCTAGAAGCTGAGTTGGCTTTTGTTGAAAGTGATGGAGGCTACCAGACAAGTGGTCACGCCAACTGCATACCAGTTTTTTTTTATAGCAATTTTAATAATAAACAAATGCCAGCTTGAAATCTTTGCCTCATTTAGTTTCTTGCACGACATGTCTGATGACGATGCAGCTTGTGTAGTTCAATAAAGCAGTTAGAGCAATCCTATTAATGCTCTCCTCGGAGAAGTTTCACACCCCAATTTGTTTCATTGACAATATGGGGCCTGTGGGCACCTTCAATCTTATTACTATCCCAATTTTCATCTCTACCCATGTGGGTCACGGTGACTTGGGGGAGGGGAGAAAGCTACCAGAGAAGAGAGAAGGTGCCGGGAAGAGCTAGAGGAATGAATGGATGTTTGGGAATTATTTTAAAGTATAAAAATAAATCAATGGCCTTTTGAATGCTCTTTTTTGACATGTTGAATGTGAATTCGAGGCTCACCAGGGCAGCTTATTTTATTACGAAGGGGTCGTCTGAATGATTTGTAATCAGCTGGTGAAGTTTCACCATCCTCAACGTAGTGGTTGGTGAAGCGCAGAGTAACTAAAAGGAAGCACCGCTAGCCAAAAATTAACCACGCACCTGCTAACACATCGATTATGACAGACACCGTCAAAGAGTAACCGTGCGCGCCATTAATCCTTAGTGATGGCCGACCTGTTGCTTCACCAACCGCAAAGGAGACTGACAATGATTTAGCTCATCATCAAAGCGCTGCTGCTTCCTTTTTTTTTTATGTTAATACCTAAACTATTTTCTCTATGTGAAGAATTTTCATACTCTTTATTAATAATGAACTTTAGCATAAGCTACGCTTAGGAGCCCTTAAATATCTAAAAACGATGAGGTATATATTAAGTACAAGTTCGATACTCCCATCCGTAACTTAGACTAGGCTCATTATAATTATAGCGAGGACCAAGAAAAACTCTCCCTTAATGCTAGTCTCTTTTTGAAATTTGAAACAATGACAGTGGACGTATGCCATATCCCATAGGTAATTTCATGCAAATCAAATGATTTGTAGACTGCTCTTTTGCCCACAAATTTTCATTCATCTAATGTACTTCGGCTCAATCACTCAAGAGTGGGTATATGTCTGATTACAGTGACGCGGCAGAAAAATTGGGGGCCTTTACCAAGCTGGTTATTGTTTGAGTCACAATTAGGCGTAACAGGTTTGTGAAAGTTTAAACACAAAAAGCATGACTAGTTGACATCTAGGTTTATATCTTTTTTTAGTGTCATCCCTGGTTGTTTATTGTTGTTGATTTTACATTAATTGTGTCTAAGTACTCCCTCCGTTAACAAATAAAACAATTATTTTAAAAAATTAAATAAAAACCTTATTTTTGAAAGGAGAGTATATTACATAGAGGCCTCACGTGCAATATGCTAGACCCTATGACCCGATTTTGACTCCATGGGGACTCCAATTCAGCTCCGCTCTAACAATTTTGAAGCCGATAATCTTTGTTAAACATTACTCCCAAGTGAGATTAAAAATATTTATTCAATTATTTCTTAAAAGTTAAAAGTTTTAATAGGTAGACCCCTATTCAAACGTCAAATATGGACGTAAAAAGGCCATGCATGTAGAGGGGCCATTCATGTTGAGATCAGGCTTTTGGACGCAGCCCGAAGGTTGCTTGAGCTGGAATCTAATAGGTCAGTAGCTGGCTTAACTGATCAGCTTGACTTGACTCGATATCACCACGAGAGATATTTATCCATTTAGATGCCTATCTTTGACAAGCAATAGAAACAGCCAAAGAACGCGTGGATAGCTTCAAACATTAATGAAGAACATGTATCAAACATATTTAAAAAGGGAATTTACACAATTACACCACGCAACACACATGCGGTCCTGCTGTATATGCAGCTTTTGGACACGAAAGTAGACTAAGTATCGGTCCTTGTTCAAAGCTTCTCCACATGATCTGTTATCATGTATGTGACTGAACAAGGATCAAAATTTCAAGAATACGGACCAAATTTTATGTCCTCAAAGGAAGCAAAAAAAAAAAAAAGAGACATGAACATAAACAAGACCGTAAATTGTTTCATCTTGCAGGATTTCTGCCATCCAGGGTACTGTTTAGCTTGTTATCTGCAGTACCTTCACATTCCCGATTATATCCATGCACCCGTAAAATTATTTCCTAGATATTGGATCCAACGAAACAAGAAGGAGTATGTTTATCTGCGCTGCCTTGGCCTTGCCCTATTTTCATGAAATCCTACAATTGCTCTGTTTTTGTACTATTATCACCATAACGATGTATTTGTCCTCCTTGTTCTTGGCCGCGCCTGTACCTCCCCATTTGGCAGAAAATTATCTACATAACAAAAGTTTTGCAAAGATTTTCTTGTGTTCTTTGAATTCGCAGTTGATGCTATTTCTGTACACCAATCTCATGCCAAAGAGGAAGTCCACCATGCTTTATAAACAACTCCAAGTCCCCTAAACCCTTCTTTGCAATCAACTATGTTGTTAACTACGTGAAATTTGGCTGGAGATAAAACATATTCTGATTCATGTGAAACTGTGCCGGTTCCATGATTTGAGGTTGCCCTTTCTCAGTGCCACCACTTCCGTTTCCATTAATATTAACCCCAGTTTGCCCTCCGTTCAAAGGATCAAATAGGTCATCGCCCAACACATAAGACATGGACGCAAAATCTACGTCTAACAGATGAGTCAGTGACATTGGCCTGGGGAATCTGAGTGTCTGCTCATCTACGTTCTCGCCTTTGATTACTGGGCTCTGATTTATCTCCACTGGTCTCGCCATTTGCTTTTTCTTGTAGATTCTGCATAGCACCCATTCATCCAGCTGAAACAAGAGCAGCGATATGCTTAATGAATTAAGCAGTACAAAGAAGAAGAAATCGTGATAATGAATTATTTAAGAAAAAATTAAGACTTACCCTCATTGACCCATCAATCCTCTTCTGCTGCACCGCTGAACTGCCCAGCCGGTACTCATGCATGATCCAATCAGTCTTGATTCCCTTGGGTGGGCGACCCTTGTAGAAGACAAGGGCCTTCTTCACTCCCACATACTTAGAAGCACTGTAAATAGCCTTGTCTGTGCCTGTGGCCTTCCAGTAGCCTGATATAGTTGCTCTATTCGGGCGTGCTCCATTTGGATACTTGCGATCACGGGGACTGAAGAAATACCATTCTCTCTCTCCGAATTGAGCCTTTGCTGTCAGGTTAATCAAGCTTCCATCAAAACAGAGCTATCACTAATTAAGCTGAATTAAATCTCCATACAAAATTTAATACTGACCTGGTAACTCCCACGGGTCGAACTTGTAGATATCGACTTCGGGGATTATCGAGACTGGGCATGTTCTCGACTTAATCTGATTTATCAGATAATGAACAATCAACTCCTCGTCTGTCGGATGAAAACGAAAGCCCGGAGGGAGGTCATAGCCCTTAATTATGGCCATGAAGCGTCTGATGCTTTGTTTTCAGTACAGGCAGAAGGTTTCTGAACTTTAGAACTAGCGAAGCTATGTTGAAGGAGGAAGAGGGAGAGGGAGAGGTGCAGAGAGATGTGAAGGGAGAAGAACAAAGAAGAGGAGCTTGAAATGTTTGAACGGTCCGAGGATGCCAATTTATGCTTACTCTCCCCTTGTCGCCTAATGACATGCTAATCTGTGGATTAGTTATGTGACGCACTCGTGTAAACCTCGGATTGGGTAAAACATGGTACTTGAGTTCTCCTAGGCAGCCAATCAGCACACTTCATAAGTTGACGCGTGGAACTGCTGACTAAGAGAGAGAGAGAGAGAGATACGTGGGAAACCCTAATGAGCATTTGGGTGGTCCTTATCCAGCCAGGTCATTTGCATGGTCTTCTTACCATGCCTGATTTGGTCCATTGATCTCATCCTCTAGGTTAGGAAAGATTCTTCATTCCTTATGATATAGTAATGTGGTAGCACTTGATTGGATGACCCTTTTTGATAATTCTTCCTTCTTTACCTTGTGTGTGTTGAGTTCTAACAGAAAGACATTGAAAATATCCATTCTATGAACCTGGGTGTTTATGTAAAGAGGGTTTTGGTGGGGTCCAATGGCAGCTAGAGCTCCAAGATAAGGAATATCCTGAAGTGGTGCCTACTTGTTTTGACAAAGTGTCAACGTGAAAGTTCTCAGCCGTGCAAAGGAAAACTGAATTGAGGAACTTTCAAGGAGATTCCCTGGCCTTTAAATGTAGACCAATGTGAGCTGAACGCGCTCACTTTTGTCGCGTAGCTTGAATGGGTGAAGGCCCAGCAGCTGTCAGCCCACAAGCTTGCTGAGATGCGCACTCTTTTGTCATGTAGCTTGAATGGGTGGAGGCCAAGCAGCTGTCAGCCCAGAAGGCTGCTGCTGAGATGGGCGTTACGCTCGTCATTTGAAACCCAACCTAAATTTTGTTGCAAATATTATCTGGACGGCTTGACATTGACTTTGGCCATTCAATTAACATGTCCAGGCTGCTCATGGGATTGGCAGTGAATGATGAAGGTCGATCATTTAGCCTTTGTTGCACCCGAGCACACGCTATCCCTGACCTAAATTTGGTCCAAAAAGAAGCGGTGTACTGTATAACAAAGTTAAATAAAAACTCGAAAAGATTTTGTATAAAATATACATTGAAGTAAGCATATAGAAGTAAATAGAAAAATAAAGAAAGACTAAACATACCCAGTAACAAGCTTCAAGGGTTAAATAAGTTTAAATTAATAATAATTAATTATAATATGAAATAGAGTAAAATGTATAAGTTTAATATAGTATAAATCCAAACTAACATAATTTTAAGCAACTATAGTCCCTCTTAATGTATGTAGTTATCTTCATGCTCAATGTAGAGCTCATTTGAAGTACTTGCATAACACAACATACAGCTCTAAAATAAAATCACAAATAAAAAAAGGTGAACTTAGTTTAGTAAGAATTTTATTACGGAATATAAACTCATAAAAACACCGTATGCATTTTCAATATAACATGTATTATATATCCCTTTTCTAAACATATACATCATGAGATAATTCATATTCCGTACACATAACTATGCCACATGCACATCATGATATAACTCACATTTCATTTATATATATATATATATATATATATATATATATATATATATATATATATATATTCATGCCACATGTGCATCATCATATAAAACATATTCCATAAATACATAATCATATCACATGTACATCATGAGTTCATATATAATTTATAAAACATATACACATCACGTGTAATTGTATAAATTTTATTATAACATTCACATCCTGTATGAATTAAATATTAATATTCATATCCTGCATAATCATGTCTCAATATACACATACGCTTTGCAAAATCAAGTATATCAAACACTTCTTATCCTGCATGTTCATGCATAACCATTCCATAATCACCATGTATAACACAAGCATCATTATTCTTACATAACATGTGTCAATTAGCATTATATTCTATACACATACAACAACCATTAGGTGAATGTTTCACAATTGAGAAAATAGTCAAACCCACTCGCCTAGGACAATCCCTTGAAAGAAATATTCAAATTTTTAAAAGAAAAATTAGAGCGGTTTGGGTAAATTCCCTAACTAGGAATGTACCCCTTACTCACCCAGGAAATCCTTTTGGGGAAGGTTCAAATTTTCAGAAAGAAAAACTAGAGTAGTTCCTACCCACCTAGGACAATCCCTAAGGGGGTTTGAATTCTTAAAAAAGAAAACTAGAGCAGCCTGGTAAGTCGGTACACACAAACATACTATCATAAATTCTCAAGGTCTAGATAACACATCAATTTAACTTATAAAACAAATTTGCTCATCTCAACCCAGGGAGGAAACACGTCTTCAAAGGAACGTAAAACGAAAACCCGTCATTTCAAACATAAAACCGATTTGATAAGCCTCTGAGCGATTAATCCAGCAACCAATGACATCCAATCGATTAATCATGACTAATCACAATTAACCTTCATTTATAAATTATTTTTATGATACTTGCGACATGATATATACATGAGCAAATATTAAATTAGTACAAGCATAGGTAAACATAATCTAATCAGTTCACATATGCATGGAAACATAATTTATTTATAACAAATAAAATTATATAAGTATAAGCAAAAATATACATATATGGTAGTGTTCATACTGAAGCTAAAACATATAGAACAAGAATCACATATATTTAATAAGATATGTATAAGTATCCACAATTTATCATGGTTATATCCTACCAGAGTCATGGAGTAAATGCGAATAAACCATTGAAATACAAATTCAAGACAAGTATAATACCCTACTAAACCTAAACAAGTATAGCTATCATCATGCTTAAGCTAAATCATAATTCAAAAAAAGTTCACATGCAATTATAGTGACATTTATAGGTAATCATAAGTCATCATAATTATAAGAAATTAGAATAATGAGAAAGGAACAAGAAATGGCCAAAAATTCACAAAATAGGCAAAAATTACAAAACTGCCTTGTAGTCGTTTGAACACCTGGCCGTTCAATCGGCCTAGTAGGCCGTTCAAATGATCAGAACAATTCGTTCTGGTTTGTCTTCAACCTTCTAAAATTCAAACAAAAAATATTCTAAAATTTAATACAAATTCAAAAATTACCATAGAACATCATATAATCAAAATCTAAGCCTAAAACATGATGGATCTAATTATTTTCATGCTTAATCATAAGAAAATAACCATAAATCACATGCCTTTAACATATCACCATTAAATCTCAAAATAAAGTAAAAACTCAAATAAACCTATACTTATGCATTCCAATGAAGAAAACCACAAGAGGTAAAAATCATTTATGTCACACCCCGGCGATGCCCGACCCGAGCCGAACCTGGTCCAGGGGCCGGTCAAGCGCGCGGGGGCGACGAAGTGAAAATTGAGAAATGATCTAGCGGAAGACTTAACCCTAACCACGAGCGATTAACAGCAACACGGAGTGCGCACAATCCTTTGAGCAAGAGTAAATAAAAGGGAAGAAAAAGGTGTTGCTTATCACAAAGTAAACAACAATCTCAAACCCACAAACTTAGTTAAGTAAAGCCCACACCGGCTCAAAATAAGTCATAATTATCACAACTGTAGTATATGACAAATCCAAAACAAGAACCCTACACAAAGGTTCGAACATAAAGCATGAAACAAACGCAGGTAAGTCACTCAACGATCTCCATCATCACACCCAATCTACCTCTGACCTTTCCTCAAAGAGGCAATCCTGTCCGTTTGCGTGTCGCACCACGCAGCCCCAAATCAAAACACAAAAGAGGGGTGAGTTTTAACACTCAACAATGGTTTTAATATCACTATCAACGTAGAAAATACGATAGCTTAGAAATGAGATCGTTCAGATCAAAGATTTACATGGTACATCACTTTCTGATCACACATTCATATCACCTAACACTGCATCATAATGCATAATTCAACCTGCATGGATGTATCTCTAGCATACATATTCCCACATGCATTCACATCATACCAATCCCGCATGGATGTATCTCTAACATACATATTCCCACATGCATAATATCATCACAACCTGCATGGATGTATCTCTAACATACATATTCCCACATGCATAATATCATCACAACCTGCATGGATGTATCTCTAACATACATATTCCCACATGCATAATATCATCACAACTTGCATGGATGTATCTCTAACATACATATTCCCACATGCATAATAGCATCACAACCTGCATGGATGTATCTCTAACATACATATTCCCACATGCATAATAGCATCACAACCTGCATGGATGTATCTCTAACATATATATTCCACATGCATAATATCATCACAACCTGCATGGATGTATCTCTAACATACATATTTCCACATGCATTTTATCATCAAAGTCAACATGCATGGATGTATCTCTAACATACATATTCCACATGCATAACATCAAAATCAACATGCATGGATGTATCTCTAACATACATATTCCCACATGCATAATGTCATCACAATCAACCTCCATCAAGGAGTAATCACACATTAACGTCACACAGACGGGAGCATAGACAAGGCCACGAAGGCGTGTCATGGTACAAAATTCTACACAAGAATTCAAGAAAGATCGGGGTTGTCAATCCCTAATACTGCTCGCCCTGGACGATCCTGGCCAAGGATGTCCCATTCTCACACAGAGAATCTAGAGCAGGGGTGTTCGCCCAGGGACATCTCCTGCGGAGGGAAGAGCCCGAGTTCTCACACAGAGAACCCTAGAACACGTGGTAGCGGGGTGCACATGGCATACCACACTGGATTCTCAGGGTCCAGATGACACACATAATAACATTCTCACATATCCGCAAGACAAGTACACAACTCGTCCCCACATCCTTCCATTTAACAAGACTCAACCCGGGGAGTGCACTCGTTCCACACAGGAACTTCTAATCGTTCCACACAGGAACTTCAAATCGTTCCACATAGGAACTTCAAATCGTTCCACACAAGAACTTCAAATCAAAATATGTCCTTTCGGACCAATCAACTTGCGATTAATCCACGACCGATAAACCCGGCACAAAATTCCAACACATTGTATCCAATCGGTCAAATTCGATTAATCACGATGAAGCCTCAATTGGAAATCCATTTTCATGATGCGTACAGCATGGTACATGCGTGGGCAAAGCATACATGAATCCTAATCATGATAAGTGCTCTCACCCGCCCCTAATGTATCATTCATAATCACAATATTAAGCTTCAACATCATCGTTTAACCCCCACATGTGTGTGTGTGTGTGTAACTAGTAGAAGCCTTTCACATAATGCATATCAACATGCTTGAAAATCAACTCACTACCACACTACACATGTGAATTTCTATCTAAACATGAATTCTAGCGGAAATCATAGTAGAAGAATCGTTGAAATCACAGCTAGATTCAAAACTCAACCACAAGGGCTAAACACCTATAACATCACTCATTTCATCATTGAGTCATGACAATCACCAACATCCACACACCACTAACCACAATCTATCATGACAAATCAGTCCAACAATGATTGTAGTCCTACTGAAAATATATGCTTAACCAAAGGGAAACAACCATTCATAATTTCAAGATAACGATTCCAACATCATGCCACAAAACATAAGTCATTCCACCATCTCTAAGCATATATCTCAACTCCATAAACTTAATAGCATGCATTTTTAGTAGCCTAACATAGCTTAAAACACTCCACATTCATATAAAATTGGCAAGGTAAAGTGGAATCATCAAAATAGACATCATATGCACAACACACAATTTCTTGTGTAGCCGATCGATCGCCCTTCAGGCCGTTCGATCGGTTACACGCAAAAATTTGAAATTTACAGTTCAGCCGATCGATCGCCCTGCAAGGCCGATCGATCGCCAACACGGCAGAACAGTCATCTTCTTTCTTTTGCAAATCCAAACCGAAACACCATAGATAACACTTCAAATCCACATCTAGCACCCTAATCATCATCAAAAGTCCTCCTTGACTTCCAGAATATCAAACCAAACCATAATAATGCAAAACCCTAAGAAATCGGGATTAAATAATTCCATTTTCTAATCTTACCATTAACACATTAAATCAAGCAAACCTTTTCGAAATAAGCCAAAAATAGAGAGTTTTACCATAGATAAACAGAGATTTTGAAGACCCATTACCTCAGCACTTGATTAAGCTCGGATTGAAGAGTCACCCTTCTTGAAATCCTTGAAAACACAATGAGTTTGAATTAAACTCTAATGGAAATCGATTTACTCAAGAAATCCCTAATTAAACCTTAGATCTAGGGCTTGTTGGTAGTAAAAATCGAATTTTGAATGTTAGGGTTTGTAGTAAAACACAAATTAGTAGCTTTTGATGGTCAAAAACGAATTGAATCAAGGGGAAAATTGTAGATTTGGAAGAAATTAAGAGAAAAGCCATGGATTAGTGCTTAATTAGAGCAAGCTTACCTTAATCGGCTTCTAATTCGGGCCTAAGTGGGGATTAGGCCAGCCCTCCTTCCTTAGCCTATTCCCAAAAATGGAAATGTCTCAGGTTTGCCCTTTTATAGTAAGGGTTGGGGTAGGCATAGGTAAGTTTTGGGGTGTAAATATGAAAAGTAGGCTAAAAGTGGGTATTTTATAAATTTAAGCACAATTTAAGCCTAATAAAATTCTAAAAATTTTTGTGGGACCTTAAATATATGTCTAGGTTCATTTGACACAAAAATAAAATTTTTGACGGTGGGGCCCACAGGGGTCCCGCCAAAACCCTAATTTTTGGGAAAATAGTAAAAATTCCAAAAAATCTCAAAAATTCACATTTGGTTTAAAATCACTCAAAACCACTAATATTGAAGTTAATTTTGGTTAAAACTATCACAAATACTATTTATTTACGAAATCACCGAATAAGATCAGAAAACGCGTAAATCTCACGATAACCCATAATTAAAGAAAACCAAAACCGGTTCAAAGATGAGGGTCCTTACAATTTACCTCTAACAAGCCTTTGAATCTACAAAAGAGTTTTAATCCTTAATAAAATCCTACCCAAAAATTAGGGTTTTAGTTAAACCTACTTAAAATTAGCTATTATACTTAAATCATTTTGAAAATAGATAAATCTAGGATATCCTTAGGTGAAAAAAATTACTTAATAAGGGTTTTAAATTAAAAAATATATTTTTTGATCAAGATAGGGAAATAAAGATAGAAGTGATTAAGACTAAAATCAAAAGATTAGTGATTATTAGGGAAAGAAAATACACCTTAATCCAAGTTTCTCATATGGAAAATAGGGGTAGAGCACTTCCTCTATTCTAATACAGCCCTTCGTTATTTGGCTAATAGGTTAGAGTTTTCCTTATAAAGGGTTTTAGGTGAAAAATAATAATAAATGTGCTAAATAATAGGTCAATACCCCATAAGTGGCTAATTAATGCTATTTTTGGCTTAAAAATGAATTTAATCACACTTGAACCCATTAAAAAAATAATAGAATATTAGAGGGTCAAATGGGTCACATACCGTTCAACATGGACATGGGGCTCATGCCCTTAATTATTGAAATAATAAGAAAAAATGTCATTAAATTGGTAAAAATTGGGTAAATCAAGCTTGATACTAATACTCTTAAAAATAAAATTAAACCACTAAAGTCAAAATTAACAAACCCATAACCATAAAATAAAATCAAACTAACAGCAAGTAAAACTACACATTTAAAATGAATTAAAATAAAATAAAATTAGAGATCTTACACCCTCCCTCTGAAATGGGGGAATCACTCCTATAAGATAGAGACATTCGAGTTCTGATATGGAAATCACATCCCAAGTTCCATCAACTCTTATTTTAGGTGCATGCTCTCTCCCTCCCTGCACCTCATGTCTGCTGATCCATCCTAAGGGGTTGGAGGAAGTTGGATTCTAGCGATGGAAGGCGGTTGCAGAGTGGACAAGGAAGCCCATGAGTGGATAGTGGAAAGAATGCAAAAATTCTCCCTTACATAGATTGAAGGAATGAGAGTAAAAATTAGAAAGGAAGCATGTGCTAAGGAGATAGAAGAATGCTTTCCCAGTCTGCTAGGCAAATTTCTCACAACTAAGTTTTATAATCAAAGGGTGACAAGATAGACTATCAAAACAACCTAGGGTCGAGGGGAGAGGTTGAAAAATCCTAGAAGTTGGGGACCATGTCTACCAGGCAAATTTCTCACAACTAAGTTTTATAATCAAAGGGTGACAAGATAGACTATCAAAACAACCTAGGGTCGAGGGGAGAGGTTGAAAAATCCTAGAAGTTGGGGACCATGTCTACCAGTTTTGGTTCAAATACATAGTAGATAGGGAAAGGATTATGGTGGAAGGACCTTAGTGTTTTGATGACCTCCTCTTGCTTCTCAGACACTGGGAGCAGGGCATGAGTTCAAAAACTATAAAATTTTCTACCATCTAGTCCTGGGTGAAAGTGTGGGATTTGCCCTTTCATCTGATCTCTGCTAAGGTGGGAGAACATATTGGCCACTCTTAGGACTCTCTTTTGGGGGTCGATTGCTGGGAAGACATGTTCAGGCAAAGGAAATTTATCCAATTGAGGGTGGAATTCAAAGTTGACAAACCACTGCAAAGAGGTGTGGTGGAAGACACTGACAATAAACTGCACTGAGCAAGCTACAAGTATGGAACACCTACCTCTTTTCTATTACATTTGTGGTCGAGTTGGCCACAATGAGAAAGGATGCATCTTCCAGCATAGGGCAACTCCCCAGCTCCTAGCAAAGGACCTAACTATGGAGATTTGCTTAGAGCCCTATAGCCAAGGAGTCGATCCATGTTGCTTACTTTTGGCAGAGGCGATGAGGAGGGATCCCCATCATTTGTTGATAGAAGGAGGGCGAAGAAGATGGTATGGCAAGAGGGTGGAGGGCATTATGACCTAAATAATGGAAGGGGGAGCCGCACATATTGTTGCCCGCTAGGCTTGCCAATGTTGGTCAGAAAAGTTTTTTGGCCAAGGGGGAAAGGTCGAAATGAATGACTATACCAAGATAGAGGTCTCATTTGGATGGTAGAGCTTGCATGGGGAAGATGGGAAACTGAGATGATACAATCTAGTACCCCTAGAAAGTACCAAGGGGAAAGAGAAGGGGAGCATAACAGCGGTGACAAGGACAAGGGGAGAGGACGATGTTGGAGTGGAGTGGAAGAAACCTTTTTTGGGAGTTGTACGGGGGGGGGGGGAGACTGCCCAAATTAGGGAGAAAAGCTTACTGTAGGGTGACAAATGGCAACGGTCAAAGGCAAAAAGGTGACGGTGGAGTGAATAGGACCTGATGGTTATCCCCCTCCACCTCATGGGTTCAGTGGGGTTCTCCCTGGATGAATATCTTCCATTCTATCCAACAAGTGGGGTGAAGGACAAAAGGGGGAGAAGAACAAAAGCCTACACCTTAATCAAATCCAATCGAATATTGGGGAGATGACATACTTTGCCCAAGGATATGTGTGGAATTCAGTCATAAGCAAGGAGATTGATGAATAAAAGGGGCAAAAAAGAAGGGTTTCTCACCAAATCTTGTACAACATAAGAACGGGGAGGCAGAGGGTGATCATTTTCTAGGGAGGGGACCAAGAAACTAGGTTCCCACAACAGAAGGAGAGGATCTCAGGTTTCTGTCCGTCCAGGGTGGTGATAGAGGGGATGAAACAAAAAGGTCCAAAAGACCCATACCCCTCCTCATTGATGGTTCAGATGAGAGAAAACAAAGAAAAGTCAAGGAAGTGCTAGAACAAGGAGTGGAAGAAGATATAAGAGACATTGAGGAAGAAAGAGGCGAGTCTCATATGATTATCCACTTGATTCCTTATGAAACCAATGAAGGGGGATTAAGGAGTAATAGGAAGGAGATCTTAACCCAAACTAGGGGTGTCATGGTAGGCCAAAAGGGAGGCAACAAATAGGAGAAATTCCTAGTAGGGGGCTTATAAGTTACAATCCCATTACGGAGGCTAGAGAATAGGCCTGTTGGGCACCATGAATGGCTTTGTTGGAACTATCAGGGAGTGGGGAATCCCTAGATAGTTTTAGGCCTCACCAATGTGGTGAGAGATGTCCACCCCGACGTCCTATTTTAATTTGAAACAATGATGGTTACTAAGGAAATGTAGTTTTTGCAAGTGAAATTGGGTTGTTATGGAGCATTCGTGGTGCCTTGTGTTAGTTGTTGGGGCAGTCTAAGTTTGTTGTAGGAGGATACAGATCTAAGGGTCAAAAATTTCTCTGAGTTTCACATTGATTCCACAGCCTATGACCCAATCATCAGGAGGTATTGGTGGTTTATGGGGATCTACGGGCACCTAGATGCAAGCAAGAGGAAAGACACTTCGTCCCTCATGAGGAAACTAAACAATCAAGCGGATATTCCTTGGGTGTGTGGCGGGGACTTCAATTAGATTTTGGGGAATTAGGAGAAGGATGAGGGGAATCTGAATGAGAAGTGGCAAACCAAGGGATTCAGGAGACCCTTGAGGACTATGATCTTTTTGATCTTTTGTTCAGTGGCACCCCCTAGAAGTGGTGCAACAATCGTGAAGGGGGGCAAAGGATAAGGGAATGTTTCGACCGATTCGTAGGCAACTTGAAGTGGAGTAGGATGTATGCTTCTTTCACTGTGGAGCATTTGGTGTCTCTCTCTCCTCTCTCTCTCTCTTTAGACCACTGCCTGATTGTCCTCAATGTGGGTTAGGGGCATGAGAGGAGGCCTACCCCATCCTCTCTAGTTCGAGGAAATGTGGGTTAGGAATGAGGAGTGTTGGGATGTCATTCTTGACTCATGTTGCAAGGAGGGGCCAAATGACAACTATGATTTGGATTAGTTGGGGGTTGACTTGGAGAGGTGTAGGGAGAAATCCTAGGATTGAGTGTTAGCAATGGCAAATGGGCGACTGAGGAGGATGACGTGGGGGAACTAGCAGATGGGTTTTTTGAGCAAATTTATTCCTTGTTGAGCCCGTGAGGCAATGTAGAGGTTTTGGAAGCAATTAGGCAAGTGGTGAGAGAGGAAATGAATGACAAACTGACAACATGGTTCACGATCAAGGAGGTGGTTAAGGCCTTGTAACGACTGCAAATTTTTGGTATGATTTCTTACATCTAATAAAACTATTTTATGAGTTTTAAATTATTTTAAATTATTTAAAGGCAGATATTTAGAGATTTTTATATGGGTGTGATAGAGCTCAGTGAGAAGAGCGTAATAAACCTAAGAATGTACAAAACGGAGGTCGAGAGCGAAAGTTATAACCTCGAGAAGCGTGCTATATAGGTGGGGACTACTTTAAAAGTACTAGATAACCTACCCATGTGCAGTCTAGTTTCAAAGGGCTCCTCGATACGAGTCCATTAGTACTAAGAATGCGCGATTCTGACTTCGGAATAAGAAGTTATCGCATTTTGTAGTTAGAATCTTTTTGAATAAAATAATAGGATTGATGATGTCAGCGGCGCCAAGCTAAAGTTGCATGTTCACAGCCGTCCACCATACGTGATTAGATGGCTTGGCACAAGACGCGTGCAGGACGCGCGTCGGATGTGTGAGCCGCGCGGCGTTGCTATGCGCAACACACACGACGCACATGCGTCGGTGCGCACCGACCACACGCACAATGCGTGAATGTGCATGACACACACGCATCGGTGCACACCAACCACGCGCATGGTCCAATGGGGATGTTCCACATGGCACGAGCAACTGCGAGCATTTTTCCATTTTCCTGTACGCTTGCACATCATTTTTCTATAAATTCTCATTCTGGTTCAAACTTCCGGATGAGTTTCTGGAGTCGTTCAAAGTCCATTTTCTTCCGTTCAAAAGGTGTTATTAGCTAATTCGAGGGTGTTATACGTAATGGAAATATCCTTTCTTTGAGTTAAAAACACTATAGAGGGAAACATCCCAGGCTAAGGGGAGGTTCTGTCCGCTGCCTACAATCACGAAAAAAGTTTTTGGAGTCGTTCTGAGTCCTTTTTCTTCCGTTAAAGAGGCGTTCTTACTTACATCATTCTGGAGCGTGCTAAGGTTTTTAAAAGGATAAACATTGAGATAAAATATTTTAAAAGAAAACAACCCTTTTTGGAGTATGAGAGCTTTAAGATATTTTGATTGAGTCTGGGACTCAAAAGTGTTTTGGTTGTCCGGAGTTATTGTTGGGTGCCTCGATGGAGCTCTGTTGACTAGATGAGGACACAATATTAATCCGGTTCAAAATCGGATGCACAATACCTATTTTAGCCTTGTGAGCCCCTTATGAAGGACAATACCCCTTATTAGCCCCTAACGAAGGCAACTATTAAGGCTACTCATGTTAGGGTAGAGAGTATTATGGGAAGACTCTTTGTTCTCTAAATCCCGGTGCCCCATGAGCATGGGTGGCTCTTCTATCCACATGCATGAAATGTTTTGAGATGATATGTGGAGGAGTAAGAGGTCGCTACTTTGTACCCGCAATAAATTCCTATTAATATATACATATGTCTGGGATATTAGTAGTAAGCTTTGAGAGCTTACAAACCCTAGAAGCATCTTCGATACGTAGGAAGAAACACTAGGGGTGGTTTTGGGTGAGAGGCACACCCTATTTTCATGAAATATTATATATGATATGTGTCGTGAAATTGCCATATGTTTATTCATACCTAATAGTATAAACTCCCTTACTGAGTATTTTAAAATACTCACCACACCCTAGACTTTGCAGGACTTGACGAAATTTAGTGTGCAGGTAGAAGGGCTTGCTCTGAGTTTTATCGATGTTATTTCAAGGATTTCAACCGCACCGAAACGAGTAAGAACTCTTTATTATTTTTCTCTTGTGTATTTAAACATGGACCGTGGTTCCTGGGGAAATGATTATTATATTATCGCATAAGGGAAGCGGCTCTAGTCATGGGCCCGGGTGAACTTCGATATTTTTGTGAAAAGAATTTTTTTATGCTTCCAAAATCCTGGGGTGTGACAAACCTATGTCAGATGAACCCCTCAATGGCACCTGGACCGGATGGCGTGACAACCTTCTTCTTGCAATAGTACATGAAGATTGTGGGGGACAAGGTTTTAAAGGCGGTCCTCGTGAGCTTTGAATGAGGGCACCATCAACTAGCTGTGAATCAAATCTTCATAGTCCGAATCCCTAAGGTGAAGTCCCTGACTAGTTTGGAGGAGTATCAACCTATTAGTATGTATAACATTGTGTACAAACTGATGGCTAAGGTTATGACTAATTGCCTTAAGGATTGTCTTCCTTCCATAATATTCGAGGAGCAAAGTGCCTTCATCTTTAGTAGACTCATCACTGACAACATTGCCATTGCTTTTGAGACTATATATTCCATGAGGTAGAAGAGGGGAGGTAAGGGGGGGCACATGGTGGTGAAACTTGACATGAGCAAGGCATATGATCGAATCGAATAGAAGTACGTTGAGGATGTCATGGTAAAAATGGGGTTTGCGGCTCCTTAGGCGAAGCTCATAATATCTTGCATCTTGACAGTCTCCTATAGAAATTTTCTCAACGGGAGACCCACGAGGGGGTTTGTGGCTACTAGGGGATTACATCAGGGGGACCCCCTCTCCCTGTACCTCTTCTATGTGTTGAGGGGTTGTTAGGGATGATGAGGGGCAGTTGTCAATGGGCATCTACATGGCTTCATGATGATGGATGGGCTAGGAACTTCCTCCTATGTGCTGAGGGGTTGTCAGGGATGATGAGGTGAAGATCACCAAAAGGATTTCTCTTGGTCCTTCCCAGCCAATATACTCCATAATTTGGAACAAACATGCAATGAGAGTTTTCGGTGTGAAGTGCATGTTTCTTAGCTCTTCACCTTTCTAAGGGGGGAGGGGAAGGGGAGCCCTCCTCTTCCCTCCCGGCTAGGCAACTATGGAGTTCCATTTGGAGGCCCAAGTTACCCACAAAACTTAAAAGTATGGGCTTAGAGAGTGGCTAAGGACATCCTTCCCACCAAATTGAATCTCGCTAGGCAGATTGGGGGACTGTATTCTCCATGTCCACAGTGCAGCAAGAGTTTTGAAACACGGACCATGGACTATGGAGTTGCAACGAGGTGTGTAGTTTTTGGAGTCATAAGCCCTTATTTCACGTAGTGGAGGGATCGCCAGGCATCCACCCGGCAGATGTCTTGGACCTTGTCTTGACCAGTTCTACTGGGGGGGAGTGGATCAACTTCTTGGTCTTGGCCTGGTTCATTTGATATAGGTGTAATGCTTTCTTGGTGGGCCCCCATTATGGACTTGCTAACCATTAGTTAAAGGTGGAGGAGTTCATGGCTACCTGGTCCATGGGTAGCGGTCCACCCCACTTTGATCCTTGTCTCCCAAAGTTGGCAAAGCAAATATATGTCATTACACTTATGCTCCAAACATCTTATTCATGCCCAAATTTATGTTTAATCACCTCTAGTTCAACATAGTATGCACTAAATAAATATTATAATAATATTATAAATATGTACAATAGACCAACACTATAATAATAAGTTTTTATTATTATTTGTAGTCGGGTAAAGGTCGGGTTGTATGGGTCGGGGTTGGGTACCCAACCCTAAATTTAAAATGGGTCAAGAGCCTAAACCCTGACCCTGACCTTGACCCTGACCCTAACCATACCTGTAGTCGAGTCGGGTAGGGTACATGGTTAGACGAGTCGGGTAAACGGGTCGGGTTGGATTTTCCCAGCCCTAGATATTGGAGGGCAGTGACTTCCTCCCTGATGTTTCTTCCTTTTCGTTCTGGTTCTATTGGGGGCTCTGGCCTCACCTTTCCATCCAAGAAAAATGATGAAGGTGAACTATACAAACGTTTGAAAATCAGAATGGTGTTATGAACTATGAATTAATAAGTATGGAATTAGGTGCGGAGCCTAGATCTTTGTCAAGGTGGGGCAAATACTTTCTCTATGAAATTTTGTCAACACAAATTTGTTCACATACGTAATTTTGATTACACAATGCCAATAAATCCCAGGGTGAGCAAATGAAATGACAAACACCATTGTATCTTGATCCAACCCCATGTGTCGGCCATGGAAATATGCACTAGAGAACATGTTAACTTTTTGTTAATTATAAATTTTAAATATGATAATCGATTTCCTTATATATATATATAATTAGCTTGGGTAGAATGGTTTCAAAGATTATTTTAGAGAGTTTACCTCTTAGTAATTTTAACTCATTCTTAAATTAACTTGGTATCATGTGTTTGGGAGATTGCCTAGCACAAAAGTTTTCATCCATTACGATGAGGCAATTGCCCCAAGTAATGGAATATGTGATTTGATACATGTTTTATGATGGTTTTGTTATTACTTCTAATCCAATCCTTCAATTTTATGACATGATCTCTACATACTATGCGTCTCTGGTTGTGAACCTATACCATTGAGTAGAATTAGCTAAGATAAGACAATTTACCAAAAGTGGTATGACGCTACTGGGATGGTAGCTAAATTCTGACTTTATTTGGTCAACCAAGTTGTTAGAACATAATCTATTTTTATTATATTTTAACATCCATAATCAAGTGATAATAAGAAACATGAATTCGGAGTCATATTTCACGTCTTTCACAAGTCATAGCTAGATGAAGACATGCTAAAATATATTTTAGGGTAATTTATTAAAATGACCTTATAATATATTGTAGGGTGTGGAATTTGTCACCCCCTCTTTTGGCCAGCCCACCCTACATATACATAGACGGTAGACATCCACCAACTATGTTAATGGGGGTGGGGTGGCTGAAAGAGGGGGTGTGAGACTTCTTATCCTATATTGTAATGTACAAAATGTCACACATTTATGTGTAATACAAAAATAGCCCTATACACATGGGAACCTCCACACATTTAACAAAAATTGCTTAAAATACCTCTTTCTTATTTATTTATTTTTTTAACTTTACAAACCCATTGTTTCTTTTTGCGAGTAGTTCCAGCTTTGACTCCACCACCTTTGTCATTGTCCCCACCACCTCTACCTTCAACTCTTGCCACCTTTGCCACTAACTTCACCATCTCCACTACTAGCTCCACTTCATTCGTCTTTGTCTTTACCTCCTACTCCACCATCGCCTTTTCTTCCTCCCCTCCTTGCCACCACCACCACCTCCTTCCAAGAATTTGACAAGACCTGTCACAAACTAGCCGATAGAGCTATTAAAAATTTATTTATTTTTCTCTATATACTCAAATCTTAAAAAATGAATGCCTAAACATATTAAACTAACTCAAAACCAAGAGTGGGGTTTGTTTTTATTTGATTTTGAAAATTTTCTAATGCTAACCCAAACTACATATTGACAGTCATAGTTGACAAAAAGATGTATTGTAATAAGGGGATGTAAGATAACAACCTAAGTGGCAGTATCTCCCTAAGTCTTTATAATGACCTATCTCAATAAACAAATTGATAAAAAAAATAAAAATAAAAATTTGAACATGTTGCTATCAGTTGTTGGTTGCCAATTGTCATGTATCAATAAAAGGTTGTCAGTGTCATAGAAGAAAATTTTCATTGCTAGCTCCAGAGAACGAGATCTTCCAATGATCTGATGATTGACAATTAGGACACTCTACATGCATGATAGTTGACAATCGCGTGTTTAAATTTTACTTTATTTTTATTTTATCTATTGAATTTATTGAGATTATTTATTGTGAATACTTAGGGATATATTGTCACTCAGAATGTTGTCTTACATCCCCTTTATTATAGTATATATGCTTGTTGACTATTGAATGTCAGTATAAGGTTTGGGTTGTTATTAGAAAAAAACTCATAATTAAATAAAAAAACTTACTCATAGTTTTGCTAGTTTAACATGTTTAGGGGTTTATTTTTTTATGATTTGAACTTGTAGAGAAAAAAAACATAAATTTTTAATAGCTTACCCAATTAATTTATGACCGAGCTTGTCAGATTCTAAAAAGGAGGAAGATGAGTTGACTGAGAAGAAAAAGGGAAGAGGATAGAGAGAAAGGGAGGAGGAAGAGAGAGAGGAAGGGGGGAGGAAGACGAGGAGTTGGAAGTGGTGGTAGAGGAGGGGAGGAGGAGACGGTGAAGTTGATGGCAGAAGTGGTAGAGTCGAAGCTAGAGCTGATGGCAAAATCAAGTAGTGGGTTAGTGAAGTTAAAAAGAAGATAATATGATAATGGTATTTTAGATTATTTATGGAATATGTGTGGGGGTTCACGTGCGCATAGGGTCATTTTTTATATTACACAAAAATGTGTAACATTTTGTATATTACAATATATTTTAGGGTCATTTCGGTCAATCAGTGTATATTTTAACATCCTCCTAGTAATATGTGATCGTCTGCATTTGGTATTGCAAACTTGAGAAATCTTACAAATACGTCAAATAGCTCGTAGACATACGATAAGAATGGAGCAACACAAGGAAGATTAGCTTCACCCCTGCACCTGACATGCAAAAAGCGATAAAGGTCCAAAGCAAACACTTCATACAGCATAAAAAAGTCTGGTCCAAAACAAACAGTTCAAGAAGCAAATGGAAACACATTGAGTCGTCGGTTTAGAAGTCTTGCCCCCCTAATATTATGTGCTATGTCTCCAATTCTCCATTTTGTTTCATGTCATCACTTATATAAATATTAGGATTTGAAAAGTAGTCCATCACCTATGAAATTCACTACTGCTTCCTCCCCTCTTCATAACCATAGCATAACGGATCATTTTCCATACCATCTGTGACATTAAAGAATAAGACTTCAGAAATTAAAAGAATGAGGTGGTTGTCTTTTCAGCTCCTTCAAGTTGTTTTTGTTTTTCCTCCAACCAAGTCGGTAGGCAACACTCAAATAAGAATAAGAAGCTGTTATACGAGAGAGAGAGAGAGAGAGAGAGAGAGAGAGAGAGAACGTATAGAAAGTTAAAGTTAAGATTGTCTTCACGAATTTTCCTTAGAATTAAAATTATCTACACAATGTTTGTGATATAAATCTGAGTATCAATAAAAAATGCCATTCTGAATTCATCAATCACGACCCTTCTCATTATCACGTCCACCCAGAGATTTGAGTACAAGAGGAGCTACGACTGTGTCGATGGTCTCCATGTTGGACAAGTAATATGCTATTTAGAGGTGTTCGGTGTTCCCCAATGCTCTCATGTTCTTCATAATTTCCGTCTACCGTTTTCCAGCTATTTCTTACTTGTTGAAGGAACAAATAAGAATATGCCACCTAGTGATCTATGGCTTCAAAATGTACAAGAAACAAAAAATATCTGCAAAAGCTTCCGATTGAAAGCTATTCGGCAAAAGCATAAGATCCAGTTCATAACCCCATTTGAAACTTACTTGGACAAGAATGAAAAGGCGTTCATAACCCCATTTGAAACTTACTTGGACAAGAATGAAAAGGCACCACCACTTCATCATTTACAGTTCCCAGCCAGCAGCAGCATTGGATTATTTACTAGATATTCTTGAGACAGTATGTAATATCATATGCAAATAGTACAAAGAAGAACATGATATCCATGGATTGAAGGATTGTGGAAAAAAAAATTATCAACCAAGCATGAGATATGGCAGCTAAAAGAAAATCTAGTTAGACTAGCATTGTTGTAATACTCTTCTGGAATAACCTTCGTAAAATACATGAATTTAATCAAGTCCCTAACAAGCCAAGGAACCTTGACCATTTGGATGCAGTATAAAATCAAAATAAGTTTTCTAATAGGTATGCTCGGAACTATTAAGATCAAGGATAGCTCTCACGGATTGTTTCTTCAGCACCTTCCCATACACACATCTCCCAATCTTGAGAACCCTCTCCATCTCCATCACTCCCCCCCCTGTTACTTTAATACCCGTAGCCGCCAACTTCGACAACCTCTCATCCCCTCCTGTTGCTTCGACAACACTGTCCACCACCATTTGCACTGTTGGGATCCGTCTCCCTACTATCTTCATGGCTTTCTCTGACATGAAAACATTTGAATAAGCTGCCCAAAAGGATGCCCTCAAATAACCTTTTTCCTTTCCCTTCAAAAGCCACCTTCTCATTCTTTCCTCCAATTTTAACACAACACCTGCGTTATCAGTCCCAATCTCTAATATCCTCTCAATCTCTCTCAAATCCTCTCTAGAAGATATCATCTCTTCAAATCTGCACCTCTTGCAGTGACATTGAAACCCCCACTGTCCGTTGGAGAATCCTACTCTCTTCTTCAATGGCAAAAGCACATCAAAATATGCAAATGATATTTCCTCACCTGATTTCACATCCCTAGAAGCATGTACAACAATGTGATCGCCAACATGCAACCGCCTGGCATTAGGATTGCAAGCGTGGTTGATGAATGAAGGCAAAACCCACAGACCCACACCATAATAATCACTGTTCTTACCGAGAACTTTCGCTGAAATTGCATCTTCTGTGAGAGAATTCACATCCAGTATCTTCAAGATCCTACTTATGTCAGGACACTCCTCTGTTGACAACAGGAACTCTTCAGCTTCAGGCCTAAACAGAGCAATGTCTGGGACTTCAAGGCCTTGCTCATCTCCTCCAGTGGACAATTTGTAGACTAGTTGAAGGGTCTTCTTGCATTTTAATAATGAGCCAACAACTCTATCAACAAAGTCCTTCCACATGACAATTTGGGCAGATTCAGAGGTATGAATCCCAGGTTCTGGGAGTATTGCTCTTCCAGTAGCCACGGCCTTGGTCACAATCAGAATTGTTCCAGCGTCTACATCCCTTGTTGCGAATAATCCACGGCCACCATTATCAGAGAGCCCAATCCGAACGGGGCCAACATGTTCTGCCAAAGCAGGGCTCTTTCCTTTGAATCCATTTTGAACCCACTGGGACAGATCCAAATTCCCCGTTCTCGACTGCAATTGGAGTTTTATACAAAGATCCACAAGCTCTTGAAGGGATTCAGATACCCCTGTATTGTTCTTTTCTAGGTCCACAGCTTGTCTGAAACAATCGAGGGACTTGGAATACTGATTCAAGTCCAGCAGTATCTTGCCCTTGGACACAAGGGTCTTGAGATGGGCAGCGTCCAGTTCCAGGGCTCGATCGCAATCAGCCAAAGCTGAGGAGAAATCTTGCAGACGAGATCGGGCCTCGGCACGGTTGGAGAAGGCGAGGCAGAGGGATTTCTGGAGCTTCAAGGCCTGATCCGAGTCGAGGGGCTGGTGGGAGTCGAAGAGGAGTTTGTGGCAGAGGGAGACGCATTGGTCGTAAAGTTGGATGGAGGGCTTCCATTCTTCCCTGAGGAGGAGCTCCGATGCCTTGTACCTCAGCCGCTGCAGCTCCTCCATTGCGTCTTCCATGGCTGACCCGGCGCTTCTCAGCTCCAAGGGGGCTGAAGCAAGTGATCTCGGGTTCTTTTTCAAACGAGGGTGACCTTCCGTAACGGTCGGATTCGGTGGCAATTCTAACAAAATCGTGGGGTAGAAGTCGTAATTCGGGATACAAGGAGTACTAACGAGCTCATTAGAACTGAGTTTTGAGGTTTTTTTAACTCGAATTTGATTTCTTAAAACATGGCCTTAGCTCGGTTTAAGCTTGATTAAATATCTAAATGCTTGACTTGAGGTTGGTTCGGCCAAAGAACTCTTGACTCGAGGTTGGTTCGGCTAAAGAACTCGTAACTCGACTTAAGCTTAAGCTTGAAAATATATTATATTAACTCAAATCCTATTTATAATTCAAATTATTTTTTTCTATAAAAAATTATATTAATTTAAAAAATTATATCAATATTACAAAAATAAAAAAATATAACAAACACAATTCTATTCTATTAAAGCTGTAAATATTACTTCAAAATCTAAGGTTAAAATAACACTTAATAAATTACCCTACAAAATATTTTCTTTGGTCACCAACAATTTAACTGATGTTATTCAAATCTCTCATATAATAAGCCACCAAAACCAAAACTAGTCACCCAAGCCATAACAACTCCTATTCATAGATTTCATATTTGATTACTCTAGTAGCCACAAAAATGCTCATGATGAGATAACTATATGGACCTTAACAATCGCATATTTCAGGGTGTGTGGGTTGCCTGTAAAAATAAAAATTAATATAATTGAACATCAGCAGTAAAATCTAGACTTAGTTCACTGGACATATTTATAGGCAAAATCTAGATATAGTTCACTAGATCTCTAATTCTAAATCAATATGATTGGTTGAATTAAGAATATTTATTATGCAAGTAAAATTATATATTTATATTTGTTAAGATTAGAATGATTAAAGGTAGTATTTAAAAATTAAATAATATTATATAGATGGATAAGGGTACAATAGGAATAAAATAATTTATCATACCTGCATTCTCAATTTTATTAGTAGTAGGATTTATATGTGTTTGAAATATACTAGCATAATATGGGTATTATATATCATATTATATAGTCTATTATATACCATGTATTAATGTATATAATATATATATATATATATATATATTTATAAAATAATATATAATATTATGGGTACATGAAAGGTGAAAATTAAAAAATTTCTATAATATGGGTATAATATGTGAGAAGTGATATATAACAAATCGAGTTGAGTTCGAGCCGAGCTTCGAGTCAATTTTGAGTCAAACCGATCAGGTTTCGAGTCAAGTCAATTTAAGTTGACCCCTATTCAAGATTGGCTCATTTGCTTTTAAGTTCGAGCCGAGATCGAGTTGAGCTCTATTCAATCTGAGCCAAATTCGAGTCGAACCAACCCGAGCATGTTCAGCTTGACAAGGTAGCTTGACTCATTAGCAACCTTAATCAAAATCACTGATTTTGCCAGCTACAATAAGATACAATTGTGATGAATTTTTACCTTCAGTTAATACACCAACACTGTAATTATTTTATATTTTTTGTTAATTAATTTATCTATCCTCCACATTCTTCACCCATTTCACATTTTTTTAATCGTTCCACAAATATTTTTTCATGTATTTCCATTTTATATCTCCTTTTTCAAATTTCAGTTATATCACCAAATTTACCATTTGTTTGTCAAATTTTACCATATTGGACAGTTTTCGCTAAACTTTTGCCAATTGCTGCTCAAGGTATTCAAAATTTTCGCCAAAGTCTGTCACCAACCTGAATTGGAGTCTGGGCCGGGTGAACTCAGGTCAAGTGGTGGGTCAACCTATTTGGTTAGGGTTGGCCCAAGTTTGCATTAAATGTAAAGCTTCCCCCTTCCCCCTCCCAAAGTTCACATCTTTTATTCATTATAAAGTGTCATTCAACACAAACTTCGTTCCACACCTGTATCATTCTACTCAATTTATATTATGCAAGATAAATTTTAAACACCATATCAATCAATATAAACACTAATGATTAAACACAATATTGACAAAATTATTATTTGAGACATAAATAACAACTTAAATCTTTATAAGAAGCAATGACTGATCGTTTATAATTAAACCCTTTGCAAGGGTACAAGGTAATTATACTAGGATAAGTATTTAAGGGTTGTCGAACCTTAGAGATGGATGAATTATTACTAAATCTAAAGAGGAATTTGCTGATTGAAAACTAAAACAAACTTAAACTTTAATTAAGTAAAGGAAAGAAATCAACTAGTTTAAAAACAAGAGATTAATATGATGGAATTTACTTAGGAAATCGAATCCACTATAGAACCATAACAATTACTTAACTTTTAATCTAAATCTAGTGTGAATATGAACAAGTATTCTCAGCTACAAGCTAGAATTACTTCAGAAAGAATCATTAATTAAATTCCATGACATGAACTATCTTCGACAATAGCACGGATCATCTACACTAAACTAGCTATAGGCATGACCCGTCTAATCTTAGTATAACTCATCCAAGTCATTAATTATCTGAACATTAAAACTATTGTATGACCATCTCATCTAAATAACAGAAATTAGAATTGATGCAAATATCAAAACTACATCAATCTATCATCTACAAGAATAAATCAACATAGACTTGAATAAACATTAAAAGCTCTTCCATTAAAAAAGAAATCCATATCATACAATTGTCATCATTCACAACTGAGATCTAAATTAAAAAGAAAAGAAACTGAAACTTATCTATATCTTCATCAACTCCTAAGTAAAAGAAAAGTCTAACCTTCCATGGTAGAAGAAAGCACTTGAATCTCCATTGAAAGCTTTGAGTTCTCTTCCATCTTCTTCCTTTTTCTCTTCCTAAAATCTACTGGAATCCTCCAATTTTAAGCCAAATATGTCTTTTTATAAGCATAAGTTCCGTAGGAAGAAGTCAAATATGAAAAGGATTCAAATTTGGGTCAAACAAGGAAACTGCGCATTATGCCGTTCGAACGCCCTGCATGCCCGTTCGAACTCTTATACTGAGTTTTTTTTCAAAATCACGTTATCCCGTTCGAATGCCCTGCATCCCGTTCGAACGGCTACAGTGTTTCTGCAATCTGGACAGTTTTCCTGGACAGTTCATATTCTGTTCATTAAGATTTCTTTCGTGTCCATATTAGTTTTCAACTTGTTTATAACTCCAAAACATTGTCCAAATCACTTTAAAGCATGTCAAAACTATTTTTAATCATTCTAAACATTGTCCAAGTACCTCGATAAGCGCACTTTACCTACAAAACATAAAATATCATACTTTAGACATGTAGAATATAATTAAAATTCCAACTTGATTTAAATACATATCTAAACTACTAATAACTACAAAATTATTAATAATTAAACTAAAGTACTAATATCTAATTTAATCTAAATAAACTATAAATAACACTAAATTAACCTAATATATACTAGCAAATAAGGTAAAAAGACATATAAAATATATATATATATATTTCATACTTATCAATGACTAATTTTATACACATTATAACATGATAAGTAAATCACCTCATTGCACATGATTAAATCCATAGATCAAAACTAATATTTTATTTTAGAATATTATCATCTAATTGAGTATTGAATCACTTACCTAAATGATTTCATTTTATCTCTTTTCCATGGATTCCCGTAGCCAGCGAATGCGACAAGACACCACTGAGATATCCCTAGCATCTTCTAAAGTCAAAACAAAAATCTATGTAGTCTTCTTCTTATTCTCTTTATTCTAATTCCATTGAAGTAGTTGTGGACATTGTTTAGCAATATGTATGGGCTTCTTACAATTAAAACTACAAATTCTCCCTCCGCCAGTTTTTCCTAGATGTTGCTGACCACAATATCAAGATCCCAATATGGCTTATTATCCTCTATAGGTTCAAAATTCTTAGCTGGTGAACAAAAAATTTTGATCTACTTTAAAGGTTTATTATCCCTAATATTACTACCTTGTGCCTCTTATTGTCTCCACCTCTGTTGAAAGTTTTGGATGATTTAAAATTCTTTGGGTGCACCCAAGATCTAGCAAAGTCCACTTCCATAATAGAGGCTTGAGTCACAATATCTGCAAAGGAAGTAGGCCTTGTAGCTAGCACCTTAGACCTGAGTCCATTCTTCAAACCCCAAATAAAAAGATCCACATTTTTTTATAAAATTTACCAAGCATCTAAATATCTATCATGTTAAAAATATTCACAAGATCTACAATCACATACTCGTCTATTACATATGTCAAAGCTAATGAAATAATAAATGACACTCTTTCATGCCTAAAGCAAACCTAATGAAAGATGTAAGTCATAGATGTAATCACTAATATAAACTCCTTTGAAAACTTTGCTACAACTACGACCTTCCCGTTACTTCTAAATCTTCTCCTTTGTCACCTACACCACAAAGGATGTTGAGTACACATAGTATACTCAGTGATATTATAATGAAATGAAAAACAAGGGAAATGGATTAACATACTAGAGAAAAGTTTGTTGGAAAAACTTTAAAGAATGATGCAAAATCATAATCAACATACCTTCTTCAGTAAGCATAAAGCCTAAGAGTATTCCCTTTGGGGGTTTTTTTAAGACATAATGACCTCATCCAGGAGTTTTACTCCACTAGATATTGGATCTTCGTAATTCGATTTCAGCCTTTTCCTCAAGTATGCCCACCTCATCTATGTCATGAAGTAAGAGCTCATTAGGGCTTTGGACCCTAATGTTTAGATTTTAACTGTCATGATCATCAAAATCTCCTATATTGTATTACATGAGACTAGTCATCTTTTAATACTCTAGTCCATTTGAACTAAACTCTTGGGCCAAGGAAGCTACTCAATGTAACTCTCATTCTTCAAGAGATGGAAGACCTTGTTCCTTTTTCATACCAAACTCTTCTTTTGTGTAGCTGAAGACTCACTTGATGAGCCAAAGCACTAAGGAATCTCATATCTCACGTGCTATGCAAAAATTTAAGGTTTCCTATCCATAACATCACATGCATTAGGGCTTACTAAACCTTACTTTATAAGTGCTTATTTGACATATCATTCATATCACAATTTCCTCAAAATCATGCATTTATAAGCATAAGTAATTTAACTTTACTATTTTTATAAATCCCGTTAAAAGTTTGTAACATGAGGTACCATCGATGACCTCATTGACATATCGGCCACCTCATTATGTTAGGAATTTCAATTTTTTAATACTTTTAGAATGAATTGCTATTTCTCGGTGTTGTGCTTTATTATGACCTATTTGCCCTCATCCTCTTATATGTCGCATATTTAATTTGGCATTAAATGAACACGCTTTCACCATGCAAATAAATAGTGCATGACAGCTCCAATTTGTCAGCATTGGCATCAATGCCCACCGCCCCTTCAAGTCCCTCTCCCTTAACCCCTTGCCTCTTTTGGTCCCTCTCCATTGCCCCTTTCGGTCCTCCGAGCATCACTGCTTGTAAGAATGATTCTATGCGACATATGTGTCTAGGGAAATGACCATTGTCTTGGGAAGGTATATATTGCAAAAATGTCTAGTATCATCCCAGTGTATAAATTTTTACACATACATGCTAAAAAGTTTTGATCTATTTTTCAAATCGTTTGAACCCGAGTGTTCAAATGTTTTGAATTATGTGTTTCAAAATTTTTTACTATTTGATTTTGATGTTGTTATGTAAAAGGTTTATTTTTGAACAAATTGATTTTGATTTTGTTCTTTTAAAACATTTGGATATATTTTTTTATGTTCTTATCTAAAATGTTTATTTAAAAAAATAAAAAAAATTATACTTTTAAAATATTTGGATAAAATATTTTGACTTTGATGCATCATCCTAATTGACCAAAGGAAATAACTCTGTTAAAACTTGTTGACATTGTTGTAAAAATGTTGAAGTAGATGATAATATTATAACTACATTAAAACAATAGTGATAACATGATTTAATCCATTGAAATTTACAAAATGCTGCAAAGTTTTGGCAAGGCCAGTCAAACTATGTGTGATAACATATGTGAGTTTAGTCCATCAGAATGGATTGCCACCATGGTAAAGGAAGAATTTTTTATGCTCCCTTTCTAACAATGAGACAAGCATAAGGAATCATGTGAGGTCTTAATATTTGAGATCGACAACCCACGTGTGCTAGCATGTGCACCATCAATCTCATGGATGAAGGGCTCCCATGCATTACGTCTTAATATTTGAGATCGACAACCCACGTGTGCTAGCATGTGCACCATCAATCTCATGGATGAAGGGCTCCCATGCATTACGTTGGGCTCATTGTGAGTGGAGCATTAAAAAAGCTTTCCATGCTAAGAGCATGACTAAGGAAGGGTAGGAATGATATGTATGCCTGAGCTCTTGGTCGATTTGAAGTGTTGCTCTACCAACCATGATTGTACTTCCCGTACATGGACCCAATGATAAGTGGTGGCCAATGGTACTTGGAGGAGAAAAAAGTTGGCTAGTGTCTCTTTTTGATAAGAGCAATGCTTCTTTCACATTAAGGCATACTAGCAAGAATTTACTTGAAATGCCCATGTAAATACAAATTAGTTAAGACAATATAAAATAAATAATTAATAAAGTGTGTATCAAATAAAGGTCTGTAACATCCCCGATTTTTCTATAATTTTTCTGTATATTTTTTGTAATTTTATACAATTCTCTACAATATTCTGCAGTTTTCTACTCGTATTTTCGATGAAGAAATTTGACGCTTCAGCATATCCGTATTTATAATATTCGTGACCATAAGAGTTGGAAGTGATGTTTAGTCACAGATTAAGGGCCTCGACGCAACGCAAAAATTTTTGGCGCAAAAATCAAATGGGACGCAGGAGAACAGAAACGAGAAGAAAGGAATAGATGGAAAAAAATAATAATATAAAAATCTGATCAGGCGCACTAACCCGATGGGATGAATAATAAAGGGGGAGCCCCCTTCACTGTGTGACGCCGAAGGTGGCGCTATCGGCTTCCACCCGGCCATCTCGGCTTGGCAACACTGCCGCCACCTCCTTGGCCTGGCCCCGCCAACCGTTGTCGCCTCGTTCCCTCTTTTCCGTTTCAACACCAAAAAGAGGCGAGGATCTAGATTTCTACCTCGATTCACTGTCGCTGTTTGTTGCATGGGCGCCAGCTTGCCGCCACGGCTCCGCCCCGACTACTATGACCTCTGGTCACCACATCCCGGCCTCCCAGCCCTCCTACAGCACCGTGAGGTAACACTCCGCGACCCATTTTTTTGTTTTTGTTTTGTTTCTTTGGATTGTGGCCGCCAATTGTGCCGCTAGTGGCCAGCCATTGCAACCGACCATTGGCCATCCCCCAGCCTGGCGACGGCAAGGCAGCCGCCTTGGCCACCACCTCCCTCGGCCTCTTCTCAATTCCGATTCGGACAGAGCATGTTTCCGTTTTAGTTTTGCTTTGTTTCTGTGTTGTGGCCGCTGACTATGCTGCTGGTGGCCGGTTGCCGGTGTTTGGTCTATGCACCTACATTGGCATGGTGATGAAAATACCACTGCCTTCAGCCAATCCTTGGCCTGAATCACTGTTTTCTCTGATCCCTTTCCTCTCCCAATTTCAATCCGGACAGAAATTCCACCGTAGTCATCTGACTTATATTTCCATTGTCGTCCACAAATCACCGATTCACTTTCAGTATGCCATCTCGAGCCGACGACGACAAGGTGGCCCTTGGCCCGAATCTTCGCCTTCCCCGGCCCTTCCTTTGCCCTTTTCTATCTGGGCATAATTTCTCCATTTTGTTGATTTTTGTCGTTAGTTTTCACTGCTGGTCGCCACCCACTGTTTGGCCTCTGGTTTGCTGCCTCGAGTCGATGAAGGCGAGGTGCCAAGGTCTAGCCTCTTGCATCGATTGGTCCCGATTCTTTCAGCTAGCCGACCACATTAGAGCAAAGTTGCACTTTTTAGCAGGCCGCATCCATCCTCCGCAATTGAACATTGGGCGATTTGGGCCAACGTCCACTTGACTTGCCGCTATCCGGCGACTGTCTAGTCCCGCACTCTTCCAGGTTCGTCCCTTGGCCCTGTTCGATCTTTTGTGGTTTGATGATAATGTGTCCATTGCCACCTATGTCAGCCAATGGACATCCGTGGACACCCGATTGACCCAACGACAGGAGGCTATCGTTTCTGGTCTCCTCTGCTCCTTTGCACTTCACGCTTGTTGCCTAAACCATGCCCCCAAACTTTGGGCTACATTTCTTAACACCTCCATGAAACCCACCCCAACCTAGGGCTAACAATTCAGCCTGACACCGCGCGTACTTAGGTTGACTGTCTGACATCGTGGGCTTTGCCCTGGCCCAGTGACATCGAGGGCCAACAATTCTAGCCAGATTCTAGCTCTGCACCCCACTTCCTGTTACGTACAACCCAGAACCTGCAGGAAGTCCCCGGTTCCTTGTCATTCCAAAAGGAAAAGTATTGTCGGCCATTAGCCTCGGACCGTTGAAGGCTCAACCTCTGTTGTGCCCTTATCCTCCACTATAAGCCATGCTTGATGCAAGACTATTCGTACATTGATTTGGATGTGAGTAGTGATTAGAAATGTCACCACCTTTGTTGGCCACTTTCTCCAGCCCTTAGTGCCCTCAACTTTTATTTGAGCTACCGCCACTGGCGAACTCCACCTCTTCTGTGTTTGACCACCGATAGCCTATCCTCCCCTAGGGTCCCCTTTTACCGCTCACTCGTGTTGCGTGTGCAGTCTATGTTAAAGACACTACCTTGGAGTATGATGAGTGAATGATTTCAGTACTAGGCAATTTGGCCATTAAAGCCCTCCTCTGTCTCCCTTATGTTCGTAAGTACGCAGCGAAGTCCTCTGCCATGTTGTGAGGCTTTGACAATGAAGAATTATTACCATTAGATGTAGTCTACGGTCTACTTTAATGTTTGTGACCAACAAGTATTTTAAATTGTTGGCCGGCCTCCAATTAGTCACCTCCTATTATGTGTCACTCTTGCCATCCCTAGTGGCACAACCTTGTGTTTGACCGCCCTAGTGTGTCCAGTCTTATGCTTTGAGTGAAGTTAATCTAACCTTATTGAGATTAATTCCAGCATCTCTAAAAATCCTCGGGATGACTCTCTCAGTGCGATGCTTTTGGCCACTTATTCCATCGTCAACGCTACCATCGTCGTTTGCTTGCCATCAAACTCCTCTGGATTACGAGGTAGGGGGCCTTAAACTCGTAATTTCATTATAGCATGCTTTGATTGTGTAGTAGCATGCTAGGAGTTTATAATTTAATGTTTTGCATGATTATGCTGATTATATAAGCATGTTATATGTATGTGAATTGTGCGTATGTTAGTGAAGACTAAAGGTAAGTAGTAAGTTCCTATGAATTGTATGTATGTGACTAGAACGCGTGATCTTTGTTGTGGGCTGGTAGTATGTGATTGATGGGCACAAGTGGAAGTGTTTGATTGTAAGTTTGGCAAGAGATACTTCATAGTCTATGACGTGGAAACTGTGACTGTATGTCGGGTGAGGAAAGACGAAACATGGATAGTCTAAGGTTGGACTTGATGAGATTGGGGGATTGGTTTGGATTGAGTCTGATGGTATATTGGAGCAACGAGCTAAAGGCTTCGGGGATGTAAGGATTTAGATGACTTAAGGTTTAGATCTTGGGGGATTGTGAGTTAGTGAGCGTTAATAGCATAATTGTACATGCATAATGTGTGTAATATGAATTGTAACAGAAGAATAATAAGTAAGGAATTAGTAAGGGTTTGATGACTTGATTTGGGTCTAAAGAGTTTGATTTGAGGAGTTCAAGTAAGATGATTTGATTTTAAGGCGGATCGTGTAAGATGTAAGACCGTAAGTATTTGATGGTAAAAGGGTGAGTATGGAATTCAAGTTTGACAAGCAAGGCTATGCTGAGATTTGTAAGACTATAAGTGTAAGGTGGGAGATGAGTTAAGTAAAGGATGTTGCCTTTATGGATTAGAGCTTCAGAACGGGCTCAGATCTAGCTTTATTAGCTGAAGATTATAAGACGGAAGTAGTTTCGAGCATAATTGTACATGTATAAGTTACCTAATATAAACTTCAATGGTAAGTAACCCTAATTTGATAACATTGTGAGTTTGAGATTGAAGGTTTCGACAAATTAAGTTCCATTTTTGTGTCAGTCGATAAGTAATCAATTGAGCGTCCTGCCTGGTCTAGCTATAGTGTTATCCTGTAGGATTTGGTCTTGGTGCTATATTTCGGCCCAAACATTTGATGCTCTGTTGAGAGCGCGATAAGTTTCTGCCATTCGTGGGCACTGTATGTATTTATGCTTACAGATGACAATGTATGTTCTGCCCAAAAGTGACACTATAAGATTCCTGCCCAAGAGTGGCATCATATATCTTTTGCCCTTAGTTTGCACTGTATGGCCCTTGTTGGCACTGTTTGGCCCCAGAGAGTGGACATTTACGTGCTCAAGTAAGTAGTATCATGGATCTGCTCTTACCTGTTTGATCATTTGCCCCATGAGCATATGTGTGCCTTGCCTTCGGAAAAGTCCATGGTGTCTAGTTGCTCCTCGAAGGTTAAGGTAATGCCCCAGTGACATTCCCTTCCTTTCCGATACTGGAGCTTATTAATTATAATGAGCTTCAGTTGTCGGTAGTATGTGTACGATAGTAAAAGTAAGTTGTATGTTTCAGATTCTGAGTAAGTTGTACGTGTAAGATCCAGAGTAGGTGTGAGCTTCTATGGAAGACAGTAAGAGTAAGTTTATGAGTAAGATTGTACGAGTATAATCGTACTAGTAAGTTCATACGAATAAGGTCGTACGAATGTGTTGTAAGTGTAAGCATATGATTGTACAAGTAAGTTGGTGAGACGTTGATTCAGACTGTAAGTGTAAGCGTAAGTGTAAGTGTAAGCATAAGTATAAGTTCAGCTAGTACGACTGTATGTGTGTGAGATACTTTTTTTTATACTGAATGTACCTTTTTGTTTCATGTGTGATTGCATGAATGCATCTATATGAGCTTACGAAGTTCATCGACTTATTTCCCCTATTGGTATTTTCCTACTGAGTATGAAAATACTCACCCTATCTTTTTAGCCCCTTTGTTTGGAGGTTTTTGCAGGTTGTTCGATAGCTTCTTGGTGTGGACTTTTTCCCCATGGTGAGATATTTTTTTTCCTCAACTTGGAGAGCATGGAAATCGTAGTGAAGCTTTGGGGATTTTAGTGTCACAATCTCATGTATTATTTAAGGTGAGAGTTAAATGTATTATTTTTGGACTTGTACATATCTATATGAATTAGAACACAAATTGTTGAAGAACTTGTACTCAGAAAGGCCTGAGAGGTACTTATTTTTAAAGCCCATGGCCATGGCGAGTTTTACTTATATGTTTTTGTTTCAGGTCACGCCTGAGAATTTTAGTTTTGTCGTATGATGAATTAATTTACGAAAAATATGTTCATATGATTTTCAATTTTGTTGGTTCATTTAATTTATATCCGTATTTTGAAATAAAATATTTGTAAGATTTTCAATTAAATATAAGAAAAAAAAACCTTAGGCATGACAAGGTCTTCCTTGCAAGCTACAATTACCGTATATGCTTTAAACATCATAATGAACATGACCTACATACACATAATTATAAGCATTATATCAACTAACTATACTTGTAGTAAGAGTATTCCTTTTAAGATTGTGATTAAATGATGCATGTAGAGATATGTTGATATAAGCTTGAAATCTTTATAAATCTTAATAGATAGATGTAAAAAGGATCTTATTGAGATAGGGTAGTTGTATTCATTTCTTCATTTGTTTTTTAGATTCATTATTGGAATAAACATAAAAAAACATGAAAATGTATAAAAAATGTAAAAACGATGATCGGGAAGCATGCCATTGCACATGACCCACCTAAAAAGTGCAAGAAAATGTGTCCATGTAGGGTCTGATTTGAGATACCTTGTAAGAATTTTCCAACAAAAAAAGAATCATACAAATTGAGGCTGAGGCCGATAGCACAAGATACAACCTTGCAAAGTTGGACATAAATAATGTGAGTCACATTAGTCATCAATACCCTGTTGGCACGTGGTAGCCATATAAAAGGACCTAATTAAAATAAAATATTCCCTTTTAGATAATGTATCCTCCTTCCTAAATTAATTACTCTATTTGATAAAAATATTTGCTCTATATTAATAGCTCCATTTTGTCTTTTGAGCGGTTGGACACTTAAAATAGATTATCATAAGCTTATTTTCCCTCTTCTTAGAAGTGGGTTTCATCATTCAGTAAAAAATTATTATTTTTTTAAATTTAACTATTAATATAAGATGAAGGGAGTATAAGAATAAATCTAAAAAATCCTAATATGGAGATATATTCAAAATCTACTTCCCACCTTTGAGTTTTTTTTAAGCCAATATTTCTATTCCACTTTTTTTATACCGAAAACCTTACTCTACCTCTGTTCTGACAAAGAAAAGTGAATTTCCATATTAACAGGTGTGATTCACGTTATCTAATTAGAGATGGAGTAAGACTTTTAATGTAGAAAAAGTAACTGTAGCATAATATGATTTGGGATGGTCATCACGGACTGCTTCATAAATCAACTCGAATTTCGCAACACCGTAGTAAAGTGCTCCTCCCAAGTCCCAATCCGCTTTGAACCCATTCGCGTAGCCGGTAGCCCCATTATGCCCGGATCAGAGCTGCTTCCGCGACCAACTTTCGCGTTTCAGCTGCTTACTTGAGCCTTCCACCATAAGACTTGGTGATATCGAGAACATAAAACATCAAGAAGACTCACTCGACACGAAGCAATACAACACCAAGTCTAACTCAAAATATTTACAAAAAGTCGTACGTATTCAAATGGAGTATCTCGGTATGAACAGATCAGCAACTACCTAACGCAGTCAGAAATCTAAATGAGGTGAACATGATCTTAAAACAAAGCAATTTCTCCTCATTTGCAAAAAGGAAACCAGAGGTGTTAGTGACTGAGTGTAAGAGAGAAATCAGTGGGTGTATCCTTCTAAGCCAACCATTAAGCAAAGGATGCATCGCCTGCATGAACATTTACGAGACCCATCTCATTGCTCAGCTCCAATATCCTTACCCTTTGCTTTAGTCCACCCAGCTCCTCCTCCATGCAAAACAATCTCTCCTTCAACATGAAACTCTCTTCCTCGAGATGAGCAATCTGATTATATCGCTTTTGAATCCTCAAAGCGAGAAAGCTGCGCTCCATTTTGGCGTTCAAAGGTGGATGTAGAAGGCCAATTCCACCACTAATAATGTCTCTCTGTCCATTACTTCCTCCAGTAAGTGCGTCTGAATCACCTACTTCCCCAGCGAATTCAATACCCAGCAACCCCTTCATGGAACCATAGATATCAAAATCAGGGAAAGAAAGATCCTGCAAAGGGGAGTTGATATGTCTAGCCTTGGCTTCGATAATGTACGAAGTGGTGTTGAGTGGCGCACTGGGGGCGAGAGGAGCATGTTGGAGCTTGGCCATGGGATCTTCGGTCTTGAAACCCTGCTTGTGATGCTCTAGTTGGGGTGTTAATGAGTGTTGACGTCTTTGACGATTTCTCCATCTCTTCTTCAAACTCCTGAATCTTGGTTTCAGCTTCTGATTATAGCCCTTTCCCATTTAGATGTTTCGAACAGCTAAACACTTTTGAGATAAAAACCCCATGATTGACATATGCGAAACCATCAACACCTCGGAACCATCTCCTGCTACTCACAATTCCTTGAAAACCATCTTCTCGTTTTTTTATGACCTGCGACAAAAATTAGAATGTAGCCCAAGTCTAGACCAGGTTATTTTGCATTGACAGCACATCAATTTGTACAAAATGACTTCATAAAGGTAAGAACTTTGCGTTCAATCAGAAACAGGATTCATATATTGGAGGCCCAATTCATCAGGTGATATTAAACGCACAATTTCACGGATATTATACCCATTTATTCTACAAATAATTATTTAAGAATTTATTCATATTGAAACATAAGAACTGTTCAAGGACTACTCTGAACTATATGAAATCGGCGATGCGTAACCTCACCTTAAAAGAGGAAAAGACATGAAAAACCACGAGGAGAGTGAAAATAATTTCTGGGTTTCCATGAAATACGCCCCCCCGTAAAGGAAAGGAAGTGATGGCTCAAGAGAGCTGACGAAGACGCTTTGGGCTGAACCGGTCAGAGCCTCCGGGTGCGGGTGCAGAGATCAGCCACTGCCACAGCCTCAAAGAGAAAATTTTCAGCGGGATTACAGAGACAAGATGAAGCCCAGCAACCAGTTCAGAGAAGGCATATAAAAATTAACATTAATCAATCAATAATGGCAGCTCCGTCTCGATGTCATCTGAATCTGCAGGGGTTGGGCTTTACCCATTTCTGTTGGATGCGTATCGGCAAGGGTTGAGCAATTGAGGACAGATAGCCGTTAGATTCCATCACTAGGAGCCAACGGTAGGATTGATGTGGTATAAACAAATATATTTGTAAGAGAGCCTCAATTTTAAAAACAAAAATGTTTAAAATTGCCACACAAATACTAAGGCCCCGAGAAATAGCGCTATCTTTTTAAAAACTTTACATTTATATATTTGGTGAGGCTCTCGTCATCATTTATGTTTTTTTTTGGGTAATGTAAGATAAGAACGTAAACATGTCCAAATGTCAAATCTTAAAGTATTTTTTATAAAAAAATATTAAAATAATTATTTTAAAAGGACAAAATACAAAAGTATCTTTCATCTCAAATCAAATTATCAAAACCTACCAGATTTAGTGTTTTTAAGAACACGCAATTGGCATAATTAAGTAGTCGATAATAATTGATAAATTTAAACACACTTTGTTTATTTTATATCTTAAAAAAAAGATAGTTAAACATATATTTAAAGGAGATACAATCACACAATATATGTGCTATTATCCATTTTATTAAAGTAAATTTAAAAATTACCAATTGTAAAAGTTGCAAAATGACATTAATGTAAATTTAAGGTTAATGAATACTAAATAAATATTTAAAGTAAGATGAAATAAAATTTAATTTTAAATAATATATTTTTTATGTTTGAAGTAGAAGAATACGAAGGTTACGGTAGTTGAGTCATTTTAGTACTACATGTGATGCCTTTTATATGTAAATAACTAAGAGTTTTTTCTACATGTCTCTAGAAGTCAATATTTCATATTCCCTCATTTTAAAGTAAAAATGTTATATTACTTGTTTTAAGATGAAACTACCCTTAAGTTTTAAATAAACTCAAATCACTTTACATATCCTTATAAATGAAGACCGGAATAGTGTGGTGTTGTTACGGTGAAAAGGATTGATTAGTGGCAAATTGGAATTTGCCAGTGAGAGGCGACAGGTGGCGACTCACCAAATATAGCAAAAACTTATTTTTTTTCCATGACGAAAGTTGTTCTAGATGAAAAAAGATTTATTTCGGCGGATCTGATCACCCTTTAATCATGATAATAGAGAGGATTGATATTTGCATCTATTACAATGGAGAGGTAGGCAATGATGACGTGTATGTAGGTAGAAAGGCACAGTGATGGATATTGATCAGTAGGTGAGGTTCGGCACGCTGCAAGTTAAGTTAAAGAAATTCTTATCATTAATGGTAATATAATTTTGAAGTATTCGATTTCATCTTTATAATTATTCATTCTATGTGAATTAGAAGATGATGGAGAACTGCAATCAATATTTTTCATTCATAAGAAGGAAAATAAAGAGGTGTTATTATTGTATTTTAGATAAAAGAGCCTAACAACGGTGATAAATCACCATCAGTGGAATGGAATCAAACTGTTAATAGAGATAAATCACTAGTAGTATTGGCTCACCCCAGCTTAAATAGTGGATTGCAGGCAAGAGTCAATGATACATAATGCACTTGTAAAACAGTCAAGTGACAATGAATTTTAGAATACACGACATTATGCTTTATCGTGTACTTGAACACATGATATTTATGATATTGTGTTTAGCAAAAATATGATATTTATAATATTGCATAACTAATGGTGTGAAATGCAAAAGCGATATATCACAAATTCTGTTTAGCATAGATATAATAATATGACTTGTATAAATATCATCTCATCGACAACACGATAAATTTTGTAAGCATGTAACTAAATACAAATGTTGAGTTATATCACATATTAATTAACATGTTAATATCAATTACAAATTGGGAGAATAAGGAGATTTCAATTGAACAAATCTATGTCACATCGTATAACATTCCAATGCCTACAATACTTGTTATAGAAATCATTCATACTAAATTTGAAGAAATGTTTCCCATAATAGGTGCGATAAGGGCTTCATTTGATAACTATGATCCTCCATACAGCCTTAGAAATTATGATGACTAAGAATTTGAAGAAGTGTAGGCTAAAAATAGGGTAATGAGTATTTTCATACTCAGTAGAAAAATACCCTGTAGGGGAGTTCTAAACAGTGAACTTAATAAGTCCATATATAAATACATTAATGCAACTCAAACATGAAGCAAACAAGTATCTCATAATCATGCTTGTATGCATACAATTACTCATATCATTATGCCAAAATCATACCATCGAACTTATCTTACACATATACTCGTAATCAGATTCATACAAACTTACTCGTACTATCATACACTTACTCATATAACTTACACATACTTGTATGACCTTACTCGTACAATCATATACTTACTCGTACAGTCTTGCATTTACAGTATTATTTAGAATCATACGCTTACAATCTTACTCAAAATCATATTATAGTCGTGCTCATACAGTCATACTCATGCTCATACTCTTACAATCGTGCTCATACTCATACTCTTACAGTTGTACTCATACTCTTACAGTCTTACACATACTTATAATCTTACAGTCATACTCATACTATCGACCACTAAAGCTCATTACAACTAATAAGCTCCAGCGTCGAAAAGGAAAAGAATGTCACTGGGGCATCACCTTAACCTTCTGGGAGTGACTAGATGTCATAGACCTTTCCGAAGGTAAGGCACACCAATGCTCATGGGGTATAGGATCAAACAGGTATGAGCAGGTCCATGACACTACTTACCCAAGCGCACAAACATAAACACCCACGCATAAGGGGTCATACAATTGCCCACCATTATGGGTCTTATAGTGCTGGTGCCACTCTTGGGCAGAATTATACATTGCCACTATTGGTCAGAAATCATACAGTGCCACTTGGGCAGAAACATACAGTGTCACTCTTAGGCGGAATCATATAATGTCACTCTTAGGTAGAAATCATACAACACTCTCAATAGAGCATCAAATGTTTGGGCTTAATACAACACACATACCAAATCGAAAACACACATCTCTCTCAACAGAGCATCAAACGTCTGGGCTTTATACAACACACAGACTAAATCAAAAACATACATCACTCTCAACAAAGCGTCAGATGTCCAGTTCTCTATATAGCACACAAACAACATCCCACAAGATAAACACCATGACAAGATATGAGAAATGCTCAGCTGACTCATTATCAACTAGCGCAAACACGACACTTGATCCGTTGAAACCCTCAGGTCTCAAACTCACAATGCTATCATTAGTTTTACTTATAATTTAAGTTTGAATTAAGTAAGTTATGCGGTACAATTATGTCACACAACTCTCAAACATACTATGCTCCATTAATCAAACCAAAGTTGAGCCCAATCCGAAACCCTAGTTCCTCAGGGCAGCAGACTTCACTTAACCCGTCCATATTACAACATAACACACCATACACCAAATTCTTGCATATTCATACAATCTCTGCCATCTACCTTATGGCCAAAACATCTTACACAAATGTCATCAAACTAAGCTCCTTAGAGCCAAACCCAGTTATCATCCTCTTACTAATACCTCTATTATTATGCTTACTTTTCACTTCATAATTTGTTCATTATGCTTGTACCATTGTGCACTCTCTTACTATTTGACAATCCCCAAACATACGCTCTAATCTAAACCAAACAAACCGCTCCAATCCTCGCCCGTCAAACTTACATCATCTATCTTTCATTATATGCTTACACATCCGCAACAAATCCAGATGAAAACCTCAGTCATCTCGTACTATCCATCGCCCATACATTTGCCCCCACACACATACACATATCCATCAAATAGGCATATAGCCATCATACATACGTATGTCCATCACACATATGTATAACATATACATACTTCCACACATAGCTTACCATCATACTCACTAGCCATCGCTAGCACATAACATCCATACACTAGCTTACAAACATACACTCTAGCCATCACTAGCACATACATATTCCACATAAGCAGCTTACAAACATACACGCTAGCTATCACTAGCACATACATATTCCACATATGTAGCTTACAAACATACACGCTAACCATCACTAGCACATGCATGCTTCCACATACGTAGCTTACAAACATATATGCAAGCCATCACTAGCACATACATACTTCCACATACGTAGCTTACAAACATACATGCTGGCCATCACTAGCACATGCATACTTCAAACATACTTACGGCCAACATGCATGTCATATGCATTTCAACATGGAATAATTCATCCTCTTACATCATGCAAACGGATCATAATCTAACATCCATAGCATTCAATCATATAGTCCTAGCATGCTACTACTCATTCAAAGCATGCTATCATGAAATTACGAGTTCAAAGCTCTCGTACCTCGTAATCATGACGTTTGATGGCGAGCACACAACGGTGGCAGCATCGGCGGTGGAATTGGTGGCCAAAAGCTTTGCCAAGTTGAGAGAGCTGTTGTCCCTAGGGTTTAGGAAGCACCAGAAAAAATTACGGCCAAATGGGGTAACACAAATTAATGCAGAAAAATCCACAATACATGGTGGCATACTAGGGCACCCAAGAGAAAGGTCATGCCAACATAAGTGGCAGTGTGACCAAAGGTCGAGGGTGTACTCACTGAAGGTCGGCCAACGGCTGAGAAGTACTCGACCTGTTACACGATGTTGAAATCGGCTGTCAATAGCACCCAACGGCGTCGATTTCAAGTCAACTAGGGCCCACATAAGGGCGAAGGGCATGGGGCGATGCTCGAGGATAGAGAGAGGTGGTAGAGGACTCCGATGTCAACTCTATTCAGTGGCAAAACCAATTGATAGTCAGGCGGCACAAATACGACACCTAAACCAAAATACACACGTGTGGCCACATGCACATGTGGCCAAAAAGTGCCACTCTAGGGAGAGATGGGTCGGATGGTGGCGGCCTAAGGCCCACAAAGGGGAAACAAAGCTAGGGCCAGGAAGTGGTGGCCGATCGAAGTGGTGATGTTGCCAATCGCTCCCACAACTAGCACATTTAGTACAGGCAGCTGTGCATCTCGCACGGTATAGGGCAAAGGCAAGCAGCCCATTCTAGGTGGAGGTATAATTGGCTAAGTGGGGTTGGCCCTCGCTATCGCCGAGCTGGGGTAGAGCCCACGATGGCCAAATGGCACATGGCTCGCTAATGGCAACAACTCGAGACGCACCCAAAGCATCTAATTGGGCGGAGCAAGACAATAGGGCAAAGTGAGGTTGAAAACAGCAACCCCCTACTGACACTGGGTCGAGGTAGGCTGGACGGAGTCCGTTCGATGGCCAAACGATGACCGAAAACACCGGCATCTCAAAAATATGCTCTGGACAGTGAGATGAAAATATGAACAAAAATCGACCAAAGTACTGGTAGCTCACAACGGAGCGAAGAAAGTATGGAAGCGGCTCTAGCCAACACCTATGGGTTCCTAGTGGCCAAACAAACATAAGTCTAGTTGAGGGTGGCAGTAAATGACATCAAAATCACACCCCCCATGGCTCAAAAACGAGAATAAGATGGGAGAAAAATTGAAGAAAAGTTTGGTACCTCGTGGAGGAGAGAAGAGGCCATGGCGGCGGTCATATCTGGTACCTACAGACTCATAGAGGTGAGGCAAAGAGGATCTCGGCAAGAACCGGTAGAATCGAACGATGGAGGAGGGAGAACGAAGCAACCAGAATTACACTCGAGTTTTTCTAAAACTCACTCGACGTAAAAAGTTTTATGGACTTCTGTAAGTTCTAGAACTCGATCGTCAGGTCCAAAACTTATATTCTTTTTAATTTTTCTATCTATATCCCCAATATGTGTTAACTTACTATATACGCATTATATGTCCAAAATTCGTGCCATAAGCGCGCAATGAGGCCTGCGACCTGCGACTAAGCCTCACACCTAACTCTACGGGTATAAATATGGGGTAAATATACAAATATAAATATACTGAAGTGTTACATTTTTCGACCAAAAATAACCATAAAAATAGCAAAAAATCATAAAAAATCTTAGAAAAATCAAGGACATTACACATTGTAAGAGAGAGAGAGAAAAAAATTAGGAAGACCCCGCAATATGAAAGAAAATATTAATACAAAATTACAATTCATCTAAAGAAGCATCTAACTCCCAGTCAATTTTCCCATGAAGAATTGCCACACATATCTACGGCCTAACCAACATAGTGGTCTCTGATTGCGTAAAATCTAGTTGAAGGACTTATGCGGCTAGCTTCGCAACATAGTATATTAGGGAGACCACACAATCTTCATTCATCTCTTGATAGGGACATTTTTTGATCTTCATCAGTGACCTTGTCAACCTTAGGATCTTCTCTATTGATGTGGCAACATGGAGTCTAACCTTGTCGACCTCATCAAAGTGGTGACTGTGGTCACCCTTTAGTGGATTATACCACCTGAACCTCTTCTCCCTGCATCAGGCAATGAGAAGATAGAAATGGCTAGTGACGTAGACCAGAATTAAGGCATTCATGGTGTTTACATTAAGCCGCTTCATCAAGTTGTTGATGATTTTGGTACATATCTCCACTTTGTCATGCTGCGTCCCTATGTTATAGTAGTATTAGATGGAAATTTTTTCAAAGAAGCAGTTCGGATAAACTCTAGGACACCTCTATTTTTGTTCATTAAGTAGCTAGTAGAAGACATCTATAACTTAATATCATCAAAAAAATATTACTAGATAAGTGATAACACGACAAATGATAACTCATGTAAATACAAACATGATACTCTAACCCATCATTTGTCTAAGACACAAAAATTCTATCATGTTATCGATAACATGATTCAGAAACATGATATGTGCTATTTCATGTTATTGATAACACGATTTAGAAACACGACCTTCACATGAAATCACATATCATGTTATTTAAAACAAAATATGTGCAATTTTGTATTATCAATAACACGATTCAGAATCATGCCCATTGTGTGAATTCACATATTGTGTTATTTAAAATATGATATGTGAACTTTCGTGTCATTGATAACACTAACAAAAACATGAACTAATCCTTATCTCATTTGTTATGCACGCCTGACGAAGCAGAGACACATAATCGGTATGCAAAAGCATTACCATAGGCCATTGCTTATGTATTTGGCCATAAAATCCTTAATTGTCTCCTGATCTTCATCACATAAGTTCTCTATGTGGAACTTGTGTTGGAGGTCAAGGTAGTTCTATAGCTCTACTGCGACCTCCTCCTTGTCCTTTAGCTTCATTTCTTGCTTCTTAGCATGCTCTTTGATGTCTATCATGCTTTTAATACTCACTAATAGTTCCTAATCAACTGGATCAGAAATGTCAAATATGGTGGCTGAGCTGGAACATGCATTTGAGTGCTCAGCGGCTGGGGTAGGAGACTTTGCAGCATTTCCTCTTCTAGGGCAGGGACAACATACTTGGCACGGATGACTGCCAACAATACTTCATCCCCTAGCCTCACCTCCTCCTACTCTATTTCTAGCTCAATTGGCTTTCTAATCTTCATGGCCAGAAAGATGCTAAGTGGCTTTGGATGAACCAGGCCTAACTCCTTCTTGGCTGCATCACCCTTGGCTACCTCCTCATATCTACCTTCACATTGGCTGCCTTCACCAATGGATTAGCCACTGTGTACCTCATCCTCCTAGGTACTAGTGGTAGCAAGGATGTGATGGGGCCAACATCAAAAGCTTTTCGTTTCTTAATCTTTAGCTTTAGTTGCTTTGGTGGCTCCTCCCAGGTTTGCACCATTTCTTCATGAATTTTCTTGAGGAATCTAAGGATAACGGTCTCTTTGAATTTGGGGCCATTATTTTTCTTTGGGGAACTAGCATTGGGTTCCCTTTTCTCTGTAAAATTCATGTAACAAATCATACTACCATGCATACAAAAATAAAACAAAGCAGGTTAGTGATGACATAACTATTCCAAAAGTCGTTTTGAATATAAGATGATAATACAAACTATTGTGTTATCAATGACACAACTATTCCAAAGTTGTTTTGAATATAAGACAATAATACAAATTTTTGTATTATCGATAATATGACATACTACCTCATCGTTTTTATGATAATACGAAAGGAATATATGTCATGTTATTAATAACACACCTTTTCAAGTAGGTCGTATTCGTAACACAACATAATAACCTAGTGATAAAAAGCTTAGGGAACTACTTACGAAAAATGAATCTTCCTCTCTAGATTGAGGAAGAGATTTTCTTTGCTCTTCCAAAACAAAATGATGAACAACTTCACTTGATTTTGAAGCTCGAGCCTTCACCTTCACCGGCTTCTCTCCTTTAGTTGTTGGAGGAGGGGGTGCTACATGATGTTTCTCCTGTTGAGGGACTTCGTGTGGAGGTTGGGTTTCCGAATGAGATATTTTTTCATGTGGAGGCTGCATATATTTGATTAACCCCATGGCCACCTCGAGAGCATTTTTAACTCTCTGTAGCACAATTTTCATACTTTCAGTGCTCCAACCTCGCTCTCTGTATAAGGCTGCCTTCTCTAATATGACGTCAACAATCACAATCAGGACATCTAGTGGCATGACAAAGCTCTCAATGACTCCTATGCTGGATTAATATTATCCTGACATTTGGCCACGATGTGCTTGAACAAGCATTGTTTTCCTCTGTATAATTAAATATGTGGTCATCTTCTTTGCCTTCTATGCTAGCTGTTGGCCACCAATCAAGTGGGTCTCTTCGGCAATTAGAGCTATTTGCGATATGACTTTATAATCTACCTTCAATTGCCTGAACATCTCTTCGTACCACTTCTTTATCCTATGATGAGCTAGCAACTTCTTCCTCGACTTTTCGTTGGTTGGGTCAAGTTTAGTGGCCTTCTTTGCATCCGTCAGTAATTAGGTGAACCTAGGTCACCGCTTGTACCTCAGACTACATGGAGGAAAACTTGGAGCCCATATAGAAGTGTGTTAAAAAAACCACACCTACGTTAACAAAACAAACCCATTAATAGTGATCCTATATCATATATGTCATGTAATGGATAACATACTTATTAAACTAATTGTGTCATTGATTACACAAAATACTCACATGGTGTAATTGTAGATACACGACATGTTAATTTATCATGTTATCGAAAATATGCTAACCTAACTAGTGTATGATCAATATCATGGAAATTAAATTAGTGTGTTATCTAAACCATGCTAATCACACCAGCGTGTTATTGATAAGACAATATACCTAAAATGCTAATATGATGTCATGTTATCAAGTCTACACTAATATGCATACTTGTGTGAAATTTACCTATAGCACGAATGAAGCCCCAATGAGAATACTGACTATGGTGGAGCACTCATCTTCTCTACTCCTAATGTTGCGGTGGGTTGAAAATATGTCGCAACATAATATGTCATGAACTACTTTTGCCTAGTTGTACCTTCCCACAACAACCAGTCATTGAGCAAGTCACACAGAGATGGGGAGATGGATCTATTGCGTTGGGTGAATAATACAAGGGCCCACATGTGTATGATGACCAAGCATGCTAAGTCTTCATCGGAGATGGCATACATGTTTTTCGCCACTTCCTTCAAAATTTCATTAATGAGATTCTTCTCCAGCCTCTTCCTTGCAAAGAACCTTTTGAAAATTGCCTCTTGCCTTTGGCAGCCTTCCCGTCACAACTATCCTAACTTCAACAAGTTTCCTTTCACCCTCAAACCTATGATCAGTGAGACTTCTTTCTCCACGAGGGGTAGTATTTTCCCCTAGATGTTGAACACTTCTTGTGAGTCATCCAAGTCTCCTCCAAAATTGTCTTCTATCCCAGCCTTGATTCAACGAGGCCTTTTGATAGTCAAAGTCCACCAGGGAAACTATTTGTTCCTAGACTCGGTCTCCTCCCGTAAATTCTCTTTTGAGGCCTTCACTAATTCTGCCATTTGACTATATTCTTGTAGTATATATTAGTGTGTGTGTGTGTGTGTGTGTGTATATATATATATATATATATATACACACACACACACACATACACACATAATGAATCGTGACCAAAATCAAAGGATCGCATTGATTCACATTATGTAACTAACATTCAAATACACGCTAAGTATACAATAGGATACCTTCTCATACACGATAACACAACTTTTCAATGTAGTATATCACATATCGTATTATTGATAACACAATATGTATAACATAACTTCTCAATGTCGCATATCGTATTATCAATAACACAAATTTTGTTTATTGTATTATTAATAACACGACTATGTATTGTGGCAGTGTGTGCAAGTATTACCTATCGTGTGCCCCACAACATGATATATGAACAATCGTGCATTCAAACCTACGAAAAAAATAAGAATTTGAATAATAGGCTATTACCACAGAAGTGGCATTGATGCCGATGAGCCTCACTAGATTCACCCTTCAATGGGTTATTGACCTTTGCTGCAAATCACTTATTTACTGGCGGCGCATGAGTATATCTTCAAGTCGAACCTCACTTCACAGTCGGAACTCACTTCACGGCCAGAACTTTGTCAAATGTGAAGTAAAAAATTAGACTTCCCATTGTGTGTTCGCTTCTCACTAATCGGACTTGGAAATCACCAGTTGGATGGGTCACATTATGCAAGGTCATTTCTATGTAAATGCATCAATTTGCCCAGTTTATACAATATAAAACCCTATAACCTAACCTACTGATATTTAGGTCCAATTTTTCAGTGTAAGTCTGGGTTATATAACATTTTTACTTCAAAAACTAAGGAATATGGAAGATTAGCTTATTCGGCCCAGTAATATAGAAAATCTCTGTCTAATTATAACATAACATTCAAGAGGCTACATATTATTGTCATTACCTAAAAGCGAAATCTATTTGATGTCATGACCCTTAAATTGCCCATTAGTCAAACTCAAAAATAAAGTTTATAAAAAAAAATTTTAATACCATTTAAAAGGACAAGATTGGCTAAAAGACACGTGTCTTTCATCTCAAATCAAATTATCAAAATATACCAAATTCAAATGTTTTTGAAAACCACTTCCCTTGGCAGCCATGACTAATACGGTGGCCATGACCGAGTGCAGCCACGGTTGAAATTGTCTTTTAAAAGAAAAACATAAAATTAAACTTAGAAGGGAATGAGTGAATCCTAGGTTTTTTTTGCGACTTTCAAATAATAAATTTCAAAAACACTAAAACTGCCAAAAATTTTGCATATTTACCTTAAAGTTCCATAGCTTCCTCAAAGATGGCATACTAGTTGGGCCATCTTGAGGCTTACTCAGTGTTTGTGATGATCAGTACCGGAAAAAGGTTAGAGAGTATTTATGCTTACGTGAAAGGAGAAGTTAGGGACAGCAGTCCACCCTTGCTTAACTCATTCCTCTTGCCCCTAAGGAGGCAGATGTGCCATCATGTGTGCAACAGTTATTTGTATAGAATATATTTCCGCCCACACGAAAAATTGGCAAGCATTAATTGCAAAATAGCTCTATGGTAGTATATTGAACAAGTAAATGAAGCGCATTTGACTACTATTAAGCAATAAAAATGAAAGAAGGAATTTCAATGAACAGAAAATACAAAATGGAAGCACCATAAATGTTGTTGCATTTGATCAACATTTCGAGTTTGACTAAGTTTAGGCCCTCTTCATTTGGTTAGTCAACATTGGGAGAACGGATGGTGGTTGAACATTAGAATGATGCCTTTTGAAGCTTCTCCCTTCTAAATTTGCCAAAGTCCGATATCAAGCTTCGGTTCACTTTCTGCTTCATATTCTCTACCAATCTAGCGAGAACCTGCACAAACCCATACGCGATCAAGTCATCTGAAGCACCTCGATTAAAAGGTGCATTATGGGTTCAGGTTTTGATCCAAATACAACGTAAAATTCATTAATTTAGCCATAACCTGACTCAATCCTCAGGCAAAAGGCATATGCCTTCGTAGATGGATTATAAAGAAACTGTAGAAGTTCTCACAGATCATAAGCAGAAGTCATTTCCTTTTACGAGAGGGTTGATGCACTTACCGACTCGGACACCCCTTTTACTATATCTTGCGGGACCATAGATAGTGCTGGAGGAAGAACACAGCCGATGCTCATCTGCATCTGACCCTTGAGACGGCTTTGCAGACCCTCCTTCTCGGAATAGAGGGTACCTTCCACACCCAAAGAAAAACTGGTAGGTTGGAATAAATTCTCCAGCTCTCCAAGCTCCCATCTAGTCTGCAAAATATACACCACATGCATTCCATAATTACATTAAACCAACAACCCAATGTGAGTTTTCATTTGACCTTCTGAACTCAAATCAAATTGACAGTTTTTTTCGTATTGCAAAAAGAACAACGTGCATATTAATTACAAAATTCTTCAAATTAAACCATGTGAAAAGGGATCAGTTAATTCGTTGTTGCAGTAGGTGACAGTGTCATTTTTACTCCCCTTTAGGCTCCAAGAACCAGAACCGAGAAATTTTTGAGTGTGCGTCATACACCCTGCTGGCTGTGTATTTCACCTCCCAAGAACCATGTGGATTTTGGCCTGTTCTATATAGCAGCTACAACTAATTCTGAAAATTTCAAATGAACGTCGATCCAATGAAGAGAGAGTGAGAGCGTCTACATCATTTAGATTTTAGAACCTTCTCTGACTGTAAAACAAATGCTCACTATTTCACCTACTAGTGAAGCAACAGGAAAAGGCCTCAAATCAAATGCTTACAGCTATGTCATTTTCATTCTAAGGAAAGGGAAAAAAGAGAGAGAAGTTTGTATACAACGAGGAGATTATACCATAGTCAAAATTGGATTAGCCTAATTTCATCTAGTTGTTCTGATTGGTACCTCTAGGTAGTACCAGAAATTGTAAAGTTAATAATGACACCCTTGAAAGGAAATATTGCAGGAAGAAAACAATCAAGATTAGGTCCATATATAAAATTTTCAAATCGAAATTCAGACAGTATTTTAGCTGCCAGAATCTTCACCACATGACGAAGCTACAAGTACATGGAATATGTAATGAAAGTTCATAACTTTCAAAAAAATGGGAAAATGGTCAATCCGGATTGATTCTCCTTAGCCCAAAGGCAAAGAACTATATAGCTAGCGTCTTACTCCCACTAATTGCAATGAACAGAATTTAGTTCAAATGGAGGAAAAATAAGGAGGAACATATCCAATCCATGTGGAAGGCACATCACAAGAATGATTTTTGAGAAATGCACTTAATTTTAAATAAAAACATTGACGTGCAATTGCAGCTAAAAACTATGAAAAAGGCTGGCATACTTGCATTTTTATGATCCTGGGCTTTTGCTTTAGTGAGAATGTGTTCTCCCATGAACTTTAAATGTGAATTACCACTAGCTAATTAAATAGAAGAATGGGAGAATAAAAGAAAGAAATAGTAAGTTACAGCTTGAAGGTAAAGGACAGTGGCCACAGTATGAGGAATTCCAGGCGGATAGTCCTTGGTTTGGGTGAGGCATAACTTTAAATGTGAATTACCACTAGCTAATTAAATAGAAGAATGGGAGAATAAAAGAAAGAAATAGTAAGTTACAGCTTGAAGGTAAAGGACAGTGGCCACAGTATGAGGAATTCCAGGCGGATAGTCCTTGGTTTGGGTGAGGCATCTCAATCGCATATCAACAACTGGCCTCACAGACAGAAAAAGGAAATCCAGAGGCAGCATTTGGATCCTCCACTCCTCCTATTTTAAAACAAAAGCACAATCTTGAAAGTATTAATATAGTTAATATAAAGTGTTAGTTGCTACCCTAACAGCTTCATCTCTTAGATGAAGAGATGAAGTTGTTAACTAACAGAAGCAACATCAATAACAAACCTGAGTGGTAATTGATATTTGACACTCACATCATTGAGCCTGTGGCTTCTGTGTTTATCAGGAAACATTGCTCGAAACACTCGTGGTCGATCACAAAGGTATTCAGCAAAGGAAGCCTACAAATAATACATATCTCTGACTCAGATTACCAAAGAAAAGACTTACAGAATGCGGACTTAGAAAATGCAAATTTAGATCAGAGCATTAGTTCAATGCTAAATTTAGGTTTAAAGTAAAATTTCGCTGAAATAAACCCAAAGGTTGCAGATATGTTTTACTCTAAACCAATGTAATTTAGTTCATTAATTTCTTTGAGCATCACTTTTAGAACTCCACCCAATCTCCACTGCCCGGAAGACAAAAACTGTTGAATTTCAAGGACAAGGAAAGAGAAAATACACACACTATCACCAAGTTAAGATTCATAATTAGTGTTCTTACTCCCAGCAGTATTTAGAGGTTGAATTACATTTATGTTGCTCTCAGAACAAGTTCTGACTGCCGCTGATCTATAAAATTTCACATATGCCCCTCAAAACATTCCATGTCAAATCTTCTTATATCACATCCAACAGTAATAACAATAGGTACCTCTTACAAATGACACCAACCACCACCGAAAAGAGTGCAATTAGCCTACCCCAGGAGATTCATAGAGGGGAAGATCAGTATTAATGCTAGAGCTGAAAGTAGACAGCTTCCCAGGGAAAGAACTGGCGCTGGCTTTCACCACCATGACACCCTGGCGCCTGCCATCTCCTACACCACAGGCAAGAGCCACATTCTCATTCTTACGCTCAACACACTGATCTGCTAGGAGAGAAAACACATAGAATAAGACGCAGATTAGTCACCTGAAGAGGGGGGACAGTGTCCGAATGAAAGGAAAGCACCTGCAGCATTTGCCATGGTGACGCTGATTTCGGTTTAGCGTTGTGCACTTGATGAGGAGAGGAAGTACAGAGGGCGATAGACAGAGAGATGGTTGGGAGTGGCATTTCTGCAGCCGATTTGTGTGGATGTGGCGTCGACACGAAGATTAAAATGTCCGGTGACCCGGTGAGTGAGTGAGACTAGTGGGCACTAAGTGACGGTGGTGGAGTTAAGGAAGAGTTTTTCGTGTAATTAGCCTAGCGTAAATTACGCACCCAGCCTTATATTTAACAGCGACGACATACAGTTTAGCGCATGTCAATCTTTATGCTAATATATATGCTATGGATTAAGGGCTCTTAAACTTATTTTATACTAGGCTAATTATCAATAAAGAACATAAAAAACTTACGAAAAATAGTCTCATGAATTCTCTTTACCCAATGGTGGTCCTTGTAAGGGAACAATAATACTCTTAAACCTAGCATAAAAATGAAATAATCGTTGGGGCGGCAAACATGACCCAATAAGCAAAGCAACACAACATAAAGATTTAAAGTGGTTTGGTAATTTGCCTACATCTATGACCTACAACCCAGTCTACTATATTGAGATAAAATTACAATGGAAAAGAAGAAGAGTACAAAAAAACACCCGCTCTTCTATCTCGCTGAGCCACTTCTCTCCCTTAAACAGATCGCCCCATTGTATGCTCTGTTTTTCACTCTTGTACATATTGCTCTCTGACTCTTCCCTAAAATTAAATCATCATCCCAAACCCTCTAGGAATAAACATTGTTAAAGACCTTTCCAGAAATAATATCAGTTGAATATGGAACACAGTCTGAGATCCAAAAAATATCTTTATTGAGTCGTTCCCAAATCTTAGTGCAAGGTGTCAACCTTCCCAAAAATCAATCAGACTCCATATCTAACAGTCCTTTCATATATTTAGGTTTATATATGTTGGTTTAAAGTCCTACTTTATTGTCATCCATGTATTGTCACTCGAGTCTCTAAGTAGGTCTACTAATCAATATTGTCTTACAACTCGGATTAGCCTAGCCGATTTATCTAGGTCATCAGGTAAGTTTAACCTGGCCGGGTCACACTAGGCCACTAGCCTAGCCAGTCAATTTCCATCTTCATTAAAAAGACATTTGCACTAGGCAGAACTGGAAACATACACTTCTCAAGTGATTGAAACAAGTAGTTAACCAATTAGGCAATTATTATTTTGTGATACACTTACTACTATATTTAGTTCTAACTCATAAAATTTTACTTAATGACATCATCAATTGGGTCAAATCAAGTTGTGTGACGACCCGACCCGAGCCGGGCCCACAAAATCGCCAATAGGAAATTTTTTCTTTTTCCTTGAGCCAGGAATCATCGTCTGAGTGCGAGAGGTACAACGTTCGTCTACGCACTACGGAGCTTTAAGGCTTCCTCGTACGTAGACTTAGGTTGTAACGAACATATACACACGACGAAGCTTTATAGTTCGTCGCGTGTAAAATAAAACATATTATTATAATGATTTGGATCGGGCCAACGTTGCCTTGCCGTTGGTTGCCTACGTACGTATTGGATATTATCCCAATACGATCGGATCTGAACGTAGTTCTGCCTAATGGCTACTACATACTACAAACATCACAAAATCATATGTATAAAATACATATCTCCGAATATTTAATCGGAGTATACAAACACTCATCATATATCGGAGTCAAGCGGAAGTTAATAAATTAACGGAATCGTACATCTCGCTCTACCATAGAGCGGGATCGGAATCTCATACACGTATCTCGCTCTATCACTGAGCCGAGACAGAGAACACAAATTACATGTCTCGCTCTACCCTAGAGCGAGACCACACACGTCATATAAGTATATATCATGGCATCTAAGTATATAGCATGGCATATAGGTACATAGCATGACATATAGGTACATAGCATGACATATAGGTACATAGCATGGCATATAGGCACATAGCATGGCATATAGGCACATAGCATAGTATATAGGCACATAGCATGGCATATAGGCACATAGCATGACATATAGGTACATAGCATAGTATATAGGCACATAGCATGGCATATAGGCACATAGCATGACATATAGGTACATAGCATAGTATATAGGCACATAGCATGGCATATAGGCACATAGCATGACATATATGTACATAGCATAGTATATAGGCACATAGCATGGCATATAGGCACATAGCATGACATATAGGCACATAGCATGGCATATAGGCACATAGCATGGCATATAGGTACATAGCATAGTATATAGGCACATAGCATGGTATATAGGCACATAGCATGGCATATAGGTACATAGCATAGTATATAGGCACATAGCATGGTATATAGGCACATAGCATGGCATATAGGCACCTAGCATGGCATATAGGCACCTAGCATGGCATATAGGTACATGGCATAGTATATAGGTACATGGCATAGTATATAGGTACATGGCATAGTATATAGGCACATAGCATAGTATATAGGCACATAGCATAGTATATAGGCACCTAGCATGGCATATAGGCACCTAGCATGGCATATAGGTACATAGCATAGTATATAGGCACATAGCATGGTATATAGGCACATAGCATAGTATATAGGCACATAGCATGGCATATAGGCACCTAACATAGCATATAGGTACATGGCATAGTATATAGGTACATGGCATAGTATATAGGCACATAGCATAGTATATAGGCACATAGCATAGTATATAGGCACATAGCATGGCATATAGGCACCTAACATAGCATATAGGTACATGGCATAGTATATAGGTACATGGCATAGTATATAGGCACATAGCATAGTATATAGGCACATAGCATAGTATATAGGCACATAGCATGGCATATAGGCACCTAGCATGACATATAGATATATAGCATATAGGTATAGTAGCGGGATACAGAGTTGCTTACTGCCCTTATGTCTCGTATAGTAGAGGTACACGGAGTTGCTCGCACGAGCATCCTTCCCTTCAGATCCAAAGATATTAGACGGAGCTTCCTCTAGCCTTCATATGTTCCTCGTCCTGTATAGAAAGACTACGTATAAATGTTCTCCTTACCGAAGACTCTTCTCATTTCCTGTGCCCGTGAGTGGTGGACAAAACCTCCCCTAGTCTAGATTACTTCTCTTGATGTAGCTTGGCAACTTCGGACAAAATCCCGTCTTGCTCCGGGCCCATATTTCTTGTTCGTTGCTCGAGGATGACGGGTGGAGCCTCTCCTTGTCTCGGGGCATTTCCTCCTTATACGGTTGCTGAATCAAAGAACGGACCTCTCCATTGCGTAGAACATACTTTATTTAGTCAAGAACGCCTCTTGGACTGACTAAATCGGAGTTGGGATGACCAGAAACAGAGAAAACGAAGTTCGTCGGTGCATGAAGATAACGGGCAGGACCTCCTCTTGTCTTGGGACGTTTCCTCATCATACGGTTTTCAACTCAAAGAACGGACAGCTCCATTGCGTAGAGCATACTCGATTTAGTAGGAAACGGGTCTTGAACGGCCTTAATCGGCCTCAGAACGGTCAAGAAATGAGGAAATGAAAATCTGGGTGAAGAATGGAGAGAAATGGGGGTTTAAATAGCCCCCCGAGCCGCCGAAACCGCGGCGCCCGCCGAAAACGCGCGCGGGCCGCGACCGCGCGCGAACCCGCGGCCCGCACGGAACCGCGGCGCCCGCGGTAACGCGGGCGCGCGTCGCGCCGCGCCGCGCCGCGCTGGCTCTCGCTGCGGCGCGCGCCAGCCGCGCGCCGCACGCCGGCTAACCCAATTTCCATTTTTCTTTTTTATTTTTATACTTAAAATTACAAACGCGCGCATCTTTCTACCCCGGAATCGGATTCGCGCGTTCTAGGTACCGTTGGACTCGTATCGACGAGCCCTTCGATACCAACCCACTTAAAGTAGCAAAACACACTATTTCCAAGTGGGTCCTACCTATATTGCACGTTTCTCAAATATCGTAATTTCCGGTCCCGACCTCTGTTTCGCGCGTTCTTCGAATCATTACGCTCATTATGCCAAGCTCTACCTGGCTACAGGTATTTCATCTAATGAAAACCCTTAATATTAATCTCAAATTACCGAATTACCCTTAACCCTCCCGGGTTAAGCGTAACCGAAAAACGGGTCGTTACAAGTTGACCCATAGTTAAACCCGATTGACTCAACCTGATGACTAATATTAGTCAAACGTCGGGCCAGTTTTTAAAATACTACTAAGCAATATACTTTTTTTTTCATAGTAGGTCCTAAGTATTTAAGCAGGCAGGAGTTGAGGGAATTAGAAAGTCAGTGGAATTAGAGGATTAGAGCTTCAGCCATGTCAAACTTCGCAATGAATCTATTTCATATTTACATGATAAGCAGCTGCATCACGTGTGAGCCCTATCATCTCTTGTAAATTTTGACTTAATTTAGTTGTTCAGTCTTGTTTTACCAAAGAATGTCTACTTCGTGTATTTAGCTTAAAAGTGGTAACAATTGCTGCTCGGGCCCACCCACACAGGTTGTGCATTTTAGTGGAGTAATCCAATTGTGATGTTAATTTTTACAAGTCAAAACTCTATTTCATCATTTGAACACCATTTAATGAGTAGGGCTAAAAAATAGTGTTAAAATTATAAAGTAAAATTTTAACATGTAAAATTAACTTCACTTAAGCATTTTTCTTAAAGTAGCGCTAGCAGCACTTTTCAACTAGAGATGTGGGCATATGGCCTCCACATCAATGCTTGCATCAAACATTTCACAAAAGAAGCTTAATGTGAAATGACCCGTTTTTCTTAATGATATTCGCATAACAAATTTGCCCAGCAAAAACTCCTAATTGGATTTTAGTTAGACAAAACATGTTGGCACTTATTTTGTCCAACCAAAATTGTTGGGTGCATTTGTTGTGTAAAAATTATCTTCATTTTTCTTGGACAGTAAAAATAAGACTCGCATAACCCACTCTTCACTTGTCTAACAAAATACCGCCAAGGTGTGTATAGGCTTATTGTACAAATTTGAAGAAGCATTAACATTTGGGTGAGAAGTCTCTCGCCCCTTATTTTAGCCAGCCTACCCCTCTTAACACTTACCATGTGTATAAAAGAGGTGGGCTATCTTGAGGTGGCAAAACTACTCATCCTTAATTTCCTTCACAAATTCATTTTCCTTCCCAAAACGTCAATGAAACTCAACAGCATCGTAAGACTATTCCAAAGAAAAAAGTGGCCATGTCAGCTTGGAGGCCGTGAAAATTTTTCTGGGCGGAATTGTGGGTCTCACCATATACATGTAGATCAGGCATGACCTGAGTTTTTTTTTTTTTTTTGAGAAAGAGCATAGCCTGAGTTGATATTACCCCTCTTGCTCTGAAAATAAGCAAATTACGTAACTGGACTTGGTGGAGGATCCACAGCGTCATTCTTCACTTACATGAGTTCAAATGAGGGTAGAAGGCAGACAAACAGACAATTTATTTGCACGGTAAATCAAATCGGTCAATTGGGAAATTTGTCATACAGTCAAATTTAAAATCAGACACATCCGACTAGTTATCACTGTCCAATTGTCCGCTACCACCCATTTAATTTGAGCAAGGAACTAATCGGAGCATTCTCAAGTTTAAACTGAACTCAAAATTGGATCTGTAGTCTATTTTGCATTGAAACATAATACTATTCTTGTTTTTCATCTTTGAATTATTTTCCTCTAAAAGAATAGTGGTAATTGATTCCAAGTGGTTTTGCAAGCCAAGCAACACCATTTGCGACCTAATTTGCCACTTGGTGACTGCGCATTCCCCTCTAATTTTCCCGTTCCATCTAACCTAGGAATCCTGGTTGCGTGCATTTTTATTTGATAACATTCTGATTGCATGCATGCTTCACATCAAAAGTACCATTTTTAAGAAAGCTATGAAATGCAACTAATTGCTTACAATATCTAAACGAATGGTTCACTAATTGAGTAATACACCGTTTCCCTTCATGTTTAAATTAGATATATACAGTACAGAAAGGCAACATAAAAAATTTCTCCTTTAAAGAGAGTGATCTTCAACGCCGACAAAAATAAATGAGTACAATATTTCATGTACCAAATAAGAACAAGGGCATAAGGCATTAAAGGTTTGGAGGGTAGCCTTAGATACAAGCACAAACACCCACAGAAGTCCTAATCAGGCATCACGATTAGTACTGCATGATGAAAATTCAGAACTCAAAATTAAAACAAATTTACAACACAAAAAACTGTTATCTACATGAAATGAGCTGCAAGACACAGAAAGCAGTCAACATTACCACCATAATGCACTCTTAAATGACTTCATAACTACAATAATCAGTAACTCAAGTGAAAACAAGATGTGAAATCTTTACAACAGAAATTACCAATTAGAAAATTCTAGAGTAGAAAAAAAAAGTACGGCTACTGGTGTTCAGAGCAATATTCAAAGCAAGTCAAATTGAGAACAGTGTCAGAGAAAGGGGCTGTAAGATAAGAAGCATAATTTAATATGGAATTAGGAGGTTAAAATTATCCCTTTTGCTGATCACAAATATTACTCAGCATACCTCAAAGTTTCGGAGCTATGGAGAGGCCTGAGCTGGAGTCATTACCCACGTTTAGGGGGCTTAAATACAGTTTAATCTGGCTACTTCTTTAGAAAATACATTCCATCCCTCAATTCTACCTTCTCTTCTGCTATTAGCCCGGAAAGGAAGCTTTGCAACTGGTGAAGGGACTTGTCATAGGAGGGTTCAGCACAAAACATCTGCAGTTTATGGTCATTAGCTATTGGAAATGAATTTTTTTAGGTAGGAAATTTTTTAACATGAGAAATGAAATATTTGCTAAATCTGTCCAACTTTTTGCATTCCTAGGCCACCATAGCAAAGATTATATATGTACGATGTTGTCAATCAGTGAATACACCATATGCACAATTAACAGAAATTCAAGTTATAAGAGCTTTGCAATTGTCCCTCTAGAAAGTAGTAACCAGGAGAGGACAAACTGTAGAAATAATTTGCCTTATCATATCAGATACTTTTATCCCGGTGACACACCCAAATAAAAAAACCACAACCATGTGATCCTTTTCAATGAGACAAGATTAAGACAAATTATGACCGAAGGTGAGCACCTATAAAACATGACCCTGAAAATTGTGCACACGAGTTATCAACATAAGTAATCCAAACTAATTATCAGATCCCAAATTCTGTCTTAAATATAACAAACAGTTACAGACTTCGAGAAAACAAGCTTCATCTCTGAGTAAAATGCGTTTGAACTACCTTAAAATGTCCTTTCCCACAAGGCAGCAGAAATAGAACGAATATTTTTTTCTTTCTTGATGAACTAAGATGTTGGTTGAAATACACAAACGAAAGTTTTGTAACTGTGTAATACCTTAAGTGTATTGTGGATCCGGTCCAGTGCCATACTGCCAAAATTGGTAAGCATCCCTAAGATAAATCTCTGCAACCAGGCAAATAGAGTGGGGATTAGATCTAATTATATTGCTTCACACTATCATTTGCTGTGAGTTACCACAATACACTATAAAGCAATAATGTGACCACAAAGAGAAGTGCATGAGTTTTTTTAAAGGAATTTCTAATGCCTATTTTGACAAGTTCCATGTGGGGATTTAGAAGCTTTCTTTGCCTTCCTATAATGCTTGATCATGAACAAGAGTAGTAGATCATCCATGTCCATTCTAGATAGTATAATCACACATTTCGCAGCATCAGCACTTTTTAACATTTAAAATCTATAAGATTAAACAAACCTCAAAGACTGCCATTTCCTTCCATAGTTGTTCTTCAGCAGATGCTACACAATTCTCCCCCTCCTCATCAGCCACTAGAAGCTCCTCACAGCTATTACCATTAGTTGTAATCCTATTTGTATCAACCATTTCATCCACAATAGTAAAAATACGATCATCAGGTTCATCTCCCAGTGCTTCAACAAGGATACCCTAGGAAGTAGATGCAAAGTTTAAGAGAGAAACACTTGTTAGTTGCACAAATAGAATTCTAAAACTCTGTAGTCGACATAGTAGTTTGAAACCAACTATAACATTTAAAACCATGACACAATAGAATCTATTTATAACATGTACTTTAAAATGAGCATATTGGCCAAAACCTCCTCTCCAACCTATTTGAGACAATGGGATGATGTGTCCTAACAGGACAGAAAGAAACAACAGACAATGAGAATAGGTATGTTCTATGAGGTAAATTGATGGATAGAATATATTCATTTTAAAAAGATAACACTATTATATTTGAGAGCAAAGACGACACGGAAATATATTTTCATTTTATAGTAAGTTTGGGAAAAGCGTTTAAAATTATTTACACTTGAATCTAGTAAGAACCAAAAGCTTGTTGATGGTCACTAGAAAGGCAGAGGGAGTAGAATAACAGCTAATTACGTGATAAGCAATTAAAGATTCACTGCATTCACAGTAGACATAAAGCAGATCGGAACAAAAATAAATGATTCAGACTGCAGCTAAGGTTCTGACAACAACAAAGTCTATAATAGCAAGTAAGGTTTATTAAAAGACAGAAATACATGCAAATAGCTAGCATAACTTCAACAGAAAAAAGTCTAAGAAGTGCCTAATATACTGCAAATTAACATAGAGAAGTAACATTTCTAGATAATGCAAGAGGTGGACTATTCATACCTTGCTAACCCAGAATGTAATCCTTCGGTTTAGAACATCCATAGGAACCCCAATCGCAGCAGCAAGGTTCTTAGAAGTCCAGCTGAATGCAAATAATATTACTCTTGTATAACACAAAAAAGGTCAAAGACAATAGATGCTGCTTAATATATATTACCTAGGTTGCACCTGAAATTGCATAATAATTGTTGCATGCATAGGGCTGACAGTGAACTGCACCGTCCGATCTTCAAATTCAAGTTCCAACTGAAATAGCAAAATCATCGCATAAGTTGTAAATTTCCATACGGTTTCAACTACATTCTTGTCATCCAATATCTTAGAGAACAAGATAGTTTTCAAACTACAAGAATACTCCAAAATTTTGCCAATAAAAAAGGCTGAAGTAATTGAGTATAAACTCAAACTTCTTACTTCGACAGTTCCAAGATTCTTCATCCATATTAGCTTCCGAGGTGTTTTTATGTCATGAAACCTTTTCGCATAGTTACAAAGAAGTTGATCCACACTGTTAGGTATGTTAAGTTCCTCTGCCTGGACATATCTTAGAAGTCATTCACCATGGAGAAAAACATTATAAATTTTTCAAGGATCATCAAAATAAATGATGCTATATACTGCAAAATTTACCTGGATTGGAGGCCAAAAACTTGATGATATTATAGTAGCATTAAGCAGATCTAACGACATCCCATCACCTCCTTCTCCTAATTTGGTAAGTTAAAAAAATTAACAAAAAACCTCTTGTATAGCAGCTGCATTGACAATACTAGAACACAAAATTTATGAGGCAAGTGAATGGCAGAAAATCACGGAAAAAGACCTCTTTGCAACTGCTGTCCTATGGTTGCCTTAATATTGGTATTTGTCCTCTTGGAGTCAATTAAATCATTAAGCATAATTTCACACCTTTGCATGCTGCTCTCTCCAAAGTGAATCTGAAAATTTGATAATGATTAATAGGTATACAGAAACAAATTGTATCTCAAGACTGTTTAATGAGAATTATAAGGAACCAAACGGAAGTCATGAAAAAGTTGATTGGAATAACACCATGTTAACCTTCCCAATCATGGAAACAGACCTCACCTTCAGAAGCTCCAGAGTTTGTATCTCTGAGTCAATTTCATAATCTGATTTGTTCAAAAGCTTCTCTGCGAGCATAATCCTATACTCATTCACTAGTTGATCCTTTGAGCCAATAATATTAACTAGCATATCAAGGATATCGACCTTTCTTCTGTTCCTGCTACCCTTCAGAGGGTCCACCTCTACTGGGTCGGGTTCCCAGCTGAAAGAGAACCAGCAGATGTTGGAAGGTAATCGATTTAGTATATGTTTATCCATTATTATTAAATCACAAAGCCAAGAAAACTACCGCTGAGCATTGATCCAAGCTTGCTTATCATCAGAATAGAAGTCATCATCACAATCCAAGTTTTCTTGCTTTTCTGCATCTCTGTTTAATTCTTCAAGAAGGCTATCTCCTGAATTTCCTGGTCCATTAGTATTTCCTCCACTTCCATCAGTGAGCATAGTCACAATGCATTTTACGGTATCCTTTCTGCCCCTGAGATACTCCCTTATTGGTTCCCCCAGAGCTTCAAGAAACACACCTGTCGGATCTATAGTTCGGAGGGCTTTTATGGTTGAAACATACTGGTGCAATATATCATTGGTAGAAGCACCGGCAGTAAGCAAGCGATACCGAAGTGCAGATATAAATGAATCAACTAGCTTTGAATGTTGACCAGTATGTTCCAGGCACTGTTTTAAATCCTCAATTGCTGGAGAGCTTCATATTCCGTGCAATATACATGAACTCAATCACTTAACTTTCAATTTGAAGCGAATTAGCTCATTTGAAAGGATGTAGGACAAGGTCAGATTTTCACATGCTTAAAGCTAAAAAAGAAAAGCACTAGTTAACAGTCATTCCCATGAAAGATATATACCTGTCAGGGTAATCCACAATAATCTCGAAAAGCTTGCTTATCCTTAAATCTTGAAGGGTTTCATATGCGTAATATTCTAGCCGCAGCTGCCATCTGATTAGACCTTCAGAAGGAATATTAATGCCGGGGAAGCAGGAGGAAGGACAAGAAGCCAAGGGTGACTTGTGGTCAGGAGATATAAAGTTAGCACTAACTTCAACTAGTTCCCCCAGATAAGCAAGAAGAGAACATAAGAACCGGAGAGGTACTGCCTGCATAACATCAACAAATAGATGGGGAACAAAGCTTTTAAATCGCGAGTAAACTAGACAGCATCACTGCTGTACAGCCCAAAACATAGTCCACACTAACAATTACCTGAATCCACTCTTTAACAGATTCCAAAACAGGACTTCTATAATCATCACCAGCCAAATTATGAACTTTGGCCTGACAAAAGAACAATGATAGAAGGAAAATTTTGAATATTATTAGTTCAATATTATTTTTATGATTACAGTATACATCATAAGATACCCTCATCAAACAACACTCACTTTCAACAGAGAAAAGATGGCAGAAGCATATGCATTCTCCGTCATAGATGCAAACCCAAGACTTCTTAGGTCACGAACAACCATGCCAATGTTTTTGACCAATATGTTTTGAGATGAAGTTGTTTCTATGCCTCCAGATTCTCCACACATCATTTCACTCAACTCTTCCAGACTTTTCTTGAAAAAAAAATGGAGTATCTCTACATACCAAAATAGATATATACAACAATTGACATAATGGCTTCACTGGAATACTGTTCACATAAAATCAATTCATGTCATCTGAATGAAAGCAAATCATGAAAGAAAAGCAATAGACCCAACGACAAGATTAGCTGAAAATCGCAAAGGCCATTCAAGGTGTAAGGTCAGGCTTCCTACTCCAGGACTTCTGTACTCAAGCCAAGGGTTGTCCTGGTGGAGGTACTTGTGAGATGACAAGAAAAACACACTTTATTGTTATTTTAGTAATAAGATGCAAATAGACTTCTTTGTCACATGCAAAAGAACAAAAAATAAAAGAAAAAAAACTTGAGAAAAACTTCAATGACAAGCTAAAATAAGACATAACATCAGGAAAATTTGCAAAAATTAGAAAAATATTGGTATAATATACACCTGGAAAATGACGAGGAAGGGTTGTGAAAAGTATTGAAGATGCCATCAACTGATATCTAGGAAAAAGAGGAGCGATCTCCACACCAGACTTCGGGCTCTCACTTGGGGCATTTCTTCTAAGTGACTGAAGAGCATGATCCAGTAACCTCAAACACTTCTCCTGATACCTTTTTAAAATGCATATTTCCTCTATTGACTTTTGTAATACATCTCCCCACGTCTGTGACAAAGTTACAGTAACAGAAAGGAATAAGAACAATTTTTCAGTAAACATTTGTGCATGATGACTAATATGCAACCACATATCGCACTTGTAATGATACTGCACGCTCAATTAACTTCCCCAACCTGCATGATGCTGCAGTAAGCGTGGTGGTGCCAAACCACACAGGATCCTCCATACAGTAGGTGGGCCATCCATGAAAAACGGCTCAAAATAATTTGGAGAAGTATGTATTTAATGAATAACTTTACGTCCATTACTAAATACAAAGTACGTGTAATAGATGCAAAACTAATACGCGCTAGCTGAAGTTCACAAAAAATGGAATATATGCGTGATAAAGCATCTTGCTTTTTATACATTGGATTCATATACTTCAAGGTTTGCAACCTCAGAGTAAGCATCAAAGTGCTGCCAAAATTGTGATACACCAATTTCCTTGAAATTTTCCTGCAGATATTCATAGATGAAAATTTGTTAGGACAAATGATGATATGAAATGATGCTAAAGATAGAATGACCTTTAAAAATAAATCAGACTGCTGCTATCAATTAAAACACTTAACTTTGATCCTCTTTTATAGGATTTCCTAAAAACTTTGATGTAATTCAAGTATTGTTCATCAGCATATTTCTCAACTTAAAAGATGCATCACATGCAAAAAGGATGAGAAGGAAAATAAACAGGAGTTGAGCGGGCATCAATCTTGAGGTTACCTCTGGACATATATCCTAAAGGGAAGCCAGAAACTCAAAGCCCAACAAATATTTTGCATTGTCCCTGTAATTTCCTCTTCCCTTGTCATCAATTTTTTTCTTAAAAAACATGAAACAGTTCTAAAGTTCATACCACAGCAGTCTTTTCCAAGGCAAAACAAGACAACAAAAGTTTTGCAGTGGTCACTTAATGTACATAATCAGATTAGCTCAATGGAAGTCCCAAATTACATGCAAACTTGTTACACTTTCCAATGCTTTGAATGCTACTGAAAAAGAACTAATTAATATTGCACTAATTAATTATAATTTGCACTTATATATAATATACTTCCTTCGTTCCATATTAATAGCTCCATTTGGAAAATTGGTAATTGAATGGTGCAATGCACAGTTAAGAAAATGGAAAATATCTTCTGAGATGCTTTTTAAGGTACACTAAATTGAGCCCAATGGAGCTATTAATATGGGACAATTTTTTTCCAAATGGAGCTATTTATATGGGAGGGGGGGAGTGTAAGATATGGCACAAGCCAAAGGACACATAAATGCTGCACACAAATGTACATGTCCATCAAGGGTCAGCAGCATTTTGAACATTTACAACCCACCCGACACTCTAAATTTCAATATAATATCTACCACGGCAGTAGACTGCAAATACATAATGAAGCGATGCTGGTCACTATGGGCTCAAAATTTTACAAACATAAAATTTTCCCAAAACTGTATGACAATGACAATTACCTTTAGGAGTAAACAGAATTTACGAGATAGTATAAATTTTAAATCATCGATGCCATTTGAAGCCCTTCAAATTTGAAGAATATGCTTTAATAATCTGAAGCTACAAATTAAATTGCAAGAAGGACTCTCATTATCAGTTCCCCATTACCTCTAAGCTGTGAAGAAATTGGTCCTGAAGAAGCACACCTAAACCATGTTTGCAAAGCTCATTCACTGAGCAGATAAACCTGGATTCAGTAGAGGCATCTCCACTGCCCTTGAGAAGAGCCTCTGAAGACAAGCAAAAGCTATTCCAATCATGCAGAATCTCCTCCACTGCTGAAGTCTCCATTGAGCCTCACCTAAGCAGCACTGACACGAACTGCAAGCAGAGCTACACCCATTCATCATACAAAAAACCCACTAAAATCTAACTTCGCCATCAAGAACTAACAAGGAAAAATTCCGAGTAACAGATTCGGACCACCAAATAACATAAAAAAACAGCACCGGGAAGACGCTCCAGTAATAGGACGAGGTCGAGGTGGATAAACAGGTCTAGAAACGCCGAAATGGGAAACGAGACAGGAGAAAAGATCACCTCTTTGGACACTAGGGAACCATGAGAACCGCAGCGGTGGCGGATGAGGCGGCGAGAAGGAGAGCGGGCAGTTTAAGGGCTGAGGGGTGTCGACGCCTCGTTCGACTCGGCGGTGGTCCGAGGACTTTCGGAGGAAGGAAAAGCCGCGGAGGCGGGGAAGAGGGGTTTTTGAGCGGGTTTCCCCCCTCCACCCCTGAGCACGTAGTGTGCATGTATTATAAGAGCACGTTATTTAACATTTGATTGGCAAAGCTACTCTATCGTATCGTGCGCTCCATCCTCCGCTCGCATGGACGCGGGCGGGGGGAGGGGGCCCGACGGCCGGAGACCCTTGAAGATCGCGCTGACGTCACTGTCGGCCATGGCGGCGGAGACGGCCACGTTCCCCATCGACACCACCAAGACCCGCCTCCAGCTCCTCCGCTCTTCCTCCGATTTCCGACCCGCCCCCGGCGGCGCCTTCCGAGTCGCGGCGGATATATGCAGGATCCAGGGCCTCCCGGGCCTCTACCGTGGCCTCCCCCCGGCCCTCCTCCGCCACCTCTTCTACACCCCCATCCGGATCCTCGCCTACGAGCGCCTCCGCCTCGCCGTCCCGGGTGACTCTCTCGCCGGCCGGGCCATCGCCGGCGGACTCTCCGGCGTCGTCGGTCAGGTGAGAAATCTGATTGCTGACACTGTGTTCTTCGTACATGTTTAACTAAGAGATTACTACTGGTTTTCTAATTACACTTAACGAGCTAGGAGCATAAATAATGCCGATGCCTATTTGATTAGACGATTTTCAGTTCATCTGTTCTGTGCAAGTGGTCGAGGCCAGCATGTTGTCCCTAAGCTACAGTGTAGAAACTGTTTGACAAAATTCCCAGCTGAACTCCACCAAGATACAGTACAGAAATCTTTATTTGAGACAACTTGCAATACACTCACAGAGAGCAATTAATAGAGATTAGACACATTATACACCTACGGCAGCTAATCAGTTCTGAAGTCGGCCACTTGACCGAAATTGTGTTGATCTTACCAGGTTCTATATTGTGCTCTAGTCAAACTTTAATGGGCAACTGGTGAAATCTAACATTGTAATTCTCTATGTAGATATATCTATTATACCAACACAACCAATCTACAATAATTCATTATATCTGAGCTGTTGATATGCTTTTGGTGGAGGTAAAACTTTTTATATTATTTTAGCGTGTGTGTATTTAACACAAACACATATGTCAGTGTGTATGTAGGCATTTATATCTGAATGAGTTCCGCTTCTCTTTATGCAGATTGTGGCAAGCCCGGCTGATCTTGTGAAGGTGAGGATGCAAGCAGACTGTAGGCTGGCGAGCCTTGGCCAGCCACCTCGATATAGTGGGACTCTTGATGCTATCACCAAAATCATACGTTTTGAAGGCTTCACAGGACTTTGGAGAGGCGTTCTTCCAAACGTTCAACGGGCATTTCTTGTGAACATGGGGGAGCTGGCTTGCTATGATGAAGCTAAGCGCCTTATCATACGCAATAGGCTGTGTGAAGATAATATCAATGCCCATACACTGGCTTCCATCATGTCGGGTCTATCGGCCACCACCTTGAGTTGTCCTGCTGATGTGGTGAAAACAAGAATGATGAATCAGTCATCAGGTCAAGGATCAAACATCTTGTACAGAAGCTCCTATGATTGCTTCGTGAAAACCTTGAAACATGAAGGCTTCTCAGCTCTGTGGAAGGGCTTCTTTCCTACTTGGGCAAGACTTGGCCCTTGGCAGCTTGTGTTTTGGGTTTCATATGAGAAATTGCGAGGTTTGGCAGGGTTATCATCTTTTTGAGAACTTTTCCGCTGCTGTTGTTACAATGAAACGTTTTCCGCTGTAGTTGCCTAGGACAAACTTTTGGCTACCGCCTGTATCCAGCTCTTTCTTTGATGAGTTAAAAAGTTTTCACAAGAGTCAGAGCTCAATGCTCACCGGTACAAAATTTTGCATGCAAATGGCCTGAAGGGTTCATTCTGTAGGTTTCTAATGAAGAGCTTTAGAGGTCTTATTTTTCAACGTGATTGATCAGAATTGGCTTGGTTTTCAAGAAAGGGCTGGAAAGTGCGCATGATGCAAAGCCCCAATTCCATTGCAGTTGCATACTGTATTCAGTGAGTAGTTCATGTTGATGGAAGACTTGATTCTTTTATTTATCGATCTGAAACAATAACCCTTTACGTACACGAGTGAAGTTCTTTATCCTGATCCCATTCATGGTTGATGCAAGATCATTTGAGAATGTAACTCCAAATAGAAAAAGTTGTACCTCCATATACTAATGGCCGCACAACAAATTGTGAAGGCATTAGTTTGAGTTGTCAACGTCTGGGCATTGAAATTTGAGGCCAGACTCAGCAGTTTTCCTCTTTGCTACTGTTCAATTGTGGAATTGTGGTAAATATTTGCCTTGAAACCTAGATCGATCTTTTTTATTTGTAGTTGAGCTGAAGAACAAGACCTTTCGCCATCTGTATAAATTCTGTGGCTGATGCCTCTATCATTAGCATTTTGCAAATGAGTAAGAGACTGCAAAGCATCGGGACTTACTGAAGGGCCTCGTGCCACCGTTGTCTGATGCAAGGTGTGGTAACGATGAAGATGGTACCAATATTACAGGTCCAATACAGTTTGTCGATTGGTTGGCTTCTGTCGTGTCTCAACAGCCTCAGCCTCAGCCTCAATTTGATCTCCAACGCCTTGTCTGAGTTTTTTCCTGCTTTGACTTGTTGCCAAAGCTGCCACCTTTAATTGTTTGGGAAACTAATGTTGTGAAATGTTTAAGCGAACTTAAGGTTTGTAAGCCTTACAATGGATTGTAAGGTAGTAAGGGTGTTACATAATTGTATAATTATAACATATATATTATGAAATAAAAAATAATTATAATAAATAAAGTATAAGAGGATGATAATTGAGGTTAGCTACGAGGAGTTTAATTTGATTATTTTATGAGTGTGATGATTTGGCCTAGGTGAATGACGAAGTATATAAGAATATGTAATGATATGTGGTACAATGAGTTAGGATTATGAGTTTGAAGAGTTAAGTGAATTTGCTTTCGTAATGAATTAAGGTTCTGAAATGGGCTTAGCTTTGGATTGATCAGTAGAAGATTATAAGATTGAAAGTTTGTATGGCATAATTGTACTACATAACTTACTTAATTTAAACTTAAATTATAGATAATATAATATAATAACATTGTGTGTTTGAGACTTGACGGTTTTGATATATTAAGTTCCATGTTTAAGCTAGTCGATAATGAATAGGTTGAGCATTTCTCATGTTTTGCTATTAGACCCTTAGCCGCGGAATAGGTTAAGGGGTGGATGAGTTTCAACTTGGTGAGCGGATAGCCAAGGGAAAGTTGAGAAACAGCGGCATTGGTGCATTGGCAGACTCATATACAAATCCTACGTGGAGTAGGATTCAATTGCGGACTGAGCGCCATCACCTAGGATGGTTCCTAGGCAAGCGGAGACTCTCACGGACAACTCGTACTTGAAGTAGGAGAGACACTAGAGATGGTTGTTAATTCGTTCTCATGTTTCCTAATGCAACTAGGATTTGTCTCGAAGGCCTACCATAAGTAGGAAGCCCGAACAAGGAGCTGTGCATAAGTTGGATTACTCAAGACGGCTAAATCTAGCAGGACAAGGACTTTATGCAAGAAGAGGACGCAACCAAGACTCAACTGAGACGAGAAGCCATGCGAGCAGAGTACTTCTACCTAGAGTAGGAGTCCCGAGCTAGAGAGGCAGGACACTTAGAAGGAGGGCTCAACTGGACTACTAATTGGGTTAGGACTCCTTTGGGACTATTTTAGGCACATGTATGGGTTAGTTTCCTATTTGTAATGGGGTAAGATGTGGGATTCCAAATTTGTAACTAAGGTCAGGCAAGTCCTAGTAGTATTAGGATTCCTGACCCTTCAGAAACTCAGAATTCAGAAAGGGGCAAACTGAGAGCATTGGCCACAGTTCCTGTAACGCCCCGACTAGAACCGGGGCCCTGAAAAATCTCTTAATAAAATTTTTCTTTCTTTAAGCTATGAATCATCATCTGTGTGCGAGAGGTACAATATTCGTCTACGCACCATGGAGCTTCAAGGCTTCCTTATACATAGACTCTGGTTATAACGATCATATACACACAACAAAGTTTCATAGTTTGTTGCGTGTAAATCAGAATAAAATTTATTATTATAATTAATTTAGATCGGGCCAACGTTGCCTTATCATTGGTTGCCTACATATGTATTGGATATTATTCCAATATGATAGGATCCGAACGTAGTTCTGCCTAATGGCTATTACATACATCAAGCAGCACAAAATCATATATGTTAAAATATGTATATATTGGTATTCAATCAAAATCATACTAAAATTTGTAATATATCGGAGTCAAGCAGAAGTTAATAAATCAACAAAATCACACATCTTGCTCTACCACAGAGTGGGATCAAGCACATACACATGTCTCGCTCTATCACTGAGCTGAGACCGAACAATACACACCACACGTCTCGCTCTACCCTAGAGAGAGACAGAACAAGTCACATCAAAGCATAGTAAATTAGAGCACAAAAGATCATGGCATGACACTTCAGATCATATTAGATAAAGCATAAGAAAGTAATTCAAATCAGAACATATTAAATCATAATGATTCATACATCTTAATTAGTACATTATTATCACTAATTAAGATGTGTAAGCATACAAATAATTTAACATCCTAAGTTAACTACTTAGGATGTATATGTATTCTTATATAGAAGATTAGGTATACTTACCTATAGAAGACATCGAAAGCAGTAGCATCCTCTTTTCATATGCGGATATGGCAGACAGAATTTCCTTCGAAGTAGGTGGATATAGCATCCCTTAACTTGGGGACGTTCTTTACTTCCCATACTCAATTGACGTATAGGACATCCTCTTTTCGGAGACATCTTTCTCCTTCCATGCTTGTGAACTATGAGTGAGTCTCCCTTTAGCTAAGGGATGCCTCTCTTACTAGGTGGTAGAGGACAGAGCCTCCCCGACTCTGGATTTCTTCTCTTGTTGTGACACGGCAACTACGGACAGAACCTCGTCTTATTTGTGGCTCATTTTTCTTTCTCTGGTGCTCGAGGGTGACGGGTAGGGCCTCTCCTTATATCGGGGTGTTTCCTCCTCATACCATCGCTAACCCATAGAACGGACCCCTCCATTGCGTAGAACACATTCGATTTAGTCAAGAACGCCTCTTGAACAAACTAAATCTGAGTTAAGACGGTTAAAAACGGAGAAGTTTGTTGGTGCTCGAGGACAATGGGTAGGACCTCTCCCTCTCTTGGGGTATTTCCTCCTTACATAGTCTCCAACTCGAAGAAATGACCACTTCATTGCATAGAGCACACTCGATTTACTTAAGAAAGTTTCTTGAACGGCCTTAATTGGACTCAGAATGGTCAAAAACGGGGGAATTCAAGTTCTAGTGTGAAAAACCAACAAAATGGGGTTTAAATAGACCCCAATGCTTCGAAACCACAGTGTCATGCCGCCAAAAGTGACGGTGTTGTTGTTTTCGGGAGGCGGCACCCACCGAAATGTGGTGCACCTGCGATTTCACAAGTGTGCATCGCACCGCTGCTATCGCGAGCACTGCAGGGCGTGCGTATGCCCTGCGACACACGCTTGTTGTGCGCGCGCTAATTTCTTTTTCTTATATATTTTTTAAAAAAAAACTAATCTTCAAATGCGCGTAACTTCCTACCCCAGACTCAGTTTTAAGCGTTTTTGGTACCGTTGGACTCGTATTGACGAGCCCTTTGATACTAACCCACTTAAAGTAATATATTGTGATCTTTCTAAGTGGGTCCCGCCTATTTTCTATGCTTCTCGAGATCATAAATTCCAGTCCCCACCTCCGTTTTGCCCGTTCTTTAATTCGTTACACTCATTTCTTTTAGCTTTACTCAAATATGGAGGTTTCAACCTTTGAAACCCTCTAAGACTCATTGAAAGGTTATCTAATTACCTCTAACCCCTTAGGTTAAATGTAATTAGAAAAGTGGGGGTGTTACAGTTTCGGAGGACTGTTGGGCAACAAACACTTTGTTGGCAACTTGGGGGAGCTGCTGGGAGTGCATTCAACTAAGGGGCGGACCATACTCAGCAACTCAGCGAAGCTTGAGGTAAATTTCAGCCAAGGGGCAAACTGGTTTGCAAGATAGCTGAGACGGTGTTGGGTTTGGGAGCAAGGTAGGGGCCCTGATAGTGTAAATTACGTGCTGAATAAAAGGCTTTGGAGGCAGTCCTCCTTTTTCCTTATCTTTCCATGTGTTTTGCTTTGTTTTGAATGTGCATATACTTGGGTGATAGAGCGGATAGGCTGTTGGTTACATGGTGTGGCCAGGCCATCAAGTGTGTGAACACTAGGCTCAACATCGCTTCTGTGATAGTTGGTTCCATTGTCGGGATACCCAAAAGAGGTGAAAGCTCTGGATGGACTTGGTGAGGGAGTTGACTGAAGGTGCTGAATAGCTGAGACCACCCGGAAGGAGGTGAAATCTCTTGACAGGCTTGGCACTAGGTAGTTCGGAGGCTTTTGCAAAAGTCCTAGACTTGGCGAGTTGCTAGAAAATAGAGAGTTGCTATTGGCAGGCTTGATGTTGACTCGAATTGCTGAGATTAAGGTGAAGGTGGATGCGATGGCCACAACAAATGAGACGTTGGCTGAAGTCCAAAACTATCTGCACAATATTTAGGAGTGTTTTGCTCTCTTCGACTAGTGAGTGTCTCTGCTTGAATTTGCACCGCACCTTTACATATCTCAGGAAGGCAGTGCGGCTGAAGGGGCAGGTCATCTCACCACAATAGCGGCTAATGTGGCTGTGACGATGGACTTCCTCAAGCAGCGTGTGCAAAAAGTTGAGGATGCAACGACAACAGAGATCAATGAGTTGGTGGATGAAGTAGTGGTGTTGAAGAGGGAAATCGTCAACACTTCAACCCGAGATGGGGTGAGTCCTCATCTTAACTTATAGTAAAGAAGGCAAATGTGCCTGAACCAAAGGCATATGCGGGGATGCGAGGCGCTAAGGAGATCAGTAACTTCCTTTTGGGACATGGAGAGCTATTTCTCGCTGGTCCATATCGTAGATGAGGAGAAGGTCACAGTGCAAGTGATGTATCTTGAGGGAGATGCAAAGTTGTGGTAGTAGGCACGGTTAGAAGATGACAAAGCTACAGGACGGCCAAAGATAGGGACGTGCATATATGTGGGTGAAAAGGTGGATAGGCTGCTAGTTGCGCAGTGCAACCAGGCCATCATATGTGCAAATGCTAGGTTTAGCTTCGCACACTGTGACACCTGTCATGGTGTTTATCATGTGAGATGTTGTCTATATGTTATATTTAAGCCCAAACGTTTGATGCATTGTTGAGAGCAATGTATGTTTTCAATTTTATTTGTGTGTTGTATTAAGCCTAGATGTTTGATGCTCTTTTGATAGCGTTGTATGCTTCTGCCCTTAGTTGACACTATATTATTCTGCCCAAGAGTGACACTATAAGATTCTGGCCCAAGAGTGGCACTGCATGATTCTACCCTTAGTTGGCATTGTATGGCCCTTAAAGTGTGGGTGTTTGCACGCTTATGTAAGTAGTATCATATAACTGCTTTTACCTATTTGATCTTATGCCCCATGAGCATAGGTGTACTTTGCCTTCGGAAAAGTCCATGACATCTAATCACTCATCGAAAGTTAAAATGATACTGTAGTGACATTCCTTTCCATTTCAACCCCAAAGCTTTATTAATTATAATGAGCTTCAGTAGTTGATAATATATATACGACTGTACAAGTATGTATGTTTTTTAGTAAGATTGTAAGAGTACATTTTGAGCAAGAATGTAAGTGTAAGATTCTGATTTTCGAGTAAGACTGTAAGAGTACGTTTCTGAGCAAGACTATGAGCGTATATTTCTAAGCAAGACTGGAAGCATATGTTTCTAAGAAAGATTGTAAGAGTAAGAATGTACGAGTACAACTATAAGTGTAAGAGTAAGTCTAATGATATTTGGCATGATGGTATATGTATGTGCATAAGACTATTATGTATTTGTATGTTTTATGCTTCATGTTTGAGTTGCATGAATGCATCTATGTATAAACTTATAGATTTCAATATTTAAAACTCCCCTACTGAGTATAAAAATATTTATTTTCCTTATTTTTTTAACCCCGATGTTTGGGAGGCATTTACAGGTTGTGACGGAGAGCTCTTAGAGTTGTTCTATGGGTGGATTTAACTTCATTGGCTCAGGTATCATTGTGAGTCTTTATTTTTGCCACGATCTAATGTATTGGGTGAGTTGAGAATTAAAATGTTTATTTTTTCTTGACTTATAATTTAGATCAAACTATGAAATGTTTAAGGGATTTGTACTCAGGGGTATCTGGGAGAGATTTATATTTAATATTTATGATCATGATAATTTCTTTCATACATTTGTTTTTAAGTAGCGTCTGAAAATGTTTGGTTTGGACATACCATGTTTGATTGAAAAGAAAATTTTTCACGGGAAAAAATGATCCATATGTTTCATATTTTGTCATTTTTCTCAATTTATAGTCATTATGTTACAAAATTTTTCATAAAATTTTAAGAAAATGTATTAAAAAATATTGGGCGTTACAAATAGATGGGGTAAGAGTTAGAGAATAAAGGGAAAGTATGAGTAAATAAATGAATAAATGGAAAGAATAATGGAATTTTGAGGGGCAATGAGACATAGTCGGGGTAGAAATAGTAATGTTCGTAAGAATATACTTAGGCTAAGTGATAGAATTTCCATGAAATAAGAGACGAGGGAACTGTAGCTAGGGATGTTCATGGATGGAAACAGGGAAGCATTTTTAATGCTGGACTCTAACAATGAGCTCGGCGTAAGAAACACATGTGAGCCCTTTATCTATGAGATCGATGATGCATACACTAGCACACATTAGTGCTAGTGGTACTGGCTCTAATATACATTGACGTGTGCGCTACCGATCTCAAATATTAAGGGCTCACATGCGTTCTTTACATTGGGCTCATTGTCAAAGTAGATCATTGGAAAACTCTTCCTAGAAACGGATGTAGACAAAAGGTTGTCCGTGTATGTCCATTATATGCATACTCTTCATTTGTGTCCCTCTATATCTACCCTAATTCGTATTATATTTTATCCAAGTCCATCCGCCATGAGCATGTGCGAACATAGACATACACTAAAAACTTTAACTCTTTGTGTAACATGCTACACACCTTTCTTAACTTGCTACATAGTTACTAAATCTTACTTTTTTTTAGTATTTACAATTGATGAGTAGTTATTTACCATGTTAGGCTAGTCCTAACATTACATTGTACATAGGGACTGATCCCTCTTTTTTTTTACTAGATTCCCTATCACCATAAAAAATGGGCTTATGTGAATGTCCACACAAAGACAACTATTTGTATGTGTTGTAACCACATATTAGAGTGAACAAAATTAATTAGCTTGTATTTGTTTCTATTGCAAACTTAAAAATATGTTTATTTTATATAAATATGGACATGGACAAACAATTGGACAATAAACTTATATGAGCAATCTTAGAGTTAGTGCCTTGGAGGAAAAAGAGGAGAGAGAAAGAGAGGGATGAGGAAGGAGAGAGAAAGATGGAGTGGATGATGTGTCGTTCCCTTCATTCTTGAGAACTCTAATATTAAAAATAATTTACAAACAAGGACAAAAGATAAACTTGAGTAATATGGGGCCACTAAATTGGGCTTCAAATGCTAATAAATTTAAAATTAACCTATTAAAAGAAATTGGAGGGATGGGAAATGACTGCGGTCGAGAGAAAGGACACATAATTATAGGTTTTGCTTAATGAAGGTCAGTCAGTCAGTAAATAACTCATCCAGCCATGTTCGGTCATGCCCGAGTCCGAATTTTTGGGGTAACTCAATTGCAATCAAGTTGGACTCATGGCAAGCGGTAGCTCAGTTGCAATCAAGTTGGACTCATGGCAAGCGGTAGCTCAGTTGCAATCAAGTTGGACTCAAACGTGGACTTGGACATCTGATGTCCATTTTCCACTCTCACTTCACACCCCCAAAATCTCCCCACCTTGACCCTATCGCCATTGCCACCTTGCCACTTTGCCCTCCTCCAACCCAAGTTAGTTTCTTTTTAGAATGCATTGTTAGAAGTGGGCATTACATTAAATGGGTTAAGCCCATATCATTAAGGTGGGTATATTATTTACATGGGCTAAGCCCATAATATTTATGTAGGTCAAGCCCATATTACTTAAGTGGGTCAAGCCCATATGGTAATAAGCCTAAGCCCACTTTGTGTTAAATGAGAATCACACATGTGAATTGGTTGAAGAAGTGAATAGTCCCACATTGCCTAGTAGAAAGTGATGGTGTTGATATTAAGACATTAGTTTGGCCTTTCAAGTTAGGCTCTTGGGCCAACCCACTTTTGTGGGGAAAAGAGATGTTGAACCAATGCACCTAGGTGGGCTAACCCCTTATGATCATGGAAAACGATTTCTGCACAAATCCAACATTGGATTTCTGTTTCCATTTCTGTGAGAACATACATTCTGTGGTTCGTTGCATGTATTGTGTTGGAGGTGCTCCTACAGTACGTGGTTGATTGTCTTATCCTGGGAGGCAAACGCCCAAGAGTCCTAAGCACCGTTAAAGAGGGCGAATTCTATCTTAAGGAGAAAGCGACTTACTTGATTAGATCATAATCTTTCCAGTAAAATTTCTCATCACCATATTTGCAAAGGTACGAAAATAACATGCATGTGGTAGAGGTCTTCAATGCCCTTTGCCGATTTGATTTCTAGTTTTGAATGAGAACTAGTAAAGTTGGGATGGGGAATCATTTGGGCATGTAGGGGAAGCTGACGAAAGCTCATTCTGGAGTCAAAGGTTTTGTCATGTAAAACAGTACCATTGCATACTTTGATATGAATGTCATTTCAATTATTGAATCCCCTATCTCTTTGCCGATGAATAAACTTTGTTTTTGTACAATCAATCATCGAAATTAACTTTACCTATTTTGGTCTCTACCTGTGGGGCCCCCACAGAGTTCCCATGTAGGTGGGACCCAATGGGTTGGTTAGAAAATACTTCCCTGCACCCATTTTTGGCCGAATGAGCTCCACTTCATCTGACGATTCTGACCTTCCAAAGTTAGCCTCATCTTTTAATTGCTGTCATTTCATGTCAAATGTGAGGTCCCTTCAAGAAAATTTTAGGAGTGTGTTTGCATACCAAGTTGGCAGTGTATTTCATCACTCACCAAGTGAATAATCAGCGTAGTATTTGAGCTGCCAAGGTAGCGGCAACTATAACAATAGATCGTGTCTTAAGTAGTGTGTTATATCTCACATTATGCTAATGGATCGTGTCTTGAGTAGTAAAATACTCTTGCCAATGAGATGTACAACACACACCTAAAAATTTATAAAGTGGGATTAAGCCCTTAGGGCCTGGTAGGGGTTTTGGATTAAATGTCATATGTTCCAATATGCAGTCATGTGTTATCAAACAAGTAAATAAGAAAAAACAAAAGGCACTTAATGCGCTGAATATATCAGTCGTTCAGGGTTTTTAAACATAGTATCAGAGGTTAAAGCCCTTTCCATAAATCTTGCCACTAAATGGGTTAAACCGGATTAAAAGACTAAATGAGGGAGGCATAAAGTTCTCGACCTCAAGAGGTTCAAATGTCAGATGCACTCAGTTGTTTGGACACAAGTCAGACTATCCAAATGGTTTGATCATTTCCTGAAAAGCCTACTTTTTTATAGTCGATACCATTTCATACTTATCAAATGGACCCTTTAAGTTAGGGTAGAAACATTCAAATATCCTCTTGGTGAGGGTACTGTGCTAAAACTGATAAAACTTAATGCAAAAGATTTAGGCATACCTGTAGCCATTAGAGTCTTCAACAAGCCTTTCTGCTAATCTTCTTCAGAATCACGATGTGTTTCTGGTTTAGAATTTGACTGAGAGTAATCTCGCTTAAGCCACCGAATTAGGATGGTAATGGTGTATTTATAACTAAACCAGGACACCATTATTAAAAACCCTAGAATCTTGACCGTCCATCCATAGGTCATCCAATGGTTTAGATTTACTACTTCATACCACAGCTTAATGGGTATTATGACTTAGGCCCATTACCCAAACAGTTTTAAAAGCCCAAAACAGTGTCAATTGAGACAATTGGGCCACTTTATGTTTTATTACAAAAACAAAGCCCAACATTCTCCCACTTGGCACAGCGTCTCAATTGAGCCAAAGAAGGAATAAAATCTCTCACTTGGCTCAATTAAACTAAATTTGAAAAAATTATTTTAGTTAAAAAAATAACCAAGTGGGTAATGAAAAACTTTAAAATGACTTTCGTATGCGCATACAATTTTTGAAAAAATAATACCCTTCGAACTGTATGTAGTAACTGTATACTCTTACAAAATGTCATAATCGCATGATCAAGTTGGTTATGTCCTCAAAGGAGAATATTTTCTTCCATGTATCACAATGCAACTAATTCATTTTGTTTGAGTGCTATATGTGACAAAATATATTTATGAGTAAAGGCATGCTCCCACTTATTTTGCAAATATTGTCTCATACTTAAGTGCACTAAAAAATGAGACACCACGAGATAAGAAACTGTAACTGCAATGATAAATGAGTAAAGTCCAGAAGTACATAAGCAATATCAAATGCACGATGAGCTAATATGGCCCATACGATCCACATGACTCTTAAACAGAGAAGGGGGTAAGCCCTTAGTCATTGGATCAGCAACCATAAGCTCAATACCTATATACTCAATAACAATCGTCCCTTCTTTAACACGATCCCAAACAACAAGATACTTAATGTCGATGTGCTTACTCTGACTTCCACTCTTGTTGTTCTTCATGAAGAACACAACAACACTATTATCACAGAACATCTTTAACGGCCTAGATATGGAATCCATAATAGTAAGTCCTATGACAAAGTTCATCAGTCAAGCAAAATGTGACGTGCCCTCATAACAAGCAACAAACTCTACCTCCACAGTCGACGACATTGTAAGGGTTTGCTTAATACTTTTCCAAGAGACAGCACCACCTGCCAAAAGGAAAATATAACCCGATGTCGACTTTTTTGAGTCAACACAACCAACAAAGTCTGCATCTGTGTATCCAACCAATTCCAAATGATCAGAATGTCTCTATGTCAGATGTAATCCTTCGTTCCTTGTAGATACCTCTTAACCTTCTTTGCAGCTCTCTAATGATCCATCATTGGATTTTTTTTGTATCTACCCACATTCCCATAACAAAGGCAATATCAGGTCTTATACAAACCTCCAAGTACATCATACTACCAACTGCTGATGCATAAGGAATGTCCATATTTTTCAACTCCAAAGAATTCTTTGGACATTGAAACAAGCTAAATTTGTCACCCTTCACAATAGGAGCTGCACTAGGTGAGCAATTTTCCATGTTAAACCGTTTCAGAACTTTATTGATATAGGCCTGTTGAGATAACCCAAAGATCCTTCTGGATCTATCACGATAGATCTCAATCCATATGACACAGGATGTCTCTCCTAAATCTTTCATGTCAAAGTTCTGAGAAAGAAACTGCTTAGTCTCGTGCAACATCCCTAAGTCACTGCTTGTAAGTAGAATGTCATTAACATACAAGACCAGAAAAGTGTAACGGCTCTTACTAACCTTAAGGTATATGCATTGATCAACAATGTTCTTCTTAAAACCAAATAAAGTAATAACATCATTGAACTTCAAATACCACTGTCAGGAGGCCTATTTTAGTTCGTATATTGGCTTCTTGAGTCTACAAACTAAATGACTTCTTTTATCTGAGGTGAATCTTTCAGGCTAAATCATATACACTTCCTCCTCAATATCCTCATTCAAGAACGTTGTCCTGACATCCATTTGATGTAACTTCGAGTCAAAATGTGCTACAAGGGCTAAAATAACTCTCAATGAATCCTTCGTAAAAACTGGAGAGAAGGTTTCATTATAGTCAATACCATCTTTTTTAAGAAAACCTTTAGCTACAAGTTGGGCTTTATATCTGATAATGTTACTAGATGTATCTAATTTGGTCTTATAAACTCATTTGTAGCCAAGAGTCCTGGCGGCCTGCGGTAACTCTATGACATCCCAAACTTGATTATCAACCATAAATTTCATCTCATTTTGCATGGAATCATACCATTTGCTAGAGTTATCTCTAGACATGGCTTGTGAATATGTAATAGGATCTTGAATGAGTTCAACATTCTCGTCAGACTCCTGAAGGTATACAACATAGTCAGAATGGAGTACAGGTTTCCTTACTCTTGAGGACCTTCGAAGTCTTATTTCATCAATAGGTAGATGTGCTTGTCTAATAGGAACTTCAGCAACTTGTTCCTAAGGGGATGATGAAGGAAGGAGAGGCAGCTCTGGAATCACCATAGGCGATGCAACATGTGTTCCTCCACCGGATGTGGGTATAACAACTGGAACTCATATTTCCTCAAACACAATGTGTTTAGGGGAAATACTCCCATAGAAGTTGCCTTGCTCAAGAAAATATGCATTTTGTGCTTCAACTATTGTAGGGGTGTGAGATGGACAATAAAACCTATAACCCTTAGACCTTTCTGCATAGCCAAATCCACTGACAGTCTTAGGGTCAAGCTTTTTCTCAAGTGGATTATACACCCTAACCTCAACAAGACAACCCTAGATGTGTACATAATTTAAACTAGGTTTTCATCCATTCCATAGCTCAAAGGGTGTTTTAGGAACGACTTTAGATAGAACTCGATTTAAAATGTACACGGTTGTCTTTAAAGCTTCACTCCACATATTGTGAGGAAGAGAGGAGTTACTAATCATACTCCTCACCATATCCATCAATGTGTGGTTCCTCCTTTTAGCAACACCATTTTGTTGTGGTGTGCCTGGTACTGTGTATTGTGCAACAATACTATTTTCCTTCAGGAACTGCGTAAATGGTCTAGGTTTTTGTCCACTCTCTGTGTACCTGCCATAGTATTCTCCTCCTTTGTCTGATCTAACAATTTTGATACTCAATCCAGATTGTTTCTCTACCTCTGCCGTATAAGTCTTGAAAGCATCAAATGCTTTAGACTTTTTATTTAAGAGATAAAGATACATGTATCGGGTATGACCATCTATAAAGGTAATGAAATACCTTTGACCATTCAGACAGGGAGTACTAAATGGTCCACAAATATTAGTGTATATGGTGCCTAATTTCTCATCATGCCTCTTAGCACCCTTTGAAGACTTGTTAGTTTGCTTTCCCTTTATGCAGTTTATACATGTCTCGAGATCAGTAAAGTCAGGAGTTTTTAAAACTCCTTCTCTTACTAATTGCTTTAAGCAGTCAATGGAGATATGCCCCAACCGCCTATGTCATAACATAGATGAGTTCTTTTTAATAACACTTCCTTGCACAGACATCATAGATTGTTCAAAGGAAACATGCAAAGAGAGACAATATAATCCATCAATCAAAGAACCAGAACCAATGGTGACTGAATCTTTAATAATCATAAATGAGGAATTCATAAACTAAAAATTAAAGCCATGAGGCACTAGTCTTGATACAGAAACTAAGTTTTTAGAAAAACTTAGAATATAGAAAGCTCTCTCTAAATCTAAGGTGTATCCTGTATGGAGAACAAGTTTATATGTCCTCACACCTTTAACCTTCGAACACATCTTATTTCCAGAATAGATGTTATGCTCCTCATCATTTGGTTTTCTTAGATTGAGAAACCCCTGCATGACAGTAGAAATATAGATTGTAAAACCACAGTCAATCCACCATGTGTTATTATGATGAGAATCAACATAATTAGATTCATAACACACTAAAAACATGAAATTACCTCCTTTCTTGGCAAGCAACTTCTGATACTTATAACAATCTTTCTTTATGTGTCATTTCTTCTTACAGAAAAAGAATTTGGTTTCCTTGGTGACACCAGTAGACTTCATTGGCACACCTTTATTAGCTTTCTTCTTTGAAGCACCATGATTACCCTTCTTTTGTCCTTTATGAGAAACTAGATGGGCATTTTCTAGCTTTACTTGCTTAAGACTCCCCTCTTCCTATACACACATACTCAGAAGGTCATTAACTGACCACTAAGTGTTATGTGTATTATAAGAGATCTTGAATGGCCCATATTATGCAGGCAAGGAATTCAAAATAAAGTGGACCAAAAAAGTATCATCAATCTTTATTTTCATGTTGTTTAACCAATTAACAATATCACACATCTACATGAATTGAGCTCTTTCACCCCTTTATCATATGTTAGCCTCATGGATGACAACTTGGACATTAAGGTGCTGGCTAAGGCTTTATCAAAACTCTTGAATTGAGCTTCAATAGCTTTCAAAAGTTCTTAGACTGTAGCACATTTTGGGATGGATCCCCTAATGCTTTTATTTATGTGACACCTCATGAGCATCATGCTTAAGTGGTTTGACCGATCCCACTTTTTAAAAGATGCTACCTCATTTGGCGTACTTTTTTTTTGTAGGAGTGGTGGGTGCATCTATACGAAAACACCAAATCCAAGTCCATGCACCCTAACAGTAAAAGAACTTTTCATTTCTAATCCGTAAAATTGTCCCCAGACAATAATGGAAGGTGCTAATTAGGGTTAGAAATAAAAGACAAATAAGCTGTAATAAAAGAATAAATGCATGCAAACATTAAAGAGGGCAAGAAACAATAATATAAGTATGAAATAGCTAATGCTAAAATCATGTAGTAAAATTGTAAACCTCCCTTTGGGCAAATGTTGCAATTTGCATCAAATTTACTAAGCCATATAAAAATAAAATTTTATTTTGTATCATGATAAGACTAGTGGGTTATACATAAAACATTACTGAAAAATCTCACACCTTTGGGCATAGGGATTCACCCATGTTAAAATATACAACCCTCCACCTTATCCTAATTATGTAACGCTAACTACCACCTCTCTTTGGGACCGAATAATAGTCTTTGTTATATAATCAAAATTTGATGATAACATAATATTTTTATGTATGTGAATCTATGCACCCCATGGTAACATTCTACATGATTCACAGGTTGACAAATAACTTAGGATTCTTTTGCCATTCTTAAATCATCTCAACGGACGTGGGAACTGAATTTGTGCTATTCACCTTTTCAAATAACAAAATGAATGCAATTAATTATCAAACAATCATAAAAATATCCATATACAAAATTGACTAGGGCATGAATGTCAATTTTGTCATCAGGCTTTTGGGACTCGGTCAAGGGTTCCATCACCACACACCACAAATAAAAATATAATCCAAAGTCTTTATATAATCTCTTTAAAAAAAAATTGTACAAGTTGGAAGCTATAAGCCCCTAAAATAAAATATATATATACATTAATTCTTCATAACTACATCCGCCTCCGACAGGGTCTTTGAATCCTAGTGTCGCTTACAATAAGTATAATGTACACTCTCTCTAAAAAATACATGAGTGGTGCACTCAACAATTTTTTAAAAAATTGATAAACATATGATTGCAATATAATCTCATCAAATGGTTCAGATTTGTCACTTAAAACCACAGCTTAATAGGTATTCTGACTTAGGCCAATTACCGAGACAAGTTTAAAAGCCCAAAATAGTATCAATTGAGATAGTTGGGCCAATTTATATTTTATTACAAAAACAAAGCCCAACAAAAACTTCCTATTCACAATGTGCAAATCTTTATGTATATAAGTTCTTAATATTTGAGATCAATACTGAATATGTTAATATACATAAGTGTTTACATTACTTACGTTGGGCACAATGTCACTAGAATGTATAGAAAATATTTCCTTCCCAAAGATAGAAAGAAAAGTCATCTATCCTATAGCTGGTGCATAATTTTATTTTATTTTTTTTTGACAAATTAAATTATTAATTTCTAAATTTATTAATAATATATATATAGATAATATTAAAACATGTTAGAAGAGCTATGCACCGATAACGGAGCGGATTAGTTCTATGGGATACCTCCTCGGTTTGGAGAATTGATAGTCATATAGGCCTTTTAAAAGAGTAACGATAAATTCGAGGGTTAAAAAATGTGTGTGGGCCGTGGAATACATGCTCAAGGGTTGAGAGCCGTTAGATTATTTGCTGGGCCATCAATGAGAGCCGTCAAATCATTTGTGGGGCAACTTTTGATCGGATGGTTTTTACTCGTGAGCACGTGTTGCACATTCTTATTTATCAAAACATAACGAACTATTGGAATATTACACAAAATCGCTATCACTCTTGATATTGATTTGCTTAAAATTTCTTGAAATTTAAGCCTAATCTATTATTCAAGATGCATCAAGGATTTTACTTGTGATTAAGGCTAAATCCTACTTAATCTTCTTGAGATAGGGAACCATATACACATAGCTACCAGTACTGAAATTACAAAGCCATCTTACAATCCGTATCCCATGCTCATGATGAGTCGGCCAAGTCCAATGACCTGCCTTTGTCTCCTTCGTGAACATTGAACCTAAACTTGAAACAAGAATAGCGATCCGATGAATAATTTTCATTTCTTTCATATTTGATCAATCATTTTATTGCTCAAAAACTTGTTTTTCAGGAGTTGTGATTGCGGCCTCACTTTATAGATTCAGTTCATTCAATCCATTTCCCAGCTTGGGCAATTTGCAGAAGGTTTCAGTACAAGTACAAAGAAATGGATCGATCAATAAATAAGTGAAGAATATTCAAAGAAGGTATAATTGCAAAGCAACAGCCTTGGGCAGTACACTTGAATGGGACACCATCTGATCAACATTATGGATAAGACAGTGGGTAATGCTGATTTTCTGTCTTCCTTGTATTTAAATGACCTTAAAAAGGGAAAATACATTTTCTATGCGTAGCTTATATGCTAGTGCAGTTACCATCATTGGCCCTCACACGATTGTGTTAGCATATATGTCATTAATTTTCTAAATAGACACCCTAGGCTTAATGTGAATAGGGAGTATTGACAATGCTTCTTTGAAAAAAAATGATGATTTAGAGGCTCTTTGGGTATTGAATTTTAATTTTAAAATATTAAACTAATATAATTCTCTCTCCTAAACTCAAATATACATATTTTTAGCATTATTACACTCTTAAATTCAAGTCTTATTAAATAAATTCCCACAAAGGCTGATAATTTGAAACTTTTAAAATAAGCCCTACTTATATGGCATATTTCTCAAGGCTCAAATCGATACGAAAAGTCACCGTTAAAAATTAAGAGAATTTGTGATTTTGAAACAGGGTTTAAGAGTTAGAATCGACAGAATCATCTTATAAGGTAATTCAGTAATTTTGATTTGAAACAACTTAGAATCAACTTTTCAACAGAATTTTTAATTCTGCCTACCTTCCACACATAAGATTTCGATAATTCAAGCCAAAATTAAAATATAATTAATAAAATTTTACAAAAATTATATACACAAATAACCCCTTAAGCTCCAAAGAGTAGTAATAGATTGAAGTATATTACCGCCTCCATTATCAATTTATAAGTGACTTATGGTCTTTCAATTGGTTCCAAATTTGGTGGGGCCCCATTGTTTGAAAGTCCAATTTCACATGGGCCCCATACCTGGTGGGTTAACAAAGGATGTTCATCCTACGCAAACGCTCGCAGCATAAGACTGACACACAAGTCTCGTGCATGGGCCTCATGCCTGTACTATATGGGCTCGTGCATCCTTGCGAGCGTGTTGTGAGAGCCTGTGCCTGCATGCGCCCGAGTACTACAAATCATGGATTCAAATCTGACTGTGCACATTACTCAAGGGCAACATGCTTAAATAGCTAGCCGCGTCTTCAATCAATGCACATCATTGACTCGAAATCTGACAATGCTCAGGCACACACACTTTAGCCCGGGCTCACGTTAATATTTTTCTTTCTTTTCTCTAAAATATTCTTTCAAAAAACTAAGTACTCTTTTAATTTTATTATTAATAATTAAATTTATAAAAAAATAATTTTTATTAAGTAAAACATAAAAAAATAAATTTATAATATATTTTTTAAGTACATAATCATTTAAATTTAATAAAATAAAATTATTATTATAAAATAATTTTTTTAAAATAAAATTATTAATTTAAGACAAAGAGAATATTACTCTCAAAAGGCTACAACATTGCAATGCTTAAACTTTTAAAAGTACTCTAGTTGTTGAATCTGTCTACACCTAGTCTTATTATCCCATCTAGTTGGCGACACTTGATCAACAATTGGACCGCACCTAAAACCTTAATTTCGAACATGAGGAAGTTGGTTTGGGATTTCGACGTATTAAGAAAGGAAAATGACATGGCAAACTGCTGTTTTTTCATTGTAGAAGACCATAGATGAAAATTTTCATAGAAGGGTGGCCTCAAATTCTTCTGGGTCCCATCTCCCTATCACATGCCGGTCACAGAAACAATTTCAGTCTATTTTGCCACCAGTGATCCTGTCCGGCTGTCCCACATCCCTAGTCTTGTAATGAGTTACTACCGAGACCGGTCCATTTTGTCCAACTATTCATGTACGCCACTTGTGCTTACCGCCGCCTTCAATGCTACCAAAATGCCCACCGTATCATATTGGCTGAGCTTTTCTTCTTCTTTTTTTTAATTTATTGGCTGAGATAATTGGAGAGGGAGATTCATAATTTAGTAGAATGTAATAAACTTCTTAAGCTGAAATTTCAAACGGGCCCAAGTTTCATTCATGAGAGATTTTTGGTAGGGCTGTCCAGGGGTGCATTAACCCGGCTCACCTGACTGCGAGACCTAAAGTTGATAAGCGGGTAATTTATAATTGTGTAATGAGTTAAATATATAAATAATTTTACTTGCTTGTTTATTAAACGGGTATGGTATGATACTTTTACCTCCATACTTCTTACCCATTACCCCTTACCTAATTCATTTAATATAGTAAATTACTTATTCAACTACATTCTATTCTCATTAACCTAACTCAATTGTTAATGACAACTATTTGTATGCCAAAGTTATAAAATTTATTTAAAACAAATCAGAATTGTCTAAGGATAAAATCATAGACATACTTGGGGATGAGGATAAAGCAAAATAAGGTGTTGAAGCAACTAAAACATCCATGGGTGGGATTTATAAACATAGAATTACGTTTGGTTGCTGAACTTTTTGTATCATAATCTCTTTTGTTGTTTGTCATTTATCAAAACAACCTTTGTCTCCGATTAACTTAATAAATGTCCAACAATTTTCTTAAAGAGTAATGGACCTATTAAAATATTGGAAAAAGCTCTATATCTTGTTACAAAGATGAATAATATTGCTCTAAATAATTTGGCATCTCTAATTTGTGAAATTGTTGGTGCTTGTTTTATATCTCATGATGGAAGTCTTACAAATCTTGTTGAATGCCTTTTTGCTTTCACATAGTTTATTCTTTTTGTATACTTCTTATGATGAAGGTTCGTAAGCAATAATCAAGTTTTAATTATACAGTTTGTTCTTAACTCATATTGTTTGGTTGGCTATTTACCCATTATCCACTTACTGGCCCAAAGAGTAATGGATAACGGGTAAAATATGAGTAATTATTGGGGAAATAGGTAGGATACAAGTAAAATATTGGGAATCAGGTATAGATGCAAGTGAAGCCTTACCCAACCTATATTCTTCCTAGTTCAAGTCCCCTTAGTATACACCCCTAGTGTAAGGGTGTTAGTGGCATGTTAGATCTTGATCAATGATAGGAGAAGTCCCGTCTCAATTAGTAGGCTGCCCCCTATATTAATGTAATTCGTCAAATTAAGATGTGACGGCTCATGATACATCACCACACATTGATACCAATGACCAGAGCACAATTATCTTCATCTTGGAAGAGTTTTTCCAGCTCCCTACTGACAATAAGCTTAGCATAAGTTATACATGGATAGTCATTCATCTACGAGATTGAGGGTGCATACGTTAGCACACATTAGCTTCAATATCACTGATACTAACGCATGCCAATATATGCATCGTCAATCATAAATATGAAGGGCTCCTATGTATAACTTACGCTAGACTCATTATCAGTATAGAGCATGAAAAACTCTTGACTTCCTCTTAGGTTTTTACAGGGTTCAGGTTTAACGGCTCCATTAATAATTAGATTTATAATGGGACCATTGAAAGGGATTGATCTCAAGCTCTATCGCCTTGTAGCCAAGGCATTTTCATTGAATGACATTGACGAACTACCTTGACATGGTAAATATCGTCATTGGCAATTTGGGAAAACCTTTGAAAAATCATTCAATTCATTTTGAAAAATTAAATAAGTTACTTAATATGGGACAGAGAATATATAGGCTTATAAGGCTTTTTTTGTTAGACTTATAAAGTTTGACGGAATTGAAAACAACCCCATAGATTTATTTTATTTTTAGTTTTGTTGAATTAACCACCTCCATAGATGAAGGCCTTTGACATATTGTACATAGCAATTTTTTTCTTAGTTATTAGATATCAATATTTTAAATTAGAAAAAAACAGGAAAACAACGCATGAAAAGAGCACATGAACAATAAGTAACGAAAAGAACACCTGAAAAAAGCACATTAAAATAGGTAATTATGAAAATAACCTATGAAGAATGGGTCTTCTTATTTGCAAGCTTGAATCCTGATTTTCTTTCACTTGAAAAAGGGAAAAAATTTCATCAGTTTCCCGGTCCAATGTCATAACATAGTCTCTAGTTCAACAATTTATAAGTACAAGTACGGTACTTGTTTTGTAGCAAAAAGGCCATGAATAAATGATGCTCTCTTTGTCTTAAAATAAGTGTTTTATTTAATTTTTTTAAAATAAAATAAATTTATTTTATTTTAAAAAATTAAATAGGACACTTATTTTATAATAAAAAGGGTATAGACCATGGGGGAGTTTCCAACTCTATTGTCTTGCACAAAAGGGTAACTATTTGATGAGAAAGAAAAATGAAATGAAAACATGTATGTAATTGTAGCTTGTGTTTGCAGTGGCATATCTACATTGCTGCTTGGATGGTCAAATGACCACCCAAGCTTTTGATTTTTTTTTTTGAACTACCTTATGTTTGAATTAGGTTAGTAAAAAAACTCTTAAATCATCACTCTTAAAATAACACCTAACCACTTTGGACCAAACTCCTTTTTATCTTTCTCTTTTGGCTAGACCCAACCACACCAATTATCTTTGGTTGTTCGTGATCCCTTGCGTCAATTTTTTTATACACATACTTTTGTATTATTTACTTTCTTTTTAATTAATATAATTGCTTGAATTGTCTTTTTTAATATACTCTACAATATACCAAATTTGTGTGTGTGCGCCTTTCTAGAAGTGGCTTGATCACTCAGATGCGTAATCTGTTAATGCTTGCATAAGAGAACATAACATGGGTATCATGTAGGTATTCCCTTTCAAATTCTATGGTTGCATCATTGTTCATGATATCGACTATTTTGTGTGGAAAATTTTCATTTTTGATTAGCATCTCCTAAAGGACCTTTTTACCGTTATAAATGATATATATGTAAATATAATTTCCTAAATGTAAATTTGCATTTCTTCAATCTAGTCATATATGAGTTATAGAATACAAATTAATATGTTTCTACTGTCAAATAAATACAATTGATATGCTTCTTTTAAGAAATGATAATGATATTTTTTCTCTACTTTCTCTACAGTAAAATCCTACTTTAATTTTTTATTAGACAAAGAAAGGTGGGTCCTATGGATACACTTTTCTTAGTCCAATCCAAGGCTAAAGCAAAGTTTTGACATATATCCTTTAAGAAAAATGTGTTATAGAGTTTGATCTAATCTACTTATTTCATCAAAGTATAAGTAGTTTTAATATAGTTTCATTTTATAGCTATTTACTTATTTATGTAAATAATATTGTATACTTAGTTATTTTCCACCCCGTCTAAAATACTTGGTTATTTTTTTACCGCTCTGTCTAAAAATGTTGGATTTGCCACTGTGTTTGGCTTTGCCTTTTACCATAAAAAGGCTCTTATGTGCATGTACCACATAATCATAATTTTATTTTTTTTACTTTTTTCTATAAACCAAACATAATATGGAGCATGGCCACGCTGGGGAGACTAGAAGGGAATAGATGTATAAGGATCCAATGTAGCTTATAACCTCATTGTTAGGATGAGGTAGGTCTCAAGTATAATTTTTAAATGAAGCGTATATCTTTACTCTATTTTTTCTAGACCAAAAGCCTTTCTCTATATTTGATTGGATAAAGAAAAACGAATCTTCATGTTGTCAGGTGTAACTCATATTTTCTATCTAATTAAAGGTGGTGTAAAGCTTTTAGTGTAGAAAAAATAGAGTATGAATATTAATTTTCTTTTTAAACCAATTATAACTTTTTGCTACAAAAGATAGGCTCATTCAACTTGTTGGACCGAAGAACTCTCAAGTAGCCAATGTGCAGCAGTGCAGGTCTCACAATTTAATCAATTGAGACAATGCTCAGAAGTAGGATGTCATAAGAAGGGCAACTGAAAACTTAGGCAAAGCTGAGCCTAAATTAAGCTTAATTAGAAGCATTAGTATGTGTTTAAACCTAGTATATATATTTGTTTAAGAAGCCTGGTAAAGCACCACTACGAATGCTGCATCACAATGCATGGGAACATATATATAGACATCAACTGGATCACTGTCAACTAATAAAACCATAAAGGCCGGAGACTAACAAACCATACATTAGAAAAATAATACTACTAATACTAAAACCATAAAGGCTGGAGACTACAATATGTAAACTTCTTGTGTCATTTTGACAAAATTAAGGGGTATTATCGCCAGATAGCTCATTAATTTACTTATTTATTTTCTTGTTGTCCTATATATGTCGCTGACATTTCCGCATTGGCTCCTTCTTCCTCATTGACACCTTCTTCACTCAGCCTCCCCAGACCAATGTTTGTTCCTGTTATATGTCGCTGCTGAAGCCATTTCATCAGACATATTCTTCCCCTTTTGTTAGTTCCATAAAATGGGCAGGTCTCCTTGTTGTGAAAAGGTAGGACTAAAGAAAGGACCCTGGTCTCCTGAAGAGGACCAGAAACTCTTGGCCTACGTCGAAGAACACGGCCATGGCAGCTGGCGTGCTTTGCCGGCAAGAGCAGGTGATTTCACTCTATCGTTTATCTATGGCATGGCCACTCCTATAGTACTTTAAACGGCTGTTTTTGTGCTTTGCATTTGATGTATTATTTACCATGATCAGGCCTTCAAAGGTGTGGCAAGAGCTGCAGGTTGAGATGGACTAATTACCTCCGGCCTGACATCAAGAGAGGAAAATTCACTTTGCAGGAAGAACATACCATTATACAGCTCCATGCTTTACTGGGTAACAGGTGAAGAATTTTCTCTTTCAAATAGTTGCAATTTCTCCATAATAATTCATTTCTTTTACTCACACACTTTCTCTCTCACACTCTTCAAAGTAAGTTTCATGTTATTGTGATGGACAATTGCAGATCAGAGGAGAGAGGTTAATCATAGAACTAAGGATTGTGATATAGTGCGATCATGCAGTAATCTTGTTCACTCCCTGCTTTATGGAATATTTAATTTCCTTTCTGCCTTGGGAAACAAAATGACAAATGGGTATATTTTTATTCCTGCAGGGCCGAGAATGTGGTTTTTAGGTTGACACGCCATATATGAATTTTGCTGAATTATTGTTTTGGGGGGCTTGCAATTAAATAAGTGCTAGTAATTTGGACCAGTTGATGAGAATTTTAATTTGAACAATTCAATGTTGGCTGATGTTTTTCTTGTTTTTTTTTTTTATGTGCAGAGTGTGTGATTCATAATATGATCAAGAAATACTTCGCTTAAATTTAATTTCTAGTTTTGTTGAGTTTAATTAGTGCTTTGTTTTTCACAGTTCAAGTTTTCTTGGCTAAGTTCAATTATGGGCTGTTTTTTTTTATCTTTCCTCTTATTAAAATTAATAACAAAGCACAAATTGCTGGTCTAATTTATAATACCATCGAGATCTCATGCTTTCAGGTAGTTTTAAATGCTAATAAAAATAGGATTGCCTGCTTTTGATCTGTTTCTCCCTTCTTGTCAATATGGTAGAAGAGGGGTTTCTTTCAATTCCCAACTATTGCAGTTGCTCTAGAAGGTAACTGTTGCAATTCTTCTCTAAATTGCAAGTTTAATAAAACGGGTCTTTCTTCTTTTTCACAAAAAAGATTTCCCTGGTCTTCACAAGTCAATTAATATATTTACCTCAAGAGGAAAAGTAGCTCTTAGATATAAATATATATTAAAAATTGAAGATAAGACACAAGAAGAAACAACACAATAAATCTGTCCATGGATGTGCACATGATTCATGAAATGGGCCCCTTGTTTTGGCATACAACTGTAGCATGTGGACGTAGCACGTTAAGTTTCAACTTGAATGTTGCTGATCAATGTTGAGGAGGGAGGTTGGCCGTTGAAATCAACTGGTCACTTGAGATGATTACTAGGGTTTCTGGTTTTTTATCCAACCTTTCCTGATTTGGCTTGGAATCTTTTCCCTGCAGGTGGTCGGCAATAGCCAGCCATTTGCCCAAGAGGACGGACAACGAGATCAAGAACTATTGGAACACCCACCTCAGGAAGAGGCTGGACAAGATGGGCATTGACCCGGCGACCCACAAGCCCAAGAGTTCGGCCCTTGGCCAGGCCCACGGCCAGACCAAGGGTGCCGCCAACCTCAGCCACATGGCTCAGTGGGAGAGCGCCCGTCTTGAAGCCGAGGCCAGGCTTCTGAGAGAATCAAAGCTCAGGTCGGCGGCCAATCAGTCTCAGCTCGGCCCCGCCCCCACCTCGGCCGATGAGTGGAAGCCGGCTGCGTCGCCTATTTGCCTGGCCGTGCTCAAGGCCTGGCAGGGCGGTTGGTCTAATAACAGGTCGACGGCCGGCGGTGCAACTCTGGGCATAGATATCGAGTCACCGACGTCCACATTGAGCTTTTCCGAGAATGCGACGGGGCTGCCGGCTCAGGGGTCCAAAATCGGGGAGCCCAATTCAAGTGGCATCATGGTCGGCTTCACTGATGAGTGCAACAAGGAAGAAGAGGAATTGGATTGGAAGGGGTTAATGAAGCCGGCTGCAGTGGGGATGGTCCCATGCCAAGAAGCAGATGGAGGATGGTCTGATCACGAGTCTAGCAAAATTGAATCACAAGGCAGATCGGCATTCGTGGAGGGATTCTCCGATTTGCTCCTCGAGAGCTCCTACTACCAAACTCCCTCCGACGGCAAAGGCGAGGCGGCAAACGGCGCCGAAGACGGTGAGGAGGATGGCAAGGACTATTGGAAGAACATACTAAATTTGGTGAATTCATCTCCCTCAGGTTCACCTTTGTTTTAGCTGGGGTAAAAGTTGGCCCATGGAAGCCATTGTCACTTGACATGGACAAATAGGTAGCTTTTGCGTACAAGTTCATGTTTATTAGTCACCAAGGAAGCAAGTGTAAAAAGGAAGATAAGGTAAAAACATACGTGAGTGGTCGAGGAGTTCAATAAGATCCTAATGGAGAAGCTTTAGTAGTAATTTCGTAGTGTCTCTCTCTAGTCATTTCTTCTAAAGTAATTTGTACCATGGCTGATGCTTGTTGAAGGACTAGGAACAATAATGAGGATGTGGGCGGATTTAATGTGGCCCTATTGTGAAGAGGGGTGGCTGTTTAACCGCTGTCTGTTACCTGTCACTTGGAATACAATATGAGACCTTCAATAACAGATATATAAATTAAGTAGCCTCAGTGGGTTTGTTCTTCTAAAATGCCTATATGAAAGTGATCATTCAAATATGCTATTTGTTTTCACTGGAGCTGTATCTGTAACTTGCAAACACCAGGCTGAATTCGGTGTAAATTTTTTCATTAATAATCTATGCCCACTGTTCTTTAGACAAGGTATTGAATGCCCATGTTAAAAGGAGGTGGACACTTTAGATGGTCTATATTAGAAATCCGAAATGAACTATGGTGTAAAAACTAATACTCATTTCGTCACACTTTAATAGTCCATAGTAGAAAACCAAAATGAGCTAAATTCCCCTCATCCTACTTTACTGGTTCACCTTAGAAAAATTTAAATTAACTTTGTGTAATAACTAATTAATACTCCCTCTGTCCTACTCTAATAGTCCACATTAGAAAGCCAAAATGAACTAAATTCCCTCTGCTCGGCTGTCCCACTTTATTAGTTCTCTTTAAAATGGGATGGAGGGAGCAAGTGTTTTACTTAGTAAAGCTTGCTACTTTTTCGCATGAAAAATTATGATCACTCTACAAATCTGTCCAACTTGTTAGGTATATATAACTATCATTTTCATATTACTTAATATTTGTACCAAGGGCCTATAGGCCTTTTTATATATATATATATACATATAGGCCTTTTTCAAATGGATTAGTCTTAGTAAGTTGAGGAGGATGCCGGCGTTCGCATCCCCCCAACAAAATCGTAAAGCAATTAAATGCTTGTCTCCGTCTAAACTCACTTCACACATCACCCACCATTGATTTTGGGGGCCACCATGTCAAAACCAAGGCCGTGATGTGTGAAGTGGGTTTGGACTTTTGATTGTTAAAGGAGAAAAAGCATTGTAAAAAAACCAAAGTATTACTGTTTCAAGATAAGATACAACTTCATGGGACATTTGATAGCGGATGAAGAAAGATGAGCGCACACCTTTACAATGGCAGTACAAAAAGAGTCCTCACACCCTTACAATGGCAGTACAAATAGAGTCCTGCTACCTTGTGTCCACCAGGATGGCTAACACAATCCTTATACTAATGCGTGTGCACTGTTGATTGTCGATTTCATGATCGGTGGCCATTATTGGAGGAAATCCTGACATATTCTCTAAGACTACGAAACTCTTCTACAATAAGTGGAGTAACTCTCATATCATTCGAGAAGATTAAAATGGCGTGCAGCATATTACATTAGAAAAACATTTTTCTGACCAAATTTTTTATGATCGGCGGCTTACATGGGGCTCTGAACATAGTACATAAGAGTCCACTGATTAATAAGAATATGTGCCCTTTATGTACCATATTTGGAGCCCTATATGGGGTCAATCACAAGTCTTTGGTCATAGAAATTAGCCAGGTTAGATGCGTTCTTTACATTACAGAACGTGTGAAGCTAGCTTGGACACCTACCAGGGCATTTAAGATGGAATTTATGGTGATCCTAGAGATCTGACTTTTACACTCTCCTCAACTTAAAGACACTGCTCTGGACATGAGAATTAATGATCTGACGCGGACTTGTAACGCTTGCAAAATCAATCAAGTAACTGTTGTATTGTCTTCTCCACATTCATTGGGTAAGTTTTATATCAATTTCCTCCGTATGGTAACTTTAGAAGTCGTCTGAAGCATCGAAGTTGAACATGGTCAGAATGCCAGTCTCCTCTTTGACCTCTACTCCATCCCTTATTGCTTATATTAGTATCAGTCATGAACGTAGCAAAAGTAGGTTGAAATTCAAGTTTAAATTAAAGAATGCGGACTTCTTTACAAAGCCACTTGCAGCTTCTTGGACTTTGGTCTAATCAAACACTACTTAATTGACCACTAATGAATTTGATAAAAAGCCAAAGTTGGCAACGTAACTGTATTAGTTAGCCATTGAATAGGCAAGACTGATTTAGCTCATTCTTAGTTCATCATTTTAATATTGGACTCGGCCTCTTCTTCAGCCATTTCTAGAAGCTTCTCAACAGGCAAATGTACTTTTTCCTAAGAAAATCCGATGATGGCTGCTGTATTATTTTAGGTTATACTCTCTCCATCCTAAATTGATAGCTCTATTTTGAGAAAAAAGTTTGTTCCATATTAATACTTCGGTTTTGTTAAATTTAAATGGTTGGATACTTATCCTTCTCTTAGATTTAGGTTTCACCATTTACTAAAAATCATAATTTTTTCAAATGTAACTATTACTATAGGACGGAAGGAACACGATTTATACTGTTATTAGTGTCCTAACATATGTAGTTACAATACAGTGAAACAAGGTGGCTTAGTCAAATTCAAGAACTATTCTTGTTTGTTGTCATAAGTAGCCACGATTTTTACTCTCTTTTAGTCCAAAAATGTCATATCATCACTTTTTCACCTTCAAAACGTGAATAGGCAGGCGAGAGGCCGATCAAAGGATACGAAGTTTTGCTGATCTCTTGTTTTGTCATCTGATTACAAGTAGCTGAGCATTTAGTATCTGTAGTCCGTTCATCTTTCATGTTATCATTTAAAAAAATGGTTCTCTTTGGGAAAACTTCATAGGCATCTGAATCATGCTAGATGGACTAATTTGATGTCGAAGTTGTCAACTGCGAGACCTAATCCGATCCGAGGTGATACTCTCCCATTACTCCAATCCAGATCCACCTCCCCGGACTTCAATAAATTTTTAGAACTTGAGACTTGGACTTTGACTCCAAATTTATTGTAGTTGACACTCAGTGGAGTCAAAAGGGCGTCCAGCCACAAAATTTTAAATGTAGTGCACAATAATTATTAATTAGAGTATAAAATCCAACCACGAAAATGCTATTATTCATAACTAGTAAGTGAATAAAAGTTAATGAAGTCTATAATACTTCCATAAAAAGTAAGATTGGAAATATTGATTGTACTTCATATGATTATAACATGATACAAAAAAATTGATGATTTTTAATCAACGCAAAGAAGTCGAGTTCTAAGGAAATTTTATAGTCAAAATGGATTTGAAATTATAATCTCAATATCAGTAAATTTAGCAAAATTTTTATTGTCTTGCACAGCTTAATTAAGTGGCTTTTGTTACCTTTCTCTGTGAAAATTTTGCCCTGTTATGATTGCTTATTTAATTTTTTTTTTCAGATTAACAATATATGTTCATATCAACTTCAATAAAGAGTATGCAATAAAATATTTTCAATAGTGACTCCAATGAAGTAGTATCTTAGTAGTCAATCATATTGATACTTGCTTTCGTCTATTGATAAGCAATAATTAGCTTCCCCTGAGTTTGAGACTAGAAGGTGTAATGAGACGTAGGAGTTGCAATTTTTCCTGTTATTCATGCAAATCACCTTTATCCTACATTGCAGGAAGCAGGATAATCGTGACTGACTCGAAATTTTTTAGCATCACCTAAGTCACCCAGATAAATTGGTAAATGAGAACCCCGTTTTTTTAAAAAAAAAACAAATCTGAAAGCGGCAGATGATATATAGTCCGTCATTTTTTTTATATATATAATGAACCACTTGTGAAGCAATATTATAAAACTCAAGCTTGGCCTCAACTTTAAATGTATTGAAGTCAAGTGGGGTTGGAGTCGCTTTGTAGTTAAAATTGGAGTCTTGTACGTTACATATTTATATATAAAACAAGAATGGTATATGTAATCGAGGATGATGTATACTATATGATGTAACATATAGCTTATAAAGCACAATAATAATATATTTTTGTTAGGAAAAAATTAACATGAGCCAAGGCATATATTTAAACATGCACAGGTGCTCAATGAGGAGGCATATTATAAAAATCTAACTTCGTGCCCTTTGATAGAAAACACTTAAGGTTGTTGGATCGAGTTGGTCCTGATCCTAACCTTAAAAGGATTATGTGGGTTGAATATGCAAACCCTATTCTTACTTGGGTCCGATTGGTTTATGTGGGTAACAAAGATTACTTCAATAGTATCATATTATTCACAATTTCAACAAATAGTGTATGTATTTTTTGTATATTTCCTTCGGAGTTAGTTGACACTAAAAACCCCAAGTACCCAAAATGCATGACTTAACCTTAAAATAAAATAGAGCCTTGATGACTTTAAGAAGAAAGCCTATTTGCATTAATGGAGGATAAAAGGGAGTCAACTTTAAGAGATGTGGCAATTGGAGGAATACCAATAGGCAATAAGAAACCAAATTTACAAAAAATAGGGGTGGATCTAGAAAGTGGAAAAAATTAGTTAGATAAATGGGTTTAACGGGTTAGGCAAATTAGTCAGGTAATTACCCTACTAACCTTTATATTAATAGTGTCCATTTTTGAAACCCTAATCCTAACTTTTATATTAATAGGATTGTGTCTAACACATATTAAGGGGATTCTTTTTGTTATGTAGTACTTATATTACAAAGATTTTGTTGTTATATTAAATATTATATTTTTATAATAGTCACATCGAATATTTTCAAAGTAGTGTGATTTCCATTGCTAAGCTTATGTTACTCTCGGGCAGGTAAGTTTGGATCCACCCAATGATATATGCTTATCTTTGGATATTATGTTTATCCCTTTTAATAAAAGGGAAATTATTTAAATAATAATTTTAAAAAAAATAATTACCAAATTAAATCACTTTGAAAAATATTTTTCAAAGTGGTGTTGTTTTTTGCCACGTAGGTGTCAGCCAAGCTACTGGCGCTTGCGTAGTTTTTTTCTCAAAATTTTAACTGATTTCGTCGTTTGGGCGACGAAATCAAATTTAAGTTGATTTCGTTGTTTCAAATGACGAAACCTTCCCCCTACTTTGATTTCGTCTTTTAGAAGGACGAAATCCACTTAAAGCTGATTTAGTCCTTCCAAAGGATGAAATTGTATACAAAAAAGTTAAGTGAATTCACTAAGGTGGTTTTGTTGTTTTGAACGACAATTTCACTATGGGATGCTTCCCATCCCACCCGAACCTATGCAGCTGATTGGGCATCTTTTGTGACTCGAGCCAGAACGTCAGTAAGACTAGAAGCACCTAGAACCTACCCCAAAACCACATAAGCTCCAGCCTCTACGCAGGGCCGGCTTGAGACAATTGGAGGCCTAAAGCAAGATTTTAAGTGTGTTATTTTTATATTTAATATAATATTAATATATTAATTTATTTTAAAAAAAATTACACTTCAAGATGAAAATTACTAATTAAGTTGTTATTTTAAAGTTTTGCTGATAAGATATGTCTAGTCTACACTGTAGTCATAGCCGGGCTAGTGCATTATAGCCCGTAGTTAGAACATGGCGAGGGGCTTGTCTCTTACATTAGTAGCCCCTTGGACACCAAATTATAGTTAGGGACTTTGTGTCATGTACTAATAGCTCTGCTTGCTATCAATTTATAGTTAGGGCTGCAACACCCTAACCCTCTTGCAGTTGCAACATGGGCTTGATGTACCTATACTAATATATTATTTTCAAGAGATAATATTTGAATGAGCTCCATTAATATGTTATTTCATTTAGCAGGGCTTGCACCGGCCGCATAAAGTACTTTTAGATATCAATCCAATGATATGTGTTATTGAAAGAGAAGGCATATCTGAATTATCTGCATGTCTTGCTTGGTTAGGCACATGTGTGGCTAAATTTGCCCGGGTACAATAACTTTTCCTTGTTTCAAAAGTTGCTTTCAAATTATAAAAATATTTTAAAATATACGAAAACCATCATAATTGAAACTATGCTAAGAAATAATAATATTATAAAATAAAATTTTACATATTAAGTAAAAAAGAATATAAATTTAATTTTAGAACATGAAAAAAAACAACCTCAAGAATCAAGACTGCTCGTTATTGGGGTGAAAGAGATGAGAGTAATATCTTGAATATTAAAAATTGAGAAAAATATGAGAGAATTGTGTGGGAAGAGCTCTCTTTAAAGGGTATAGTATAAAAAAAAGCTAATTTAGCCTAAGACTAAAGGTGTGATATATAGAATGTAAAAAATAAAATAATGCTTAATAAGTGTCCATTAGGTGTTGGGTATATATGGATGATTTTATGTTAAACCAAAGTAATATATGGTAAGTAATTTTTTCTTGTTTGGCAATTGATTTGAGGGTTTTTAGAAAAGCTATACATAGAAGTCTATGAAGTAGAATTAATATGCAAAATGACATAAAAAAGGTAACAATCCTCCTAAAACTCTTTAGATCACTATCATAAAAATATATTTTTAATATGATCTATTGCTTAATTATGGTTATTAGGGGCCTTGTGTTTTTACGGGGCCTTAGGCAGCAACCTAAGCTGCCTTAAGGTCTAGCCGCCCCTGCCTCTACGGTGTAAAGCGTCTAGCCTGACCAGTTGCTCGGCGCCGAGAGCTGCTGCGACTCGCCCATCTGGAGGGTGGCGACGGTGATAGCAGGCTATTGTCATAAAGCTGAAATCCACTCATCGCACTCAACATCCTCTTTGATACTGCCAGAAGAATATGGGCCAGCTCCATGTCCTTCGTCTCCTCCTACGAGAGGCTGCTATCGCCACCCTCTCTGTTGCTGCCAGGAGAATATAGGCCAGCTCCACATCCTTTGTCTCCTCCTGCGAGAGGTTGAATAGCATGGAGCCAAAGGGGTGGGTCAGTGAGGCCAGGTTATTGTCTTCCATTTTATGGTCTGCGAATTGTATGTACCAAGCACCAGCCACCTCATCACCTCCTCCGTCGAGAGCATTTGCCAGCCGCAGTTGGCCAGAGCTTGGGTAGTGTAGTTCACGTGATCCAGCCTCTGCCTGTGGAGCCGTTTCAGCTGGCTGGCTCTGAAGTTGCTCAGAATCTTGAGCGAGATAAGCGTTGGTACTTTAAGCTAATAATCTGGCTCTCATTGGTTGTCATCTATTTACTTTCACAGTGGGTGTTTCGACTGCTGGCCTGGATCTCTCCTATGTTGTCTTGGCGGGCTTTTGGTTGGGAAAAGCAATTTGGTGAAATAAGAAATTATATTTGATTTTTCTAAAAAAATTATTTTTAGTCAACTAATTATGACAAATCACTTGAAGTATGCTATTTCAACGTAAAACGACAAAATCACCACACTTATGTCAAATATGATAGCATATTTTAAGATGTGATATAACAAGATGTGATATAAAACAGTAAAGCAGCATATTTTAAGATGTGATATAACAAGATGTGATATAAAACAGTAAAGCAGCATACTTCAAGATGTGATATAACAAGTTGTGATATAAAACAATAAAGCAGCATACTTCAAGATGTGATATAAAATAGTAAAACAATATATTTCAAGATGTGATATAAAATAGTAGAATAGCATGCTTCTACAAAACAGTAAAAGTCAACTGATTATGACAAATAACACATACACGTAATTAATTATGATAATTTAACAAATAACACATACACATAATTGATCACTTAATTTTTTAAATCCTCCATATCCCCCTTTCCATATCCCTTATTGCCCCATTAGATGATGGTTGCCCTCTTTATGCCCACCTCCCCCTCACCCCTCTTCGGCCTTAGCCTTGATCCCACCAACCCTGACTTGGACCCAAGCAACTTCCTCTCCGACTCAACACAGCTCGATCATCTGGATTTCAACGACAAAACTCTTGTTCCTTGCTTTCGAGTTTCTCCGTCCCCCCTCCCATCCGCACCTCCTTTCCCCTGAAAATTCTACCCCCGACTCCGAGTCCCCCCCCGGGACCCTCCTTCACCTCTCCTTCAACCAAGACCACGACTGCTTGGTTACCAGCACTGACTGCAACTTCTGCATCTACAACTGCAACCCATTTTGCAAAAATTTTTGTCGGGATTTTGACCACATCTTCGGCACCCCCGGAGGGGACATCAACATCGTCAAGATGCTCTTGCGCTGCAACATCCTCGTTCTAGTCGGCCCAACAAAATCACTTAATTTTTTTAAAATGATTTCATCGTTTGAAAGTCGTCAATTCAAAAAACAAAATCATATAAAAAAATTTATACAAACATCAACTACTTGGTTAGTGCGTATGTGATAAAAAATAAAATCACTTTAAAAATATGATGTAAATAGGTAAATATTTTTTAATTATTATTTAAATAATTTTCTCTTTAATAAATCTATTATGATTAAAAAAGATCTCATTGATTGGATATCTCGTAGTTTGAATTAAATGAACATGATTGTTGCAACTATGTGCTGAAAGGATAAGGAGAGAGAAAAGAAACTTCATAATTAAAGCTTTAGCATGTCCTATATGAATCAGATGTTATAAACTGATGGAAGGTATAAATCTTATCAGTAGGGATCGTTCTCTCTAAGATCGTTTCCAAAAGAATACCTTGCTCTGACATTTTAAGATTTATACCCATCAAGCTGCGCAAAAGCATTCAAAGAAGAACAATGAGGAACGTGTCTTTCTTCACTATAACAGCAGGCATGATCACAGTTCTCTCTCACTGAATCATTCCATCTCTTCAATGCTTCAATAATTCCACAGCCTGGAGGTTATCGATCCAACCCACAAAAGCAAGCACATTAAATGCCAGATGAAAGGGTTAAAATGTTGAACAGCGAAAGCACAAGGGAGGTCGATCTGTTTGCTTCCGGGTTCCCTTTATATCAAGGAGTTCGGCACTGAATTCACAATGTTATCCATATGGAAAGTAATTTACTTCCTGACCCACAAAATTACATCAAGCCATAAATGACATGAGCTGTGGTGAACATATACAACTAGAGAGGTGCAGCACTGCAGGCTGCATTGGATGTACTTTTGATTTATATCAGCATTCCCGACTGGCATATTTCTGGTGTTACTTTTAACCCAAAAGGCAAAATTTGGAATTCTTTTCACATGGTCTGTTTTTGTTTACTCTTTCAGGGATAGCTGGATTCATTGAAGACAAGACATCTAACCAGATAAACCCCAGTCCAGCTCATATATAAGATTGGTTCATTCTAAAAAATTAAATAGAGCTATTAATGTAAGTAAATAAATGATTGGAAGAATTTTCTCCAATGAAACGTCCACATGGAGATATCGTGATGCGGGCCCCGAATTGAGTGCCCATTTAAACCATCTCAGTATTTGGAATAGAAATTGGGAAGGGTACCAAGAGATTAGTCCATAAAATTTGGGCCTAATCTGAGCAGTAAGACCAACCTATCTGATTACATAAGTTCAATGGAATTTTAACCCACAAAATGAGGTTGGATGTTAACTTTTTAAGCGCTGAGATGTGTGTAAGTGTTCAATGGATGGGCCCCTTGACTCATAATAGGTCTACAATTACCCTATTATGAAATTGCTCTGATCACCCTAGGCCATGGCGGCACTCGTAAGGTAAATCATTTACTCAAAACTTGCCTGATTTTCTCAGCCAAATACAAAAAAAGGACACTTAATCTGCAATATATTGTATGTGAAGCTCTATGTGATAAGAGTTTTATCTACCTTATGTGGGGATGGATTTATAAAAAAAAAAGTTGTTCAACTTTAAGTGTCTTGTTTCATGTTTAATTTAGTGACTTGATCACATGACTTCAATTGCACGTTGGGTCGTAAGCCTGGCCAATGAGGTACTAACTTTTTATATAATATTTTTAAATTATTCTCATTTTTTTTGTCTCACGTCACGTGCCTTAATTATCATTTTTTTTCAAATGTAGACACTTAATGCAGGGTGGGGAAAATATTAAGATCTGATAACCATAAGTCCATTTCTCCGTTCGTACTTAACCTAGTGTTCAGTGTTAATAATGTACTTTTGTTATTATTAGGTTCCTAAGTATAATATACTCCACTATTGTTGAGTAACATAACTTCAAAGTGTACGATGTAGTGGTACACTGAAAGTTGGGGTGGTACACAATGCATTATTTCATGTGTGTAATAGTTACAAACTTTAAATTAAATTATCAACTTTCAAAATAACCTAATCGATTAATCAAGTTAATTCAATCAGCAATAACGTCCATAGCCCATCTAAACTCTAATCCATGCAAATTGTTATAAAGTAAATAAAAATAAGGCAAGCAACAAGGCACACTGATTTTTTACTTCGAAAACCCTAATATGCGAAAACCGTGAGATGTCATCCAACCTTGAAAATAACACTATGAAGTAGAGAGTTTATACAACATCATATTCACATGTTATACATATTACTCAATAGAAAGCCTTATGTGACCTTTGTTCCACTTCAAGCATCACCAATTTCCGTGGGCAAATTCATTATGTCCTCTATTTCTTTATGATCATCTCCAAAAGTCCACCAAAGAATATCCAATAATCACTTTTCAACGATTCAGACAAGTTGAAAGGGAAAAATGTTAAGCTTTGGTCATAGGGTTTATTCAAATGTCATATCAACTCCAGGAAGACTTGTGATCAAATGGAAAAAAAATCAACAACTAATAAGCCTTTTGATTTATGGGATGAGCAACCAAAGAGAAGGATTTGAGAAGGAACATTGTTAGATGAAGAACTTGGGTTCCAAAAACAATAAAGGAGCCTCAACTATGTTTCTCTTGGAATACCCTTATTTATTTGAGGGAAGTGTCAAAATACAGGTTCAGGGCAGATTGAATTTTAATTAAAATAATTTGGGAAACTGTCGTGTAAGTACACCGATTGGGTGATCCATCTACCCAAGTTAATTGAAGTAGACAATAACAAATTAATATACCAAAAGTTTACTATGATTTGTAGAATTATAATTTGTGTTTCAAATAAACTTCTAACATCTTAGGAAGCTTGACCATAGTATAAAAAAGATAGAAATGAATAGAAATAATCTTCCAATATTAAGTGAACCATATATCATACACTCTTTAGGTAGAATCTCCACATATGACTTGTCTTGAATCCAAAAGCTCTAAATCTTCTATCTTCAACCAATCTTCAGGGGTCATATGTTCATTTTGTCTCCTTATACAACCCTTAACAAATCTAAGTTGCAAAGTAGATTTTTCTTTTTATACATACTAGAACTTTTATCATAGGACTTGCCAACATATACATTCCTCTACCTACACCCCATATTACGTTGCCCCAGAGAATATAGGTTGGCTCAATACAACATATATTGGCTCATGGCATGCCCATGCAAGCACCACACGCACACATGGCCACCAGCATGTGCCAGCAGATGAGCATAGTAGCATAAGCATCACATATTAATTTTTGTCCTTTATAGAAAATGATTTTCATTGAAGAGAACATCATACCACCATGCCAACTCTGCAAAAAAAGGCACTACGCAACCAAAGTAAAATAGGGCAAACAAAAAAATAAAATTGCCAACCCTAAGAGAAATAGGTCACCCTTTCCAATACAAGACTTAAAAGTCCATGGACATAATCAAAATACCCTCTTACCGGATCATGGGAAAAACGATACTACCAAAACCAGTCTCTCAAGACTGAAATTTTCAATGTTTCACTTCAATACCCCACATGGCCTGGCTACAAAACACCAGACAAGAAAAAAAAGACACGGCACTACGGCAGCAGACCACTGCCACAACCGGACCAAAATTGTCATAGCCTCAAAACTCTTGAGTAGCCTGCCGTTGCCTCTCTCTCTGCAGCCACCATCGGGCCGCCAGAGACTGAACCAATCCCCAAGACATGGGCTTCAAGTTGCCTACTATGAACATTTTCTATGTCAGAACCGAGCGTATGGAATGTTTGAGAAATATTCGATTTTAAAATCGATAGCGCACACGCTAATGCATATAATTATAACGTAAATATTACTTACGCTAACATATGCACCAACGATTTTAAAATTAAATACTTCCTAGACGTTCCTTATGCTCGGCTCACATTAAAAATAGAATATGTTTTCAAAACCAGCCCTTAAAGTACCCAAATCCTGGTCATTGGTTGCCATCCCAAGGGAAGGCTGACTGGCCAGCCAGATCGCAAAAACCCAAGACAAAGCGCTAAGACCACTGCCCCTCACCAAGGAGAGAAAAAACCCTAACCTCTTTCTAGAGAGAAGGCGACAACTGGTATGCAGATGTCTTTAAAAAAGAATGAACATATATTCACGTAGAAAAAATGGCTTAAGTAGAAAATTCAAGGGTCAAAAGCAACTACAAATGTTTTTTTTAAACTAAAATGTAAGTGCAAGCATTTTGAGCAGAATCGTGAGTTCTTAGAGTTGCCGTACAACCAAATTCTACAATCTAATTTGTTAAGAGTATCTTTAATAGGAGATGCCAAATTGAGCAATTAGAGATACCCCATGACTCATCCATGTGCCTATGCAACAGTTTGACAATATGTAAACTCCAACCATAGATGTTATTTAAAAAAAGTTCAAAGGAAAAAAATAAAAAAAGGATGGATGAGTGGTGAAAAAAAAGAAGCAATAGTGAATTTTTTCCTGTTCGCATTGATAGCATCACACTCCTCTGTCCCAAGTTCATTTTGAAAACCAAATGGATCTAGTAATGTGGGACGAGGGAATATATTTTCAATGAAAGGCACCTTACATTGTGTACAAAGCTAGCAGTTTTACTTCAAACCAGTAATTACACGTCAGCTATGAACATTTACACCCATACTTGAAATTGCATACCACAGCAAATGTTCTCTAATGCCAAATAAATACATTTTTTACATGCAAGAGAAATGCATCTGAACAAGTCATTTACATGTCCATTTCATCAAACAAGCTCTCGTCATCAGCATCATTCAGCGGTTTGACACCCTCCAAAATCTCCTCCGTTATCAAGTTGCTGATCAACAGGAAAAGAAAAAAACGTGAAGCAAGAAAAGAGTAATCTCTGAGTGTTGATTGCGAAAATTGACCCGGCAAAAAGAATGCATCTCAGCAATGGCTTACCTTAAGCAGCAAAATCGGAAGCTAACAACTCGCTTCAGCTTTCGATTGTAGAAGAAGAAATGGAATGACCATCTGCATGTCAGAAAAACAAATTAACAGTAGAAACATTAAAAAATAAGTCAATCAAACTGCAGGATTATTACTAACTAATGTACACAGAAAAGTCTTACATGGCACCCTTTTCCAAAAATGGGTCTTCTTCACAATCTGGGTTGAAACTATAAATTTCACATTCTGATAGTTTGACAACCTGCATTGTTGAATGCATAAGGAGTAGGCACATAAAAAGCAACAAATTGCTCAAGCATAAATGTGTCAACTAGCAAAACAAAGTGTCAAATGGCAAATGTGTGCACCTCATCAATAACTTTTGCCAAGCTCTCAAACAAGGAACAGTCCTCATTCACCAAAGCCCATTCCTAGGTAATAATGCACTAATTTCAAAACCAAATACTAACAACGGAAAGTTGTGCATGATAAAACATAATATTAATCAGCTACACTAGACACTAAATGATTTAGTATACCATCAGAACCTTCAAGGCAAGTAAAGTCTGTAGAAGAAAATGCCATGTACCTTTGCTGCTTCAAACATATAAGTCTCAAATATTTGCTTAAAGCTGTCCCATCCTTCATCTATAAAAAGATGGTGAGCCTGCAGTGCACTGTTAAGCCAAATAAAAGATGAAGAATTGAACTTTCACAATCGGCATAGTTGGAGGTATAAAACCCACACTAAAACTAAATGAAATCGTACACACTTTCAATTTTGTAGGGGAAATGGAGAGACTTGAACTCTCAACTCCTTGCAGAGCAACAGTTCTTAGAACTGTTTGTCAAACCTTCTGACAACATTCCCATATCTGAAAGAAGAGAGGATAATGTAGCGGGTTGCCACGTCGCCCCTAAGAAGCTGACATTGACATTACCCAAATCCCTCTTCCCAGACAAAAATACCTTACACAAAAGACCTAAAATAAATACCTGAAATCGTAATCTGGATACATGTGACTGAGAGTAAGAACCAAGTAGATCAAAGTTTTTCGACTGGGACATCAGAGTGAAAAGAAAGAAAAATAAGATCAACAAATATTGCAAATGATCTTAGCTTTTTAATCCATTAAGCCATAATTAACCACCTCGATCTGGTAGACAAGTAATCTGATGGTGACGAAGAATCACTTTCTGATGATTTTCCAAGGTAATCCAAAATCTGTTCATTAAGAAGTTAAATATTAACTGTCAGATCGACTGGTAGGCAATAAGTTGTGATCACAACAAAGAAAATACTAGAGTAATATTCTTTCTGCATTTAAGTGCTTCTACAGCTCCCAAAATATTTATACTATGTCTGCAAATTGTCAATTTGTTCAGACAAATGAAATAGCAAGTCACCTCATGCTCCAAACTGAGGGATAGTTTTTTATCTACCCCAACATGTTTGCCTGCAAATATAAGACAAAAGGAATCTTAAATATAAAGCTTCTGCAAGAATGAGAAAAGAGAAAGTATAATAAGAAAATACTGCAACTCACATGAGTACGCTTCAAGATTTCCTTTGAGAGTACATTCACCAAGGTTCAAGCAACTCAAAAAGTAATTGATGCTGAACAAGAAAATCTTCATATATCAAAAGAAAAGGAAGAAAACTACAAGAACAAAACCATCAAACCCCATATCAGTGATAAGTCACCTGTCAAAGGGTGTGTACTCGAGAAATTTCATGATATCCTTCCAATTTGCAACTGTTTCTCAATTGCAGCAGCTGACTCACCAAAAGCTGCTTCAGATCTGCTATGGCAAGATAAGGTCTGAGTTAGACATGGATATGCAAGGAAAGAACAGGCCCAGAAGGGAAAGAAAATGAAAATAATAGAGGTAAGTGCATAAAATTAACATAACCAAAAAGTTATTACATTATCCTCATCAAAATATAACATACTTCCTCGTATCAGATGCAAATTCCATACAACTCCCATTCAATAACATCAATCCATGAAAATAAAGCAACTTTAGTAACAGTGTCCAACAGACAAGAACTTTCCACTGCAGTAAAGGTCCAAACAATTACTAAACAAAACCACATTAAAGTGTTGCATTAGGCCTCTATGAAGGCAACATCAGGAAAGCAATAGGCCATAGTGCAAGCAACAGGACTATAGAACGAAATAGAAGCAAGATTTCCCAGGAAGTGGTAAGTCCTACTTCAGAATTTTTTTTGAGCATGTTAGCCAAGGACCTTCAAGATTCTTCAAAACTTTTCAGCCCCCAGTACGGCTGGCAAATGAGCCCTAAGCCCGAGCCCAAAAAAGGATGTTGGACGGGCTATTATCGGGCTCCACTAAGACGGACTGGGCTTGGGGTTTACCCAGACGCTTGATAAGTCCCATTTGAATTTTTAGTTTATGACTTGTCACCATTTCCATCACGCAGGGCATCTCATGTACTCATGCACAAGTCCTTGCTACTCTCACAGCCTCACCATCATTCAGAGGAGCACAACTGCTGCTCCTCCTAGGCTCCTCCGGTCCTGAGGGCAAGAGAGGGGTGTGAAGGAAATGTATGCCCTGATGGATAAAAGTGTGAACCCTCAGGTTGGAGGCGATGTTACCGATGCATAGTGGTTTTATAGGGTGTCCCTGGCATTCCTTAGCCCAAACAATGGGATCCATGGCCAGGCCTTCAAATCCGGCGTTGCAGTTTGGCTGGCGGTTAGCCAGTAGTGGCTCCTCCTCTTCAGCTACGAGAGGACCAAGGAGGCATATCTTCATGGGTTCCAAACCATGGTCTGCATTCCCACCTCTAATGGGGCCTCTGATCTCATCCATGAGAACCTATGCCGGGTGCAGCTAATGAAGACCCTCTTGGAATCAAGTCATATTACCATCTCCAAACCAGGCTACCAGCTTGGAGAGTCTTTGTCACTTAAAGACACTGGGTTGGGGGCTGTACTAGGAAGTTCGTGGAAGAGAGGTGAGGCCACCAGTATAGTCAGCATCCACAGAGTCAGAGCTGTCCGAGTTGGATGTGGTGAATAAGCAGGAGGAGGTGCCAAAGAAGCGGGGGAGGAAGCTGCGAACCGGCCAGGAATTGAAGGTCAACTACATCGGGCAAAGAGGCAAGGCATGAGAATTTCAACCACCGCTTCTATGCCCTATGCTTGATGGTTCTGAATGTGTCGAAGATGGACAAGACCTCCCTGCTGGTGGATGGCGTGTGCTACATCAAGGAGCTAAGGGGAAGTGGGAGAGGAGATGGAAGGCCAGTTGAAGATGGTCACCAAGAGGGTGAAGAGAGATCTGGTGGAGGTGGTGGGCATGGACGTTTCGGCAAGAAAATGTTCGAGCTTGCCCGAGGTGAAGGTGGAAGTGAAGGTAATGGGGTTGGATGCGATGATCCTCGTGCAGTCTAGGAATGTGTACCACCCAGTGGTGTCGCTGAAGGATTCCCCAAAGGAGATGGAGCTGCTGGTCTGCCATGCAAGCGTACATAGAGTCAATGAGCTCATGCTCCAGGACATTGTGATCAAGCTTCCAATTAGTTGGGTAGGTCAGAGGCCTGCCTAAAAGCCCAATGAGAGCCTGAAACCGGTTCATGACCATTTATGTTTAGACGGGCTATGAGTAGTCGGGCTTAACAGGCTCAGGCATTAATTAGACAGTTTCAAGCCTGCCCGAGCCTGTCCCGTTTAGCAGCCCTAGCCCTTAGCATATGTTGAACCTTTTTTGTTGTTGTATAATGCCAATATAAAAGCCACGTAACTTAGACATAGAATGAAAGCCCGCAAATCCAAATCATCTACAAAATATAAATTTATTACATTTAAGATCAATCATATTCATGTAAGATGTCTCAACTCTCAACGAAAGGAGGTAGTAATATTTTATCCAAGTTAACCTCACACACACACAGAGGGAGGGAGAGTTCAAATGAATTAGCACAATTCAAATGGAGATAAAAAGTATGGCTGGATAAATGACCACCCCCTGAGTGGGGATTAAAATCAGGTAAAGGCTCAATTAGAGGTATATAGGTGAACAGGTAAGTTTTAAAAATGAGGTGTGCACAGGGTGGACCAGGAGCAGATAAGAATTTGGAGGCATGGTAGACCAGATTTAAATCAGATCCAAACTCAAAGTCAGTCATGTTAATCAGGTATGATGTCTGACCAGCCAGGTAATAATGCAGTCAGTCAATTAGAAATCATCATTCTCAACTAATCTACATTAAGAAATTCACAGACAGTTTACCCGACACTGTTAATAAATCAAACGTAACAACATTCTATACAATTTGCAAGTCATGCAGTAAAGACTGAAAGCGTTCGGATGAAAAAGTTTAAGTTTAAAGTAGACATGACTGGATTTTTTGAATCCTTTCAATGATAAGAAAAGAAAATTTAAAATAAAAGAAAGGTATTTAAACTTGGAAGCCATCTGAGGCTAGAACAGAAATTGCAACTTTAAACTAGTTCCGCATCCAAAAAGAACCACAGCCTGTTTAAATGAGTACAAAAAAAACCAAAAATATGAATCTTTATAATGCTACAATATATTCTCTCCATTCCATACTAATTGCCTAGATTTGAAATAAAAACTTGTCCCATATTAATAGTCCAATTTCATGCTATACTTCGCATACTAATTAGCGGATGAAGTTAAAAAAGGTTAGAAATGGAGTAAAAAGGTCAACAGTATGTCTTACTTAAATAACATATTTTTTCAAATGTGGACAATTAATATGGGATGAAGTACAACTTACAAAGTCATAAACTTAGAAACGGAATTGTTTGGATGAACAAGTTTCAGTCGCAAGTTTCAAATGCTGGGCCGTTGGGATGCTTTCAATAATGAAAAGAGGATATTTTAAAATGCCCGAGTACCACTATGATGACACATCAAGAAATCTGACCAATACAGAAAGCGGTTGGGCACATTTCGTGACCATATCACAGTGTGTTATAATTCCTACCTAGTCATATATACTGTGTTGCAAATAAACGAGTTTATCCATAATCTGACGCGGTCCTCCATAAAAAAGATCGACCCACACCAAGCAAGAAACTTCATCACTCTGACAGCTTCCTTATTTATCAAACCATTACTCTTCCTTCCATTCTCACCCTAAAAGTTCCATTTACCCTAGCCAATTCAAGTAGCATATAAGGTGGATCAAGAATTGAGTTACCACCCGCCACAGATCAACAATCAATTTCGAATGTCTGGCTCAATTTGCTTCCTCACCACCGGAACACACCACTAATCCGGCAGGTTTAGGTGAAAAAAAAAATCACCAAACGACGGGAAATTTTGATCGACGAGCCAAACTTCGAACGACTACCAGCCAAAACTCCGCAGATCCGTGATTACAATTCAAATGAAAAAATCACACACAAAAAAAAAAAAGAAAAAAAAAAGAGAACACTAAAGAAGTAAGGGGCAAAGCGAGTGAGGAGATCAGGAGCCAACCTGTTTAATCCGGCTGCAGGAGACGATCCCGACACGGTTTCTGAGCGAATTGCAGTTTCGAATCGTGGGGAAGACGGGAATTTGGGAGAGGTCGGAGACGTATCGGAGGCCGTTTGATTTGGGTAACCCTCTGGGTAGGTGGCCGCCCACCATGTAAATAAGGTGCGAATCTCAGCTGCGGCTGCCAAATGGGACCACAGCCGTCCCGCCGTGTCGATAGGGTGCCAACGTAACATGCTTATCACGTATTACGATTTAAGATATTATCAAAACAGTGTTTCATATTAAGTAGGTTATTTTTAAAAAGTTAACTGAAAAATGTGTAAATAAGTTAATTTGTGATCAGTGATAGGCATTGGTACTCCATCTATACCTTATATTTTCTATTCAAGAAGGGGCAGGTTTTGAATATTCGAGCTTAACAGGCTCATGCTAATTGTGAAACATTTTTGGGGCTGCCTGAACCCGGCCCGTTAGCTATCCTTATTGCCCATCCAAGCAATTTTATTCAAAGGGGCTGTTTCGATAACAATAAGCCCAATAAGAAATGCATATAAGCTTTTGATGTAACAATAGAGATTTTTTAATATATTTTTTTAAAAATTTAAATTTTTACAGCATAAAAGCTATAAATCATAAAAAATGCTAAAATATAAAACTTGTAAAAATAATTTTATAATTTAAAATATCATATATTAATTTTTTTAATCAAATATCGTATGGTTAAACCAAATATTCTCAAACATTACTTAAAAATAAACTTACGAAAGAAATTACTATAATTATTGATATTAAATATAAATCTCTCCCATGTATCCCTAAGTACATGTCCCATAAATAGTCTATATTTAATTCAAATTACAAAGTTCAAAAAGTATAAACATTATCATTCTCATCTCACATAATACATTAGCTTGTAATACAAAATAAATACTTGTAGTGCATCAGAGGGTATACTTGAACTAATGAAAGTTGATCCTCCCATAGAAACAAGTCACATTTTCAAAAGTTCTCCGTCACAAACCAGTAAAAGCCTCCTGAACATCGAGGCTAAAAAAATAGAGAAAATATATATTTTCAGATTCAGTAAGAAAATACTTAACATGTGAGTTCTAAACAGTAAACTCCATAAGTCCATAAATAAATGTGTTCATATAACTCAAACATGAAGTATAAAATATACAAATATATCATAACCATATAATATAACAATCATGCACAAACACATATTATCTTACCTCTCTTACACTCAGTCTTATACTTACAATCATACTTATACAATCTTTACACCTACAGTCTTTCTCAGAAGATTCTTACAATCTTACTCGCATCATCTTACTCTTACAATCTTGCTCAGAAATATACGTTTACAGTCTTGCTTAGAAACTTACTCTTATAGTCTTGCTTAGAATCTTACATCTATATGCTTGCTCAAAATCTTATAAACTTAAAAATATATATATACAATCGTACACATACTATTGACCACTGAAGCTCATTACAATTAATAAGCTTTAGCGTCAAAATGGAAAGAAATGTCATTGGGGCATCATCTTAATCTTTGGGGAGTAACTAGGTGCACAGACTTTTCTGAAGGCAATGCACACCTATACTCATGGGGCATATGATTAAATAGGTAAGAGCAGTTTTATGATACTACTTATCTGAGCGTACAAATGCCCACACTCTAAGGACCATACAGTGCCACTCTTGGGCCATAATATTATAGTATCACTCTTGGACGGAATAATACAGTACTAACTAAGGGAAGAAACATACAATACTCTTAATAAAAACATCAAACATTTGGGCTTAATATAGCACACGGATAAAATCAAAAATATATATTGCTCTTAATAGAGCATAAGGCATATGGGCTTAAATACAACACACAAACAACATCCTAGAGGATAAACACCATAACAAGACATGAGAAATGCTCAGTTGACTCATTATCGGCTAGCTCAAAAATGAAACTTAATCCATCAAAACCCTTAGGTCTCAAACTCACAATGCTATCATATTAGTTTTGCTTATAATTCAAGTTTAAATTAAGTAATTTATGCAGGTACAATTATTCCGAGTTCAAGCTCGTATTTTTGGTTCAAGTTGAGTTTAGCTAGTAAGCTCGAGTTCATCAAAGCCTCGAGCAGAGTTCGAGCCAAGTATTCCGACTTCAGGTTCAAGCTACATAAGACAAAAACTCAACTCAACTCGGCTATTTAGCATCCCTAGTTGAATTGTACAATCATGTAGAGTAATTACCTGCTGGATTAATCAACATGTTATGACCTACCCTATGGCTCAGGTCCCACCTTCAAAGTCTATTACAATTAAGATTTAATTATTAATAATAGAATTTTAGAGTAATTAGGAGTTTGTTCTTATTGGGCTTAGGCAGTATTAGAGGCTTAGTATACTTAAGAATTCTATTAGTATTAGGTCCTTAATTGTCTATAAATATGTACGGGCTTTGCCTAGATTCAATATTTAGAAAATCAATGAAAGATTAATTATTTTAATTTAATTTGTTTAGCCCTCCCTCTCTTCTATCCTTTTTTTCTACAATTGAAATCTCTTGTAGACAATTTGTCTACAACATTAGTATCTAAGCGTTCATTTCTAGGGAAAGATGAACATCAATCCTCAGGTTTTTACTCACAGTCAAGAAATATTACAAGAAACATTAGATTGGTCAAGAAAAGAAGCCCAAGAATTTATGCAACATTTAGATGAATGGATGAAACAAGTTGAAGAACTGGAGCACCAATGGAAAGAGCATGAGTCACACTGTAAGCTTGGAAAAGCCATTGCATCACCACCGCCTCTATTCAAACTCGACATGGTACTTCATTCCTCATTATATGAATTAGATACAGTTACCACATCAGAATCCATTGCCCTGGCGCTACCAAAACTTGACTCATTTGAAATAGTAGTCGAAGCTTCATCACATGCAATTATCTTGATTTCTGAGTCGCTACCTCATGCTGACAACTATCCTACCCTATTTGCCTCCAGGCCATTCCCTTCCCGCATGGCCACTTCAAGAGTAGTCGCTGCCAATATCCTCTTTCAATCTAGTTGCTCCTTCCCGCTTCTTTGCCTTACTAGCTATAAGAACATATGTTGCCTTATGTGAAGTATTAACTTATTTTTGTTATCAAAATAATGTAAACAAATGTATAATTTTGAGTCATAATATGTCTGAAGATCAATTTCTTAAGATAAAGCTTGTAGAAGACTCAAATCCGTGTTTCAACAAGTAAAACGTAAATACGCATCACACTCATACAATTTAAGGTAAAAAAAATCATTTGAGAGTGTAGTTGAGTGATAGAGACGTTTTGAAAGAAATTTGACAATTTTGTTTAAAGCAATCGATGACCATTAGGAAGGATTGATCGGCCTTGAATGATTTACACAAGAAAAATATTTTCTTGACCACTTACTACATGACAAATGGAAAAGTGGAGGGGGGACCTGTTGGATCATGTTCCCAAGTTTCTCTCATACCACTTCCTTGTGATGCAGTAGCCTCTCATTGTTGGTCACCAAGCCTTGATCATGTAAACTGGTAAGGCTAGACAAGTCCTTTACACAAGGTTATCCGAAATTATAACCGAATGATCACTTCACTGGCAAAGTTTTTGTTGAAGATTGTTAAAGAGAAGATCAAGTGTAAGGAGATTCATAACAAGGAGTGGAGACATGAAGAGCTTGATCGTTCCAAAGCACAAGGAAGAGTGAAAATTAATTGGATGCTAGTAAACAACTAAGGAGTAGTTGATTCAAAGTTAAGGCAGTGTGAAAAATTGATCGAATTGAATAAAAAGAGTATTTTGTCATATAAATGGTAACTTTGTAATCTCGAGTTTACATAGTGCATAGTTGGCTTGGACAGTGTCTTGTGGTTTTTCCCATTAAGGGTTTCTGCGTAAAAATTCTAGTGTGTTTGATTCGTGGATGCTTTCTTAATTTTCATTAGAACATATGAAATAGTGTGCGATAGTAAGGAAAATCAAAAGTTTGATTTTTCTTTATTTTAGAAGAGGAAGATATACCTTGTAACTCGAATACAGGTTAGAAGTAATTTATTCTTTTAGGTTTGTATGCTAGACTTGATTTTTACAAACCGACACCAAGTTCTTCTATCAGCTTACTACCACTACAGCCACCACAACCCCTTGACAAATTTCACAGAACCCAACTCTGCTGTTATTTTCACTTGAGTGCCACCCACTGTTCATGCATTTATCATACTCATGACAAACCTTCATCATTAGCCTTCGAAATCCATAGGCAAATCCTTTTTTTTTTTTTTGCAGTAGAGGAAGATCATGTCTGATTTTTTCCACTCACGGTGTTGCTTTATGTAATGACCCGGATTTTTCCGCGGTTCCTACTTGTTTTTGTGGAAAAGAAAAATCTAGTGGTTTATTATAATTACCTTGTATTTTGTTCCGTATATGTATGTGTATGTGGTGTTACATTTGGAGCTTAAGAGTAAGTGGAGAGGTTTATGTGTAATTTAAACCTTTGGCGTGAAGAGAAGGTTTTGACACGCAAAAAGGGGTTTTGCACCTAAAATATGTTTTTGACACGTAAGTCGAGGCTTTGGTGCATAAAATAAAACTTCGTCGTACGAAGGGAGGCTTCAGCGTGAAAAGGGTGGGCCCGAAGTTTATTAACATTTGGGTGCGTTAGAGGAGGCGTGACGCATGTACAGGAGTGGCAACCTGTGAAAAGGGGAGGCTGATGTGTAATTAAATTAAAAGCTTATAAATGAATAGTGGATCGTGGCTTTTCAGCCACGACCCATCTATTCATTCCAGAAACTCCAGAAACTCACAGTGGGCAGTGGAAAACCGAGGGCTTTTCCGAACCCTCTGTCGCTCCTCCTTTATCATCGGAATCCACCATTTCTTGCCGGATCTTGCTTCACCCGACCGCCACGAGTTCGGTGGTACCGACTAGAGCTTCCACCATCACCTCCTTGCTCCTCTTTGAGCTACCGGAATTTGGCTCGATTTTCACCCTTTTGGCCATTAGGAGCGTCGGGGCTTTATTTGGTGACCATCGTGCTCCGTTTCTGGCCGGCCACCACCTCTCCACCCCTCCTCTGGTTAGAGGCTTCCTCCCCGCGCCCTTATTTCTCCTCTCCAATCTTCCACCCATCCATCGTCCCCTATTTTTGCACCCAAAAACTCACAACTGGGAAGCAAAAACCTTGCTGTCCGGCGGTCGTGTGGCCTTGCCAGCGGCTGTGGCTGGTCACCATCGCCTTGTTTCTCCTCCTCCTCACCTCTCTACCTTAACCCACGCCCCTCTAGCCCTTATACGTGAGTTTTGGCCTCCAAAACAATGATTGCCGACCTTTACCCGAGACAATTCTGGCTTCTGACGGTTCACTATGATCTTCTGGTGATCAAGTGTGGAGCTAGACGTCGCACGAGATTTGGGTTTGCAAATCAGAATGGTTGGGTGTAGTGTCCACCCATGATCGCCTCTTGGGCAACACCAACAGGAGGCATGGAGATCGACGGGCGTTAAATTGGGACTAGACCATTCATTGCATAAACCCTTGGCAAGCCTACGACACTTTCGCACTAGGGGCAGCTCGTTTATAGAAAGTGACGCTTGGGTTCGCCAAATTTGCCACTGACGCCACCACAGTTGTGCACCCCGACAACATTCGTACGCCCGTAAAGCGAGGTAGGTGGCTTTGAATTTGTAATTCTATCGTAGCGTGCTTGGTATGTTAGAATGCATGCTAGGACCAATTTAATTACATGCTTCATAACGCATAATGCTATGGATATTGCATGTAATGGTATGATATTAGCTTATACAAATGCTAATTAAATGACATGTTATCGGCTTGTCAAATGAGGGATTGTACACGTTTGCAGTGTAAGTATTTGCATGCTAATAAGATCATTTATCTGCATGCGCTTGCAATAGTTTAGGCACATGTTGGATGTGCTATAATTGTAAGTAGTGTTTGGTTAGTTTGTGTGGTTTGATATGCGCAATGGTGGATGTTTATATCGATAGTATCGATATGTGTACGCTTGATGGGCTGAAATTAGTTTGGATTGGATCAGGCTTTGATGCAATGAGCGGAAAGCTTCAAAGTTCTCGAGGCAAACAAACTTAGTTTCGAGTTTACTAGTAGCCTTGTTGATAGTATGATTTCAGAGGAAAATTACACGAGCATAAAGTATTTAATTCAAACTGGAATGTTAAGTAAAACTAAAATGTTAACCTTGTGAATTTGAGACTTTAGTAGTTAGACAAATTAAGTTCTGTGGTTGAGCTAGCTGATGATTCGGCTAAGCACTTCTCATGTCTAGCCATGGTGTGTATCCTACAGGAGTTTGTCTGTGTGATATATATAAGCCCAGACGTTTAATGCTCTATTGAGAGCACTGTATGATTCTGCCCAAAAGTGGCATTGTATGAATTCTGCCTAAGAGTGGCATTGACACTATAAGACCCCTAAAGTGTGGGCGATTGTATAGCCCTAATGTGTGGCCTGTTATGTTTGCCTGCTCAGGTAAGTAGTATCATGGAACTACTCTTACCTATTTGATCTTGTACCCCATGAGCATAGGTGTACCTTGCCTTCGGAAAAGTCCATGGCGTCTAGTACTCTCTGGAGGTTAAGGTGACGCCCCAATGACATTCCTTTATGTCGACGTTGGAGCTGATTAGCTTGATAATGAACTTGATAATGAACTCTAAGTGTCGATTGTAAGTATATGTGTTGAATAAGACAGTAAGAGCAAGACTATAAGCGTAAGAGTTTGCGTAAGACAGTAATTGTATGTATATGCGTAGGATTGTGTGGTAAGATGGGACGAACATGAGTTCGTGATATGTGTATGGTTATGAGCATCATATTTTGAGAGATTTTGATTGTTCATATTTTATTGCTTCATGTTATGTTTCATGAAGGTAGCTACGTCTGGACTTACAAATTCATTGTTTAGAAATCCCCTACTGGGTATTTTCTACTGAGTATGAAAATACTCACTTTCCCTCTACTGAATTTCAGATCTTCCAGTGACTTCTGCGGGTCCCAGCATGAGAGCTTCATAGGCGGGACTTAGTTTTGTAGGAGAGGACAAACTTTAGGACTTTAGGTCAATTTTTTACTATTCAGTTTCTTTTGTTTAGTTATGCCACGATCTGATGTAATTTTTGAGTATACATGTATTGGGCAAGTTGAGAGCTTATGCATGTATTATTTTGGACTTGTATATAGACTATTATCGGACTTGTACTCGGCTATGCCTGGGAGATGTGTATTTAAGCACTTGTGATTTTATGTGTGCTTGTTTGATCTCATGCCCGGGGTGTTTAGTCGATGTGTTTTGATGACTTAAAAGAAAATTTTAGGTTGTGATTTTAAATTGATGATGTGAGAAATATAAAATGTTTTCACATGTTTCAATTTTCATCAATTTTCACAAATTACAGTCATTATATTACAAAAAAATTTCATGAAATTTACTGGAAAATGGTTTGAAAATCCCGGGGCGTGACACTCCAATTAGTTGTTGCCTCATGTTCCATTCCTTGTGTAGGTGTAGCTAGTTCAACCCCTAGAAGTAGGAAGAAAACTCTCTCTTGTTTTTGTCCTGTGTTCAACCCATTGATTCCTATGGGTGTTTCTCCATGTCCGGTGACAACAATGTCTAAGCAGTAGCTCTTCCTCTTCCCACTGGTCGGGCCTTCTTCCATGGCCACAACGATGCTAGGCGAGCCGCAAGCTCCCTCCCCCTTGGTGGACAAGCATTCCTCTGCATAGTGTGACACCCATAATTTTTGTTAGAAATTTCTATGTTATTATTCATGATTTATCCTCATGGTTTGTTTGTGACCTTGTGTTGGAGGTCCTTGTGTTCTTTAAGTCAATGAATCTATTTGATAAACACAATTTTTTTAAGTTTGTTTAATCTTAATTTAGGGTAAAAAGTTGTGTTGGCAACCATCCACACATTAATGAACCTACTGATGAAACCATAATTTACTGTTAGCGAGGTTTGACACGTCGATCAACTCACCAATGAGGCACTGAGACATTGTCGACAACCTTCGACATGTTGATGGTTGTAAAATAGTTTTACAGATAGGTTATGAAACTGCATGAGCGATTCCAAGCAGTTTCATGGATGATTATGTACCAAATTTTGATTATTTGATTTTTATTTAAATACCTTTGAAAACACCTTGACCATGAATTCTACAATTTTCGGAAGAAAGTGGCAAAATTAGTACATGTCAAGTTCAGTGCAAGGGAGAAAAATCGGATTTGTTAGACCTCATTTGATTGCGGAAAGAGTTTGGAATGGTAACCTCCTACTCTGATTTAACATCATATGTATGCAAAATGGATTTGAATTGCAATGTTAAAATGATTGAATGCATGAAAGAATGACTTTTTTTAGAAATACTCTATTATGATAATTATTATGATCATGATCTTTGTGTTAAATGAGCTTTTGACTCCATGAGATCATTTTATTACCTTGATTAAAAAATATTAATGTGAAATATCATATTACCTCATGATTTTAGATGAGTCTAAAACAAAAGTAATAGTTTTGTTACTCTTCCCGACTATCGTCAAGTTTCTAGACAAGTCAATTACGTTGTCGATGGAACGAATAAGATGAAGATATAGGATGTGGACATGCATCGACACGTCAGTGTGCTATCAATAGGTCACCAACAGTGAGGTTGACGCATCGATGAAACATCTATGAGAATGGTTATTCTTGTCATTCCACCGTCGACATAAGATCAACACATCAATGAGTTACTGATGGGCATCGATGACTTGGCTGACATGTAGAAGAGTCTACTAACAGTAAGTCGATTTGGGATAAATTCTAGTAATGAGTGCTACATGTGTAAGGCTATTATTATTATTATACATAAACATGATATTAAATATTTGAAATGCAATTATATGTGATGTTGTGATTAATGATGTTTGAGTTATATACCATTGGATGCATGGACACCCCAAGAATTGTTGGATAAAGGCACTTAAGGACATATGATTCTTGTATTGATATGACTCCTCAAGTGAATCTTTACCCATGTAATGAAAAAGGGTTTAATATGAAATAAGACAAAGGTCTTTTAACTTTCTAAGGATGTGAGTTATGTAGAACCGCTTCATTAGCCCAAGAGATGTGTTTAAATGGAGTAGAACATTAAAAGATGATTAGTTCTACGCAACGCAATACACAAAGTTTTGATGATAATAAAAGTCGGGACTTCAACCACTTTGGTCAATGAGCCCCTGTGGCCTTAACTTCATTGTATGGATGGAGTGGGCTGAGCACAAAATACTTGAGGTTCGTAGTAAGTAGATCATAGTCTAGTGAGATGAGTATGTACTCCAAATCATAACTACTGTGTCATAGAGAACCTGTCACGACCCGAATTTTTAAAACCTTTTTAAATAGCACAAATAGTAATTCACGAGGATTTTTTTAAATCAATAATAAATTAATCGACTACATATATCTAGGTCATAATAATTGGGGTTTAATAATTCGAATATTAATTCATATAATATTATTGTACATCTCAAAGTCTATACCAATAGGCTATCTATCTAAGTACAAGTCTATCATCAATTTAAAAATAAATAATTAAGTCGTCATAGTGGAAATTTGTTATAGACAGCTTGTCTACAACACACGTGGCGTGGTTGGATAATAGATAGAGAATACTAAGTTGGGCCTTAAATATCCTAGTCTTCTAAATCATGAAAATAAGTAGTTGATTGTGATCTAAGGGTTTTAAATCATTTATTTTTACCTGAAGGTTAGTAAGTTTTTTCTAAGCATAGGCTCCTATGGAGCTAAAAATATTATTTATTAATAGATAAAAAATGTTTTGAACTGCAATTAGTATGACTTGGGCACGCTTAAGTACTACTTTAGGTTTTAAACGTTTGGTATGTAAAAATTATGTGTTGGTCAACCAGATAAAAAAAGAGATAATGGTTTTTTAAAACTTATTAAAATAGGGCGTCAATAATGGGGGCCGTTGGAATGGCTGGGTGTGAGGTCAAGGTATATATTTTTAAAATTTGATAGTGACTTCCCAATAAAAGATCTTATAAATGAATTGTAGAGCAAATTGCGTCATTCATGACATGCTAACGACTATGAGAGTCTCACAGGCGGCGAAAAAACGGGTTTATGCATTTATATTCAATTGTTTGCTGTCTCACTCTGATTAGCTATTTGTTCATAGGCTCCACCAAGTCAAAAGGAGTGCGGTAATCAAGCAAGTCATACTGGATTAATAATGATATAGGAAGGACTGGAAGCAAGTAGCCGTGAAGTTCCAGTTTTGTACCCTTATTCACATTTGATTTAATCAAGTTCGTAGCGTAGCAGTCTAGCAGATAGTTCAAACCTTCACCAAATAAATTGCTCAGACGGAATAATCTGCACTAAAAATAGAGATGAAGAACAATACCCAGTATTTTCTGGTGATCAGCTATTTGTCACAATCAGAACTGCGTAGCACAACCTTTCTTCCCTTCCCTTTGTCCTCGCACAAGAGCTAATAATCTTCATACTGACTTGTATGTAGATTTCTGCCAATTTGATGTTACAGAAGAAATCTCTAGAACTGTAACGTTACAACCGAAAGTAGTTGAAGGTCTTTGAAACTCATTCTACCTGTCCAAATCTTCACCCCCTTTCCTTGTTCATTCCATTCAAATGCCTTCAGCATCATAAGTTGGCAGTTTTTGTTTGAAGTCAAACTGAAAGCATACGTGGTAGCTTTTTCTTCACCAACTCTTCTTATTGTCCGCACAAGAAGTTTCTCATTGACTGAAATAAATTACTCACCAAGGCAAAGACTAATTTCGATATATAATGCACTCGCCTTCAAGTGATCAGCAAAAACTGCACCTTCCTCGAAGATTAGAAAGAGAGAGAGAATTGAGAGAAAAATGGAGGAATTGATACTTTATGGGATGTGGGCGAGCCCCTTCTGCAAGAGGGTGGAACTGGCCCTGAAGCTGAAGGGAATATCCTACAGTAGTGTGGAAGAGGACCTTCGCAACAAGAGCCAAGAGCTACTCCAACATAATCCTGTATACAAGAAGGTCCCTGTCCTTGTTCACAAAGGAAAACCCATTGCAGAGTCCCTCGTTATCCTTGAATACATAGAGGATACATGGAAGGATGTCCCCCTGTTGCCACAGGATCCCTATATGAGATCCAAAGTTCGCTTTTGGGCACAGTATTATGAGCAAACTGTATGAACAAATATTTTGCAAACTCAATCCTTATTATTGACTATTTGCTAGGCCTGGTTCATTCATGATCACTAACTGATCTAACGAACTTGTTCTTTTCAGTTTTCTCCCCTTATCAGATCTGCCGTATTCGCTGAAGGTGAAGAGCAGGAGAAAGGAGTGAAAGAATTCGCTGAGAAGTTTCCTGTATTGGAGGAGGGGCTCGCGAAAGATTTTTCCGGTGGAAGCCCTTTTATCCATGGAGAACAGCCAGGATTTCTTGATGTGTTTGTGGGAGTGTTTGTCTGCTACTATCAGGCCTTCGAGGAGGTGGGAGGAGTTCAGTTGATCGACTCACAAAAGAACTCCGCGACTTTCAGATGGCTGCATGCCCTCAAAGACCACCCGCTAGTGAAGGAGACGCTCCCGGCTCATGAGCGTCTGATCGGCCATCTTAGACAGGCACGAGCAAGGTTTGTCAAGCCTGCCAAAGCTTGACATATTTCTTGCCTTAGACCGACTTCGATCCAATAATAAGCAACATTGTGTGCGATTTGAAATAAAGCATATCCTTGGTGGTCCCTTCAGATATTGGAGTCAACAAGACTGATCCTTCGTTAATGAGAATCCATGCCAGCCACAATGTGTTATTTTTGTTGGGCAATAAAGCTCACTTGTGTTTTTTTTTTCTTGTTTTCTACCTGCTACACATTTATCTTTTTATCGAAGGACACATAGATTGTTATGAATGTACCGTATAACACTACAATAAAATTGGTTTTTAGTAACACTAACCAATGCATGCTAAAACTAAATATTAGCCATGCTTTTAGTACTTAAGCTTTTAGTGACGCATGTACACAATTATCACTATTATAAGTTGTATTTGCGATGCTTATTAATAAACCGTCGCTAATATAATTTGTGCCCCTGTCACCAAATATATTTATTATATTTTTATTAAATATCATAAATAAATAAAGTATTTATGACACATATTAATATGTATCGTAAATACGTAAGGGTATTAGCGATGTATATAAATATGTGTCACTAATACCCATATTTATAAAAATTAAAATTTTAAAAATGAATAAAAAAAGAGGGGTATTTGCTGCGTATGGAAGGGTGCATCGTAAATACCCAAAATATTTGCAACCCATAGTATTATGCATTGCAAATAACCTTAGTATTTGCGACGCATAGCATTATATGTCGCTAATACCCCTAATTTAAAAAAATATAATTCTAAAATATAATTTAATTATATCAATACATACTATATAATTACAAAAAAAATTAGGATAATTTATTTAGTATTCGGTGGTGTGGGTTTTCATAGGCTTCGAATTGAGATTCGGCCGGGTGTAAGTACATGCATACTACATGCCCCATGATTTATGTAAGTGCCTAGTATGATATATATCCAATGTCCCACAGCATGGGGGCTCCCATTGAGGCGCTCAAGCGTAACGTTACACACGGTAGAATATAGATAGTAAGTAAAAAAATTTAAACTCGACGATTAGTTTGAACTTGCAACCTGCCTGCAATTTGAAATCTGACGTCTCGTAGATCAAGTAGGACATGCGTGTGCCAAGTCTGGAAAGGGACGAGAATGAAGACATTAATTTTAAAATTTGTAGATTAATTGTGTAGTATATTATTATATATATATATATATTTAATAATATAAATAGGATTGAAAAAATTAATGAAAAAAGGGATATTTGCGATGCATAGACTGGTGCATCGCAAATACCTCCAAGTATTTGCGACGCATAGTATTATATGTCATAAGTACCCCGAGTATTGGCAACACATATTACTATGTGTCACAAATACGTGGGGGTATTTTTGATACACCTTTGTATGCGTCGCTAATATATTTTATTTAATTTTATATTTTATTACTTTTTAAATATAATATATGGTAAATAAATAAAATATTAGAGGAAGAGAGAAAGAAAGAAGAGAGGGAGTGAGAGGAGAGAGATAGGAGAGAAAATAGAGGTCGATCAGAGAAGGAGAAAAAAAAGTGAGAGAGGAGAAGAGAGGGAGAGAGGAGAGAAAGTGGATAATTTAATTTAGATTTTAGGAGAATTTTTTATTACATATTATATTTTAAAATAAATAAAATAAAATAAAATTAAAGGTTGTAAGGATGCATAACAAAATACATTGCTACTAACCTAAATAGTGGTGATGCTTACTCTTCTGTATTGCTACTAACCTAAGTTAATAGCGACGCATATGTGTATGTGTTGTTACTACCTAGGTTAGTAGTGACGCTTAACAAAATGCATCGCTACTTGTAACGACCGTGAATTTTCGGTATGTTTTCTTGCCTCTAAATAAACTATTTTATGAGTTTTAATTATTTTAAATAATTTAGAGGTAGATATTTTGAAAGTATTATTGGGATATGATAGAGCTCGGTGAGACGAGCGTAACGAACCTAAGAACGTAGGAAACGGAGGTCGGGAGCGAAAGTTACGACCTCGGGAAAATGCCACATGGGCAAGACCCACTTTGAAAGTGTAAGATAACCTACCCATGTGGGGTCTAGTTTTGAAGGGCTCGTCGATACGAGTCTATCGGTACTAAGAACGCACGATTTTGACCTCGAAAAAAAATGTCATATGGGCGGGACCCACTTGGAAAGTGCGGGATGAACTACCCATGTTTTGGTCTTATTTCGAAGGGCTTATTGACACGAGTCCATCAGTATCAAGAACGTGCAATTCCAACATCAAGGTTGGAAGTTATCGCATTTTGAGTTCAAGATATTATTTGGATAAGACTAATGACAAAGCGGATAGGATTGATAGTGGATAGGATTGCTGACAAAGCGGATAGGATTGATAGTGGATAGGATTGCTGACAGAGCGGATATGATTGATAGTGGATAGGATTGCTGACAAAGCGGATAAGATTGATAGTGGATAGGATTGCTGACAAAGCGGATAGGATTGACACGTGTCAACCTCACATCTATCCAATTCTTCTATAAATAGCATCCTTAGCATCCAGTCTCTCTCACGTTTTCTCATTTCTCTCCCACGTTCAGAAACTTCTGTTCTTCATTTCTTACTCGTTTTAAGTCTGATTTAAGTCTTTTAAAAGGCATTTCTACCTAAATCGAGTGTGCCGGACATCATGGCGGGGTTATTTTCTTGGTTGGAAACCTCCAGAACCCCAGATGTGGACATCCAATTTCGTGGTGTCTGATTTATCGACTTCGAACTCTTGCGAAAAGCGAGGTAGGGGCTTTTATCCTTTCTTATGGCATGATTATAATATTTGGTTGTGTTTTTAACTTATTATTTATATGACTCTCGCATGTTATGCGCTAGAGATTATTTTCAAGATATGATTTATGGTTTCTGCATATATATCCGATCTGTTGAACGGTTAATCGTTGAGATAGAATATGATTTATATAGCGTATATTTATAATGTTATTATGTATATTCGAATAGTCGAATGATTTACCGCTAGAAGCGGATATGTTTTATACTATATGCATTATGATTGCCTCATACATAATAGTTTGGTCGAATATTTATTCGTGGATTTTGATATAAATTATACACGGTGAAGCGTGTGAGATAGAGACAAACTAGCTTCGCCACTATTTTCATTGCGAATGAAAATAGTATGTTTAAATGACGGTTTTAGAGGACTCGTCCTTTTTGAAAGGAGGATACCCAAGATTATTTTTGAAAAGACGTATAAGCATGGTGATCGAGTCACTGAAGCGGGACAAAGAAGAGGTAACTGTCTCATTGGAATGAGCGACCAACCTTGCCTTTGTAGTCGTTGATAGTGACGCTCCCATGTCTTGTAGAGGCGAAGCTAGGATTTTCAAAAGGATAAACATTGGGATAGAATGTTTTAAAAGAAAACAGCTCTTTTTGGAGTTTGGGAACTCTAGGATATTTTGATTGAGTCTGGGACTCAAGATTATGAGTCTGGGACTCAAGACTATGAGTCTGGGACTCATGAGTGTTTTGGTTGTCCGGAGCTATTGTTGGGCGCCCCGATAGAGCTCCGTTGACTAGATGAGCGCACAATTAATCCGGTTCGGAATCGGATGTACGATACCTATTTTAGCCTGGTGAGCCCCTAACGAAGGGCAAGATCCCTGATTCGCCCCTAACAAAGGGCAATTATTAAGGCTATGCGCACTAGGGTAGAGAGTATCATGGGAAGACTCTCTACTCTCTAGATCCCGGTGCCCCATGAGCACGGGTGGCTCTTCTATCCACAAGCACGAAATATTTTGAAATGATCTGTGGAGAAGTAAGAGGTCGCTGCTTTGTACCCGCAGCAAAATTCCTATTAATATATATATGTCTGGGACATTTGTAGCGAGCCGTGAGAGCTTGCAAACCCTAGTAGCATGTTCAATACATAGGAAGAAGCTCTAGGGATGGTTTTTGGGTGGGAGGCACACCCTGTTTTCATTGAAAAATATTATATATGATATGTGCTGTCAAACTGCCATGTGTTTATTCATGCCTGATCGTATAAACTCCCCTACTGAGTATTTTAAAATACTCACCACCCCCCAGACTTTGCAGGATTCAACAAAGCTTAGTGTGCGGGTAGACGGGCCTACTCCGAAGTTTTATCGATTGATTTCAAGGATTTCAACCGCACTAAAACAAGTAAGAACTCCTTATTATTTTTCTCTTGTGTGTTTGTACACGAACTGTGGTTCCTGGGGATACTACTATTTTAATATCGCATATGGTGATTGGCTCCCATCGCGGGCCCTGGTAAACTCCGATATCTTTATGAAAAGAAAATTTTATATACTTTTAAAATCCCGGGGCGCGACACTACTAACCTAAGTAATAGCGATGCTTATTCATATGCGTCGCTACTACTTAGGTTAGTAGAAACACATGTAAGTAAGCGTCATGATTACCTTTAATTTTATTCACTTTAAAATATAATATATAATAAAAAATTCATAAAAAAATCTAATTAAATTATCTCTCCCCTATCTCTCCTCCCTCTCTACCTCTCTTTTCCCCTTCTCACTCTTTCTCTCTCTCTCCCTTTTATTACATATTATATTTTAAAATTAATAAAAAAATTAAATGAATAAAATAAATTATGTAGAGAGGGAGAGAGGAGGGAAAGAGGATAATTTAATTTAGATTTTATGAGAATTTTTTATTATATATTCTATTTTAAAATAAATAAAAGAAATTAAAATGATATGTAATAGCAATGCATTACATAATGTGTCACTACTAACCTAGGAAGTAGCAACACTTATTCTTATGTGTCGCTAGTAACCTATGTTATGATTACCTACCTTAGTAGCAATGTATTTTTCTATACATTACAATTACCTTTAATTTTAATTTTTTTATTCATTTTAAAATATAAGATATAATAAAAAATTTATAAAAAAAACTAAATTAAATTCTCTCTCCTCCCTCCTCTTGCTTCCCTATCTCTCCTCTCTCTCTCCTCCCTTTCTTTCTCTCTCTTTCCCTTCTCGATCTTTCTCTCTCTTTCCCTTCTCGATCTTTCTCTCTCTTTCCCTTCTCTCTCTCCTCTCTCTACCCTCTCTCTCGCCGCTTTCTCTCTCCCTCTCGCTTCCCTTTTTCGCTCTCTCTCCTATTTATTATATATTATATTTTAAAATTAAAAAAATATATATAGAGAGGTAGAGAGAGTGAGAAGATGAGATAGAGAGAGAGGAGAGAGGGAGGAGAGAGAAAGATTGAGAGAGAGAGAGGATTTTATATTTTTTTTATTGATTTTAACTTATTTGCGACGGTTAAAAGGAATCATCACAAATAGTATGACTATCATAACATATAAGCGTCGCAAATAGCATAGTTATTAACGATGCTTAGCAAAAGTGTCGCCAATAGTTATACTATTTGCGATGCTAAGCGTCACTAATAACGATTTTTTTGCCCCCCCCCCCCCCCGCCCGGGTGAAATTTTCACCCGCACAGGCAAAATTTCATTTACATAGGTAAAAATTTTGCCCACGCATTATATATACCTCCCCCCCTTCCTCTACCCTCTCCCCTCCGGCTGCCGCACCAAACTCCAACACCTTTGCCCACCATTGCCACCCTCAGGCTGCTGCCGCCCCCATCATCGCCAATGAAGGAGACACTCTTGGCTCATGAGCGCCTGATCGGCCATCTTAGACGGATACGAGCAAGGTTTGTCAAGCCTGCCAAAGCTTAACATATTTCTTGCCTCGACTGACTTTGATCCAATAAGCAACATAGTGTGAGATTTGAAATAAAGTATATCATTGGTTGTCCATGGAGATATTGGATATATCTTTGTATTAAGTCACCAAGACTGATCCTACATTAATGAGAATCCATGCCGGCCACAATATGTTATTTTTGTTGGGCAATAAAGCACCCTCTCGTGCTTGGATCCTGTTGAATTTTTTTGTTTTCTACCACTGTGACTACACATTTATCCTTTTATCCAAGGGCACATGATTGTTATGAATGTACCGTATAACAATCTGTGTGACAAAGAGAATAGAGTATTAATAAGAGATAAGATGTAATTTAAACCATGGATTTTGTATGTTGATATGTGGTTTAATTTGATAGAAGTAACATGAATTTTATGTGAAAATGAAGAGTTATCTTTACATAATAAACAATCAAGCAGATGATTACAAATGTAGCCATGTGATATAAATGCCAAGAATTGGCCATATATTAAGCAGTTTAAGCCAGTAAAACTTATTGGCCAAAAAATTCTATTGACTTGAGGCCATAATTGTAGAATTTTGACAATGACACAACCCAAAGAAAAACTCAAATATAAAGTAAAAAATATAAAAAATAAATAAAGCAAGAGATATCACAAATTTATATGGTTTGGTAAAGTGCCTACCTCCTTCCACTATACTCTTAAAATAATTAAATTACAACCCCTTTCTCCCATTCTCAGTTTGTCACCTATCTCGCTCACAAAGAATAGAAGAAAGAATAATGCAAGTAAAATAGCAACAAACTAGATAAGAAGTCCAAGAGGCAAAACTCAAAAAGTTACAAGATAAGCTTTTCTATAACAATCCGCTAAGTGTGTAACAACCCAATTTTAAAAATATACCTTTAGGCCTATTTTGAGTTTCGGCCCAGTAAACCTTTCTACCGATTTGATGTTGTTCAAGTCATAACCTTCTTTTGGGCCTCTTAGTTCGGTTGTAGGACTTGGAGAGGCATTTGTAATGAGCCCAAGAACGCAAAAAATATGACACCAGGATGATAGGCTATGGCCTCGAGAATGGAGTTATAGGCGAGACCTACCTTCATTTTACAAGAAAACATATTCTTGGTTTTATTTCTAAAGGCTTGTCGATACGAGTTCATCAGTGCAAAGATTGCACGAAACCGAGTCTAGGGTATGGAGATATTGCTTTTCAAATCTTAGTTTTTTTTTAAAGAACAAATTATTTTTTCTACCGTCAGCCAATGCTGACACACTGGCGTCAGCAAGTGCTGACACCAGCATCTGTTGCAATAGGTGAACTACCGCATTGCAGTAGGCTATGGCCTGCTGCGGCCAGCATGGGTCAACCAACAACCATGCTGCAGGTTGACGGTTGGATGTGTGTCACGTGGAGTGCATCTAATGGGAGTGCTCCCTTGTAAAAGGAGAGGGAGGGGGTTTCCAACTCGTCGTACCCCCTTTCTCCTCTCCTTTCCTCTATTTTCTGGCCGCTTCTAAGCATTAAAATGCATGTTTCTAAGATGCTTTTTGCCTGTTGCCCTATGTTGTGAGAAAGTCCATTTTTTGAACCTCTCAATAAGAGGATAATAACCTGAAGCAAGAGGAGGCCATGTCCTCCACCCTCGGGCTAGAAGTGGAGATCGTGCCAGTGCAAGGGGAGGTTCTACCCATCTCACTCGAACCAGACTATAAACATAAGGGGAGGTGTTGCCTGCCACAATTGAGCCGACGACAAGCGACAACTTCATGAGGGTAAGTGGTTCTAAATCCTAATTTCTTGCTAGAGCTAGACTCCAATTTAAAAGTACATTCAAGTTATTTAGTAGGGTTTGCTTTTAAAATCATGAGTTAAAAATACTGTTAGTGTTTGGATGAATGTTTACCCCATAACAAGAATTTTCAAAATACCAATTTTTAAATATTGCTCGATTATTCCAATTGTTCTTAAAATTCAAAATTTGAAAGGTAGTTTTTCAGCATGCAACGCAATAATTATCAAAGTTTACTACTCCTAGATACTGCCCAAAAAGACTTACAGGAGTTGAGGTATCAGGGAAAACTCCTCTTCTTCTGATCTTGTTGCCCCATGAGTGCAGATATGTATCGTTGTAGTATTGGCAACATTATGTGAATAAAGATAGTTATTTTAAGCTATGCTAATAATTCGACTTTAATTTCTAAGTCATCAATTTAAAATATGTATTATTTTGACCCAACATGTTAATATAATTTAATACTACCTATTGGTTATAAACTTTATACTCATCCACCCCCAAATATTGTAAGTATAAACTCCAACTTGAGGCTAGAGCATATTGGTACATGGAAAAAAAAGCCAAATACGCTGAATTTTGCTTAATGTTTATTTGTTAATATTGTATATTTACACTAACATGATATTGGGCATGTATAATCCTTGCCTTTAAAATTTTGTGCTTTTGTAATTTAAAATTTTTAAAGGTTTCTCGTTTATACATGGTTGATCCATGCCTTTGGATTACAAATTTTAAGAAATTTTGACTTTAAAATTAATTCCAAAAATACCACTTCCATTTCTAAAAAAATCCAACACCCACACCAAACAGCCGCATAATGTTTGGCTTTAGTCTGATCACTGATTTGGCTTAAGACATGGCCGAGTAGTCTAGAACTTTTTCATCGTATGGCTACACCCTTATTATAGCAAAAAAAAAAAAGATTGTGACACCCTTATTAACGAAAAACAGGAGTCATATTGACGTTGATCATTGTATCAATGGCTACTAATACAGGTTTGTACCAGTCATACGAGGTATTAAATAGGAGGCAGACAGGAGGTACCCCCCAACCCAAATAAATGTCACTCTAATGTATGCCGTTGCCCCGGCTCCCCTGTATTTCACCCTATGAGGCTTAGACAAGTGATCGAGTAAAATTATACTAACCTTCACAAGCAGATAGAAGGTAGCTCATTCACTTATCAGAATGAACGACATAATTTTGTAGCCCCCCATTTACATCAATGTTTCTCTTGTCGTTGCGTCTACAACTCAGTGGACCAAATATGTGCTTGCACTTTATTACTCTCAACTCTGCTCCATAACCTCAGAAATTCATAACTTTCTGAGGGGTGCCCCAGAAGCAATGGGGAAGACATGACACTTGATACGATTAACAAACAAGACAACATATAATTATATCTTCTAAGAACAGTTTCCCACAGCAAAAGCTTAAGGTAATAACCCAGACAACATGTAATTAGGTCACATAATCAAACTTGCTGAGGCTTAAGTTCCCTCTCCCTCACTACACGAATAAATGCAACTACCTTATCATGAGAGGGAATCGTCTCCTTCACAATGGGTTCCTTCTTCAACGCATCCAGACATTTCGTGATCACCGGAAACCTCTGTGGATCAATAAAGACCATCCCAGTAGCTTCTTCATATGCTTTATGAAAGATCAGTGTACCTACGACAATATCGAGAAATCCTGGCCATTCACCATGCAGATAGGGGGTCCCACTGGAGAAATCATTCTTCAGGCCCTCCTCTAATATGGCCAACTTGTCACGCAGTCCCTCTTTTGCTTTCTCCTGCTCCTCACCTTCAGACTGTAATAGTGGGTAAGCAGCTTGCAACAACTGCTCAATCAAGATATTAATCCAATGGTCCTTAGTAAACTATTAATCATATTTGCTACTTGGGATCATCTTACAATTGTGAAAAACTGTTTACTTAATTGCCTTCATCTTTGTCCTTCCAAGAATACAGAGTAACATGTATATGTTTCATATGTGGCATAAACTACTTGATATAAGAAAATTTACCCCATACATTACTTAGCACGATCAGTTGATCAACAACATAGATAACTAAAAAGACATACCGTTTGATCGTAGTACTGGGACCAAAATCGAACCCTTGATCGAGTATAGGGATCCTCCGGCATCAATGGGGCCTCCTTCCATGTATCCTCTATATACTCCAGGATCACAAGAGACTCCACTACAATTGGCTTCCCCTTGTGGACAAGGACTGGGATTTTCTTCTACACAGGGTTGTACTGCAGAAGATCTTGGCTCTTTCTTTGGAAATCTTTTTTTTTTGGTAGCAGAGGAAGATCATGTCTGATTTGTTCCACTCACGGTGTTGCTCCAGTTAGCTGCTGCCTCATGTTCCATTCCTTGTGTAGGTGCAGCTAGTTCAACCCCTAGAAGTAGGAAGAAAACTCTCTCTTGTTTTTGTCATGTGTTCAACCCATTGCTTCTTATGGGTGTTTCTCCATGTCCGGTGACCACAATGTCCAAGCGGTAGCTCTTCCTCTTCCCATTGGTCGGGCCTTCTTCCATGGCCACAACGATGCTGGGCGAGCCACAAGCTCCCTTCTCCCTGGTGGACAAGCATTCCTCTGCAAGTGTGACACCCATAATTTTTGTGAGGAATTTTTATGTTATTATTCATGATTTATCCTCATGGTTTGTTTGTGACCTTGTATTGGAGGTCCTTTGTGTTATTTAAGTCAATGAATCTATTTGATAAACACAATTTTTTTTAAATTTGTTTAATCTTAATTTAGAGTAAAGAGTTGTGTTGGCAACCACCCACACATTAATCCACCTACTAATGAAACCACAATTCACTGTTAGTGAAGTTCGACACATCAGTCAACTCACCGATGAGGTACTGAGGCATTGTCGACAACCTTCGACACCGATAAGGTACTGAGGCATTGTCGACAACCTTCGACATGTTGATGGTTGAAAAGTAGTTTTACGGATAGGTCATGAAACTACACAAACGATTCCAAGCAGTTTCATGGACGATTATGAACCAAAATTCGATTATTTGATTTTTATTCAAATACCTTCAAAAACACCTTGACCATGAATTCTACGATTTTGGGGAGAAAGTGGCAAAATTAGTGTGTGTCAAAGTTCAGTGGAAGGGAGAAAAATCAAATTTCAGGAGACCTCATTTGATTGCGGAAAGAGGTTAGAATGCTAACCTCCTACTCTAATTTAACATCATATATATGCAAAATGGATTTGAATTGCAATGTTAAAATGATTGAATACATGAAAGCATGACTTTTTTTAAAAATACTTTATTGTGATAACTATTATGATCATGATCTTTGTGTTAAATGAGTGTTTAACTCCATGCAATCATTTTATTGCCTTGATTAAAAAATATTAATGTGAAATATTATATTACCTCATGATTTTAGATGAGTCTAAAACAAAAGAAATAGTTCTATTACTCTTCCCGACTATCGTCAAGTTTACGACACGTCAGTTATGCTATCGATGGACCGAAGATGAAGATATGGGATGTGGGCATGCATCGACACATCAGTGTGCTATTGATGGGTCATCAGCAGTGAGGTTGACACGTCGATGAAACATCTATGAGAATGGTAATTCTTGTCATTCTACCTACGACAGAGGATCGACACATCAATGAATTACTGATGGTCATCAATGACTTGGCTGACATGTAGAAGAGTCTACTAACAGTAAGTTGATTTGGGATAAATTCTAGTAATAAATGCTACATGTGTAAGGCTATTATTATTATTATATATAAGTATGATATTAAATGTTTGAACTGCAATTATATGTGATGTTGTGAGTTATGAAGTTTGGGTTATGTACCCTTGGATGCGTGGAAATCCTTGTAATAAATCACACCCCAAGAATTGTTGGATAAAGGCACTTAAGGACACGTGATTCTTATATTGATATGACTCCTTAAGTGAGTCTTTACCAATGTAATGAAAAAGGTTTAGTATGAAATAGGACAAATGTCTTCTAACTCTCTAAGGATATGAGTTATGTAGAACCGCTTCCTTGGCCTAAAAGATATATTTGAATGGAGTAGAACATTAAAAAATGACTAGTTTTACGCAACACAATACATAAAGTTTTGATTATCATAAGAGTCGGACTTCAACCACTTCGGTCAATGAGCCCCTGTAGCCTTAACTTCATTCTATGGAGGGAGTGGGTTGAGCATAAAATACTTGAGCTTCGTAGTGAGTAGATCATAGTCTAGTGAGACGTAGATGTACTCCAAATCATAACTACTGTGTCATAGAGAAACTACTTTTCAAAATAACACAAATAGTAATTCACGAGGATTTTTTTTAAATCAATAATAAATTAATCAACTATATATCTAGGTTATAATAATTAAGGTTTAATAATTTGAATATTAAATTATATAATATTATTGCACTTCTCAAAGTCCATACCAACAGGCTATCCATCTAAGTACAAGTCTAGCATTAATTTAAAAATAAATAACTAAGTGGTCATTAGTGGAAATCTATTATAGACAGCCTGTCTACAACACACGTGATTGGATAATAGATAGAGAATACTAAGGCAGGCCTTAAATATCCTAGCTTTCTAAATCATGAAAATCTTTACAGATGGAAGGAGTATTATTTTTGTCAAATAAAGTAAGCAGTTGTTTGATTGTGATCTAAGGGTTTTAAATCATTCATTTTTTACGTGAAGGTTAGTAAGTTTTTTCTAAGCATAGGCTCCCAAGGAGTGAAAAACATTATTTATTGATAGATAAAAAATGTTTTGGACTGCAATCAGTACGACTTGGGCACGCTTAAGTACTACTTTAGGTTTTAAACGTTTGGTATGTAAAAATTATGTGTTGGTCACCCAGATAAAAGAAAGAGAGATAATGGTTTTTTTAAACTTATTAAAATAGAGTGTCAGTTATGGGGCCCTTGGAATGGCTGGGTGTGAGGTCAAGCTATACATTTTTAAAATTTGATAGTCTTCCCAATAAAAGATTTTATAAATGAATTGTAGAGCAAATTGCGCCATTCATGGCATGCTAACGACTATGAGAGCCTCACAGGTGGCGAAAAAAAGGGTTTATGCGTTTATATTAAATTGTTAGCTGTCTCACTCAGATTAGCTATTTGTTCATAGGCTCCACCAAGTCAAAAGGAGTGCGGTAATCAAGCAAGTCATACTTGATTAATTATGATATATGAAGGACTGGAAGCAAGTAGCCGTGAAGTACCAGTTTTGTACCCTTATTCACATTTAAGTAATCAAGTTCGTAGCGTAGCAGTCTAGCAGATAGTTCAAACCTTCACCAAATAAATTGCTCAGACGGAATAATCTGCACTAAAAATAGAGATGAAGAACAATACCCAGTATTTTCTGGTGATCAGCTATTTGTCACAATCAGAACTGCGTAGCACAACCTTTCTTCCCTTCCCTTTGGCCTCGCACAAGAGCTAATAATCTTCATACTGACTTGTATGTAGATTTCTGCCAATTTGATGTTACAGAAGAAATCTCTAGAACTGTAACGTTACAACCGAAAGTAGTTGAAGGTCTTTGAAACTCATTCTACCTGTCCAAATCTTCACCCCCTTTCCTTGTTCATTCCATTCAAATGCCTTCAGCATCATAAGTTGGCAGTTTTTGTTTGAAGTCAAACTGAAAGCATACGTGGTAGCTTTTTCTTCACCAACTCTTCTTATTGTCCGCACAAGAAGTTTCTCATTGACTGAAATAAATTACTCACCAAGGCAAAGACTAATTTCGATATATAATGCACTCGCCTTCAAGTGATCAGCAAAAACTGCACCTTCCTCGAAGATTAGAAAGAGAGAGAGAATTGAGAGAAAAATGGAGGAATTGATACTTTATGGGATGTGGGCGAGCCCCTTCTGCAAGAGGGTGGAACTGGCCCTGAAGCTGAAGGGAATATCCTACAGTAGTGTGGAAGAGGACCTTCGCAACAAGAGCCAAGAGCTACTCCAACATAATCCTGTATACAAGAAGGTCCCTGTCCTTGTTCACAAAGGAAAACCCATTGCAGAGTCCCTCGTTATCCTTGAATACATAGAGGATACATGGAAGGATGTCCCCCTGTTGCCACAGGATCCCTATATGAGATCCAAAGTTCGCTTTTGGGCACAGTATTATGAGCAAACTGTATGAACAAATATTTTGCAAACTCAATCCTTATTATTGACTATTTGCTGGGCCTGGTTCATTCATGATCACTAACTGATCTAACGAACTTGTTCTTTTCAGTTTTCTCCCCTTATCACCTCTGCCATATTCGCTGAAGGTGAAGAGCAGGAGAAAGGAGTGAAAGCATTCGCTGAGAAGTTTCCTGTATTGGAGGAGGGGCTCGCGAAAGATTTTTCCGGTGGAAGCCCTTTTATCCATGGAGAACAGCCAGGATTTCTTGATGTGTTTGTGGGAGTGTTTGTCTGCTACTATCAGGCCTTCGAGGAGGTGGGAGGAGTTCAGTTGATCGACTCACAAAAGAACTCCGCGACTTTCAGATGGCTGCATGCCCTCAAAGACCACCCTCTAGTGAAGGAGACGCTCCCGGCTCATGAGCGTCTGATCGGCCTTCTTAGACAGGCACGAGCAAGGTTTGTCAAGCCTGCCAAAGCTTGACATTATTTCTTGCCTTAGTCCGACTTTGATCCAATAAGCAATAAGCAACATTGTGTGCGATTTGAAATAAAGCATATCCTTGTGGTCCCTGCAGATATTGGAGTCAACAAGACTGATCCTTCTTTAATGAGAATCCATGCCGGCCACAATGTGTCATTTTTGTTGGGAAAGCACACTCGAGTTTTTTTGTTTTTTACCTGCTACACATTTATCCTTTTATCGAAGGACACATAATTGTTATAAATGTACCGTATAACACTACAATAAAATTAGTTTTTAGTAACACTAACCAATGCACGCTAAAACTAAATATTAGTCATGATTTTAGTACTTAAGCTTTTATGACGCGTGCACAAAATTATCACTATTATAAGTTGTATTTGTAATGCTTATTAATAAGCCATCGCTAATATAATTCGTGCCCCTGTCACCAAATATATTTATTATATTTTTATTAAATATATAAATAAATAAAGTATTTACAATACATATTAATATATATTATAAATACATAAAGATATTAACTATATATATAAATATGTATCACTAATATTCATATTTATAAAAATTAAATTTTTAAAAAATAATAAAAAAGGGTATTTGCTATGTATGGAGGGGTGCATCGAAAATACCCAAAATATTTGTAACCCATAGTATTATGCATTGCAAATAACCTTAGTATTTGCGACGTATAGCATTATGCGTCGCTAATACCCTTAATTTTAAAAAAATATAATTTAATTATATCAATACATACTATATAATTATAAAAAAATTAGGATAATTTATTTAGTATTCTGTGGTGTGGGTTTTCATAGGCGTCAAATTGAGATTCGGTCGGGCATAGGTGCATGCATACTGCATGCCCCATGATTTATATAAGTGCCTCATGTGATATATATCTGATGTCCCATAGTATGGGGGCTCCCATTGAGGCGCTCAAGCATAACGTTACACACTGTGGAATATAGATATTAAGTAAAAAAAATTAGACTCGACGATTAGTTTGAACTTGCAACCTGCCTGCAACCTGAATGAATGATATTTTTCCTCGTTAATTTGAAATTCAACGTCTCGTAGATCAAGTAGGACGCGAGTGTGCCAAGTCTGGAAAGGGACGAGAATGAAGACATTAATTTTAAATTTTGTAGATTAATTGTGTAGTATATTATATATATATATATATAATAATATAAATAGGATTAAAAAATTAATAAAAAAAGGGATATTTGTGATGCATAGACCGGTGCGTCGCAAATACCTCTAAGTATTTGCAACGTATAGTATTATGCGTCATAAGTACCCCGAGTATTGGCAACACATATTACTGTGTCACAAATACGTCGGGGTATTTTTGACACACCTTTGTATGCGCCACTAATATATTTTATTTAATTTTATTTTTTATTATTTTTTAAATATAATATATGATAAATAAATAAATTATTAGAGGAAGAGAAAAAGAAAGAAGAGAGGGAGTGAGAGGAGAGAGATAGAGAGAAAACAGAGGTTGATCAGAGAAGGAGAAAAAGAGTGAGAGAGGAGAAGAGAGGGAGAGAGAGAGGAGAGAAAGTGGATAATTTAATTTATATTTTATGAGAATTTTTTTATTATATATTGTGTTTTAAAATAACTAAAAGAAATTGAAATTAAAGGTTGTAGCGATGCAGAACAAAATGCATTGCTATTAACCTAATTAGTAGTGACGCTTAATCTTATGTGTTGCTACTAACCTAGGTTAGTAGCGACGCATGTGTATGTGTTGTTACTACCTAGGTTAGTAGTGACGCATAACAAAATACATCACTACTAACCTAAGTAATAGCGACGTTTATTCTTATGCGTCGCTATTACCTAGGTTAGTAGCGACGCATACAAATAAGCGTCATGATTACCTTTAATTTTATTCACTTTAAAATATAAGATATAATAAAAAAATTCATAAAAAAATCTAATTAAATTATCTCTCCCCTCTCTCTCCTCCCTCTCTACCTCTCTCTTCCCCTTCTCATTCTTTCTCTCTCTCTCTCCCTTTTATTACATATTATATTTTAAAATTAATAAAAAAAAATTAAATAAATAAAATAAATTATGTAGAGAGGGAGAAAGGAGAGAAAGAGGATAATTTAAGTTAGATTTTATGAGAATTTTTTTATTATATATTCTATTTTAAAATAAATTCAAATGATATGTAATAGTGACACATTACATAATGTGTTGCTACTAACCGACGTTACGATTACCTACGTTAGTAGAAACACATTTTTCTATACATTATAATTACCTTTAATTTTATTTTTTTTATTTTAAAATATAAGATATAATAAAAAAATTCATAAAAAATCTAAATTAAATTCTCTCTCCTCTCTCCTCTCACTTCCCTCTCTCTCCTCTCTTTCTTTCTCTCTCTTTATCTTCTCAATCTTTCTCTCTCCTCTCTCTACCCTCTCTCTACTTTCTCTCTCCTTCTCGCTTCACTTAATCGCTATCTCTCCTATTTATTATATATTATATTTTAAAATAAATAAAATAAATTATATAGAGAGGTAGAGAGAGTGAGAGGATGAGATAGAGAGAGAGTGAGAGGAGAGATGGAGGAGAGAGAAAGATTGAGAGAGAGGATTTTATATTTTTTATTAATTTTAACTTATTTGCGACGGTTATAAGGAAGAATCACAAATAGTATGACTATCATAACATATAAGCTTTGCAAATAACATAGTTATTAGCGATGCTTAGTCAAAAGTGTCGCCAATAGTTATACTATTTGCAACGCTAAGCATCACTAATAATAATTTTTTTGCCCCCTTGCCCGGGTGAAATTTTTACTCACACAGGCAAAATTTCATTCACACGGGTAAAAATTTTGCCCACGCGTTTAATTTGATAGAAGTAACATGAATTTTATGTGAAAAAAAAGAGTTACCTTTACATAATAAACAATCAAGCAGATGATTACAAATGTAGCCATGTGATATAAATGCCAAGAATTGGCCATGTAAACAGTTTAAGCCAGTAAAACTTATTGGCCAAAAATTTCTATTGACTTGAAGCCATAATTGTTGACTTTTGACAATGACACAATCCAAAGAAAAACTCAAATATAAAGTAATCATAGGAAAACTTCTCTTTTTCTGATCTCGTTGCCCCATGATCGTAGATGTGTATCGTTGTAGTATTAACAACATTTTGTGAACAAAAGATATTTATTTTAAGCTATGCTAATAATTTGACTTTAATTTCTAAGTCATCAATTTCAAATATATATTATTTTGAGCCAACATGTTACTATAATTTAAAACTACCTATTGGTTATAAATTTTATACTCACCCACCCCTAAATATTATAATTATAAGTGTAGACTCCCGTTTAAGGCTAAAGCATATCCGTAAGTAGAAAAAAAAGCCAAATATGTCGGATTTTGCTTAATGTTTATTTGTTAATATTGTATATTTACACTAACATGATATTGGGCATGTATAATCCTTACTTTTAAAATTTTGTACTTTTATAATTTAATATTTTTAAAAATTTCTCGTTTATACATGGTTGATCCATGGCTCTTCCATTACAAATTTTAAGAAATTTTGACTTTTAAATTAATTCCAATAATACCACCTCCATTTCTAAAAAAATCCAACACCCACACCAAACAGCCCCATAATGTTTGGCTTTCTTTGTCAAGTCCCATCACTGATTTAGCTTAAGACATGGCCGAGTAGTCTGGAACTTTTTCATCATATGGCTAATTTTTAATTATTAATAATTTATTGAAAAAATACCTTATTATTAGCTGTAATCGATGAAAGTTAACCAAGTGTTGTATAATGGCCAGGACCATGTCTTCAAAAAGTAGAGGTCCCACTTCAAACACATTAGATTTCAATTTACCCGGTACATGCAATATATGCGCATTGTGCATACCCGACCTAACCAGCTTGAGGAAGGGTATGGTAGGCCGGTTGCCCCTTTTAGTTGGGTACCAACTCCTAAGGACTCGGACACACCAAATACGTGCTTGTACTTTATTACTCTCAACTCTGCTCCATAACCTCAGAAATTCATAACTTTCTGAGGGCTGCCCCAGAAGCAATACTTGATACGATTAACAAACAAGACAACATATAATTATATCTTCTAAGAACAGTTTCCCTCAGCAAAAGTTTAAGGTAATAACCCAGACAACATGTAATTAGGTCACATAATCAAACTTGTTGAGGCTTAAGTTCCCTCTCCCTCACTACACGAATAAATGCAACTACCTTATCATGAGAGGGAATCGTCTCCTTCACAATGGGTTCCTTCTTCAACGCATCCAGACATTTCGTGATCACCGGAAACCTCTGTGGATCAATAAAGACCATCCCAGTAGCTTCTTCGTATGCTTTATGAAAGATCAGTGTACCTACGACAATATCGAGAAATCCTGGCCGTTCACCATGCAGATAGGGGGTCCCACTGCAGAAATCATTCTTCAGGCCCTCCTCTAATATGGCCAACTTGTCATACAGTCCCTCTTTTGCTTTCTCCTGCTCCTCACCTTCAGACTGTAATAGTGGGTAAGCAGCTTGCAACAACTGCTCAATCAAGATATTAATCAGATTTGCTGCATGGGATCATCTTACAATTGTGAAAAACTGTTTAACTTAATTGCCTTATCTTTATCCTTCCAAGAATACAGAGTAACATGTATATGTTTCATATGTGGCATAAACTACTTAATATAAGAAAATTTACCCGATACATTACTTAGCACGTTCAATTGATCAACAACATAGATAACTAAAAAGACATACCGTTTGATCGTAGTACTGGGACCAAAATCGAACCCTTGATCGAGTATAGGGATCCTCCGGCATCAATGGGGCCTCCTTCCATGTATCCTCTATATACTCCAGGATCACAAGAGACTCCACAATTGGCTTCCCTTTATGGACAAGGACTGGGATTTTCTTGTACACAGGGTTGTACTGCAGAAGATCTTGGCTCTTGCTTTGGAGGTCCTCTTCTGCATACTTGTATGGTATGCCCTTAAGTTTGAGCGCCCACTCCACCCTCTTGCTGAAAGTGCTTGCCCACATCCCATACAACTTCACCTCTTCCATGGTAGCTATCTTCTCCTTGGTCTTCACCACTAGCTATAGAGAGTGTTTTGCAGGTTTCTTGATCTTAAATTCATACCGGCTGCTCTGTTACATAGAGAGGTCGCAAGTGCCTGGCAGTTTCTGCTATTCATTTTTCTTCGTGCTTGGTGACCAAGCTTAGTTAATAAGCGGTCAACATAATATGCACAGCCGTTGATTCTTCTTTCTCGTTAAAATCTTACATCATAACAGCTTGGTCACGAAGCAAGAAGAAAATGAATAGCAGCAGAGCAGCTGGTATGAGTTTGAGATCAAGGAACCTGCAAAATATATCTAATAATAAACATATCTATATACATATTATTATTAAAGTGCAAAGTCATAGAAGTCTAAAATTGCCCCTAACACCTCTAAATTATTATTTACAGACATATTTATAAACCGGGAAAAATTGTTGGAACTTCTCAATTTACCTTCGGGTCCATCTTGAGTTTCGGACCCAAAAACCTTTTTTACCGATTTGATGTTGTTCAATCTTTAACCATCTTTTGGGTCTCTTAGATCAGTTGTAAGACTTGAAGAGACGTTTGTAATAAGCCTAAGATCGTAAAAATATGACACCAAGATCATAAACTATCGCCTCGAGAATCGGCTCATAGGCAGGACCCACTTTTATTTAACGAAAAAATATATTTTTATTTAATTTTATTTTAAAGGGCTCATCGATATGAGTTCATTGATACAATGATTACGCAAAATTGAGCTCATCGATATGAGTTCATTGATACAATGATTACGCAAAATTGAGTCTGGGGTATGAAGATATCGCTTTTTGAATCTTAGTTTTTTTTTAAAAAAAAGAAGAATAAACTATTTTTTATGTGTAAGCTAGAGCTAGCCTGAAGGGTGAATCCATGGTCATGTCGTGGGTTAACGGTTGGAAGCATGTCACATGGCGAGCATGAGGGGTGTTGTGGGTGGGGTGTTTCCAACTTGCCCTACCCCTTTCTCCTCTCCTTTCCTCTATTTTATGCCCATTTCTAATCGTTAAAACACTTATTTTTAAGTCATTGCTTACCCGTTTCTTTTATTCAAAAATTAATGTTAGCTAATTCAAAGGTGCCCTACGTTTTGAAAGGGTCTTTTTTTCAAGTTAACCTCTCTATAAGGGGAAAATGACCCCAAGCCAGAGGAAGCCTTTTCTGCCACCCTTGGGCCAGAAGCGGAGATTATGCTAGTGCTAGGGAAGGTTATGTCCATCTCACTCGAGCTAGATAAGGAGTATCTCAATGCAAGGAGAGGTGCCACTCGCCACACTTGAACCGACGATTAGTGAAGGCTTCACAAGCGTAGGTGGTTCTAAATCTTAATTTCCTATTAGAACTAGACTTCCTTTTCAAAGTGCCTTTAAGTTATATGTTAAGATTTACTTTTAAAATAATGGGTTCAAAATACCATTACGGTTTGGATGAATGTCTACCTCTTAACAAGATTTTTCAAATTACTAGTTTTTGAATACTGCTCGATTATTCCAATTGTTTTTAAAAAAATAGAATTTGAAGGGTAGCTCTTTGACATGCAACATAAGAACTATCAAAGTTTATTATTCCTAAATACTTCCTAAAAAGACTTAGCACTCTCATGAGTTGGGTTATTATAGGAAAACCCCTCTTCTTCTAATCTTGTTGACCCATGAGCACGAGTGTATGTCATTTTAATATTAGCGATTTTGTGAATGAAAAGTATTTATTTTAAGGTATGTAAATGATTTTACTTTAATTTCTAAGTCATCAATTTAAAATATAATTTATTTTGACCCAGCATGTTAGTAGAATTTAATACTACATACCAAGTATAAACTTTATACTCACCTACCCCCAAATATTGCAAGTGTAGACACAAGTTTGGGGTTATAGTAGATTGGTCTGTAAAAAAAAAAGGCTTGATATGCCAGATTTTGCTTAATGTATTTTTATTCACATTGTATATTTATACAGACATAATATAGTGGCATGTATAACCCTTACTTTTCAAATTTTATACTTTTATAATTTAATATTTTTAAAGGTTTTTCATTTAAACACAGTTGATCCAAGCCCTCATTGATTACAAATTTTACAAAATTTTAATTTAAATTAATTGAATAAAACTCTACTTCCGTTTCTAAAAAAATCCACCACTCAAACAGCCCCATAATGTGTAAAGTTTTTCTGGAGTCTGATTACTGATTTGGCTTATGACATGGCCGAGTACTCTAGAACTTTTTCGTCATATGTCTAATTTTTAATTATTAATAATTTATTAAATAAAAAATACCTTCTTATTAGCTAATGTATGCCCTTCCCCCGGCTCCCCTGTATTTCATCCTATCAGAATGAACGACATAATTTTGTAGCCCCCCATTTACATCAATGTTCCTCTTGTCGTTGCGTCTACAACTCAGTGGACGTGCACTTTATTACTCTCAACTCTGCTCCATAGCCTCAGAAATTTATAACTTTCTGAGGTTTGTTTAACAAACAAGACAACATATAATTATATCTTCTAAGAACAGTTTACCACAGCAAAAGCTTAAGGTAATAACCCAGACAACATGTAATTAGGTCACATGATCAAACTTGCTGAGGCTTAAGTGCCCTCTCCCTCAGTACACGAGTATATGCAAATACCTTATCATGAGAGGGAATCGTCTCCTTCACAATGGGTTCCTTCTTCAACGCATCCAGACATTTCGTGATCACTGGAAACCTCTGTGGATCAATATAGACTATCCCAATGGCTTCTTCGGATGCTTTATGATTGACCAGTGTACCTACGACAATATCGAGAAATCCTGGCCGTTCACCATGCAGATAGGGGGTCCCACTGCAGAAATCATTCTTCAGGCCCTCCTCTAATATGGCAAACTTGTCACACAGTACCTCTTTTGCTTTCTCCTGCTCCTCACCTTCAGACTGTAATAGTGGGTAAGCAGCTTGCAACAACTGCTCAATCAAGATATTAATTCAATGGTCCTTAGTAAACTATTAATCAGATTGCTACATGGGATCATCTTACATTTGTGAAAAACTGTTTACTTAATTGCCTTTATCTTTACCCTTCCAAGAATACAGAGTAACATGCATATGTTTCATATGTGGCATAAACTACTTAATATAAGAAAATTTAGCCGATACATAACTTAGCACGTTCACTTGATCAACAACATAGATAACTAAAAAGACATACCGTTTGATCGTAGTACTGGGACCAAAATCGAACCCTTGATCGAGTATAGGGATCCTCCGGCATCAATGGGGTCTCCTTCCATGTATCCTCTATATACTCCAGGATCACAAGAGACTCCACAATTGGCTTCCCCTTATGGACAAGGACTGGGATTTTCTTGTACACGGGATTGTAGTGCAGAGGATCTTGGCTCTTGCTTTGGAGGTCCTCTTCTGCGTACTCGTATGGTATGCCCTTAAGTTTGAGCGCCCACTCCACCCTCATGCTGAAAGGGCTTGCCCACATCCCATACAACTTCACCTCTTCCATGGTAGCTATCTTCTTCTTGGTCTTCACCACTAGCTGTAGAGAGTGTTTTGCAGGTTTCTTATCTTAAACTCATACCGGCTGCTCTGTTATATAGAGAGGTCGCTAGTGGCTGGCAGTTTCTGTGCCATTCATTTTTCTTCTTGCTTGGTGACCAAGCTTAGTTTATAAGCGGTCAACATCTTATGCACAGCCGTTGATTCTTCTTTATCCTTAAAATCTTACATCATAACAGCTTGGTCACCTAGCAAGAAGAAAACTGAATAGCAGCAGAGTAGCGCCGGTATGAGTTTAAGATCAAGGAACCTGCAAAATATATCTAATAATAAACATATCTATATACATATTATTATTCAAGTGAAAAGTCATAGAAGTCTAAAATTGCCCCTAACACGTCTAAATTATTATTTATAGACTCAAATTTATGAACCTGGTTAAATTGTTGAACTTGAAGCTCAATTTACATAGGTAATAAAGCTTTAAAAAAAACTGACCTAGCTGGCGGGTTTAACTAGATCAAAGTGAGACATACAATAGAACCAAGAAAAATGTGTCCACTAAGCGGGGCTAGACACTCTTGAGAGAGAAACTAAATTCATTAACTGTTGAATTTGCTTGGATAGAGTGGAGCTCCTGTCTTGGTTAGCACATTTTTCAGTCCCCTCATTGGCAGATTGGCTATGTTATTGCTTATTTTTATTTAATCCCAATTTCTTTTGATAAGCAGAAAGCAGAATTCCCATTTTCTTTTGATGGGTAGAATTTTCTTCTTATAGTTTGGTTACAAGAAGTAGATATTTTCAAGATGCTGTAAACATTGATTTGTTTTATGCTCTTACTCGTGCCAAAGGGGAGGGTAGCCCCAAGAGCATTATTGTGCAGCCCGGGCTCAATTAGTGAAAAAGACCTTTTAGGAGTTTTTGACGTTTTGTGTAGTCACTAGTCAGTCAATATTGAACACTCGAGATAACGCACAAAGTCTCCATTCTCTTTAAGAAGAGATGGGGCACAAATTCTCTTTAAGAAGCCTTTTCCTGTCATTATTTGAGAAATGAGTCATTTTAATATTAGTCTGGTAATAATGTTATATGCAAACTTTATTAAAGGTAAGTGTTACTTTTAATTAACCTTTTACTCAAGTACGTAATTTTAAAGCATATCTTTTAAAGTTTAGATAGTCCTCTTGGATTTTTTATCGGTTTGAGAATAATAAACTAAGCTAAAGTGAGTTACTATCTTCAAAGCCTTTTAAGAATTTATCTAAAACTTAGATATAAATTAAGGATCTCAATTGAAAACTATAGATACTGGAATTCCATATAATTAAATAATTTCCTTCACATAAAGTATTATCAACACATCTAAAGAAGTAATTATCCTTATAGTAATAAAGTGTGTCGACTTAGTAAGTCAATCAATGATAACTCACACCGCATCATTACAACTAGGTGATCCAGAAAGCTAAAAAATAAAGTTCATAGCCACATTCTCGCACTTTCCAGAATAAGTAGAGGTTATAGTATTCCACCAGGATGACGATATTCTGCTTTCACTTGTTGACATAATAAGCACTTGGACACAAATAAAGCAATATCCCTCTTCATTCCACTTTATCAAAAATTCCATTTCACATGATGATACATCTTGGTTCCTCTTGGATGAATGAAGAACTTAGAGTGATGTCCCACCAAAAGAATACGCTCATTTAACTCCAAGGAGTTTGGAACACACAACCATCCCCGAAATGTTAAGCTTTCATATGCCCTTTTTTTAAAATTAATCACCGCTTTCCCTTGCAACCTAGCGTTTATGGCTCGAATTTCCTCTTCTACCTTTTGTGTTTCAACCACCTCATCAACCAAATCAGAGCTTATGGAAATGACATGACCTAGAAAGTGTACTTCTTCTAACCAAAATTTGCATGGAGCTTGTGATCTCTCAAAGTTTGCAAGAAAATCCTCAAGTGCTTCTCATACTCCTCCTTGCTAGCTGAATAAATCAATATGTCACCAACAAAAATAATGACAAACCAATTTAAAGAAAACCTAAAAACCATGTTCATCAAATCCATAAAATATGTTGGTGCATTGGTGAGACCAAAAGGCATAACCAATAACTCGTAATGCTCACAACGTGTTCGGAAAGCTGTATTAGACACATCATCTGGACGAATATAGAGTTGATGGTAGCTCGACCTCAAGTCAATCTTGAAGAACACTTTAGCCTACTACAATTGATCAAACAAATCATCAATACTTGACAAAGGATACTTATTCTTGGTTGTTACCTAATTCAACATCTAGTAATTAATGCAAAGCCGAAGGGATCCATCATTCTTCCTAAAGAAGAGAACCGGTGCATCCTAGGGAGATGCACTAGACCTTGTCTATCAAGTCTTCTAGTTGAGCCTTAAGCTCTTTCAATTCAGCTGGAGTTATGCAGTAAGGAGCTTTAGAAATAGGAATTTTGCCTAAAAGAAGATCAATGTTGAACAATCTCCCTCCCAAGATGCAATCTCAACAAATCATTTGGAAAGACATCTACATACTTTGACACCACATGAATGGACTCAATAGGAGGTAGAGTCACACCCTTTACCAAGATGCTTGCAAAAAAAACCACACACCCATTATTAATCCACTTCCTTGCCTTGCAAGAAGATACAAAGAACTTGCCACTGGCCCATTTACCCTAAAAAATAAAATGCTCAACATCCAACAAAGCAAACACAACCTTCTTCCTACGACAATCAACATATCTATGATAAACTAACATCATGTCTATACCTAAAATCACATCAAAATCAATCATAGGTAGGGCTGGCAAACGGACTCTGAGCCCATTTGACCAGCCCAGCCCAAGCCCATATAAACAGATACAAACGGGCTATTATCAGGCTCTCATAAAATAAACTGGGCTTGGGCTCCACCGCGGGGACCCGATAAGTCCCGCTTTTTATTTTCCTTCTCACCTTTCAAATCCAAATCCACCTCCTTCACCCGCCCGAGTTCCTCACCGTCATTGTCTAGTGCTCCACTCCTGAATCCTTCGTTCCTCTCTGGTGGACAACTTCTCTGGGCGTAAACTATTATCTTGTGGATGGTCCCAACTTCCCAGTTACAAGGCGAACGGGGGAGTTGTTGGTGATGCAATCTATAGGATGGATGGAGGCATGGCTGATGAAACAGAGCTTTCCTTAGTCCATAGTTCCATCACCGTTGTCGTCTTCCTTTATAATCCTTGCCCTCCATGGAGCCTCTCTGCCTAGCCTACCCCTCTCTGTTGCCCCTAGATTTCGCCGGTAGCGATGGCCATGTCGATGTCAAAGACGGTTCGTGAACCTATTTGGCTTTCTTTGTGTTTGCTTATTTGTTTTGCATTTGGGTATTGGCGCTTGGACGTTGATGATGATGTGGTGAATTGCTTTGCTTGTATGTGGGGGCGGTGCTCCCGTTGTTGTTGCCGCTCCATCTGGTGGTGGTGCTACTGCTCCCGCCATTGCAACTGCAGCTGAGGAGAAGAAGGTAAGACATTTATGCCTTTTTATTGTTGGAATGAATACATTTCTCTTGTGTTTTCCATGCTTTGTTGTTTGCTGATGTTTTTCACTGTTCGTGTTGTAGGAGGAGCCCAAGGAGGAGAGTGACGACAATATGGGATTCAATCTGTTTGATTAGAGGATAGGATTTAGTGCACAGGTTTTTTATCAGAATTTTGTGGTTGATTGAGTATTTGGAATATATTTTCCCCTTCTAGAAGTGTTAATGAAATTATTCTATCTAAACGAGCAAGCATTTTGTCCTTGAGCCCAATATATGAATTTTGAGATTAGTTTGTTCCATTTTTTGTAGAGTGAATATAGGGAGAAATTTTCATGTTGGTGAGATGAACCTTCCTTCCATTAGACCTAAAAGTCATTTTGTTTTCTACTTTATAAAGTTTGTCATTTTTTCATATGTATAGAGTTCTATATACTGTGAATATGTGGTTTTAATCTTTATTTTTTGCTTCTTTGATTTTGAAAAATCCTTTAGCATAATCTATATTTGGAAATCTGACCAGGGTTTTTTTTATTTTTCACCAATTCATATGTGCTAAATTTGCAATGAAATTAATTTCTAGTTAAAATACAAAGCTTTATGAGTAGGGATGTAGCTTTCCTATGTTTTGCTTTGTTCCTCCCTTTTTCCTCAGTTGGCAATTAACTGTTTGATGTCTCCTTTGATTGAATTAATGGATTGTGTACTAGGTACTAGATTATGAACACTTGTTTGATCAAATATGTCTTGTTCTCTTCAGATTTGTGCTCATGTTGTTTAGCCATGGAAGAAAAATCAAATGGTTCAGCCATATTCAATTGTTGAAACTTAAAAATGTATGGGTCTTAGCTTTTGGTTTTTATAGTTTTAGGATTTTAGTTGTTGCTGGTGAGTGTTTGAGAAAACTTAATGCAATTCTGAATTCATGATTCATGGGTGATTTTGATGATTCATGATTGTTGGTGAGTGTTTTGATTTTAATGTTTCGGTCTCTAATGTTTGGGGGTAGGAATACAAATTAATAAATACATGAGAATTTTCACAAAACTGATCTTTTTTCCAAGATATGAGAATCATGTTTTTGCTTTTCTTGAGTAAGTGATTAGTGTATTGTCACCTAGCTTCTTTAGATTTTTGAAATGTTGTATAATGAGTCTATTCTCCGTTATAATATCCTGAGCTAGATGTTTTGGCTATATTAGCCTATTTGACATACCAAATATTGCATAAAGTGAAAATGTGGAAGGAGGTGAGAATGGAGGATATCACATATGTGATATCACTTATATCACATATGTGGAATTAACAGTTGATTGAGGAATTAGTTGTCGGTGGATATGCTCATACATTTGATGTTTTAACATAAGAAAAAAGAATTGAAGTACTTGGTAATTTATTGTTTAAGGAAAACCAACTTTTTCTTTCTGGAAACCAACATTTTTGAAGCAGCTAAATTTCTTCAAAAACCAACATGGTTTTCTTTCTTGAATGTTAGAAACAAAGACTACCATCATTTTGTACCAAAAAAGAAGAATTCATTTCCGTGGCATGTTGTCTTATATCTCAATTAATTTTGCTTTTGACTGTCTTCCAACTTTGAGCTGCAAGATTATGGTCTTAAATACTCTTTCTCCTCCTTCGCTTTTGTCTATGTGGTTTGCTATGACTGTTTTTGTTTGTTGATCTATTGAACTTTATCGTCCCTTTTTGACAGTTGTTGCTGAAGTGGATGGGTTAAAACTCAAGAAACACTGCAGGAGAAGTGTCATTTCATTCCAATAAGTAGGACAAAAGGGAAGGAGGACAGATGCAAGATCTTCTATGAAGCGGATTCTAATATGCTTCAAATCTATGCAGAGGATTTGCTTATGAAGTTGGATTTTGAGTTGGTGAAAAACGAAAGGTGCTATCACTGGAAATTGCATTGGTGACTATTGTTAATTAGATTGCTAAGGTTGAAGAAGGCAATAGCTGCATTTCTTAGTTTTAAGTAGCTACTAGCCCAGATAGAAGAATGAAAGCATTGGTGTAGCTATTGGTATAATTTCAAAATTATGCTTAGAGAAGAATGAGTTATAATCATGGAAAGTCGTATTGACCAATACGGGTCCGTATCGGTCAATACCGATACGGTACGAGGGACGATACACCCCCCACACCTTTTTTCGATGTGTATCGGCCATACTATATCGATACGGCCGATACGTATCGATATTGTATTTTAAAATTATTTTTTTAATTAAAAAAATTTAATTTTTTTTTCTTAAAAATACAAATACAATTCAAACCCAAATTCTTTAAAAGTTTAAGTTTTAGTTATATTAAAAATAATATTTTTAAAATTATATGAGATCAATACGGGTAGGTCCATATAATTTACATAATTATTTTTTTTACATATAGTGCTCCACAAATATACATTTATTTAAACATGTAATTTAGACTCATATTAAGCATATTATTTATTTTTAAAATTAACTAATTTTAAAGTATTTAATATGGGAAAGAATGACCAATATTAATATGGGACGGAGAGCATAATAGTATATGGTTCCAAATGAATTAATTTTAGAATACCCATATCGGTTGATATGGTATTATATGGTTTTATTATGCTCTAAAAGAAGTATTATAATGATATATTATTAATTATAATATTTTTTTATGTTTATAAAAGGGTTTATGCCCGTTTCAGCGCGTTCCAAGCGTATCATTGGCACGTACCCGTATCCATGATCATCGATACTCTCATGCGTATTGATACGGCCTTCCATGGTTATAATAGATCAAAGGCAATGGCGAATAGGATAATAAGTAAATTATTTCAATCTATGTCAATTCTGTTTTGGTATAAACCGGCGACCAGATCAAAGGCAACTCTTTTGGGATGCCAACTTAGCTTTCAAATTCAATCTTCTAATTCAAAATTTAGCTTTCAAAGTATTTTTTTCATCCTTAAGCATGGAAGACTATGTCGATACGAATGATAGTATCGATGACTATATATATGAGTACGCGTCGATGATTCGCTTGTTATGTGCTGAAATGGGCATAAACACTTTTATAAACATAAAAAATATTATAATTAATAATATATTAATATAATATTTCTTTTAGAGTATAATAAAACCTTAGAATGCCGTATTAACCGATACGGGTTACAATTATATGTTTAAATAAATGCATAGTTGTGGAGCATTATATGTAAAAATAATAATTATATAAATTGTATGGACCTACTCATATTAATTTTATATAACTTTAAAATTATTATTTTAAATATAACAAAAACTTAAACTTTCAAAGAAGTTGGGCTTGAATTATGTTTTTTTTTAAGAAAATAATTTTAATTTTTCTTTAAAAAATTTATTTTTTAATACCGTATCGATATATATATATATCGATCATATCGATATGGTACGGTCGATATGTATCAGATTTTGGTAACAATCAAAAATTTATTGATACGTATCGGCTGATATGGTCTTTTATGTCTTTAAGTGCATTTTAAGTATTACATAGCATCTAAATCATATTTGACCTCATAATAATCGAAATTACACCATTGATTGACTCTTACCAATTTGATCCAATTAAAAATATATAAAACAATAACTACATTAGGTAAGGTAAATTGAAACCCCTTTATAAAATGCATTAAGTAGGTCTAATCCATTGAGATGGTTTCATATCTAAGTAGGATTTAAAATTATATATATATAATTTAAAAAATAATAAAATAATATTTTTTAATAAATATTTGACCCCAATAATCAAATTTTACGGTATATTGAAGTTACATCTTATTATGAGGCCAAAAATAATTCTTTTTGAGTTGAATGTAGTTATAGCCTATTAAGAGCCCGTGACCGGTTCATGACCATTTGCCTTTAAATGGGCTGTGAGTAGTCGGGTTTAACAGGCTCAGGCTCTAAATAAACGGGCTTAGGCGGGCCCGAGCCCGGCCCGATTACCAACCCTAATCATAGGCAAAACAATCAAATCAACAAGCAATCATGCCCCTCAACCAATATGGAAACCTTCTCAAGATACTCCTCCGCCCGAAGAGAAGATGAAGGGGTAGACACATGCAAAGGAATCGACAATATCTTATGCTCAACTCCAAGCTCTCTACCAAAAAGAGGTAAAATGAAATAATGTAAAGATCCATTATCAAACAACAATCAAGCATAATGGGAGGCAATTTCAAGCATACCTTCCATCACTGCCAAAACATTTGCCACCTCACGTGCTGAGATAGCAAAGACCTTCCCTTGGTTAATTGGCTTCTTTTGTTGTCACCTTGATGCCCTAAAATGATCTCCCTTGTTGCCCTCCTTGTTACCTTGGGCCTTGGTTTTGCGGGACTGGCTAATGCCTAGGAACATTACCCTAAGTGTTTTTAGGACAATCCCTCCTATAATGCCCCTTTTGCCCGCACAAGAAACAAGTGATGTTAGCATGGTGGTTGTAGCGATCAGGCTGCATGTGGTTGTTATTGTTCCTCCCAAAGTTATGACCACGAGGCTTCTGATTACATTGTGCCTGAGAGTCCTCCTACCTAGCTCTCTTGGGCTGCCCCTTCCTCTTGTGGTACTCCTCGGAGTCCTTCTCCACCACAACGGTTTCGGAGGTGATTGAAAGATTAATCCGACACAAATCAAGTAGAGAGGTAATGGGTTTTCAAATCTTGGCCTTGTTGTGGTAAAAATCTCAATTTTTATGGTTTTACTTAAATGAGATTGCTTAATTAGGGTGTTAATGGTAGATTTATGAAATGTTAATTTTTTGTCTTGATTTCTTAAGGTTTTTCCTTGGAATGGGTTAAATTAGCTTTCTGGAATGTTTGATTAAGTTTTGATGGTGTATGAGGCTTAGGGTGAAGGTTGTAAGGTTCTTCAATTGTGTTTCAGTTTTGAATTTCAAAAGGAAGAAGAAGGATCAAACTATGTGTTGGCGATAGATCGGGTCAACTAGCCGATTGATTGGGCCGTTCGAACAACTTGCTAGGCCTATCAATCAACTATACGACAGTTCTGCCATTTTCTATTTTTATGCTGATTTCGGTGATTTTATTCCATTTGATGATTCTAATGGTTATGGGAAGTGTTTTATGTTGGAATTAAACTACTGAAATGATGTAGAATTGATTATGGAGACTTATGAAGTATGCTTAAGTATTTGATATGTGGTATTATGTGTTAATAATTATACATGTTAACATTGCATTACCTTAAATCTATAAATAATGGGATTCTTATTATTAGAACAAGTTTTTAATAGGGACATTACATGGTAAATGCTAGGATGTGTCATCTTATAATGAGAATGGATTGTGATAAATGATGTTATCATGTTATGACTTCATGTGTAGAATAATCATACTTGTAGGAGTTGAGCATTTGATTTCACATGAATGGATTTAAGGTTTATGGTAGATTTCACCTTGATTTTAGTTGGAAATTGTGATTTGGATGTGTTAAAGCATGTGTGTATTACGTATGAGCTTATGTCAAAGCATTGGTCATGTGCTTAAGATATGCATGAATACACACACGTATGGGAATCTACTATGGAATTGTAATTAATTATGATTTGATTATGATGCATGAGGAGACTGATGGGAGCACGTTCCATGTGTTGGAACTCACGTAGATCTTTCTCACGAATATATCATGATATTATGCATCATGAATTGTACTTCATGAATGAGGCTTTACCAATGTTTAACCAGAATTGATCGATTGGATGCAATGATTTAAGATTGTGTGCTAGATTAATCGATCGTTGACTTAATCGGAACTTGATTGGTTCGAAAGGATAGGATTTTGATTTTAGTTCATGTGTGGAACATGTATACCCCCTGGGTTGAGTCTAGTTAAATTGAGTTATGTGGGGACGAATTGTGTACTTGTCTTGTAGATGGGATTATTGATATTGTCATATGGACCCTAAAAATCTAGAGTGGTACGCTTCGTGCACCAGCTACCACATGTTTTAGGGTTCATTGTGTAGGAATTCAGGCTCTACCCCACCGCAGAAGTTGTCCCTGGGTGAATACACATACTCTAAGTTCTCTGTGTGAGAATCAGATATCCTTAGCCAGGATCATCCTAGGTAAAAAAAATTAAGGGCTGACCACCCCGACCTCTTATATTTCTCGTGCTTATAAACACAGATTCATGTTTGTAGGAGTGTTTTTCTGCTACTATCAGGCCTTCGAGGAGGTGGGAGGAGTTCAGTTGATTGACCCACAAAAGCACTCTGCAACCTTCATATGGCTACATACCCTCAAAGACCACCCGCTCGGCCATCTACAAGCAAGGTTTGTCAAGCCTGCCAAAGCTTGACATATTTCTTGCTTTAACCAACTTTGATCCAATAAGCAACATAGTGTGTGATTTGAAATAAAGTATATCCTTGGTCGTCCTTGCATATGTTGGTTATATCTTTGTATTAATTCAACAAGATTGGTCCTACATTATTGAGATAATCCATGCCGGCCACAATGTGTTAATTTTGTTGGGCAATACAGCACACTCTCGTGCTCGGATCCTGTTGAAATTTTTTGTTTTCTACCACTATGACTACACGTTTATCCTTTTATCCAAGGACACATGATTGTTATGAATGTACTGTATAACACTATGTGACAAACAGATCATAGTATTAATTAGAGATATGATATGATTAATTTAAACCATTCATGTTGTATGTTGGTACGTGGTTAAATTTGATAGAAGTAACATGATTTTTATGTGAAAAAGAAGAGGTATCTTTACATAATAAATAATCAAGCTGATGATTACAAATGTAACCATATGATGTAAATGTCATGGCCATATATTAAGCATTTTAAGCCAGTAAAACTTATTGGCCAAAAATTTCAAGTAACTTGAGGCCATAATCGAAGAATTTTGCCAATAGCACAATTCAAAAGAAAATAAAAATATAAAACAAAAAATATAAATAAATAAATAAAATAAAAGACACAAGGTGCCTACATCCACAGCCAAAGAAATACTGGTGAAATTATTAAGTTACAAGCCTCTCAAAATATATGAGATGATTCCCTTGTAGAGCCCCCTTCTCACTTTGTCAATTCTGTCACCTCTCTGCTCACAAAGAGGAGAATATAAGAATAATGCAAGCCAAAAAAGCAATAAACTAGATAATGAGTCCGTGAAGCAAAACTTAAAAAAGATAAGCGCAATGCACTTTTTTAGTTACAAGATATTATAACCACGTGGGTCCTTAGGCAAAGAGGACTTAGTTTGATCCAAATTTTATGATTTTAAAGAGTTTAAGGAGTTGTTTATGTACTGAATTTATGTAAAATTTCGTTGATTCTACCCTAAAGAGTTTAAGGAGTTCTTTATGTACTCAATTTCTATAAAATTTTGTTGATTCTACCTTAATTCTAGCTTGAATTATTATAATCATATTTATGTGTAGAAGGTGGTAGAATTAAAAATTTCACCGGAAGTTGATTCAAAATCATTTCGAGCCAGAATCACCGAATCACCTCATGAGGTGATTCCGTCGATTCCAACTCCTAGCCCACATTTTAAACATTATAATTTATGTTATTTTTAATGGTTATCTTTTATATCGATTTGAGTCTTAAGAAATGTGCTATATATGCGAGGCCTACTTTAAAAGTTCAAAATTGCCTACCATTTTAAGATCTTATTTAATAGAGATTGAATTTAAAAACATATAATACCAAGAGCATGCATATCCTAATTCAAAAGAAAAAGTGATATTAATTTAAAGTTTTAAAATTGAATTTGACGCAATATCTGAATTTATTCTAACAAATTTTATTATCAACTGTGATTCACATTTGGCGATAAATTTTTAAAATTAACTCTAAAAGAATTTACTGTCTTCTCTAAAAAAAATCTTCCACCTAAACAGCCCCTAAGTCACCTATGTCTCCACTCAAGTCACCTGCATTGAGTCACAAGATTGATTGTATTTATTGTTTGCCTGGTTTTGAACTAAATATTTAGAATTTGAATGAGTCCAGCGGCGGCTAGATGATGTTGTCGCCCGGCGTTCAGATCTGGTGACTGCACTCACATGTGAGTGAATTTGGATAGTCGAGAGTAGCATTCTGAGACTGGATCACTCAAATCGCAAACATTCAGATCGGAACCAGACAAAGAATGTAGCTAAACAGTCCGGTGCTTGTGCCGATCGAACTAATCTATCACGCCTGTCAAGCCTAAGGTTTTGTGAATTGGCTTGTTGTCAAAATTCATAATGTGTGGATTTTTTTTTGGTTAAGTCTGATAACTGATGTGGCTTCAAGCATGGCCGAGTACTCTAGAATTTTTTCATCATATGACCGATTTTTAATTATTAAAAATTTGTCATATAAAAAACACTTCTTATTAGCTGTAAAGTGTGGGTGGATGGCCAGGACCATGCCTTCAGAAAACGGAGGCCCCAATTCAAACACATTAGATTTACACGGTGCATGCAATGCATGGGTGCTAAGGACTCGGTCACACCTTGTGACACCCTTATAATAACAAAAAACATGAAAGTCATATTGCTAATAAGGGTTTGTACCAGTCATACGAGGTATAAAATAGGAGGCAGGAGATACCCTCCGACACAAAAATGCTTTTCACTCTAATGTATGTCCTTCCCCCAGCTCCCCTGTATTTCAACCTATGAGGCTTAGACAAGCGAGTAAACTTATACTAACATTCGCAAGCAGATAGCAGGTTAGCTCATTCACGTATCAGAATGAACGACATAATTTTGTAGCCCCCCATTTACATCAATGTTCCTCTTGTCGTTGCGTCTACAACTCAGTGGACCAAATACGTGCTTGCACTTTATTACTCTCAACTCTGCTCCGTAACCTCAGAAATTCGTAACTTTCTGAGGTGTGTCTCAGAAGCAGAAGCAAAGGGGAAGACATGACACTTGATACGCTTAACAAACAAGACAACATATAATTGTATCTTCTAAGAACAGTTTCCCACAGCAAAAGCTTAAGGTACCTAGACAACATGTAATTAGGTCACATGATCAAACTTGCTGAGGCTTAAGTGCCCTCTCCCTCATGACACGAACATATGCAACTAACTTATCATGAGCGGGAGTCGTCTCCTTCACAATGGGTTCCTTCTTCAACGCATCCAGCCATTTCGTGATCACTGGAAACCTCTGTGGATCAATAAAGACCATACCAATGGCTTCTTCAGATGCTTTATGATTGACCAGTGTACCTACGACAATATCGAGAAATCCTGGCCGTTCACCATGCAGATAGGGGGTCCCACTGGAGAAATCATTCTTCAGGCCCTCCTCTAATATGGCCAACTTGTCACACAGTCCCTCTTTTGCTTTCTCCTGCTCCTCACCTTCAGACCCTATAAGTGGGGAACCAGCTTGCAACAACTGCTCAACCAAGATATCAATTCAATGGTCCTTAGTAAACCACTAATCAGATTTGCTACATGGGATCATCTTACAATTGTGAAAAATTGTTTAACTTAATGGTCTTTATCTTACTCCTTCCAAGAATACAGATTAACATGTATATGTTTCATATGTGACATAAACTACTTATAAACACTTGATTAATATAAGAAAATTTAGTCGATACATTACTTAGCACGTTTACTTGATCAACAACATTACTAAAAGGACATACCGTTTGATCGAAGTACTGCGACCAAAATCGAACCCTTGATCGAGTATAGGGATCCTCCGGCATCAATGGGGCCTCCTTCCATGTATCCTCTATATACTCCAGGATCACAAGAGACTCCACAATTGGCTTCCCCTTATGGACAAGGACTGGGATTTTCTTGTACACAGGGTTGTAGTGCAGAAGATCTTGGCTCTTGCTTTGGAGGTCCTCTTCTGCGTACTTGTATGGTATGCCCTTAAGTTTGAGCGCCCACTCCACCCTCATGCTGAAAGGACTTGCCCACATCCCATACAACTTCACCTCTTCCATGGTAGCTATCTTCTTCTTGTCTTCACCACTAGCTGTACAGAGTGTTTTGCAGGTTTCTTGATCTTAAACTCATACCGGCTGCTCTGTTATATAGAGAGGTCGCAAGTGCCTGGCAGTTTCTGCTATTCATTTTTCTTCTTGCTTGGTGACCAAGCTTAGTTTATAAGCGGTCAACATCTTATGCACAGCCGTTGATTCTTCTTTATCCTTAAATCTTACATCATAACAGCTTGGTCACCTAGCAAGAAGAAAACTGAATAGCAGCAGAGCAGCCGGTATGAGTTTAAGTTCAAGGAACCTGCAAAATATATCTAATAATAAACATATTTATATACATATTGTTGTTCAAGTGAAAAGTCATAGAAGTCTAAAATTGCCCCTAACACGTCTAAATTATTATTTATAGACTCAAATTTATGAACCAGGTTAAATTGTTGAACTTGAAGCTCAATTTACATAGGCAATAAAGCTTTAAAAAAGCTGACCTAGCTGGCGGGTTTAACTAGATCAAAGTGAGACATGTAATAGAACCAAGAAAAATGTGTCCACTAAGCGGGGCTAGACACTCTTGAGAGAGAAACTAAATTCATTAACTGTTGAATTTACTTGGATAGCGTGGAGCTCCTGTCTTGGTTAGCACATTTTTCAGTCCCCTCATTGGCAGATTGGCTATGTTATTGCTTATTTTTATTTAATCCCAATTTCTTTTGATAAGCAGAAAGCAGAATTCCCATTTTCTTTTGATGGGTAGAATTTTCTTCTTATAGTTTGGTTATTAGAAGTAGATACTTTCAAAATGTTGTAAATTTTGATTGTTTTATGCTCTTACTCATGCCAAAGGAGAGGATAGCCCCAATAGCATTATTGTGCTGCCCAGGCTCAATTATTGAAGAACACCTTTTAGGAGTTTTGGCGTTTTTTGTAAGTCACTAGTCAGTCAATATTGAACACTCGAGATAAGGCACAAAGTCTCCATGCTTTTTTTCAAGCCTTACCTAATTCTCTGTTATTATTTGCGAACCACATAAAAAGTTCCATCAATTTTCACGATTCTGATTATGTTAAATTGATCACTTTCAACTCATCTTGGAGACGGGTCAAATGTACTTTGGTCGAACTGAACAGAAAAAATATTAAAATGGGTGGTGCTCGAGGAGAAGGTATCCGGTGGAACCGCTCTTCCAAGTAAGGTTCATTCATTTTGTAACACATACATTTAAGTTAAAACTTGAATTTACTCATATTTAAACACAAAAAAATTATTTAAACATGTCAAACGGTAAATGACTGTATTTACCACATCGTGTATAAAACGGTTCCACTTAATAATTTTTCGTGCTGGAGGTGGATTGCCACCTTGTTCCTAAAATAGATATCTAATATTCTCAGTCAAACTTTCCATGTGTAATCTTTGTTGGTTCACAAACACAAAGTGAGAGAGATATGAAGTGACCTTGCATGAATTACTAAGATAGTCTTCAAGTAAAATCAGCAAAATTATCTGCTCGATTCAACAGCAATCTCACAGCTCTACATGGACTTTGTTGTTTGAGTGTTACAGATAAACCTCCATTATGGCAACTTTTCCTTCTACCAACATTACGAAATATAAGCCATCAAAGTTATGAAGAGCAAGGACAAAATCATGGCATACAGTCAAATTTTAGAAGAGCTCAGAACCTTCTCTCTCACATGGCGGAGAAGGGCCACCATGTGATCGTGGGGTGGGAGTGTTTCCTTCACTATGGGATGGCTCTTTATGGCTTCCAACCATTTGAGGATTGTGGGGTTCATGTCAGGATCAACCAGCTGGGCTCCAATCGCTTCTTCAGTGGCTTGAAGGGAGCCAAACATGGAACCAAGAACAATATCAATATATCCAGGCTTTTCTCCATGTAAATAGGGGATCCCACCTGAAAAGTCCTTGTTCAGGCCTTCTTCCAGAACCTTTAAATTCTCCATGTGATCCTTGATTGCCTTTTCTTGTGCTGCACCCTCACACCATAGAAGTGGACCAGAAGTTTGAATCACCTAAATATCATGTAAATCAAATTAATTAATGAGGCAAATATAAATTAAAGAAATTATGCGCATGTAGAACAAATGTTTTTTCGGGCACACATACTGTATGATTGGATTTTCATAAAAAATCTTGCCTACCCTTGGAAGTTGCTCAATGTTGATCCCTCTTGTAAGTTGTTATTAAGTAGGACAATTAAACATTTGAGAATCATCAAACAAACAATGCAAACAAATTTTTTTACCGTATTATCATAAAAATGGGCCCAAAATCGGACTCGAGATCTGATGAAAGGGTCAGCTGGAAGAAGTTGTTCTTCTTTCCATGTCTCATCTATGTAGTCAAGGATGATTAGTGACTCAGCAATCGGCCTCCCATTGTGAACAAGGACTGGGACCTTCTTGTATACAGGATTGTACTTGAGGAGATCCTCACTCTTGTTCTCAAAGTCCTCCTCCACGTACTCGTACGGTACGCCCTTGAGCTTGAGGGCCCACTCAACCCTCTTGCAGTAAGGGCTAGCCCACATACCATACAGCTTCACTTCCTCCATGGCCTTCCCTTCTCCCTCACTTCCCATACTTGTAGTGTCTTCAGAGTTGCGTCTTCTCAGCTCAAGTTATTGGATGCAACGTCCCCATTATCCATATATATATCCAGAGAGAGCGCTCTCAGAATGCCTATCTTTCTGTGTCATTTTTGGCTCAAGTATGAGTAGGTGCGAATCTGGACCTTGGTCAATGGTCAAAACAAAACAAGAAGATGCTTTCTGGGGGCTGATTGATAAGAGGACTGGTATTTTACAACACTGTTAACAAGACAAACTGATGACTTGATTTGTGTGGATCTCGATACATCTTTGAGCATCCAGATATGCCTGGTTCCTTGGGTGAGATTCTCCCTATACGGCTGTGTCTATGCCAATATAAAAGTCAAATTGTACTATTGTTGAACTTTCATCTTATGGGAAGAAGTAACATACAAGGAAGGAAAATAATATTTTTACATCAAAAATACACAATAAAAATTTACACATGTATCTTGATTGGATTAGATACATAGGCCTAAGTGAACTTTGTATGAGGCCCACTTATCCAATCCAATCAAAATACGTGTGTGAGATTTTGTAGGTGTTATTGTTGTGGGAATATCACTACCCTACAAGGAAAGAAAAGGAGACATAAGTTAGTAGATAAAAAAGAATCCATCTATCATAAGCTTATAATTTCCTGATGGTCGAGCCGATTGTGGTTTGCTGTTGATGTATACATGATTAGTTATGGCGCCATGGAGCCCTGGTGAACCACTAAAACTAAGGCTGACCTAAGAAAGAGACCCAGCCTGTTAAGAAGTTTAAGATACTCTATATGTCCTACATTAATAGCTTCATTTAATTTTTTTATTTTAAAAAACCAAATTAAACTATTAATGTATGACAAAGCAAATATTAATGAAATAAGAGCTATTAAATTTACCATTAAACTTTGCGCATGAACATACACAAGACGTACAAAGGAATTTGAACCGAGGCCATTGGCTCTGATAGAAGGAAACGACCTCAATCAAATAAAGATTAACCATTGGAAATTGGGTGCAGAATAGCATAGAACTTAGAAGAATGGAAAGTGACTGTTGCAATGACGTTTCTTCATGGGATCTCTCCCAGTCGACGTTTTGAGAAGAACAGTGCTGGACCTATTTTATTGCATTGACACATCTGAAAGGATGGACCACTTTGCAGTTTCTAATCTGTTGATCAGATGCTTCCCACTTGACAAGATACTGGAATTCTTAGTCCATTTACCATTCCCAAGGATAATTGCCCCTACAAATTATATTTTTATGTCCCACTAGAGTAATTTCCTCCAAATTAGGTGTAGCTCATGCTCGATCATTACTCAGTCACATGCCGTATCATTTGCCTAAGTGCGAACTCGTCATGGCTATTCACAACTTGGTATTTCACAGTGCACGATATACATAATTATTTGCAACTTGGTATTTTGTGGTGGTATTAATCTTTTCTCTCACCACAAAATGTGATATACATAATTATTGCCCCCCCCCCTTGGTGCCTAATAAACCTGCAGTCACATACAATATGTGATGTTATGATAATCATAGAATCGCCATTTAATTGAGGAGCTATAAATGAGAGTCATATGTGCAAATTGTTTGCTGGATTATTCCCCATTATCAAGAGGTGCAGGGTAGTAAAGATGCCCCAATCATGAGGTTGAACGGTTGAATTCCGAACCATTGCGAGGCAGGCCATGGGCACTCTCCCACCTTGTATTTGAACTTCAACACTGCTGCAGAAAGCCCATCAGTACCAGTGCCACGGTGTTTACCTAATTGTCTTACTTGGTTTTTAAAATGACCTAATAATAAGACACATAATGTAGGATTGAGGAAGTACAAAAAATCGCCTGCAATGCTCATTTCTCATCAGTTAATTTGAACGTCATTTATCTTGAGATGAACTACCGGCCGTTATGATATTTTTACAACAAAAATACATATCAAACCCATGAGTTTTGATTGGCCTAGATAAGTGAGCATATGTAAATTTTATATGGGCCCACTTATCCTTACCTTATGTTTGGGGTGTAAACGGATGGACGTGGATGCGGACAAGGTATGTCTGCAGCCGTCTATTTTTATACGGACCAAGTACTTGTCCATCCGTATTTATCCATGACGGACACGGACGGATACAGACAGAATAAAGGTGAAAGTTTAACATATACTCTTTTGTTCTTAAATTAAAGATGGTTAGTAAAAAATTAATTAAAAAATAAGTTATAATAATAGTAAGATAGTCTAATCTAAAAAATAATAAAATAATGATGTTATAAAAGACATGTGAGAGTATAATATGTATTTTTTACAATCTTGTTGTGAAGATTAACTATGTGACATAGGTTAGTAATTTAGTATAAAGTAAAAATAAAATTAATAAAATATATAGTTAGCAGACACGGACGGCTGCGAACATGGCCAACCCTTGTCCATGTCTGTCCGTATTTAGGATGGACAAAAATCAATGTTGTCTATTTTAGTGCGGACAGATGCGGACGCGGATGGACACCGAACAAACAGACGCCGTTTACACCCCTACCTTATGTATGTTCTATGAAACAGTGCACATTTACACCATTGATACTGCATGCCCCCACTGATTATTTTTACTTTTGAGGCATTGATCAAAGTAAATTTTTAGTTTAGTAATATACATATTTTGTAACAATATTTTTATTATTTACCCAAATATACTGCAGTGCATGCCAACTTCTAAAATTTTAACATAAAAAAATGAGGCTACCCTCTACAATTATAAACTTTCATCAGTCTCCAGTGAAAAACCTAGCCAAAGAAAAAATCTCAAACCAAGTTTCCCCCATATGTTGTCTCTACTTCCCCACCAACAACCCATCTTTCCTAAGACTTTCTCCTCCCCTATGACATCGTTCTCTTTAGTGGCATCCTCTTCTTCAGGTGCATCTTCTTTCCTGATGATATTCGATATTCTAGAGTGAAAGTTTTATAGCTCTTATTTACATGAGTTCAGGAGCATATTGTTTTTGTTTTAAGGAACATATCGTTCACTAAATTTTAAAGAATAAGTGGCTACTAAGACGTAAGATCCCAAAACTAGAAACAAGAAAACTAGAAACACATGCAAACTGGAAGCCAATTAATAATCTCATTTTTTATTTATAAGCTACAATATTAAAAAATAGGAAAAATTATTTAAATAATAATTTAACAAAAATTACCAAACCTACCCACTTTGAAAAATATTTTCTAAAATGGTGTTGGTTTTTGCCACGTATGCACCAACCAAGCGCTTAGCTGACACCTATGTGGCAAAAATTAACACCACTTTAAAAAATATTTTTTAAAATAGGTTAGTTTGATAATTTTTTAAAAATTATTATTTAAATAATTTTCCCTAAAAAATAAACTCATAAACATTTTTAGCTAGTTAAAAAGAAAATTGTGGTTTATTACTTGATTTTGAGTTACAAAACTCAAAAATTGTAAAACTACAAAACTCTATCTCCTCCTCCTCGACCCCTTCTCCTTCCTCATGTGCCTCATCCTCCTAACAATTCTCTACTTCTTCTTACACATCTTCCTGCTCCTCCTTATAAAAGCTTAAAAATTAGAAGAAAAAATTTAAAAAAATTCAAACTAGAAAACTACAAAAATTAAAATTTAAAAACTGAAATTTTATGAACTGCATACTAACTATTTGATGGGTGTACCTCAATTAGAAGCTTTATTTATATCATGGCTATGTTGACCTAAAATTATTAAAGAAAAAATGATATACATATCATTTAACTTAAAAACATGAAAGTTAAGAATATGAGAATGTGAGCATATATTTAGATTTCCATGACATGGAATATGCATATTATCCACAAGCTAGTATCAATTGTCATGCTCTTCCTATATGGACTAGGAATCCCTCGATTATGTGGGCATGAGGCCCCCTAGCCATACAATTAAAGGGTTTCATATGTAATAGTTAGTCTATGAGACAAATATTTAATTAGATAGTTTTGATAATATTTTCCCAAGTGGGTAGTACGTGATTAAACTTATATAATACTTGACTGAACTTATTTTTTCAATCACACAATTAGCCATGGATGTGGACAGTTGTTTCTAAGATCAGTCAAGTTGTAACACCTCAAAAAAATATTCAGTCAAGTATTACCTTTGTACCTGCCCTAAACCTAAAATTTCCCTAAAGATAGACCTAATGCCTTTTTCATGAAGGTTGTCATATGGGAACATAATAAAAGTGTTCCTAGTAACTTACACTAAAATGTGCTAGCTCGTGTGTCATTCATCTAGCTAGTGTATCGTCCATCTTAAAGTTAGAGTAACTCTTATAAGAAGGAAGAATTTTGTATGCTCCTATATGTCAATGAGCCTAATGTAAAGAACATATGTGAGTCTTCGATATTTAGATCAAAAGCGCACATGTTAGTGCACGTTAATACCAATACCAATACACTAATATATGTTAATATATATATATATATATATATATATATATATATAAATAAATAAAGGGCTCCCGTTCTTTAAGCTGGGCTCATTGTTAAACTAAAATATTAAAAATAATTTCCTATGAGAAAGGGTAATACTAATTACTCCCATCGAAAAGCTCGAAACGGATGGTCCCTTTTAATGTTCGCGGTTGTCGTTTCCGTAGCCCAATTAAGCAAACAGTTGTTACCCCAGAAAAAAGTAAATGAAGGCAATAACTAGTTAATTAAGCCCGTGTGAGTACACCATCAAAAACAATGTGAATTTACGTGTGAAACAAAGGCGACGCCAATGCAATTGAGTTGCACCCATCGCAAAACTGGCATTTTCAATGTCGCCGCGAAGACGGGTCGGATCCATGTCAATATAAAAGACAACCACACTCCATCCTTCTTCATCTTCCCAAAGAGGATCGAGAGTATCAGAGTACCGACTGATCCAAAAAAATGAAAATATATGTTGCTCCTCTCCTCATAGTACTGGGTTGCCTGCTTTGTTCGTCAGATGAGGCGTGGGGGTTGTCCAAACCGTCGCTAACTGTGGGCGGCTGGCGGCCGATCAAGGACGTGAACAGCCCATACATTCGGACGTTGGGCGGGCGCCAGTGTCGGAGTACAACAAGCAGGCCAGACGGAACCTGCAGTTTGAGGGGGTGGTGAAGGGTCAGAGTCAGACGCTATTGGTGAATGGGATCAATTGTCGCCTCCTCCTTCAAGTTCAGCTTCCTTTCTTCTTCACCTTCTTCTTCTTCGAGGGGTTTCGATGGAAGCGTCGCTGAGTTGAAGACTTACGTAGCGGTGGTATGGGTGTTGCCAGACGAGTGGTACGAAAATCTCGTCTCTTTCAAGCCCATCTTCCCTTAGTAGGTGTTGCGAGAGCTTCATGTTTCAGCCTCCATATTACGCAAGGCCTTTTGAGGAGATTGGGATTACAATTACCATTAACCAAATTGAAAGCAATAAGAAAGCGAATTGATGCAAGTGATTGTGCCAAAAGATAGAAATTTAGAATAATAAGTTTTAAATTAAGAGAGAGAGAGAGAGAGAGAGAGATCATGTGGGACGCATTACATCCCCCCCCCCCCTCCTAATTTCCATATTCTGAGCCTTGTAGTTGCAGATTTGGCGTCACAGTTCCGCTCCGGGCAAATATTAATCCATTGACATGATAAACATAGTGAACAAAACATATGCAAAGGGCATGTCACAGCGATCTGCATGCACATGTACATTTTTTTAATATAAAAATGAGAATTAATCTACAATATCATTATTTTACACACCCTTATCCCTGAATCAAACAAACAAAATAAGAAGAAAAAGTGATGCTCAGGAGACACAGGAGGAGGCTTGACGACGTGCAAATACTCAAGAGCAGTGCAAAGCCCAAATGGTTATTAAACTAAGTGTAGATAGGAGATGGGTAATGATGTATTTTCGTGGTGCACATACCCGTGAGTTTGCATCTCCAAAAAAGTAGGGAGGATTAAATTTCACAGACCATAAACATTAATCTCCTAAGAGTTGATTAATACATTCCATGATTGTGGACTTAGGCCTTCAAAGATTTCGAGAGAAGTAAATGCATCGGAGACTTGGTCCTAATTATGTACTGGATCTAGTAAGGGTCGGAACTTTAGGTATGTCATTTATTCGGCATCGGAGATGTTGATGGCAAGAATTGTTTCGATTCAGCATATTGACTTTTTAAAAGGGCATAGGAATATTTCGGCCTAGGCCTTGTTAAGTTGGCTGATACATTCTTTTCCTTCTTTCACTCTATCTTCCGCTGAAAATAATAATCGCTCGGCCACTCTGTCTAACCCTTTAACTGGGTTTTGATTGGAAAGATTCACTTGTGTGAGCCCTAAATGTTCTTTCCAACCAAAACCTAGTTGGGCGGTTTTGCTGGACAGCTTGGTTGGGTGCATATCACGATCCTTACGCCACCACTTATACTATAAGCAACACCCTACTGAATTACTACTAAAATCTCGGTGCCATATAGTTAGTGAAGAGGAATATTATCATTTACAATACATTGTTTACAACATGAAAACTTTCCGAAACGCCAAAGCAGACCAATCTTTATAAACTGGGATAGAAAATTTTCCTACTTATAGAAATCAAAATCGGTATCAGGCTTCTTCACATTTGTTCGGTAGCCTTTCTCAAAATCTTTTGGAAGAATGACATAACGATTTTTCCGAACAGCATGCATTCCAGCTTCTTGGCATATTGCTGCAATCTGAAGACATTTCATTGAAACATAAGCACACGTTGACATAAAATAGGACCTCAATTGCAGAGATAATTGGTATTGATGAATAAAAGAGAAACCAAGTGTGCCTATTATTCATAGGCATATATATAGAAGTAACCATGTGACCTTCAAAGAAAACAAATAATACAACCCGAAGTAGAAGATACAAGCATCGGGAATCATGTCAATAACTAGGGTAAATTGCACTTACTCCACATGAAGTATCTAGAAAATGCACATAACCCCCATTACCCCCACGATTCAAGTTGCATTCTTAACATTTTTTTTAAATTCCCTCTCTTCACGTTTCATGAGGGAATATGAGAGAGCCCCTTCATTGTTGGCAACAGATCAGTTCCCCTCCGTACACAAAGAGACACTTCCTTATTTTCTTTCTCCAGAAAGAACAGCAAAGGAAAAAAATCTGAGCTTTGTTCAGGCTGTTTTTTTCACTTCCTTTTTTTCTCTCCTGTTTTCACCAACTACTTCAATTCCTGTCCAATCAGGTTCCACTTACCACTTACCACTTACCACTTACCGGCCCGTTTGATTATTTTCAGTTTCTTTGTTTTCCCATTTGAAAAGGTTGTTTAAATGATTATATCATTTTGCTTGTTGGTCCATTGTTCATTATCTACTCCTCAGTTTAGGGGAAGTCATTGGCCTGGCTGCATACTTGCACGGTGCAATAGGCAGCAATGCCTTGACCGCTGCTTCAGCGTGAGCTGAGCCTCACAGTCATGTCAGACAGATTAGGTCCAACCACATGCATTTAGTTGAGAAGACTAATGCTTTAAGTTGCAACATATGGGATGCCCAGGATGCTGGTTTTACCATTTATGTCTCTTTCAGAAGTACAACTTAGCTGTGGCAGGAGCAGATGGAATAGATCGCATGGTCCTCTGGGATGGCGGCCACCATTTATTGTGGTAGGGAGACAGAGACCAGCAAGCTTCTCTCAAGTTTTAAGGGGTGGTGAAGTAGAAGGGACGGATAATGAGGTGGAGTCCGGATGCCGGTGGTGGGTCTGAGCCAGGGACAAGGAGTGGCCATGGTTGCAGTCTGACCAGCCCATCAATGCCAAGTACGTCGAGGAAGTGTGCAGGGTGGGGCTGAGAGATGAGGCAAAGGGGTTGGTGGGGGAGAGATGACATGAAAAGGTGTGCTAAGGAGGTAATGGAACGAGAGAGGTTGAAGCAGACGAAGAGGAATGCTGAGAAGTGGGGGAAGTTGGCCAGAGGCCGCTGGGCCAAGGTGGGAGCTCAGAATAGAACTTGGAGGAACTTGTAGCTACTCTTTTCAAGAGATATTGTAAACTAGAATTGAAAGTAAGTATGCTATTTGGGTGGGCATTAGAAAAGAATAAAATGTTTCCAGCTAATCAAGTGAAAATCAGATTGCAAGAACCCTTCTCAAGATAATGCTTCCACTTACCAAGAAAGATAAACAAATCAATTAAATGCGGGAGGTCCATGCATGTCAGGGTACATAGATTGAAGCTTGGGTTCCATAGAAGTAGGACAAAGAATTCCAGATAGGAAAAAGAGTAAATAGGTCTTCACTGTGAGGCTCCAAATTACCTTAGCGGTAGGAGTTTTGATCTTGTAGAGAAAAGAAATAGGAATTTTGATCAGAATCGAAAATGACAAAGGTTGCTAGCAACTGTCAAGGAAATTGTTCCCACCTGCATTAAAGGGAGATCTCAGGAAATCAATAGTGAAGTAAAGGAGCTTGTCTCCTCCTGTTGCTGCAGAGTTGAGTATTTTGTTTTCATTGGGGAAGACAAAGGACAAGGGGATGATAAAATGTGTGATCTGACAAAGGAGCACAGGGCTTCTAGGAATTTGAGAAAAAATGTAACTGAAATAGTTGGGGCAATGCCGCAATGGGGGTTATCTGCAGCTTTTCATACATCATGGTTGTTATGTGCATTTTCAAAATAGGTCATGGAGTAAGTGCAATTTACCCTAATAAATACAATGTCTCCTACCCGATCAAAAAGATAAATATATACAATGTCTCCTACTGAAATTATTATGTGTACAGCACAGTAACATGTACATCAACAACTATTATACATAACAGTAGCAATATGGAAAGTACACAACCAACTAATCATCTCTATAATAAATTACCAAATCAAAAGTTAATTAAGGATTCAACTAAAATTAATTAATTGCAGTCAATTGGTTGTTAACTATTCAATTGGCCAATTCAGTCTGGATTAACAAGCATTGAATTGAAATCCAAAATGACCAATCACACTGTTAAGGTCATTTCCCGTTTAGCAATGGCCTATGCATCCTAAGTAGAGTTGAAATATGCTAATCCATGAAATATTTAAAAGGATGATGATCAGTCTGAATAACAAAGTGCCGACTCAGTTGATAAGGGTACCATTTGGTCACTGCATGCACAATAGCTAGCATCTTGCGCTCATAAGCCGAAAGGAGGATATGACCCAACAAAACCTTATTGAAGAAGGGAACTTTTACTTGGACTAATGACGCACAACACGCTTTTGATAGGCTCAAGGATGTTAAGGCTCTTTCCTGTTTAGTAGTGGCCTATGCATCCTAATTGGAGTTGGATTTGCTTGATTAGGATTCTATTTATATTAGAACTTGTGTTTCCTAGTTTAGTTAGAATCTACTTATGGTAGGTTATTTCCAGCCATTGTTTAAGTTATTCCTAGTTAAATTAGGATTTACTTATTGTAGTAAAATAAGGTTTTCTTACACGCTATAAATAGGGCTTCAGCTCAAACAGTACATGAACAGTAGGTTACAAGAGCAGTGCTATACTTTCTCTTTCTCACTCCTCCTCCTCTTTCTCTCTATCACTTCCCACTTATCATCCATTGTTCCTTTACATATTTCATTGTAATTCCTTAGTCTTTCTGTGAAGTTACAAGACAAACATCCACAGCTTGGTGAAATTTGCCTATTTTAGCCCAAATGGGTGACCCTTATAGCAATGACAGGTTAAAACCAATGACAGATAACTGGACACGATGACTTAGCAATTAGAAAAACTCAAATACGAAAAAATACAAACAATAAAATCAAACATCCCTATCAAAGAAAAGTTACGGGTGATCCATTACTACTTTATATAGCATATACATTTGAAATTTCAGCGAGCTAACTGCTAATCAATGCCACCAAACACGGTTTGGGGATCATGGGTATGCAAAGTAGAAAATTTACTCACCTCTGCTGCACTGATTTTATCCGGACGAGAAACATAATCTTCTAAATCAACCTCGTCACTCAAGTTCATCTTAGCCGTGCAAACCTGCACACATGGAAGAGCTCACACAGAATTAACACAAGGTGTGTGCAATCACTCATTAACCAATGCACCTGTAGAATAGCTTCATCTGAAATTCCAAAGGTCAGGTAAAGGCACTGCTACCTAACAAAAAAAGCAATTCTACTTGTTGACAATAGAAGTTCATAAAACTGGCTTCCACGTTTGTATCAAAATACATGAAGATAAGCTCATGACTAGTATTAGTAGAATAGATTTCTTGACATATAAAAAAAATCTCAAGCATAAAGTATATGTCCCTTACCTGAAAAACAAGCCTCTTCTGTCGTCTATCTGGCAAAGGAAATTCAATCTTTCTATCAAGTCTTCCAGGACGAATAAGTGCTGGATCAAGGGTGTCAGCACGATTGGTAGCCATTATAACTTTGACATTGACTGTCTGGTCAAACCCATCCATCTGCATAAGAATAATTATAAATTTTATGTAAATAAGTGTACAAAACAATAAGTTCATGAAATTAATAATGAGCATTCTTATAATTATGGAAGAATACTACTCTCAAGCCAGTAACAAAGGTTCAATCGGGAAGTGAACCATGAAAAATAGAAGATATTAAAGGTCGAATTTCCTTTTTTTATTTTTTTGCTAGGTGATCCATGGACGCATTTTCTAAACAAGGTTGCAACATAAAAGAATTTCCACAAAAAGAAAGAGATAAATTAAACGATATGTTCCTTCATCTTGTTTTCAGGTTGATATACAAGTGCATTTGCAAATTAAAGAAAATTGTCATATGCTATGTTGACAAGCTAAGTGTGTACCTGGTTCAGCAGTTCCATGAGAATGCGCTGAACTTCTCTGTCCGCCCCAGTCTGAGCATCAAAGCGGGCAGTGGCAATAGCATCAACTTCGTCAATAAAGATAATTGCTGGAGCATTCTCTTTTGCCAGGCGAAATACATCACGCACCATTCTTGGCCCCTAGAATTGAAGTAATGAATTAATAATTAAAAAAAGTGAAAGAAAAAGAACCCAAGAACCAGATAGAAAGGCTAATTCCTTTTGCACCATATTGTAAAATGAGAAAACCTTCAATTTACCTCACCGAGATACTTCTGAACAAATTCTGAGCCAACCACACGAATAAAAGCTGCAGTTGTGTGATTAGCCACGGCCTTTGCAAGCATTGTCTTGCCCGTACCAGGAGGTCCATAGAGGAGAACACCACGAGGAGGGTCTATACCTATCTGTTTGTACAACTCGTGATGGGTTAAAGGAAGCTCAACAGCTTCCCGGATCTCTTGCTTTTGAATATCACACCCTCCAATGTCCTGACACCGCCATTAAAAGACTTAGCTTGATGAGAAGTAACTAAGCCAACTAAGATTCCCAGTAAAAACCACACTAGCCAAAGCAAAGACATGTTTCTGATTAAACATCATTTTTGTGTTACTCAATTAAATAGGGACACCACATCAAACGTCAATGGAAATTCTCCCAAACACATGTTGTTCAGATATATCTAAGCCTATCTCAACTCAAATTTCACAACTTAAATTTCCTGTCATCTAAAGTGCAATTTGTTCAGCATTGAAACAATGAACTGAGTGGACATCCAGTCTGTAAAAACAGCACCATAAATACTGCATACCCTAATAGCAACAATAAAGGTCAGGATAAACAAAGCCCTACGTTCTTTTCTCCCTACCATAACTCAATAAAATAAAAAGCCTAATTCTTCAACAACATTATCCCGCCCATACTTATAAACCAAAACAAATCATCCCGATTTCCCGATCCCTAAAATTCCTAACCCTAATTCCAGAACACCCAAAGATTCCATTCCATGCCCGCGACAATATAACGCCAACGGCAATTAATTATGCATAATCCAACCAACGCAGCTTCAGTTTTCCTTAACCTTAATTCAACAAACCCTTGATAACAGTAAGTGTATGCGAACAAGAAAATCATGACATCCACCATCACAAAGTTTTCAAAATAAAACAAAACAATAAAAAACATAGTTTTTTTCTTTAAATACATACATTGTAGGTGACATCCGGCTTCTCGGACTGGCTGAGCAGGGAGATACTCGAGTCTGCCTCGGGCGGCAGTACATCGACCAACGCGTTGGAATGCCGGTGCAGGGCAACCGACGCAGAGGGCTTCAACAGCTCCCGGTTAATGGTGCTGAGGATCCGGACGTAGTAGTTGGACCCGGTGGTGGAGCCGACGATGCCGTTGTTCTGGTCGACCATCTCCATGAACTGCCCAATCACCAGCGGGACCGACTGGATCCTCTTAACCTCCTCCTGGGCCCGCAGCAGCTCCCGCTTCAGATTCTTCTGCTCGTCCTTGACGTATTCCTCCTGGATCTCGATGAACTCGAGCTGCCGCTGCAGGGACTTGAGGCGCCCGTACAGGTCGTCTTCGGACTCGCCGGAGCAGGAGGAATCCGACGGAAAGGGAAGAGGTTCCGAGGGGAGGAGGGAGGGGAGGATGGTGGCCGCCATTCTCGTGGTCGTCACCGTCGCCGTCGGCTCTGCGCGACTACTGGCGCTCCCGGGAGGCGGAAGGGAAATTGCATGGGCCTCGGGCCCAAGGAGTATATATATGTAAGAAGGGCGGGCCAACGTGGGCCGGGCCGACTCATAACTGGGTCTGAGTTTCCAGTTCTATTAGATAAACTAGTAAGTGTGGTGATCTGGGGGTCCACCGAACCTCTTCCAATATCAAACGTTACATGGGTCGATAACAACATTGGGATTAATGGGCTGCACTAGTTTAACTCGGGTGGGACTGCATGGAGGCATGACGGCCCAACCACGTGATGACTAACTTTTTTAATTTTTTCGATTGGGATTTGGGAAGGGGATGGCTTCTAAGCCAAAGGTCAGGGAAATTCAACCCAACCCGTTTACCCAATTGTCTAACCCTACACTTGACTATAGATGGGGTTACGGTGCAGGATTAGGCTCTTGACCCATTTTAGATTTAGGGTTGGGTCGAACCCGACATGCATAACCTCGCTAACCCGACCACAAATAATAAGAAAACCCTACTATTATGGTATTTGTTTATTTGACTCATTTATATTATTATTACAGTGTTTGTTTATGCATACTATGTTGACCAATTTGTGTTTAAACACAAATTTAAGTATGAATATGATGTTTGGAGTATAGGTGTAATCATATATATTTTGCTTTGTAGTAAACATCCATTAGGGATAACAAATTATGGTATCTTAAAGGTATAGTTAATTTCTATGTAGTTTTTTTTTTAATTCTTTTAGTCATGGTGATTAGAATGAAAATATGTCATATTTTGTTGTATTCATTACTCATCTTCTCTCTTTCAGTAGGACACATCATATACTAGCATCAACTCTATGTAAAATTAAAAGCCAGACAGTTATAATAGGGAGTAAGTTAGGAACATACAACCAGAGAGGTAGATGATAAACTTATTTGATAGATAGTTTTCGGAAGAAGAAAATTATAAATAAGTGTCACTCGTTGTTGAGGAGGGTAGGGCTACGATCAACTATACAAAGTAGTTACAAGAATTTTGGAATTAAAATATGTTAAATCGCATGATCCTCTCTTACCATTAAAGAAATAATGTTTAATATATTTTACGTTTGTAAGTGAGTTATCAAAAGCCAAGTAGGCTGATCTTGAGTAAACAAAAGTTAAATATCTATTTTGTTATCCCTTTTTTAGAATAAAAAAAATACAACACTACACTTCTAAGATTTTTATTGATTACTACTACAAAAATGTGTCAACTACAAATCAGCCGAAGAACCAAACAATACAAATTAATGCTTTTTTTTGAAAGGGAACAATAGAAATTAATGTTGTAATGTATTTAAATTTCTTTTGTGTTTGGCCTTTGTAAAGAAAAGTTACATAATGCGAATCTAACCGAAAAAATTGAAGGAAAAAAAAATGTTACTAGCATTCCCGACCCGACTTGACCAAATAAGGTTAGGGTTACCCAAATAAGGTTAGGGTTTGAATTTTTGGCCTAATTTAAAAGTAAGGTTGATTATGACCTGGCCTAATTTTAGTGCAGGTCAACACTAACCCAACCCGATTTAACCCAATTCCCAGCCCTATCCAAGTCATTTCAAACGCATGCCTCGTTGTACGTATATCATTGTGATTTTTTTTTATTAGTTTTGGAACATGATATTCAATTTGCCAATTTCACCTACTGCTTCACATTATTTTAAGAGCAAGCCCAGCCCAGCCGGCCAAACCAGGTTGGCCCATTTAGTTATGAGCACCGAGTCGGACCGAAAAAACTCGGTTTCAGCCACCAATCCGGTGTCCGGTTCATATTTAAAAACAATGTTGCTTCGTAGCTCTTTAATTTAATTTAGTAGATAAAATAGAGCCTCTGCTGGTGCATGCCATGACGAAGGTGTGGGGCCTATGTATTGGCCCATGGGGTCTTCTCATCATGTTGCTTTACTCAAATATACTATACTCGTAGTCAATAGATCACCGAAAAACCCTTATGAATACATAATCAATGATATATCTCATCTCTCCACCTTTCTCCGCCCTCCCTTCCATGCCAAATCCCAATTTTTCTCCTTCTTAGGTTTTATCTAAATTTTTGTCCTATTTATTTGTAAAATGTGCTCTTTGGTTTATGTATGTAGTTGTTTTTACCAAAAGCAAAAAAAATAAAACAAATAAGGGTGAAACCAGGATTTTGTCCCAAGTGGCTAGGAAATTAATTAAAAAATTTTCACCCAGTTTCGCTATGAAGTTTCTAATATTAATGGTTGTTCTACCTGCTAATAATATTTGTGATAGGGATGCCACTCGGGAGTGATGCTGCAGAAAGAAGGTTTGGGAAAATGATATTTTTACTTTATTTATTTTATTCTAAAAATTTACTCTAACTTTTAATTAAATTGAAAAAAATAAAATTTCTTATTAGGTGGGGTTTACCTTTCTCTAAGAATATAAGCTTCTTATAGAAGAGGACGTTTAAGCGTATTTTTGTCCATAAAGTGACCTCATGTGACGAACTAGGGAAAAGACATGATCTGTATATAATTTGAATCACATTCATCCCCTCTACGAAAATAGTGCCCCCCATGTTATTATTCAACCCGTAGGAGCCATGATCTTTGTTTGGGGAACCACTTTGTCACGAAGGCACATGGAAAATGCCTATTATACGGTACTTACAAGGCTAAATAGTTAAGTAAATAAGTTTTTTTGCCAAGGTCGTGATTTCATGTCAATCGGTTAAGCGTCTAGCTTGCGGAGCCAAGTAACGAACTTGTCCCAAAGCAGACGTGCAAACGTGCTAAGACAATTCCTAAGGGAGTTAGCCGGAGGATATTTCTACATATCCAACTTAGGCAACTCAAACATCTGAACATTTCATCTCAGCCAAGTGCATGTATAATACCCCAATTTTTTTATTAAGTTTAACTAAGGGGGTTAAAAGTAATTAGTAATTTTTTTTATAAATTATAGAGAGTTTCAAAGGTTGAAACATCCGTATATAAGTAGAGCTTGAAGAAACGAGCGTAACGAATCAAAAAATGTGTAAAACGGAAGTCAGGACCGGAAGTCACAACCTTGAGAATGGTGGAATATATGCGGGACCCACTTGAAAAGAGCGGGATATACTGCTTTAAGTGGGCTAGTATTGAAGGGCTCATTGATACGAGTCCAACGGTACCAACAATGTGCGAATCCGAATCCGGGGTAGAAAGATACGTGCATTTGAAGATAATTGTTTAAAAAAAATAGAAAAATAAAGAAAGGCGCGTACAATTGACATGTGCACAGCACGCGCGACCGCGGCGAGCATAACATGCAGCCATCGCACGCGTTATGCACAGGCATCACATGGCGCGTAATGGCAGGCACTGCCTTAGTTTGACATTGTAACGTCCCTCGTATTTTCGAATAAAAGAAAACAATTTTTGAAAACGTAACAAAATTTAATTACAATTGCCAAGGATCACCGTGTACTAAAACAGTAATTACAACATACTTTGTATTATACAAAGATTGTCAAAATTAGGCATCACGTGCCTTTGTACATTGGTCAATACAATAATTTACATAAGTACAAAAATAGTAGTACAAAACTTGTAATTTAAGGAAACCCTTCGTCGACTCCTTCAGAATCGAGTGAAACACCTGCAGAGTCTGAGGGTAGGTGAGTAAATTTATACTGAGTAGGTCGAATTAAGTTCTAAGAATATGCTTCGTGCACATGCCATTTTTCTTTTTGGAAATCATTCAGAAAACCTGAAAACACGATCACAGTATGTCGCGATACTAGACGACTTACACCCACGCCCATGGGGCGACGCGAGACTGAAAGGAAGGGATTTACCCATGATATCCCAATCCTGTGTGCGCCAGATGCCAAATTTGGCGGTATCCAAAATCATAATAATTCTTAGCTCCGAAGAACCGAGAACTATCCAGACGGCACGATTGCCCAAAACTCGGAGAAATTTTCGAAAGGAGGAGATGATTTTGAAGTCAGAGCTTTTGTTTTCATAAGGTAACAGAAAACTTAAAGTAAAACTTTAGCGAGTCAAAATCTCGGCATACGATTAGAATTTGAAACTACCTACCTATAACACGTGTGAAATCTCCTCGTAGAGTAAAGAGAGTCCCGCCTTAATATACCAGCCTTCGAGCGAGAATTTCGGCAGAATAACCACTCCAATGCGTAGAATGCCCTTGATTTAGTAGGGTAGGGCTTTGGAACAGGTTAAAAAGGTTTAGGAATGACCCAGAAACAGTAAAAAGATGAAAAGGGAAGATTAGGGAAGGGGCACATTTTTTGAGGTCTTGGAGGGGTTGTCTCAAGAAAGTAATGCTTCCGGTGCGTAGAGCACCTTTGAATTTGTAGGAAACGGGTCTTGAAACGTGAAAATCGGACTTAAAACGGGTCGGGAATGGTGAAAACAGTGAAAGAGACTGAAAATCGGATGTGGGTGAAGAAGTGGCCGGAAAGGGTATTTATAGGGGAGGCGGAAGCATATTCCGGTGGGCGCCCACCCAGAACAGGTGGGCGCCCACCGGCGCCGCCAAAAAATCCGGTCGGCGCCCACTGGCACCGGCGAAACAGCGTTTGCGCGTGACGAACACGCGTTCGTCACCGCGAACGCGCGGTTCATCGCGCGTTTGATGCGCGCGACACGCGCACCGCGCGGCACACGCCGCACGTTGCGCCAAAAAAAATATTATTTTATAATTTTTTTAATTCCAAAATTTCCAAAAATCGTAACTTCCTATTCCGAACTCCGATTTGCGCATTCTTGGTACCGTTGAGTTCATATTCACGAGCCTTATGATACTAGACTATTTAAGAACCGTTCCACCTAAATTTCGAATGTGGGTCCCGCCGGTCGAACACGTTTCCCGAGGTCATGACTTTTGTTCCCGACCTCCTATCTTTGCGTTTTAAGACTTGTTACGCTCGTCTCCACGAGCTCTAACCAATACTTAGGAAAATTATAAATAACAAAACATGTAAGAAGATCGTGTTAGAAATTAGGGTCATTACAGATGCAGCGTGGTGCCGCGGGTTAAAAACCTCGGCGCCACGGTTTTGGCTCAGCTCGGCCTATTTGTACCCCCTTTTCATTCAGTTTTTTCAGACAAAACTTTATTTCCTCCGTTTTTTAGCATTCTGAGTCTGATTAAGGTCATTCAAGAGACATTTTTAAGTAAGTCGAGTGTGCTCTACGTAATGGAGGGGTCCTTTCTTTAAGTTGGAGACCGTATAAGGATGAAACACACCAAGAGAATGAGAGGTTCTGCCCATTGTGCTCGAGCACTGACAAACTTCTTTTTCTCCATTTTTGAGCATCCTAACTCTGATTTAGTCAATTCAAGAGGCGTTCTTTACTAAATCGAGTGTGATCTACGTAATGGAGGGGTCATTTCTTCAAGTTGAAGACTATATGAGGAGGAAACACCCTAATATAAGGAGAGGCCCTACCCGTCATCCTCGTGCACCAAAGAAAAAATAGGCCGCGAATAAGATGAGGTTCTATCCGCAGATGCCGGGTCACAACAAGAGAAGCAATTGGAGTTGGGGAGGCTCTGTCCTCCACCACCCAGTAAGAGAGGCATCCCCGAGCTAAAGGGAAACTTCATCCATAGTTCACAAGCACGGAAGGAGAAAGATGTCTCTGAAAAGAGGGTGTCCTATCTGTCAGCTTTTAAGCTAAGGAATGCTACATCCACTTACTTCAAAGGAGATTCTTCCTGTCATATCCGCATCTAAAAGGAGGATGCTCTGAAGAAACAAATAGCTCTAAACACTGCAGTTTTGGATGTCTTCTCTAGGTAAGTATACCTAATCTTCTGTATGAGAATACATATATATCTTAAGTAGTTAACTTAGGATGTTAAATTATTTGTATGCTTACACATCTTAAATAGTGATAATAATGTACTAATTAAGATGTATGAATCATTATGATTTAATATGTTCCAATTTGAATTACTTTGTTATGCTTTCTCTGATATGACCTGAAGTGTCATGCTATGCTTTGATCCTTTGTGTTCTAATCTGTTATGCTTTGATGTGACTTATTATGTTCCGTCTCACTCTAGGGTAGAGCGAGACATGTGGTGTGTGTTGTTCGGTCTCAGCTCAGTGATAGAGCGAAACATGTGTATGTGCTAGATCCGCTTAGGGGCAGATTGAGGCATGTGGTGGTCGTGTGGTACTCAACTCTATAATATAATGAGATATGTATTGCTGGTGTTTTATCAGTTTCTGTATAACTCCAATTGAATATTAGTATATATGTATTTTAACGTATATGATTTTATGATACCTGATATATATAGTAGCCGTTAGGTAGAACTACGTTCGGATCCAATAGTATTGTGAATGTTATCCATTATGTACGTAGGCAACTAATGGCAAGGCAACGTTGGCCCGATCCAAATTAATTATAATAATAAGTTTTATTCTGATTTACATGCGATGAACTATGAAGCTTCGTTGTGTGTATATGATCGTTACAACCTGAGTCTACGTATAAGGAAGTCTTGAAGCTCCGTAGTGCATAGATGAACGTTATACCTCTCACACACATATGATGATTCATAACTTAAGGAAAGAAAAAAATTATTAAGAGATTTTCTGGGCCCCGGCTCGGGTCAGGGCATTATAGCATGCAAGGGTCATACTTTCCAACATGACTGTAAGGCCAGACGACTGCCCCATAGGTCAGAGAGCCCCATCTCCCAACGGACAAGGCTCCTGTCATGATAACCAGCATTACAACAAGCCTTCGTTGTCATCCGAGACAGCTAATTACAAGGCTAGGCATCATACCAACAACTTAACATTTCAACTCACCATGCCCCCTCTATATAGTATAAGAGATTTTCCTCATTCTGCTGGAGTAACAGCCAAAGTGGTTGTACGGGCATGGTTCCTCCATAATTTTTCAAATAGCCCTAAAAACACTCCACAAGGGTCTCCAACAATATCTAGGGGAGAGAGGACATCTTAAGAATCTAAATATGTGCTAACCGACCATATGTCCCGACATAGCCAACTATGTATGTGTGGCGACCGCCATTTTATAATGATATTCCATATAATATGGCTTCATCTAACATGCGTAAATTTATATCCATGTGACCGAACGCAACGACCATCGATGCATATAACACACAAAATATGATATATTCCATATTCAAACTAAATATCGGGGTAATTATACAGTCAAAATATTTAATAATAGTCATGGAACATAGTAATTTTTATCTACATGCCTGGGATCACTGTGCGCAAAACAAATAGTTATACAAAATTGAGACATTACCTTGATATACTGTAAAAAAAAAGAATTACAAAGATTATATCTAAAGCAACTACCACATAAATTGTTTGGATAACTTTTCGTCTCCTATCTCCGTTCTAGTTGTTATTCCAGCACAATCTGGGGGTGGGTGAGTATGTTTATACCCAGTAGGTAAAATTAAGATCTAATTGATGCTAAGTAGAACACTCATGCGAGTAATAGCTTTTGCTAAACATAATGTATTACAAAAATGAATTTCAAAAATAATTTCATAAAAACACCGGTTCGTCCAATGACAATAAATCTAGAGCCGTGATACCAAACGGCGTTCCTCTTTTCGCTCATGGGGCAAAGGCAAGCTCAATAAGTGAGGAGCTTTCCAATGATGCTCCATACCCATGCACGCGTCATACCAATTATTTTTCTCGGTAGGTATCCAGATAAAATATTACAATTTCATGTTTAACTCCAAAATTATCTAGCAAATGCAAGTACCATGACACAAATCAGGGTATATAAAACATAACACGTGTATAACACTTTTCATAAAACTCAAGCACATGAGCATAATAGAATAAAAACGATGAATAAAAAGTCACGCATACGAGCAGAGCATAAGCTAGAGTTTAAGACCCCCTACCTTAGAGTTGGGGTAGAAAGTTTGTAGTTATAGAGATCTTGTATGGAAACACTGGCCCGGTCATAGTGTCTGGCACCATCGATTTAGTTAGAAACTATTTTTGAACGGGTCGATTTAGACTTAGAACAACTCCGAACAAAGGAATAGAAGTTTCTACGTAGGAAATGAAAACGGAAGCGGTTTATATAGGAGAAACTGAGTGATGTGCTCGCGACGCATGTGTGACACGCGTCGTGCACTGGAAAGTGGTCGGTGCGCCGCGCGATCAAAACCCGCCATGCGGGTTTCGCGTGGCGCGCGGATGAAACCGTAGTGCATAGTTTCACCAAGCAGGCCCACGAGCGAAACTGTGCCCCACGGTTTCACCATGCGGGCCTGCCACGCGGCCCGGTGTCGCGCGGCTAATGCAATGCTTGCATCAGCCGCTAATTTTTTATTATTATATATATTTTTCTATTTTCAAATTTTTAAAACATCATAACTTTATATCCATACATCGGAATTTCTCGTTCTTGGTACCAATGGACTCGTATTGGCGAGCCCTTCTAAACAAGACCACTGAAGGATATGTTTTACTGTAGTTTTACCATGAGCCCCACCTATAACATATGCTTCCCACGGTCGTTATCTACGGTATTGACGTCCGATTTAAATGATTCAAAGACGGTTATGTTCATTTTTTTATAGTTCTACAACAACTCTTTAGGTACAAAATCCAAAATAATACTCTATCAATATATTAAAATTCTATTATTAGTGTTTTAAAATGTATCCAAAAATTTGGGTTGTCACAATATGCACATCGTTGCGTGCATTCTGCGCAATGTTGCAGGCCTTCCCCGCAACACCTACATACAAGGTGTGCAACACTATGGGCAGTTCCTGAAATGCATACACAATTAGTATACAACACTTCCATGCATGTATGTGCCCCAGCACATGTCACAGACAATCTGCTTCGCTCATCAACAGTACAACTCCAAGGGGTCTTGCTCTAGTTTCCAACCATGGCATGGAATTGCGACAAAGGGTTAACTCTTTTCTTGCGATGCTTCGAATATGTTCACACCACGACTTGGAAAATCCCATAGATTGCATGCTTTGGAAAAACCAACTTCCACCCATAGGCCCTTGACTCGGTTAAACCATTGCATGACGAACTTTATGCCCAATGCACCTCGTCCATTAACATAGGCAAAGTACTATGCGGTTATGGTTGCTTCAATAAGAAGGTGTGCCCAACTGCTCCACTTGAGTTGGAGATGCACATCGACTAGGAAAGGATAAACCAAATGATGCCTAGCTTCCTCTCTTGAAGTCGGCCCTACACTTGAGACACTAACAAGTTGCCCACACTTTGAACAATTTTGTCTACACTTCGGCCACACCTTACAGCTCCCACTGATAAGTTTACACCATGACGTCAGGCTTCAACACTCTTGTTTACTCCCATATATGTCTCCCAAGAATCGAATGCCGCCCCCACTTATAACAAAGCTCATTATAGCAATGTAGCGATGTCCTTGATGTGTCCCATAACTTTTGGGTCTTCATCGCTTATAAAGTTCATGGCCACCCGATTAGGTCAAAGTTTCCCCTCACTATATGTTCCAAAGGCCTGCTCCACCCGTTTCAACACTCTTGGGAGGGACTCTATATTTACTTGGGCTGGGACTGTATTCCTAGTGCGACTCAAACTCGTATTGCTGAGTCTATATAAGGGGGGAGGCTGAGGCGACCATGACATCCAGAAATCTAGAGAGACAGCAGAGAGGACGAACCAGAGAGAAGGTTGTGCTCTCTGCTTGCGATCTGGCTGGTCAGCCCCGCCCCTCTCCCTGCCATTGTAACTGACGGACTGTGTTATATTAGCATTGGGCGGAGCCCCTTTACACCAGAGTAGGCTGCGTTGGCTGATTGCTTGTTTCCCCTGCACATACGAGAGGGAAGGTCGCAAGAGTTGGCTGCTGGTTGCGCGCTATAGCCAGGCCATCACAGGTGAGGACGCTAGAGAAAGCTCTGCGTCTGTGATAGTTGCCTACGTACATATTGGATAACATTTATAATATTATTCCAATACAATCAAATCCGAACGTAGTTCTTCCTAACAACTATTACGTACATCATACATCACAAATCATATTCGTTAAAATACATATATCCTTATATTCAAGATACATCATTCGGAGTTAGACTAAAATCTTATAAATTATTGGAGTTAGACAAAAATATAATAAATCATCAGAGTCAGACAAAAATCTCATTAATCATCAGAGTCAAATGGAAATATCTTAAATCATCGGAGTTAGATGAAAATCTCATGAATCATCAGAGTCAGACGGAAACTAACAAATTAACAAAATCACACATTTCGCTCTATCATATAGTAGGGAAAAACACAACAAAGCGGAATGGATCATATCACATCTCATCCGACCGCATCGGATCTCAACTAACCATGTTAGATCATATCAAATTAGATCATAGCATATTAGATCAAAACAAAGTATATTAGAGCTTATCAAATCATATTAGATCAAAACAAAGTATATTAGAGCTTATCAAATCATATCAGAACACATTGGACCATATCAGATCAAAATAGAGCATTTCAGGGTAGATAGAATTAGAGTAAAATGGATCATAACACATCAATTAGAGCATGACATATATATTATTTAACATCTTGAGGTAACAACTTAAGATGTATACATGCTCATATAACAAATCAGAAGGTCTAAAATGTTTACTCCTTTAAAGTTCCTTGGAAGTAGTGGCATTTGGAGTTGCTCCTTCTACCTAGGCATTCTCCCCTTCAGGCCCGGAGATAGCGTACAGAGACTCCTCTTGTTCCATAATATTTCTTTCATTGCACTTGAAGACTAAAGGCAGACACTCCTATTTCCAAGGTTTCATCACCCTTTGCATGTTCGAAAGCGTCAAACAGAAATTCTTCTTATCTGGAGACTCTTGTAGGTGACGAATATAACATCCCTTTAGCTGGATACATTTCTTACTTTTCGTGCCTATAGACAATAGATTGAATCTCCCCTTAACCGGAGACTCTTTCTTCTTTTTACACTCAAAAGTTTCTTATAGAACCTCCCTTTAACCCGAAGATATTTCTCTCACTATGTGGCCCTTCAGTGAAGAATAAAGTGTTTCCTACTCTGGGTCACTTCTCTCATTGTGGCTTGACAACGAAAGACATAACTCTTTCTTACTTGGGGCCACTTCTCCTAAAAGGCAAGTAATTATAAAAAGAATAAGCATGACTAGTTGGGTTTCACTTAGTTAATAGCTCTTGACCCAGCCCTCTTCCTTCGGCGAGGCAAGGATGTTGCGGCAAGGCCATCATCCTTGGCATACCCTCTTTGTTGTGGCTAGGGAAGATGTCCGAATAGCAGTGTTCTTTATTTATAAATTATAAAGAAATTGAAGGGGCAAACACATAGATATAAGGTCCATTAGATATATATACATTTATTATGTTTCTGTAAGACCCAACTAGAGAACATAACTTTGCCCACAATGCAAAATATGCTTATATTATCATGTTAGTTTTTTTTTATTCAAAATGTTTTGTAATAATGAAAGATTTATTATGTCACAAAATGAAGAATATTTCCTAGAAAACACCAACTTACACCAAACTGACTAATATCACAACTTTTGGGTATATGTAATATAATCCAGATTACGCGTAGCACTTGTTTGCGCACTTTGATGATTGTGCACTAAGCAGCAATCTCTTGCTGTGGAGGGGGAAGAGCGAGCGGTTTCCCGGGTTAAGTTGCAATAAAAAATAAAAAAGTAAGTTTAAAATAGGGTATATACAAGAGATTTTATAAATTTAACTAGGAGGAAGTGAGAAACAGGTTCAATAGGAGCTTATTGGTGTCCATTTCTATAGCAACGTTCTTTGTTTCTAGCTTATAAAGCAATTGTAGGGAAACTACATGGATAAAATTCAATTAGATATATCTACAGTGTTTCAAACAAAAATTTACCCCCAAAATACAAAATATATCTTGTTAGCCTTTTTTTAACAATGTTTGTAACAAGGAAAGGTTTACAACGAGAAAATGAAGAATCTTTCCTAGCAAACATGAACCAAACTGATAGATATGACAACTTTTTAGTATATGTAATATAATTCAAATCAAGTATAGCACTTGTTTGTGGACATTTCACTGGGACAGGAAGGCGAGTCCCATGGCATACTAGGTTTCCAAGTAGTTGTCGGACTTGATCCAAGACTGAAAGGAAAACTAATTGTTTTCATTGTTCCCCACTGGCTACACGCATCAGTTATCTCAGAGTTCTTTGTCAAGCTGGTCTCATGTTCTTGGCCATGCACATTCACATTCACATTCACATTCATCCCCTCTGCTGAAACAATGCCCCCCATGTTGTTATTCAACTGGTAGGAACTAAAATCTATGCTTGGAGGTGATTTATCGTTGTCTCCTAGTATTGAAGGGGGTAGGTTTAGAAGCATGGATGCAACATCTTCATTACACTTTGATGGCTGTGTAGACACGTCTTGTAGACTAGAGAACATGAATGTACTTGGGACTTCAGAGTTGAAGATGGGATACACAGGTGGCTTTGAGAGATTTGGGTTGGTGGGCTTATAGAAAGAAACATCTGAAGAGGGAAAGCCAGTCATGTAGGACTCTTGCAAACCACTGTAATCGAACTGGGTACCTGACCCATCTTCTGTTGTTCCTGAAATACATTCTAAACCAAAATTTGTATTATGCGTTGCACGAGAATATATGCCTGAAGTGGTGGTTTGAGGCAAATTTGAAGACACCCATGAGTGAGAGAGAGCTCTTTGTGCCATAGAGCTGGTCTTTTTGAAAATCCTACAAATTGCCCATGAATCCTGCATGTCCCACGAGTAAAACATATTAATTTAACAAGTCCATATGTTTATGAAAATATATTTTCTCAAAAACAAATTTTTTTATGAGAAGACTAAGGATGAACCAATTAAGTCCCGTCCTTAGAGGGGTTGCCTCTAAAACGGCATCCACTTAAAAATTTCTCGCTATATGTTTCATTATATGGGTATTATCTCATCATTTTTATTCTAATAAAAAATAAATATAGTATATAATCTATGTCCTTAACCTCTTATAAATAGGGAAGTATTTTTTATGTTTTTTAGGTAATGAATTAATTATAAATCTTACGAGCCTTTGATATTTAAGATTAACGGTAAATAAATAATATGCATTAATATTAATAAAAATAAGCTAATATACACTAATATATATGCCATAGATCTCATAGATAAAGAATCTCATGCACAAATTACTTTGAGCTCCTTGTCACAGCACAAAAATAATTTCCACAAACAAAAATAAGCCTTATGATAACGATGATGGAGGATGAAGCAATTAAATTACACTGGGTGGAATATTTTTGTCCAGGGTTCGTTTGGAGTGGGTGGAGTCAGAAAGAGAAGGGAGACGAAACTCGTGCATCATCCAATCTGTCTTGATGCCTTTGGCAGCTCTTCCTTGGTAGAAGACGAGAGACTTCTTCAGCCCTATGCACTTGGACCCTTCCGAGGAGTAGATGGGTCTATCTGTTCCAGTAGCCTTCCAGAAACCAGCTCCAGTGACCCTGTTGGGCCTGGCGCTATTTCTGTACTTCCTATCGCGTGGGCAGTAAAAGTACCATTCCTTCTCCCCTGTGGTCGCGAGCTCTTCTTACAAAGACAATAAGCAAACAACATCACCATCATCATCAGCTTTGAACTACATAGAAAAATAAAAATAAAACAAACGGACGTAGGGAGTTTTTTTTATTAGAGAGGCACATTCTCTCTTTCCAACTTTAACAGATGGACAATCAAATAGGGTATATTTGAAACAAGTTCTTGGAAGAGTTTTTCATTTTACTTCAATTAACCCAGCTTTAAATGCGTATATATGGAGCCATTAATATTTTAGATCTACGACTAACGCATATTAGCATAAGAAGGGCTAATATATGCCCCGTTGATCTTGTAGATGAACGGCTTCTATATGTGCCTTATACTCAACTTATCAGAGGGAGTATGATTCTCGTAGCATAAAAGGATGAAGGAAAACGCAATAGTGACCGTAGCTCTACTTCCTGACAAGTACTACTACATTATGTTTCAATCAAAGAAACCATGTAAAAGACAGTAAGATAAATTTTTTATAGAACAATAGAAGTGGCATCAAAGCCAGCTTTGGAGAAGCTCCTTTCACACTTGACGACCTAGAAGAGAAGAAAGAGAAAAGTTGAAGTAGCTTACTTGGAAGATCCCAAGGGTCATACTTGTAGATGTCCAGCTGCTTGATGAGCTCAATGGAGAGGGGCTTCTGTTGAACCTTCCTTTTCAGATAGAACCCAACTAGTTCCTCATCCGTTGGATGAAACCTAAACCCTGGTAGCATCACTTCGTCACCCTTTTCTGTTTCATTCTTCTCCTCCATACCTTTATACCCTAATGAACTCCAAGTACAAACTTACTCTCACAGTCTCTATGCTTGGCAAGTAACCAAGCTATCTTAGCCTCTTGATGCTTTTCAGAAGATCTGGTGGAGACCCAGAAGTGGAAAACTGTGGAAGTCTGCAGAGAATAAAGAGCTCTAGCTGTTGGAGCAAGACTTGCTACAGAACTTGGAACATGAAGCCTGAGAACTCAGTCCAATGTCATTATATAAGGGTTTTACTATCCTGAAGGTTCGGCTGATCTTTCGGGGGCAAGGGAGAGTGTGTTCTTGCGGAGAACGCGGAAATTTTAGTGAGGGAAGGAAGCCATGACAGAAGCTCTTAAAAGCACTTGCCAGCCACTCAAGAACAACTACCAAGGTAGGTACTTTCTGAGTCAGAAGTTTGGACTTCACTTCTGTAGGACTCTTACTTGGCTTGCTCTCCATTGAGAACAGTGGGTGGGCGGGGGCCTGTTTAAATCCAAGGCCGGGGATCCAAAGAGGCTGGCCACAAAATCAGCAGTTTATGGGGATTTTCAAATCAATTTCTTTTCACACTTCTTCTCATTTAGCCCGTTTAAGCTTCTTGATTTGTTTATCCTCCTCAAATCAAGACAAAGTAAGTGTCAATGAATAGTCATTTGGTATTAAAGACTAATTTTTTAAAACGTTGGGCTGGCCCAACTTCCAATACCATGAAACCTTTGAATGCATATTCAATCTCTGCCAAATTCCTTCAAGTCCTGGGCTGGCAGAAGAATTCTAGTGTGGAACTTCTCACGATCCAAAAATCCCATATTTCATTTTCTAGCCTTCTAATCCTTATTCCCTATTGCAGTGACCTGACCTGTCAGTGGATATCTGGGAACTCATTAGATTCCTTCTATTCCAAAGGAAAATGGGACAAACTGGGTCCCAAGGGCTTTTTAAGGCCATACAAAAAGCCAAAACAACTAAATACCAAATTTCCTGAAGGGGCCGACTAGCTCAAACACGAACCTTGCAACATAAATAAATGTTTCCTTTAAGCTCAGCTTATAAACAATAATTAGTGTTGGCCTCTGATATTCCTCTCTCCCTTACGTGAATCTTATCTTCTTTCATATAGTAGATTTTTTTTTCTTAAAGAAAACTTATAGCTTCCTAGTTCAATTGTAAGCTGATAGTAGTGAGTTTTTTTTCCATTCTGAATTGTAACAAAAATATATGAAATCTATCTTTGCCTGATAATGAAAAGTCCACGTCCAATTTTATGAAAAAACTGAAATCACTCAGACATATTTGTTCCTTATGGGACAAACATAAAACCATGGGAAGAAAACAGTTTTGGACAGTATAACAGGCACCTTTTTTAGTTGAAAATTAGCTATAACTAGAAAAAATATTACGATAGTGGCTATAAGGACCAATTCCCCCAATAAGATATTCATGATTCTTCTAGTCCTGCTGCTGATTGATATGTTATTTGTGAAAGTGACTCACAAACCATCTTGCATTCACTATTTGCCTAATCTAGGTTATTCATATATATAAAAGATGCTCATGCATATCTAATAAAATTCCACATTCATGTGGCAGTATCCTCATATGTGAACTCCTGCCAACCAATGTCCACATCAGGTCACACCAAGTTAACTTCGAGTACTTGTGATATTCTGTTTCTGCAATGTGGTTCTATCTTCATTCATAATCTTTTCTTTAGCAACCTGAGTAATTATGATGTTCATTCACCCATGCATAATCTAAGATCTTCAGATTAGACGAAATCATTTAGTATTGATACAGAAAAGCTTTTTGTCATGAACCCTTATGGCTTTATGCTTGGATATCAATTTTTTCATCGTTTAGGCATTGCTAGCTAATGAACTTGATGAACTCCAATAAATAAATAAAAAATAACTTGTTGAACTGAAGTAGGGTCCACAGGGCTACAACTCTCAAACATATATTTAACTATGTTTAAGTGATGAAGTTCCTAATTATGTCTGCTAAGTGGTGAACAACAGAAGAAGCTACTAATTAATGGGAGGATCGTTGAGTCAAATCCTTTGCTGGGGACTCCAAATTTAGCGAAACTCCCCAAATCTAAAGTCCCTCGGTTGGAACCCTTCCTGTCTGTTCCTTGACCTTGGGCTTGTACCCAATACTTGCAAGCGTGCAATTGAAGTTAAAAAAATAGGTCAAATTCTTCAAACCCAAGCCTTCTCCCTCATTTTGTGTGAACATTAAACTCCCAAAACAATAACCCATATTTCCAATGGAAGATTACTAACCTTTAGCTTTGTGTCCTTCACAAGTACCACCTAATTAATTATCATTAGAGGGTTCTAATGATTTTATATTGATTACTTTAAGAAAACCCATTTCCCTAAAAAGACCTTATGACTCAAATGCATCTATTATCTCTGAAGCCAATGTCAAGAGTTAGAGCATTGACTTCTCAAAGCCTCACTACTTTGGCCACCCCTATGGACAAGTTTAAATTTAGAAATTTGTAGACTTATGGTCATGAACAAATGTTATGTTAATCCAAATTCATTTGTTAATAAATAGTTCTAATTGTATCAATTTGCAATATGGCTTTTCTATTTCCATGTACTTACCAATGGATTAACGAACAAATTATCACGTACAGTCAATAGATAACTACTAAACAGCAAAATCTGACATGTTCAACATCCAAAATCATGCTAAATTATCAATCTTTTTTGTTGTTGAATGCGGTGTTCACATTGATGCTACATATTAGAAACGTTGCTTCTTGCCACCCTCTTATACACGTTTATCCAAATATACTAGGCTCCACAAAAAGTCTTAATTATCTTGTTCTACTTTCTTAAGTCCTAAAAACGTCTATAGTCATGTCAACATGAAGTCAAAATAGCTTTCCAAGCACGTACGTTATTGATTAATGGTGCTCCTAATCCTGTATGATTTTGTTTTCCTAATTATATTAAACGGAAAGCTCATAATTTGGCACACTTTGCTTTCAAGTCTGTGTCACTGTGTGGACACACTAACCCAAAACTCGCCCTCACACGGAGGCCATTATATAAGTCCATGTTTGTTTTTCTTCTTTGTACTAGTACAAACGCAATTAACTTAAGAAGCCAGTGGCATATTTTAGCAATAAATTAGAGCTTTTGAGCCTCCCAAACACCCTAATGGTCATGATTTTGTACTTTGTAGGCTTTAAGCTCACTCAAACTCTTCTTGAATCTAGTTGCAAGAATAAATAATCAGTTTGAAAGCTACGGACTAAATTATTATATACGGCCTAAATTTTCTCCTACTTCCTTCTATGATAAGTTACTATTTAAACCTCATCATCACTGCATGTAATTAAGGACTTACGAAAACTCCAGGCAGCCATCTTTAGTATATTATAATCACCCCATATTACAAATCAACCTTCTTTATCATTAAGAACATCAGATACAGTGAAAATTATGTGTTTTTTTTCTCATTGTGGCTAAGAGTGATCAGAAGATACAATCATGAAAGAGATAGGGAATTATATTCCAACATCAACAAATTTTTTTGTGGCCCATTATTTGGATTCCATTCCTTGACAATGAAGAACAAAAGACAGCTCCAAAACATGATAGAATCATCATTTTAGAACTCTGCAAGAATAGAACGCCTCAGTATCTACTTATTTCCTACTAAGATAAAATCACCATGTGTCTACTAAGTATGCCGTGCACGCTGCTGGATGTTACTATGATTATGACCACTAGTTCTGACCATGATGACAACAAATTAAGCTACATATAAAATTTGGCAATCCGAAATGAGAACAATATACCATCCATTCAAAACGCTTCAGCATAATTTTCCTTACCATACTATATGATAGAAATCATTCTTACCGCTGAAACTTCACTCTTATGTATTGATCAGTTTAACCTGATTACTATCAGAAAAAATAAATATATAAGTTCTGTTTATATGCGCCTATGGTATGCAGACGCATTCGGGACATAAAATGTGAATCACCTGCCCGCCCCTTATCTGATACAAGCCATTACGATCCAATGGTTTGCATCATACCAGACATATTTTTCAACATATATATATAATCTAACGTGTATTAACTTTTTCTATATATAAATTTATACATTAGATATGTTAGGCAATGCTTATGTGCCAAATACAAGAACTTAGAACGAAGACATGTTACTCTTCGTATAGAGGTTCTGTACGGGTATCCTATCAGCCTAAATGTTTTGAGCAATAGATAGTTTAAGCAATAATTTTGGGTTGCTAGATAGCCCAAACCACAATATGCAATAAAAATATGAAGCTACGTCATGGTGGAATGCTATGCATTCCTGAAGTGTAGGAAGAAGTGTGAAAGGTGGCATATCAACGTTGGTGGGTCACATCAAAACATGTTACCATGACATGCCAATCATTTCATCCAAAAAACAAGACCGAAGATGAAGGCCATTTGCCTAAGAGGTCATCCTCAAAGTTTAAAGTCCGCTAATATCAAATGTTTAGCAGGATATGACAATGTTTCAGGTTATAGGAGAAAATTTCAGTGAGCTTCGCACACCATGGCCATGTATTTCACCACCTACCAAGCAACCTATCACCACTTACCAAACAACCAACATAATGTATATGAATGGTTGTAATACGCTAATGGGTCGTGTGGTCAGTGAAAAATACGGCCAACACGATGTGGGACGCACACCCAAAAATTTCTTGGTTATATAAGAGCAAAAATTGTATGAGAAAGCTCAAAAAAACATTACATTAGACTGGTTATTAAATGTGATAATACAATAAACTAAAAGGGAAAAAGACAGTTTGCTCAAAATAACATTGCGTCACGACGAGTCCATTTCATACATGAGCAGAGTCTATGTTCTTGGTGTTTTGAGGTACACTGAAATGACTTGTTTTGATTCTCTAAGTTGGGGTCATAAAATGTTACTATGAAAAGAACAGCTCTATTCACTCAATCCCCAGTTGAGTTGATAATCTCCTATTTGAAACTTGAGAGTAACAGACGACATTTGTTGATACAACTTGTCTTTTTGGCGAGCTATTGCAGATATAACATGCATAAGAAAAAGTAGATAACATTCGGATTAGGGAAGGTAAACCGGCATCATCAGACTCGCGTTAAGTTATAAGCTCACACTTATCAACCCCGTTCGCTTCGCAGCTTCAATAACAAAGGATCGTTGACGGTACCACAAAATTTACAATAATATACAAACAAATCCTGCTATAATTTGTTTAGAATACAATAGCATTCTACATTTGCGCAGTTCCACTGCAAAATCAAGTAACCATAAGCACACTCATCCGAGTGCTGATCCCAGTATCGCATAATCCAAGAAAATAATAGCCGTTTTATGATCCTTGTAGCAACTCTTTAATATCATAACCTTGCAGCTGCAGAAGTATGAACAGCAAACAAATGTCACTCCAAAAAACCATCTGTAAGTATAGACTGAACTGTGAAAGTATTCGAGAATAAGATAGCAATGTACTTGAAGAAATGTGAGCAACAAGATGACCCCAGAGTTCCAGACGGCATGTATGGTGATCGGCGTTACAAGATTGCGAGTTTGTGCATATGAAAATCCTAAGACAGTTCCTGCAGGAATGCCGAATTGAGTGATCAAAGGAATTTATAATTTGAATCAAACAAATCATTCTAATTGATTACACAAGGAGATGATCTCCCCAAGAATTTTATATCATATTTGAGTCAATGTCCCATAATTGAAAAATAACCCCCCTGTTAGCCCATGAGTTGAATGATTTATTAAATTCAATCTATAATGCAGCATTTGCATAAGTTGATCTTTAACATCGATATATTACTTCGTCAAATCTATTTCCTAATTACCAAATACACAACTTTTAGATGAACTCTTAAGTAATGAAACTATTATCCAGATATAAAAGACAAGTCCAAGGCATCCACCTAGCACAAAAAGCTGAGGAAGCTCTCCAGGAGTCAGATGGGCAAGAGCAAATACCGCAGCACTCAACAGCACAGAAACAGGTGTTGGAAGCCTGCATATAAAAATCAAAGATCAGGAAAATCCCTTTCACAACAGAATAATATTTATTAGCTTCCAACAATTAAATGACTGAGGAACAGATATATCCTAGCAGGTAGTCAGAAAAAAGGAAAGTTGGAAAAACAATTAAATTCAATCCAATGGTTTCCCAAGTGAAGCACAACCATTTTGTCAATGACACCATCAGAAAGCCTCGAAATACAGTTTCCTCAAGAATTGGCGCCAAGACACCTGTGATGCCTACCAGAAAGGCTGTGCTGTCAAATAGCAATGAGCATATCATACAAATTAGACTAATAAATTTTGATACTTATTTCAAGCTAAACAAAGATCATGAAACAAACAATTAAAGAAGCAAGGCACAACACCTGACAGTTGAAGATCCAATTAATGGTGATAAGCGAACTAGAGCATCAGTCTGAGACAAATAGACAGAATAAAAGTGTAGAAAATCATTTCTGGGAGAGTTTGGAGACTAAAGCAAGTTCAATAATGACGGTTTCATTTCCAAAGAGTCATGTAAAGGAAGGTCATATATGGCACATGCATAGCAGAAGAACAGAACAGACGTGGAACATGCAATTTGTGATTTACAAATGCATTTTAGAACTAAAAAAGACAAATATTTCAAGTTGCGTTTTATAATAGCACTGTGTCAGAATTGGTTATTCATATGCATGCTTATGGTAGCCAGCAAGAGATAAAATATGAATGAGTTGGGAAAATTCAGCAAAATAAGAGAAACCCCAAAATAAATGTCTCGAAAATTGTATAGCACACACCTCAAAAAAATTTCTTTAATATTGACATAACAATAAACAGTGAGATGTCCCATCCATTTACTAGCATTATGATGAGACTCTTATCATGACATATTGTTCAAAGGAATTATCTGACAACTATCGTGCATGCATCCTACTGGATCCATTAGTACTTAAAACTATTCCACAATATCTGGCTATTAAATTCGTCCATTGAAACTTAATGACTTTTCCTTTGTTCTGTTTCCTACACGACCAGAGGAAAGTTCAACCCAACAAAGGTGGAAGAAATCTAATTTATATTTCTCTCTGGGCAACAGGAAAGGGAAAAAAATTGACAATGGAAATTTGTGGTTCAGCACACACAAAAATGCAATAACCAAACATAAATAAGCACATAGCAACATGACAAAAAATACTAGCATGACATGTAGCTAACTGTAAGCAGCACAAATGACATCTGACCTCTCTTTCTGGATTTTCCCCATTAAATAAAGCCAGGCCAGCTCCTAGTAATGCAATAGCAAAAATAGCAACCACGACCCCAATAGCTGCCCACAATAACCATCCATCCTCAAGACTGAATGGACCCTTCAATCCTGAAACAGTACAATCAACTGTACTGTCAATTGTCTACTTCGATATAACAAAAATCAAGCTGATGCACACATAACTGCAAATTGCTCAAGGTTTTGTACATTAAGTTTCCTCAAACTCACATGTTCAGTAGTTTAAAAAAATTTGCAATTTCTTATTAAAAAAAAAAGAACAATGATGAAAGATCTTAAACACACTGTAGCGAAATATGTCATCAGGAAGTGGCTTGAAGCTGTTTGTGATTCCGTATACAACACCAAGTACTACTCCAGTTACGGTGCTGCAAGCAAAGGAATATAGAATATAAAGACTATAAATTCCCATTGCTCTTAATTGCAGCATACTCTAGGACTTTCAGCAAAAAAAAATTACTAATAATAATAATAATAATAAAGATTGAAAAAATAATAAATTTGAATGAAAAAAAAGTGAAAAGGTACCAAGGGTGGTCAACTCATACAGTTGGTCGATAAAAAGTATTCCCGCCTTGTCATCTAAGGTCAATTCTGTATTCTGGAAGCTTAAATACGGCGCAACCATTGTCTCCAGAAGACCTGTAAAAACAAAACTGCCTGAAGAACCTCAGTATCATCCTACAATCTCACTAAACATTACCTTTGAAAACAATTTAGAACATTTAAATATCCTATCTTGTTTCTAGTCTTTATGAAAAAAAGGAACACAAAGACAACTGCAGGCTAAAGAAGTAGATACTGTTGTTTACAGTTCGCATTTCAGTCTTAAAAACAGTTTTTGTTATTTCTCCTTTGTTTAGTATTGATACAACATCCTTTCTGAGTTGTAAAATTCATGATAGATTTGCAGATATTTCAAAAGGATGAAATTTTAAGAACTTGCAAGACGGAAAATTCTATTGCACCCAGTATGTTTTTGGTTTTAGCATGTTAGTATTGCAAGTCTTGTGTCCTTGATCTGTAGTCTAAAATTTATATTTTTTTTGAATTTTTTTGGCACTTATTTTAACAAAATCAGCCTTGCAAATTCCAAAAATATTTGCAGTGTTTCAAAATTGCAAAATATTAGTCAAATGTTATAGAAAAAAAATATTTGTTCAAGATTTTGACAAAAAAAAAAATATTGCACCCCGCCGAATCAATTTAGATTTTCAGGGTATTGGAATCCCTTTCAAGATTTCCAAATCGCACATAGTAACATTGTAAATTTCTAATACATAAAATAATTTGACCGAATCTAGGAGAATTTTCTTTTTCTACTGCCTTTGCATTGTATTAGTTTCACAACACTTTAAAATTGCAGATAATAACTATTCATATCAGAGTTTCATAATAAAATGTGTAGCACATAGGCGAACAGAGATAATGAAACGGACCTTAATCCACATCCAAACATGGTGAGTACAACAGTCTGCCACTCCCATGGAACCTCCCAGCGTTGGAGGATCGGCCAATCTGATCCAGAGTTCTGAATAGAAAGCGAAAAAAAAAAAAAAAAAGTTAAATTAAGGTTTACTTTTCCATAGATTTTAAAAATGTTGCATAGATCATTGTTGGATACATTGATGTGAGATTCTTTATAAATGTATATCAAGAACAGCTACGACAAGGAACTGCATTGAAATATACAAAGTTCAGTCAGAAATTAAGGATTTGAACAACCTACCAACTTTTCATAGATGAAGCAAAGTTAGCAAAACAACTAAGACACACGCAGAAAAAAGGTAACCGAATAACAACATTCGGTAAGTAATACAATTAGCAGTCGACAATCGTTGGACTCAGTGAACATCCACGAGAAGTAGCAATAAACCACATATGATAATGCGCATCAAAATCGTAAACAATCTATAGACTTCATCAATCAGATTCATTTAGCTGAGGATTCAATTAACTCGCCCACCCCATTTCCGAACGCCGCCAAACGAGCCGATTCAAGCCACACTAGAAGTTAAAAACCCAAAATAACGAAAAGGGTCAGTACCCACCTCGGCTCCCGGTTCCTCCTCGACTTTACAGCTGCAGACCAACCGAAACCGGCCTCTCTGAAAAGGTGGAGATGTTCCTATCCCAAGCCCAGAAGAAATCGCTAAAACAGAATCGCGAAATTGGAGACTAAGAGGAACGTAGCCACATCTGCTGCTGCTGGGGAGGAGACTTCCAGGAGGGTGGAGACGGAGCTTGGGTGGAGAGGAGAGTGGAAGTCGGGTCCGGGAAGAAGAGATGGCAATGAGGGAGGATTGAGGTGCAGACGAAGAAAGCATCGACGCCATCATCATCGTGAGGATCCGATCCCAGAATCGATTTCTTCTGCGATACAAGAAGAAGAAGAAGAAGAAGAATGAAGCTCTCGCGCTTGGGGAAGATGATAAGGTGGTGAACGAGTTGGGACAAGCGGGTCGGGAAGCGGGAAAATTGTCCCTGGGCCCAGTTGCATGGGTCCCATATCTTCTTAACGTGGGCCAACGAACGAATTGTCGGGATTGTAATTGCTGAGTAAATTACAATTTCACCCTCTGGATTCATCCAATGGATCCGGTTAGCCCGACACATATCAGCCGCGCGATCTAGATCGTGCGGCTCTGGTAGTAAAAGGCAAGTGAGGTTTTAAAATCTACCAGTCCAAGCAGCCAGTTAACCAGTGCTTCATCAAAATTATTGTTGGTACATTGTTTCATATACTCTACCTATGAAATAAGTGTCTTATTTTAAAAAAGTTAAATATTTAAACTATTTTATATCACTCAAAAATTTTCAAAATCACTCTTTTCTACTAACACATGGATAAAGTTATTAATGAAGGGTTAGAATCCTTGCTTATTTCAAATATTTTCTCTGTTTTTTAATTTATTTTAAAAAAATTAAATAAAACTAATAACATAAGATGGAGAAAATATTAGTGGTATATTTCTTCCAATATGTGAAATGATATATATATATATATAACATTAATTTGTAAAGTTTGGTTCTTTGGCTGATTTGTGGCTAATATATTTTTGTAGTAGCTATTAATGAAGACCTTAGAGGTATGGCGTTGTCTTTCTTCGAATTTGAGAGAACAATAACAAAATAAACCTTCAACGATTGTTTACTTAAGATCATCCCACTTAGCTTTCGTTGACTCATATATAAACCAGTGTTTTAAAAACCAGACCAAACTAGGGGGCCCGACTAGGTTTAATCAGACCCGTTATAAAAATCAGGCTGGTTCATCTTGAATTCCTAGTCAATTTAACCCGACCGGGTTAGCATGACCTGGCCAGTTAAACCAGTTACTCGGTGTTCCAGTCCGGGTTTTGAAAAAATAATTTGAAATCAATCGGGAGGAGCTCGGGACTGGGTGATTTGGGGGCAACGGTGATTCATCCTCTCCACGTTCCTACGTCGACCAACCCTTTTATGCCCAGCTTCCTTTCGTCGAAGGCTCGATCGGCGGTGGTGATCGGAGGGAGCCACGATGCAAGTGAAAAAGGTGAGGCAGAGACTGGGATAAAGGGGAGAATACTTGGAGTCAGACAAGAGCTGGCGGAGGTGAGCAGCACAGAGGCTACTGGGATTGACCTAGATGGAGTTCTTGAATGGTGGGGCGATTTTCGCATTTGGGTGGGGAGAGTTTTAGACAAGTTGGGCCAAGGGTTTTGGGATTCCCCAAGGGATGTTGAGCTTGCTCGGCGCTGGGTTTGGGAATATGGGATGTAGGAGTTTATGGGGAAGGGGAGAAGCTTGAGAAGGGAGTGGGTGGAGGCCGCATAGCTGGTCCATGGATCGAAATTAGAAGGGACTTGAAGGAGTGGGGAATGAGAGATGGAACTGATGAGGAAAGGGTGATCATAGAGAGGAGAAGCAGAAAGGCAAAAGGCAACTAAGATCGACAAGAGACGAGGGAGATTTGGACAGAGAGGCGTCGGAGATATGGGCGGCAAGGGATCTATGCGACGAGGGGCGGCAAGGGATTTGGGCAGAGGGCAAAATTTGAGGGGGAAGGACGGAGGAGAAGTTTATACATGAACGGGTCAACCTGGGTTGAACCCAGTTAAACTGGCCCGAATACTATTTCATGTCAGTGTTTGGGCCTATTTTTAAAACACTGATACAAATGTAAAATAGATTAAACATTATTTCCTTAATGACCAAAGAGGATTAAGTGATTCGACATGTCTTAATTCTAGATTTTTTGTAACTGCTTTTATATGGCTGCTTGCGCTTCTCTCGTTGCATGTTCTTAACTTGCTATGTATCATGACTGTGAGGCCTTTCATACAAAGCTAAGTCTAGTGTATAATGTTTCCTACCGAAGGAGAAATGATGAGTAATGAAATTATTGGGTTTTTTTTTTATTATTTGTAGTTGGGTAAAAATTGGGTTAGCCGAGTTAGGTTCGACCTGACCCTAAATCCAAAATGGGTAAAGAGTCTAAATCCATACGCTGACTCTACCTGTAGTTAAGTCGGGTACATAATTAGGCGGGTCAGGTAAACGGATCATGTTAGATTTTTCCAACCCTAATTGTAAAAAGATGAAAAATTACATGCCTACTTTGAGATCTAATTTTCACAGCTATTGGACACACACCGTCCAAAGCCCATTTGCCGGTTAATCGTAATTCGTCCGGACTCGTTTGGTTTTCAATCCGGACCATTTATCGATTAAGCCTGGGATTTATGCCGTTAGACCAAATTTATGCACGGTTGAACCGGAAAAACCGGAACTGGCTCTAACATGACTAAGGAGGAAATTCGTTGTCCAGATGTATTAACTAAATGGCACATTTCTAACGGCATCTTGCGTTTTGGTCTGCATATCAAAACCCTTTATTGTCGTTTTTCGTTTTCTCACTTCACCAAGTATTTCCTCCATCCAATATTAATATTTATATTAAAAATAATTTTTATTAAATAATAAAACTTATATTTAAAATAAAAAAAATAAACTTATAATACTCTTTTATAAATACTAAATTATTTAAATAAAATAAAATAAAATAAAATAATTAATATAAAATAAACTTTTTTGACAAATAAAGTTATAAATATAAGACAGAGAAAGTAATGACGGGCCGTTTGGGAGGCAATTTTTATAAGTAAAAAGTAATTTGTTTACGTTAAAAATAATTTTTTAAGCCAAAAATTGTATAAAAGGGTCATTTAACCTTAAAATTGTTATCCTAGCATAAGTTAATTTTTGGGTCAATTTAAAATGAATTAACCTAAAATCTAAAGTGAGTTCTGGAAGAAAGTCATTTTTTTTTTTCATATGATATGAAAAGACGTTTTACCCATTAGTTAAATACATCTTACCTATTATATTATTATATTAGAGGATATTTTTATCAATTTGACATAAAAATCAAAAGTGATCTAAAATCTAATTTTTTTAAAATCATCTAATAAAAACCCTATCCAAACGTCAAGTACTTTTATTTTTTTTATCAAAAATCAATTATCTTACAAATCAATTTTCTTTCAATTTCAAATTACCTCCAAACCCCCCTGAATGTTTGTCTTTACCAGTTTCTCATCAGCAAAAAGAAAGAATAATAGTGGCACCTTAAGATTTGAATAACTTTAATATATTTTTGTTAGAGGATGCCATATAGATTCATGCCAAGAGAGTTCTAGTGCCTGGCAACTTTGCTACAAAATCGACAGTCCTAGTATCTAGCTTATAGTAACACTTTTTTGCCTTTGGATTTCTAATGCTGAACTCTTAATGGATAAAACTTGAGAAATTTCCCCTCTTTGAAATTGACTAACAAAGTCAACCGCGTATGCCCGAGGTGATGGTATCAAACTCACACGAAAAAAATAAACCATAAACCATAGAGGTGAGGCATTGGTACAAGGCGTTAAACACCAAAGGCGTCCTCTTATCAAGTGAGGCATCCAAATACATACTCCTCCTGTCATAAAATAAGTGTCTTATTTGGTTTTTTAAAATGAACTTAAAAAACCAAATAGGACACTTATTTTAGGGCAGAGGGAGTAATTTTTTTAGGCAAACACATCTTAAACTACCTACTTGAAAACCGTTATGTGCCTATTTTTCTCTAATAAAATCAATACAGAAAATGTGATATTTCAATTTTTTTACTTCCATTCATTTTCCATATTTTAAATTTTTTTTTTACTTCCACACCTTTTCCTTTTATTTGCCAAAATTGACTTCCATACAAGGTTTATACTAAAAATATTCAAATCGAGAGGTGCCTTAAAAATTTCAAGGTGATAGATACACTTCGCCTCATGCCACATGCATTTACCAACTGCTTCAATGTCAATGAGAGAGATATTAGGATGCACACAGCTAATTGCTGCACAATATATACGCAAAAAAATAAATGATGGTAGTGACAATAAAAATAATAAAAATAGTAGTAATATATTAACAATAATAAATAAGCCTCCTCATGTGGGGCCCAGTTGTTTGAAGCAGATCACTTGAAGTATTTGAGCCAAGTTTTATATTGAAATTTGTGCTTCACTAAGCAGTCCCTTCATCTTCAGAATAGAAATCAGGTAAAAAAACTGCAGTTTTGATAACTAAAATGTACAGAGCTATTTCAGTCGAGCCCAAAGCTCAGATTGGCATGAAACTTGATGAGCCTCTTAATCATGGTGCCTTTTTTATATTCCCACCATTAAGCTTAAAAAGAACATATATGGCTCCTGCATGGGCACATTCTCTTTGTGCATCTTAGGGAACAAATGGCCGGGGACACTACCATATTTTATAGAAATAAATGCACTCTAATAAGTTCATAAAAGGCTCCTATCAAGACTGATTTCCTACACAACGCATTACAATTTGACCCAACCAATAAGGGTGACAGGGTCTCTTAAATAGACAAGTAGAGTGAACCTATCAAGGACTTCTGCTGGGTTTTACACATATAGAACCTAAAATGCACAAACATCAATTAATAAAGCAAGATTGTACGACCCCTAATTGTTTTCATTATTTGGCTTACCCAAGTGGCACATGCATTACAATATCTAGACTGTCCCAAGCTCCAGGCAACACTTGATCCCAATTTCTCATCAATTTGGATTGCTTTAGTACGGTCCAATTCAACCTAAAGCTACCTGTGGCACCTAGAGTTCTCATCTCAGATTTTAATATCACAGGCCAAGGTTGTGGTCACAGAAAACAAGTCATTCCAAAGGTAACCTCAAGACAAAACAACTGAAGTTTAACTCAAGCCTGAGCTATTGATAGTTTAAGCATGACAACTTAATTCAGCCTCAGCTAGCCATTTTAACAAGTCGAGCTTAAACTAGTTTAAACACTTTGGATCAGCTCTTTGAAACTGCAAGCAACACCTAATCAAATCAGAATGTTGTATATGAGCATAGCAAAAAAAGCTTAAATATATTTGACATAGCAATTTATTGAAACAAAATAAGAATTATGGCAATGATGATCCATTACCAAGTAGACAGAATCAATTTTAGTAACATAAAGAAGATGCGGCAATTCAAAAAATTTCACGAGTCTGAGATCAAGGGATTATACTCAGGAGTTAGTTGTGTACCAAAAATAATATCTGACCTTATTGTGCAGATTTTCCCTATCAGACCAAGCTTCTCTGCACAGTGTATAGCATGAACCGCTCCCACAATATCCATCCATGTGCATAATAGCAATTTGTGCAGAAGAGGACCTCTGAAACAGAAAATGGAAAATATGACGAGCTTCCATGGGCTGATATGCATAATAACAGTGAAAACAAATGCTGAAGTGACTAGAAGCTGTTTATGGTGGAAACAACCTAAATACCAATGCTTAAACAAGGAATATGCTAAATACAAAAAGTACTTAACTATTGACATGCCTATTAGCCTCAACATATAGGAAAACCTTCGCCCCCCATTTGGAGGTGTTTATTGCCATATATCATATCATACTATAATTTAAAGCAAATTGATGTACTATAGAACTTTTAAATTTTGACTATTTGACCCAAGTTCTATACCATTAATCCCTATTTGACCCATCCTAACCCCAAAAAGCCAAAGATATTAGAATCATAATCCCCATTTTTTAGAGTATGTTAATTTTAACTTTGTAATATTATATCTTTCACTCCTGAACTCATATTCGCGTGGTCTTGGTATTGTTAGAAAGCTCTCAACGAGATCTATCAAATAAGATCCTACATGACTATGTTTTCTCAAATTTTTTTGTAGGCCCCACATATATAGCACACTTCTCAATAATAACTTCTTATATTATTGCATATATAATACACATTTAGATTTGCGTGTTTTTAATGCCCTTGAAAACCCCCCAAAGTGCTCTTTTTTCATGCCCTTGAAAACCCCCCAAAGAGCTCTATCAAATGAGAGCCACTGCCAAACCTATGACACCGTTGTCTTTGCCAACCTATGACATCATATTTAGCCTATGGGTTCACATTTGCCTATTACATGTATATAGGTTAATATAGAGCATGTGTATATAACTAATGATCATTGTGATCCTCATAGCAATCTATTGTAACTACAAGGTGCAAGACATACTTTATTTTATTTTATCTTATCTAATCCATATTTACACGCGTAATGTGTGTGCATTCATGCTACTATATGTGTGTGTATATATTTATAGAGAGAGAGAGAGAGAGAAGACCTGTAAAGATGATAGAGATAAAGGTAAAAAGCAGTCAAGGATTCTTGTTTTTGCCACGGGTACACCAACCTAGCTTATCATCGGGACTTGCAGGTATATAATACTTGAGCATCCATAGATTGCCCATGTAGGATTCAGTTCAAAAACAAGATACCAAGTATTACTGCAACTGGAAACAAGGGATCTACATGATCAAAAGATGCTTATATTGCATGCCAATTAGTTACTACATAACAGTTAACAAAAAAAAAAAAACTAAGGCAAAAGATACCAAAGTTTATTGATTTATACAAATGGTGCATAGCACTCCTAGCTTATCCTATACTCAGATTTGTACCCTGCAGACCTGGATACGGTGCATCCCTTGTCTCCAGAAACCTGTTAAAATAACAACAGAAAAAATCACAATATCATCAGTACTAAAAAAGCACTACACAACAAAAACAACAACATCAAGACTCTCTGGCTAGGGCACACTATCAAATGAAAACCCAAAAGAGAGGAAAAAGAATATTTATTCCAATCACTTTCCCAATCTCTCCATCTCCCTGAGATATCTTATGGTCAACCAGAGTGTGATCGACAGCAAACCATGGTATGGACATTGTAAATTAAAGAAATCACAGCCTAAAGTCCATCTTAAAAGAAGAGTAATGCAAATGATGTGAATTTAGAATGATGGTAAATCTTCTTTGCACTTTTAATCTTCAGAAGTCCTTTACAGTATTATATATACCTTTGGCTAGCCAACCATGCATGAATACAAAAATTAGAGGTGAAACTTAGCCATATATGCATCGGATATCTTAAATCTTGATCCAGCCTAAGTTTTAAACACACTGAACAAAAAGGCCCGACTTTGGATCTAGGTTCAAATTTGAATGTAGATCTAGATCTAGATCCAGATCTGACAGGAATATTTTATCCCATAATCGGGAAGCACCATTACCCAACAATTTGGGATTGGTGACCATACCAATATGTAACCTACTCTCCTTAAGCTTCGACCTAGAGGTATTACCCCTAAGTTCTCTCTAAGATACTCATTTCTAATCATGTCCCTGCTCGTTATCCCACACATCTACTGTAGCATCCTTGTTTCAGTTACATTCGATTTATTTATATGATTTTTCTTTGGGGCCAAGCATTCCACTTATAGAGCATTGTAGGACTTACCACTGTCCTTTAGAATTTACCTTAAATTAGCTTGGACATGGCTATCAACAACACCCCGGAAATATTGTAATAGAAAAATGGCTCCTTTGTATATTAGAAATGATCATATTACAAAAAATAATTAAATTCAGAATGGATACAGGATTCCATATGCAGATTGCCAAAAATCAAATCCGGATTGTTGTAAAGCAATGAGCCGGATATATAGTATCAATCAAATGCATCTTTTTTTGGTTTATAGGTTTTTTTTTCCCAAGAAGAAACTGAAGAAGTTATGGTTCTTTGTAAAAAATCTAGTCAGCAAGGAAGTCTAAAACTTGTAAATTCAGAAAATTATACAAGGCAGAGAAAAGTGAGAAAAGAAGAAATAATAAAAACAGGCCAAGAGGAGTCTGCTTTAATGCAAATAAATTTTATGCTGTAGATTAGACATGAATAAAGTAGTCAATGAGGGTACAACAAGTAGCCACCTCCAGAGCCAGTTACTGAGGGAAAATGTGCACTGATGGACACTTAAAAACCTATCATCCACTTCCACTCAAACCTAGAATAATCAAGAAAAAAGCCTTTTTTTTTTCAGTTTAATATGGGCAATGAGGTGAATAATGTGAAGAGAAGACAGTACAGTTCTTACCCAAGTAACTGGAATTCCTTATACCATGTATGAGCAACAGTAACAGTTGATATGTGTTCCTTTATTTGCTTTCTAGTACAAACTTCCAGCATTTCTTGCAAGCAGATTATATAAGCATCAGTGTTGCCTTCTCCTTGTCAACTTTTTATCTCTAATGCTATCATAAAGAACTTCATATGCATAATAAGTAATATAGCCCTTCTTGAGCAGTTCTTCCACAAGAATCTTGGGTGCTGCCACCTCCCTTTTATCGGCTTTGAATATGCTGTTCACGACCTCAGGTACCAAACCTTTTCTCACCATAATCTGAATCACGTCAACAGCCTCCTTCACCTTATGGTCTACACATAAGCAGTTAAGTACCCGACCAAAGGTACTCAAAGAAGGAATAAAACCCTCCTTAATCATGTTTGCAAGGAACTTGCATGCTTTGTCAACATTTCCTGACATGCAAAACCCGTCAACCAATACCCTGTAAGTAAATCCATCTGGTGGACAACCACAGTGTGTCATCTCAAGGAAAAAATTTTCTGCAACCAGTAGATTGAACTTCTTTGTGTATGCATTTATCAATATATTATATGTGGCAACTGTAGGGGAAAGCTTAAAATTTTCCATTCTCTTCAATAGTTGATAAGCCCCTTCCAGATCACCATTCTCACAGAAACCATGAATCAATGTGTTAAAACTAACATCATCCAGAGCTAGCCCTTCCGTCGGCATATTCACAAGCAGCTGCAAAGCTTCTTTTACTTTGTGTACCTTACAAAGACTCTCTATCAGTGTGTTATAAGTTATAACATTAGGTATACATTCGTTATGTACCATTTCATTAAATATCACTTGAACGTCCTCATGCTTGCCTGCTTTGCATAGACCATTCAACAGAGAGTTATATGTGATCACATCAGGAGCAACACCATGTGTATACATCCTATTAACAATCTCCAAAGCTTTATCCAATTTCATCTTTTTAGTAAATCCATCAATCAAGGTATTGAAAGTGTAAATATCAGGAAGGTATCCTTTCAAAATTGAATCATTCATGAGATTCAACGCAGCTGACACATGCCCCATCTTACATAAACCATTTATAACGATATTATAGGTCCACATATTTGGAGTGAAACTATTGTCTGACATCTCATTCATAAGTTCTAATGCCTCTAAAACTTGACCCTGCTGACATAAACCTTTGACAAGAGAATTATAAATACCAATGTTGAGCTTTATGCCTTTTTCCAAAGCTTCATTGAATACCTCAATAGCTCTATTTGTATCTCCTCCTATGCATAAACCATTGATTAGGGAGCAATATGTGATAGAATCAGGTGTGAACCCCTTAAAAACAGCATCACTTAGAAACTTATTGGCCTTCCGCATGAGACCCATTTTGCAATAACCATCAATGATGGTGTTGTAGGTGAAATCATCAGGAATGCAGCCTTCATTCACCATTTTGTGCACATAAATCTCAGCTTCTTCAACCATACAACTCTTACACAAACCACATATAAGTATGTTATATGTAACAACATCAGGACTGAGACCTTTTTGACTCATCTGATCCAACAAGTAAACTGCATCATTTAGCTTAGACTCTTTGCACAGGCCTTGTATTAGAATGTTGTATGTATATAAATTTGGAAGGATACCTCTCTTGAAAACCTTTCCAAGGAGTTTAGTACTTTCTTGGACATCTCCCTGACTACAAAGTGTATACATAAGCTTATTTAATGTAGATATATCAGGAAAAACCCCTTGCCCAAGCATCTCATCAAATAAAACACGGGCATCTAGATTCTGTTTTTCCTTGTAAAATCCACCAATTAAAGTACAATAGGCAACTGGAGTCATCAAACAACCCTGCTCAGGCATGTTTCTGAAAAGTCTAAGAGCAACATCAGGACGGTTTGTCCTACAAAAGGACTTGATGCGTACAGTGAAAGTGTAAGCATCAGGAGCAATTCCTTGATCCAACATTCTCAGGTAAACTTTGTGGGCTTGATCATAGTACTTGTACTCGACCAATATATTCATTATAGTGTTATAAGATTTAACAGATGGCTCACAGCTGAAGAAGTCCATTCTCTCAAAAACATCAACAGCCTCTCTTACTCTTCCAAATCTTCCATAATTTCTCATGACATTAATATAAACTCCTTCAAGTAAGCTATTGTCAACGTTCATTCTCATATCTGACAGAATATTTTCCATGGCATTGAACTCACCGTGAGAACCGAGTTTCTCAACTATACACTTGTAGGTGAACAAGTTGTGCTGAAATCCATCTTCTTTAGAAGCTGAATTGAACATTTCCAAAGCCCTTAGAGGGTCCTTCTGATATTTAATGACACTGGTTACATGTTTGGGAAGTATGACTCGGCTCATCCCACAATAAGTGGCAAACCATATTAAAGCCCTCTCTTAGATTTCCCCCAAGTTATCAAGCCAGCCAATCTGCAAAGCAGACTACGTTGAGTCAATCTGAGAAATATGATTAGTTGTGTACTCTGCGTTTACACACTGTAGATATTGTCTAGTATAACGATAAATATCTGCTTCCCATAAAATTCACTGTTGCCCTCGACCATAAGTAAATTGTTGGTTAGGATTAAGGAATGTGTTTTCTTAGGCCCAAAAAAAAAATCGCTTCACGAAATTTATTCTCTTGGCGCTCCCTGATTATGAAATTCACTCTCTAACAATAGAAAATGTACACAGCCATATAATAAATCTAAAAAAGAAAATCTGCAATGCTCTTCAACATTCAAAGTATGGCAAGAGAACTTGTCAACAGCAAAGAAATCTCAACACAATATCAAAACAACCTTCAAAGGCAGCAACAAGTGATTATATCTGGGCCATGAGCTTACCCAAGGACAGATTTTTTTCCCCCGGAAGGAGACGGCATTGGATCTTCTTTCCCAAACACGCTGCTCTTACTGTGGGCCGTCAAGCTCCCCCTCCGAGAGAGAGACGGAGGAGGGAGGGAGGGGAGGGAGCCTGGGGAGTGAGAAATCCCGTGCCCGTGCGGAGTTCGTGCTTTGAGATGAGGGTCGTGTGAGGCCCACATAATCTGACGGCATCTTCTTAATGAGCACGTACTGCACACGCATTTAAGGGCAGGGGGTTTTACAAGCTAAAGCGGGTACCCGGGTCAAGGCAGGTGGTTTTACAAGCTAAAGCGGGTATGCACGGACAAATTAAGAACAGTCGATTACTGGCCAATATCGGAGGTGACTGAAGCCCGATTCTCCGATCGAATTGTTTTGGAGACAGAGGGAAGAGAGAGACTGTGAAGAGGATGAGAGAGGGGGCGTCGGGGGAATGGCTGCAGCAGGCGCTGCTGGAGCTGCGGGAGAGGATCGAGACGGGGCTAGAATTGGACGACGAGGTCATCTCCGGCCTCGTCTCCTACTGCGAGATGGCTCCTCCGGAAGACGCCCGCGAGTACCTCAACGTAATTCCCGCTTTTGCTGGTTGCCTTTGATCTTTATGTTCTTAATTCCTGCTGAATTTCTGGGCTTCTTCTCCTGTTTGATTCTGACTTTCTGGTTTGTATATATTGCCTTCAATCTTTTGTTTTTACTTCATGCTGCGGAAGCGATTGATTATGTTGCACGATTGGATTGTTGAATGGATTGATTGTGTTCAATGGTTTCTTCTGCCCCCCCTCCCCTCCTTCAAGAGAAAAGCTCTGAAGAAAAAATTATTGAAAAGGGGAACAGTCTTATGGGGTGAATCACCAAAGTTTTTTATTATAATTATCAGTATAAAAAGGCTAATATCTGCCTTATGGTTTCTGCTGTGCTGAATGTGACTTTTAGTTATACAAATTAGTTTTTGAAAAACTTTCTCTCTCTCTCTCTCTATATATATATATCATTTGTCTTCATTGTTTGTTCTTTGCATTTCAAGTCATGTTTTCTGGTTATTGCTTAAGATGTCAAGTTTCGGCAGTTGATCATCTCTGTATTTGTATTTACAGAATATTATCGGCCAAGAAGCAGGCCGAACTGTAATTACAGAATACATGCTCAGGAGAGGCTGCATAGAGACTGACAACACACAAAATATGCAGAGTGCCAAGCTACAAGTCTACATGAAGCCACCCGCAGATATGAACTTTACTGGTGGAGCCAGAAAACATAATAGAATGCTTCAAAAGGAGCCACCCAATCTCCAAAATCCAAAAAACCTGGCCGAGGCTCCTGATACGAAAAGCCAGAACAAAGCTAACTCAAGCACTTCCAAAAAGAAAAAGTCTGGAAAGGCTATATCTCTTGCAGAGGCTGCAAAAGGCTCAGTTGTGTTTCAGCAGGGAAAGCCTTGCTCATGCCAAGCTCGTAGACATAAGCTGGTGAGCAACTGCTTGTCTTGTGGAAAAGTAGTTTGTGAGCAGGAAGGAGAAGGCCCATGTAGTTTCTGTGGAGCTCTAGTTTTAAAAGAGGGAAGTACTTATGCTGGTTTAGAGGATGCAATGATTCCTCAATCTGATGCTGAGGTTGCAGCAGAAGCCTTTGCTAGAAGGCTTGTGGAATATGACCGCAATGCTGCTGCTAGAACCACAGTCATTGATGACCAGAGTGATTATTATGAAATTGAAGGAAATAGCTGGTTATCAGCAGAGGTATGCATTTTGTGCCTCTTGTTAATATCCAAACTTCTGAAGACAATTTTTTGAGATGTTCCTCTGCCTTTGTAAGCTCATTAAACTGAAAATTATATGGTTTATACATTCTCTAATTGGGACTGTCTTCTAGTCATCATGATGAGCTGTTCAATTTTTAGCTGAAACAACAAAATACCGATAGATGGCCAGGTTCATATATAGATTTACCGGAAGATGCATTTTGAAGGCATGCCTGAAACATGCATATCATATGGAAACATTATTTATAGAAAAAAACTTTGGTAACATTGTTTAGTTACTGTTGCCATTACTTTGTAACTCGCGCTATTAGAAATGGATGCATATTTACATAAGTGGAAATTTTACTGTGACTAGTGCAACAAATGCTGTATGTATACACTTTCTCTTGCTACCAACTCGTTCTATAAAATTTCTCTGTTAAGTGGTGCCACAAGCAAATCACCCATAATTTATTTACATTTCTATAGTTACTTGTGAAAATTTAATCATGAAAGAACTTTCATATCTTGGGTCATTTGTTCACGAATTTTATAATATAGTCTTCATATTGTCATTGTTATCTATTAGGAAAAGGAACTTTTGAAGAAGAAGCAACAAGAAACCGAAGATGCTGATCGTGCAAGACGAAGTAAGGTGATTGTCACCTTTGATTTGGTTGGCCGCAAGGTTAGTTTTTGTCCAATCCCCAATCTTGCTATTTGCTTTGACCATTTTCTAGTTAGACCTCCTTGGGCATTTCAGGCACTAAATCATCATTGTGAGCTATTTCACAACAGAGGGAACGTTATATCTTTTACTACATAACCTCTAATTTTTGGGCTCCACATTGGTCTCTGACCCATATAATTAGAGGAATATGAAGGAAGACCTTCAAAATGTGAAGTTTCATCTTATCCATATTCCATAGGCGTGGCCCCTTCCATCTAGTTACCCAAAGTTTACCGCTTCTTTGTTTGGAGGCTGAAATTTTTACTAGTTACTGACATTGTTTGGAGGCCACTTTTGGAGAGCTTCTGCGGGCTTCTATTCTAATGGCTTTCTTTTTTTGTAGTCCCTGTGGAGCCTGCAGGTATAGTCTTGTGCATGGTTATATCTGTCAAATTGTTTAGGTGATAGATCGTTTTGATAATGATATGCCTCTTTAAGTGTAATGAAATGTCAATGACTATAATCGTGGTTGTGGACGCTCGTCTTAATTCTTCTGCCTGTCGACTGGGTGGACCTAATTATAATTGGGGTATACTTTAGTTGCATTTATATAACAGACGATTTGTTTGTTTTTTTTTGTTTGATGAAGACTATATGTTATTAAGTATATAACACGAAATAATAACCACTCTTGCTTAGGTGATCAGGGTGGTTGGGCACTGAAAAAAGAAAGCATCGCTCAGCCACTGCCAACCAACAATATTGGATTTAACTAAAATCCTTCTGTACTAAAATTATCGTTCAGGTGCTAATGAATGAGGACGAAGCGCAAGAAATGGAATCAGAACACAGAATTTTGCGCCCTCCACAAGAAAGAGAAATGAACCGGATAAAACCAAATCCAACTGCGAGGATCCAGCCTGTCTTTGTAGATCCGGGGCCTATTAAGAGTTCTTCTAAGGTGACACGCAACACAACATTGGCCAATGGTCTTTGTTTAGAGATCAGTGGGAGAGTGCAGCACACGGGAAGTGAATTTCAGTTATTATTGTCAGATAGCTCGCAGGACCATGGTGATTCTTGGAACGAAAGGAAATGATGATGAATGCTATTCTGATCAATATTAGTTAAAGTCACGAAGCTCTGCCTACAAAGCTTTTCCCGAATTATATATCCTGTTTGGCTAATATTTTGTACCGCTGATTGACATGTTCAATGAAACCAGGAGCTCCGATGCGTGCTACTGGTAATACAGAGGAGGAGAACGTTCTTGGAAAACGACTCCCCTCTTGTTTCTCGTGCACTTTCATCCTCCTATTACTGTACATAGGTTTTGAATAGCATTGAGTGTTCTGTACCTACCTATTCCTCCTGGGAGCCCCTGCCCCACCTTTTGTTGGGCTTGAACAGTCGATTGGAAGGAAGCCGTGTCTGTGTGCAGCCGCGTTTGCAGAGGTCTATATGTGTATGAACTATGAAGAAGGTCAAGGTCCAGATGCAAGGTTTTGTTGAAGTTCGTTTGCAATCTATGATCAGTTTAATGGGTCAAGCGAACAAGTAATCGTATAGATTGCAGTAATATGATGTGGCAACAGCTAGAAGGTGCTCATGAAATGGAATGGTTGCCAAAAATTAAAACTGGTATCTGTATCTTGGGATTGCCAGTTTGTCTACGCCGAAAGAATAGAAAATTACAGAAATTAGTAGTGTACAAAGGATGGCTATGAAAATATTCTTAATATGCAAAAGTTTATATGAGCAACGTGCATGAGGCTATGGGTCGTTGGATCATGATCATACAGCGCAAAGAGGCATAAACCGATCTGTCTTCAGACTTTTATGCTCTATCATATCAAAATTGGATACTGCACGATGCCCTGGCTCATGTAGTCACGTGTGTAGAGCTCATATAAAAAGGGCTTTTCATAATATATATTTTCACGTAGAAAAGTGAAAATCCAGTACCGAAACTTACGTTGTTTTAGCTGCATCTATATATGGATCCTCTTAATTTGACGTACACTCAGTATGAGTTTCTTGTTTTGTTTTTGGGTAACACGTATTCTGTATGAATTGCTTTAGAGAACTTGAACGGGGATCAGAAGTTGTATGGACTCGGAACTTTGCATGGCAGGTGGGATCCCCGAGCCATGAAACTATGGATTTACCAAAATAGCTCTATGCTATTATGTATTATATAAAATATTTTTTTATTTTTATGTAATATATAAAATGAGTTTATAGATTTATACATTCACATATATGACGTAAATTGTCTAAAATATTTTTTTCTTATTTTCTTCCTTATTAAGTTCACCAATTTATTAGATTTTATTTTCAATAGCTTTAGTTTCGACTCCATTGATTGCCGCTAATTTTATTGTCTTTGCTACTAGCTCCGCTTTATTCAACTTTGCCTTCACTTCCTCATCTACCATCTTTTTCTCCTCTTCCTCCACCTGCCTCCCTCCCTCCTCCTCTCTCCCCTCTTCTCTCCTCCTCCCCAATTCTCTATCATCTTCTCTATTTTGGTAGTCTCCTCTTTTTCTCTCCCATAATTTAACAAGACCGGTCACAAAACTAGTCAATGGAGTTATTAAGAATTTATTTTTTTATCTACAAACTCAAATCTTAAAAACTAAACCCATCAACATATTAAACTACTCAGAACAAAAAATATGTTTATTTTTACTTAATTATGAGTTTTTTTTCTATGCTAAGCAAATCTTCTTATTAACAATCATAATAGACAATCAAATTTATTACAATAAATGGGATTTAAGACAACATTATAATGAATAATATCTCCCTAAATTTTTAAATAAATTATCATAATAAACTAAATTGATAAAATAAAAAATAAAGTAAAATTTAAATATGCAACTATTGACTGTCAATTGTCAAATGTCCTGACTGTCGGTGGTTGATTGTCCTAATATTGATTGTCACACATCACTAAAATGTTGTGGGCTGTCATAGGCCTGGTTCAAATACTTCTGTAATAAATTTGTAAAAAAAGTTTAATGATTTTTTTTGTCTTTATATATTTTTCTTTATTTTTATGTTACACACCACATAAATTATATATAAACCATGTTCTACTTGTTTTAGCATAATTATGAATACAACTATGTATGTTTATGTTTACTTATACTTACATGACTTTATTTGCCACATATGGATTATGCCTCATGTATGATAGGACTAATTAGGGTATAATTATTTATGCTTACAAACACTTAGCTATGCACATATATGTATCATATTACATATATCATGAAAATAATTTGTTAAACTATAATTAATTATATTTAACCATAATTAACCAATTTGATGTTGTTATTTTTCAGATTAGTAGTATCGGAGGTTAATAGCATGTTTTCAGTCTTTTGGGAGGATCCTTCTATCCTATGGGTAGGGTTTTGTGTTCCTTTGAGGATATGTTTTCTCGTTGAGTGATAATAGCTGATTTGTTGTAATGAGATAAACTAATGTGACTTTCTGGACTTTAGAATCCAAGTTGGTATGTCTGGGTGTATCGGCTTAACATGGAGTAATTCCCAGTCAAGATTTGCTCAAACTGCTCTAATCTTCCTTTTGGAAATTCAGACTTTATTTTTTAAGTATTTTCCAAGGTGAGCATATTTGCTTAGACTTCAGCTAATATGAACAATTTGTTTTCCCTATTGCAAGATATATATTGTGGAATTTATATAAGTTATGTATTAATTATAATGCTTATTAATACAAATTATGTAGAAATAACGATACTTATGGTTATACATGTGGTGTATGGAATTGTGAAACTTGAACATGCAAGAAGATGTGGATTATTGTATTTGAACATGCATGTTGAATGTGGATTAATAATACTTGTTAATGTATGATGTGAATAGATTATGAAATTAAATAAATGCAATAATTATGCATATATAATTATGAAATATAAATGAGACCATAATACACAAATGTTGTTTAGGGATGTATGATGCATGAATGAAATAATTTTTACATATTAAGTGTATGTCTGGGGTTGATGTATTAAAACTGATTTGCATGAGGTTTATACTATAATTCTTCATGATTATGTTTGTCGTATTAATATGAACTTTATTTTTTACTCAAAACTCTCATTGAGCTAAGCTCACCCCTTGCTGTATACATGTGTTCAAGTTGTTTTATAAGCAAAGAGTCAAGTAGATTTAAACATGAAGTGTGAGCTAGTTATTTTGTGACAAGATAGTCTCATGTTATGACTTATGCTAGTATTATAGTACTTTATATGTTTGAAGGATAATATTTTTATGGCTTAGACATGTTGCTTTTTTAGGCTTGTTACTATAATGTTTATAAGATTACGTGGGCAATGAATTAAACTAAGAAAACTTAAATTAATTTATTTATCTTATATTAAATACTTTTGCACAAATAATAGTGTTATATTATTTAATTTAGCCTATTGAGTTAGTTTTTTTATTTTATCGTGTTTTATTGGTGTGAGTGGCAAGGCATGATACCTTCGCATGTGATCTGCGGTAATGCCTTACTAAACAATAACCTTTGTTGCACTTGAAAGATTGACTTGGTAGACGTAAGGCTTTACAAGTATCGTACGGAAAAGAAGATTATCACGACTGGCTCCAAAATGAAGATTATCACCACCGGTTCCAAGAAGAATATGATATTCGACACTTAACCTTATAAAATTAGAAATATGTTTAAACTATTTATAAGAAATATGTGAAGGTTTATATGTGGATAGAATTGTTTTATATTATATAAGAATTATTTTATATAAGGAGCACGTTATATCCAGAGCCATTGGTAAATTGCTTTGAGATAAATGCAGAGTCAACGTAGTTTACGTCACGGATTTACGATCGTGAAAGCCACCAACCACACCCTCGTCTTGCCGACATTTTGTGGGCCCGAGCCATTGATTTCGAGGGCCGTATCTCTCAAGCGCGTGTGCAGATATTATTGCCCGCGTCCCCTTCCCACGTCAATTATCCCTAAAACTGCACCTGCTTAACAACCTAATGATGCCTCGCGTGTGGCATTTATGGCTCTTCTCATTGTCCCGTTTTAATAATAGGACAGAGAACCTACCCACCTTTCCTTTCCCGTTTCAAATAATTAATATACATGGTGGAAGACATCTTTTACCTATTAAAGGAGGCAACATATATTTTATCTGTCTTATATTAATAAATTTATTTAATTATTTAAAATAAATAATTTTTATATATTTTAAATTTTTTTTTTTGTTAATGTAGGATAGAAGGTGTAATAACTTGTTTGCCCTTGTATTATAGGGGCTATGGTATCAAAATTGTGTGGCCCTAATGTTCCCAACACAAATTTTTATAATATATTTAAATAATTTGTTTACACTAAAGAAATAGTTAAAATAAAGTAAAATTAGTTTATTTGAAAAAAATTAAATGTAACTATTAATGTGGGATGGAGATAATATGCAACCATTTAAATTGAACTAAATAAAACTACAAATATAAAATAACTTTTTTTAGCACCTATGGACTAAATAAAATTATAAATATAGAATAATTTTTGTAGGACATTTGGACGTTAATTTTGACTTGTGCCTTCAGTTAGCCTTAATTTAAAAACTATAGGGAGTTGGGCGTGATTTTGTTAATAATATGAAGTTAGAAGTATTATTATTATATTATCTTCATTCAATATAAATATAAATATAAATATTAATTCTAATTGAATAATGGAGCTCACATCTAAAAGAATGGAAAATAAACTGAAGATACTTTTTTTTAAATATCCAACTACTTAATATAGAATAAACTTTGTTGTAAAATTAAACTATTAATATAAAATAGAGAAAGTATTACCAAAAAGGAAAATGAAACCTAGCTCAAGGGCAGGCTGGCTACCTTTCTACATTAAAGTTTAACCTGCTATTGATTTATGATGAGCCCCTTCAAAGCCAAGTTAATGCATGTAACTCAGGTGCATCCGTCGCTACCATATATGGGACCCAAGCTATTAATTGAAGGATAATACTACATTAATGTTAGACGTCGTAAATTTATTTCATGATTTAGATATTGTTAATAAGTAGAGTTAAAAAATCGAGATTTACTAATTAACAAGAGGATGAAGTCATCACGTATAAATATTTATGTCATTAAAATAATTTTTCATACTGGTTTTACATTAATAGTTCTATTTTTTAAAATAAAATTAAAATTAAAATATCTAGATAATAGTTAAAATAAAATTATAAGTATAAGATAAATGAAGTATTAAAACCCGATCTTCTATGAATCGCTTGGCTTTAAATACGTTTTAGACACAAAATATTGAAGAGAGATTACACACTTATAATTAAATAGATAAAAGTAAATTACATGTTGTCTTGGCCTCATTTTTACTAAAATATAAAAAAATAGAGTAGAAATATTATTTACACAAAATAATTCACTTGTACCATCAAAGCATATATAAGATACTAATATTCGTGGGACTAAACCACTTATAAAAACTCACACAAGAGTTAACGAGTAAGCCTCGTACAGCTCATTTATCTACCTAATTAATATATATATATAATATTATTTTATATCAGAAAATTTTGCCCTCCAGTCCAGGTTGGTAAGGTGGGCACAGATTGGGAAGAAAAAAAAATTGACCGGGATTCAGGATTCGGGCCGAAAACCATGGCTCCGGGACCACGAATCCCATACCGAACCGGTTCGGGTCCATCGACGACACCATCGTTACGAGCAACGGCCCCACCACCAACCCGGTGGAATTCATCATTCCAGATTGCATTGCAGGAGACCCATGCGAACTGGTCTCTCTCTCTCTCTCTCACCCCGTACGGCGTTCCCCATCTCCCTAAATTCGTCTTCTTCAATAATCTCTCTTCGATATTTTGCTGCTTTTTCGACCCCTTCTCTGCCTCCAACACCACCCACCGCGTCCTTCCAAATCCCCGCCATCGTTTTCCGTTTCTTCATTTTCTGATCAAAGCAAATCCAAGCTAAGCTTAGTCCTGCGTTGTTAAAGCTATGGTCGATCTGTAGCCTCTCTCTCTCTCTATATATATATTTATTATAAGCAGTCTCTTCTCTGAGTTGTTGGGCTGTGCTTTGCTTCGATATTTGTTGGGTGCAATCGGCTTAATGAAGTGAGCGCCGGAGGGGAGCTGAGGCGATCCTCTGCTATTTTTGTTGGTCTGGTAAGTTGTGCTTGGGCATTGTTGCAGATCTGCTGCGAATCTCTCTTGGGTTTGCTTCTTTTGGTCGAAAAAGTTTGCGTCTTTGTATAGTGATCTTACTTCCTTCTCCTTTTTTTTTCCCTTGTTTTTTAATGCTATTTGCGAATTTTGCTTCGGTCTTAAGTTTGTCGATTGGAGTTTTACTTATGACGTCTCGATTGTGACGAGTTTGAGCTGGGTCCATCAAACCCTTTTCGCTTTGTGGTGGGTTGCTGCTCGATCTGAGTGCTGCACCTGCTTTCATTAATTAGTTTGCGCAGGAAGCTTGGATCTTGGGTTTTTATTTTTCGTAACACTCTGGCATCTTCCCTTTTAAATGGTTCTGTCTGGCCGTGCTACTTTGTGTTGATTTGGGCTTTCCGCTTCCGTTCCGGCGTCCGCGACATGGCAACTCTAAAGTAGTTTATGTAGATCTTCATTGACAATGCGGGGTTTAGGGTTTAAAAATTAAATTATAGATTGCCGATCGTGTGGCTCGGTTATACTTTAAGCTTGTCAAGTTTACGATCTACATCATCGTGTTCTTTTGCGATGTGGGATGAGTCCTTTCTCGCATCATTTTGCCCAGACAGTGTAGGTTTGCAATCTTTCATTGCACTAAAAATTCACATGTTTGCAGTTGCGGAATGGGTTCAATGATTTTGTAGTCGACGTGTCTACGGTACGAGGAGTCTGCAAATGCTTGTAACTTGCATTTTAAAATTTTATTTTTATGGTTACGCATCCAGGAAAGGAAATCCGGGGTCGCCATGGCTGGGAAAATTAATCCAGGGGACAACAGGACTAGGAGCTCTATGTCCATTGTCATTGTGGTTGGCTTGTGCTGCTTCTTCTACATTTTGGGTGCATGGCAAAAGAGTGGTTTCGGAAAGGGGGACAGCATAGCGTTGGAGATCACCAAGCAGACGGACTGCAGCGTCTTGTCAGATTTGAGTTTTGAGACCCACCACGGAGGTGCAAGTGACGCCATTCAAGTTTCAGATACAAAACCCGAGGTGTTCAAGCCGTGCAAGGCTCGCTATGTGGATTACACTCCCTGCCAAGATCAAAGGAGGGCCATGACTTTTCCAAGAGACAACATGATCTACAGAGAGAGGCACTGCCCTCCAGAGAACGAGAAACTACGGTGTCTTATCCCTGCTCCGGAAGGATATGTGACTCCGTTCCCATGGCCAAAGAGTCGTGATTATGTTCCCTATGCAAATGTTCCTTATAAGAGTCTGACCGTGGAGAAGGCTGTTCAGAATTGGGTGCAATACGAGGGCAATGTTTTTAGGTTCCCTGGTGGAGGAACACAATTCCCTCAAGGAGCAGATGCTTATATCGACCAACTAGCTGCTGTTGTACCTATTGCTAATGGCACAGTTAGGACTGCTTTGGACACTGGCTGTGGGGTATGTCCAATGCTTCTTTCTTTTATGTTTTCTTTCTCTTTGTTCTTTTCAGACTGATGAAATTTGTTTTTACTCCATGCAAATAAAAGTTGTTAATGTTTCAGTTTAAGTGATCTTATGAGTAAGAAATTATGTGCAGGTTGCAAGTTGGGGTGCGTACCTCTTGAAAAGAAATGTCTTGGCCATGTCCTTCGCTCCAAGGGATTCTCATGAGGCACAAGTCCAGTTCGCTCTGGAACGTGGGGTTCCTGCTGTTATTGGAGTGTTGGGATCCATCCAGCTGCCATATCCGTCTAGGGCATTTGATATGGCCCATTGTTCACGTTGCTTGATTCCTTGGGGATCCAATGGTGAGGACAGTTGTTTGGTATTGATATGAAACTCGTGCTTGCTCTGTTTTCTTGAGAAAATAAACTGAATTAGTCGTTGATGATGCTCCTTAATAGGTGTTTACTTTGTTTCTCGACATATGTTTGTTTATTTGTTGCTGCAAGTTGCAAGTTTTTCTTACACCATGAATGACTTCTGTATCTGTAGATGGAACATATATGATGGAAGTGGATCGGGTTCTAAGACCTGGTGGGTATTGGATACTCTCTGGTCCTCCTATTAACTGGAGGAATAACTACCAAGCATGGCAACGCCCTAAAGATGAGCTAGAAGAGGAACAGAGAAAGATTGAAGAGATTGCCAAACTTATTTGCTGGGAAAAGGTTTATGAGAAAAATGAGATGGCCATATGGAGGAAGAGGGTGAATGATGTGTCTTGTCCAGGGAGGCAAGATAACTCAGGCACGAACTTCTGTGGGGCTGGTGATGCAGATGATGTCTGGTGCGCTCCTCAATCATTTTTCCTTATGTATTGTCCGTTTGAGGGTATTACTTTCATGTTGAATTTTCAGCATTCTTCTGGAAATGACAATTTTTTTGGTACATAGGTATAAGAAGATGTCAGCATGCATTACTCCTTACCCAAAGGTTAACAGCCCAGATGAAGCTGCTGGAGGAGAGTTGAGACCCTTCCCTGAGCGGCTTAGTGCTGTTCCCCCTAGAATTGCTAGTGGCTCTATATTTGGGGTCTCAATTGATTCTTATCAAGAAGACAATAGATTGTGGAAAAAACATGTAAAAACTTATAAGAAAATCAATAGGCTGTTTGACTCAGGGAGGTATCGCAACATAATGGATATGAATGCAGGATTTGGAAGTTTTGCTGCAGCTATTGAGTCTTCAAAACTGTGGGTCATGAATGTGGTGCCTACTATTGCCAAGAAAAATACTCTAGGTGTTATCTACGAGAGAGGGTTGATCGGCATTTATCATGACTGGTATATCCTGTTACTGCCTCTTTTTTATGCTTAATTTGTACGCTCCTTTTTGACAAAGGAAATTAGTGCATATAATGCCATTGCATGAGCTTCTCTCTCCCCTCGTTAAGTGCATGAACTTCTCTTGATTATGTGAAGATATGAGCAAACAACTATATGCAAGATGGATCCTTATCAAAACCAATATAGCTAAACAGAAATTTGTAAAACGTGTAATAACTATATGCTGATGCCTTCCATTGTTGGTATCAGAAATATCCTATTTTAACTTATAGATTTCAATGCAATGGTGAACAAGGACCACATACTTGGATATATGGCGTGCTGCATGTTGGTTGCGGCCCCATTTAAATTATATAGTTTAGGTCATTTGGAATTAAAACTTCATTGACTTACATGTAAAACCATATTTGACGTTGTGACTGGAGCAGGAATTTTCTTTTGTTCAAGCAAATTATTAATTTAGCTTTATTCCATTTAAGATGCTTACTTGTGTGGCTTATTGGTTCATTTTATCAAGTTAGATAAATCGATTGCCTTACATTCTGCTTGTATGCCTTCCTTGCTGCGTCAGGTGTGAAGGCTTTTCTACATACCCGAGGACGTATGACCTTATTCATGCTAGTGGCCTCTTCACCTTGTACCAAAATAGGTGAGTCTTTGCGAGGGATTTACTTCATATGTTGCCTACGTTGTTTTACAATATAAAAACGGGTAGCTTTTGTCGTTAATGTTCTTTCTTGTTTCCTTTCATTAATTTTTTCAATATTGGCTCTTGAATCAGTTGTCAGCTGGAAGACATTCTTTTGGAGATGGACAGGATCCTGCGTCCAGAAGGGGCAGTTATAATCCGCGATGAAGTCGATGTTATTATTAAAGTGAAAAAGATTGCTAGCGGGATGAGATGGGCCACTAAGTTGGTGGACCATGAGGACGGCCCACTGGTTCCTGAGAAGATACTAGTTGCTGTTAAGCAGTATTGGGTCGTTGATGGAAACAGCACAGCCACTGAATGAGAACAGTATTATCTCTACTAGAAGTTACGTACGACATTCAGAGCATTAAAATCAAGGAGGATAGAAAACTTGCTTTCAATTGGTTTGAAGCAAGTGCTATTCTTCTGTTTCCTGGGGAGCGGCTCATTTGATTAAATGGAGATCTGCGAAACCAACCTCTCTTGTCGCTATTTAGTTGCTTTGTTACCCTTATCAATTATGGTTAGGTTGTAGATCAGTAATTAAATTATTCCACTTCTAGTTTATTTATTTACATTTTTTTTGTATTCGTGTTTGTAAGAATTTTGTCTGACAATTCTGCTTTCTCTGAAGCTAGATCAGCTCACATGTAAAACTCGTCCGCCTCAATGAGAAGGCATTGAGGTGAAAATTATATTTGGGCCTCCCCCTTCACTCATCTTTGATAAATTTTGAAATGCCCGTATAGTCTTCATCTCAATTTCAAAAGTCTCACCAATTTTAATCGTTTTGTTCTCTCTTTTAACTTTATTTACAGTCATGAACCATTGATAAGACAAAACCTATCAGGTACGTTACGAGTGATACACTATGAAAGTGTTCATGAATTACACAAGGTTTGCACCGGACTTTCTTTCAGACGGATATAACTTTTCTTTGCTGCTTGTCTAATTTGTAATCCTCTTATAACCCTCCTGTTCCCATTTCCATGGGTTCCCCTAAGTGGCTTCTTGAAGGATTGCTGAAAGGGATCTCGTTCTTAAAGTCTTTAGCTCTAAAAGGAAACCACAGGCTGGACAGATTTTCGCTCCACTAAGGGACAATCCCGTTGATGTGGTTTTAATTGATTTCCAAACAGATTGCCAGACTATGACTGGTCCATATAATAAGCATTGAGATGGCACATTCACATGGCAGAAGATTCCCACCGCCTTTGGGAACTCCACTTTGTCTGTGTCCATGGTTTGTATCTGCCACTGAGAGTGACCCAGGCACTCTTAAGCGTAGAGTTTTGTGCTTTTGGCCTGTTATCGACTATATACATTAAGGAAGAGGAAAGCTGGATGCTGGGCTCAAGGAAGATGATCATCATCAAGCATCCATTCTTCCTCCTTGCAGTTGTCGTTGCTTTCGCGGTTCTTGCCACCGGTGATGTCGAGCTGGAACTGTTCGACAAGATCCGAGTCGATATTACAAACCAGCTAGGCAGCGGAAAGGGCCTGACCATCCATTGCAGATCCAAGGACGACGATATTGGAGAGAAATTTATAGCAAACGGAGCGGACTATGCATGGGATTTTAGGGTCAATGCATGGGGGAGTACACTTTTCTATTGCGACTTGAAGTGGGATGGGATGAGTCGCTTTCACTTTGATTCCTACTCCACCAGGAGGGACTTTATCAGATGCAAATCTGGCTGCTCATGGTTGGCCGCCAAGGAGGGCGTCTATGGCCGGAATGAGCAGACTGGGTTTTGGGAGTTCATGTACTTTTGGCCCTAGTTGATCTTAATTATTGCATTTGCTTCTGGTTAATCAGTAGGTTCTTTTTATTATCTCGGCCTAGTTGTAATGATGTATAATAAGATTGGATCGCTCTCCTTGTGGGTGTTTTGTCAATCTGAACTAATGATTTAGTTTTCTAATATGTAGGGTTTGACTAGGGATGAGAATCGGGTCAGCCTTGACCCACACTTAACTCGACCTGGCCTATCTATTACTCAGGTTAAAAATTTAAACCCAAACCCTATTTTGGTATGTTGGGTTAGATATGGGGCAATCCATTTTTTTTTGTCAATAAATTTTTTTTAAACTTAGAGGTTGTTTAGGTACTAAATTGTCAAAAGATTTAGAGTCAATTTAGTATTGAATTTTTAGATTCTAGTTTGTGTGCAGAAGCTGTGCTGAATTAAACATTCATTACTGAAGTTAGATTTAGGCCATTTTAAGCCTAAATCGGCCTAATTCACCTCATGAGGTGATTCAGTCGATTTAATCTCCCAATCATCGTTTTAAAAATTATAGATTATATATTTTTTAATGGTTATTGTTTATATGGATTTGAGCCTTGAAAAATGTAGTATAAGTAGGGCTTACTTTAAAAATTTAAATTTTTTTGCCTTTGTGGGATCTTGTTTGATAGAGCTCGAATTTAGAAGCGTAATGGTATGAAGAACGTGCATATCCGAGTTCGAGAGAGAGAGTTATATTAGTTTAAAGTTTTAAAATTAAGTTTGATGCGACATCTGAATTTATTTTAACAAATTTTCTTACCAAACGTAATTCACTTTCGATAGTGAATTTTTTGAATTAATTCAGTAAAACTAATTAGTTACTGAATTAATTCAGTATTCAAACCACCCCTTAGTTTATATGTTATCTTTGCATTGGCCAAACATAAAGATTTTAAATATATTGTAATATTATAAATAAATATAAATTTTTTTAATGTTATTTGAGAAAGTAAGAATTGGTGATAACATTGCAACATTTTTAGATATATGTCCAAAGCTATAAAAATCACATGGAAAATTATATATTATTTATTAAATAAAATAAAAAATAAAAAAAAAATAAAATTCTAAGAGAAATTCTTTCTAATATCTTAATTTTTAAGTAAGATTTTAAAACCATAATCTTGACCCTAATTGTATTCAAGTAGGGTTAGGTGCTGGGTTAGGCGGGCTGGGTTAAATTTTCCCAGCCCTAGGTTTGATTCAAATTAAAAAGGTCTCTGAAAAGGATTTTATGAAATAATATTGGGTTCAACTTTTACAAGAGAATGTTATGCCTTCTAGGCATTCTCAGTGAGGGAAATATTTTTTAATATTCCTAAACACATGGGACCTTTGATATTTGAGATCTACAACACATATGTTAACATGCCTAATGTGTGCACTATCGATCTCATGGATGAAGGGTTCTTATGTATTACTTATATTAGTTGCATTGTCAGTAGAGAACATAGAAAATACTTCCCTTAGTGAGTGGCGTATCGTGAAATCTATAATATTTTTTTTTTGGTGTTGGTCTCCTCATGCAAATATAGCTAGGTTTGGGAAGTATTTTTAATACTCTATTTTAACAATAGGCCCATCATAAAAAATGTATAAAAACCTTTCATTTATGATATTGACAATACACACACTAGCGCACATTAGTGCTAATGATACTTGCGCTTATGTGCTCTAACGTGTGCCCCATTAATATCAAATATCATGGGTTCTCATGCGTTTTTTAAGGTAGGCTCATTGTTAGAGTAGAACACGAAAAACTCTTCTCTAGGTTTGATGACAATTGACGGGTAAAGGAGTAAAAACCTCCCTTCGCCTTAGGCTTTCCATGATGCATATCATATAGAATTGGAGATGGTGGAGAGGTGTTGGTGACGACAGATGGAATCTGATGGGCATCCTTAAGTGTAAAATTATGGTAAAATGCAGAAATTTGGCAATAGCATAACCCAAAGAAAAATATAAATATAAAGTAACTAATATGAAAGCAACTAAAGCAAGAAACAATAAAGATTACCGTGGTTCAACAATGTGCTTATATATTCATGGAATCCAACTTGTCTTCTCTCAGAGAAGAAAAAAATAAATAATAAAAAACCAAACCTCTAGTGAACTGCTGCTGAAAAGGAGTCCACCCCTTTTGTATTTGTTACAAGTGATATGCTTGTGAGTAATCACTCTTGTCGTAGGGTCATTAAAAGCCATGTTCCTGTCTTTAAAAATTTAAACCGCCATGATAAAATGATAAAAATGGCTCGGCTCTGCTCCATTTCAAAGTGAGAAACACGATTTATATTCACCGTACGACCAAAGTAAATTGCACTAAGTCCTACAACCATGCAATCAGCAGTACTCACCCACTACATGGGTCCTTGAGTCCAAGAGAGCTCTCCATCTACGAGTCCAAGTTACGAACACAACACAAAATATAATAAATTAAAATAGAAAACACTTTATTTATGAGAAGAGCTTTTAATTCTGGTTGAAAGCATGGGCCCAAAATAAACACCTATTGCAAGGGGCCGCGTGGCATGGGTAACCTACAATAGCCAATTAAGGGCCCACACTTATTTTCTTTTTACTGACAACTGCCAATGGGCCCTTTTGAAAGGGGGCCCATTTTAAGCTCATATTTTTAAAAACCCCAAATTTTTTTCCAATACCAAAAACTAAGCTCTCTTAGGGTAAGTAGCGGAATATGGATCTAACAAATATGAGCAGTGTTTTTAAAATTGGTCATCATAGCTAGATCTCGGTTTTTCTAGTTCAACAGAATAAAGTCATATTTAAACATTACATTACTATGTTTTGCCTCCAAAATACGCAGAAAAAAATATGTTTTCTATGTCCTCTATTAATTTCTTTATTAATTTTTTTTAAAGATGAGTAAAATTTAATTTAATTTAAAAATTAAATAAAATTATTAATATAAGACAGAAAGAGTATAAAAAGTGAAGTTTTTAAGTTTTCTATAACAAACCCAAAAGGTAATAATAATAAAATAAATAAAATAAAAAAATAAAGTACAATATCAAGGTAAAGCATATTGACATAAGGATTTCGATTTTTCTGAAATGTAGTTTTGCTTTTTATACTTGTCTTTTGTCTTTTAGAGAAATAAATCATGATGTTCAATGATACTCGTTTGAAATATATATGTAAAATGTGCCACTAAATATGTGCATAACAAACTTTACTTGTGATCAATATCTTCAAGCATGGTCAGGAGAAAGGCTGGGTCTACGTCTTACTAGGGATGCTATTGGGTTGGGTTCAAGTCGGGTTAGGTTTTGCCAAACCTGGACCCAATATTATTCAAGAAATGATAAACTTTAATTTAATCAGAATTGCTATTTGGGTAAAATTTAAAAACTTAAACCCAACCCAATAAGGTAGGTTAGATCAGGTTTTATCAAAATATAATTTTTTTTTAAAAAAATTATATGTATAACTTTAATCAAGTCGGGTTAAGTTGGATCACTTGAAACCTAAACTCAGACCAAATAACTATTTAGGTTAAATTTAAAAACTCATACCTAACCCAAAGGTAAGGTCGAGTAAGTTTTACCATATACCCAACTGAGTGACATCCTGAGCCTCACCAAAGCGTTTTGCTTCATATTGTAAATCACATGATTTCTCTCTTTCAAGTCTATGGTATGGAATTGTGCTAAACACTTAAGGAGTACAACCAAATGAAAGTTAAGAATCTAATTTCTTTTTGTTTCAAACTTAAAATTTCCCCATTTTGTTTCCTTTTCTTTTTCCTTCACTCCCTTTAGAACCAAACGAATATTGAAACTACCCATCTGCAAAGTTCCCATAATTTGCCCATATCAAATTGTAAACAGTTATTTGGAATCTTTAGTTAAATACCAACTATATATGATTTCATCCCATACATCAAAATTTAAAATTGTATAGAAAAGGAGACAACTGTGATTAGATTAGATGAGGAAACAATATAACTTCTCCCGACAAGTTGTCTGTTTTTACCGGAGGTAATTTGTTCACTCGAGAATAAGAATTAATGGAGAGAGATGAAGCTCATTTTCTAGGCGCTGAGGACTGCGAGTCTCTTTGATTGCTGAGCAATGATATCATCAGTGGAGGCGCTCTCCGCCAGGATCACTTCATACCCGTCCCCCATTCCATCCATCCCATGATCAAGGAGTTGCCAGAAGAGGCCACCATCCAGAGGGCCGCCTCCTTTGGCCGATCCATATATCATGTCATAAGCCGTCGTGAAAACCTCGTCTCTTTTGCTCGTGGAGTAATCCTTCTCCTTTGATGATTTTCCAAATTCTGCCAGCAGCAATGGCTTGTTTATCACTTTTGTTGCGTCCTGTGCATGGTTATTTATCCACTGCGTCAAGAAGCTCAGTTGCTGCGCATCACTTGAGTTTGATAACCTGGGTCCATAGTTGATACTAGTAAGGCGATGCATGCGATCGATCACCACCAATGGTTAACTACATGACAGGGCAAAATAAGTTACCACTGATCCGGGTAGGCATGGATTGTAGTGAAATCAATTTGTTGTATTTGGTTATTGGAGATGAAATCTGTTCCAAACAGGTAGCTATTCGGATTATAATGCTTCTTGGATTCCCCATAGAAGCCTTCAAGCCCCACCTCTAGCATATCGTTGCTGTCAATGGACTTGACAAGAGCTGACATTTCTGCTACCCAGTCCTGTAGAACACACAAGTCATTGTGAGAAAATTATGAGAAGAAGTGAATAAAAAAAGGGTTTTGCTGGGGTATGCATGTGCCTTACCTGAAATATCTTTCCAGAGAGATCACTCTCACAGCGAGGTTCATTCATGAGCTCCCATGCAAAAATGGTGGGATCATCCTTGTAGGCCACACCGGTGTAGCTGTTGATTCGGGTTAAAACAGTCTGTAGCAGTCAATAGAAAGAAAAGAAATTTAGAGGGTGCCAAGTAAAAGAAAGGAAAGAAACTTAAGACATACATGATAAAAATTCGTTATGCCGATTATTCGCTGATACTCCCACAATAATTTCCAATCAAATTCCAATTCAACAATTGAGATCTTATCCATTCCCTAGTTGCAGGCATAAACTAAATGTAGCAAATGTTTATGAAACCGCATTAATGGATGTCCAACCGGATGTGTCCGGATCAAATGGACCATGTTGGACCACTGCTTTAACATGGTTCAACAAGCAACGACATCTCATCATCATCACCATAATCTTTGATTTTGGTGCGTGTATTCTCTACCATATTTAACTCTTATAGAAGTTAAAATATAATATAAAGTCTATGCAAAAGAAACATAATGAAAAGTTTTTACACCAGATGCCCTTCCGGACGCAATCCGTTATAGGGGACAATAAGATAAGTTCAACCGTTAATAATGACATCATAACATAAAAAAATGCTTAGATTAAGGAAAAATAATATAAAAAATTACGCAAACAAAATCCAGATGGCTAGATGTGTCTTTTTCTGTGGCAGACAAACATATACTTAAGGAGCCTGTTCTGGACGTTGGATTTGCAAAGAAACATCAACAGGGGAGAAACATGCAGAAAACAGGAGAACGGGAGCTGTTGCCAGTAGGCAGACAGAAAGGGTCGGCTAAGACTACGTTCAAGTAGATGGTACAAATGTAGGAAAGAAGATGGGGCATCTCCAGAGATATCCATGCTCGTGAATCTCTTGACCACGAGTGATCACATGAATCCAAATATTTATGCTAATTCGAAAGAGCCCGTGAACAAAGTTCAGGCCACTGCAGTTGTGGCTCAAGACCATCTTGTTCAAAAAGTAAAAAGAGAACTGACATGTGAGAGAGAGAGAGAAGAAAGATGAGAACACGTTAGCTCAATACATGCTACATGCCTGGACATGATTCTTGTAGTAGCCTCTAACAACTGGACTTGTGTAGAAATCATCGTCAGACTTTAATGGTATCCCTTGCTCTTTTGCCCATTGCACGTATTGCCTTCTTCCTCCACAATCCGGGTAGTTATTCACCAAACTCAATATCAGATATATCCCATACCTCTTGGCGACTGAGATGACAAAATCCAGTCCCTACAAAAGATTTCAAAAGGCTTTTTATAGTTACTATTTGCACCCATGTAAATGCATCAGTTTGTTACATTGATGGTTATTTTCTTCTTACCTTGAACACTTCCTCATTGTAAGAGCCTGGCTTCGTCTGTAAGGGCCTGTAGCCACCATCACTGAAGGCCCAAGTCCTTGCCATGGTCATACCATGCGCAGCTGCTTGTTGCAAAGCAGAAGTTACATTTCCTCCTCCTGATGGATATGATGCGGTGACCATCAACCAATATGAATTGAATCCGTTAATGTAGAAACGCTTCCCGTCCATTACAAAGTGTGTTCCTTGTGGTTTTGCAAACCCGCCATCAGCAAGGACCTGGTTGTCACTTTGGGTGAGAATCAAGGCAACGGATGAGAACAGAAAGGTGAAGGCTTTTTGTGCACTAGTTGACATGTCTGAACTCTTTGAATGATCATGAACCAATACAGAGCCGTTCTTATTAACAAGAAGCCTACGAGGTCGCTTGCAAAAGGTGTGGATGATATATATTAACATGAGCCTTATACATGTTGGTTCGGATACGAACCCATATTGAATCAACATAAGGGGGGATACGGGTTGGGGTTGGGCTGAAGCATATCCCTTCAAGAAAACACAACAATTTCCCTCTTCTCTACACAAGCTTACACACACAGTAAGAAGGGGCTGCAACCCTGCTTCTTTCTTCTTTCTCTAAACGGGGTTTGATAGAGCCTTGAAAGCTTGAAGATGGAGAGGAGCGTAGAACCGAAAGAGAGAGAGAACCGAGAGAGAGAGAGAGAGCCTAAAGAGATGAGATGAGTGCACCAGCTTCCTTGATTAGCTCACATCTCTCTCTCCTCTTCAATGACTTTCTCAACAAAGTCTGTGCAAAAAGTGATTAAAATATTTATATTAGAAGTGGGTATAAGGGCTAAGCCCATCTCGGTATTAAGATGCAAGTCCAACACACAATTGAATTAATTGAAAGTTTTGAATAGTCTTAATTAGTCTAAAAAATGGTGATGGTATTGGTATATAAAGTATGTATTTAGCTTTTCAAGTTAAGCCCTTAGGCCTGCTAACCTATATGTGTAGTCGGCTGAGTTAGATTGAGTCAACAAGATAATTATTTTGAAATAAATTTATTTAGTTTTCTCTTAACCCAAAATGGGTTCATTTTTCTTTGTACTAAAATATGTTCATTCGGATGTATTTGTTTGAAAGGGATGAGTTGGCTTCAATGAGATTTATTATAAAACACTAACAATTATTTTTATGAATAATTCTTTATTAGATTTTATTACCGTCTTTTGTGAGAGCAATTTCATAACACTGGTTCGTTGCATACGCTATGTGTAGGTACTTTTACAATGTATAGATCATCTTATTTTGGGAGACAAATGCTAAAGTGATTCCTAAGCATTAATAGAGAGGGCAAAATATGTCTTAAAGACATAGTATACACATTTGATTCAATCAACTTATTTATAAGTACCATTCATCACAACAATTACAAAGGTACAAAAATAGCAATTTAATAGTACGAGATTCAATTCAAGTACTACCTTCTCTTGCTTGAATAGTATCTCCTTAATCTTTTAGGAGGAAAATTTCTTGCAAATGGACCATTAATTTAACAATTTTGGGAAAGAATTTTTGGAATGAATAACACATACTTCCCCAGCTAGGAAGCCTTTCTATTACCCACACCTATAACAATACATCAAACAATTAAATTCATTTACATAGCAACAATGCATATTTCTAAGTTATAGTACCGCTTATAACTATCAAACTATATATGGAGTGTACACATTGCCATCACTTGAGCCAATCTTGGCCGCCTGTTCTAATCTATGGAGTATATCCCAAAAGTATATACTCCCCCATAGAGAATGATTGAAAGCCTGCCAATTATCAAGGCAATAGCCTCTTATTAACCTCATGATCCCAACTTCTTCCAATAAACAAACTCTAAATAATTAGGACAAAAACTAGCTTGACTGCTTCTTCATTCTCCATCAATTCTTTCACCTTTTGCACTAGAGTTTCCTTAGTGATCTTCTCCTCCCTCTTCCCAAACACCCAATACAATAGAGAAATTTTCTTAAGTGTGGGAGGCACAATAGGAACAGGAGGATAGTGTCATTGTAATGCTCGAGATTTTTTTATCATATTTTTTTTAAAATTTATATTTTTTTATAATTTAATAATTATAAATAAGAAAAATGATGAAATACAAAACTTACGAAACCAGTTTATAATTTAAAATATCACACATCATTTTTTTATATCTAAATTTTTTACTTATTTAATTAAACATTGTACAACTAAGCCAAACATCCTCAGATGCTACTCAAAAATAAATATACGAATAAAAGGTCATGATCATGGGCTTTAAATACAAATCTATCCTAGGCATCCCTAAGTATAAGTCCCATAAAGTGTCAACAGTTTAATCTAAATTACAAGTCTAGAAAATATAAATATTTTAATTCTCATCTCACCTAATACATCAAATTGTTGTACCAAATAATATTTGTAGTGAGTTAAGGATATACCTGAGTCAAAAAGATTCAATCTACTCAAGGGAATAAGAATCCATCTTCAGGAGCTCTCCGTTACAAACCTACAAAAGACTCCTAACTATTGGGGCTAAAAAATAGGGCAAATGAGTATTTTTATACTCAATAAGAAAATACCCAGTAGGGGAGTTTTAAATAATGAACTTAGTAAGTCCATATATAGATGCGTTCATGCAACTTAAACATGAAGTAGGTAGACATATATAATCATGCACATATGCATACAATCATGCCATATACATACTATTAAATAAATCTTACATTTACACTCTTAATTAGTCTTACTAACTTACTCGTATAATCATACGCTTACTCATATAACTTACAAATACTCGTATAACCTTAAATGTATAATCTTACTCATACGACCTTACTCCAAATCTTACTCTTATAGTCTTGTTCAAAATTATACACTTACAGTCTTATTCAAAAACATATACTTATAGGCTTGTTCAGAAACTTACACTTAAACATATACTTATAGTCTTGTTTAGAAACTTACACTTACTTATAAACATACATACTTACTCATATAGTTGTATACATACTATCGACTTCTGAAGCTGATTACAATTAATAAGCTTCATCGTCAAAAAGGAAAGGAATGTCATTGGACCATCACCTTAACCTCCGGAGTGACTAGACGTCATGGATTTTTTTGAAGACAAGACACACCAATGCTCATGGGGCACAAAATCAAATAGGTAAGAGTAGTTCTATGATATTATCCATTTGATCACGTAAACATAAATGCCCACACTCTAGGGTCCATATAATACCAACTCAGGGCAAAATCATACAATAACACTCTTAGGCTAGAATCTTACAGTGTCACTCTTGGGCAAAATCATACAGTGCCACTCTTGGGTAGAATCATACAACGCTCTTAATGGAGCATCAAACATCTGAGCTTAATATAGGACACAGACCAAACAAAAAACATACATCGATCTCAAATAAGCATTAGATATCTAGGATTAAATACAACACACATACAATATCCCGTAGGATAAACACCATGAGAAGTCATGAGAAATGCTTAGCCGTCTCATTATCGGCTAGCTCAAACATGAAACTTAATTCATCAAAACCCTCAAGTCTCAAACTCACAATACTAACATATTAATTTTTCTTATAATCCAACTTTGAATTAAGTAATTTAGGCAGGTACAATTATGCCACACAATTCTTCTGTCTCATAGTCTTTCACAGACCAATTCGAAGCTGAACCCATTCTAAAACCCTAGTTTGTTATTACATCAAACTTCACTTAACACATCCATCTCATAATCATAACTCACCACTAAAAATATTCTTACATATTCATACAGTCTTTGCTATCCACCTTATGGCCAAAGCGTCTTACTTAGACGTCATGAAACTTAACTCCTCATAGCCAATCCAGTTATCACCTTCTTACTTATACCTCACTTATTATGCTTATTTTTAATTCATAATTTGTACGTTATGCTTGTACAATTATATAACAATCTTACTGTTTGGCAATCCCCCAACATACATTTTTGTTTAAACCAAACCAATCCGCTCCAATCCTCACCCATCAAACTAATATCCTTCGTCTTCCATCATATGGTTACACATCCACAACAAATCTATACCAAACTCTCTATCACCTCTTACCGTCCATCACCCATACTTTTGCCCACACACACATACACATATCCATTGCACAAGTGTATAGCCATCATAATGTATGTATGTCCATTATACATACGTATAACTTACACATACTTCTATACATAGCTTACCAACATACTCGCTAGCCATCACTAGCATACACATAATCCACATATATAGCTTACCAACATACTCGCTAGCCATCACTAGCACATACATAATCCACATACATAGCTCACCAATAGAGTCGCTATCCATCACTAGCACACACACAATCCATATACATCAAACATACTTACAGCTCACATGCATGTCATATGCATATCAACATGGCACAATTTATCCTCTTACCTTATGCAAACGGATTATTATTTAGCATCAAAAGCATTAAATCATACAATCCTAGCATGATGCTACACATTCAAACCATGCTATCATGAAATTACGAGTTCAAAGATCCCCTACCTTGTAGGCCATGATGTTTGGTAGTAAGTACACAATAGTAGTGGCATCGGCAGTAGAGTTGGTGACCAAAAGCATTGCCAAGCTGAGAGAGCTATTGTCCCAAGGGTTTAGGAAGCACTGGAAGAAATCACGACCAAATGGGAGTGACACAGATCAACTAGAAAAAATCCATGATCCACAATGACACACTAGGGCGGCCGAGAGAAAGCTTGTGCCAAAAGACGTTGCAGTGCAACTGAAATCAAGGGTGTACTAATTAAAGGTTGACCGGAGGCTGAGAATTACTCAGCCGGTCGCAAGATGTCAAAATTGGCTGCGGACAACACCCAACAACATCAATTTTGCATCTACAAGGGCTCACATAAGGGTGGAGGGCATGGGGTGACATTCCAAGATAGAGGAGAGGTGGTGGAGGGCTCTAGTGTCAAATCTATTTGGTGGTAGATCCATTTGATGGTCAGGTGGCACAAAAATTGGTGCCTAAACTCTAAAATGCACGCGTGGGAACATGCACAAGCAACCAAAGGGAAGGGAGAGAGGGCTTAATGAATGTGGCCCAAGGCCTGGAACAGTGACTAAGAGGTGGTGGCTGACCAAGCGGTGACATCGCCAATCACCACCCACAACCAAAATAATTGGTGCGAACGACTGTGCATCTCGCACAGTTGAGGGTGGAGGGACAGGAGCATGGTAGACTAATGCTGACATGGTCATCGTCACTAAGGCTAATAGAGATGGAATTGGGCTAGATGGGGCTAGCCCTTGCCGTCATCGGGCCATGGTGGAGCCCATAGTGGTTAGATGGCCCACAGCTCATCGGTGACGGAGGCCAAAAATGCACCCAAAGGCGCCTCGCTCTTGTGGAAAGGAAAGTGAGTGGAACAAGGGGCAAACAAGATCGAACCGGGTCGAGGGCAATAATCACTTGTAGTCACTGAGCCATGGCCAACTGTATAGAGTTTGGCCTAAGGCAGATCGACAATGTGAGATAGGTCGAAAGCAAAATAGAATAGATGTCATGCATTTGGCTCGAGCCCAAAACAGGAAAACATTGGAGGTTATGGGCATTCCTAGAGGAGGGCCAAAGAGGCCGAATGGGTTGCGATGGATACCACCTTTGTCTTCGCTGGGCTACGGTGGGCCTGATGGAGTTCGATTGGCAGTATGACGGCGGCCGACGACTCCCAGTAGATGCAACGAAAACAAGGGAGCCAACCGAACTGATTGGAGGAGAGAAGGAATGGGCGGGGGAGGAACCGGGCCGAGTGGAGTGGCAAACTACCTTTGTCAGATCGAGGTGGAGCCGAACAGAGGTTTGCTCAGCTGTGACTGTGTCGAACCTGTAATGTCCCTAATTTTTTAGTATCTTTTTGCAACCTTTCTGTTCATTTTTTGACAGGAAATTTGAAGCTTCAACATATTTTTTTCATATTTTACCCCATTATTTGTACCCATAGAGTCATGTGAGTGACTTAGTTGCAAGCCATGGGCCTTGACACATGACATAATTTTTTGGAGTGAAAAACAAAAGGAAGTAAAAAAAAACAAAGTGGAAGAGGAAACAAAATGAGAGAGAAAGAGAAGAGGAATGCAAAATAAAATAAAACAAAGGGATAAGCCTAGCCGAATGCTCTCGACTTGATGATGGTGGGTGGGCCCTCTGCTTTGACTAGGACGGTTGCTTCCTCTAACCTGCCAGGTTCTTTTTTTCCCCCCTTTCCTCTCATTTACCGTTTCAGATGGCGTCGATTGGTGGGCTCTAGCTGGCCTATGTCTGTCTAGCCTTGGGCGGATGATGGCAAGGCTGCCACCCTAGCTAGCCTTGCTATTTTGCCCCCCTATTTCTAGCTTGATGAGTCCCTCATCCCCTCTCTACATTTTGTCTTTGTGGCCATTGCCACAGGCAAGCTTTGGCAAGTTGGCCTTTGTTCGGTTCTGTCCTGGCGACAGTGAGGACTATCCCCACAAGGATGGTCTCAATCTCCTCCTCTAGGAACGAGGTGCCCCACTTCTCGTCATTTGAGCAATATGCTTTTTTTACCTCTGTTACACCTTTCATCGTTGTTGGCTAGCGGGGGTTGTCCAGCCTACGCCCAGCCTTCTATGGCAAGGCGAAGGTGGGGAGCCACCTCTCCCAACCTAGCTCCATCACCTTTGCTTTTCTTTGGCCACTAGCTTCGCCTTTCACCCCTCTTGCCCCTATGCTTTCTCTGTCCAGAGTGTGGTAGATTGTTAGCCTTTGTCCGTTTGACCTTTGGCACAATGACAACCCTGCCAACCCATGTTCTGCCCTGCTCGACCTCGCTCAATCCCTCCTAGGCACTGGAACAACCCCCTTCCACCCTTCTCAACCCTCATCCTCCATTTTTGTGTATGTTTTGTCTATCTTTTTTAATGGGGGTTGCGGGGTGACAATTGAAGCCATCACTGTCTTCTATTGGCCACTACTCCTAGCCAAGGTTTTGCCACCTCTCCGAGACCTTGGGCTGCTTCCTTACAACCCTCCTCCCCTTGGACCACTCTTTTATTGAGTTTGACTGAAACAACACATGGGTACGCTGTCTGGAAGCCATTCTACCAGATAGTGGTTGTATCCTACTGACAGTGGCTTGAGCTATCTTCGAAACCACCGACAACCAAATATTCCCCTCTTGTTCCCTTTGTCCATGTGTGCAAGTGGCCATGTGGGCATTTTAGGGTGAGGCAACACTTTTGCACTGCTTGACTATCGGCAGGCATTGCCATAGACTGGATATGACCATTAAAGCCATACTCTACCTCTCTCTTTCCTTGAGCACCTACCCATGCCCTTTGCCCTTTTTATGGGTCATTGATGACACAAAATCACCCCCATTGGGTGCTATTTTGGCCAATTTCAATGTCTTAAGGTCAGCCTAATGCTTCTCAGCTGCCGACAACCTCTATCTATTCCACCTTTATTCCGGTCACACATGCCACTTCTCTTTGGCACGACATTGCTCCAGGCCGCCCTAGTGCATTGCTGACCTAAAATTTTATGCCTAGCATGCAAACCCCCCCCATCTTGCTGAGTTTACCCTTGTCATTCTATAATACTCGAAACAACAACTCTCTCAACTAGGGAACACCTTAGGCTACCAACTCTACCTCTGACACTGCCACTATCGTGTGCTTGTCATCGAGCTTGCATGAAGTACAAGGTAGGGGAATTTGAACTTTGAATGTTTAGTAGCATGCTAGGATTACATGATTCAATGCTTTGGATGTTCAATGATTATTCAATTGCATGTTAAGATGGAAATATAATGAAATATAGTATGTTTAATTGTGCATATGATGTGCATGTAAGTCTTGAGTATATGTTATATAGATAGAATATGTGTTTGCTAGAGATGGTTAACGAGTATGTTAACATGTTATGTGTTGAATTATGAGTATGTGATGCGTAAGTATGATAAAGTATGTGTATGAGATACAGATCTATGATGGATGTATGATGGGTATGAGCTTATGTGAAGGATATGTGAATGTGTATAGGGCAACTGTGTGTGCGATGGATGGTGAGTGGTAGCATAGGGTTTTACATGGATTTTGATGTGGATTTGTAACTATATGTTGGATAAAGAAAGGTGCATGAATTGACAGGCAAGGATTGGTTTGAAATGAGGTGCATGTTGGGGGTTTAGAAGTGAGTAGACTTAGGGTTTGGAGTGTTTTGGGAGATTGAAAGATAGTAAGGTTTAATCGCATAATTGTTGTAACGACCCATTTTTCGGTTACGCTTAACCCGGGTGGGTTAAGGGTAATTTGGTAAATATTTAATTAAGTGTCAGGGGTTTCAAGGGATGAAACCCCTGTGGACAGGTAGAGCTCGGAATAATGAGCATCGCAAATCAAAGAACGCGTGAAACGGAGGTCGGGAGCGAAAGCTATGGCCTCAGGAAGCATGCTGTATGGGCGGGGCCCACTCTAAAAGAGCGGGATAACCTACCCATGTGTGGTCTTGTATCGAAGGGCTCATCAATGCGAGTCCATTGGTATGTAGAATGCACGATTCCGACTTCAGGGTATGAAGATATCGCACGTTGAAGTTTAGATATTTTTGGATTAAAATAATATGGAAAAATATTATTTTAATCAAATAAGGACAAAATTTCTAGTGTCAGCGTGATGCTAGCGGCTGGTGTTAGCTGTGCTACCTGGCGCGCGGTGCTGCGCGGCGCGGTGCCGCGTGCTAGGGGGCCCGCGCGGATGCGGGACGCGTCCGCGGGACGCGAGCGCAGCGTGCGGCTGCGTGCTTCACGTGCGCAGCCAGTGCATCGCACGATGCACAGGTGCATGACGCATGGTGCGCGCATCCTAGGGGCGTCTTGTATGCCCTCGGCTCCTCTTCTATAAATACCAGACTCCATTCTATTTTCGGGGGGAGTTTCCGGACTTGTTTGGAGTCCGTTTTCTTCCGTTCTTGAGGCGTTCCTAGCTAATTCAAGGGTGATCTATGTAATGACATGGTCCATTCCTTAAGTTGGCACTCCTATAAGGGAGGAATGACCCAGGGCAAGAGGAGGCTTTGACCACCGCCCTCCTGCCCCGAGAGTGAGAAAGAGACGGCCCGGAGAGAGAGGAGGCTCCATCCTCCGTTACCGGGCCAGATCAAGAGAAGTGGCCCGATGTAAGGGAGGCTCCATTCCCCACCGAAGGGCCACGACGTGTGAAGGGCACCCCGAGTAGGGGAGGTTCTATCTGCCGCCCACGGGCATAGAAAACGAGGTTTCCGGGAAAGGGGAGAGTTGGTTGGGTTGTCTCTCGGTGGAAGAGGAAGAACGTGAGGGGGCTAGAGGAGGCTCTGTCCACTGTCTCTGGATCTGAAGGGGAGAACGCCCAGAAATGAGCATCCCGAATACCGCTACCTCGTGAGACATTAGGGGAGTAAGGGTTTCTTACCTTCTATTTAATTATAGAATGACATGTGCTAGTTATGAGGTGTGCCGTCTCGCTCTGGGTTAGAGAGAGATGGGTTGTGAGTGTGTTATATTATGATATGTGTTGCTTATATGCCATGTTGTGTGCTGTCTCACTCTGGGTGAGAGAGAGACGGGTTGTGTGTGTGCTTATATATTGTTATGCTATGCTTATATGCATCAAGTGTATCGTCTCGCTTTGCGTGAGAGCGAGACGGGTTGTGTGTGCGTTTATTTATTGATATGCTATGCTTATATGCCATGATGTGTGCTGTCTCGCTCTGGGTTAGAGCGAGATGTGTTGTGTGTGTGTTCAGTCTCAGCTCAGTGATAGAGCGAGACCTATGATTATGTTCTGTCTCACTCTATGATAGAGCAAGACGTGTAATGTGTGTGGTCTCAGCTAAGTGATATAGCGAGACGTGTGGTGTGTGTTCGTTCTCGGCTCAGTGATGGAGCGAGACGTGTGAATGTGATGGTCTTGCTCTAGGATAGAGTGAGGAATGTTGTGATGGTCTTGCTCTGGGGTAGAGTGAGGCATGTTGTATTGGTTGTGTGGTGCTCGTCTCTATGATAGAGCGAGATGTGTGTTGCTGGTGTTTTTGTATAACTCTGATTAAATATTCGGAGATACGTATTTTATATATATATATATATATATTTATTTTTAGTATGCCGGTTGTATGTAGTAGCCAATAGGCAGAACTACGTCCGGATCTGATCGTATTGGAGTAGCATCGTGGATGTTATCCGATATATACGTAGGCAACCAACGACAATGCAACATTAGCCCGGTCCGAATTATTATATAATTAGGCCAGTTCTTGCCTATGCTCAACGAAGTGCTAAGGTTCCGTAGCGTGTAGAGGAACGAGAAGACTCTCGCACTCAGAGAGTGCTGCTCTTGGTTCTTGGTTTGGTTTTCATCGATTTCCGGACCCTTGGCCCGGGTCGGTTTCCGGGTTGGGGCGTCACAATTGTACACACATAATGTACATAATATGAATTAGAACGTGAGAATAATAAGTAAGGTCCTAGTAAGAATTTGATGATTGAGGTTGGATTTTGGGGGCTTAGTTTGATTAATTTCCAAGTAAGAGGATTTGACTATAAGATGGATAGCATGGAATAGTTGAATATGTAAGGATATATTATGTAAGGATGACAGTTATGTGAAGTATGTTGTTTTGAGCGACTAGAGCTTTAGAACGGGTTTGACTTTGGATTGTTTAGTAGAAGAGGGTCATACTAAAGGATTTTTTGGCATATTCATACCTACATAAATTACTTAATTCATACTTGAATGGTAAGTAAATCTAATATGATAATATTCTGAGTGAAAGACGTGAAGGTTGCGATGGATTCAATTATGTGTTTGTGACATCCTACATTTTCCACCATGGTGCTTTCTTGTTGGATGTTGTCTTAGTGTTGTATTTAATCCTAGACATCTAATGCTTTGATTAGACTGTTGTATGTTTTGTTAGTCTTGTCTTGGTGTTGTATTTAATCCCAGATATTTAATGCTCTATTGAGAGTGTTGTGCCTGTAAGTTTTACCCCTTAGTCGGCACTGCATGATTCCACCCAAGAGTGACCCTGTAAGCTTTCGACCCAAAAGTGGCATTGTATGACTTTCGCCCATAGAAGGTAGTATCAATACCAACAACAATATCAATGACCATGGATATAGGTATGTGCCGATGATATGCTTGGTATGCGTCAAAACAGGTGTGAGCCCTTTGATACACATAAAAAAATATTATAACTAACAATATATCATTATAATACTTCTTTTAGAGCATAATAAGACCATAGAAGGCTGTATCAACCGATACAAGTGCTCTAAAATTAGTTCATTTTGGAACCATATACTATTACTTCCTCCGTCCCATACAAACTATTACTCCTTCCGTCCCATATTAAGTGCTCTGAATTAGTTTATTTTGGAACCAAATAAGATGCTTAATATGAGTTACATGAATATTATGGAGAAACCCATATGTTATATGTTTAATTAAATGCATAATTCTGGAGCACTACATTTAGAAAAAATAATTATGTTAATTATAGGACCCACCTGTATTGATCTCATAAAATTTTTTAAAAATTATTTTTAATATGATAAAAATATTGTCATCTTTAAACCTTTGAAGAGGTTGGGTTTGAATCATGTTTTTGTTTTTAGGAAAAAATGTTATTTTTTTTGAAAAAAATATTTTTAAAAATAAAAAGAGCATCGATATGTATAGATGTATCGATACAATATGGCTAGTACCACCGATACGTATCAAAGATTCTCGTGGGGCGTGTACCACCCCATATTTTTTATAGTTCTCAATCTATACGCACCTGTATTGGCCATTATAGTCTTCCATGCTTTTGCCCTTTGTTCTCACTATATGGTCCTTAGAGTGTGGTGTGTAATGCCCCGACCCGAGCCGGGGTCCAGAAATCTCTAATAAAAAAAATTTCTTCCTTAAACAAGGAACCATCATCTATGTGCGAGAGGTACAGCGTTTATCTACGTACTATGTGTCATGCCCCGGCGTTGCCCGACCCAAGCCGAACCTGGTCCAAGGGCCGGTCAAGCGTGCGGGGGTGACTAGGAAAAATTGAGATACGGTTTAGCGGAAGACTTAACCCTAAATATGGGTGATCTAACAAAATTACGGAGTACGCACATTCCTTAGAGCAAGAGTAAATAAGTAGAAAAGAAAGAGAGTCGCTTAACTCAAAATAAACGACTAGTCTCAAACCCACATGCTTAGTCAACCATAGCCCACTCTAGGCTCCAAAATAGGTCTTAAGTAACACAAATGTATAAGGTAACATAAATCCAACAGAGAACCATACACAAAGGTTCTAAACATAAAGCATAAAACAAGGAAAATAAGTCACATAGGAGTTTCCACGATCACATCCAAGTCGTCTTCGATCTTTCCTCAAAGAGCAACTCCTGCTTGTCAAGACCAAAGTCTCAAGCAACTCTTGCTCCTCAAGGCCAAAGCCTGTGAACAACTCCTACTTATCAAAACTGAAGTCTCAAGCAACTCCTACTCCTCAAGGCCAAAGCCTTTGAGCAACTCTTGCTTATCAAGACCGAAGTCTCAAGCAACTCTTGCTTATCAAGACCGAAGTCTCAAGCAACTCCTGCTCCTCAAGGCCAAAGCCTTCGAGCAACTCCTACTTATCAAGACCGAAGTCTCAAGCAACAATACCTGGTAAGCCGGTGCACTCAGACAAACCAACTGGATTCTCAGGGTCCAGGTAATCATAATAATTTCAATCCACAAGACAAGTACACAACTCGTCCCTACATAACTCCATTTAACTAAACTCAACCCAGGGGGTTCAAATGTTCTACATAGGAACTCAAATTGAAAACATGTCCTTTTGGACCAACCAAGTTTCGATTAATTTACCGAGCGATTAATCCAGCAAGCAATCTCAACCATTGCATATAACTGATCAATTCCGATTAACCAACGGTAAAGCCTCGTTCATGAAGTCCGATCCATGATGCATGATGTCATGATATTAAACCAAACATAAACCATGAATTCCATTTAACTAGACTCAACCCGACTCGGAGTGTGTATGTAAAAATACCTCTATGTCGACTCTAGTCCTCACGTCCCATACCATGAGTATTCGTGATGCCATAGAAGCAAATTTAACTAAGCACTAGTACAAAGAACCTTAGAGCTATCCATCGACATAATGCGTCCCATACCGCAAGTGTCTAATGGTGTCTCCCCGACTGTTCCACACAGGACTTAAATAGAAAACATGTCCTTTTGGACCAATCAAGTTCCAATTAATTCAACGAGCGATTAATCTGGCACGCAATCTCAACTATTACATATAATCGATCAAATTCGATTAACATCGATAAAGCCTCAATTGAAAATCTATTTTCATGATACATGCAACATGGTACATACATGGGCAAGGCATACATGAATCCTAATTCATGATAAGTGCTCTCATTTGCGCTTCATGCATCATTCATAATCATAATAGCAAACCTCATCATCATCATTAAACCCCACATGTGTGTGTGTGCACATAGTAGAAACACTTCACTCAATGCATATCAACATGCTTGTAATTCACTCACCATTACATTACACATGAGTATTAACATCTAATCATGAATTCCAGCGAAAATCATAGGAGAAAAATCATTAAAATCGTAACTTAAACCAAAGCTTAACCACAAGCTAACCACATATAAGATCATTCATTTCATACTTGAGTCAAGACATAACACTAGTATTCACACATTAATTAACCACATCTTAACATGACATATCAGCCCATTAGTATACTATAGCCCTACTGAAAATATACCTAACCATAGAGAATCAACCATTCATAACTTCAAGATGGTAATTCCAACATCATATAACCAACCACAAGCCATTCCACATAACTCTAAATATATATACCACAACTTCTAACATCAATAGAATGCTCTTCAAGTAGCTCATTATAGATCAAAACACTTTACATAAACATAAAAATGATATTTTGAAGTAGATATGTCGAAATAAGCAATATACATAAAATTGTCAAATCCTATAGTGTAGCCGTTCGAATGCCTTGCAGAGTCGTTTGATCGGCTAAATAGGAAAAGCGCCAAAACTATAGTATTTTCGTTCGAAAGCCCTGTGGGGCTGTTCTAACGCCAACAAAACAGTTTATGGTTTTCTTCTTCATTTCAATTTTTTAAACTGAAACTCCATTGATAAATCTTAAAATCTCCATCTAACAACTCAAATGATATTAAAACTTCACAATACCTTCCAGAATGCTAATCCACATTATAACAAGATAAAACCTTATAAAATCGGGATTAAAGATTACCATTTACTAATCATGCCATTAAAGTACTAAATCAAGTAATTCCATTCAAAACAAACCATCAAGAGTTTTACCATAGGAAGACTGAAATTTCGAAAGTCCACTACCTTATTCTTTGATTAGGCTTAGATTTGATGGTTACCCTTCTTAAAAACCTTACAAAGACAGAGAGTTTGAATTAAACTCCATTAAAACTGATTTAACAAAGAAAACCATAATAAAAAACTTAGATTTAGGGCTTGTTGAACATAAAAATCGGATTTTGAGAGTTAGGGTTTGAAGTAAAGATGCAACTCAGTAGATTTTGATATTTAAAAATGAATCAAAATAAAGGAGAAATGATAGATCTAGAAGAGATTAAGAGAAAAGCTAGGTTTTGGTGCTTAATTAGAAGGGACTTACCTTAAACACCTTTTAATCCGGGCCTAATTGGGGATTAGGCCTGACCTCTCCTTTCTCAGACTATTCCTAAAATAGAAATGACTCAGGTCTAGCCTTTTTTAGTAGGGTTTGGGTTGCACTAACTGAACTAATGGGGTGTAAGTAGAATTTTGGGCTAAAAATGGGTAATTTAGTTATTTGAGCACTAATAAAACCTGAAAAAATTATAAATTTTTTATGAAGTCTTTTGTTGATGTTTGAGTTCATTTGGTCCAAAAACCCAAATTTCGACGGTGGGGCCCACATGCGGTCCCGCCAAACCCTAATTTTTGAAAAAATAGTAAAAATTCAAAAAAAATCCCAAAAATTTACATTTGGGTAACGTTCACATACGCACGATGAAGCTTCAAAGTTCGTCACACGTAGGTCAGAATAAAACTTATAATTATAATCAATTTGGACTAGGCCAATATTGCCTTGTTGTTGGTTGCCTACATATGTATTGGACAACATTCACAATATTATTCCAATATAATCGGATTCTAATGTAGTTCTGCCTAATGACTATTATATACATCATGCATCACAAAATTATATGTTAAAATATGTACATACTGATATTCAATTGTAGACATACTGAAACTCGTAATCTATCGGAGTCAAGCGAAAGTTAATAAATTAACAAAAACACACATCTCACTCTACTATAGAGGGGAACATAACACTAACACAACCACATGTTGCGCTCTGATACAAAGCGGAATCAATCACATACATACATCTTGCTCTACCCCAGAGCGAGACCAAATACATCACACGTCTCATTCCATCCCAAAGCGAGACCAGTCATATTTAGTCACATCTAAACACAACATATCATAACACAATAAATCAAAGCATAACAAGACACTTCAGATCATATCAGATAAAACATTAAAAAGTAATTTAAATCAAAACATATTAAATAATAACAAATTATACATCTTAATTAATACATTATTATCATGAATTAAGATGTGTATGCGTATAAATAATTTGACACCCTAAGTTAACTACTTATGATGTATTCGTATTCTCATACATCAGATCAGATATACTTACCTAGAGGAGACATTGGAAGTAGTGACATTTAGAGTTGTCCGTTTCTTTAGAGGGTCCTCCTTTCATATCCAAATATGACGGGGAGAATCTCCTTTGAAGTAGGCAGACGTTGCATCCCTTTACCTGGAGACGCTTCTTACTTTCTGTGCTTGGGGTGCCAGACATAACATCCTCTTTTCAAAGATGTTTTTCTCCTTCTTATGAACTATAGATAGAGCCTCCTTTTATCTTGGGGATGTCTCTCTTACTGGGTGACTCTTCGGTGGAGGACAAAGCCTCCTCTACTCCGGATCGCTTCTCTCGTTGTGGCCCGACAACTATGAACAGAACCCCGTCTTTCTCCTAGACCATTTTTCTTTCTTCGGTGTTCTAGGACGACGGGAAGGGCCTCAACTTGTCTTAGAGTGTTTCCTCCTCATATAGTTGCCAACTCAGGGAACAAACCCCTCCATTGCGTAGAACAAACTCAAATCACTTAAGAACGCCTCTTAAATAGGTTCAATCAGAGTTAGAACGATTAGAAACAGAGAAGGAGAAGTTCTCTGGTGTTCGAGGACAATGGGTAGGGTATCTCCTTGTCTCGGGGAGTTTCCTCCTCATACGGTCTCCAACTCAAAGAAATGACCCCTGCATTGAGTAGAACATGCTCGATTTAGTCAAAAATGCCTCTTGAACGGACTAAATAAGACTTGGAACGCTTAGAAACAGAGAAAATGAAGTTCGTACTTCCAAATGGATTGCAATTGGGTATTAATAACCCTGGGCTGAGCCAAAATCGTGGCGCCATGCCACCAATTTTGTGGCGGCTGCCGTTTTGCGCATTGTACCACGGCAGCCATGCACGTTGTTGCTCACGCGTCCGCCCCGCAACACACATTTTATTGTGCATTGCGCGCACCGTTCTTTTTCCTTTTTTTCTTTTTGATATATATCTTCAAACATGCATATCTTTTTACCCGAACTCGGATTCGCACATTCTTGGTACTGTTAGACTCGTAATAATGAGACATTCGATACTAGCCCACTTAAAGCAGTATATCGTGCTCTTTTTAAGTATGTCCTACCTAATTTACACGCTTCTTGAGGTCATAACTTTCACTCCCAACCTTCGTCGTGCACGTTCTTTGATTTGTTATGCTCGTTTCTTCGAGCTCTACTCATATACAAAAGTTTTAAACTTTGAAACCCTCTATAATTTATCAAAAATTTAACTAATTGCCTCTAACCCCTTAGTTAGATGTAATTAGAAAAGGGGTATTATAGGGTGTTTGCTCACTTAGGTAAGTCGTATTATGAATCTACTTCTACCTATTTGATTATATGCCTCATGAGCTTAGGTGTGCCTTACTTTTGAAAAAGACCACAACGTAGATTTTCTTCCTATAGGTTAAGGTGATGCCCTAGTGGCATTTTTTTTCTACACTAAAGCTGATTAGTTTGTAATGAGCTCTAGTTGTCGAGAGTTTGATTATACGAGTATGTGTGTGACTGTAAGAGTAATTAAGTTTGTAAGATTTTGAGTAAGAGTATAAGTTTGGATGTTTTTGAGTAAGATTATAAAGGTAAGTTTTTTAGCAGGACTCTAAGTGTATGTTTCATAGTAAGATTTCTGAGAAAGTTTGTAAGTGTACGGTTTTGCGTACAATAGTACGAGTTAGACAATATGTGTTAGATGTGTAGTAAGATGACTTGTGTGTGAGCATTGATATTATGTACTGTAAGATTATGTTTTGTTATGCTTGCTTCTTGTGAAAATTATATGAGCACATCTATGTATTAACTTATTAGAACTCTCTTACTAAGTATTTTTTTGCTGAGTATGAAAATGCTCATTTTCATTCTTTTTAATTCTATATGTTTGGGATGCTTTTGCAGGTCTTTGATTAAGAGCTCCTTCGGGCTGGATGCTTGCGTTCCTTGGTATATTACTTCAGTGAGTTCCTTTTATGTCTTTGGTTCATATTTTTGAGTATGTTGTAGTCTCCACGATTTGATTTATTGGTTAAGATGAGAGTTGTTTGTATGAGTCTGAACATGTATATTGGATTTAGCTTTGAACTCTTCTGGGATTGTACTCATAGATGTCTTTGATGTATTTTTGATTAAGCCCATGGCCATGACAAGTTATGTTATGTGTTTTGTTTCTGATTAATGCTTGAGAATATTTGGTTTGGTTGTATGACGATTTAAAAAAATTTATGTAGGAAAATGGATGTACGAGGATTTCAATTTATATAGTTTGATTTCACAGGGTTTGAATTTCGTCAATTTTCTCAATTTATAGCCTTTAAATTGCAAAAAAAAAGTATGAATTTTAAAGAAAATGTTCATAAAAATCTCGGGCATTATAAAACCCTAGCCTCGTGAGATTACAGAAAAAACCTTCCTCATCAATGCCTCATCGATGAGTCAACCTCATTGCCAATGACCAGTCGGTTGCACATCGATATGTCAATGTTCATTAGTGACAATATTATCTTGTCCTCTGTTATATTGGCGACATTACTCACGTGTCAGCAGACATGCTAATGGTTGGGAAGAAGTAGCAGCAGCTATCCTAACTTTAAAAAAACTACCTAGAAGCATTGTATAATATATATTATTATACTAAAGTGATTTTATGGAGTTAAATACTCAATTAACATAACTCATAATTCATTACTGTCATCACAATAAGAACATTATAAAGATTTATATTTTAATAATTTTATATCCAATGATTTCATAATTCAAAATATACATGCATTTTTCAAGTTAAATTACAATAACAAGGTTAACAATTATGACCTCTTATTTGCCAATAGAAATTAAGGTCTCTATGAACCTAATTCTTCTTCCTTCTTCCGTTGAACTTTGACATGCCCTAATCCACTGTTTTCTTCAAAAGGCGGAGAATTCATAGGATTTGAGTCAAGGTTTGTCAAAAGTATTTATATAAGAATCAAATAACCGAATTTTGGTGCATAACCACCTCATGGAACTACTTGAAACTGCTCTTAAGTGTAGTTTTGAATCTATCGGTAAGACTGTTGTAGAGTCGTCAATGCGTGCAAGGTTGCTGATTGTGTTTTTTGCACTTTGTCGGTAAGTTTACCAACTCGTCAAACCTTACTGATAGTGAATCCATAGTTTCATCGCTAGGTCTACTAACATGTTCATGCCTACCAACAAATTTTTTTACTTTAAACAAAATTAAGGCAAACTTCATGCTTATCACCATTGCTACTTTCTTGAGTTTATTACTCAATAATATTATATTTATTAAAGAGATTCATCGATTCAAAGACATGAAGCCCTCTAATACATTAATCAAGGGAAAACTATGAATATAATTCATGAATAAAATGCATATGAATTCCTTACATAAGGATGTCATTCGTCTCCTTTGATGTCGAGTTGATCACTTAACTAATAAAATGTCCTAAACTTGTTGAATGCCAAGCAGCCTTAGGAACTGAAGGCCTTTTGGGGGACCAGAGAGTGGGAGTGTTAAGTGGGGATTCCTTGACAATTTTCAATAGGATGGGTATAAGATCCTTCACCAGCTGCCAAATGCAAGTGAGGGTGGAACCAATTGGAGATGGAGAAGAGGAGTGACAATTGCAAAATGTTTGCAAGGTTTGGGAGGGGAAAAACAAACTAGGGAAGGATGATTGTATGGGGTGAGGAAGGATGATTGTAATTGCTTATCTTGTATACTTATGTTTTGTGTTTAATGAAAATTTTTAATTACAAAAAAACACACAAGGAGGGAATTTTTTCTTTTGAACTTAGGGTAGCTTGCATCATTTTCCCACGTGTCTAGACAACTTCACATGTGCGCATGTCCACTTTGGCAATTTCAGTGGACCTTCGTAAATTTCAAGAATTAGTGTAGATATAGGTTTATTTTGGTAAATTCTTCTTGTACGTACTTGAGTCTCCAACTCCATTTGGAGCAATGTATCACTTAGCTTCCTAGCAAAAGAATGTCATATATGGCTAAGGACGAAATTAATTATGCTCCTCATATTTTAATTATAAATTTATGCTTATAAGTAATAATATGTAAGAGCTCAGATAAATTATGGGAAGAAATTTTCATGTTCCCTTTGATAATGAGCCCCCAATATAAGTTACGCAAGAGAACTCTCTTACATTGGGCTTATTGTGAGATTGAAGCATAAAAAACTTTTCCCATTATATGATATGCAATATCAACAACTCCAACAGCGGTGAATAAATTCTCCTCCTACTTTAAAGTGTAAAAGGTGAAAAAAGAGTGTAAAAATACTCATCTATAAATATATATTTTATAAAATTATATATTAAATTATTCTATCCTTATTTGTATCATGTGATAACTACACATAGTATTCCTTTTCATTAGAAAATTTACTTTAGCTACTTGTAAAGGGAATATATAAGCATTTCGTGCGCCAATTTAACTTACAAATTAACATATGTTATTAGTACGAGGGACTCTGGAATTATCATATAGGTTATGAAAAGGTATCTAATCAATTGAGTAGTGCCGACAGGAAAGCATGCAGCACGTACACAACCATATTGATCCACGAGTGGCCAAGCTTGGTCCCGCACATGGAGCCCACCCATAGTTGCGTGCGTGAGCCGTGATGTGTGAGAGCCTATGTAGGCTGTGGCACTATCAATCTATTCTGTATCCTTCAACTATTAAAATAAAACTTGCCACATAAATATTGCATTACACAAAGAATTTAAAATTGTTTATTAATTAATATGAGTATTTAAAAGGAGAAATTAATGAGCACACGCTAACAAAAGTTAAATAAGTTTTTTTGGGGTAAAGTTAGTTTAAATAAGAGTTAAATGAGAATAAAATGGTACTCCCAGAACACTAAACCATTTCTGGCGTGAAAGCGTTTACAGATATTGTTAGAGAGACAGCGGAAGAAGCAGCCAGTCTGTCCGAGTCTCAGGAGTCTTCAGCCAAAGAAGCAGCTAGTCAGCCCCAGTCTGTGAGCAGCCCTGCCGACGAGGCCCACGTGAAACGGAGCCGTCACACATTTGCTGCATCATCCCTACACACAGATCTTATGCTGACAGAATTCATCCGAATGAACCACATGTGGGTCCAATCTGTACAATATCACCCCGCCAAAGCAGTAACATGTTCTTCATCTTTAGGCAACAGCGGCTCATGTTCAATAGCCCACAGCTTTCATCTCCTTACTGGGACATAAAAGCCATGAATATAGTCTTGATGTCTCCAGCCAGCAGGTAGGGGCCCCTCCCTCTTTTAAGTCCATAATCCACTCCATCTACTGCCCAACTCTACTTATACAAGTAGCCTCAACTGCAACCTCCTCCCATCCCTTGCAATCAACCTCGCTGAAGTTTGCTTCCCTTCTCTTCATTTCTTCCTTACAACCTGCTTACTCAAAGCATTCTTACCAAAATTTTCTTTGTGGGGGCTGACTCTTGTTTGTACTTATCTTTGTTCATGTGTTTCAGTGTTACTTGTATCAAATTTTCTTTGTTCAATTGTTTCTTAACGTCCTACTTACGTTTTCAAATTTTCCTTGTCTAATGTGAAATGTCATTCTAATTTCTCATCATTTTCTGTTTCCTGGCTTGCTTATGAGCTAATCACCTTCTAAAGCCTTGAACTTCTCCGTTAAGTTTCTCTTGTGTACACACTACTATTGTACTACAACATTTTCCTCCAAAGCTCCATGTCTGCAGTCACTGTGAAATCAGCCAGCAACGCATCCAGTACTGGACCAAGCTTTGCTGTCGACAATAGCCTCCGAGATGCCTCATTCTCTTCCTATCTCGTTGAAGAGAATTATGCTCCAAAAGTCGGGCATTCAGCTGAGGACATAACTTCTCCTCCCAGTTATCCTAGTGAGCTCATTTGCAGACTCAGCCTGGGATCGCGAAGAGATTCTCAGGATGGAGAAATTGGCGTTTTCGCCGCCGACAAGTACTTCAAAGGGGAACTAGATGATGAAGAAAACTTGAAGGCCAGAACCAAAAACGCATTGCTACCAATCTGTTCAGATGCCCATGACCAGACCAGAGAAAAGGGCGTGAATAGATTCTTCCACGGTTTCAGCTGCAGATGCTCTGGTAAAAAATCAGTGGACGTCGATGAAAGAGCAATTCGAAAGAGTAGTTCAAGCAACTGCAGGAGAGTTGTTGCCTTGAGGACACTCGACTATGGGGATGTTAAGCCTCCCAAGCGAGATGATTGTTTCAGCTTCCCAGTTTTGAATCCTCTAATGAGGAATTCAACCGTTGAAGCTGTGTCACAAGATGAAGAGAAGCCCCGGATTTCGATCGAGGTGTTTGGCTCGCCTCCCATGGGAAAGATGGACATGGATCCCATCAGACACAGAAGGTTGCTCATGTCTTCTTCTGTAGACTTCGGCAAAAACAGAATGGGAAACAACACGCCAGTGAGCCTTTGCAGCACGCCGAATGTCGTCGACGAGGACGTTGCAAGTGATTCGAGTTCAGATTTGTTTGAGATCCAGAGCCTCTCACCCCGGCATGCGTCCTTCAGCCAGAAGCCATCCAACTCCGAACCCAACTCCACTGTTACAGCCACTCTGTCGGCAGCGTCACATCAAAAGGTTGGCAAACTCAAGTCTCCCAGAAGGAAGTCATGTTCCTTACTGAGTTGCCAGAGCTTCAAGGCTGTGGACATTGCAAATGACCTGAGAACCTTTTGTAAGACATGCCCCAGCAGATCTTAATTCCATTATGTTTCTCATGGTACTTCTTTCATATTCGTCTAGGCCCTTTCTCAAACCGTCAGCGCTAGTAGTACCGCACTAAGCGTGTCCTTTCGTCCATGTTAATATTCCTTACGTCGGACTCGTCACCTAGATATTTTTTTTGTATTGGCCTTTTCGGTTGCATTAATGGCTGCTGTTTTAGGATTGCTATGCTAACATGCAAGTTGATCCAAATAAGAATCTTGTTTGTTAGTAGCTAGTTTTAGGCGGGGAAAGTACGACTAATCTTGACGTACTTGATCATTTAAACACAGTTCATTAACGGGGTTAAAAATAAGTAGACCCTACTCATCAACTGGATGATGAAGCAGGTTCTTCACTTATAAAACTTATAGAATAAAGTATTTTTCGAAAAGTAAAGCCACTTTAAAGCGTAAATCTCTTTAATAGCAAAATTGGGAAATAAAGCGGCGTAGAATAAGTTTATATGCACTCCATTAATCTCCTCTATACTTCATTTTTTATTTAACTCATATTAGTCTTTAAAAATTTTAAATTACCCAATATTAACTGAATTTTTTTTGCTTGCTTCATCTCCTTCTTTCTTCTTCGGGGCCAGTGTTTACGCCGCCGCCAGACAGTTACAAAAGCCACTACATGTTTTGGGTTGGGGTAATAGGTAAAAAAAATACAGTAAAGTTTTTGAGGATTAGGAGAGTAAAAAAATTAATTAAATTTTTTACTAAAATGGGGCGCTGAAAAGATTATTGGGGTACATATACAGACGCATTCTAAAGTATTAAGATATTATGCGGCCACTTTGCTTTAGTAGTTAAAACGTATCCAAACGGCGCCACAGATATCAAATGAAACACTGGTGGAGGGCCCTGATGTCTTCCAAACTCTTCTCCTGGACACTTTTTTTCCTTTGGGCTTAAGATCAGAAAGAAAGAAAACTCGTGTCCATGTTTTGGACTTCAGCGTAAGAAACAAAAGCTGCATGTCTGCCCATATGCAGCCCATACTGTTGTCTGATACCATAATTCTGCCGTCTAATTGTCGTGTTTAGGAGGCTACAAATCAGCATCCTTAAATTACCATGTACTTGTAAAGACCAAAACTTGTGACCCACACTGTAAATCCTGCTGGATCAAATATACCACAAGTTCTCGCAACAGTAGCCTTCATGGAGAAGCTTTATTTGCTTCCAAGGTAGGTGGGAGATGTGGGATGGCAGAGAGGGGAAAGAAGGACCACGTTGTGAAAGGGAAGACACCGATGTCCATGACAGCAAGTGACATGGGCCAATCACGTGGGTGAATTTATTTGTCAATTCACCACTTCACTGGAATTCAATGGAGGAATGTCGTGCATCTACATAAATGGGAGGTAGGTTGCAAATTCTTCGTAGTTAAGATGGGCACCTACCATGCAACTGTATGGTGGATCCCACGAACTTTTGCTTCCGTCATCGATGTCATGGAATGGACTTCAGAGGATAGATCCTTGAGAAATCGTTCATACAAGGCCAAAATTTGTACAGTTTAAAACTGTAGCGTTGTTGTAGAGATGGCTATCGAGGTGCCTAGATCCACATAGGCAAAGAGAGAAGGAAAAGATCCAAGAAAGAAACCTTCTTTTTATCTCATCCAAAGAAAAAAGAAAGAAACAACGAAACGAGTGATTTTCAACATGACGTGAATGTAAACAAGGAATCTGAGATAGTAGTAGTACAGCTGCTAAGCCCACACCTTCCCTAGTTTCTCTGTCTGAATTGGCTTATATACTGTAGCTTTGCGTGTCACCTTGGTCTTTATGTTTTTTGGGCTGAGGTACGCATGTGGTTCGGGTGCTTATCCATAGAAGGCCATACATTGAAGAGAATAGTATTCGGGTGCTTATCCTATTTAGTTTATTTTGAATTAAATAGGACACTTAATATAAGAATGAGAGAGCAGTATTCGGTAAAATGTACAAAGATGTCCTACACACCTGAGTAAACATACCAAAAGACATCAATGCCGCTCTTCTCCTTCCACTTCATTTCCACAGCCAAACCCCCTAACTTGGTCCTCCAAATAGTCATCTAATGGCCCAGCCCAGCCCCGCCTCCTCGTCTGCCTCTAACTCCTTCCCTTCTTGGCCGGATACCACTTCTAGCTCTTTTACTTCCTTCTCCTTCACAGCGTCCAACAAAATTGATAGTAAATATAATTGGTCATACGAGTCATTTAAACATTTAATTTTCTTTCTTTGCAAGCTTAAAATTTCAAAATTAAACTTATAAACATCTTTAACTACTTAAAATTACTAATGAGTTTTAATTTTACTTGATTTTAAGTTTGCAACATCAAACAAAATTCAGACTATTAATACATGGTTTGCCTATTTTACTGACAAATGAATTGATGACTATTAAATTTATAAAAGAAAAATAATATTTTTGCTGTATATTTTTTAAAGGCTTACTCTACCTCTAATTAGACTAGAAAAAATGAATCTCCATGTTAACTTTATGTAGATTTTTTATGTAAAGAAAGTGAAGTAGAAATATCAACTTTATTTATTAAATTGTGTTATTATTGTATGCAATAGAATGTTGTTTACATTTGCAACATTACATTATACTGTAGAATGTTAGCCAAGTGTTAATTTGAATTATAGCTCTCAGTTGAATATTACCTCTATAATAGAAAAAGGCGAGCCGCCGTTAATGAAAGTATGAGTTTTGGTCAACGCTAAAGAAAGCTTGAAATCAATTAAATTTAAAACTCGTTGGATTTAAAAATGAAAATATTTATAGGTTAATTTTTTAAGATTAATTTTTCTTAAAAAAAATCAAATTCTATCGGTTTGCACCTGAGAGAGGAAGCAAAATCTATGTTGCATATATTATAAATTCAACATCAACTATTTCTGTTATTAGCAGTAAGTGAAAAACAAGGACCCTCAATTTCATTGATTGCGTGCTTGATTTTGGTGGTTGTAGATGGTGCAAGAGGACAAGAATGTGAAGGACCAAATTGAATATGAGATAAGGAAAACAACTGGATAAGCTAGGATGAAGGCTGAGAAAGCCGTATATGAACAGCTTTCAGAAATTCTGGAAAACGCTCATAAAAAATCTGTTTTCCATCTGATTGTGCTGAACTTTTATCGTTTGGCTAAATTCAGACTTAACCACTTGGGATAGGCCCACAGCCCTCATTGTGCTGTTCTTCTCGAGTAGCAAAATTTAAAATTTTTAGATTTAGTGAATGCTATTCCATATTATTATTGCCACCTTTTTGGTAAACGACTACATTTTTCTAGCAGATAACATGCTCTAGGGAGTAGAACTTATAGTACCATTTTTTATTCCAATAATTTCTCCTTCATAGGGTGTGTAGAACTTATAGTATCATGTTCTGTTCTATTATGGGCCATCAATAACTGAATATGGAAAATGTCTCCGCGCGCTTTTGGCCTTTTGTCCTGGTCGACCACATCGATCTGTTAGTATTTTAATATTAGACCGCAGCAATAAGGTTCGTTGACGGTCTTGACTTCGTTCTAGGGGACAGAGTTGTAGCAAATGCAAGACCGCACGAAAATGGCGAACTTCAAATATTAGGCAAAATCTCAGTTTACAAAACTTTTAAGATTTTTTCTAAGACGTGCCAATCAGATATCAAAAGTTTTTGTAAGGAGACGCCATCACTTTGTACTAATATTGATTTTAGCATCCTCAATCAAAGCCCAAGGGGTTGTAAGTGTACCATTTGCCATAATCTGATATCCTTCTTGTAGAGTTTAATTAACGTTAGTTTGGTAGACGAGAGCAGGTGTGTCATCCCATTCTTAAGGCTGACCACCCCAAAAGTGTTACATCTTTCCTAGTCTACCCAACCCACGTCTCTCTCTCTCTCTACCCCATCTTTTCTCTGGCGCTGGCCAAGTCACTGGTCCACATTTTCATCTCCGGTGCTGGCCCCCACTGCTCGTGGATCCTAGCCACGGAGAAGAAGGGAAGGTGGGTGGGTAGAAGATGTGGGGTAAGGATATAATTGGGTGGGCAGCCAAAGAAGGGGGTGACAACTTGCCATCCTTTGGTAAATCTCTAATTAATAAGATCAGAGTTAAATAAATCCAAAATTACAGGAAAACACGAGAAGTTTTGCACACATGCAAAAGCCACAGACTGGCAATAAGAGACGCTGCTAGAGAAATAACATCTCTATCAAGAGAAACAACCTTTTTGATGGGTATGTTTGCGATTGAGTATACGGGTAAGACAAAGGAACGGGGAAGAATGGGAGGCTACTAAGTTCACGAAATTTCCAGTGCATCTTACTATTTGTTCAGGCATGGGCGATGAGGTTGAAATAATAATAATAAAAATAATTACATTGATTATACAGAAAATACAAGCATCTGGAAGGTAGAATGGGTAACGGAAGAACCATTGGAAAGAGTACGCACATCACATTATTCAAAAGCAATCCCAATGCTCACCTCCAGTAGAGCTATCACAAATGGTGGCTCTGGATGACAAGTGAGCCAAATTTCTCCCCAAAATATTGACGATCACTTCAGCATCAATGACCAAGTGAACTAAAAATTCCAAGCCCTTACTTTGAGATCCGGTTTATGGCTTCTCAACATGATCACCATGAACAAGCTGGTATGCAATTCATATGGCAAATACATTTCAGAAATTAAAGACCTGCTAAGTGACTAGAATCCAAAGATAAGAGACTACAGGCGTGGGGATGTGTTCCTAAGTAGATTGATAACACATTTTAGTATCAGAAAGCAGACTTGGTGATCATAAATTCTATGTAAGGGGACTGGTGCGACCACAACCACATTTTCCAATTAGTAAAAAAAAGCCATTATATTATTTGACTACAGAATGAATGTAACAATCTAATTAAGATAGAACCTGCTAAGTGGCCATAAAATCTAAGATGGGAGACTACAGTTGTGAGCACGTATGCCTTCAATGATAGATAGATAGATAGCAAATTTAGTATCAGAAAGCCAGGCAACCATAAATTCTTATAAAAGATACTACAGTTGCAGGTGTGACTATAAACATGTGTCAGCATCAAAAGAAAGATTAAATTGGTTACTTTAATATTTGACTGCATTTCTCTTAACCGATTCATTAATTATGAATGTAATGATACAGTTATTTCAAGAAGCAGGAAAAGAAGAAGAAATTTACCAAGGAGCCAAGTTGCTCATATGCTTCCATAACAGCCGGATCTTCCTCATCTTCATAGCCTACTTGCAAGATTCTGGGTCCATTAACAGACCAGAGGGCCCTAAGTCCAGCTTCCTGATGGATGTGGGCAGAAAGTAGAGAGTTAACCACTGAGGCATATTGCTATATTCCCAACTAATGACATGTACAGGCAAACAATAAACAAAAAAACAGTTAGTAAATTCTTTAGACAACTAGTAGAGATAATAATGATGTATTAGAAAAAAAGGGAAATTAAAAACAAAAAAAGTATGTCAATACTTATTAAGAAATCTGCAACAGATTCAACTGCCATCACTCCTTTTGAACTGTGTTAGAAAAATAACCTCTTGTCAAAATTGAAGCTTATTTTTCAGCCACTCAAATTGCTGTATTTTTTGTTTGTACATTCTACCAAAGTAATGTAGTTACAAACTATATACATCCCTACTTTCCTTTTCTTTCTGATTAAATTTTCATTACATACCTGTAAAGAAATTAAATATATAGCTTCTAATGCTTGCACACGAATATCTGTGTCCTCAATTGCTTCTCTTTCAATAGAAAGTGTATTTGCAAGTTCCAGAGGCATTTTTGCTGTGTCCTCTTCACTATAAACCTGGAGTTTGACTCAAAAGATTAAGGAGAGTATATTATTAACATGGCTATATATGCCTAACAAGAAAAATACTAAATGATGCTAAGTATGAAGAGCAGAACAAGCTTCTTATTCATCTTTATTTTTTTTTAAAAAAGGCATTACAGTAAACAGTGTGCAAAGCATCTACTTATTGGAGCTTACCATGTGCTGTAGGAACTAACATTTTCATAATCATAATCATAATCATAAACAAGTAGTGCATTTTCCCAACAACTTGAGGTTGGGGACATGGATCTTGGACCTCTATTCTATCTTATATTGTGCCAACCCTTTCGTAAGATATAGCATAACCATATCCTTTCTTATTAACTCCATCCAAGTTCTCTTATGTCTCCCTCTCCCTCTTTTGACAATATCTGCATGCATCCCTTCAAACCTTGTTACTGGGGAATCCATAGGTCTTCTTTGTAATGGGCAATGCAACCTACACTCCCTAAACCTCTCCCCTAAAGGTGTTATCCCTATGTTCTCACGAATATAATCATTCCCTATCATTTCATATACAAAATTATTAAGTACCACAGGATATAGACAATATTATAGATTAAATCTATTTCAGTTTGAGAAACTTCTATGAGAATAAATTATCATCATATCACGTGAACACTCTTACCTTCTTTCCAGAAACGGATAACAACAATGTAGGCCAAAGAAACTCCGAGTTTAAAAGCAAATTTTGTAGCTGATTTGCAGCATCAAAACAACAATTGCGAATAGTTCCTAGAACCTGAGAGCAAATAAGATAGTTGAAAAGAGCTACATAAGGTCGAAATACACAAGGATTGTTAATCAAGAAACACACAAATGCATTGAAATACACTTATGGCGGAAAAAATATGGTCAAAAGAGTAAAAAAATGATGCACAATGACCTGGTTTCATGGTACAATATCTGTTTTAAAGATGTGTAACTAGAATGGTGAAGTGGCTATATTTACTGTATAAACAATGTTGTCAGGTTCACGAGATAAGAATGATGTCACCATCACCTGTGCCTTATCCCAGTGATCCACAATATAAATTTATGTTTGACATTTTGCTTTGTGAAGCTTGAAATGACTAAATAGAATCGATGTGTTTTGGAGTGGAGAGGCTTTATGCTAGAGATGCCCTTTCTAAAACAAACCACCAACGAGGTGAAAACAGGATAAATGAAAAACTCAAATCTTCTTTTAAAAGGCATGTATGATAGTGAAAACATTCCAGTCATCCTGTCATTTGCTATTGTTTTCACAAGGCTTTGCAAGGGGATTGAGGGCTTGCTATGAAACAAGAAAGGAAAAAAATAGGGTGAGTCCTGCATGTTAATTAAGCAACTTTGATGAGACCAACGATAAAGATCAGACAGCAGGACCATTTATAAGAGGCATTATGCAGAAAGCATGATAGAAAAGAAAGATGGTTTAGTAGACAAAAACAGATAAAACTAGAAAACAGATAGGAGAGGGGTTAGAGTTTTGGCGAAATCAATGTCCTATGATGTTCCTAACCACCAAAAATAATAACTTTCAGTCCTACCATTTGCCAACACTTGTGAATCAAGAATGATGGGTTTTCAAAGAAAAAGCCGTAGAATACAATGTTTTGCTTTGAAATGTGATAATTGTTATATCACTAAATATAGTATATTTACTAAGAAAATACACTTAAACAATAATAATATAGCCAATATATCATTTCACATTGTAATGTATGCTATTTCCTTTTCAGGAAAATCATTTTAAGTAGAAGAAAATGTCACATATTGATGTGAAAATAGCAAGCCTAGGAACATTTTAACCCACCAAAGTAGGGTTCACCATTATCCGTAGGCAAACTGGGGGCGGAATTTCATGGAAAATGTTAAATAACCTAAAAATTCCAAAGAAGTAAAAATCACAAAAAGCTTTTTAACAAAAAAATAATTACCCCCTTTTTTCGCAGAAGACTCGGTGAATCAAATTGTAGAATAATTTGCTTCAAAAGGCTCCATTTAGGATCCAGAAGAATTTTCCTTCCTTCTTCCATTTTTGAGATGTTTACAAGTATTGAACCAACATGTTCAAAGGAGTCCTCTGTTTCACATGCATCGAGAAGAAAGCATTAACGATATGATCATAATATTCAATATAATGGTGGTAACAAAAAATTGTCTTCTTCACAGATGACTGAGATAACTAATGTGATCACATGCACCTTCTGCTTCAGTTGAAGATCGAGAGAATGACCTCACAAGCTTAGAGATGTACAATCCTTGCATTTTATCATCTCCAACCTATGGCATGGAGAAGTCAGATCAGCGTCCTTTAAATACCATACAGAGTTACTGAGTTAGTACTTTGACCCTAGACCATTATTGATTATTGCATCTATTCATCACAAGCATGGGTTTCATGAATTGGTCTTCTTATCCAAAAATTAATTTATATGTTAATAGAATCCATATAACATCCGATTGTCATCATTGTAGGCCAATCTAAACATTTTGTGCTCCCACAGGATGTAATATTAGAGTAGCACACTTGTTCTCAATGGTGATGTTGTTTCCTTTTGGATAGTGATAAACACCTAAAGAATCTACCCAACAAATCCACCGAACTGGGTTTTGGTTGGACAGAACATTTGAGCATAGGCCCACATGGTATGTTCAACCAAAAACCAGATAGAAGGGTTCGTTAGGTGATTATCGTTTTCCCTTACTTTTCCAGTTTTTCACCATCATGAGAACTTATATAAGGAATTCTCTTTCAACTCGGAGGTTGTGTGAATGATTGTTTAAATGGAAGGTGACATACCGGGAAGTGAGTGGCAGTTTTTCCACAGTTCAGGCATGAATTGTATGAAAATTACACCACATGCATAAGTTTCATTTAACACATTAGGCAAAGTGAATATGACAATATTAGTAAAAAGACAAAAAATGTTGTTCACTAGGGTTTTGTTAGGGCGTTTGCAGGCGAAGTACAAAACAGGCTAGAGTGGAAGTGTAAGATCCATGTCACAACCTCAAATTGTTGGGAAAAGGTGCTTCTTGATTATGATGTTAGGATATTTGTGGGAAAAGTACAAAACAGGCTAGAGTAGAGGTGTAAAATCCAAGTGATGACCTCAAATTGTTGGGAACATGTACTTCTTGATTAGATTGTGATTATGATTTGTGGGAAAAGTGCACGATGAAGACTTGCAAAGGAGAGGGTGCTGCCTCCCTCTCTTGCTCTCTCTGTCACTCCTCTCTTCCAATCAGGAGGGAAAAAATCTCTCCCCCACATCTGTTGTCATTGAAGAGAATCACTCTGCAATGGTGAAAACAGTTGATCCAATCTTCTCCATTCAAGTGTGCATTAACAATCACTCGCCATTCAAAACAAAAGGTACATTCATATAAACACAAACACACACACACACACATAGAGAGAGAGAGAGGGAGGATCACACAAAACAAAGTAGCCTGGAAAAGCAGTAACATTGAAAACTTAAAGTTACTCAAAGGTAATACCTGAAGCAATGAAGTTATACCAGAGTCCACTTGTGTGAGATTAAGAAGGAGCATAACTAACAATCGCTTAATGACACAATCTTGTTTATAAAGGATATCCATGGCTATTTTGATCATCCCATTTGCAACCATTTTCTCTGAAAGTTCTGGTTTATGAGATAGATTTATGAGAATTTCAGCTGCTGGTTCTGCGACCTCCTATATGTTACCACAAGTCCACGAGTTAATGATAACAGCTTTTCTGATTTAAATAACACGTACATTATATCTGAAAAGAAGCTTATATATGAGTAACATTTCCGCCTCTGCAACAAGTCAAAATATACCTCATTCTCAATTCATGTAGAAAATAGATCAATTTAATCAAAATCTTAACTTGTACCTTGCTCCAAAAGCAATTTCACATGCGAAAATTACATTCAAAACCTCCCTTCAACATAATACTCGTTTACATTTTGTCAACTTCTTGATCTTTTGAACAAAATTGGTACCGACTTAATCAATCATTGATATGTTTTACAATCTCAATTGATACGCATAGCATACTAAAATTGAACTGTTATGTCTTAATGCATGCATATTTTCTCCTGAAGACATAAAAGGGGGGAAGTTAGAAGATCTGCATTAGGACCTAGCCAATCTACCTAACCAGAAACCACTCCCATGAACGTATTCCTATCATATCTGCGCATATCAATGACATATTTTTTACACTTAAAACTTTCTCATGTGCCACCTTTTCCAGTTTCAATAAAATTAACCCGACCTCTTTGGGTCAGCAATAAACAGTATTGCTGTTTTAGGCCAAAGCTCGGGTAGCAAATATGAAGGGCTCATTGATATATTTATCTTCCCTTTGTTCGAGATAAATAGTAGAAACCAAACCTTTCCTTGGGCCAAAAGCTTGGAAAGTGCGGGCAACAGAGCGTCCATGTAGCCAGCAAGCATGTGCAGCTCATCATCAGTGCCAGTCAATCCCCTCACTATATCAACTGCCGCCTTCTTCAACTAAACAGAAAACAGAAATGAATACCAGATTCATCAGCTCAAAGTTCAAGGGCGGCGAGCGTTAGAAGATTCAAATGAATTTTAATTTTAATATAAAAAAGAAGGAACAGAGTAGAGCAAAAGGGAGGAGGCGCTAACTTGAGGAGATGGGGATGACAAGAAACCGATCAATTCTTCGAGTTCCGTCGGCATTTCAGATCGCCGGAACCCTTCCCACGGCCTTTGCTCACGTGACGTCCCTGTCCCTCCCCCAGCGCGCCGTCGTGTGTCTCTGCGGAAGTCAAGTTAAATTTACCTGTCAGTCCCACATCGCACGACTGTGCCGCGCGAGAAGCACCGTAGCACCCCCCTGCCCCATCGAGATAGTAACGAGGGTGGGGTAGCGGGAGCCTTCTTCCCGCCTCCCAGCCCGGCCACTATCCACCCCGGCCAGCCAGCAGGCGGAGCACGACCGGCCGACATGCCGCCACCTTCACCTGTCCAAAGCTCCCGCCTCCTCCTTCTCACTCACTCCCGCCTTCCCTCGCCGCCCTTCTGTCACTTCGACCACGTCTGCTCTCCCCGCCTCTCTCTTTTCGCCTCTCAGTCTCAGCCCCTCTCACACTCCCACGACCCCGCCTCCGCGGCTCTCTCCTCCTCTGATATTCTCTCCCTCCGCTCATCTCTCCTCTCCGGCCGCAGGAAGGCTGTGGATATTGCCGAGGACTATCTTGCCCGCATCCGCCGCACCGAGCCCCTCCTCCGGAGCTTTCTCCACGTCGCCGAGGAGGGCGCCCTCAGGGAGGCGGCGGAGCTGGACCGGAGGGTCGAGCTAGGGAAGGACGTTGGCCCGCTTGCGGGAGTAGTGGTCGGGGTGAAAGACAACATCTGCACCGCTGACATGCCCTCCACGGGCGGGTCTAGGATCCTTAAGGGATACCGCCCGGCCTTCGACGCAACGGCAGTGCGGCGGCTGCGCGAATGTGGGGCAATAGTCGTGGGGAAGACGAATCTGGACGAGTTTGGGATGGGGAGCACCACTGAAGCGTCCGGTTTTCAGGTCTCTCTCAGAGTTTGTCAACACTCTCTTTTGTCCAATTAAGTAATAAATGAGGATAAAATGGATTTATTCAGGAAAATTCATTGTTTATGAGATTAAACTAGTTACAATGTGGGTATATTGTGGTAAATGTTGTTGGTTTAGTATCATTATAAATATCGTAGCTTTCTTTCTAGGCGAATTTTGCTACTTTAAACCCTTTGTTACATGTAACATTAGTTTCATAACTTTTTTGTGTGGAAGTGGCTATTGTAGCCTTTTGAAGTTAATGTGTTAGGGTGAGTTCTTTGCACAGAACGGACAGAAATCTGCATTTTTTTCACTTGGATTATTTATGCTTATGATTGTTTTCTCAAAATTGAGCCTGGGTCTACTAAATTCCCTCCCCTTAGTCAAACAGAAATGGTGTTTGGTAGCTTCATAAACTTGTTGAAAGCTAGTCATTTTAAATGAAACTTCACTGTATTTCGCTAGAATAATACTAAATAATCTGCTTTCATTCAGATAAAGAGAAGATTTACCTCTTTAGAATATCAGTATCTATCTGAAGTATTTGTTATATTCAAGATGATTTTAAGTTTTGCTTATTCAATCCGTATTCAACCTTTTAATTGTGCGATTGGTGTTGTCTTTGAAGCTTATGATGGTGAATTATATCTTTGAAGTTTATAATGGTGTATTATATCTTTGAAGCTTATGATGGTGAAGAACTTCATTATTATTGCAGGTGACTGCAAACCCTTGGGATGTATCAAGGGTCCCTGGAGGGTCATCTGGGGGCTCTGCTGCAGCTGTTTCATCAAGGCAATGTGTAGTCTCCTTGGGAAGTGATACAGGTGGCAGTGTTAGGCAGCCAGCATCTTTTTGTGGGGTAGTAGGTTTGAAACCAACCTATGGGCGTATATCTCGATTTGGGCTCATGGCATATGCATCTTCTTTGGATGTGATTGGTTGCTTTAGTTCTTCAGTTGCCGATTCAGCAATACTTCTTTCAGTGCTAGCTGGCCATGATAGACTTGATGCCACAAGTAGCAAGCGTGTAAGCTTCCATTCAATCACTATTACGATGTTGTCTGTATAACTGCAATTTTATAGCCTATCCAAGTTTGTAAGTTTTTTTAGTATTATGGTTTTTCAAATAATTAGTTCTGACAAGAAATATTTGCATATAAATTATTTTTGTTTCTGTGAATAACTTGTTCTTTGGTGGTAAGAATATTGAATGCAAGCCTTAATTGCCTTTTATTTATAAGGATCATGAAGGTTTAAATTTCTAAGACAACATGATTTAGATAATCAGCTAGGATTCTGACTCTTAAAAATTCTTGGCTAATATATTAACCGAACTGCTAAAAGAGGTTCACATTGAAGATGGCAAGGATAAATGAGTTCTCGAGTTTGGTGTTGCGAATTTTATATGATTGTAAAGAGTTTAGCATGCAAATCTGAATAACTTTAGTGATCGGAGGTTTGTCTGCTGACTAATATTTACTGATTGTTGGAGTGAATAACCTTGTTGATGCTTAATATTGATGCAAGTCATATCTGCAGGGGGCAATAGCGTGATAAGCATCTTGAAACTTCATTATACTGTATGCAGCATGCATCTCTGGTATACTTTCTTTTATTGTTATTAGTATGTCTTTTAAAGCAGAATGTTTGAATCCTGATGTGACTGTTAATGTCTCAATATTTGTGAGAAATAAGTTGTCATGTGAATACTCACTCTTATTTTACATAATTCTCAGGAGGTCCCAGATTTTGCATCCCAGCTTCCATCTGTGGACCATTTGGGATCTAAGCCTTTGAATGGATTGAGGGTTGGGCTGATTCGTGAAACCCTTGAAGATGGTGTTGATGCAGGAGTAATATCTTCAGTTCGAGTTGCCGCTTCACACTTTGAAGATTTAGGAGCTGTTGTTACAGAGGTCGTCCATCCATCTTGACTACTTTAGCACTATTAATGCTACTTTTATGAATTTCTTGATACTGTATTGCTAAAAACAATTCACTGATTTTCAGGTGACCCTTCCTTCTTTTTCCCTTGGGTTGCCAGCGTACTATATTTTGGCTTCATCTGAATCATCATCTAACTTATCACGATATGATGGAGTTAGGTGATTGCGAAAGAATCCTTCACATGCATTCAGTATTTGCTTCATGTTTCAATGATGTACTGTTTCTTCACAATCTGTTTACTTTTTAACCTTAGACATGGAATGCCACAGGTACGGAAATCAGGTTGCAGCTGATGAACTAAGTTTTCTTTACGCAGATTCTCGTGCAAATGGTTTTGGTCCTGAGGTCAATTTCTATTTCCATTTACATTTTCTGAGCGTTCTATGCTTTTGACATCAATTGCAATAAACTTCACCTCATGAAAATGGAGGAAGATTAAAAAACTGTGAAATTGATTTTGTCTATAGCTTGTCCATAGGTCAAAAGGAGAATCTTAATGGGAACATATGCACTTTCAGCTGGATATTATGATGCATATTATAAGCGTGCCCAGCAGGTATCTATTTAACTTACTAATATATTTTGTTTCCAGAAATTGTGTTCCTCCATATTTGCCCAAAAAGGACTTGGTGCTATAATAAATGCAGATCATGTTTTTAATATTTTCACTGTTATTGTGACTTCGTAAAAAATTCATTTGTGAAATTTGCAGGTTAGAACCTTGATACAGAAAAGTTTTAAGGCTGCATTCAATGAATATGACATACTTATATCACCTGCAGCACCATCAGCAGCATATAAGCTAGGTTTGTTTACTTCAGCACCTTAAACAAGAAGTCCTTATGTTAATATATCTATATCTTAGCATTTGTTTGTTGTTTGTTACTTTTAACTTCTAGGTAACTTCTGATATCTGCAGGTGAAAAGACAAACGATCCATTATCAATGTATGCAGGGGATATTATGACAGTAGGTCCATCGCACATCATATCTTACACATCACTGAATTAGTTGAAGTTTGTATTTAAGCTAACAGTGAAATTTAAATTTGTTTCCTTTTGAATTATATCATCTAATATATAAGCATGGGTATTTGTTAGCCCTCACTTGTTTTTAGTATGTGCATCTGGGTGCAGAACTGCTTGTTTCTGCTGCTGCATGATAAAATGGAAAATAATTTGGCTGTGTCAATTATGCAATTTTATGTACAATGGATCAGTTCTTTAATTAATAAATCATGAAATGTTCAGAAAAAGTAAAACAATTTTTGGTACGCAACAGAAATTAAAACGGAAATGGAAGGAATAGTAGATCATAAACTGATATGTGATGATCCATCTAAATTATTTTATGCTGTTACAACAAGCAACTTTATGATGCTTGATAATGACAGATGATTGATGTGATGACCCATCAACTTTAACCTTTATATTGTGACCATAAGTGACTATACATTTGTTTTATTTTGGAACTTATGGTTAGGCATCCCTTGTTTTGAACAGGTTAATGTTAACTTGGCTGGTCTGCCTGCGTTGGTAATTCCATGTGGATTTGTTGACAGTGAGCCAGCTGGACTTCCGGTTGGATTGCAACTAATTGGTGCAGCGTTTGATGAGGTATCATTAACCTCTTTGTTTTCTCTAGTTTCAACTCCAAAAAAGTAACATAAGGAGTTCATAGACCAAACTCCCTGATCTGTTCTCTGTTGCATATTAACTTGCTGAAGCTCATTGACGTTAATGCAGGTGAAACTGCTCAAAATAGGGCATATTTTCGAGCAAACTCTACAAGGCTATAGATTTTTTCCTCCATTGCTTGGAGAAGATGGGGATTGTTAGCAGTTGTTTATATAGCTTTCTTAGAATAAGGAGTAGGTTCCGGCATCTATTGGGCAACTACTAATAGCTGCCATATTGATTTTGGTTGAAAATTTTCTCAGCCAGATAAAGACTGGTTGGAATAGAGCTGCTGCGAGAAATATAGGTTAAGCATGAGCCAAGGAAATTTGGCTTCTTACTGCCTTGTCACATCATCATCTTTTTTTCAAATTTGGATTTATGTAGCTGAGTTTCTGGCTTGGCCGTTGTTGTATATTGGCACTAATTTGCCTGCAAAGATAGAAAATTATGTGAAGAATCGCTTGTAGTTGTAAAACCACTATGTGACGGTAATGCAGTCATCTCGTGCCAAGGTGGTGAGTTATTGTACTCTATGCATTTTTTAACGTAATTCTCTATTTAAATGAAGAGAAAATTTCTATTTTTTATCTTTTAAATGAGCTTAAGACAAATGAATAGGCATTACACTGGTATTAAAATTGTTTTAATTTGCACTAGGGTTGGGAATTGGGTCGGGTCGGGTTAAATTGGGTTGGGTTGGCTTTGACCCGTATTAAAATTAGGTTGGGTTATGATTTGACTCCATTTTTAAATCGGGTTAAAAATTTAAACCCTAATTTTATTTGAGTTGGGTTAGGTCAAGTATGCGGTTAATTTTTTTTTTTTTTAATTTTTTTGTTAGATTCGTATTATATAATTTTTTTTAAAGGGCAAATATAAATTAAATTAAATATATTAAAATATTAATTTATAATGTTTGGTTATTTGGCTAATTTATGGTATATATATTTTTTGTAGTAACTATCCATAAAGACCTTAGAGGTATAATATTGCATTTCTTCCACCTTCAACGTTTATTTACTCATTAATAACTCATATATCAAGGCAAAATAAATTAAATATTATTTCTTTGATGTTTAGAGAGGATCATGTGTTTTAGCATGTCTTAATTTCAAAAAATTCAATAACTATTTCTTTATAGCTACTTATAACCCTACTCTCCTTTGCAACTAGTGGCATTTAATTAAAATTTTCCTCCTCCGAAAATTGTCCTTCATCATTTATTTGGTTAAATATTACTAACATGTTCCTTATTAAGAATGTTAGGCTTTTAACAAAGAGCTAAATTTAGTGTGTGATGTGTCCTTCTTAATAAGAGAAGATGAAAAATGTATATAATAATATATAATATATTTTCATTCTATTCACTACACTTAAAAGAATAACAGAAAAAAAAAATTAAATTGTATATAAATTAACCACACTTTGAAGATATTGTCCTCTGTAATCCCAAAATGAATATCTATTATAAAACAAATATATGTGGTTATACCTATACTTCAAATATTTTGCCCAAATTTATGTTTAAGCACTTATAGTTCAACATAATATACATTAAATAAAAATTATAATACTAATATAAATAAATCCAATAGACCAATATTATAATAATTAGGTTCTTTATAATTTATAATCAGGTAAAAATTAAATTATATAGGTTAAAATTTGACTTGACCCTAAATTTAAAACTGGTTAAGAACCTAAACCCTAACCCTACATGTAGTTGAGTTAGGTCAAGTACAGAGTTAAGTAAGGTAGGTAAATAAATCGGGTTAAATTTTCTCACGGTATGTACTCGGAGCTCTTTCCTTAAGCGTTACTTTAGTTTACAATTTGTCACTAGCTCAATCGTTCAAAAAGGAAACTGGAATGGCATGTCACGCAATCACTAATTGGAAGTTTGGTACTCTCATTCATCGTCGGAGAAAGATGCTCATCTACAGAAGCTTTGTCGCTTCAGATTCTTTTCCGAATACGGCACTCTACTCCCTCTTGATGTACGTCAATCTGATATCATTACTGCTAGATTGGCTCTTACGTCGATTTGATATCATTACTGCAAGAGATTAAATGACTCTGGTGCCAGATCGCACAGTAATCCAAAATACAATATTTGGCCGTAAAAATAGAAAAATGCTTCTACGACGTTAAAAAAGCTACGTGAATAGCTTACTTCATCATTTAAAAACCATTGATGTGTAGGACCCAAAACCATTGATGTGTAAGACCCAAATTTAGGTCCCACACATCGATGGTTTTCAAATGATGAAGTAAACTATTCACGTAGCTTTTTTAACGTCATGATAGCACTGCTCGTAAAAATAAGACCGGGGTAACAATAAAACTCATTTCAACAATCAGCCCGCTTTTGACATCTGTACACTCCAATCCGACTTCATACATAATTGTTTTCCACTACAGCAAAACTGTACTAATACTAATATACCAACTTAGTACAAACAAAAGCTCATCGTAATAGAAAAAAAGGATGAAAATCTTCCCATCCTGGACAATTCCCTCGAAATTTTAATTCCAGGCTGGCCCATGTCGGGCCAAACAATTTCCCGTATGATTGAATCAGGAGGAAGTATAAATTAGAAATTAAAGGATTTTTAAGAAACGGTTGTATAATATCTGTAAGTTCAATAAATTCAGATAAGAAAGACTCATCCAGTTCAAGATCTGGCAATGGACTAATGTTGAAGGGGTTTTGTGAGAGCGCATAAAGTCCAAGAAGGTTCGCATATAACGAAATAAATGCATCCTTGTGGTTTCCAAGCCCACCAATCCAATTGTTTCCACCTTCTACTTCCAGGCAATCGTTGATGAAAGATATTAACTGATTCAGAAATCTGGCCCTCCAAATCTGGACAAAGACTCCAAGGTTGGCCAAGGACTTGAAAGCTGAAAGCTTTGGCAATTGAGAACAACAAAGCTGACAAATTAACAATCTTTCCTCATGATGGTTATCAATCTCTTTGTCAAAGACCCGTCGAACCAAGTCCCCTTTGACAACAAAACCCCCTGTATCTAAAACGCATCTCAAAAGAGAATTTGAGTACCCAATCCAATGGCCAAAGTGTGAAGACATAAAGCAAAAGCTGGATTCTATTGCCTTCTCCACTTGGGCAGGTACCAAGCCGGAACTAGAATTGTCAAAGTTAAAGCACTGTTGAATATCCAGGGCAAGTCTCTGCCTAAGTCCCACGTCCTCATCCTCCAACAACTTGATACAAGTGAACCACAGGTCCAGTACTCCATGGGCATACAGATTAACAACATCAAAACTCTCAATACTTAACCCTTGCTTCTGGGGCCAACCTAACTGAGATTCTTCCATTTGATCTGGATTATTGGATGCAAGAGGACCAATTGATATAACTTCTTCCAGCAGGCCAGATGCTACCATAGATTCTGCAGCTGCCTTTCGCATGTTCACAGGCTCAGAAGATGAACTGTGTTTCTTGACTAGGAAAATGAAGCAATTTATACATTCAATGATGTTCGTCCACCTCTCTGACGTATGCAGCTTACTTGAAATGGAATCTCTAAAAAAACATGTGAATTGCCTTGTACATATTCCCATACAACGTAAAAGCATCTCACAAGTTTTTGCATTAGTCACAGCTTTATTCAATGAAATTAACTTACCCCAAAACTGAAATGTGGCATTGTAGTCCAAATTGCCAACATAGATAGTCTCGTCACGCAGCTGATTGCTTAAATTCTTATATTGGAGCAAGTTCCAATAATACATGATCCTTAAAATATAATACAAACATTTAGGATGTTTTTCCTCACATAAAAACTGCATAAGTGTAGACTGTAACGACTTCCTGGCCCATATACAGATGCTAACACTGTGGCTCACATGAGATGGGTATGATTCCAGAAATTGAAATAGCCATTTCAATGTAGCCAAACGAACTTCATATGAAGAGTCAGATATGCAAGACACTAACTTTTCTTGAAGATTGACAACACTAATCTCAATATTGAGCCCATCTAACAAGACTGTGGAAGGTTGGGAATGTGTTTGCATTGGAAATTCATCCTCATGCACTTTGCCACATGCAGCATAAATGCAATTAAAATAACAAACCACAGCTCGACTACGCAATTCTGATTCAGTTGGGTCATAGGAAACTGAGTGTACTTTGTCTATGCATTCTGACGATAGCTCAAGCAACATGTTTCCTATGACAGAAATATGCTGCTTTAGCCCACATGTTCTGGCAATACTAAGCATGTGAGTCAACACCTGCAGATAAGAAGCATTAAGAGTGGGACAGGGGCATAATCGAAAACATCCAATCCACGAACATTTCACAAGAAGATCAGTAAGGTTCCTAATAATCTGATTTTTCTCAGATATATCAATCAAATTCCTGCAGTTGTTATCAAGAAGTGAACTTATCTGCAATAAGAGTCCATGAATGGAATTGAAAGAAGTAAATCCAGACATTTCATTCTCAACTCCATCCCTTGGCTCAGAAGAGGTTGAGCAAATGGGTTCTACAACACATCTTCCCCGAGGCAGACTGTTGGCAATACTCTGCAAAACTGCCCACAGTTTTTCATTGGACAGCAGGCCCGTTATAGCTCTTGATGCAAGAACACGGATACGGAAATTACTTTGTATTGAGCACTTCCAGATATAAGGCATTAACAGAAAGGGATCCAAAGAATCTTCGGTTTCACTACTTATTGTAGAAGGCTTGAGTCTAGATAGAAGAATAAGAATGGGGCAAAGACTGGGGTGAACAGCCTTTGCAATGTTGCCTTCTAAATGTTCAGAGAGTCTGCTTGCAAGTGATTCAGTAGCAATCTCCAATTCTTTGAGCAAGAAAGGATGCAAAGCAGGATACCTTTGCAAGAAAAAAACTGTCAGTCAGTTAATGAAATAAACAGAACAAACGCAATGTAGCAGTTACTTAACATACAATTTTAAGACAAGGACATATAATGACCCACATGACAGACAATAAAAGTTAAATATTGTAGATCCACTAACAGTCAGATGGCAATGAAAAAGAGAAAGTATGATCATTACTTTATTTGGAAGGATATGGACTTTCATTTCTTACAAAGAATATATTAAGCTATTACCAGTAACATCAGTAAAGGCACTGGTTTACAAATTGCAGTCAATTCAATTATTTATTATTATCTGATGATCTTTTGTATCAAAAGGACTCTAAGCAGGGCGAAGCATTGTCACTCTTATTGAAAAGCTTGACAGTGGTGTATGATGATGACGCCAATACTTTGCACTAAGCCAAAACATAATAATCTTGTAATGCAGAAAACCCATCAGAAGTACTGAAGTAAGAAGCCTAAAAGCCATTGGCATATATCTGGTAAGAGAAGATATTAAAAAGGACAATAATAACTGACAAAAGAAATTATCAAGAAAATTTTTTATAATGAAAAGTACTGATAAATTTTTTTCAATACTGCCATTGTGATGTCGTTTTTTGTATGTTAAAAATGTTTAGTCTTTCAATGCGTTTCTGCAGAACAACAGCATTTCATAATATTATCTCATATGGTAGGAACAAAGGGGCACGACATGCCCCTACTCTCTACCACCCATCCCTCCCCACATACCCCCAAGAAAGACCACAAAAAAAACATTTTTTTTATGCAGAGTATGAACTACACAGAGTAGGGACTGTAAAAAACTCTAATTAGCACCTGGAAGGAAATCAAAGCTTAACTCCCAAATGCTGATATTTCTAGCAACAGAAAAGTTGTGATTCCAACAAAAAGAAGCATACCTATGAAAAAATTCAAGCCCAGTCAAAGCTCGTCTGGCAGATTCACGCTTTTGTACGTTAAGGAATCCAATCATACGGCGAACCAAAGCAGTATACGCCAAACATGCACTGTTCCGAATTTCCCAATAAGGAGAAGAAAATGAGCAAATAGCAATAATCAAAGCTTCAGCGGAAAAACCAGATGTATCTGCTGCTAAATTTGTGTCATTAAATGCAGCACGCAGAACATTAAAGGCATGCACTGTGGGAATTACACCCTCGTCACGGATCTTGGATGCTTCACTTCTAACATCTGTTTCCATTTCTTGAGACGGTTTGCTGGCCCCATGCAGTGAATTTCTGCACATATTTTCTCCATTGAGCTGATTTATTTCACCTGAGGGATACATGTCAGCAGATGTATACAACTTTGACTAAAAAATATAACAATGTAAGTGAGAATGTGCAAGACAAGGAGAATTCAAGTGCAAAATGTCATGCATCAAAGATACAAAGGATCTGCTACAACTAGTGGATGTGAAGCATCTCATAGACAATGATACTGAATATGTGTTTGGTAAAAGCTACAAGAATCAACCAACACACACTCGGCGCATGCATTGAGAAATATCCAGACTTGGAGCAGCATAGGGCAACATATTGAGTAATTTATGCCTCTACAAGGGATTCAATTGCCTAAAATTTAGCTTTTAGCTAATTTCTTTTGTGGCATAAAAATGGGGGAAAAGGAGAGGAGAAAAACAGTGCAGACCTGAATATAGAATACCTTACAGATTAACCCCCTACCACAGGCACTTGGCAGGTTTTGACTCATATTTTGTTGATTTAAGTAATTAAAAATGTAATATATCCCAGTAAGTAATGAGCCCTAATCTTCTCTGCTTGATCACATTCTGATACATTGATATGTATTATTAGTTCCTTATTCAGTTCGTGGGGAGGGCATGAGACATATAAGATAGTGTAGATATGCATTATTAGCTCCCACATTAGCTTTGATGTAAAGGTCCCAATGACTATTGAAACCTCCCATATCACAAGAGTGCTTTAGCAACGTATTAATATGTGAATAAAGAAATAGGGCATACGGGCTGTTTGACCTATTACATGGAAAAAAAGGGGACTCTTATGCAATAAATGAAGTAATATCCTCTCAAAACATCACAAGGCTTCCTTTATCTCTTCGAAGAAAAAAAATATTTTTTTTTGAAAAACTATTTGTATAAAAAAACAATTGAAACAAAACTCTTAACAATTACTGCAATGTGTTTCGATGTTCTCATCTATGTTTCTTCTGTAAGGTTGTGGAATGCACTTCAATACAAATCATGAGAACGTGCAGATAAAGATGGACTATCAGTATGCTTAAGCTAAAGCACACCTGCATTAGGCAAAGGCAAAGGCAAATTGGCAATATCTATTAACCAACGTAATGCTCGAGGAAGAAGCTTCTTTGGGGCTCCTTCTGGTTCTGAAAGGAAAAAGGCTATAAATGCCGCTGGAATTCCAGCACTCCTCCTGAGCAAATCATCTACCGTCTGCGCCTTGGACACAGTTCTTTCCATCAGCTGATCCATCCACACTTCAGTCATGTTGCAAAGTCTAGAGAAAGAAAAAAAGAGGATGTGAATGTTAGTTTTTGAAGCAACAAAACATCAACTGAATAATGTAACATTTCTCTACCATATGGTTTTTAGTTGATACAGCTGATAAACAAGTACACTTGAACCTTTAAATTCTTGATCAAGCAGACCATGGTCCCTTAAATGAAGACTTCCATTTTTTGCTCATTGAACCCCAAGCACTTCCTAGGGAGCATCTTCATGCTAGAGAGATCAAAGTGGTTGGAGTTGGATAGGCCCATAGGCCTAGCCCCTCAATGTAGATGCTCCGAGGTTAATGCAACAAATAATTTTAATAACACAGAAAATGCATTCACACACACCTTGGATCATTTGAACAAAGAAGACGATTGCAGAGAGCAGTAAATCCAGCCCTTGTCTTATCAATGGCACCGTTGTGCTTCATCTTCAAGATAACTTCCATAAAGTGACTACCTATAGTTTCTAATTGTGCCATATCAAGCACAGTAGTATTTGGTTGAAGACTTTCAGAGTTGCTTGATTCTTTTAAAATGCATGTTGGCAAGGGAATCTTCCGTATGATGGTTCCTAGAAGAAGGCTCACCTGCAGAGGATAAAATTGAAGTTGTGATATTTCTGCATAGACAATTTCCAAACACACTTGAGAATAGGTTGTCAGTCAATAAATAAGCATTTCCAATAAACAGCATCTTGATGACAAATAAAGTTTTGTACCTCTTTCATTGCAAGCCAGCATCCGACCATAACTACTTGTTCAGCAGGTTTAGCATCATCAACCACATTCGACCCATTCGCGTGTGTTTCAGTTGAGCTATCAGGAAGATACATCTCATCTGGTACATCTGAAAAATTTGCAGTATCATCGTCTAGAGCATCATCCATCTCTTCGGGCAAACACCATGCATCAGCAGAAACCACCCAAAGTGCAAGTGAAGTTATTCGTCTAACCAAATCCAGAAGCTTCTCCAATACCACCTTCATTGCGGATGAATTTGACATCATCACCTCGGAATTCCAATCCAATTCTTCAAAACTGTATCGAAGGGTAAGCAAAACCCCATGAACAAAGCTGTTTTTGCATGCTTTTGAAAGATCCTTCTCTCCTTCCTCAACAACTACTTGAAGCCAATCAATTAAAGCAAATAGATACTGTATTACAGGGATCCTAGATATAGATCTTGACAAGTAACCAGTACTCTGAGGCCTCAAACAATTAATTTCAAAAGAAACTCCAATCATCCAACCCAGATCCATTACATACTTCCTAAAGATCAATCGCAACGTCAATGCTCCAGCATCACTCTCTCTAACACGTGGGCTGCATATCAACTTCTTTGCCCATGCAATAATTCTCTTTATGGATTCCTCATTGGATATGCCAGGCAGTGGAGTTGGGAAACGTGAAAGAATTTGAAAAGAGTTTTCTCGAAGCCTATCCCAACTGTCAACAATTGAACCAACCAATAATAGAGTCGAATCTGGTAAAGTAAAACCTCCACTGTAAGGTGACATGAGCCCACCTTTTTCTGCATGAGAATGTGGTATTAGAGGCCAGGTATTTATCATTATTAAAATGAGCTCGGTAGCCATAGTTTTCCTCTCGTATGGGGCAGAAGGATAGCACGAGAAAAACAGATAGCAACTCAACCACTTCATAAAACAAAAAAGATCTTCTGCTCTTCTAACCACTAATTTCTTTTCATTATCAAGGACATGTTTGGTACCTTCCACACATGTGTCTGGACTCCATAAACCTAGTTTTATTTGCCTTTCCAATGCTGTTCGAACCCGGGAAAAGAACTTTTTAAACAAGCTAGTCCACTTCATCTGAAAAGCAGTGGAGGAGCATCTCATATTCAAAGGCACAGCTTCTTTCATCAAGCTAAGCTCCAAAGAAGAAGGAAGACTAGAAGTCTTTGGATTCAAAAAAAGAGATTCTGCAGCATCTATGCGGAGAGTTTCATCACCATGAGTTAATGCCAAAATTAGCCATTCCACAGGAATTTCAACATTTATTCCCTTCACACAAATGATGGCAAAATTGTTGGCTCTCATAGAATCATAACCATTTTCTCGTTTTGATAAGTCATCAAACCTCTCAATGTTTCCATCAATCAGAGCAACTGATCGGGACACCTTCAGCAATGAAACCAATGCTGCAACGTTCTGCTCAACTCTAAGGCAGATATTAGCACCAGAAAGCTCAGGGTAAGTGATTTCTTTTTCTTCAGCACTTTGCCTGACGGAAATAAAAGAAAGCATGGGAAAAATACTATCCACATCCACATTCAAAATTACAGGAAGAGCATAGGTGTTTAAGTTCGTCCGAAGTCTTGACTGTCCAGAAACAAGCCCATACAGAATCGGAGGCAAAGATAAGGCCCTAAAAGCAGTATACCCTTTGTCAATTCCTTCACTACTCCAGCATTCATCTCGAAGACACTCAAGAAAGCATTTTAGAAATGAAGTTGCAGCACAGCATACATCATCATCAATGTAAGCATGTGCAGTTTCAAATAACAAATTTGGACACATCTGCAGTATAGTCTTTGCGCCCAACCGCTTTGTTAGCGAAGCCAAAGGAACATATCGACCCTTGCAGCGCGCTCCTAACTTTAGAAGATGACCAGCAGTATTCTGCAGAAAAGGCCCAGCTTTATAGCCCTTCAAAAATTGAAGAGTGGAAAGAGAATCTACTAGGAGATCAAAAACAAGATGCACTTGTTTCACTGTCTGATTGAGTGGGTCTTCCAAGTTATTCCATACAATTCTCAACAGCCGGTTTGTCACTGCTTCAGACAAGGGGTCATAACCACCTGAAAAATCAGTAAGGTTTGCCAATAAAGAGGCTTTTATCTGCTGCAGACAAATTTGCGTTACAGTCAAGGAATGGAAGTTAAAATGGCTGTCAATTGGATTCTCACAATAGTTCAATAGCTCGGGCAAAATTCCATCAAATAATATGGTCCAAACCATGTTGTCTGTCATTCCACACTCAGATGCAACAAAATGCATATTCAGGACGGTTCTTGGCACAGCAGTGAGCATTCCTCTCAACAGGCACAACTTACTCAAAGCTGAAATATTTCCGATTTCTGAACAAAGATTGCCATTATATGGAATGTTCACATCCTCCTCGAATCCATTATGGGAACTAAAACAATAACTACAACCAGGCCGACAAAAAAAGGCCTTAACAATGAGGGCAGCAAGCTCTTCAGGACCAACGCACACCTGAAGGGCAGCAAAGAAGCTCACCCCCGAAGCAACAAGACAATCTCTGGAAAAGGAAGAAGATTTCAATACACTAAGAATAACCTCAAGCACATTCTCAAAAATGCTCAACTCCCCGCTATCTAGATAACGCTGTTTTGCTTCCTCCTCCAAAAATTTAGAAGGAAACCGCTGCAGCAAATAATACAAGCAAGACATAGCCTCCTGACATTGCTCCATGACCACGGGAGAAAGACGTGAGCCGCCATTGATCTCGGAAACAATGCATCTCAGTGCCAAATCGATGTCCCTTGCCACCGACACTGCACACTCTCCAATGACATCCACCATGAAGCCCAATTTAGGATAGCTCAATACCGACAACGCCGCTCTACAGACCGAAAACCTCTTCCCCTTCCCACCCAATTCACTATACTCCTCACAAAGCAACCGAAACGACTGACATATTTCGGGAAGAAACTTACGATTCTTTGCGAAAACGGCAATGAGGGTCCGATGCAGAGGGAGAGAGTTCTCCAGGAACAGAATCTCCAGGTACAACCGCGACACCAACGAAACCGCCGCAGTGTCTGTCCCGGCGGCCGCGAGAAATTCAGCGAAAGCAGCAGCCACGTTCTTGACAGCGCTAACTTGGGTGTAAATCGAGTTGAGGGCGATCAGTTCGTTCAATTCAGAGAAGAATTTCAGAGAAGCAGCAGCCGGGGGCAACCGAATCAGGGCTTCGACGAAAGGTGGAGGGAAGACGACGGCCGTGTAGGTGTAGCGGTGCCGGTGCTGGAGAGCCCGCCACTTGGCCGACATGGTCTAAGAAGATGAGGAGAGGTTTTTGGCGGGGTTTTGAATTTAGGCGAGGAGAGGGAAGAACTGAACTAAATTGGAGAGCTTTTTAGAAGGATGAGCTGGTGGGGAGGAGGGTGACGGAGAATGGGGGTGCGTGCCGCGCCGGTGGGGAGGCCAGTGGTTGAGTGCGCGGCTGATGGCCGCTGGTGGCTGAGGGAAATCTAGGGCCGGCCAGGGAAGTGACGCCGTGGGAGAACTTTTCCTGTCCCCCACGCAAAGGAGGGACCAGGCGACAAGAGGGAAGAGTTTTTTATCGGGTGATTTACACATTACCTGAACGGAGTTGTGTATTTACGGACGACCTGGATTTTTTAGGATATATTAGACATTACTAATTTATAAACAATAATACCCTTAACGAACCGATTTCTCTCTATCTTCATTCTCCCTTCTCCGCCCCTTTTTCCTTCGTCATCATTTCTCGTTCCTCTTTTCTTTTTTTTTTTATTCTTTTTTTTCCTTTCTAAATATTTTAATTTTAAAAAAGTCTCTAAAGTATGTTTCGTCCAAAAGAAGTTTAAATAAAATATTAAACCCATTGATCTAATTATTTACTAAAAGAAAAAATAATAATTATTTTTCTATAAATTTTTTTGGCAATATTATTAAAACGATTTAGTTACAAAAACCCCAATTCCATTCAACAACAATATTACTCAATTAAGTAATTATTTACAAAAACCTAAGTTTCGTTATTATTATTAAAATATTTCAACAATAACATTAAAATATTTTAGCATTACTTAAAAAATCACGGGAGAGGTAAATATGTACTTTAAATTTAGACAAAGTTACATGGTGCAAAAATATCTTAATGAGTGGGTAATTGATTATTTTGTCCTAGAGTTAAAAAGTATATCGTTAAGTGAACCAAGGTTGGTTCAAAGGGTTCACGACCCTTAAAATATTAAAAAAATTACCTCTATATGATATTAAGGAATACTCTTAAACTTAGTTATGAACCCATTAGACTTAAAAAAATTCTTGAACTAAATAATAAAAATACCTTTATGAGGAGACCACCCACATTTAAGTGAATAAAATCACAAACCAACTGAGCAAAACACTTTGAGAGGGCAATGACTTAAAATCAACTAAAAGAAAATAAAATGACCAAAATAACCCAAAGGAAAGGATCGTACCCCATACAGAAAAATACCCCAATGCCTTTAGGGGCAGTCTAACCTGTTTTCATTGAAATAGATACCATAGCAAAAAGAGAGTTAGGGTACCCATGATAGTAAATGACTTTATATTGAAAGGGCATGATCAAGAGGTAATACGAAGGCCTTTAGAGGTCATTGTGTCGCAAGAATAGATAAAAAAAAGGAGGAAAGAACCCTCATTTATAGGGTTTTAGGCAGCTTGGTACATGTCACGCCCCATCATACCCTCTTGACCCAAACCCAGTCAAAATAGAATAACAAGGGTGTGATAAGATAAGTTCTAACCTAAATCCAGCTAGATCAAAATATATAACACTCACTTTATGCAAAAGCAATCACTAGAAGATAAAAGAAACTAAAATGAAATCTATTAATTATTCTCAACACCAACATATAAGTTCACAAAAATATAATGGAGTTTCAAACCTCAAAAAGGTGATAAACAAGTTTATGCCATCAAAATAAGGCTCTCCCACTATAACACCCGAGATTTTTTATCCCTTTTTTCTTAAAATTCATAGAATTTTTTTATATATATGATAAATCAGAGTCAAAATGACAAAATCAAAACCTGTATAAATAGTTTATAATTTAAAACATCATACGGTTAAACATCGTACTGTCAAATCAAATATCCTCAGGCGCTACTCAAAAATACATGTACGACTAAATTACCATAATCATGAATTTTTAAATACAAATAACTCCCAGGCTTCCCCGAGTACAAGTCCCATAAACAGTTTACTATTTGATCCAAATTAAAAGTCAAGAATACAAACACTTACATCTCATCTCACCCAATATATCAGATCGTGGCACCAAATATACTTGAGTTGAGGGGGAAACAATCCACCGCAGAGATGAGCATCCAACTCCAAGAGCTCACCAACACAACCTGCAAAAGCCTCCCGAAGAACGGGCTAAAAGAAGTAGGGTGAGTATTTTCATACTCAGTAGGAAAACACCCAGTAGGGAAAATCCCAAACGGTGAACTCAATAAGTTCATAAATACATGTGTCATGCAACTCAACATGAGGCAAATAACGTATAACATAATTATGCACATAAGCATATAAGCACGCATAACACACCATCATATCAAACTTACACAAACACCCTTAATCAGGGTCTTACAACTTACTCGTACCATCAAAGGCATACTCATACAGCTTGCACGTACTTGTACGACCTTACTCGTACAATCTTACACTTACTCATACGACCTTACTCGTATAGTCTTACACTTACTATCGAACTCATATTCAAACTCTTATAGTCGTGCTCAAACTCACACTCTTACAGTCGTACTCATCCTCAATCTTATAGTCGTGCACATACTCATCATCATATGCTTACTCAGAAACGCACAAACTCAGTCATACAGTCGTATACATACTATCGACCACTGAAGCTCATTACCGCTAATAAGCTCCAACGTCGCAAAGGAAAAGAATGCCACTGGGCATCACCTTAACCTCCGGGGAGTGACTAGACACCATGGACTTTTTCGAAGGTAAGGTACACCTATGCTTATGGGGCACAGGATCAAACAGGTAAGAGTATATCCATAATACTACTTACCTGAGCGCGCAAACATACACCCACACAAGGGGTCATACAATTGCCCACACATAAGGGGTCTTATAGTGCCATACGATTGCCCACCATAATGGGTCTTATAGTGCCATTGCCACTATTGGGCAAAAATCATACAGTGCCACTCTTGGGCGGAATCATATAACGCTCTCAACAGAGCATCAAACGTCTGGGCTTATATAGCACACAAACCAAAGTCAGAAATGTACATCGCTCTCAACAGAGCATCAAACGTCTGGCTTATACAACACACAGACCAAATCAAACATACCACGCTCTCAACAGAGCATCAGACGTCCGGTGCTCTATACAACACACATACAACATCCCGCAGGATAAACACCATGGCAAGACATGAGAAATGCTCAGCCGACTCATTATCGGCTAGCAGAACACGAAACTTAATCTGTCGAACCCTTAGGTCTCAAACTCACAACGCTATTATTAGTTTTCTCATAATTCAAGTTTGAATTAAGTATATTATGCTGTATAATTATGCCACACAAACTCAGTCCTCGATTGATCAAACCGAAGCTGAGCCTGATCGAAACCCTAGTTCGTCGGGGTAGTAGACTTCACTTACTCGTCCAAGCCACAACATAGCTCACCGTACACAGATCCTTACATACTCATACATCCTCTAACATTCACCTTACGATTAGACATCTTACTTACATCGTCAAATTGAGCTCCTCACAGCAGATCCCCATTATCATCCTCTTACTTAATTTCTCACTTATTATACTTACTTTTCACTTCATAATTTGTACGTTATGCTTGTACAATTATGCACGCTCTTACTGTCTAATAAACCCTCATAAGGCTCTAAGCCTAAGTCTTCTTACTTATCGAACCCCTAACATACGCTCCAAACCGATCCACTCCATTCCTCACCTGTCACACTTACGTCTGTTGTCTTCTGTCACACGCTTACACATCCACATACAAATCCTCACCAAACACTTTGCCACCTCTTATCGTCCATTGCCCATACCTCTGCCCTCACACAAAGTCCACATACGTAACTTACTCGATATCGCTAGCCATCACTAGCATGTCCATCACACACATACGTAGCACACTAACATATTTGCTAGCCATCACTAGCGCATACATCATACACATACATAAAACATGCTTACAACTCACATACATACATACATGCATGTATCTCAATGTGGCATAATTCACTATCTTACATCATGCATACATGTCATGATTTAATATCCAAAACATGTAATCATACAAGCCTAGCATGCTGCTACTCATTCAAAGCATGTTGTCATAAAATTACGAGTTCAAAGCTCCCCTACCTCGTAATCATGACCTTTGATGACAAGCACACGATGGTGGCGGTGTTGGTGGCGGAGTTGGCAGTCAAAACCATTGCCTAGCTGAGAGAGCCGCTGCCCCGAGGTTTTAAGAAGTGCCAGAACTACACACAGCCAAATGGGGTGTCAAACTTAATGCGACAAAATCAGCAATCCACGGCGGCACACTGGGGGCGGCTGGGAGAAAGATCGTGCCAACGAGTGGCAGGCGTACACACTAAAATTTGACCGGCGAATGAAGAATACACAACTGGTCACAAGATGTCAAAATAGGCTATGGACAGCACCCAACGGCGTCGACTTCAAGTTCACAACGGCCCACATAAGGGCGAAGGGTGTGGGGTGACTCTCAAGAATGGAGGAGAGGTGGTGGAGGACTCCGATGTCAACTCCAGATGATGGCAGAGCCATCTGACGGTCGGGCTGCGCTAAAGCGGCACCAATACCCTAACCCGCACATGTGGCTACTTGCACACGCGGCCAAAGGGAGGGGGAGAGGGCTAGATGGTGACTCTCTAAATCGTGCGGTCAAACACAACTGACAGAGGGGACGCGTGGCTCATGTCAAAAAGAGAGGGGCGGTGCTGCACTAGGGCGGCCAGCCATCTCCAGGCTGAGACCCACCAAACTACAAGGTCCAGAGGTGTTTGGCATCCAACGATGCTCAATGGCCCAAAATGGGTGGAAAACCCTGGGGCACGAAGGAGCAGGGGTTACTAGCGGCTCTAGCCTACTCCATCGTGGACCTAGCGGCCAGGAGGAGCTATCTCCGGCCAGAGGTGACAGCCAAAATCAACGGCGACACGCCGGACAAATTGCACAGTGAGGAGCAAAGGCTCGGTTTTCTATGGACAAGCACATCAATTGGCGAGCGACAGATCTCATTCTAGCAAAACAGATGGGACGAAGGCTAAACCGGGCTGGGTGAAAACATCCACCATCGTTTCCAAGCCGGAGAGTGAGACCGAACAACGGTCTGGTGGGTCAAGTCCGACATCCAGTGTCTAGCTGACGGTGGAAGCCAGTGAACTCATACACGGCAAAAACAGGGAGATGAGGGAGAGGCGGACCGGAATAGTGCTAGGGTCGGCAAACCTGAGCTGGGACGGCGTCGGGGAGGCGGCCTGGCCGTCACCTGGCCATCATCAGGCCGAGGTCGACTAGCGGCCTGCCCGCGGCACTCCTCAGGCTCAGCCAGAACGAAGGGGGGCTTTGGGTGGTTCTGGCAAAAATCAGGGCCGGAATGCACCGGTGGAGGAGAGAACGGCAGAGGAGATGGAACCGGGCTAAGTGGGGTGGTCCACCACCTTCGCCAGACTCAGGCAGGGCTGGACGGAGGTCCGGTCTACCATGGATGGCCGCCGGCCGCCACTGTTTTCCCAAAACAGTGCACTAGCGAAACAGGGCAAAGAGGGGGAAAATGGGTAGGGCGGCGGAGCAGAGGCCATTGGGGCTGGGAGAGGTGCCCATCGCCGTCGCTGGACCAAGGCGGAGCTGGACGGAGGTCCGGTCGGCGGTGGCTCACCGCCAGCAGCCACCTTTTTGCCCAAAACAGTGAGGCGGCGGAAAAATAGGGGTGAAGGGGGATGAGGATGGGGCAGCGGAACGGAGGCCCACCGGGCCGGGAGGGATGGCCTCCCGCCGTCGCCGGCCGAGGGCGGAGCCATGACCGGCTGGCTAGGCCTTGCCGGCCCATGGCGGTGGCTGAACAACACAATACAGAGAGGGGCAGAGAAAGCTAACCGGGACGATCTAGGTGGGGGAGTCGGCGGAACTGGCCAGGGCGGCGGCCCTGCTGTCGCAGGCCTGAGGCTGGCCGGACGGAGGCCGGGCGGAGCCAATCGGCCACCGCCAGCGATGTCCACTCACAAATCAGAGAGAGCAGAGAGATCGACGGAACAGGGTCGAGACGGGGCAGATGGCGGAGCGGCCGTGGGGCCGGGACGGAGGGCCCCCTGCCGTCGCACGGCCGGGGCGGAGCCGGTGGCGGCGGCCCTTCGGCCTACCGGTGGCCAACGGCGGCCCTTCGGCCTACCGGTGGCCGGCGGCGGCTGGGACAGAGATAAGTCGGAGAGGGGGGGAAACATGTTCCTCCTCCGGAACCATCTGAATCGGGCTCAGCCCCGTTTTCCTCTTTTTTTTCCAATAGTATCCCCCTTACGCATTAACTAACTATTTACGCATTATAAGTCTGATACTCATGCCGAAAGTGCGTAGTGAGGCCCGCAGCCCACGACTAAGCCCTACGGGTAAAAATACAGCAGAAAACACATAAATATAAATACGCTGAAACGTCACATTTTCCCATCGAAAATAACCAAAAAATAGCAAAAAAATCACAGAAAATTGTAGAAAAATCAGGGACCTTACACCCACCATCTAGTTAAGTGTCATAGTTATGTCACAATGTTACATCAAAGCCAACTAACTTTATCCCAACATATATAAACTATCCTCACTCTATATGCATCTAATCTCCTCCGTGTTCGCAAAACAAAATATCGTGAGCTCTTGCATGACACAACCACATAAAGGATCCCAAAGTACCTCAAAATAAAACAAGGCAAATGGAGTGAGCATAGCTCATTAAGGGTTGGAAAACATAGAGCTTACATTAGTGCCAAAAATATAATCATGAAGAAGCATAATATAATCCTTATGCAAAACCTGTGTTAATAACATAAAAGCATGTCAAATCCCTTATACATACAACTTGTATAAATATTTCATTTATGCGTCATAATCTATAAGCAAAAACTATGCAAAATGTCTCAATTATGTATCATAATCTACACTTGCAACCCGTGCGCTCAAGTGCCATAACCATACACACCCTACATAATCAAGTATCATGATCTATACACAGTCTACATCATTAAGTGTCATGATCTATACACAACCTACATAAATAAGTATCATAATCCATACACAAAACCTATGTAAGTAAGCATCAGCATAATCTATAAAGCATTTATAAGAGTAATCCCAGTACCTGAAGTACCTAATACGGAAATACAAAAGGCAATTGGAAAATCTTATAAATCAAAAATGTCTCTAATTAGCTGGTGCACATGGACAAACTAGCTTGGAGCTCACTATTGTTAAATTTTAGTTGTTTACTAGCAAGTGTATGAATCGTACTGAAGTATAATTGGCAAAGCAAAGTCGATCCCACAAGAACTTGAAATCAAAAAATCAAATTTAATCTAAGTCAAGTAAATCCTAATATAGTTAGACTAAAGTAACTAACAAAAATAAATAAGAATTTAAAGACAATTAAACAATCAAAGTTCAAAAATTTAAGAAAGCAATACAAAATGAGTAAAGTATCAAATAAATAAAACACTAGGGCATAGGAATCCATATTCACTAAATCATGAAACCATAAGTATGATCATTAATTATTTTTAACATACATCTAATAAAAATCTAGAAATCAATCTATGTTATTATAGAAAATATCATCATTGAGCTCTATGCACAATCAACATATATATAAATCACAACTAATACCCAATTTTAATATTAAATAAGATAAAACCAAGTAATGAATTAATAAGAACTAACTTAAATCATGAAAAAAACATGACTAAACTCATATCTAAATCAATCACATCAATTAAAAAGGTAGAAATAATTAACATTAAATTCACTATTTAGAAAAATTAATCAAGTCACATAATAATGAAGTTTTACAATTTAATGAAGCTTCATCTAAGCCCTAGCAACAATTTTTAGCCCCTCATTAATCTAAGAAATAAAATTTCTTTTGAATGAAGTGAAAAGGAACTTATCAGAGTTAAAGAAAAAAGAAAATTCAATAAGTGTACTATTTATCATCTTCAACGCAAAATAGTGCATGAACAGTAATCATGATGATGAGATTTGTTAAACTCTCTTTTTTGTTCAATTTGGAGGGTGGAAGCATGTAACTTCTTCTATGAATCATTCTCTTCTTCTCCTCTCTGGTTTATGAAATTTACTACTCTATTTTTTAAAGCTTTTGGGCAGCAGTTTTCATGCCTTTCATTCCTCTCAATTCCATCCTTGAATGGGTGATTTCTATGTATTGACTCATTCACATTACTTCTCTTCATTGCTGCTCACCTATTTCTTCATTAACTCTTCTTTCCTTTATTTGAATTATGGTTCTGGTCATGCTATGTTTTTACTAAAAAATATTTGTTGCAAACTCTATTTTCTGGACGTTCCTTGATGCAATTTGCTAGACATTGGCCGCACTCTTTTGATTTAACTCCTGGTCCTTGAAATGGAATGTCTTCCCAATTCTACTCACACCAAGTCAACTGCTTATTCAAAAAACAATCTTACTCTTAGATATTCCTTCTTCATTAACTAGCTGACAACATCCCTTTCTATTTAAACAGCCCACACATACATATTCGCTAGGAATAAGTCTTCCAAATCTGGCAATGAGATTCACTTGGTATCAATTGTTAGTAGGTCCTCTTCATAGAAATTATTTTTTTCCTTGATTAGTCTACTCCTAGCTGCATATTTTTTTATTCTTGGTTTTTTTTCTTTTGACAACATCATCCAATCAAATCCACACATTCTCTGCTCACTGATTTCATCCTTTTGATGTTTTCCATTTCTTGTATTTTTACCTCCACAACCTCATTCAACCGTATCCTACACTTACCCGTTATTGAGTAGTTGACTTAATTGCTTTCCTTTCATGTGATTCCCAAGCTTACTTCTCTTTGATTTGTCATGTGAAAAATCTTGCCTTATGAATGTGTAATAACCTCAACTTTTCTGTGGTTATTTATCTGCTTCTTCGGAAATTAATTTTTGTTTAATCCTCTGTGTTATTTTTCTCAATAATTATGTGTTAGTATCGTACGTAGCCTCGGTCATAGGTAGAAAAGGTTTGTACGTTTTCAAGAGTTTAAATGCGTAAGTTAAGGTTATGGAGCTTAAATTATAACTCGGTCGTTAAGATAGGGCTCTCAGATAAAAAATAAAGTTGTTTTGGTCATGGTGGGGTCTTGTGGGGGAATTCACCGTGCATCGGGAGTTCTCATACAGGTAAAAGAAATTGAGACATGCGAGGTAGAGGTGCACGAATGAAAATAAATTATTTTTTTAAAAAAAAGGAAAGAAAAGAAGAAGGAATAAAACAGAATGCAAAACACGTTCATTTTGAGTTCTGCACAGTGATCACGCCTCCTCCCTTGCAAAATAGTTCGTTGGCTAACTTGTGGAAGCTCTTTTTGGTTGAAACGTTGCCGGAGCAGTTGGAAGTCACCGGAGCCGCTGGAATCCACCGGAGCAGTCGCCTAGCCACCACAAACTGGGAGGTACCACCCCTTTCCCCAATTTTAATCTGGTCGGCCCTTTCTCCATAAATTTTGTTTGCGGACAGTTTTTGGGATTTTCCGTTGTTCTGGGCCGAACTACCACTGTAGCCGGGGTTTGTCGTCGTGAGCTATTTCCGGCTAGCGACTACTTTGCCGACCCTTTGGGCTGCTGTAGAATCGCCATGCACCTGGAGTTTTCACTCCGATCAACCACCTCTCACTGATCTACCCTGTTTTTGGGCCAAAATGCTGTTGGGACCAGCGAAAGTCGTTGTTTTGATCCGTTTTCCACTGGTCCCGACGCCATCTCTCCCACTTTGGGTCCTCCTCGCATACCCTTTTCCTCTTCTCCAATTTTATCTCGCCCTTTCTGCATGTTTGTCCATTAGAAAAATTTGCAGAGAGATTTGCCCAATGACTGGTTCACCTTGCCGACGTCCGGGACCACCACTACATTTCTTTTCCCCCCTCGTACTATGCGCCTAAACCCTACTCATGTTGTTGGGCTCATATCAATTCTTCTGTGGGCATGCAGGCATCTGAATCACCGGTGAGGGTGTTGTGAGAGACGTTCATAACTGTGGGCATTAATTGGAGACGCGGGCATTAATTGGAGACCTGCACTGCAGTTTCCACCCCAAAGCAGTCTCTCGTAGTGTAAGGGTGCGTGGGCTGCTAGGTATACACCAACACAGCCTTCGTTGTATGCCCTGACATCAATTTTGGCCCGGTCGACAAGGTAGGAGACCTTGAACCTTAGAAATTCACTCTAGTGTGCTTTTCTGATAGAATGCATGCTAGGACTAAGGTGTTTAATTGCATAATGTTTAGATGTACATTAATGCGGAGGATGTCAAGTGCAAAGGTTAATTATAGTGGCCATATGCATGTATATTAAAATTATTTGTGTTTTGGTTAGTTGATTAGTTGGACGTTTACATTATGACTTATTCTTGATTTGGATAGATGGATGAGCAGAAGACCTATGTAATTAATTATATTTCTTGCTAAATGCATGAGTGGTCGTTATGCTTAAGTAAGAATTATGTTTTCATGCTATAAAGGCTATAAAGCATGTTGTAAGATGTATGTGTGGTGTATAGTTCAGAACTATGAGTAGTTATACATGTGCAGATGATGTACATATGTTTGATAAGTGACGATCAATTTTGACTTATTCGAATTTCTGAAAAGTGAGGCAGAGACTTCAAGGTTTAGTAAATTGGCAGATTATGGTTTGAAGCTTAGATATAAGCTACTAGTAAAGGTACAATCATAATGGTACCTGCATAAAGTATAAACTATAAACTTCAACATAATTAAAGTATGTAGGTTGATAATAAGAGTGAGTCCTTAGCTAGATTGATGGATTAAATTCCGTATTGGTTGATAACTGACGAATGGTCAGTTTCATCTGTAAGATTAATGTTGTAAGATTAACGTAGTTCATACCTTTGAGGTGATGTATGTGTAAGTTAGGATTTTTTATGCTATGTTGAGAGCATCGTAAGTTTTCACCCTAGAGAGGCATTGTAAGTTTTCTGCCCAAGAGTGGCTCCGTAAGTTTCTTTGCCTTAATTGGCACTTTTAGGCCTTTGTTGGCCCTGTATGGCCCCAGAGAGTGGGCATTTGCGCACTCAGGTAAGTAGTATCATGGATTTACTCTTACCTGTTTGATCCTGTGCCCCATGAGCACCGGTGTACTTTGCCTTCAGAATCTTTTTAACGCGTAGGATTCTCCCCGAAGGTCAAGGTGACGCCCTAGTGGCATTCTTTCCTTTCGACATTAGAGCTAATTGAGATTTAATTAGTTCTAATCATCAAGTGTAAGTGTAAGATAACAAACATAAGATTGTAAGTGTAAGTAGTATGTATGTGAGAATAAGAGTTTGATAGGTTGTGATTTGTTATAAGTAAGGTGGAAAGAAAATTTTGTAAGTCTAGGACGCTAAGAGGAATTGTAGTACTCTGATTGAGATTGTATTTATCTTCTCCTGGTTCATGGTTTGCTACTGTCTTGCAGAGCAGCTTTGGTGTGAACTTTTATAGTTCACTGATTTTGATTCTCCTACTGGGTATGAAAATACTCATGTTCTTTTTCTTTAACCCTCAGGCACTCCAGGGACTTCCATGGGGCCTAGCTCGAGAGCTACTTAGCATTTGAGGATACTCTTTTTGGACTGCAGGTTGATATTTGATTCTATTGTTCCTTGATTAATTTATGCCACGATCTGTTGTAAATAAATTTTGAAGTACATGTATTAAGTGAGGTGAGCGCTTTTACATGTATTATTTTGGACTTGTACATGGACTGTATTATTACTTTTGACTGTTATGGAACTTGTACCTAGCTACGCCTGGGAAAATATATTGAAAGCCCATGGCCATGGCAAATTTTGTCTTTTGTTCGTTATTCACATCGGGGGATGAATGAACTACGCGCTTTGAATGTCTTTATCATTGTTATATCCCTATTTTGAGTTGAAAAGAAAGTATTGAGATGGATTTGATACAAATGAATGAGAATTATAAAAAATGCTTTTCACAGGTTTGGTATTTTCGTCAATTTTCACCAATTTACAGCCGTTATATTGCAAAATTTTTATTTAAATTTTATAAAAATTATTTTGAAAACCCCGGGTGTGACAGAATGTCGGGTCTGGATTCCATTACTCCACTACGACTTGCTTCTTCTCATATATTGCAATAGATGGAAACAAAGTCTTATAAGCTAAGCATCAAAGGCCAATATGTGCTAGCCATATGAGCCATAAACTAATATGCAAAATCAACATGCGGACCTTCTCATTTAACTTCCCAAAGCCATCCAACCTTCTTGAAAAAAATTGTTACAAATGTAGTATCTATTCGTGCTCCGGTTGAGCAAATATGCCTTTAGCATTAAATGCTCTCATATTTGCTTGAATATGCCCAGTTCATGAGTAAAGCTCCAATACCTAAATTGAATGCAATCAAACCTTAATATATTGCAAATTAAAGTGAATTATATACTAAAATACTGAAAGAGATGTATCTATAGTCTCATTTAGTTTTCAAATCATAACATTTTGTTCTTCTCAATCTGGGGAGGAACCCACCCTTTTGGACATAAAACCAATTTATTCAAATCCCCAATATGACTAATTTGAAAAACTACAGAACACTACGGCTAGTCATGGTTAAGCATTGTTTAACAAACTATTTTCATGATGTATGTGGTATGATTCATATGTATACAATGCTAAGTGCATATAAACATAAGTGGTCATACTAATAAACAATCCTATCATACATGAGATATGGTCCATACATAGGTATTAAGGTTAAACAAGCATAAGTGCGTGTAAACATCAGTAGTCATATTCTTAAATGATCTAAAGTACGTGAAACATAATTAATATCGCATGTGTGTAGCACTCATACATCAACATGATCATACTCTACTAGTGACATGTAAGAAGCATGATGAAATCCATCAAAATTTGGCTTAAAAATAAGCACAAAAGTCAAGTTCTACTAGGGGTGATTGATTGGGAACAAAGAAATTTAAGAAAATTGTTTTATAGTGTAACTGATCAATCATTTCTATTTTTGTGAACAAAACCAATCTGAATCCTCATCAAAACTTTATAAAAATTCATAAAATTTCAAGTATCATCATCTAAGCCTTAGACATGATAAATCTAACATAATTCATTCATATTCATGTCAAAACACAATCAAAACACATATTTAAGAATATTTAAGCTCACACATCTACATACTTCAAGAACATAAATCCACACGCAACCATGGTGTTAATGTAAGGAAAACCACATCAAATATAAACCTCTTACCTCAAATTAGTTTGTAGACCCTTCAATCTCCTCCCAATTTAAAAGAATCCCTTCCGAACAAATTAAGTCATATTAACCCTAAGCAAAAACACACATTTTCATTAAATAGAAACTCAAAACCAATAATAGAAGACAAATTCATCATTCCCTTATGCCCAAAATATGAATCACAAGAGTAGAAACAAGAATCAAAGATCTAGGGTTTCAAAACATGGGTAAAAGAATGAGCTTTGAAGTGGAGAGGACATTGAAACACAATAAAGAAGAAAACATAAAATTGAACATAAAAACACAAGAAAACATGGAGGAACTTAATTGATTTACCTTTGATAAAGCTTTCCCTTATTGAGAGAGGGTAGAACACTATAAACCTTTCAAAATCTCATCCCACCACAAACGAGAGGAATGGTCAATTTGGCTATTTATACTAAAGGTAAGTAAGCAGGTTTTGCATGGGGCCAATAAAGAAACAAGTGAAACCACTTAGTGAAATTGACTAAAATGAATGTAATAAGGTCCAAGCCCATCTAAGACTTCAAATGAAGGTCAAAAACCCAAGAAGTTGGTATGGGCCCAAGAAATGGGTCCTAGAGTGGGGCCTACTTTTTAATATAAGAAATTACTTAAAAAATTACAACAATTAGTGTGGTAACATGTTTTTAAGCTAGGCATTAATGTTTTTCAACTAAATTCAGAACAAGACTAAGCAAATTCATAATCAAATGATTCACACCTAACCATTCACACAATCAAGGCAAATAATATTAAAAAAAAAGTTGGATATAACATCTTACCCACATTATAGGAATTTTGACCCCAAAATTTGCTATTATTTAGTGATGAATAGATGAGGGCACTTTAGCTTTGACTTCATCCTCACGCTCTCACATTGCTTCATCAATATTGTACACCAAAGGATTTTCACCAATGGAATCACCTTATTTTTGAGTGTCTTCTCCTTATTGTCTAAGATTTGCACTGGTGTCTCAACATAGGTGAGATCGCTTCTAAGCTCCAATGACTTAAAGTCTAAAACAAGGGATGGGTTTGGTTCTTACTTCCGTAAGAGATAAACATGGAATACATCATGAATATTAGTAAGTTGTGGCAGTAGAGCCACGAGATAAGCTACTGCTCTAATCTACTCAAGAATCTCAAAAGGTCTAATGAACCTAGGAGATAGTTTCCCTCCTTGCCGATTCGCATGATACCTTTAGATTGTGAGATCTTCTAGAAAACATAATCATCAACTTGAAATTCTAGATCTCTCAACATTTATCTGCATAAACCCTAAACCCTAATTTCTATGAGTAATTTATGCACTATCATTCATTATTTATTCTTAGTTTGTTTGTGATTGTGTATTTGAGGGCTTTGTGTTCTTTGAATCAACGAACCTCTTTGATAAATATAAGATTATTAAGTGATAAATTCAAGAAAGTAGTAACGATGATAAACACAAAATTTATTTAATTTTATTTGAGTAAAAAGTTATGTCGGTAGGCACCGATGCATCAGTGAACCTATTGATGAAATTGTAATTCACTATTGGTAAGGTTCAACACGTTAGTCATCTTACCGATGAAGTACAGAAGACATTGTTGGCAACCTTCGATGTGTCGATGATCGTAAATCAATTGTACTGATGAGTTAGGAAATTGCACATAAAAGCGGTTCTAAGAGGTTCCATAGGCGGTTATACATTAGAATTTAGTTATTTTATTCCCATATAAATACCTTTGACAAAACTTTGACTTTCATCCTACGAATCCTCCGACTTTGGGGAGAAAGTGGTGGGCTAGGGCATGCCAAAGTTCAGTAGAAATGAATAAGGATCAAATTTATGGAGACCTCATTTGATTTATAGAAATGAGTTGGATTCCTAACCCTGTACTGTGATTTAACATTATATATATGCACATTGGATTTGAATTACAAGATATGAAGGCATGAACTTTCATGGTGTTTGTGTTATGATGACGATGATGATCATGATATTGTGTTAAATGTGTATGTAACTGCAACAAATTATTCTATTGCCTTGTTAAGGAATAACATATGTGAAATATCATGTTACAACATGTTTTTATATCAACTTTAAACAAGTGTGATAGTTCTATTATTTATCCCAACTATCGATAAGTCTACTGACACATCAGTGATGCTACAAATGCGATGAAGAAGATGAAAGTATGGGATATTTATATGCATCTACACATCGGTGTGCTACTAACGGGTCATTGGTAGTAAGGTTAGCATGTTGTGAGCCGTTGATGAGGATGGTTGTCTTCATCATCCCACTACCAGCAATAGTTCCCGTGTCAGTGAGTTATCGATGGGCATCGATGACCAGGCCGACACGTCGATATGTCTACCAACAATAAGTTCTTTTGGGGGGTAAATATTATCAATGAATGTTATAAGTATTAGGCTATTTTATTTGCTATAATATCATGAAATTGTATGCATGAAATGCAATTATTTGTGATATTGTGATTGGTGATGATTGGGTTTATGCACCCTTGTATGTGTGGAAATCATTGTAATGGATCACACCCTGCAACTGTTGGATAAAGGCACTTAAGGACAACTTGTGTTGAAATGGCTCCTCAAGTGAGTTTTTAGCCACATAGACTGAAAGTGTTTGATATGAAATAAGATCAAGTTCTTCTAGCTCTCTAAAAATAAGAGTTATGTGGAACCACTTCTCTGGCCAGGAGATGCGTTTGAATAGACTAAAGGAATAAAAGATTATTAGTCTTGTGCAACACAATGCAAGAAGTCCGATGATCATGGAAGTCGAGATTTCAACTACTTGGGTCCATGAGCCCATGTGGGCCTTAGCCTCATGGGGTGGATGAAGCATGTAGACCTCAAAATACTTGAGTTTTGATTTTGAGTAGTTATGTAGAACCACTTCTCTGACTCAGGAGATGCGTTCGAATAGACTAAAGGAAAAAAAAGATTATTAGTCTTGTGCAACGCAATGCAAAAAGTCCGATGATCATGGAAGTCGAGATTTCAACTACTTGGGTCCATGAGCCCATGTGGGCCTTAGCCTCATGGGGTGGGTGAAGCATGTAGACCTCAAAATACTTGAGTTTTGATTGTGAGTAGTTCATGGTCTAGCGAGGCAAGGTTGTACTTCTAGTCGTGACTACCATGTCATAAAGAACCTTATATCTTACACTTATGGATCAAGAGACTCCTAAGTAAAGTCATCTTATGATGTTTGACATAATGAAAATTCATTTATGAATATTTTTCTTATTTCACTTATATGTGATAATGATGATTGTTATTGGATATGATACTTGTTGACTTTGTGATGATGTAGTATTACCATGTACATTATTATTATATAGTACTTATTTGTCATCTCACTAGGTATATTCGTATACTCAGCATCCTCATGATGCAGGTAGGGGTGCTAACGAGACGAGTCAGCTCGTCGAGTAAGGGTGCCTCAACTCAACTCAACTCAAAGCGGTTTGGCTTGAACTCGAACTTGAACATATTCGAGTTAAGCTCGAACATACCTTGGCTCGACTCGAATGAATACATAAATATTTTTTGTAATATACATAAATATATATTAATACCTATATGTACATATGCACAATTTGAAATTTAGATGTGTCATAGAAATTTGATTTAATAAATTACATATATATATAGTACAATCGGTAAAAAAATGGGATATATTATAGTCTATACTACGTATTAAACTATATGCCAATCATGAGACAAAAATGTACCGGTAATATTATTTATTATCTCTATATGTCAAATAAATTATGATATTTTTTCAAATTTTGTGTAAAGACTAATGTTGCAATCATTAAAAATTAAAATTTTACAACAATTTGCTAAATGTTATTTATTTCATAAGATAAAGGCAAATTATATTCATTTGAGGCTACTCAAAGAAGACAAGACTCCAAGTTTCTTGTTGCTAGTACAATATGATTTACTTGATAATCATTATTCAAATGCTGAGATGTAAACATACCCAAGACATATCGCCACATACTGAGACCATATTTGAGGGTAGTCATAACCTAGAAATAAAATCCCAAAGAAGGGATAACATTGATTATACAATTAGATGTTGTATTTTCATACATGCTCAATTAATAATGATATTTTAATATCATATATACTAGAAAGTTGGGAGCAATTAAAGCTCGAGTGGAGCCTAGTTTGAGGCTTTGAGCCAATTTGCTATGAGCACATATTAGCTTTTGTTTGTAACTTTTTATATAATTTTAAAAAAAATATTATGAGTCAAAATATGTATTTGGTGCACGCCAGATCACAAGAAGGGCAAGCAAATATAACTCGCATGTAACATTACTAAGAGCCACTACACTATCAAAATTGTGTAACTATTAATTATGCATATTGCATGTGCCCATTGTACACTTTTTTACCCATAGTAGGGGGACTCAATTTAAAATAAATATAGTGCTAAAATTAATAAGCTTCATTTCATATGTTCATCACTCATCAACATGCACCCAACATAATCAAAATTGTGTGGCCCATGAGTACTTAGTCATTGTGCACTGGTGCAAGCGGGTCATTATAAATAGGACTTAATATAAAATAAATAAATTTATAAAAATATTATTCATTAACTGTTAAAGATAGAGAGCTAACCCAAGCAGCCAAAGCCCATGTTTAAGCCTTCAACCAAATTTGTAGCTCCCTGTCCTTAGACCAACCTGGTTCCACCACTCCACATTAGTTTATTTTGTCTGTTAGATTGAAGGATCTAACGGCTCCCATCAAACCTATAATCTCGCTTAAAACCTCTCTTCAGAAACACTACCCCCATCCGGCTGCCACTCTTTGCTTCTCCAGCTATTCCCATTTAGTTGCCACTCTATGCTCTATCCTTCGTCCGTCAAAGCTCCAAAGGTGTCTCAAGCTCCATAGGTAAGCCAGATCTTTCCTTTTTTTCCAAAGTATTAACTTGTCTGTTGTTACACTCCATGCTTCATAGTTATAGGGAAGCTTTCCACTTGTGTTTCATGAATCTCTACTCCCGACATCAAGATATTTTAAATTTTACAAGGAAGGGATCACCAAGGGGATATGGGTTCAATAAAATTTACTGTTGGTTTATTCTTTTAATTTTTGAGTTTGACCAACTCGGTTATGCATAGAGTTTCTTTTTGAAAAGTTTTCACTTAGCTCACTTATTGAATAGGACCCTTCCCTCAATGATTTATTCTATCTATTTCCTTTTTTTTACATTGATTTACTCTTTGACATTGTACTTTACTTCATATCTTTGTTTTTTAACTCCCCACATAACCACATCTGTTGATTGATTTTTTGTCTACTTACTTACTAGAGGTGCATTCTTGAATAAAATAGTAATGGATGTACTTTTTTTAATTAAAATGGGCTTTATTGTCACTAGACAATGTCCAACTTTGAGGAGGGACCACCATTAGACAAGTCCTTATATATCCCCTATTGTCTAGGTCTCATCTTCCCTCTATTTTATGTCATGCATGTTCAGTGGCCAATGTGCAATATTTGTCTGGAGCTTTTGTCTCCCCTCACCCTACCCCCTTAAAAAAATATTTCTAGTTTTTATTATAGTAACCAGTGATCTAATAGTATTTTACTTACCAGTAAATTTATCTAGATGTTTTCTTTATTCATACTTTAAAGGATCAATAGTTGTGGTTCTAATTGTAATTTGTTATTTGCCTTTTATATTGTCAATTTTTACTTTTATTACTATTGCTCTGGTTTAATTATCAATTTGATAGTTGTGGTTCTAATTCTAATTGTTGCTTACTTTAAATATTATCATCTTACATTTTGATTGATATTGTAGGGCTTAACTATATTTTCCTTTGTTTATCCATTGGTGTGGGATTCTACTCATACTCCTATATGAGTGAATTATTGTGTTCGTTTTGAAGCCATATATAGGATTTAGATGTTTTACTTCAATCTTTTTAGATGTTCATTATTTGTTTTTATTGATTTATTAGTTGTTAAACACTTGTTAACATTGTTATTTACTTGTTTTTTTTCATTTCTTTACATGATGAGGTTTCTTTCAGTCAAATGACTAGTCAAGGATCATAAGATGAAATCCAAGGTGCTACAAATGCTCTTGAAATCATTAATGAAGAGGCAAGAGTGGAACATAGGGATGAGGGCACTAAAGAAGGGGAGTCTAAAATAGTGGAGAGGCAAAATGTAGATGCTCAGGATGGCAATGAGGGTCAAAGAAAGGATGCTAAAAGATCCAAAGCATGGAATGATTTTGTGCATAAGTGAAGGTGAAGAGTGATGAGTTGGCTAACAAGTGCAATCATTACGGGAAATGCTACAAGGCATCAAACTCATGTCCCACACAACTGGTTAGGCATTAAAAAAAATGACCAAGACTATCCAAGGTCAAAGGTCAGCAAGAACTATCATTTGTAAAAGATTAAGAGGACCAAGAGGTATTCATTGTAATAAATTGTAAGTATGATAAGGACAAGGTTAAGAGGGTGGTTGCAAAGCTGGTAATCATGGATGAGAGGTCATTTAAATCAGTTGAGAGCAAGTTGTTTAATTTGTTGTGCAAGTACTTATAGCCTGACATGAGTCATTTTCAAGGCACACCATAAGAAATGAGTGTATGAAGCTCTATAAAGAGGAGAAAGAGAAGTTAAAGAACAAGTTGATAAGGTGAAAGTATTTACCTTACGAGTGATGCTTGGATGTCTAGGACATCCAAGCATTATATGTCGCTCATAGCACATTATGTGGATGAAGACTGGAAGCTGCAAAAATGAATACACAACTGTCGGTATTTTCCTCCACCACATACTGGGATAGAAATGTCTAAAATGATGAAGTCATTTCTTTTAGAGTGGGGTATAGATGGTAAAGTCTTGACACTTACTCTTGATAATGTTTCATCTAATGATGCTTTGGTGAAGATTCTTAAAGAAGGTATGCCAACCACTACAAAATTTTAGTGATGAGGAAACTATTCCATTTGAGATGTCGTGTTCATGTTTTAAATCCAATTGTTCAAGTTGGGTTGACTCACATCAAAGGGGTGATAGAAAATGTGCATGAATCATTGAAGTATCGAAAGAGCTCGTCTATTCAAAAGAAGGACTTTGATTCCTCCCTTGTACAAGTTAATTTGTCCAACAAGAAAGACTTATGTACAGATGTTTCTATGAGGAGGAATTCTATGTAGTTGATGTCGAAAGCTATAAAAGAGGTTAGGCAAGCTTTTGTTCATTATGTTACCAGTGATAAAAACTACAAGTGGCGCCCATCCCAAGAGGACTGGATGAAGTATGAACTGATAAAGAACTTGTTGGAGGTTTTTTACAAGGCCACTGAAGTATTTTCGAGTAATCTTTTCCTACCAATGCTGCATAAAGTAAAGAAGAAACTAGATGTTACCTATCTAATTACACATTGTCATATGAAGGATATGATAGAGGCAATGAAACTAAAGTTTGATAAGTATTGAGATGAGTGTAATCTGATTTTGGCATTGCTTGCAAAAGGTACAAGTTGGCAATGGTGAGATTTACTTTGGACAAAGTTTATGGTAATGAAAAGGCTACTGGAGAAACTGAGAAAGTAAGGAGAGCTTTCTATGAAATTTATGACTTTTATGAGGATAAATTGAGAGCCAAGAGAAAATCATGTAGAGTGAGTGCCTCTTACAATTAAATTTTGATAGAAAACATGGTTGTTGATTGTGATGATGATGATGATCAATTTAGCAAGTTTATAGAAGAAGAGCAACAATTTGGAGTTAGGAAATCAGATTTTGATGCATACATGGAAGAGCCTAATTATTGAGTACAATGAGGTGGAGAACCTTTTGATGTGTTGGATTATTGGAAATTTGTATCCATAACATATCCAACCTTGTCCATCATGGCTCGAGACATTTTGTCTATTCCTCTTTCAACTATAGCTTTGGAATTCGCCTTTAACACAAGGTCTCATATTGTGAGTGATTATTGTAGTAGCTTCGCATTTAAGACCATAAAGACAATAGTTTGTACCCAAGATTGGTTGCAACCATTTTATGATGACAAGGATTTTGAAGATGATAATGGAGTTGAAGATTGATGGTAAAATTATATGTTCTATTGATAATTTTTCTTGATTCTTTCTATTTCATACTTAAATGATCGATTGATAATTTCTCTTAACTTTTGTTATTTCAACAAGTGGTTGTCTTTTGTGTGATACAATTTTGATGGCAATGGAGTTGAAGATTGATGGTAACATTAAATGTTCAATTTGACAATCTTTTAATTTCTTTTATTTTATATTTAATGTTAAAGCACAACTCATTGATTATGAATTCCTTATTTTCTCTTTTATGTAGAAGGCTATATATTTGTGGAGCAGTCTTGAAGAAGGGTATTTTTTTAGAAAATATTTTGTGCATCTATTTCTTGAAATATAGACAAGTTTATTTTGGATGTTAGTCAATTATATTTTGGATCATAAACAAGTTTATTTTAGATCTTAGATTAAGTTCATTTTGGATCTTAGACAAGTTTATTTCAAATCCAAGACAAGTTCAACAATAATTATAAAAAATTATTTTGGCTCCAGTTATCTCACAATTTAGTCTACAATCTATTATTTCATATTTGTTAGTACATATTGTACATGTATCTTAGATATTACAGTTCAATCTATAGTCTATTATTTCATATTTGTAAGTAAATATTGAACAATCTATTATCCTACAGTCAAATATTATGCATGTACAAGCATGGAAACCACAATGAAATAGGCTTGCACATATTCTTTGGTTGTTACAACAAACTCTTTAGACTAATAAAGAAGGTAACAATGCCCATATGGTTAACATAATATGGTGGATTACTCAGTATTTGCTCACTAATGATCTAACTATAACATTGCTTTATTCTAGATGTTTCTTTAACTCAAAAGTTTTGCTAGGGCATTTGTTGTGATGTATTTCTACTTAAATTCCAAGTTGTGGCTAAGAAAAATCTGCCTATGAAGGCCTCTCCCTTTGCATGTGTTTGTGTATCTTATTTAATATATATCAATAGTAGTAGTCTTATGGATGTGATTTATTATTGACACCTTTAACAAAAACTCAAATATTTGTGATCAACTCAGTCTATGAGAAAGATTTGTTCATAGAATGTTGGTTTGAAAATTTGAATTCAAAATTAGGTTTATTTTTATATACTGATTGAGCTCAATTTGAGCTAGGCTTGCCATTGTGATAGAATGAATTGGAGCTCAAGCTTGTGTTTTTTGTTTGAGTTGAGTTCGAGCTAGTAAGCTTGAGCTCGTTTGAGCCTCAAGTTGAGTTTAAGCCAAGTATTCCAACTTCGAGTTTGAGATACATGAGGCAAAAACTCAACTCGGCTCGTTATCACCCCTAAATGCAGGTTTGCCGAAAGAGTAGCTGGGTTGGGATTGGTAAGCATAGGAAGAACATCAAGCACTAGAAGAAATGCAAGATTCCTTATCTTTGTTAGTAAAACTTTTTGTATGGTATGTAATTTGAAAATAGGCACATGAGTGCCAATTACTTATGATATTATGTGTGTGATGAATTCTTAATATGTACTTGGGCGAGACCTTGTATGATTTGACCTTGTCCTAATTATAGATATGATAGTTTGAATATTCTTATTTTAAAAAATGAGTGAGTCACCCCAATTATAATTTTACCGAATGATTGACAAAAGAAGTTTTAAAAAAGATTTTTTTGTTTCTACTGATTTTATTATGATAAATGAGTTTTGAAAAACTTAGTGTGTGATAATGACTCACTTGATGAGCTAAGGCACCAAGGAATCCCTGACCAGAGGTGTCAAATGCATTATTTTAGGATACCCATTCATCACATCCATTACATTAAATGGTCTTATATACATGTGTTAGGGTTCATTAACCTTTATTTATTAGTGCATAATTGACACTTCAATCACATTATCAAATGCTTCAAATTATGCATTTATAGACATAATAGTCATAACTTTAATATTGTTATAACATTAATTAGAAATCCAAAACCTGCTTCACCATTTGTAACCTTACTGATAAATTGGCCACCTTGCCGATGACCATCGACAGCTTTATCAATATGTCGAACCTTACCAATAGTGGAATAGAGGTTCTATCAACAACCTCATCGATAGATCGGCTACCTCATCGATTACCATCAATGAGTTGATTAGCCAATCAAGTCCTACAGGCAATGAAATAGAGGTGTCATTAGTAACCTCACTGTTAGGTCGGCTACCTCATCGATTACCGTGATGAGTTGACCAACACGTCAAACACAATCGATAGTGAAATGACAGCCAATTTGCATTCTTCATAGATGTCTTACTGATGTGTCAACCTTGTTGTCGATAACCAAACATCATGCATGACACTGCATGTATACAAAGTACTATTTATCCTCTTTTTCTCATCGGTGGTCTTATTGGTGAGAGAAAAATTGAGACCGAGCATTCGAAATTCAATTCAAACATGTTTTTAGCATAGAAATCCAATAGAAATCTGTTTATAATGAAGAGTTAAGCTATTTGGATCTTAATTCCAACCATAAAAAAACTCAAGTACTCCATGAAAACCACGTTAAACACTAAGATTTTCTCAAATACAACAAAAACACAAGTTCCCGATCATGAAGAACTTGAAGAAATTTATAAACAAATTATTGCATTTAGAATTCCAAGTATAATAGCAATATGACCTCGAAGCGCAATCATATTCCTCCCTCCGGCATACACTCTTCCCCAATGGCCTCCAAACACTCTTCCACCTACGATTGGCCTCTCTACGGACTCTTCCCCCCCCCCCCCCCCCCCCAAGTCGGTTTATACTCCCTTAAATACTAAGATAACTACTATTAAAGTCTAAGACTGCTCAACCACTTTGTATTTTATAATAATTACATGCATGTAGTTATCATCGGCAACACATCGCCGCATCAATGCTTGCCAATAGTGAAAATACATTTTCATCGGTTTCTTCACCGATATGTCAATGGTCACCAATGGCTAAATAAATAGTTTTCCTTAATATAAAAAACGGATTTTCCTTGAGAAAATGTGGGTTTCACAACAACCACTAACATCTTGACAATGTTGGCCTGAACCAAAAAATGTTAATTAATCTTTTTGTTCGTTTAGAAAATCCTCTCATAAGGAAGATGTTCTATTGTTGTTTGGTCTTGATTGGTTGCAGGTTCTTCCGGCGAAGACTAATAAGACCTAGTCCGATGAACGTGGGGTTTAGTTCCTTGCTTATGCAATTCTATGAAGTAATTATATATTTGGTGTGAGAGCCAAGTTGTTTATTTATTTCCAAATTGATGACATACTTATACTTGGATGGATAGCCTATTGTTTAAGGATTTTGAGATGTGTAATAATATCATATGTTTTAATATTTGTATTTATGAACCACTATTATCATGACCTAAATATTTAATTGCATTGTTTGTTTTGAATTTAAGAAAAAAAACTCCTTGTGATTTACCGTTTGTGTTATTAAAAAGGGTTTTAAAAATCTAAGTCGTAACATGATTACAATTAATATTGTGACCATACTTGTGAGACGCTTGCTTTATAAGTCATGAGGTTCTTTATGACATAATAGTCACATCTAGGAGTTCAATTACGCCTTACTAGACTATAAACTTCTCACAATTCGACCTCAATTCTTATAGAGTCTGCCCTTTATATCTACATCATAAAGCTAAGGCGTACAAGGGCTTATGGACCTAAGTGGTCGAAATCTTAACTACCATGATTGTTGAAACCTCTTGTATTACACTACACATGACCAATAATCTTTAAATGCTCTAGTCTAATCGAACTTGACTCCTAGGCCAAATGGGCAACTCTACATATGTATAACTCTCAACCTTAAAAGGCCGAAAGACCATGATCTTATTTCATACCAAACCCTTCGACTACATGGCTTAACAACTCACTTGAAGAGCTAGCCAGACACTAGGAATTTCAGTGCTTATGTATCCTTAGTCAGTCTAGGGTGCGATCCATTAAAATGATTTTCACACACAAAAGGTACGCATACCAACACATCAATAAGTATATCATTACACACTTTTTGCATTAATATGCATTGAATTTCATGTTATTATCTTACATAATAATATCCTATAACATTTAACAATTCATACTGAATTTTTTCTAAAATTGACTTATCATTGGTAGACTCATCGATGTGACGACGAAGTCACTGATGACCATTGGTGACCACATACATGTCGAATCTCTTACCAATAGTGGGTTTGCATAATGCAGCATTCTCATCGACACCTCATTGACTTGTCAACTTCACTGCCAATGACAAACCAATTACTCCCCAACGCGTCAATGTGAGTCAGTGTAAGTTTTGTCATCTCCTTCCTTTCATTGGTGATGTCGCCGACATATTGGTGATTGTTCCGTCTATCGAGAAGAAACAATAGAGACTATCACAACTTCCCAAAATTACCTAAAAAATATGATAATGACATATATTCCCACATGTAAGATCTCTTAATTCTCTCTTTTATTGTGTGAATTGTGTGAATTTTTGTTGGTTTATCGGTTTGATTTGATTTTTGGGGTTATGGGTTAGTTAATTATAAATTCTTAAGGTTTAATTTTATTTTTAAGACTTTTAGTGTCAAGCTTGGTTTACCCAATTTTTACAAATTTAATGGCATTTTTTCATAATTTTCCGTATTTAGGGGAGCTAGCCCCACTATAGGACCCACATCCATGTGGGACAGCATGCGTCCTATTTTGGCTATTAACCTTCTAGTGATTTATTTAAGTTTAGGTGTTATTAATTTTTTTAATTAAAAATACCTTTAATTAGCCACTTAGGGCTTTTCTCCTATTTTTCAGCCCAACAATTCTTATTCATAGTCTAAAATTCTTACTATATAAGGAAAAACCCTAGACATTTGCTAAATGGGGAAGGGCTATGTTAAAGAGGGAGGTTTGCTCTACCCCCTATTTCCAAAAGGAAAAACCTTAATTATGGTGAGTTTTCTTCCCTTAATTACCTTTAATCTTCCAATTTTTGGTCTTAATCACCTCTATCTCCATTTCTCCTATTTTGATTCTTAATTTTCTTCCATCAAAATCATATTTTTAATTTCAATTTAGAACCCTAATTAGGTCATTTTCGTTTTTAACCTAAGGATAGCCTAGATTTATCTTCTTGTAAGTTAATTTGAATTTATTAGTTAGTTTTATTAAAAGCCCTAATTTTTTGATAGGATTTTTTGAGCTTGAGAATCGTTCAAAGGATTCAAAGGCTTGTTAGAGGCAAGAGTTTTTTACCTTGAGCGTTTTTTTTCATTAAAATGCATTATTAAAGGTTTATTTGAGTTCTTACTTCATTTTAATGTATAATGATTGTTTGTTAAAAGCATGTGATTTATGATTATTTTGGTATGATTTAGCATGAAAATGATTAGATCCATCATGTTATAGGCTTAGATTTTAACTATATAACATTCTATGATTATTTTTAAATTTATATAGAATTTTGGAATATTTTTTGTTTGAATTTTGAGAGGTTGAAGATGAACAAAAAAAGTGAATTGTTGCATGCATTCGAACGGGCTAACGGGCATTCAAACAACCTATCAAGCCAATCGAATGGCCATACGGAAGTTTGGTGAGAATGGCTTATTTTGTGGATTTTTGAACACTTCTTGTTCTTTTCTCATGATTCCAATTTTTTATGACTATGATGAGTTATGATTACCTATAAATGTCACCTTAGCTGCATGTGAACCTTATTCAGATATGATTTAGCTCAAACATGAATATAACTATATTTGTCTAGCTTTAATATGATGTTCTACTTGATTTAAATCTGTATTTCAATGATTTCTCCGTAATTACTCTATGATTTTAGCAGGTCATAACCATAATAAATTATGGATACTTACACATGTCACATTAATTATAGGTGATTCATGTTACACATGTTTTAGCTTAAGTATGAACACTACCATATGTGTAAATTCTTGAATATGCTTATATGATTTTATTTGTCACAAATGGACCATGTTTTTTATGTACATATAGACTGATTAAAGTATGTTTATCTATGGTTGTACTCATTTAACATTTGCTCATGTATATATCGTGTTATATACATCATACAAATGATTTGTAAATTAAGATTATTCGTGACTAGTCATGATTAATCGATTGGATACAATTGGATGTTATTGTTTTCTAAATTAGCCGCTCGGAGGTTTATCGAATCGGTTTTATATCCCTTGTGGACGAGGTTTTCAATCCAATTGATGTGGTTTTTATCTATGTGGATGGTTCCTCCCTGGGTGAGAAGAGTGGAATGTTATACTAAGTTAAACTTATGTGTATTCTAGACTTAAGAATCCAAGCTGGTTTGTCTGTGTGCACCGGCTTACGAGAGGGGATTTTCCCTATTAGAGAACTTACTTAAACTGTTCTAGTTTTCCTTTTTAGGAATTCAGACCTTTCCCATTAGGAATTGTTCTAGGTGAGCGGGTTTGCTTATGCTTCAGTAAGTTAAACAATGTTGTTTTTCTCAATTGTGAGACATTCACTGGTTGATTTATATATGTGTATGTTATATAATGCTCATTGACACAGGTTGTGTCGGAATAATGATGCTTATGTTATACATAATGCTTATAAAATGATGATGATTGAACATGCATAATAGGATGTATTTGATACACTTGATTATGTTGGGTGAATGTGGATATTGAGACATGCTTATGTAGGATGGGAATATTAATACTTGATTCATGAAGGATGTGAATATTATAATGAGATTTATATGATTATACATATTGAGTATATGTGATATGAACTATGAATGGACCCATGATACACAGGTAGCATGAATGTGTGTATAGAATATGATTTATCTCATGATGCATTATTTTAAAGAATGGATATGTGATTCATGTTTAGATTGAGAATGTATGTGGTGTTTTACATGAGTTTACATTCCGTATCAAAACCCTTATTGAGCTAAGATCACCTCTCTTTGTTTGTGTCTTTTTTGTTTTGTTTTGGGGCTCTATATTGTGCCATGGAGGTGCTTAGTATGTGGATCATGGGGATACACACCATGAGATAGACTAGAGTTATTTGGGTTATGTTAGATTTGGCTTATGACATATTAAACTTATACTTGACTTTACTTCACACTATATTTAGTCGGTGTTGGCTTTAGACTTCTATATCCTTTGAGGCTTGTGTTGTTATCTAGATGATGTGGGTATGGTGGACTAAGATTGTTAATTAGTCTCATTTATATTCCTCTATTATCTTTTGCACAAATGGTGCATGTGTGCACTTCAATGTGTTTCACCCAAGGTTGGGTTAAGTCTTCCACAATTTGTTATACTTCATTTCATTGCATCTCATGCCGCCTCCTTGGACCTAGTTCAGGTCAGGGGTGACGTGTGCCGAGGTGTGACACCACATATACCTTCTTCTAATTGAATCATGTAATCAAATATATGTCATTGAACATAGAATTTACAATTTTCAACATGCTCATGACATAATATCACAAAGAATCATCTTAAATATATTTTCATGTCAAAAGAAGTCATAATTCAATTCATACATGCACTTCTAAATCAAATCACAATAATAAGGTTAGCAATCCAACCACTTTTTTGATGCCAATGAAAAGGTCTCCATGAATTCCGTATTTTTCCCTCTTTCTCTGAACTTTGTTGTGCCCTAGTCCTTTGCCTTTCTCCTAAAGTTGAGAATTCCGAAGGATTTAAGTCAAAGATTGTCATAATTATTCATACAAGGAGAAATTAATCGAATTCTGATGCATAGCTAACTAACGAGACTACTCAAAATCATTTTCAAGTGCAGTTTCAAACCTACTGATAAGACTGGCCCAAAACACTGATGCATCAACGGTTGTCGACAGTGTTCTGATGCTTCATCGGCAAACTAGATGACGTGTTGAACCTTATTGACAGTGATTTCATAGTTTTATTTGTGGGGTCACAAACATGTGGATGCCTATCTACAAAGATTTCTTTCTTACAAAGAGATAAAATAAAGTTTCTATTTATTATCATTGTTACTTTCTTCAATTTATTACTCAATAATATTATTTTTATTAAAAGAGTTCATCAAAACTCTAGATAGGATGTCACTAGAATTCAACCCGAAAATATCTAAGTAAATCACACACACACATTAATATATATATATATATATATATATATATATATATATATATATATATATATATATATATATATATATATATATATATATATATATATATATATATATATATATATATGTATATATTTATATACATATATCTTCAAGATTATCAAGAGCTTGAAGAAAATTAGAAATTTACAAGTTTTTCTTTATTTCAAACACGGGTTTATAATTAACTAAATACTCAAAAATATCATACGAAAATCATGGTATCATAATATATATTACAATGATTTGTGTAGGAATGGCATGGCCGCCCCTACTATCCTTGGTCCCAATGCCCATTAATTGAGCACACGGAGTACCATATGGGCCCGAGCTCATACCATGGTCCAACAAACTTTACTCATGGAGCTTCATCTGTAACTCATCGGGGGTGGAGCTTAATTAGTTATATTTTAAACTAAGCAAAAATTAAAAAAAAAAAGAGTTAAAGGGTTTTCATATGTGCATAAGTAGGGGAGAGGAATAGTTCACTCTATTCCTTCCAACTCACATTGAACATATATGACAAAATCTAAAGATTAACACTATAACAAAACACTGAACAAAGAAGCATCAACAAAACATTGAACAAAGAAGCTCCAACCTAGAATGAACTTGCAAGTTGATCTGCACAATAGCGACACATTCGAATGACGCGTTGGCTGAATTTGTATGCCTTTTCGGGTATTATGGTTCTTAGCATGCATAGTAATCATATCGAATAATAAAAATTCACAAGATCTTGGTGGATGCAGATCTCCTGCTTAATTAGGCATTTCAAATTATTTCCATAGCAATGAAGGCCAAACGAGATATGTACCCCCTCCCCCCTCCTCCCCACCCCCCCAATCGAGTATCCTTCCTCCATCGGTGTTCTGGCCAAGAAAGAAAAGAAAAAACAATGTTCTACGTGATCGTCATTATATTCTTGATTATTGGCGTCCTTCTCTTGACTGGTAACGAACTCCACCCTCTTATAAGCTCCCCAATCTAGATAATTTATTTTATCATATATAGCTGTGTTAAGCTTAATGGTTGTCCAATATTCTTCATTCTTCTGAAAATTTTCATCCAGTGATGACATTGTTCTGACCCATCAAATACCGGTCCAGGTGGGAGTATGTCTGAAGATGAACGTGAGCAACACGTCCAGCGGCAGATTGACAAGCACTTCAATTATAATGATTGATGATGAGGCACCGTATCAATATGCTGGACGATAAACAGCCCTTTCAGTGTTCTAAATCGACTCATGATCTAGATAGATAGATATATAGTGTAATCACTTGATCTATATCAATAAAAAAACAATAAGTTCTAGATTGTGTAGACATTACATGATTTCGTCATTTAAGTTTCACGCAGTTTTTAAAGGCCCAGACCAACTTGTCCATTCATGCAAGAATGAAGAACATGATATCCTTCATTTATTGACGGACAAGCATTTGATTTCAAGACATTTTTATTTGATCTGGGATTTGGTGGACGCTCAGAAATGGCCGGTCACCCAAATCAGCAGTGACGATGAGCATCTGCACGGAAAAGAGTTGATGCACTCGACTTGAACACGCGCTTCTCGTACCAGGCTTCGCACAGGTGCGTGCATGCCTCCCCGCTGCACTCCTGGCGGAAAGAATTTAGCAGTCTTTTGCCCAAGTGCTTTGCCGTGTCAAGGAACATATGTAGACGTTTACAGAGTGGAGATGAGTAGAAAATCGTATAGAAGAGGTAACGTATTTAGAAAGATTAACTCATCTGAATATATGAAATTAACGTGCAAATAAGCAGTTGTCATTCTTCTTGACAGACAATGTTGTGTCATGGGGTTGTAATTAGTGGTGGTATATCAAATCATATCAAAATAAAAGAGAAGAGGGTAACAAACTCGCGGAGAGGATGACAAAGAGGAAGAACAACAGTGTGTAGAATGAAATGACCATCTTGACTGCTTAGAAACTCTAAGCAGTAGTTAGAGACTGAGTAGGATCTTGTAATGTCCACTCATGCCCTGAAGCATATTGTAATCTAATTATGCTTCAATATGTCAATGTAAAGTATCCTCAAAGAGCATAGCAGCTATATTCTGCACTCTTGCTGAATACCAGATTAGAGAAACCAAATGGTTGTGTTCAGCATTGGTGCATAGAAGACGCACGGTAGACATTTTTCTTTCCAACATACTTTTGACACCGTCTAATTACGCATGGTAGTTCTCTTATACTTTATCATCGAGACTTGGCTTGCTGAATCTATCATGCCTCCTACTGTAATCAATTATCACCCAAACCAAGCAGATTCTCATAGAAATGCTTTAAATCATGGTTGGCTGTCGTGGGATGGTGTCAAAAGAGAGGCAATAGATTTCAATTATTTGATTAATTAAGTTGTGAGAATCCAAAAGACAAGGGAAGCAATCTAATGGGAGTCTTAAGTGAACCTTTTCTATGCATAAGGGAAGCAAAAGGAGTCTGCCCATGCTCCTGAGGCAAGAATTTCTATGTTACTCCAATGCTTCTGCGGTGAAGCAACGGATCCTGTAAATTGTAAAAGAAGTGGCACACAGCCTTTTACACTTAAAATATGAAAAAAATTGGGAAAATGTGCAAAGTAAAAAGTGCAACCGTCTCAAATGATCAATTCTTGAACCGTGTGAAATAGTCACGAAATGAAAGAAAAACATTTTACCCAAAACAAAAGTGGGATAGCATGGAGATGGTCATACGGACCTGTACGGTTGATCAATTAAAAAGAATAATTGAAATATGTGATTCATTCGGGAGAAATACTTGAAAGATGACCATTTAACAAATAAACTTGAAAGATGATCAATTAACAAACACTATTTAAAGCTTCATCTTTACTCGATCTCTCACTACTGTAGCTTTTAATGTGTCATTGTAAAAATTTAACCTATATATATTCACCAGACGCTTAGCTGGCCCAGCCTAGACGTACAATATTAGACATGTCTTATTTTTTTTTATACATAAACAACTTATGTCAATTTAAAATCTCTTCATTAAAATTGTATACGGAAAAATTTTAAGCTTAGGTGTATTAATAGACATTGATACCGCCATCCATATGTGTATCAATGTTAAAAAACTCAAAACTCAAACATAGCTCCAAAACTCATTGAGTTGAGTCTACTCAGGATGGAGTCAAAGTTGAATCATATATTAAAAAATTAAATTATGTAATACAAAAAGATATCAATTTTTAAAACAAAATGAAAAAAATAAAAACAACTTTAATTTTTGAAGAGCTAAAAAAATTAATTAGTAAATGTTTAGTATTCAACTAAGATTAATATTAATATTATAGTTGAACTTTATAATATAATTATACTCTACATGTATTAAAAAGGGGGAAATTTTATTATGAGCTTAGGTTTGTGCGCACCAATATAAGCCCAAACTTCATGAGCTATTGAATTTCAATCCAAGGTCGGGCATTAGTAGGCGGGAAGGTGGTTCAAACCCTTCTACCTCTTGAGTAATCTAAGAACGTTTTGGAGTCAAAATAGAGTTTAAAACTACTCCCTCTAACCTTCATTTGGTTTTTTAAAATGAACTATAAAGCTTTTAATAGGTTCAGTTTTGAAAAGCTATTAATGTATGACGGAGAGAGAGAGAGAGTATCACTTACACAACCTTCCTTGCTTAAGAGAACCGTCATACAAGTAATTGGCCTCCTATCCAAAAATTGGTATAAGCGCTCACGCCCCCGGAATACTTATCGCACTTATGACACAATGCTCAGGTCTTTGCGTGAGCGATCGTTACATTTAAGCTTTTTTAAGTGTTTTAGTTTTTGACAAAGTAACTTGCTTTGACTCACAAAATAATCATTTTACATAAGAAAGGAAAACTGTCATCCACCCAGTGACCAGGTTTGAGTTGAGCCCGTGGCATGCTTAAGTTGTACGAATGAAATCCAGAGAGAGAGAGGGGGGGGATTATAGTAGCAATAATAATTCTCTATAAAACATGCATTTTGAGCATAAAATATCCCGACAGAAACTCTTACTACTTGAATGAGTAGGTTCTATATAAAATAACATGGGGACAAATCACTCGACATTCTAGCCAAATGGTCCAGCAAGTTGGTAAGCAGTCTCTCTGCCTTCCCATCTAACAGCTTAAAATGGCAATACATCCCAACCTGCAAGGAGTAACACCACAAATTCGGAATAGTAACAAAGCTTTTGAGACTAAAATATTTCAATACACTTTATGGGCGCTCATCTTATTTTTCGCGGGTGGCAAGGAAACCACGTTTATGAGCATATAATACCATATTTTCGCAAATGAAGCAGCCAAACCTAAAAAATTGAGCTAATACATACCAATGTAATAACCATCACACATTTTTGTTGGTGTTATGCAATATTAAGCAAACAAACCCTCAGCTAATTTCGTTCTCCATCAATGCATCGGTCAGTGTTTCTCCCTATTGAGGAGAAATTATCATAAAAAATAACGAAACTGGTCTTCTATTCTGAAGATCACTCACTCAACCAGGGTACCACCCTAATGAGGCGAAATTATTCAGTGTTTCTCCCAATTGAGGAGAAATTATCATAAAAAATAACGAAACTGGTCTTCTATTCTGAAGATCACTCACTCAACCAGGGTACCACCCTAATGAGGAGAAGTCATTCCGTGTAACCAATGCACAAGCTACGTAGTACATATGTCTATTCACTATATAACACGTTTTAACACTGTACACGTCTAAACATGAATAATTTCACATTTTGACTTTAGTTTGTATTATAAGTGAATGGACTGATCCACAGCCATGTGGTGGTCCAGGTGGATCAGTTTTCCTGGAATCTTTGTCGCTAATTAGATCACTCATCTTTTCTCAGGAAAGCTGAGCGACAAACTCGTGAACAAAATAAATAATAACGATCAACCAGGGTTATCATTATTTAATCGTTGCCACAACCTTGTTTCAAAGACAGCATTCTTTTCCAGGCTCACCTTCTTCAGCGTTAGAGAATTTATTTACCAATTGGCCGCGGTTGAGGAAAAGTTCAACACAGCAACCGAGAACAGAGAACTCACCCCAACAGATGCAAACAGTAAAACAATGTGGAGCAAAAGTGAACTTGTTGAGAAAATTAAGAAATTCATGAGAGAAAAAATGCTTCCGGATTGGCAGTAATGAAAACACGATTTCACTCACCAATTGAGAACATTCAGCAGGCAAGACCTTAAAACAACATGGGAGGTCTTTAATAGTCAATCATGCAAGATACCGGTACAATTTCCGGTCTACTTTGTCCCTCTCTAAGAACTCCCTTTCGATAAGTGACTCAATTCTTTTCTTAATAACAACAGGATTTGGCAGAAAGCGTGACTGCAGCTGCTTCGTGACCTCGGTGACAATGTTATTGTGATCCAAGACCCTTCGAGACTTCATTATCCTTACTATGGCTGCTTCAATCTGAGGCTTCCTATCTTCCTCCACTCTCTGTCGTGTCTCCTGCTTTTCTGGCTCTGACTCCTTCTGTGCCGCAACTGTTCCTATTTTAACTTTGTAGAACTTGCTTGAGAACTTATCATTAAAAAAGAAAGTATCATCTTCCGCTATGTCTCTACTCATTGGCTCCTTTCGAAGAACATTCTTTCCCTTCACACAAGCTAGTGACTGGAGGCACCTCTTTAAATCTGACGTGGGAATCTCTGTTGCCTGCTCTATTTCCTTGTAACTTAATCGGTCTGATGAATTGAATAACATAAGAATGCACATTTGATAAGTGGAAACATTCAGCTCATGCTTCTGACCCTTCCCAAACGTTGCTTTGAGATCTGCTGTACCCATATTTGTCTGCCACGATAATCTCCGACCTGTGTGTGTTCCCAGATAGTACGTTCTGAACTTTTCACACACACCCATAATTTCTGCTGGCAAATTGCAAGGGGTACTCGGCTGAGTTGGCCATGAGCCAGTTGTTAAAACCTGAACAGCTAGGGTTGGAGTATCAGCAAAGGCTTCAGGAGGTTGACTTGCATAGAATCCTTGCATTGTGTCTTGAGATGTCTTCATGTCTGTAAACATGCCTTCCAATTTAGAAGTAAATTGATACCCGCATTCCGTCTTGAGCTTGACAATCAGGCTTCTCTCAGCATCATCAGAAACAGTTTTTCCTGACAGAAGTCTCTTTGCCAAATGTTGTTTGTAGTATTTCTCGAAAACATCCTTCTCTTGAAGATAGCGGAAAAGCATCATTACTTTGTCAAGGACAATCTCTACATCCTCTTCACTGAATCCTTTAAGGCCTTTGCGAAGTTTATCGTCAACAAATAACGAAATAAACTCCGGGGATCTAGGGTTCAAATTAATGAAGTATTCAAAGGATGAATTCAATGCATTTTGGAAAGTTTTGTCATTGTTAAATGCCAAAGTAATAATTTTATCGTATTTATCCTTTTCATCCAACAGACGCTGAACAAAGTCCACTGGATCCTTCAATCTTTCAGGATCAGTAACAAGCTGTTTCCCAGTTTCTCTAAGGTGGGCTGTTTTCACATCTTTGATAGTAGACAGTCCATCAGGAACCCGACGAAACAAGTTGTACATTCGTGCTAAGTCCTCATACTTGTCATGAACAAGCATATTGACCAGACCAGAGTTCTCCATGTGAACTAATCTCTGCATGTGGTTTGCAATCATCTCCCTTTCAACCACATTGGTGATTTTGGCTTCACTTTTTGCATCCAAATAGTGAGAAACTCTCTCCATCTCCTCATTAAGCCTCCTCTCAGCTTTCTTTAAATACTCTCCACAATCACAACATTCAATGAACTGTTGAGATTCAACACTGTAGAAATTCGCTGAAACCTCTAGAAATAGTTTCTCAAAGTCATCTTGGTAAACGGAAGGTCCTAAATCCATAAGCATTTTTATGATGTTCCTCATCAAGCCACGATTAATAACTTCCCCAGTGCGTTCTCTGTGCACAAGCTCTAAGAGTGTGCTAAGCAATCTCGTCTGTATCTTGCTAGAGTGAACAATATTATCCCTCCAAAGGTTCAAACCCAGCTCATGAACAGGTGTTTTGTGATGGGTAGGAACAAAAGTTCGATCCATGTACATCAAAATGTCCCGAATCATTTGCAGTGCTTTATTGTGTTCACCCCATTTCCTATTCAGCTCCTCAAGAAACAATCCTCCCTGTGCATCTTCTATTGATTTTGATATTTCTTTCAGGTGCAATGTCATGGTGGTCACAAGTCCGTTGTATAGTTTCTCACCATATTTGTGCAGAACCATATTATAAGCATTTCTGAATTCAGAACAAAACCTTACTTGTCAGAAACATAAGATAATCTATCAGCAATACATATAAGTTCAGATTTGACACACCTACCATCCATAGCAGCAAAAGATAAGATGCACATTACCAAAAGTGTTATATTAACTTATGAATTCAGAAACGTAAGTTAATCTAACAGCAATACACAATAATTTCATATTTAACACACGTACCATCCATAGCAGAAGATAAGAAGTGCATTACCAAAAGTGTTATATTAACTGAGAAAATTCTGTAGTTATTACCATCAAAATTTAGTAATAACATATTTGCAAAAATTTTGATGATTCTACTGGAGTTCAAGTTCCGTAAAAAAAAAACTATTATAGAAATGATATTAAATAGCGCTTCCAAGTAATAAAGATGGAAAAGAATAAAGCATTTTTTTAATATCATATATGCCGCCACGGCATTTGAATCTCACAACTAATTGGTGGTAGATTAAATGAGCTACAAAATTTTCTAGCTTGCGAAGACTAATTAAAATTATCCTTACAGAGCACATATATGTGTAAAATTGAATTAAAGACTCACGGGAGATATTAAAATTAATATTTCCAAGAGCATGCCCCTTTTTTTTTGGCTTCCCTTGGTTTTGACTTCTGAGCAGCACTCAAGAGCAGAAGTAACTTCATAAATTACTTTATAATGTACAATCTATTGTGGAATATGGTGTAGAAGTATTGAAAGACCTAGTAGATGCACAACCTACACAATGTTGGGGTGCAAAGAAATGGTGAACACTGGATTGTGGTATATAAAGAGTACAGAAAAGATTAGTTGCGGTTCATAATTTCTTTCAAAAGGGACAATATTATAAAGTTCACTCAATTATTACAAAAAAAATAAATTAAGGGGCGGTAGAGGAAGAGAAAAGGAAGACAGAAGAGACACCGAGCCAGATGAAAAATTAATGTAAGGACAGGACACAAAAATGGAGAGGGAGGAGAAAATTGACAAGAGCAGAGTGAAGAAGTATAAGTAGATAAAGAGCAAAAGGAAATTGGGGAAATAGCAAGAGAAAACTTAGAAGAAGAAAGAGAGGAGACAGGGAAACAGAATTGCAAGGGAGTCTGCAACTCTTGTGGTCCCATCATATTTCAAGGAAAGTTCACCAACTTCCTCTTCTAAATATATTTTAGTAATAAATCTTCCATTAAATACCCACTCGCTAAAATATCTCTACAAGAATTTCTATTGTCCCATTCAAATTAAAAAACTCCTTTTATCAATAATATACAACTCCTACAACTCTTAATTACATACTCTCGCACAAAATGATGGAAACCACCCCTGCATTAACACCTGGCTCAGTGGCTCTGCATCCGAGAATCACCTCTTACTAACACCATTTCCAGTGTGGCTCTGCCTTCTGGGTACCCCCGCAAGACACAAAGTATCCCCAGGAAGGAGATTGAAAGTTTCGCCCCTCCCTTCCCCCACCGAAAAAGAGGGAAGAAAAAAGGAAAAGAGAAAGAAAAGAGCTAAGAAGTTTGAAAAAGCAAGACACAAAGGGCAAATTATGAGTTGTTCACAACTTTTAATATAAAAATTAGCTTTTAGAGGATAGATAATTGGGAACCTGAAAGTTGAAGAGGCACATTTGTTTAAATTTCACTTACTACCGCCCCAAAACTCCTCTCTCATCAATAAAGAAGTAAAAAAGCACAAACATTCACATGTTAAAATACACAAAAACAGAGTGGGAAAACAGAAAACCCAAACAAAAGAGAAAAAGAAAGTGAAAGTAAATATAAGTGAAAGCTAATTGCCAGGCTGATCTCATCATTGCATTTTCCTAAAAATCATTGATCAATCTCCTCCAACTTTCTATCTCATATCGTGAAACATAACTATTATCTGCAATAATATTCACCGAGAATATTCTTAACTGTATGTGTACAAAAAACAAACATACTCAATTTGAAGGACTAAGTGGAAAAATGTATCAGTTCTCTTCAATACTTCCTTAAAACTTTGTTTCAATCTCCTCCAAATGTATCAGTTTTCTTCTGTACCTCCTTAAAATTTTGTTCAATCTCCTCCAAACTCCTATCTCATATCATCGCGCTAAACATAAACACCATTTCCAACAATTTACCAAGAAGCTATTCTTAACTGTCTCATCATCATCATCATAAACCTTATCCCAGCTATATCGGGTCGGTGACATGGATTCTATACCATATTTGTCTATTACCATATTTAAAACGATGACAAAATCCATGTGAATAAACATAGTTGCAAGTTTTTACGCCAAATGCCTTCCCTGGCCCAACCCTTTAATGGACAAAAATTCATATTCAACTTTAAAGCATTGACTGCAAAAATGTATTAGTTTTCTTCTATGAGTTTAAACTTCTCATGCACTTCCTCTATAACAGGATCTTGAGAGAAGTTATTATCTTAATATTCAAAATTAGGCACATTGCATGGGCCAAAAAATTCATACTTTCTATTATGTTCGATTGCCACAAGAAATAATTCAAACTCGTCTAAAATCGTAAGACCAGACAAGTATGACATGATGCTGAAGTCACACAAACAAGGTTGAATTAAAGAAACAAACAAAAAAGGTCAAAAACTGCAGGAACATAACTAAGCAAGATGCTTTATATATACTAGTAAGAATGCACACACATTACGCATGTAAATACAGATTACATAAGATAAAATAAAATAAATTAAAAAAATATGTATTAAAGAAAGGACTCTCTTGCATGCTATAGTTACAATACATGGCTTTGAGGATCACAATGATCATTAGTTATATACACAAGCTTTATATTGAGTCATATCCACTCGTAGTAAGCAACTTTGAATCCAAATCTTATAGACTAAATATTATGTCCCAGGTCATTGAAAACACTAGTGTCGAAGGACTTTGTATCTTGGAACACATTATTCATATACAGGACTAGTTTGGCAGCGAGTCTCATTTGATAGAGCTCTTGAGGGGTTTTTCAAGAGCGTTAAAAATATACAAATATGAACAAGTAGCTCTCCATCCTAAATTTATAGCTCCATTTAGTAAAAAAGTTTGTTAAATATTAATAGCTTCATTTTGTTCAATTAGAGTGATTGAGTACTTAAAATAGAGTATCATAAGCTTATTTTCCGTTCTTTTAGAAGTAAGTTTCACCATTCAATAAAACCACTATTATTTCAAATGAGAGGGAGTATATGCAAAATTATAAAAAATATTACTGAGAAGTGTGCTATATACCTAGGGCCTAAAAAAATTCAAGAAAACATAGTCACATGGGATCTCATTTGATAGAGCTCATCGCGAGCTTTCTAACAACACCAAAAATGCACGAATCAAAGTTTAGGAGTGCACAATATAATATTATAAAGTTAAAATTAACATAACCTAAAAAATAGAGATTAAGATTCTAATATCTTTGGCTTTTGGGGATTAAGATGGGTCAAAGTGGGGTAAAATAAGGATTAATGGTGTAAAACATGGGCAAATAGTCAGAATTTTAAAGTTCTATAGTACGCCAATTTACTTTATATATATAATACCTGCCACATATGTGAACATATATCATGACAGCTTATGGCTATAGTGATGTACAATCTACCAAACAAACCCTCCCAACTGGGCTTTGGTTGGACAAAACATGTGGACTCCCACAAAGTTCACTTGGGTCCACATGTTATGTCCAACCAAAAATTTGTTGGGTAGTTTCTTTGGGTGATTATCATTTTCCCAACTTAAAATACTTACAATTAAAATAAAAAGAGAATTTAAACCTGAATTTTAGCCATGTAATACTCATCAGCCACCCTAAATTATAAGCAAAATCTTAAGAAGTCTTGTCCAAAGTAAACCTACCTCTATCACTTTCTTGTAGGATTTATTGTCAATTAATGAGTAGAGTTTATTAGAATTCCTTTAAACTTCAAAGCTAAAGTGGCCTCCATTAATTTACTAGCAAGGAACAACTATTAATGTTTCTGGAATCCCAATCTCTCTTTAACAGCCAACAATAGAAGTATTTCCACTAAATTCCCACACCAATTTGAAGTAATCCTTCAACACCAAACCATCAGACATAAACAAACTATTAAGCATAATTTATAGGAAAGAACTTGAAAATGAATCACACAGAAATGCCCAAGCTGCACCAGTACAAATAACATCATAGAAAAGCTGCCTCATTTCTTAGGTGCTTCACCTCAAGATAATGAGGATATGCTTTGTTCCAACTCTACCTTAATTATTTGGTTTTTTCATTCTGTTTCCTTATACATTCAAACTTTTTGAAAATATGGTGTACGTCATGCTCACGCCGAGCAATGAATCACTGCAGATTTGCTTTCCAACGATCAGGCATAACCAAATGCCACACAATATGCAAGTATACTAAATGAATAAATATGACACTAAAATATCGATGCCCGCCCAAGTCCCAAAAGGCCTGAGATGGAAATGAGATCTCAAACTTAAGCATTACTCATAGATTTCTTAAGAACAGTAGCTCATATTGGAAGACAAACCCCATATGCAGAAAGAACTTTAGAAGGAAATGACCAGCTGTTCTTTGTTGCAAAGTTGTGAGACTCGCTGGCTAGGTGGTGGCTTCAATATGATGGGCAAAAGTGCATCTATTTGACCCACATCTGCACCTCCTGTCATTTTTCTCTCACCAAAACCAGGGAAATGACATGAAAAATATAGAAATGGTAGAGCAAAGATGCAAGTTCATTTCTGCTGGAACTAAGAGAGACTTGATTTTTTTTCTTCTCTGCAACTTGCCCAAGGGTACTTCAGTTCAGGCCTACAGGACAACCTATGCCTGAAGGAGAAATAAGTCTTCGGCCATCATGCTTTCTTACAGCTTTTAAGGGGCTGAAAACCAAAGCTGCAGACTTCAAAATCACTGATATAGAAATGGTAGAGCAAAGATGCAAGTTCATTTCTGCTGGAACTAAGAGAGACTTGATTTTTTTTCTTCTCTGCAACTTGCCCAAGGGTACTTCAGTTCAGGCCTACAGGACAACCTATGCCTGAAGGAGAAATAAGTCTTCAGCCATCACGCTTTCTTACAGATTTTAAGGGGCTGAAAACCAAAGCTGCAGACTTCAAAACACTGATATAGAAATGGTAGAGCAAAGATGCAAGTTCATTTCTGCTGGAACTAAAAGAGACTTGATTTTTTTTCTTCTCTGCAACTTGCCCAAGGGTACTTCAGTTCAGGCCTACAGGACAACCTATGCCTGAAGGAGAAATAAGTCTTCAGCCATCACGCTTTCTTACAGCTTTTAAGGGGCTGAAAACCAAAGCTGCAGACTTCAAAACACTGATATAGAAATGGTAGAGCAAAGATGCAAGTTCATTTCTGCTGGAACTAAGAGAGACTTGATTTTTTTTCTTCTCTGCAACTTGCCCAAGGGTACTTCAGTTCAGGCCTACAGGACAACCTATGCCTGAAGGAGAAATAAGTCTTCAGCCATCACGCTTTCTTACAGCTTTTAAGGGGCTGAAAACCAAAGCTGCAGACTTCAAAATCACTGATATAGAGTCTCATGGGGGTGCACAAAACTGATGTAGATGTATCCATAGAGCTTCAACAACAATCAATGAACAATAACCACAATTCTCCAAGCATGCTTCCAGCTTTTATGGGCTAAATAGGCGAAGTTCGCCTCAAGACATTCTATAACACCATTAAGTTAATTTTGTAACTAGTACCAAATGACTTAAATACAGAAAAAGATCTCAAACAATGGTCAATGCCCATCAACCAACTGCCTCTACACTTGCATCCAGCTTTTGAACACCGATATCAAACTTAATTTCATGGTTCCCTAGTGGTGATACAAAAACTGACACTAAATATATAACTAACAAGATCAAACCTAAGGAAAAGGAAAAATGAAGCCATCACTTAGCCATGCCCACGGAGGACCTCCCTTCATTATCAAAAGTCACAATATCAAAATTTACAGCTGCAAACTTACAGCTAGCTGATTTTTTTTATTTAATAAAAAAAATCTTAAAAAACAAAAACACAAAAGGGAGACAGTTTCAACTCACGCCTGTTTATATAATATGCTAACACAGCTCAACATAGAAAATAACTGATAAAGATGGGGGTTAAAAGACAAACAAAAAGATAGGAAACTAACAAAGGTAGGAGACAGAAGTGAGAGAGAGGGAGGGAGTACGATGCAGAGAAAGAGAGCTCTTCAAACACGATGCTGTAGTAGAAACTGAGCCATTTCCATTTCAAGAAGCATATGTTTCTGTATAATCTTCCCATGATGGCCTTTCCAATAATGTTACACTGTATAAATTTGCTTTCATCACGAACAGCACCATGTCCTATTAGTCGCAACATACATCTTGCCTTGAGATTCCACTCATTTGCAAAGGTCTCCTTTCCTGGCGCACTACTATATCTCTTCGACCTCAGCATACAAACTCAAATCGTAACATCTGCCACCCACATCCATCTACACCATCGACTTGGCCCCATAGGAGAGGAAGTAAACCCAATTCAAGCATCAGCACCACAAATAATTCTTTGAAAACAAACCACGGGACACCCATACATTTTATACGACAAGATATTACCATATGAGCATTAAAACTGTCACAACAAGTTCAAATACAATAAACAACAACCTCGAAAAAATGTTACACGAAAAGCTAATCATCAAAAGGGTAGATGATATGCATAACAGATTTTCACAATAATACCTCCTTTCTTGAGCAAATTCGTAGTCACAAGCTTACATCTACAGAATCAACCACGAACAAAGAAAGCTTCCAGCACCTGAAGCAGCAAGGCGGGATCAAGTACCTGTACAGCTCCTCGAAACTGAGGCCGCTAGCGTTGTGATTGTAGATCTCGTGGATCGCGTGCTCCAGCACCTTCCATGTCCTCTCCGCGTACTTGGGGTCCAACTCCACCCGGTGCTTGAACGCCTCAATCTTGTACGTCCTCTTCTTCTGCATACTCATCTTCCCCCTTCGTCTCCCCTCCCAAACGGCACCAAACCACTCCCTCCCGGCACCGTACCGGAAGACCAAACCCCTCTCACAGGAAAATCGCCGAACACCCTTCCTGCAAGGAGAAACCCCGAACAGCTCCCGGGGCACAATCGGACGATCAGACGCAAGCCTGGAACCGATTCGAAAACCCGAATCGGATTAAGAGAGGGCAGGGAGGGATGCAAAAGGCGAGCCTGGAATCGGATCGAAACCCTCGGAAGGGAAATGCTCCGAGCAGCAGTTTGAGCGAGCGAGCGAGCGCGCTTCCAATCTTCTCTCTTTTTTTTTATTTTGTCTCTTGCTTGCTTTCGTCTCTGCGTGGGGAAGAGGGCTATTGTGGTCCAACTCCTCAGCTTCACCTCCTACTCTGGCCCACACTGGCCCCACCGCTCTCTTCAATGATTGATGATCTCATAGATGTGGTCCCCGAGGAAGGAAAATTGTATTTGTCCAACGAATGATGTGGCGGGTTTTGGTTGGACAGAGGCCCACCTTTTTATCTGTCTAATCCCTTCATGTACTACAACAACATATGTACCCTCTTATGGATATTCCTACTTAATCAGAGTCATGGATTTTTAGAATTGACGGAGCATTTGCTAATGCAGGGTTAGTGTAAGTTTTACTAATTATTTTATTTTAATGTGTATTAGTGTATATGTTAGTAATTCTAAAAATTAAGGGCTTATGTAAATTGACAAAAAAATCTCATGTTACACTGGATCGAGTGAGCTAATTCAAGTAGGCATCTAACCCTACTTAAGGTGCATTTGTTGATGAACAATTTGTTCAAATTTGTGGAGAAGTGTGTTTGGATAATGATTTTTCTAAGAAATGAATGAATCAAATCTGTTTGGAGAATGATTTTTCTCCTGTACTTTTTATCTAATAAACCTTATACAAAATTTTGATGAGATTGTGAAAAGCCGATTTCAAGTGAGACCTACTTTTAGGAGTAATATTTTGTTGTACAAAATGTGGAGTAGTGTTATAATAAGCATCTTCTCTTTGGTGTCACAAGGTTGCGAAGAAAATTCTTAACTATTAGCCTCAAATTTTATTATCGCAGAAAGAAAAAAATGGAAGAATCAATGTTGAGGGGAAAATCTCCTCGTGAGGGTGCAAAGCCCATTCTAATCGATTTTGGATTCCAAATATTCGAGGCACAAAAGATGAAAATGGCATTGCCATCATTGAGGGGTTAGATTATTTAATTGGCACGGTCAACAATCTAAGGTGACATAATTTGACCAGCAAAATTGTCCTCCCAATGGTAAGTCCGTTGGGCCCAAATCAAAATATGGGCAACTCATAAATCTTCATTTGGGCCTTGACAATGCACAAAGTTTTGTACAAGATCAAAAAGTTGGGGCCCATGTGCACTAATGATAAATTAAAATTATACTACAAATGCCTCTCTTATGAGATGCTTATAGTGGGATTGCCACTATGATTTTAATTTGTGGGGCTTGCACATTTAGCATGAGCCAGTATGCTCATTCCACATGAAATTTAATGTCATTTTAGCATGAATCTACATCAATGCAATTCTAGCCTTGAATGTCATGAAAACATAAAATCGTGGCACCTTAAGGGAACAGTTGTGAACACGAAGACATGCAAGGCTGGGTTTAGTTTGGGTCAAAGCCACTCACCCCACACCTATATTTTTTATTGTTGATTAGTTCCAACGAATTATATGTGCACTCTTACATGATCATGCTTCACAAGAAAATGGTACATTTTCATGATGTATGGGCTTCTACCAATAGTTTCCCTGGTATGGTATTTGATGCTTTAGTTCAATAAACTAGTGTTTTATGGAGAGTCCTTCAAAGGAATATGAAAATAAATATGTTCATAATTCTTATTTTTAAAATTATTTAAGTTTCTTCAAGAGCTACTATATGAGATTAATATTATTACATTATGACATTTTTTAATTGTGAAATATAACAATGGGGACAACATAAAAATGTATGTACAATTGTCTCATTTTTATAGTCACAATTAAAAAACTAAAATAAACTAATAGTCCTATTTATTTGAGATTTATAAAAATTAAAGGCACCAACCCCAAATTATTGGGAAAATGTGATACTTAATTATGATTATAAAATTAAAATCTAAATTAAATAAATGACGAATTGCCTCCCAAAAGGGAGTTTTCAAAACCTCTTTACGTGAAATCGCCTAGTTTTCAAACAACAACAATCTCAAATCCTTCAAAATACATTATCTAAAATCATACATCTTACTCCAAAATCAAAATTTATCTCGCCGAATGCATGAAGATAAGAAATTTCCAAACAGGATAGCAATTGAAAAAAATGAATATAAAAGGTGTTAGACGATAAAAATAGAGCATAAAAGTAACTTGAATAAAAAAGAGAAGAAAGATATATTATTGTTAGACAAACCTTTATTTTTGTGATATTCTATAAATTTAGGAATAAATTCTATACTAAGATGAGAAAGGGTTTGTCAACAAAAGTGTTGATACATTGATGTTTTTGCAGTAAAGATAGTACCATGCCAACTCTAAGTCATGGGAAGGATATTCTTATGTGGTTTCAATTGTCATGATGCATAAACTATAGTCATACCATTTTTCATGAGTGCATTGTAAGAATATATGTGTCATATGTAATATTAATTGATTAATTTCGTTTGTCAAAACTATGTTAGAAATTTTGAGTATGTAATTTGTAAGGACCCTCATCTTTAAACCGGTTTTGGTTTTCTTTAATTATGGGTTATCGTGCGATTTACGTGTTTTCTGATCTTATTCGGTGATTTCGTAAATAAATAGAGTTTGTGATAGTTTTAACCAAAATTAACTTTAATATTAGTGGTTTTAAGTGATTTTAAACCAAATGTGAATTTTTGAGATTTTTTGGAATTTTCACTATTTTCCCAAAAATTAGGGTTTTGGCGAGACCCCTGTGGGCCCCACGGTCGAAAATTTTATTTTTGTGTCAAATGAACCTAGACATATACTTAAGGTCCCACAAAAATTTTTAGAATTTTATTAGGCTTAATTTGTACTTAAATTTGTAAAATACCCACTTTTCATATTTTCACCCCAAAACTTACCTATACCTACCCCAACCCTTACTATAAAAGGGCAAACCAGAGCTATTTCCATTTTTGGGAATAGGCTAAGGAAGGAGGGCTGGCCTAATCCCCACTTAGGCCCGAATTAGAAGCCGATTAAGGTAAGATTGCTCTAATTAAGCACCAATTCATGGCTTTTCTCTTAATTTCTTCCAAATCTCTCATTTTCCCCTTGATTCAATTCGTTTTTGACCATCAAAAGCTACTGATTTGTGTTTTACTACAAACCTTAACATTCAAAATTTGATTTTTACTACCAACAAGCCCTAGATCTAAGGTTTAATTAGGGATTTCTTGAGTAAATCGATTTCCATTAAAGTTTAATTCAAACTCATTGTGTTTTCAAGGATTTCAAGAAGGGTGACTCTTCAATCCGAGCTTAATCAAGTGCTGAGGTAATGGGTCTTCAAAATCTCTGTTTATCCATGGTAAAACTCTTCATTTTTTTGCTTATTTCGAAATGGTATGCTTGATTTAGTGTGTTAATGGTAAGATTAGAAAATGGAATTATTTAATCCCGATTTCTTAGGGTTTTGCATTATTATGGTTTGGTTTGATATTCTGGAAGTCAAGGAGGACTTTTGATGATGTTTAGGGTGTTAGATGTGGATTTGAAGTGTATTCTATGGTGTTTCGGTTTGATTTTGCGAAAGGAAGAAGATGACTGTTCTGCCGTGTTGGCGATCGATCAGCCTTGCATGGTGATCGATCGGCTGAACTGGAAATTTCAAATTTTTGCATGTAACCGATCGAACGGCCTGAAGGGCGATCGATCGGCTACACAGGAAATTTGTATGTTGTGTGTATGATGCCTATTTTGATGATTCCACTTTGGCTTACCAATTTTATATGAATGTGGAGTATTTTAAGCTATATTAGGCTACTGGAAATGCATGCTATTAAGTTTATGGAGTTAAGATATATGCTTAGAGATGGTGGAATGACTTATGTTTTGTGGCATAATGTTGGAATCATTATCTTGATATTTTGAATGGTTGTTTCCCTTTGGTTAAGCATATTTTTAGTAGGACTACAATCATTGTTGGACTGATTTGTCATGATGGATTGTGGTTAGTGGTGTGTGGATGTTGGTGAATGCCATGACTCAATGACGAAATGAGTGATGTTATATGTGTTTAGCCTTTGTGGTTGAGTTTTGAATCTAGTTATGATTTCAACGATTCTTCTACTATGATTTCAGCTGGAATTCATGTTTAGATAGAAATTCACATGTGTAGTGTGGTAGTGAGTTGATTTTCAAGCATGTTGATATGCATTATGTAAAATGCTTCTACTAGATACACACACACATGTGGGGTTAAATGATGATGTGAAACTTAATATTGTGATTATGAATGATGCATTAGGGGCTGGTGAGAGCACTTATCATGATTAGGATTCATGTAACTCTGGTAAGCGACTAAATGATAAGATTTCATAGCGTGGAGCCGATGCCATGATAATGTATCATATCGTACATACTAACAAAATAATGTTGGTAAATGAACCTACGATAGGGCTTCTTAGCATAATGTCGATCCCATGATAATATATCTTGTCATATATACTAACAAACTAAGGTAAATGAGTTTACGATGCGACTTCTTAGTACGGAGTTAATCACATGATAAAGGTCCTTAAAGTGGAGCCAATCACATGATAGAGTATTTATCGTATATACTATTAAAATTACACTTAGTGAACGACCCTACGGTCGGGCTTCTTATTATGGATCTTAAGGCACAATAACGTGTCATATCATATGTACTAACAACCCCACCAAAGTCGATGACGGTGAAAGTCGGCCTTGGATGCAGTCACCTTACATTGTAGTCACGGAGATGGTGGGATTGGTAATGTATGCAGCATATGGTATTGGAATGTCTTTTAAAGATGGGGACAAAGACTTATAAATGGAAGGGGTGAGTGAACTGGAGGTTGTGAAGAATAGAGATGCATAGGTGTAAGCCCCGGCACGGCCTGCCTAGGCTGACTTAGCCACGGAGCAGTCTAGGACGGGCGCTGCCTAGGGAAGGTGCGCACAAGCACGCTGCAGCAACACAAGGAGCGGGCACGGTGGGCACCTTGTGCGCGGGCTATTGCAACAGCCTCACACACACGCTGAAGCGAAGGCAGCAAGTTACGGGCATGTTGGAGCGTGGTTATGTCTTAGCATGCTGATTGGCACATGGGCGACGTGCCAAGGCTAGCGGTTACGTAACCGACCAGCACTATCCCTACTAAGACCTGAGTGCATCATGGCGAAGAACATGGGAGTAGTGGCCAACGGTTGCTAAAGTGGTTGCTATACACTTTCAAGCATAACCGCAAGACGGTTACATGCGGTTACGAACGGTTACATACGAACTAGTGGGCTGAGTCATGGGGATCATGTTGTAACCGCTTGGGTATGGCTAGCGGGTATAAAAGGGTGGGGGAAATCAATGTAAGCTCACGCTGAGAAGGCATAGAGCAAGTGGGTTTGGGTTTTGGCACTATGATTCAAACCAAGTGCTTGTACGTTACCAAGTGCGAACGGGTTATTTCAGGCTGGGCCTTTTTCCCTTTACTTCCTTTGTTCATTATAGTGTGTGTACATTCCTTGTGATTGTGTGTGCACTACGAGAGTGAGAAGGCTGCTGAGTGTCGAGGACATTCAGGCGCACGAGGGCTTAGAAATCTAGCGAAATTTGAGTCCCGTGACAGTTGGTATCGGAGCTTCGGAAGACAATGGTGGGTACAACACAAGAGAGGGTCACTCGCTTGGAGGAGCGGCTGCAGGCAACAATTGCTGCTTTGGAGGGTCTTGCGGCAATCGATGATCGGTTGTCCTCGGAACAGCGGGTATCGGTGCTTGAGGCTCATCCATCCGTGGTGGATATCTCTTCTTTGGATCCCTGCCAGGTTGCAGCTCTTCAACGGGAGCTAACCAGTCTGGCCGTTTTGGTGAATGAGAAGATGCAGCAAACTGCTCATGATGGGGCTACTCGAGTCCAAGCCATGGTGGACAAAATTGCATTATTGGAGAGGGCTGTGGTGAACACGGTCCCTTGTGTGGAGGAACCCGAGCGGTCTTCAGCGAAGAAGACATAAGTGCCGAAACCAAAAGAGTACTCTGGAGGTCGGAGTGCGAAATAAGTGGGTAACTTCTTATGGGATTTGGAAAACTACTTTAAGTTGATCCAAACCCCCGACACCGAGCGAGTAGTGGTGGCGGCAATGTATCTCACTGGAGATGCTAAATTATGGTGGCGTGCACGATTGGAAGACGACGAGAGTGCTGGTCGTGCAAGGATTGATGATTGGGAGACTTTTAGGAAGGAGCTGAATGATCAGTTCCTTCCGACCAATGTTGCTTGGACAGCTCGAGAGTTGTTAAGGAAGTTGAGGCAGACCGGATCAGCACGGGACTACGTTAAGCAGTTCCAATCGCTAATGTTGGATGTCAAGGAGATGACGGAACAAGACAAGCTCTTCAATTTCACGACAGGACTCCAACCTTGGGCCTAGACTGAGTTGAGGAGGCAGAACGTTCAAGACCTCACAACTGCTATTATAGCGGCCGAAAGGTTGATGGAGCTTAGGCCTAACTCCTCTGGCCCAAAAGATAAGAAGAATGGATCTTTCAAAGGTGGTCACAAGAAGTTCAACAAGAATGAACGTAGCAATGGTGGACGACCGGATAAAGACAAGAAGAAGATGGATCAAAAGGTTGGAAAAACTGGCTGCTTTATTTGTCAAGGTCCTCACTATGCTCGTGACTGTCCTAAGGGAGAAAAACTGAATGTGATGGTAGCGAACGACGATTCCTCATCTGATGGTGAGACCACACACATGAATCCTTTGGAATTGGTGAATGCTATGCGCAAAAAAAAGGAGGACAGGGTGGACTTGTTGTATGTTGAGACCATCCTCAACAATCAGCGAGTCAAGGCGTTGGTCGATAGTGGGGCAACCCACAACTTCCTATCTAAGAAGTTGGCGGACTCAAGCAAGTTCGTGGTGACAAAGGCACAAGTGAAAATCAAAGCAGTGAACTCGGATGCAACCCCTGTCAGCGGCATCGTCATCCATGTCGATGTGCGGATAGGGAAGTGGTTAGGAAAACTTAAACTTTATCGTGGTTTCTCTCGATGATTTTCAGGTGGTGCTTGGTATAGACTTCTTACGAAGAGCAAAGGTCTCCATCATTCCACATCTTGGAGGGCTGTTCATAGGCGATGAACAGGCCCCTTCCTTCGTTCCATGTAGGAAGGAGGAGAGGTCAACGCAATTGTTGTCTGCAATGCAACTGACCAAAGGCTTAAAGAAGGCCAGGAGACGTACTTGGTCTCCATTATGAAGCTGGGAGAAGAGCTTGTAGGAAGAACAGACGTTCCTACACAAGTCAGCGACCTGCTGGCTGAATTTACGAATGTCATGCCACCCGAACTACTGCAAGTTCTTCCACCAAGGCGTACGGTGGATCATGAGATCAAACTTTTGTCGGGAATCCATCCTCCTGCAAGAGCCCCTTATCGTATGGCTCCCCCAAAATTGAAGGAACTTCGGACGCAGCTTGATGAGTTGCTGCAAGCGGGTTTCATCCGTCCCTCGAAAGCTCCCTTTGGTGCTCTGGTGCTATTTCAAAAGAAGCAAGACGGTTCGCTACGGTTGTGTGTCGATTACCGGGCTCTCAACAAGATTACCGTCAAAAACAAGTATCCGGTGCCTTTGGTTGCTGATTTGTTCGATAGGCTGGCCAAAGCTTCATACTTTACAAAGCTTGATCTTCGGTCGGGTTATTGGCAAGTGCGGATTGCGCAAGGGGATGAACCTAAGACGGCTATGGTGACACGGAATGGTTCTTATCAATTTCTAGTTATGCCATTCGGCTTAACCAATGTCCCTGCTACTTTTTGTACGCTGATGAATGATGTATTTAGACCCTACCTCGATCGCTTTGTGGTAGTGTACTTGGATGATATCGTCATATACAGCCAATCCTTAGATGAACACTTAGGACATTTAAGGATTGTGCTGGAACGATTAAGGGAACATCATTTGTACTTAAAGTTGGAAATGTGTAGCTTCGCACAGGAAGAAGTCTTCTTCCTCGAACATCGAATATCGCAGGGCATGGTGCGGATGGATATAAAGAAGGTCGAAGCCATAATGGAGTGGTCTGCTCCCACAAAAGTGCCCGAGTTGCGGTCCTTCCTTGGACTAGCCAACTACTATCGGCGCTTCATAAAGAACTACTCAAAGAAGGTGGCGGTGTTGACTGATCTCTTGAGGAAGGACCAACCTTGGCAATGGACGAACGAGTGTCAAGAAGCATTCACGAGACTAAAGGAGGCCATTGCATCAGAGCCTATTCTAAAGTTGCCGGAGTTTGATGTACCATTCGAGGTACAAACTGATGCCTCCGATTGGGCTATTGGAGGTGTGCTCATTCAAGCCGGTCATCCTGTGGCGTATGAGAGCAGAAAGCTGAATGAGACGGAGTGGAGGTACTCCGTCCATGAGAAGGAGATGATTGCGGTGGTGCATTGCTTGCGCACATGGAGACACTATCTGCTGGGAGGTAAATTAATAGTCCGGACTGACAATGTGGCCACAAGCTATTTTTCCATGCAGAAGAAACTCACAGCGAAGCAAGCCTGATGGCAAGAATTCCTTGCGGAATTCGACTATGAGCTACAATACAAACCGGACAATGCCAACATAGTGGCTGGTGCCCTCAGCCACCGAATGGACCCGGAGGCGATGATAGCTGCCTTAGTGCAAGTCTCGGGAGACTTGCTAGACCAAGTGGTGCGGGTGACGCAGAAAGACCAAGTCTACATGAGACTGCTACAAGCAGTGAGGGACGGTGTGGTTCGAAGATTTTGGACCGAGGATGGGGCGTTGTACGCCAAGGGAAGACGCCTCTTTATTCCAAATGCAGATGGCTTGAGGCGAAAGCTACTGCAAGAAGCTCATGATGCAAGGTGGGCTGGACATCTAGGACAAGAGCGCACGTTTGCTCTCTTGAACCGTAATTATTACTGGCCACATATGAGAGAAGACGTGGAGCAATATGTACGCACTTGTTTGGTGTGTCAGCAGGACAAAGTTGAAAGGCAGAAAACAATGGGGTTACTTGAACCCTTACCTATACCAGAGAGGCCTTGGATAAGTCTATCTATGGACTTCATCACTGGACTCCCAGCGGTAAAAGGCTTTGGGTCAATCATGGTGGTCGTGGACAAGTTCTCGAAGTACAGCACATTCATCGCAGCACCTAAAGTTTGCACTGCAGAATTTTCCGCAAACTTTTTCTTTAAGAATATCATCAAACTTTGGGGACTTCCGGTGGATATCGTTAGTGATCGCGACACCTGGTTTACTGGCAGGTTTTGGATGCAACTCTTTGAGATGCTTGGCACCAAGCTGAATTTCTCAACCAGCAACCACCCACAAACCGACGGACAAACTGAGAGGGTAAATGCCATCTTGGAAGAATATCTAAGGCATTATGTGACTGCCAATCAGCAAAATTGGGTGGATCTCTTAGAGATAGCACAGTTCTACTACAACCTACAAAAGAGCTCATCTACGGGAAAGAGTCCCTTTGAGTTGGGAATGGGCCAACAACCACTTACTCCAAATGATGTGGCTCTACAGCGTACAGGAGAACGCTGCCCAGCAGCTTACAAGCTGGCCAAGGCGCGGACAAAACAAATGGAGGAAGCGTGGGATTGCCTTGAAAAAGCAGTCAAGAGGATGAAAAAAAATGCGGATCGGCACCGACAGGCTCATGAATTTCAAGTTGGGGAGCGGGTGATGCTCAAGCTGACTCCTCAAGTTTGGAAGAAGATGTCAAAGCGGGTTATTCATAGGGGACTTATTCAGAGATATGACGGACCCTTTTCCATTATAAGCAAGGTGGGAAAGCTTGCCTACCAGCTTGCTTTACCGGAGAGGTACAAACTACATCCGGTCTTTCATGTTAGCTTTTTAAAACATTATGTGGAAGACTTAGAAGATCCCCGACGCAATGCAAAGCGAAGAGCACCTCCTACGGTGTTCAAGCAGTTTGAACGAGAAGTCGAGGCCATCCTAGACATGAAGGTCGAAGGCGCTACCAAGAAGAATCGGCGAGTCCATTACTTGGTCAAATGGAAGGGGCTGCTAGACAGTGAGAACAGCTGGGAAAGAGACACAACTCTTTGGCAATTCGAAGACCAGATCCAGAGGTTTCTCACATCAACGAGGGCGTCGATGGTTTCAGCCGGGGAGGGTTTGTAAGCCCCGGCGCGGCCTGCCTAGGCTGACTTAGCCATGGAGCAGTCTAGGACGGGCGTTGCCTAGGGAAGGTGCGCACAAGCACGCTGCAACAACACAAGAAGCGGGCACGGTGGGCACCTCGTGCACGGGCTACGGCAGCAGCCTCACACACACGCTGAAGCGAAGGCAGCAAGTTACGGGCGTGTTGGAGCGTGGTCATGCCTCAGCATGCTGATTGGCACATGGGCGACGTGCCAAGGCTGGCAGTTACGTAACCGACCAACACTATCCCCGCTAAGACCTGAGTGCATCATGGCGAAGAACATGGGAGTAGTGGCCGATGGTTGCTAAAGTGGTTGCTGCACACTTTCAAGCATAACCGCTAGACGGTTACATGCAGTTACGGACGGTTACATACGAACTAGTGGGCTGAGTCATGGGGGTCATGTTGTAACTGCTTGGGTATGGCTAGCGGTTATAAAAGGGTGGGGGAAATCAATGTAAGCTCACGCTGAGAAGGCATAGAGCAAGTGGGTTTGGGTTTTGGCACTAAGATTCAAACCAAGTGCTTGTACGTTACCAAGTGCGAAAGGGTTATTTCAGGCTATGCCTTTTTCCCTTTACTTCCTTTGTTCATTATAGTGTGTGTACATTCCTTGTGATTATGTGTGTACTACGAGAGTGATAAGGCTGCTGAGTGTCGAAGACATTCAGGCCGCACGAGGGCTTAAAAATCTAGCGAAATTTGAGTCCCGTGACAATAGGGATGACCATATGAAGGGCAAATCAGACAATTTATTTACCTTAAAATGGTCTCTCGTATTATCCTAACCAAACATGCTATTTTCATAAATTTCATAAATCAAATAGTTCCCAAACATGAGGCAATCTTGATTTCTACTTTTAAAAGCAAAATCTGTTAAAAGGCCTTCCATTCCCCTATGCGTCCAAAATCCACACCACCCCTTAATATTCCCTTCGTTCTATATTATTAATTATATTTTAAAAATTAATATTTTTTTATTAAATAGCAAAACTTACTTTTAAATGAAAGAAAAATAAACTTATTACACGCTTTTTTAAATACTCAAACAGTTAAACTTTAATAAAATAAAATTATTAATATAGAATATATATTTTTAAATAGAGCTATTAATATGAAATATAATTTTCCCCTTAATATAATTTTAATTTTTTATTATAAAAAACAAATGTCCCGGTTTTACGCAAATCGACCCGAATACCAAACGGGTATGCGCCTCTGCGTCCGGGCCAAGCTTCAGAAAATTGTGAAGTGTTTGCTTCCCGCTGCGTTCGTACGCGCCCTGCTTTCGTCTTTCATCTCTGTTCGCGTATGTCAGTGTAGGCCGCACAAGAGATATCAGCAATTTGGAAGAAGGTTTTCTCTTTCCCTCATTGTTTCTCCCCGTGTTCTCATCATCGTGTGTTTCCTTCAATAGGCTTCTTGATAACTTTGTTCAAGCCTCTCATCAATTATGATATGCACTTGTTCTAACATTAGTCTGCTCTGAGTGGAAGTGTTTTATAACAAATTGTGATTCGTTGTGAACTTTGATTGTGAACTTTGATTGACACTAATTTTGATTGAATTAAAGCTCAGACGTTGTTTTGTTACTGGGTTATTCGATTTTTTTTCCTATGGAATTTCGTTGTGCTTCAATTGGTCTCTGTTTGTACGTCAGAGGTGAGCATTTACCCACAATAATGGCCATGGAGAACGTTTCTCATAGCCCGTTATTCGGCGGGGCGGTGTCCACTGCATTTCCTGCCAGGTTTCAGGTTCTCTTTTCTGTGTAGTTGAATGCTAAGTTTTTTTTTTTTCCTAGAAAATTGTTCGCGAAGTACTTTGTGATCAATCTGACAGATTTTTTCCTGCATTGTTCTGGTATTTTAGGATTTGAGTAACTTTCGAGATGTTCCCAATCATCAGGTATGTATTTTGTTTTCTGCTTTTACTTATGAGCAGTAATACGAAGTTGTTCTTTCCTCTTTTTGTAATTTCATTTGTCGATTTGATTCTTTTATTTTTAGTGGCTAATTACTGGAAAAATTATGATTGTTGTTGGTAGCATCAGTAATTCTTTGTTTTTCTTCCCTTTAAAGGAAGTATTTGCTGATCCATCACGTGATGAGAGCCTGATATTTGAGCTTTTAGAATTAAAAAAGGAAGTTGAAGATGCTGGAAGTGCTGTCTGGTTTCTTAGAGATCTTGCTGTTGAACAAGGGGCAGAAGGAAGCATGGTTAGTGTTAAGAATATGCAGCAGCTTAGGCTTTCACTATGTTATGTGCTGCCTGAAGAAGTGTCTGTATTGATTGCCATATTCTCATTTCTTTTGCTAGGTATTGGAGCACTCAGATGGAATTGAGGAGATAGCTGGGTTGAGTTGCCAAAATGTTCCCACAATAGTTACTACTGCAGTTGGTCAGATGGTAAATTTTTGAAATAAAGCCAATACATCTTTGATTTGAGTTATTGTTATTTCTTGCTGAACAGCATGAATTAGTTCTAGATTGGCCCCTTGGCGGAGTGTGAACTGTCAAACTGCCTGGCATTAGCCTTCAGCCATGAGTTCAAATCTTTGTTCTCTGGCGTTACAGTGTGTCTTGATGCCTGAAAGAGATAGAGTGGACAACTAGGCTGCCTGCTAGTCTCAAGTGGTGCTGAGCCCTTGTTTACTTTAGCTGCCTGCCATTGCAAAAATGGTGGTGCACATTCGTTTACTTTCTCTACTGCCAAAATAAGGCACAGGAGAACTTACTGAAGCGGATTTTTGGATTTTGCATTTGAGTATAGATTTTATATATATATTGCTACTCATATTTCATGCTTTGTAAATATGTTTTGCCTTGTGTTTAGGCCATTTCCAAGGGTAGGCAAGGCAGAGAAGCTCAAAATATTGTGAGGGTAAATATTTTTATTTGAACTGTTTTTTTATATAATATATTGGATAATTTATATGAATTTGTAATCGCATTTTTGCAGGTATACCTAGCAAATTTAAGGTTGAAGGGAGTTGGCACTGATGTACTCATCTCTGCATATGAGCCACTTGTGATAAAGTAAGTGCTATTGTTAGCTAATTTACATTCCTCTGATGGCTATATTCTGCTTGAATACCTGGAATGACCAATTAATATGAATTATTTTGTTTTCGTTTTCAAATAATTTATTTGACATTAATGGTTATTATTCAATGACCAGTTTGTTGATGCATTTTATCTTTATTTTTTGTAAAGTGCAACATTTTCAATGGGAAGTTAAGTATTACAAGAAATAATTGAAAGCTTAATTTTGCTAACCAGAACTTTATATATTCCTAGATTTGAGTTGCTAATATGAGGAAAAAAAATAAAAAATAGTGAGATTTTGTAGAAAAGTTGTGCAAGTTCAGGAATGGTTGTGAATTAACATTGATTCCTTATCCAGTCATACTTGGCTTTGAAGTCACAAAACTTTAAGCTATGGCCATAGCGTGCTCCTATGGGTCCCCCACCCAGTTGTCCACTTTCCCCAGTTTTAATCACTTGTCCCATTTGTCTTTCTACAAGAAGAAGGCTTCTTAAATCAGGCCATGTCAGATCTACTTGGTCAGAAGAAACAGTGGACCTATAGCATTTTTCTGTGGCATATATATGGGAAGTAGGCCGTGGCCCAGGGAAAAAGTTTCCAACTTCAAATGGTGGCCTACATGACAGCAAAAAATAGACTCATGCAGATAAGTGTTCTATTTAGGCTTTTAAGCTAGCTTATTTAACACCAGTTTTTCTTTGCCTTTTTTTTCTCTAGATAAGTGGAGAATGAACATGACCTGTTATCTATAGAGAAACCTATAGACAAGCTTCTGTTCTGGAAGTTTGAACGTGTTGAATACATTAGTTGAAAATTTAGAAGGTGAGAGCTAGTTTATTGAGTTGAGAAATGACGGAAAATTAAACCTTTATGTGAAGTTTATTTGATTGGAAGCTCGAGTCTGTGATCAATATTTGACTACAAAACAATTTTAATATTTTGTGTGCCAAGTTGTTGGCCAAGTAAGACTGTGAGTTGGATATATTATGATGGATTCTTCACTGCCAGCCAGTTTCACTAAGGATAAAAACCCAAAGTTAAGAGGAATTATAGATCTGGCTCCTGGCTAAGTTTATTTTCTCAAGCAACATGTAAATACACCACCTTCCACTTTTTGACCTGAACTATAAAACACCTCTTGAACTAGTCCTCATTCCAGTATGGACATGTATTCCTTTTTCCTTTATGACTAAACGCCCAATTTGTCTTCTCTTCTTTGAAGAATGATGAGTAATATTTCTTAAAGGCCTAGTCAGAACTGCCTAACTGAAGAACTTTCAGTTCCTTTGTCTATAGTAGACTATACAACCTGGTTTAGTGTTGCTTGTTTGGAAAGTAATTCCTTGACTGATTGAATCATGTTATCAGGTTGCTTCTTGTGTCAATTTGGACTCCAACTCATCATGATCCTAGTGCCGAGCAATATACATATGTAGTTCATGATATGCTTACAAATACATTTGTATTAGATTTACAAATTATAATGCTCAAGGTTTGGATCAATTTTTCTTGATTTTATAATAAAATAGTGTTCCTATGTGATTTAACTCGAAACTTTGCTTCTACTGCAAGTTTGTTAATTTGTATTGTTATATATGAGGCTGAACCTTGGGGTCCCAAAGAAACCATGCACTAATCTGAGTTGCAGCCTTTTCTCAACAGACAGTAACTTGGATGTAGCAGATCATAGATGCAGGATATATATTGCTTTGCAGGATATGATATCCCGTGATTGCTTGTGCTATTTATTGAATATAGAGTTGATTTTAATAGGTTATCTGCTATGGAACAGGGAAATCCATCCCCTAGAAAGGCTGAATGGTGGAGCAGAACCTAATTATTTTGTTAAAAATTAATGTTTGATTATATTGGGCGCCATTTTATGGAACAGTAGCGTACACTTTAAAAATGTTTTGTTAGTGGTGGTGAAGAAGAAACCTTTGTGTGGTTGGTATGAGGTGTAGATTGTTAGTCTTAGGACACAGTTGTTTATATTGTCTTTAGAAACTAGGAAAACTGAAGAGACTAGATATTGCAAGTTGCTTTTAAATGATAGGTTTTGAAAAAACATTGGTTGTTAAAAGCCAAATATTCTGTGAGATTTATTAAAAGCAAGGAATTAGAAGTTCCTACTGAACTAAAAAACGTCCAAGTTGGCATTTTGCACCTATTTTTACCAGTGGTTTGCAGTATTTTATTTTATATTCTGTTTTTTGTTATTTTCCTGTGGGTACTGTGATATAAGGCAAGGTTAATTGTTGTTTCTAGTAATTAATGTTGAATCTAATGGATTGACTATTTATTTTACTGTATCTTCCCTTGTGTACTTTTTAAAAGATCTGGCTGCCAAATCCTCTCCATTAGAACTATCTACATAATTATCTGGACATTGTATTTTATTCTGATAATCTCACGTAAGTTTTTTAGAACGCATTGAAGAGTGCTAAGTTGAATTAAAAAGCTTTAGGACTGTTTGGATACAGATTAGTTGGTTTAGTAAATCATGATTAACTTTATTCTGCATTGACTGATCATTTTATGTTTGGTAATGCATATTTCGTGAATCTGTTTTGTGAGAGATTACCGCTTCTCATAAGGGCATACTTGTCAAGTTTTTTACAAAAGAGATCACTGCCACCCTTCGAGAAGTCACTTTACTAAGATTACATGGGAAAGTGAAGATTAAGCGCAAGTCCTGATGAATTGATGATTCACTGAGAATCTGATACATGGACAATTTTTTGCATCCATACACAATTAACAAATTTCCGCATAATTTTTCATGAATCTTGCCCATTATTCTGTATCCAAATATCCCCTTGGTATAATTTAAATGCAAGCTAGGAGCACGAACAAGTAGCATGCAAAATACTGCTAGAATCCCAGAGAAATGCATTTTGTTTTTGTTTTTTTCATTTTGTCCTTGCCGTAAATATTAATATGCTAAATACAGGTGAAAGTATTTGAAAATTTTACTAGGCTTTTCGATATCATGTATTATGAGCTTGATTATATAATGATGTGAAATGGTTGATGTTCTTACTAATTTATAAGGACCTCGTCATGTTTTTTGCTGTGGACCTGTGGTACCTTGTATGATTTTGTACTAGAAAGAGATATTAATGAAACTGTCACTCAATGACTCCTTGTTTTGCAATGTCAGTCCCCTTAGTGAGAGTGCTCAGACAGTAGGAGCTGGCCTTGCTGTCCCTGCCGTACAATCTGGGTGCTTGCCAATGTCAGAAGTCTTTACAAGAGCGGTTTCCAGCTTCAAGGTCCATGACTGGAGCCTGTTTGGAGCTTAATGAGGTATCACGTTGTTACATCCCATCACATGCTGAGTTGTGGATCAGTGAACTTTTGTGATTTAGATCACGACTAGAGTCTTCTTGCTGTTTCCTAAGATTCTCGCTGCTTAATGTATGAGCAGGATAGTTAGCTGAGATTTAGTGGCCATCAAGTATTTTCCTCTGGAATACTCCCTCATATTAATAGCTCCATTTTAAAGAAAACCTCCTATATTAATAGCTCTACTTGACTCAATTTAAGTGGCTGAAAGCATAACCGAAGTTATTTTCCGTTCTCTTAGCTGCAGGTCCATTCAATAAAAAAGTTTTTTTTCAAATGGAGCTATTAATATGGAGGAGTATTTATAAAGAGTTTGTAAATGCTTTAGAGTATGACAACATCTGGCTTCAATTTTTTCTAGTATTTAGAAAAATAAGCTGATATTTCTACAATTTTTTTAAACTAAAAGTCTACTTCAGCCTCTAATTAGATAGAGAAGGTAAATCACACTTAATAATATGGAGATTGGTTTTTACTAATAAGAGGTAGAGTAGGCTTTTGGTGTAAAGAAAATAGAGTATAAATATTATTTTTCTTTAAAAAAGTATATATTGACTTGTGTTTTTTTTTTAAAATTTTTAAAAATCATAGTTGGTATATGTAAAATAAAATATGTTAATAAAGTGGTGATATAACGTATGGAACACAACAAATTCCATACTATAGGCTCGTTTTTCATTAAGAACTTTGTAGTCCTTGCACATTTGTGGGCCCCACCGTACCTCCCTATTTTTAATTTGTGTACTACGATGAGGAAAGTACCAAGGAGTCCAATTGCAAGGATAATCTTACTAAAACCAATTGGGCCCTAATGGGCTCGATAATGAATAGCCATTATTGGGGCCACTTGCTGCCTTACCGTGAAACAATGAACGTGTTTCCTAACAGCTTTTGCTTGGGGAACAGCCGTAGTTAATGACTCTATTGTGTACGTTAATGCCACGCGGCCCATTTGTCCCTCTTCGTCGCTCGTCGCATAAACTCAAATCAGAAGCTATAGTGGGCCTGCTTTATGGCGCTGTCCACCAGCTATCAGACAAGAATCAATCGCTGTCATGTGGGCTCCAACGCCGTGCCCCACCAGGCCCAATAATTAAAAGCGGCAGATGAAAACAGCAGGTTTCTGTAAATCGTGGCTATATCCGGTAATATTGGGTGAGGTCCAGATGTAAAGAGGGATCGGCCCAATTGGGTCCAGGAGCGGTGACGTCACCTTAGGTCCCACTGCCTCTTCTGACCCAATATAATATGTGGATGACGTCAGCCCTACAAAACGGGTTTGATTAGGGGATGGGGGTTGCTGGGCCTTTGCCCGTCCGGCCCAGGGGGCCCAAAGACGTGTGATGACGTGGGGCTGCCAGCCCATCTGCTGCCAGCGGGGCGGGAGAAGGACAATTCCTTTGTGGGAGTTGGACAGGTGGGACCCAGCGCGGCAGCACGTAGCTGTCCCGAATAAGTCTGCTGCTGATTATCTGTCCGGCTGGCGGCTGGGTTGTTCGGAGTTTGAGGTCGACTCAAACCGTCTATCCAACCTGGCTCAAAGCTCGAACTTGGCTTGAGGCCGCTGAGTTTCAGCTCGGACCAGCCCCTACCCGTACTGGCTCCTTCCTAAAAATTGGATGCTCAACTTTATGCCAAGTCCTTAACCAGCAAAAATCATAACATTAACCAGCCAAACACAATCATGGCGGACAAGGCAGTGTAAGAGTACACCAAAAGATTGGCCAAATACCAATTAAATAAACGGGCCCTAAGACCACACAACAATGACATGAGCATTGGAAAAAGGCACTATATGAGGGCCTCAGCAACACGTGTTCTTAGAAGGCTGTATCGAATGATATAGGGGCGTATTAATCGATATATATATATGTATTAGTCGATACGGGGCGTGATATGCCCTCACATTATTTATCGATATTTATCAATCGTATTGTATCGATATAGATGATATGTATTGATATGCTTATAATTTATTATTTTTTAAAAAATACTTTTTAAATAAATAAAAATAATAAATTTTTTCCTTAAAAATAAAAAAACACTATTTAAATTTCAAACTCAACCTCTTCAAATTTTAAAGATGATAATATTCTTATTATATTAAAAAATATCTTTAAAAAATTATATAAGATCAATACAAGTAGGTCCATACAATTAACATAATCATTGTCCTAAATATAATGTTCTATAATTATGCACTTAGTTAAGCATCTAACGTATAAATTTTTTCATGATATTTATGCAACTCATATTAAATCTCTTATTTGGTTTCAAAATAAACTAATTTTATAGAACTTGATATGAGATAGAGAGAATAAAGAGAAAGTAACAATGCATGGTTCTAAAATGAACAAATTTTAGAGCATTCGTATCAGTTAATACAGCCTTATATAGTCTTATTATTTTTTAAACAAAGTATTATAATGATATATTATTAGTTATGATATTTTTTTATATGTATCAAAGGGTTTACGATTGTTTCGGTGCATACCAAGCGTATCATCAGTGTGTACCCATATCTATAGTCATCAATACTAGCATCCATATCGATACTGCCTTTGTGAGAAAAAAATATTACCACTTTGGGCAAACAAACCACTATTACCTCGAACAAGCAAACTATTGTCATGACGGACGATTAACTGTTGCCGCCATGTGCAAAGAAACTATTGCTACCTCGAATATACTACAAGTACCACGCAAGCAAAATGAGTGCACGCCCAACATTGCATGAGCCATCTAACCCCCAAACTTCTACCCATCCATTGGAGCAGATGGGGCACGCCCAACTAGAACAAAGACAACCAAAAACTAGCCACAAACAGTGAAGGATCAACCTTATTAGAACACTAGACCCTAACACCAACAACCAAACAACAAAATTTTAAAAAGGTAAACATAACTAAGTTTGGCCCCATGCCGACAACCAAGAATAGAGAGGCAGAATTAGAAAACAAGGCGAGAGGCTAAAAAAAATAGAAGAACATAGGTAGGGGAACTGGAGGGAGGGAGGGGATGGGGAGGAGGAAGGAGGGTGATGGCGTGGGGGAGGAAAGAGAGAGGTTGGCATGTGAGAGGTAGATGAGGGGAGGTTGTGCATAGGAAATCATTGTATGAACCAAGCACAGAGACCATCCATGATATCTTAGCCGGCCAGAGATTGGAGCCACCTGCTCCTGCTTTTTCTCCTAGAAAAAAACCCTAGCGTTGTGCTTCCATGCACATTTATTCATATATGTATACTTATTTATTTTCACATTATTGAATATCTTTGTCTTATATTAATAGTCAAATTTTAAAAAAATATTATCCTATATTAATAGCTCCATTTGGATCAATTTAAGTAGTTCAAAACTTAGGGCCCATTTGGCAACTGATTTTGTATAGAAAGAAAATGGATTTTTCTTTGAATGCCTTTTGGGAAAGAAAATCAAAAGTCAATGATGTTTGGATAGCCCAGTGAAAAAAGACCTTTTTGTACAGTTTAGTCGTTTGGATGAGCTAGTAGAAAAAGTGATTTCCCTAATATAAAATTACCATTGTAACCCTAGTAAAATCATCACAACCATTCATTCAGAATCGATCGCAACCATTCATTCATAATGTGAAGTTCATAATAATATCAGCTTTCAAGACTTATTACATAGATAACATGGAGTTGGATAAAACAATGTTTCTATTGATAATCGAATCATTAGGCTTATCATTTTGAAAAAGACCGCAAACATAGATACCTGGAACAAATCAAAACAAGAGGAAAATCACTCCAAGCCACTCCCACTGTTTCTCTCTCACAAATCCCACACCATTCCAAGATCGAAAACGAAAAATCTCAAAATTTCCGTCATTACTGGCCCTAAAATACCATGAAAAAAGTGGCTTTAGCCATTTTTGCATCCGTCATTGCCATAAGCCTCAAGTGCCCCATTGCTCAACCTGAAAACCCTCCACTCCAACAAGACCTCTGCCCCCATTTTCTCATAGAACATGATGGCATTCGCATTCCAGTCCAGCACAACCCACTCCACCCTCCCGAACCCCATCTTCACCGCTTGCTTTGCCACCGCTGATAGCAGCATTCTCCCCAGCCCCTTTCTCCTATACTCCTCCCTCACAAAAATGTCCTCTATGTAGAACCCTGGCTTCGACAAAAACGTCAAGTAGTTGGGGAAAATAGCATGAACCCCACAACAATGTTGTCGTTGCTGTGGGACAATTGAAATGTCTCGGCCTCCAGGTCGTCGGGTGCTGGAAAGTCGACGGCGTGGAGGATATTGGAGAAATGGGGAGATGCATCTCGTGGAGAAGCTGAGAAGGGAGAGGGGGAGAACTCAAGGAGGAGGATGGTGAAGGAGTAGAAGGGAGGAGGAGGTGGCCGGCTCGTGGTAGTGGGGAAGAGGATGGTGGAGAGGGAGTCCTGGGTGGTGAAAAAGAGGTGGGTGAGGCACTAGAAGACGGCCATTTGGTGGATCATCTGGTGGATGTGCGGCACATCACGGTGGTCGGCGAGATGGATCCAAACATACGATGGGCCTTCTGAGATAGGGAGGTCTGGTTCAGGGGCAACCATTATTGAGCGAGTGGTGGGTTTTTTTTCTTCTGTAGAACCTTTCTCTGATGGCTAAAATGAAAGGATGGAGTCTAGTTTGGTCGCAGTTGGATAACGATGGGAGGGAGGTCGAAGGGATGGAGGGAGGGAGGGCCGGGGGATTAGGGCAAAGAGATGGGGGCGGGGTGAGAGACAGGGGAAAGAGGAGAGTTGGGGGCAGTTTGGTCACAAGTATGACCAACATAATTTCCACATCCTGTAGAAAGCGATTTCTACGAGAGTTCTAATAGAAAGGGAAAACAGCCTTTCCCGGGTTAGAAATGACTTTTTTAATTTTCTCTTGAAATCGCCCATCCATACAATTTTTATTCAGGAAAGTAATTTTTGCCCTCAACAAATCAATGTCTGAGGGTGGAAATCGCCTTCCAAACGAGCCCTTAAACATTCATCAAGGAAGTTTATTTTTCATTCTCTTAATTATAGGTCTTATTATCCAATAAAAATATTATTTTTCTAAATAAAACTATTAATATGGGATAGAAGGAATCTCTTTTTTAAGTCAAATCAACAGCTATTTTTACATTGACATTTATACATATCATTATTCTAAAAATAAAAAGATAAATGAAGCCAAGCTGACTGCCACAAGAGCTTAAAATCTAAGGCAAGTTTGAGATGTTGGCAAGCTCATTAGTACCCAAATATACACCTCGCTAGCCCAAACAAATACCTTGCCATACATCTGCCTAGGTGGCAAGAGTCATAATTCCTTGTAGCTTAAGCTGTTAGAAATAAGCTATTATATATATGTTATATTTCAATTCTCTCCATACATCAAAGGATTCATCAAAGTTTAGCACGTGAATATTATAAAAGAACAAGAAATGTGCCCCAAAACACAAATGAGGGTAAATTGCTCCCATATAATTGGAATCCAATATTTTGGTTTTGATACCAATACCATGTTAAATAACTATTGTTGTCCATTAGTTTAAGCTATTTAAAAACAGGCTATTATATTTGAATATGAACAAGTGGAAGTTATCCCAGTATTGTTAGGCGAAATCGGCTTGGAACTGAATTATGGTTTTTCTTACTTTCCCTCTTTCTTTTATCTCAAGTCAGAGCTCAAAAGCCTGTGGCTTACTGTTAGCCCAATTTTGTCCTCGTGACACTTATTGTGGTCAAAGCTCCAACCACGTAGTCCAACTTAGCTTAAACCATAACGAAGCTGGTAATTGTGTTTGATAGTAGAAAAAGATTTGTAGAAAAATATTGCCTTGTTTTGATGATTGTATTATGTATAAAATAGACAAGTCCAACAAATTATACGATGCAAGAAGTCTATATATAACCATAAAATAATAATATCTATTTGTAATACAATCATCAATCCTTGTCATGTCAAAGTTTTTTATTATAATTGGACAACTCGAGTTGAAGCTAAAATAATGTGGCTCAAGGATCTTGTAGAAAAGCCTCTAGTTGTCTGAGTCAAGTTCAAGTTAGCCCAAGACACAACTTGGCTTGGCTATTAGCTTTCAATGTACATTAATAACCTTAGTTCATTGTAAAAAACAAAATGGAGTTATTCATGTAGGAAGGAGGGAGTATATCCTTAGACATTTTCCCTATCTTCCATTGATATAATCCAATTTCGCCTTACTAAGAGCACCTCATATGTAAATCAATATTGATTAATCACCATGCATGAAGGGCTATAACTAAATGCTACATTTTGCCTGCTTTTGTTTGTTCGTCAAAGTTACTCTAGTTTTTAAGCCACTTCTTAATGATGATCGTTTTTTAGATTCTAGATACTTTTAGATTAGTATCTAAAAAGATTGATCAAATCATAATATAATTATATTTTGTGAAGGCTATGAATTGGTTTAGCCTTTTTGTTTGAAATGCTGAGGAAGATATGTTTAGAAAAGTACAAAGTGTGGATCCCAATTCTTTCTTTCTTCTTTTCTTTCTTTTCTTTCCACCCGGAATGTCTGCTCCTTGACTGCACAAGATGCACTTTAATCATACTTTATATGGCTAAAGCCAAATGGGGCAGCATTTTTTATACTGAACTTAAGATAGGGATCAGCTTGGTGATTGATGCCGACCTAATCCTCTATTGCAACCGCTCACTATTTTATCCTAAACCTGACCCCGTATTTGGAAGAGCATATTTCCAATTTGGTTCAATCAGCTCCAAAATTTTGCAACAAAATTATAAATTCTGTTCTATCTCATGACATAATATAATCCCCATTTACTTATACTTTATCTTCACTATTGTGTTTGTATTGAATTCAAAGTATTACTTCATATCTGAGAAGAGATATAAGCACCAGAATACATGCGAGTGCGCCAAAGGCATCAAGGCATGGCGCATATTACTCACGAGGCAGGCAGGTTTGGATCCGCCAGCCCACCCGGTGATCACGCACACTGTCAAATCTCCATGCGCGCAAGCACGGGTGCACATATTAGTTTTTTCCATTATCAAAGAATTAAAAGGCAAATGAACAAGACGGTTCATCAATATTTCTGCTCTTTCTCCCACAACCAAACCAAGAGGATGACTGGTTCAGGCTGTGCTGGCTTGGTTCACTCCGCATTATTCCAACTAATTCCAATTCCAATTCCAACTAAAGAAAAGGGTGGCCCCCTCACAGGCAAACAGCGGTGTAGTTGATTGTTCTTGAGGATGACATATTAATGGAGTTTGCATGTATGTGTTAAACAGAGCTGCTGCCGCACATTTATGAGCAGCACCATTATTTGGGTCCCCCCACCTCCTCCTCCGCATAGAAGTTGCTATTTCTACGCTGTTTTCATGGAAGATGCCATACCCCCTCGGCAAAATTGTCCAACTTTCACATGAGGGAACTGTTGCTGATGCCGACCCTTTACAGATGATGATCTTCTACCCAAGCTGAACATATTTCTAAAACCAAGAAAATCGGTTTCATAATCAAGAACTTCATCACATCTTCAGTGAAGATACATGCACTGCTAGAATTGACCATGACATATCCCCCCCTATTCCAATCATATAGCCAGAAAAGAGACCAGTTGGGGATTCACTTGCCTTGTAGACTGTAGCTGTGGAGGAGAGCTTCAGGCACAATCAACTTGTAGTAAAATAAGATAGTAACAATAAACAACAAATTAGTGGACAACTTTTCATTGTGGAATAGAATCCAATCATTTGTTTCCTTTAGCAAAACGAAAAATACTTAGCAAAATTGATAGCATTTTCTCTCTTCTTTTCTGGTGAGTAGGGGTGGTGAGTAGGGGTCAAGGAGATGGATGAATCAAAGCAGTGGAAGGGTCTTATCAATCAGGATTCACAGAGCCTTGCTGGTGGGGAGATGGAGGGGAGTGAGAGAGAGCCAAAGGATGTAGAATGATTACTTGAATGAAGGTAGGACCAACTACTGAATGACGTAGGACCCAGTGTTGTCTTCTTTTTCCTCTCTGCAGTCGCACTGGCCATTTTCAATTTTTTTGACTTGGGAGGAGTTGGCCCCCACGCTCTCCTTCCTCCTTCTGGCCACCATTGTCTTTATGGATTGAATGAAAAAGGGCTCCGCACGTGGAGTCTGAGCCAAGCGACTATCTAGGCCACAATAAAAAGGGGCAGAGAAGACTTGTCCAAATAAAGAGAGAAACACACACTAAAGAAAGAAAGGAAAATAAAGCTCAGTTAAAGCAAAATTTTCGTAACATTCTGCTTTCTATGTTTCCCTGTTATTTCCACTCATTCCCTTCCTCCTCCCACTTAAAGCATCTCCTCCTCCTCCTCACCCTTGTTCCCTTCATTCCTCCTAGGACCCAAGGGATCAAGAGAAGAGAAGAGAGAAATTCATTGGGTTTTTGGGATAAGTTGGGTTGTTGTATATCAATATGGGGTGCAATTGTGGTTGGATGTGATGTGTGAAGTGTTTTGAGTGGTGAAGCATGGAAAGAGACCGTGATGGACTCCGGCGGCCGAATTTTCCACTGCAGTTGCTCGAGAGGAAGGAGGAGGAGGAGGAGACGGGGGCGTGCTCGAGCTCTGGCTACCCGTCGTTGGGGGTAACGACGGCGGTGGGGGCGGCGGGATCGTCTGGAGGTAGTTCTCTGCCGAGCTCTGGGATGGATGTTGTGGAGGGGCTGAAGAAGCCTCCAGCGAAGAGGTCGTCGACCAAGGACCGGCATACAAAGGTGGAGGGCAGGGGACGGCGCATCCGGATGCCGGCGACGTGCGCTGCCAGGGTGTTTCAGCTGACCCAGGAGCTGGGGCACAAGTCAGACGGGGAGACGATCGAGTGGCTGCTGCAGCAGGCGGAGCCGGCGGTAATCGCGGCGACCGGCACCGGCACCATCCCTGCCAACTTCACTTCCCTCAACATCTCCCTCCGCAGCTCCGGGTCCACCATGTCAGCCCCTCTGAGGACTTCCTACTTCAACCACACCCATCTATCCGCCGCAGCCGCCGGCCCCTCGCTGGCCATGAGGGGCTGCGGTGAGTGGGAGAGAGGCCTCGATGACCCCCATCGCCGGATCCTCTTCTCCAGCTCAGCAGCCGGTTTCCAGCCAGAGAACCCAGCTTCACAGGCGGTGCTAAACTTCCAATCGGGCAGTGTAGTGCATGGAAAGCACGAGCTACTACGTGGGCCATTCACGGACTTGCACGACACATCCCTCGGCGGAGGTGGAGGCGGCGATATGAACTCGGACGTCAAGAAGCGGCGTTCTGACCAGGATTCGCCCTACCAGACAGGGGGGTACTTGCTGCAGCCGAGCTCCGGCGCGGTGCCGGTGGGGCACGGTCAGAATCAGGCGACCTTCTTGATGGTAGCAAACCCTAATAACCAAGGCCTTGGGGGGGACCCACCACCCATATGGGCATTGCCTACGGTGGGCAGCACTAGTACTGTGTATAGAGGAACCATGTCCAGTGGCCTGCACTTCATGAACTTCCCAGCACCCATGGCTCTGCTGCCCACCCAGCAATTGGGCTCCACATTCAGCGGTGGTGCCTTCGACGGCAACTTGGGCACCGTCAATCCTTTCCGTCCGCTTGGAGGCAGTGGGGCCTCCGAGTCGTCGCATTCAGGGTCCCAACAACATCCGGGTTCAAGTGATCAGTCCAGGCATGAGTAGGCAAATTTACCACTGGCAATGCTTTCATTTCTTCATTTTCTTCTTTCTTTCTATCATCAGATTTGAACCTGAAGCACAGCAGTTTGTCATTTGTGTGACCTTATTTGGAGTTGGAAACGTAGGCATTTAGGGGACTAGTTCTGAAATGAGTCTTGGAGGGTTTGACAAATTTTTTTTAATGATATAAATTTACTTGATAACGAGTATGCTGAGTTGATCATTACATAATATCACCACAGGAATCAATTTAAGATTGATTGTGCTAATCTTTTCTTCTTAGTATTTTGACTTGAATTGATGTTTGTTCCTAATTCCTGATAAGGAGGTTGTAGGCATAGTGTGGCAGTTAACCGAACTAAGAAAATTCCGCAGCCACAGCTTCATTCCTTCATCCCTCTAACTTCAGAAATTCATAACCTTTTCAGAAGGAGGTCCCACAAAATAAAGGAAAACGTGGAGGTCCCAGTTCTTAATTCTGACCTTGTTTCGTGTGGAGTTTTAAAGAGATAGTAGCTTCTAGCTAGGGAAAATATGCTGGCTCAACTGATACCTTGGACAGCTATATAGACCAAGATTAGCTAAGTTTGAGAGAGGTTTTGTCACATGGGAACAGCTCATTACACAACATAACCGATCCTAGAAACCAAGTTGCATATGGGTGTCCAAAAGAACATTTAGTGTTGTTTTTAAGTTGGCCTTCTTATCATACTGGTAGCAATCTCAATAGATTGAGAACTGCCTATGGATTGGCTAGGCAATTATTAGAGGATGAACTAAGTACAAAGAAAAGCAATTCATTCTTTTTTGGTTTATATATATGAAACTAATCAACTTGTTTACAAAAGTTTTATGTCATTGCACTGAACAGCTAGGCAAAATGATCATATGGCGAGTAATTATATCTAGCACCATCATGATCGTTATAGGAATTTAGTAATCACATGTACATGTGAATTTCGCTTTACAGGTATATGCACTGATGATATGCACAAATCAAAATGAATGGCTACTTATTTATTTCGTTTTAGCATGATATCTTTATGCCTTCTTATTGTTGTGACTTCATTGGTTTCAACATTGTATATATTATTATCCCTGCTTCAGAGCTTATTGATCAAGCTAAACGAAAATTGTAAATGTCAATATCAACACTTTAATGGGTTCAATGAGATACAATTCACACCTCGGGTTGTGAATATCTGTGGTACATATCATAGATTAGTGAGGATAGCTAGGTTGCCCTCAAGAGAGCTATGGCTTCCTCCTATATATTTCATGGAAATATTGCATCATTCAAAGTTTAAAGGTATTTGTAAATTCATATTTTGATAATGTCTTATAAATTAAAATACAGCTACTCATTTACCCTTTCCATGTCAACTTGAATTCAACTGCCTTCTCTCAGAATTCATATTTCAGTTGTATATCAACAACAAAATATTTTGATAGTGTCTTATAATATGAATAACAAAATTTAAAAGTTATATTTATTTTTCAGTTGTATATTGTTAGTATCATAGTATTATATACTATATTTATAACTTATACATGTTCCTTTACAACCAACATGTACACTATTCCCTCCAATCTAAATTAATAGCATTATTTGGGAAAAAAGCTTGCTCCATATTAATAGGTTCATTTTGTTAAATTTAAGTAGCTGAGAACTTAAAAAAAAGTATCATAAGCTTATTTTTTCTTCTCTTATATGTGGATTTTACTATTTAGTAAAAAATACTATTTTTTAAAATGTAGTTATTAATATATATAAAACGGAATATAAATATATTAATAACATGTTTCCTAACAGCTCGAGCAATGGGAAACTTGGTTGTCTTACAGTATATATAAACTTGCTTTGGTTATGTCGGAAGCTGAAATGTGTTAGTTATTGAGCAATAAAGGAAGCGTTGCATGTGAACAGATTGGTGAGGGAGTGGCCGAGTTAAATTCAGAAGACATGCACGTTTATTTGGACAGCCAGCTGAATGCTGTGCACTTAATTGGCAAAAATCATGTAGAAAGCATTAAGCACTCTAGCTAACATATATACATTGTTAGATCATTAACAACAGACTTATTCACTATTCTCTTAAGTCATAATCCTTAAGGAAAGAACTTAGCATTACTCGTTCCTTACATCTGGTAACAGAACCAGCCATTTGGTGCAGATTCAGAACCGAGAAGATGGGAAGCTAACTTGGACTGCTAGAGTTCATGTTTTCGAGTTAAATCATCTTGACTGTGAGTCACCTACGTCATAAGAATGTGTAGAGGCCGGAAGAGTCACTTTGGAGTTGACACACAACGCCATTATCAGCCATTATAAGAGCTCTAGTTTCATAGCATAAGCAAAGTTTTGGTGATCTCAATGGTTAAAGAGCATAAGTTAATTAATTATGAAGAAGAAGAAAACCTCCCTCGGTATATATATGTGGATAAGACATTACATTTTTCTTCGAAGGGACGTGCTGGTCAAATGCTTTGCTTCATATAACTTTGACTTGCCAGTGTAAAATACCTGAAAGATGTAAGAGACAATGATGGTAAATATTCTCTCCAACCATTCAGTAAAAAAAATATTTTATATTAATAATTTTCTTTTGTTTAACATAAACTTATTTTTCATTTTTTTAAATGTGAGTTTTACCATTTAATAAAAATTATTATTTTTTTAAATAATATTATTAATATAAGACAGAAGGAGTACTTAAATATGATGGTAAAAGGTGAGGAGGGCTGGATAAGAGTTTTTGTATTGTTCCTACGGAGTGTAAGCCATGATACCCTCCACTAGGTATGAGCCGTCTATTCTTAAAATTAACGGTTCACATGTTAATTAATGGAAGCACCCTAACACATTACTTATGTTAATGTGTGATAGTATGTATGATGTTGATTTTCATGATCCACTTCCTCATTGATGGACTCTAAGAAGACAAAAACTCTTGGGAGGGCAGTTGAGAAGGGCTAACAAGAGGGGAGAAAAAGCATTTACCAAATTTATTTTCCTTACCTTGGATTGCTAATTGATCTAATACATATTTATATTAGGATGTACATGTTAAAAGTGGGTATGTGGGCTAAGCCTATTTAGGTTTCAAACTCACTTTTAAGTGAATGAAAATCACACATGTAAATTAGTTAAAGATTATGAATAGTCCCAAACTGCTTTAAAAAAAATAATAGTGTTAATATATAAAACATAAATTTAGCCTTTTAAGTTAGACCTTTAGGTCACCCTACTTTTGTGGGGGAGATACATTTTAGACCCATACATTTAGGTGAACTAACTTACACGTGCATGTGTTGTCGTCCGTTCGGGTTAGATTGGATCAAATCGGGTCATAAAGATAATTATTTTTTAGATAAATTTATTTGATTTTTTCTTAACCTAAAATAGGTCTAGTTTTCTTTTCACCAAAATGTGTCTATTAACATATAAACACATCCATTTGAACCGGATGAGCTATCTTCAATGGGATTTCTTATAATTCACTAAAAATTATTTTTTGTATCATCCTTTACTATATTTTGTCTACATCTTCTGTAAGAGCAATTCCATAGCCTTGTTTTGTTGTATGCGTTGTGTGAATGTGCTTCTACAACGTATGGTTAATCGTCTTATCTTGGGAGACAAGTATCCAAGTGATTCTTAAGCACCACAAGAGAGGGCGAATCTTGTTTTAAGGACAAAGTATACACGCTTGATTTGATCATCTTTTTCTTATGAGTTTCTTTCATTACAACACTTACTAAGGCACAAAAATAATAATACAAACTATGTCAATTACAACAATTTACTTAAACCAAATTTATATACTAAATTGAAGCTAACACTATAAAAAATTAAAGACCTTAGAAAGTTCAATGCGTACTTGAAAATTTTAATGCATGCAGACCCCACTAGGACTAGAGGTTTAGAGAAAATTATTTTCTTGACTACAGTGTATGACCGGCATGATCAATTTGACGTGGAGGGGGAGAAATAAGGAACCTTTGGAACATATTCTCATATTTATCTTTCACCACTTCCTAATAATGTGGCAGCTTCTCAGTTTTGGTTACCAGAACTTAGTCATGAAGTCTGGTTATGCTAGACATACTCAGGTTCATATAACTCGGGTTCAGGACTTTAACGAGGATTGTTCAATCTAGTGGTGCTCCTATATTGTACGGGCAGTTATATCAAAACTTCCTTGAAATTTAGGTCTATACCAAAAATCACAAGCTAATTTAACAAGCTCTACACATTAAGATGGGTGTAAATTTAAAGGACCATGTCCCTTCAATTTTTCACTAACCGCCTATGACCATGTTCATGAACAAGCAAACAGAGGAGATTTTCGTATATATACTAGTAATGTCTGGATTGGTGCTTAATTATGTAAGACAGATAGATTGGTGCTCGTGCAAGGCATATTATCTAGTGTGGATATTATTTTTTCAGTTTTAATGCAAGTGGAAACATCTCTTAACAAAGACACGGCCATAACATGGAAACACGAGTTCATATATTGGGAATAATGTTCATCGTAACTTATTTTGGGTTGTGTGATTAGGGGTGGTAGAAATGCGAGTTGCCCATGGGCAGCCCGCTTGCCCGCATAAGCGGGACAAGCTGCCAATTTTGGGCCGCATCCTGTAGGGACAAGCTTGGCCATTTGTGGGCTAGGCCAAGCTCCCCCTCGGTCCGGCAGGCTCGGCCTGCCCCGTGAGGGGACCTCAATAGGCCAGGCCCACCCAAAATGGGCCACAGGCCTGCCACCCCTATGTTCATCACATAATATTGACTTATATGTCTTAACTTCATGAAATTTAACACTTGGGGACCATTAATATGCACCCGGTGCATGACGAGGCACATCCGCCGAATATATAGAGGCTGAGCAAAATCTAGGTTTTAATCACCTGCCCACCCCCCTTATTCGATGCAATTCATAGGATCATTATCCGATGGCTTGCAATGAGCCTGCGCATGCATGCGCATATACACACACATATATATATATATATATATATATATATATATATATATATATATATATATATATATATATATATATATAAGCCCATAATTATGAACACAAGCTCACACATATTCACGTGAGCTGGGCATCTCAAGGAGTTGGATTTCAATTCAACAACTCGTGCAACTTAGGGGGCAGGCAACCTTTTGGATAACGTGCACCATAGAAACTCGATCAAACAACTCATGATGCCTTGGATCTCGCTACATTTATATTCTACTCTGAACCATGTTTTGACTTCATGTACTTTTTACAATTTTATTCTTGTGAACTATTTAATATTATTGAAAACATGTCACCTATAGGTGTTTCAAGTCTTTGATATTGCAAAAAGAAACTTACTCCTCATTTCGTATTAATTGTCTAGATTTTAAAAAAAATATCCCATATTAATTCTCATTTTTTAATTTATCCTTCTTATGGTAATTATTATGGTAATTATTAGATGGAACAAAAAGGGGTAATGGATGGAATAAAAAAGTTAAAAAATTGGCTTTATTAAATATCACATCTTTTTTAAGATAGATAATTAATATAAAATTAAGAAAGTATAATATAATAAAATATATATAAATACATGTGTGGAGACATGGGGTAGAAGATTTTCCCAAGGGTCCTATCCATAGCCATTTCGAAAGCCCTAACAGGCTGGCAGACCCTTCATTTGCATAAAGAGAAAATCGCCTATCAATGAAAAGAGTGATAATAGTCTTCTTACCCCACTTTAACTTTTATTTCTGGTCTTCTTGTGTTGCTTTTACTCTCACGGTACTTTACAAGTATCTCTCACGTTCTATGGGCTGCGTGTGTCGATTTCCGACCATCAATGTGCGCTTTGTTCTTTCTTTTTTTATAAAAAAAGAAAATAAAAATGAAGTAGATGAATTACTTCTAACTCTATAAGTAGGGGTGAAATTTATAAGGGTACAGCCCACAGGCACGGCTTAACCTGGTTCATAAAAATACTTGAAAGCCAAAATTTTTGAGTTCGATTTTTGGGCCGATGATTAAATTTTTTAACCCACCTTAAATAGACTTGGGTTAGGGCCAAGGGGCAAAAAACCCGTAGGCCCATTTAGCCCACTCTCAAGTATTTAAATAATTTTTTTATATTTTTAATAGTCCAACATAGGGAAGATATTGTACATTTTAAGAAAATTTTGAAGATTGTAAACTTACAAGCTATTGTGATTAGTTGTGAATGACCTCAGCTAAAAGCCAAATGCATATTATCTTGTTTCTTATGGGTTAATTAGTGTGACCTCACCCAAAGATTATAAATTTTCCTTATTAAATTTTTTTTAATAAAAAATTATAAAAGACTAAAAAAATGATGGTCTAACCCGATCTCACTTAAAACTAGACTAAGGCCAAACTTTTTAAATCCCGCTTAGGGCCAGGCTGGGAAATAAGATGACAAGCTAGGGCCCAAGTTTGGCCTGATTTCAGCCCTATCTACAAGCCCATATGGATAGGTCCCACATGTCCCGAATGGGACCAAATTTGGTGGTGTGCCTCTTGTTTAAATGTCCCTCTTCAATTCTCAGTGAATCACACGACTCACATCATAGTTGGACCTATGTAGGGCCTACAATGGGAGGGTTTCACCCGTGCAAGCCCTCTCGAAAAGGATCATTTTATCGGTTAGAAAATAACCTAGCCTCTCTGCCTATCTATAAATGGTGCGACTCGCTCAAGTTGAATGTGGGACCACTATGGGAAGTCCTCTCCAACACACAAGTAACTAGATTAGGACCTCCATGTGTAGCTTGTTGGGTGGCATCGGCGGAAGCCTTGGGGTGAGCCCTTACAGTGGAGGTGCGAATATCCACTTGTTAATCCTTCAAAAGTAATAAACACATGAAATCAAGAACACACACACACACACACATGGACTTGCTAATGGAACTCATAAAATTTTCATCGATAGACTCATCTACATATCAATGAAACTGTCGATGGTAATTGTATGCATGCAGTTACTCTGGAATACGAGGTAGTTAATCAATTTTTTGATATTGTGAATAGTTATGATAGTATTTAAAGTTTAGGAACTGTGTGAGAAGAGGAAAAAGGAGTCCAAAGGGAGACTTGAGGCCGGAGAAGAGAGCAACAAATGATCAGGAGTGAAGTAAACGCCAAAAAATTGGGTGATGCATGTGTTTCAAGGTTGGATGACTTTTTGAACTTAAAATTTTCTCAAATTATTGTAGTGTTGGATTTCCATTATGCTTTTCGTGATTCTTGTTGAATATAACATCAATTGAAGTAAAGTTTGTGAGCTTTATAGTTTTTTGAGTCAAATTACTAGTTTTATTGTATTAGATAGTAAAATTATGATTTGGGTTGATGATTTCTCCTTTTGTGAAAGATTTTCAATAAGTATGCACATAAATATGATTTTCCAAAATAAAAGAGAGCATTTGGGCATGATTCTTATCATCAGTGAACTTACTGACATGTCGGTGATTGCACTGACAAAAGGAAGAAGATGAACATTTATCATGCAAGCGTGCATTGCAAATGGTTTTTGGTCATCTGCAGTGTGAATAACACATCAATAAGGCATCAGTAAGAATGACACCATAGTATTATTCTACTGCCGGTAGGGTTTGATGTGTTGGTGAACTCACTGATGGTTATCAGTGAGGGCATGACCTATCTGTAAAGTCACTGATAGAGATTTATATCTTTGTCAGTAATAGTCAACATGTCTGTGAACTCACATATAGGTATCGGTGAGGCATCGACATGTTTGTGAAGTCACCAATGGAGATTAACATCTCTATCAATGATAGTTGACACATCGGTGAACTCACTGATAACTATTAACGAGGGTAAGGTTCGGTGCATGAGTAAACTCACTGATGGTTATCTTCAAGGTCATCGACCCTTCTATAAGGTTATCGATGGACCTTATAGCCATTGTAGGTAGGGTTCGATGTGTCAATGAATTCACCGATGGTCATCGGTGGGGTCATCAAGATGTCGGCAAGGTTGCCAATGGAATATATGATTTTGGATTTCATTGGGATTATAACTATGTTATGCTATAATATTTATAATTAATATTTTATGGTTTTTTATATGATATGTGATGTGGATGAAAGGTCATTTATGGATATTTTACTTAGGGGATAAAATATGCATGTGTATGAGACTATTGATTGTGATGAATGAGTACCTAAAAGACTATGCATATGACAACCAAAGTCATAGGAACTCTTAGTTCTTTTGCTCCAAAAGTGAGTTATTAGCCATGTAGATAGAAGGGGGCTGATATGAAAAGTAACCAAAGTCTTATGACCCTCTAAAAATGAGAGTTATGTAGAACCACTTCTCTGGTTCAGGAGTTGTGATTGAATTAACTAGAGCATTAAAAGATGACTAGTCTTGTGCAGTGCAATATAAAAGATTTTGATGATTATAGAAAGTCGAAATCTTAATACTAGGGTTTATGAGCCCTAGTGAACCTTTACTTCATAGCATGGATGGGGAAAGACAAACTTCATAATATTGATGTTATTATAATAGCCTAATATCTAGGAGTGTGAAACTCCTAAATGAGGTCATCGTATCTAGAGGACATTTAGGAAAGGTTTTTCTTACAAATGAAATGAATATTATGAAATATATGTATCCTTTTTATGGTGATAAATCAATTGGTTTTCTAACAAATATTTCATAGTATGTTGATCAAGCTTTTATGATTTTTTAAAATTGTTATCGCATTGAGTATTTATATATACTCAATATCCTTTGTGATGTAGGTATTTGGGTAGAGACTCAAAGGTATACGAAGGTCGTAGTTGTAGTAAAAATTTACTTTACATTTATAGAGATACTTCAGCTAGGTTTGATTAGGCATGCGAGTGTGTCATTTCTCTTTTATTAGTTTAGATTTTATTAATAAACAATTGTGAACTTGTGGATCCTGATAATATTTTAATGTAATAATTATTTAAAATCTTTATTAGATTTATTGTTATCTCATTCAAATAATTGTGAAGATAGATGATACTCATACCCCCAATTCATTATTTTAATAATTTATTTCGTACATTTTTACTGCTGCAACATACAAGATATACTGATAAGATTTAAGATATTGTCTTTTGAAAATAAGGAAAAATATGTATTTTATAAAAAAAATTATGTGTAAAAATTGGGGGTTTGACAATAGATCATTCAATAATCAATCAAATATCAAGCTAAGGGCAAATATATATTGACATTTAGGGGTTGAGCCTGAAAGACGTGGCCAAGATCACCTACAAGCAATAAAACACGTCCCTTTATCAATCTCAATTCAATATAAACACGAGGGGAGGTTGATTACCTCTTTGAAGACTATGAATAATATCACCACAAACCCTAGAGCATGGATGGAAGTGATCACCTCAAAATCCTCCTCTTGGCATGGCCTTCGTCTTCCTTTCACCCAGCCCAAGGTTCACCAAATGAAAGAGATGGATCATCTCTAGATCACCCCGAGCACGTGTGTGTGTGTGTGAGAGAGAGAGAGAGAGGGCCGGTGGCTCAACCCACACCAAGGGGAACCACAGCCAATGCTAGGGTGAGAGAGGGAGATAGCAGAAAGCAGGAGGAGAGGGCTGACCTCTCTCTTCACGCCAAGGAGAGGGGTGGCTCAGGGAGAGGGGAGGTGGGTGTGAGGCAACTTGTAAGGACCCTCATCTTTAAACCGGTTTTGATTTTCTTTAATTATGGGTTATCGTGAAATTTATGCGTTTTCTGATCTTATTCGGTAATTTCGTAAATAAATAGTGTTTGTGATAGTTTTAACTAAAATTAACTTCAATATTAGTGGTTTTAAGTGATTTTAAACCAAATGTGAATTTTTGAGATTTTTGAGATTTTTTACTATTTTTCCAAAAAAATTAGGGTTTGGCGGGACCCCTGTGGGCCCCACTGCCGAAAATTTTATTTTTATGTCAAATGAACCTAGACATATACTTAAGGTCCCACAAAAATTTTCAGAATTTTATTAGGCTTAAATTATGCTTAAATTTGTAAAATACCCACTTTTAGCCTACTTTTCATATTTACACCCCAAAACTTATTTATGCCTACCCCAACCTTTACTATAAAAGGGCAAACCTGAGCCATTTCCATTTTTGGGAATAGGCTAAGGAATGAGGGCTGGCCTAATCCCCACTTAGGCCCGAATTAGAAGCCGATTAAGGTAACTTACTCTAATTAAGTACTAATCATTGGCTTTTCTCTTCATTTCTTCCAAATCTATCATTTCCCCCTTGATTCAATTCATTTTTGACCATCAAAAGCTACTGATTTGTGTTTTACTATAAACCCTAACATTCAAAATTCGATTTTTACTACCAACAAGCCCTAGATCTAAGATTTAATTAGGGATTTCTTGGGTAAATCGATTTCTATTAGAGTTTAATTCAAAACTCATTGTGTTTTCAAAGATTTCAAGAAGGGTGACTCTTCAATCCGAGCTTAATCAAGTGTTGAGGTAATGTGTCTTCAAAATCTCTGTTTATCCATAGTAAAACTCTCCATTTTGGCTTATTTCGAAATGGTTTGCTTGATTTAGTGTGTTAATGGTAAGATTAGAAAATGGAATTATTTAATCCCGATTTCTTAGGGTTTTGCATTATTATGGTTTGGTTTGATATTCTGGAAGTCAAGGAGGACTTTTGATGATGATTAGGGTGTTAGATGTGGATTTGAAGTGTTATCTATGGTGTTTCGGTTTGGATTTGTGAAAGGAAGAAGATGATTGTTCTGCCGTGTTGGCGATTGATCGGCCTTGCAGGGCAATCGATCGGCTGAACTGTAAATTTTAAATTTTTGCGTGTAACCGATTGAACGGCCTGAAGGGCAATCGATCGGCTACACAGAAAATTGTATGTTGTGCATATGATGCCTATTTTGATGATTCCACTTTAGCTTGCCAATTTTATATGAATGTGGAGTGTTTTAAGCTATGTTAGGCTACTGGAAATGCATGCTATTAAGTTTATGGAGTTGAAAAATATGCTTAGAAATGGTGGAATGACTTATGTTTTGTGGCATGATGTTGGAATCGTTATCTTGAAATTATGAATGGTTGTTTCTCTTTGGTTTAGCATATATTTTCAGTAGGACTACAATCATTGTTAGACTGATTTGTCATGATAGATTGTGGTTAGTGGTGTGTGAATGTTGGTGAATGTCATGACTCAATGATGAAATGAGTGATGTTATATGTGTTTAGCCTTTGTGGTTGAGTTTTGAATTTAGCTATGATTTCAACGATTCTTCTACTATGATTTCCGCTGGAATTCATGTTTAGATAGAAATTCACATGTGTAGTGTGGTAGTGAGTTGATTTTCAAGCATGTTGATATGCATTATGTGAAATGCTTCTACTAGTTACACACACACACATGTGGGGGGTTAAATGATGATGTTGAAGCTTAATATTGTGGTTATGAATGACGCATTAAGGGCTGGTGAGAGCACTTATCATGGATTAGGATTCATGTATGCTTTGCCCACGCATGTACCATGCTGCTTGCATCATGAAAATGAATTTCTAATTGAGGCTTCATCGTGATTAATCGAATTTGACCGATTGGATGCAATGTGATGAAATTGTGTGCTGGATTGATCGGTCGTGGATTAATCGCAAGTTGATTGGTCCTAAAGGACATATTTTGATTTGAAGTTCCTGTGTGGAACGATTTGAAGTTCCTGTGTGGAACGATTTGGAGTTCCTATGTGGAACGAGTGCACTCCCCGGGTTGAGTCTTGTTAAATGGAATGATGTGGGGACGAGTTGTGTACTTGTCTTGCGGATACGTGAGAATATTTTTATGTGTGTCATCTGGACCCTGAGAATCCAGTGTGGTATGCCGTGTGCACCCCGCTACCACGTGTTCTAGGGTTCTCTGTGTGAGAACTCGGGCTCTTCCCTCCGCATGAGATGTCCCTGGGCGAACACCCCTGCTCTAGATTCTCTGTGTGAGAATGGGACATCCTTGGCCAGGATCGTCCAGGGCGAGCAGTATTAGGGATTGACAACCCCGATCTTTCTTGAATTCTTGTGTAGAATTTTGGACCATGACACGCCTTCGTGGCCTTGTCTATGCTCCCGTCTGTGTGACGTCAATGTGTGATTACTCCTTGATGGAGGTTGATTGTGATAACATTATGCATGTGGGAATATGTATGTTAGAGATACATCCATGCATGTTGATTTTGATGATAAAATGCATGTGGGAATATGTATGTTAGAGATACATCCATGCATGTTGATGTTGATGTTATGCATGTGGAATATGTATGTTAGAGATACATCCATGCATGTTGATGTTGATGTTATGCATGTGGAATATGTATGTTAGAGATACATCCATGCGGGATTGGTTATGATGTGAATGCATGTGGGAATATGTATGCTAGAGATACATCCATGCAGGTTGAATTATACATTTTGATGCAGTGTTAAGTGATATGAATGTGTGATCAGAAAGTGATGCACCATGTAAATCTTTGATCTGAAACGATCTCATTTCTAAGCTATCGTATTTTCTACGTTGACAGTGATATTAAAAACATTGCTGAGTGTTAAAACTCACCCCTCTTTTGTGTTTTGATTTGGGGCTGCGTGGTGCGACACGCAGACGGACAGGATTGCTTTTTTTGAGGAAAGGTCAGAGGTAGCTTGGGTGTGATGATGGAGATCGTTGCGTGACTTATCATCGTTTCTTTCATGCTTTATGTTCGAACCTTTGTGTAGGGTTCTTGTTGTGGTTTTATGTCACATGTTACAGTTATGTTTGCTTATGACTTATTTTGAGCTGATATGGGCTTTACTTAAACTAAGTTTGTGGGTTTGAGATTGTTGTTTACTTTGTGTTAAGCAACACCTTTTCTTTCCCTTTTATTTACTCTTGCTCAAAGGATTGTGCGCACTCCGTGTTGTTGTTAATCGCCCGTGGTTAGGGATTAAGTCTTCCGCTAGAATCGTTTCTCAATTTCACTTCGTCGCCCCCGCGCGCTTGACCGGCCCTTGGACTGGGTTCGGCTCGGGTCGGGCATGGCCGGGGCGTGACAGGTTGCCTACGTATATATCGGATAACATCCACGATGTTACTCCAATACGATCAGATCCGGACGTAGTTCTGCCTATTGGCTACTACATACAACCGACATACTATATATATATATATATATATATATATATATATATATATATATAAAATACGTATCTCCGAATATTTAATCAGAGTTATACAAAAACACCAGCAACACACATCTCGCTCTATCATAGAGACGAGCACACAACCAATACAACATGCCTCACTCTACCCCAGAGCAAGACCATCACAACATTCCTCACTCTATCCTAGAGCAAGACCATCACATTCACACATCTCGCTCCATCACTGAGCCGAGAACGAACACACACCACACGTCTCGCTATATCACTTAGCTGAGACCACACACATCACACGTCTTGCTCTATCATAGAGTGAGACAGAACATAATCATAGGTCTCGCTCTATCACTGAGCTGAGACTGAACACACACACAACACATCTCGCTCTAACCCAGAGCGAGACAACACACATCATGACATATAAGCATAGCATATCAATAAATAAATGCACACACAACCCGTCTCGCTCTCACCCAAAGCGAGACGATACACTTGATGCATATAAGCATAGCGTAACAATATATAAGCACACACACAACCCGTCTCTCTCTCACCCAGAGCGAGATAGCACACAACATGGCATATAAGCAACACATATCATAATATAACACACTCACAGCCCATCTCTCTCTAACCCAGAGCGAGACGGCACACCTCATAACTAGCACATGTCATTCTATAATTAAATAGAAGGTAAGAAACCCTTACTCCCCTAATGTCTCACGAGGTAGCGGTATTCGGGATGCTCATTTCTGGGCGTTCTCCCCTTCAGATCCAGAGACAGTGGACAGAGCCTCCTCTAGCCCCCTCACGTTCTTCCTCTTCCACCGAGAGACAACCCAACCAACTCTCCCCTTTCCCGGAAACCTCGTTTTCTATGCCCGTGGGCGGCAGATAGAACCTCCCCTACTCGGGGTGCCCTTCACACGTCGTGGCCCTTCGGTGGGGAATGGAGCCTCCTACTAGTTACACACACACATGTGGGGGGTTAAATGATGATGTTGAAGCTTAATATTGTGGTTATGAATGACGCATTAAGGGCTGGTGAGAGCACTTATCATGGATTAGGATTCATGTATGCTTTGCCCACGCATGTACCATGCTGCTTGCATCATGAAAATGAATTTCTAATTGAGGCTTCATCGTGATTAATCGAATTTGACCGATTGGATGCAATGTGATGAAATTGTGTGCTGGATTGATCGGTCGTGGATTAATCGCAAGTTGATTGGTCCTAAAGGACATATTTTGATTTGAAGTTCCTGTGTGGAACGATTTGAAGTTCCTGTGTGGAACGATTTGGAGTTCCTATGTGGAACGAGTGCACTCCCCGGGTTGAGTCTTGTTAAATGGAATGATGTGGGGACGAGTTGTGTACTTGTCTTGCGGATATGTGAGAATATTATTATGTGTGTCATCTGGACCCTGAGAATCCAGTGTGGTATGCCGTGTGCACCCTGCTACCACGTGTTCTAGGGTTCTTTGTGTGAGAACTCAGGCTCTTCCCTCCGCAAGAGATGTCCCTGGGCGAACACCCCTGCTCTAGATTCTTTGTGTGAGAATGGGACATCCTTGGCCAGGATTATCCAGGGCGAGCAGTATTAGGGATTGACAACCCCGATCTTTCTTGAATTCTTGTGTAAAATTTTGGACCATGACACGCCTTCGTGGCCTTGTCTATGCTCCCGTCTGTGTGACGTTAATGTGTGATTACTCCTTGATGGAGGTGGATTGTGATGACATTATGCATGTGGGAATATGTATGTTAGAGATACATCCATGCATGTTGATTTTGATGTTATGCATGTGGGAATATGTATGTTAGAGATACATCCATGCAGATTGTGATGATGTTATGCATGTGGGAATATGTATATTAGAGATACATCCATGCATATTGTGATGATGTTATGCATGTGGGAATATGTATGTTACAGATACATCCATGCAGATTGTGATGATGTTATGCATGTGGGAATATGTATGTTACAGATACATCCATGCAGATTGTGATGATGTTATGCATGTGGGAATATGTATATTAGAGATACATCCATGCAGATTGTGATGATGTTATGCATGTAGAATATGTATGTTAGAGATACATCCATGCATGTTGATTGTGATGATATTATGCATGTGGGAATATGTATGTTAGAGATACATCCATGCAGGTTGTGATGATATTATGCACGGTGATGCAGTTTTAAGTGATGTAAATATGTGATCAGAAAATGATGCACCTTGTACATCGTTGATTTAAAGATTTTATCGCCAAGCTATCGTATTTTTGACGTTAATAGTGATATTAAAACCATTGTTGAGTGTTAAAACTCACCCCTCTTTTGTGTTTTGATTTGGGGCTGCGTGGTGCGACACGCATACGGACAGGATTGCCTCTTTGAGGAAAGGTCAGAGGTAGCTTGGGTGTGATGATGGAGATCGTTGCGTGACTTACCTGCGTTTATTTCATGCTTTATGTTCGAACCTTTGTGTAGGGTTCTTGTTTGGATTTATGTCATATTTTGCAGTTGTGATGCTTATGACTTATTTTGAACCGGTGTGGGCTTTACTTAACTAAGTTTGTGGGTTTGAGATTGTTGTTTACTTTGTGATAAGCAACACATTTTCTCCCTTTTTATTTACTCTTGCTCAAAGGATTATGCGCACTCCGTGTTTCTGTTAATCGCCCGTGGTTAGGGATTAAGTCTTTCGCTAGAATCGTTTCTCAATCTTCACTTCGTCGCCCCCGCGCGCTTGACCGGCCCCTGGACCGGGTTCGGCTCGGGTCGGGCATCGCCGGGGCGTGACACAACCCCTCTCCCATGTTGGACTTGGGCTTAAGGTCCAATAAGGCTCTTCTGAACGAGTTTTCTTTAGTGGCATCTCATTTAAGTGTATGGGCTCAAGTGGAGACCGTGCACATCATGGCTTCATGCTCATGCCCATGCCCATAGGAAGGCTAATCGCTAGAATGTTCAAGTGGGTTCCACAATAAGTCACACACATTTGAAAGCCACATGGTGTATACATGCGTACATACCTATAGTATGACTAATATTCCTTCCGTCCCATATTAATAGCTACATTTAAAAAAAATATTATTTTTTATTAAATGGTGAAACCCACATCTAAGAGAAGGTAAAATAAGCATATAATATTTTTTTTAAGCACCCAACCACTTAAATTGAACAAACGATATTATTAATATAGAATAATTTTTTTATAATATAGAGCTATTAATTCAGGATAGAGGAGGTATATATATATATATACACACACACCAACATAGCTTAGCCTAACGGTTAATGACCACAAAACAATAATGTTACACCTCTATTACTATGGACCCCACCTATAGGGCATACATGTGTCAATGGGATGAACTCCACAAAGTCCCGGAGGGGAACAACAAATCCCTTCTCATTAATTAAATTAAAAGCACGAAAATTCAAAATTTTGATGCTGATATTTTGTGCCTTGAAAATTGTGGGACCCATACTTCCTAATGAAAATAATGTTGTGGATCCCATAAATCTACCTGCAATCGTCAGAAGGTCCACTAGCAATTTGCAGAGCCTTAGGCCGCGTGTTTAACATTATTGACTGGCATACCGCAAAAGAATGGTACGACAAATGTTTAGGTGTTACCTGGCTTGGGTATTTCAAAACGTTGTAAAAACATTGGTCTATGTTAAACAAATACAAAATACATATATTTACGAATGAAAAAACATTTTCACAAGTTTATGAAAATTATGGCAAAAATATGTAAAATAGAACAAAAATATTAAATGAAACAACAAAAGAGGTGCTTTTTTTTAGAAGTCCTATTTATGTCTAATTTGCTTTTCAATCAATAGAGCTTGAAGTGGACTATAATTCATCTGATGTGTCTAACCTGTCCGTGATCTATGATACATAGATCAACTATGAACGAAATTATCACAAGCTGCAAACATGAACTATCACTTGTCATCAGGTAAATACTAAAAAAATTCTACTAAGTACAAATATGAAGACCTTGTCAATGTATAATTTATAAAAGTTTGAGTTACGAGGCTACGCTTTCCAATGCCACAATAGATCCTATAAAGCTTTAACATCTAAGAAACTATCAATATTGTGTTTGTTAAGCTAATCAGTGAAATCAGTATTTTGATAACCTCTACCAATTTTTTAATCATTTTCCACCAAAATTTAAACACATCAACTCCGCATTGGCCCTTTTTATCACAACCTTTAAAAGTGGACACAATCAGATTATCAGCAATGCAACAAAACATATGTATTAAATTTCACTAATTTAAATCTAGGAATATAATACATGTGTACCTTAAGTAATGCGTACACATTGTATGTGTTATACATGTACATCAATCATCACGATTAAGATGAGAGAAACATTGCTTTTGAATGAAACACATCTTAATTGTTGGGATTGTCACATTAATGAAGGTAGACTGAATATAATTCACAATTATCATGCAAATCATTACATGTAAATATATTAGTAAATATATTAATTAAATACCAGAAAGAAGAGAAATTTGAACTCGGCTCAAGGCGCGTTACACGCTATCCTTGAAATATATATTGTAAGGTCCCTGATTTTTCTACGATTTTTTAGGATTTTTTTGCCATTTTTCTGGTCATTTTTGGCAGAAAAATGTGACGTTTCAGCGTATGTGTATCTATGTATTTTCCCCATATTTATACCCATAGAGTCGGGTGTAGGGCTTAGTCGCGGGCCACGGGCCTCGCTGCGCGCTTACGGCGCGAATTTTGGAGGTTCGACGCGTAACCAGTGGGTTAACGCGCGTTGGGGATACGTTTGGAAAAATAAAAGAAAATAAAATAAAAAAGAGGGATCGGGATCGCGATCCCGATCCATTGGTTCGGCTGGATGAACAGTACCACCGCCCCCCATTTCCGCTTTATCCCCGTGCCCGGCATCCGCCAGCCGCCGGTGGGCCAGAGGACCGCCGCACCGGCTCCGCCCTGGCCGTGCGACGGCAGGGGAGCCGCCGTCCCGGCCCCCACGGCCGCGCCGCCTCCTCCCCCGGTGAGCCCCCTTTTCTAATTTGTGCGGTTCCGCCGCCGCCGTGGGCCGGCGAGGGCCGGCTGGCCACCCATGGTTCCGCCATGGGCCGGCGACGGCGGGAGGCCACTCCCCCCGGCCCCGGACGGCCTCAGCTCTGCTGTCTCGCTTCGATTCCCCACTGCCCTGTTTTTCCGCCCCCACTGTGTATCGCCGTTCCGCAGCCGCCACGGGCCGGCTCGGCCCAACCGGCCGGCCACGGCTCCGCCCTGGGCCGGCCACGGTGAGGAGCCCCTCCTCCCGGCCCGGTGGGCCTCTGCGCCGCCGCCCCATCTCTTTTCCCCCTCTCTGCACTGTTCCGCCGACGGACTGTTTGGGCAAACAGTGGCTGCCGGTGGTGATTCGTGGCCGATTCGGCCTTCCCCCAGCCTCGCCTTGCTCCGGCGAAGGCAGTGGACTACACCTCCATGCCCGATTCAGCCGCCGCCCCCATGGCCGCTCCGCCTTTATGGGTTTTCCCCGGTCGTCCCTTATTTTTGGTCTGCGTTCGTTTTGGACGTGGTGACTGACGTTATCAGTCGGACGCCGGATTTGTTTTGGTGGACCTTAGTTTGGCTCCGCCCCAGCCCGGTGATGCCAATGGGCCACCCTCTGGGCCTTGTTCAGCTTTGCGGCCCGTAGCCGCAGCTAGTCCCGCCTTACCGGCATGTTTGCCGTTGACCCTTCTTGCCCATTTTACGCCGTTGGTACCGGACGGCCTCGGGCAAGAATTAGTATGTCTTACCTTGACAGAAGGTGGACGAGTTCACCTGCTCAGGCCTTGGCCAGTGACGGCCTCATAGCCTTTGCTCAACCGTGAACCCTCCCCTTGCTCTCTACCGTGCGAGATGCACAGCTGCCTGCACCATGGGTTTTGGTTGTGGGTGGCGATCGGCGATGTCGCCGCTGAGATTGGCCACCTCTAGGGCCTTAGCCCTGTTGGCTTTTGTGGGCCTTGAGTCATCTCCGTTCAGCCCTCTCCCCCGCCCTTTGGGGCGCGTGTGCATGTAGCCACGCATGTACTTCTGGGTTAGGCGCTGCATTCGTGCCGCCTAACCATCGGTTGGCTTTGCCACCGAGTGGAGTTGACCACTAGAGCCGTCCTCCACCTCTCCTTTGATTCTCGAGCGTTGCCCCACACTCTCCACCCTTATGTGGGCCTTTGTTGACCGAAATCGTCGCCGTTGGGTGCTGTCCACGGCCGATTTCGATGTCTTTGTGGCTGGCTGAGCACGTTTTAGCCACCGGCTGATCTTCAGAGTGTACACCCTTGACTTCTGATCGCACCGCCACATAGGTTGGCACTACATTTCTCCCGGCCGCCCTAGTGTGCCGCCGTGGATTGCGGGTTTTACCGCATTGATTTCTGACATCCTGTTTGGCCGTGATAGTTCCGGCGCTTCCTAAAATCCTCGGGACAGCAGCTCTCTCAGCCAGGCAATGGTTTTGACCGCCAACTCCACCGCCGACGCCGCCACCGTCAGGTGCTCGCTATCGAACATCATGATTACGAGGTAGGGGAGCTTTGAACTCGTAAATTCATGAAGCATGCTTTGAATGAGTAGCAGCATGCTAGGATTGTATGATTCCATGCTTGGATGTTAAGTAACGATCCGATTGCATGATGTGCGTGTAAGCATGATTGTATGGTATGATTGATATGCATGAAATGTATGCATGTTTTATGGATGTGGATTATGTATGCGCTGGCTAGCAAATATGTCAGTATGCTATGTATGGGTTATGCATGTGCTAGTGATGGCTAGCGTGCATGTTTGAAGTATGTATGAATGTGTGTGTGCACGTGCTAGAGATGACTAGCGTGTACGTTTGATGTATGCATGTGCTAGTGATGGCTAGCGTGCATGTTTGACGTGTGTATGCATGTGCTAGTGATGGCTAGCATGCATGTTTGTAAGTTATGTATGTATGACCGTATGTGTATGTTGTACGTATGTGTGAGACATACGTATGTATAATGGCGTTTGCCTATGCTTTGGATGTGCGTATGTGTAAGTGTATGTGGGCAGAGGTATGGGCGATGGACAATAAGAGGTGACAGAGGCTTTGTCTGGATTTGGATACAGTTGTGTAAGCATATGGCAGAGGATATGAGTATGACAGGCAAGGATTAGAATGGATCGGTTTGGGGTGGATTGTATGTTGGGCGTTTGTCAGACAGTAAGAGTGTTCATAATTGTACAAGCATAACATACAGATTATGAAGTGAAAAGTAAGTATAATAATAAGTGAGATATAAGTAAGAGGGCGACTACTGGGTTGGCTCTGAGGAGCGTTATTTGAGGATGTCAGTGTAAGAGGATTTGGCCATAAGATGGATGGCTAAGTATGTAAGACTGTAAGGGTTTGGTGTATGATGAGTTTTGTCCATGATGTGGACGGGTAAGTGAAGTCTGCTGCCCTGACGAACTTGGGTTTCGGATCGGGCTCAGCTTCAGTTTGATCAGTCGAGGACTGTGAGTTTGTGTGGCGTAATTGTACCGCATAATGTACTTAATTCAAACTTGAATTATAAGCACAACTAATGATAGCGTTGTGAGTTTGAGACATGAGGGTTCGACGGATTAAGTTCCGTGTTTGTGCTGGCCGCTAATGAGTCGGCCGAGCATTTATCATGTCTTGCCATGGTGTTTATCCTGCGGGATGTTGTCTGTGTGCTGTATAGAGCACCAGACGTCTGATGCTCTGCTGAGAGCGACGTTGTTTCTGATTTGGTCTGTGTGCTGTATAAGCCCAGACGTTTGATGCTCTGTTGAGAGCGATGTACGTCTCTGACTTTGTCTGTGTGCTGTATGAAGCCCAGACGTCTGATGCTCCGCTGAGAGCGACGTATGTTTCTGATTTGGTCTGTGTGCTGTGTAAGCCCAGACGTTTGATGCTCTGTTGAGAGCGTTGTATGTTTTCGCCCAAGAGTGGCACTGTACGTTTCTGCCCAAGTGGCACTATATGTTTTCTGCCCAAGAGTGGCATTGACACTATAAGACCCATTATGGTGGGCAATTCTCTGGCACCATAAGACCCATTATGGTGGGCAACTGTATGACCCCTTATTTGTGGGTGTTTATGTTTGTGCGCTCAGGTAAGTAGTATCATGGATCTACTCTTACCTGTTTGATCCAGTGCCCCATGAGCATTGGTGTGCCTTACCTTCGAAAAAGTCCATGGCGTCTAGTCACTCCCTGGAGGTTAAGGTGTTGCCCCAGTGGCATTCTTTTCCTTTTCGACGCTGGAGCCTATTAGTTGTAATGAGCTTCAGTGGTCGTTGATATGTGTACGATTATGAGTATGAGTAAGACTGTAAGAGTGAGTATGAGTAAGACTGTAAGAGTGTGTATGAGCAGGACTATAAGAGTATGTATGAGCAGGACTGTAAGCGTATGAGTATGAGCATGACTGTAAGAGTATGAGTACGATTGTGAAAATATGTTTCTGCGTAAGACAGTAAGTATGATTTTGTGCAGACTGTACGAGTAAGGTCGTACGAGTCTGATTGTACGAGTAAGGTCGTACATGTATGTGTAAGTTGTATGAGTGAGCATACGATTGTACGAATAAGGTCATACAAGTATGCGTATGTTATATGCGTATGTGTACGGTGGTACGAGTAAGTTGTATGACCCTGGATAAGGGTGTTTGTGTAAGTTGATTGAATAGTATGCTTTGGCACGTTGGTGCCTTTGGTATGATTTTGGCACGATGGTGCCTTCGGTATGTCTGTGGCACGTTGGTGCATTTGGCATGTTTGTATGAATTTGAGCATGATATTGATATGCTTCTGCTTCATGTTTGTGTTGCATGACGCATGATTTCTGAACTTATGGAGTTCACCGTTGGGATTTCCCCTACTGGGTATCTTCCTACTGAGTATGAAAATACTCACCCTACTACTTTTAGCCCCGTTGTACTGGAGGTTTTGCAGGTTGTGCGAAGAGCTCCTGGAGATGGACGCTCGTTTCAGCGGTGGATCGATTCCCATTGACTCAGGTATCTGCTTGACTCTTTGCGAGTTATTTGTGCCACGATCTCCTGTATTGGGTGAGACGAGACATCATGATGTTTATTCTGGACTTTCATTTGGATCAGTTAGTGGACTGTTATGGGACTTGTACTCAGGGATGCCTGGGAGAGTGATTTGTATTTAAAAAGTCTATGATCATAGCAAATTTATTCTTACGTGTGTTTTCGAGTAGCGCCTGAGGATATTTGATTTGGCAGTACGATGTTTAACCGTATGATGTTTTAAATTATAAATAGGTTTTGATTTTATCGTTTTGACTCCGATTTATGGAAAGAAAAAAAAAATTTCTATGAGTTTTGAGAAAAAGGGATGAAAAATCTCGGGCGTTACATATATGCCGCCCTCCGTGCACATGCGTTCGACTGCGTTCCGTTCTTGAGATACAACGAACCACACTGTCCGTTTGATGGTACACTTCCACACAAATTGTAAGGTCCCTGATTTTTCTACAATTTTTTGGGATTTTTCTGCCATTTTTCTGGTCATTTTCGGCAGGAAAATGTGACGCTTCAGCATATGGGTATTTGTGTCTTTTTTCCATATTTATACCTATAGAGTCGGGTGTGGGGCTTAGTCGCGGGCCACAGGCCTCGCTGCACGCTTATGGCACAAAGTTTGGAGCTATAGCGCGTAACTAGTGAGTTAACGCGCATTGGGGATATAGATGTAAAAATAAAAAAGGTGAATAGTAAAATCACGGCTTATAAAGCCATCTTCAGTAAGTTTCGTTCCAGAAACTTACAGAAGGAAAAAATGACGTCCAGAGAGGAGAAGAGAAAACCCGATGGTATATCCGGTCGCTCCGTTCTCCCTCCTCCGTCATCAGATTCCTTCGATTCTTGTCAGGATCCTCTTTGCCTCACCGCCACGAGTCCGTAGGTACCGGCCATGACTGCCGCCACGACCTCTTCCCTCCTCCACGAGGTACCGAACCTTTTTTCGGGTTTTCTCTCCTTCAATCCCGTTTTTGCACTGTGGGTGTACGATTTTGACATCGTTTGCGGCCGCTCTCAACTAGACTTATGTTTAGTTGGCCGCTAGGAACCCATAGACACTGGCTGGAGCCGCCGCCATGCTTTTTTTTACTCCGTGGTGAGCTACCGATCTTTTGGTCGGGTTTTTGTTACTATTCACATCTCACTGTCCGTGGGATGTTTTGGACGCCGGTGTGTTTTCGGTCGTCGTCCGGCCATCGGATGGACTCTGTCCAGCCTACCTTGACCCAGTGTCGGTAGGGGGTTGCCGTTTCCGACCCCACCTCGCCCCTATTGCCTTGCTCCGCCTGATTAGACGCTTTGGGTGCGTCTTGGGCCGTGGTCATCGGCGAGCCGTATGCTATTTGGCAATTATGGGCTCTGCCCCGGCTCGGCGACAGTGAGGGTCAGCCCCACTTGGCCTAATTATATTACCGCTTGGAATGGGCCGCTTGTCATTTGCCCTATACCGTGCGAGATGCACAGCTGCCCGCACCATGGGTTTTGGTTGTGGGTGGCGATCGGCGATGTCGCCGCTTTGATTGGCCACTATTAGGGCCTTAGCCCTGTTGGCTTTTGTGGGCCTTGAGTCGCCCCATTTCCCCCGCCCTTTGGGCTACGTGCGCATGTGGCCACGTGTGTACTTCTGGGTCTAGGAGCTGCATTTGTGCCGCCTAACCATCGGTTGGCTTTGCCACCGAGTGGAGTTGACCACTAGAGCCGTCCTCCACCACCTCTCCTTTGGTTCTCGAGCGTTGCCCCACGCTCTCCGCCCGTATGTGGGCCTTTGTTGACCGAAATCGTCGCCGTTGGGTGCTGTCCACGGCCGATTTCGACGTCTTGTGGCCGGCTGTGCACGTCTTAGCCACCGGCTGATCTTCAGAGTGTACACCCTTGACATCTGATCGCACCGCCACATATGTTGGCACGACTTTTCTCCCGGCCGCCTTAGTGTGCCGCCGTGGATCGCGGGTTTTACCGCATTGAGTTCTGACACTCTATTTGGCCGTGATAGTTCCGGCGCATCTTGAAACCCTCGGGACAGCAGCTCTCTCAGCCAGGCAACGGTTTTGACCGCCGACGACGCTGCCACCGTCGTGTGCTCGCCATCGAACGTCATGATTACGAGGTAGGGGAGCTTTGAACTCGTAAATTCATGAAGCATGCTTTGAATGAGTAGCAGCATGCTAGGATTGTATGATTCCATGCTTGGAAGTTAAGTAACGATCCGATTGCATGATGTGCGTGTAAGCATGATTGTATGGTATGATTGATATGCATGAGATGTATGCATGTTTTATGGATGTGGATTATGTATGCGCTAGCGATGGCTAGCAAATATGTCAGTATGCTATGTATGGTTTATGCACGTGCTAGTGATGGCTAACGTGCATGTTTGAAGTATGTATAAATGGGTGTGTACACGTGCTAGAGATGACTAGCGTGTACGTTGGATGTATGCATGTGCTAGTGATGGCTAGCGTGCATGTTTGATGTGTGGATGCATGTGCTAGTGATGGCTAGCGTGCATGTTTGACGTGTGGATGCATGTGCTAGTGATGGCTAGCGTGCATGTTTGACGTGTGTATGCATGTGCTAGTGATGGCTAGCGTGCATGTTTGTATGTTATGTATGTATGACCGTATGTGTATGTTATACGTATGTGTGAGACATACATATGTATGATGACTATGTGGGCAGAAGTATGGGCGATGGACAGCAAGAGGTAACAGAGGCTTTGTCTGAATTTGGATACGGTTGTGTAAGCATATGACAGAGGATATGAGTATGGCGGGCAAGGATTAGAATGGATCGGTTTGGGTTGGATTGTATGTTGGGCATTTGTCAGACAGTAAGAGTGTTCATAATTGTACAAGCATAACATACAGATTATGAAGTGAAAAGTAAGTATAATAATAAGTGAGATATAAGTAAGAGGGCGACTACTGGGTTGGCTCTGAGGAGCGTTATTTGAGGATGTCAGTGTAAGAGGATTTGGCCATAAGATGGATGGCTAAGTATGTAAGACTGTAAGGGTTTGGTGTACAATGAGTTTTGTCCATGATGTGGACGGGTAATTGAAGTCTGTTGCCCTGACGAACTTGGGTTTCGGATCGGGCTCAGCTTCAGTTTGATCAGTCGAGGACTGTGAGTTTGTGTGGCATAATTGTACCGCATAATATGCTTAATTCAAACTTGAATTATAAGCACAACTAATGATAGTGTTGTGAGTTTGAGACCTGAGGGTTCGACGGATTAAGTTCCGTGTTTGAGCTGGCCGCTAATGAGTTGGCCGAGCATTTATCATGTCTTGCCATGGTGTTTATCCTGCGGGATGTTGTCTGTGTGCTATATAGGGCACCGGACGTCTGATGCTCTGTTGAGAGCGACGTTTCTGATTTGGTCTGCGTGCTGTATAAGCCCAGACTTTTGATGCTCTGTTGAGAGCGATGTACGTTTCTGAGTTTGTTTGCGTGTTGTATGAAGCCCAGACGTCTGATGCTCTGCTGAGAGCGACGTATGTTTCTGATTTGGTCTGTGTGCTGTGTAAGCCTAGACGTTTGATGATCTGTTGAGAGCGTAGTATGTTTTTGCCCAAGAGTGGCACTGTACGTTTCTGCCCAAGTGGCACTGTATGTTTTTTGCCCAAGAGTGGCAATGGCACTATAAGACCCATTATGGTGGGCAATTCTCTGGCACTATAAGACCCATTATGGTGGGCGATTCTATGGCACTATAAGACCCATTATGGTGGGCAACTGTATGACCCCTTATGTGTGGGTGTTTATGTTTGCGCGCTCAGGTAAGTAGTATCATGGATCTACTCTTACCTGTTTGATCCAGTGCCCCATGAGCATTGGTGTGCCTTACCTTCGGAAAAGTCCATGGCGTCTAGTCACTCCCCGGAGGTTAAGGTGTTGCCCCAGTGGCATTCTTTTCCATTTCGACGTTGGAGCTTATTAGTTGTAATGGGCTTCAGTGGTCGTTGATATGTGTACGATTATGAGTACGACTGTATGAGTGTGAGTACGACTGTATGTGTATGAGCAAGACTGTAAGTGTATGAGTATGAGCAAGACTGTAAGTGTATGAGTATGAGTAAGACTGTAAGCGTATGAGTATGAGCACGACTGTAAGAGTATGAGTACGATTGTGAGAATATGGTTCTGAGTAAGACAGTAAGTATGATTTTGTGCGTACCGTACGAGTAAGGTCGTACGAGTCTGATTGTACGAGTAAGGTCGTACATGTATGGGTAAGCTGTATGAGTGAGCATACGATTGTACGAGTAAGATCGTACAAGTATGCGTATGTTGTATGAGTATGCGTACGGTGGTACGAGTAATTTGTATGACCCTGGATAAGGGTGTTTGTGTAAGTTGTTTGGATAGTATAATTTTGGCACAATGGTGCCTTTGGTATGATTTTGGCACGATGGTGCCTTCGGTATGATTCTGACACGATGATGCTTTGATATGTCTGTGGCACGATGGTGCCTTTGGTATGATCGTATGCGTTTGAGCATGTTATGATTATTATGTTGACTGCTTCATGTTTGAGTTGCATGATGCATGCATTTTTGAACTTATGAGTTCACCGTTTGGGGTTTCCCCTACTGGGTATTTTCCTACTGAGTATGAAAATACTCACCCTACTACTTGTAGCCCCGTTGTACGGGAGGTTTTGCAGGTTGTGCGGAGAGCTCCTGGTGATGGACGCTCGTTTCAGCGGTGGATTGATTCCCGTTGACTCAGGTATCTGCTTGACTCTCTGCGAGTTTGTTCGTGCCACGATCTCCTGTATTGAGTGAGATGAGACTTTAAGATGTTTTATTCTGGACTTTCGATTGGATTAGTCTGTGGACTGTTATGGGACTTGTACTCAGGGATGCCCGGGAGTGATTTGTATTTAAAAGTCTATGATCATAGCAGAATTTATTCGTACGTGTGTTTTCGGGTAGCGCCTGAGGATATTTGATTTGACAGTTGATGTTTAACTGTATGATGTTTTAAATTATAAACATGTTTTGATTTTATCGTTTTGACTCCGATTTATAGAAAAAAAATTCTATGAGTTAAAAGAAAAAGGGATGAAAAATCTCGGGCGTTACACAAATAGACTGGTTCTCGATCAGAAGAGTTGCTATTGCTCAATGATAGACTAAAAAACTAGAGAGAAAATAAAGAATAAATCTTTCATAATTTTTTCTTTGGTTAATTTTTCTCAGAGAACCAGAGAGAGAACTGGAGAGGAAGAAGTGTATTCTCTATTTTTTTTCGTTATGTATGATAAAACTCTCCCATCGGTGATTATAAGACACTCTCCACAGAGCCGAAACGGCTAAGTGATTATTAACCATAGCATCTCCACTTTTTAGGAGTCAAACGACTAAATTTTTATCAAAACCTGATACTCTTTGATCAATATAGGACGTCACGAATGGGATACCTTATCACAAGCTAACTGTCACATGCAAAAACGCGTTCCAGTTTTAACAAAGTCAAATAAAACGGCGCCCCGATTCCACATATTTATATCACGTCAAAATCCAACACTAATTACTCAAAGGATATATAATTCACCTTCTAAAGGGAGGACATATACAAGGCTGTTAAAACTTGACCCAACCCTATTAAAGGGTTAGGGATAGGGTCTAAAAAATAAACCCTATCAATATAAAGGTTGGGTATGGTAATTACCCAACAAACCACCAAACCCATTAAACTTATTTATCTAACATGTTTAATATAAGGGTCATGTAATAACCCTAATTTTTAACACGATCTTCTTACATGTTTTGTTATTTATAATTTTCCTAAGTATTGGTCAGAGCTCGTGGAGACGAGCGTAACAAGTCTTAAAACGCAAAGATTGGAGGTCGGGAACAAAAGTCACGACCTCGGGAAACGTGTTCAACCGGCGGGACCCACTTTTGAAATTTAAGTGGATCGGTTCTTAAATAGTCTAGTATCGTAGGGCTCGTGAATACGAACTCAACGGTACCAAGAACGCGTAAATCGGAGTTCGGGATAGGAAGTTACGATTTTTGGAATTAAAAATTATAAAATAATATTTTATTTTCGGCGCAGCGCGGCGCGGCGCAGCACAACGCGCGGCATGTGCCGCGTGGCGCGCGCCGAATGTGCGCATCAAATGCGCAACGAACCGCGCGTTCGTCACGTGCGACCCCTATTTCGCCGGCGCCAGTGGGCGCTGGCCGGTTTTTCTGGCGGCACCGGTGGGCGCCCACCTGTTCCGGCAGTGGCGCCCACCAGAATATTCCCCTCCCCCACCTATATATACCCTTTCCGGCCACTTCTTCACCCACATCCGATTTTCAGCCTCCTTCACTATTTTCACCATTCCCAACCCGTTTTAAGTCCAATTTTCACGTTTCAAGACTCGTTTCCTACTAATTCAAGGGTGCTCTACGCACCGGAAGTGTTATTTTCTCGAGACAACCCCTCTAAGACCTCAAAAAATGTGCCCCTTCCCTAATCTTCCCTTTTCATCTTTTTACTGTTTTTGGGCCATTCCTAAACTTTTTTTTACCCGTTCCAAAGCCTTACCCTACTAAATCAAGGGCGTTCTACGCGTTGGAGTGGTTATTCTGCCGAAATTCTCGCTCGAAGGTTGATATATTAAGGCGGGACTCTCTTTACTCTACGAGGAGATTTTGCACGTGTTATAGGTAGGTAGTTTTAAATTCTAATCGTATGCCGAGGTTTTGACTCGCTAAAGTTTTACTTAAAGTTTTTCTGTTACTTTATGAAAACAAAAGCTCTGACTTCAAAATCATCTCCTCCTTTCGAAAATTTCTCCGAGTTTTGGGCAATCGTGCCGTCTGGATAGTTTTCGGTTCTTCGGAGCTAAGAATTATTATGATTTTGGATACCGCCAAATTTGGCATCTGGCGCGTACAAGATTGGGATGTCATAGGTAAATCCCTTACTTTCAGTCTCGCGTCGCCCCATGGGCGCGGGTGTAAGTCGTCTGGTATCGCGACGTTCTGTGATCGTGTTTTCAGGTTTTTCGAATGATTTCCAAAAAAGAAAAATGGCATGTGCACGAAGCATATTCTTAGAACTTAATTCGACCTACTGAGTATAAATTTACTCACCTACCCACAGACTCTGCAGGTGTTTCACTCGATTCTGAAGGAGTCGACGAAGGGTTTCCTTAAATTACAAGTTTTGTACTACTGTTTTTGTACTTATGTAAATTATTGTATTGACCAATGTACAAAGGCACGTGATGCCTAATTTTGACAATCTTTGTATAATACAAAGTATGTTGTAATTACTGAGTACACGGTGATCCTTGGCAATTGTAATTAAATTTTGTTACGTTTTCAAAAATTATTTTCTTTTATTCGAAAATATGAGGAGCGTTACAGGTCAGGATGACATGTGATACAATTCCATTAATCTTAAGTTTCTTGGACTATTATGGTGTTAGACTAGGGATGCCACCGGGTTGGGTTCGGGTCTAGTTTTACCAAACCCGAACCTCATATAATTTAAAAAATGGTAAACCCTAATTTGACCTGAATAGCTATTCGGGTTGAATTTGGAAACTCAAACCCGACCTAAATAGCTATTAGGGTTGAAATTGAAAACCCAAACCCAACCCATTAGGGTCGGGTCAGGTTTTATAAAAAAAATATAAATTTTATATTTATAACTTTATTCAGGTCGGGTTTTGCCAAATCCAAACATGATACCATTTAAAAAATGGTAAACCCGAATATGACTTGAATTGCTATTGGGGTTGAATTTGTAAACCCAAACCTGACCCAAGTGGCATCCCTATGTTAGACATGCATTTTTTGTACTTGGGGTTGTTAATGTCTCCTAACCCAAAATGAAATATATATAAAATATACTCAATGTTTTATGAAAATGCAAACAATATGAGATTATTGAGGTAATCTTTTGTTAGGTACATAACCCAACCCAACCTAATTAGGGTTTATAATTAATAGGGTTATTAAGGTTAGGGTCAAGACTAACCCAACCTGACCCCTTTTAACAACCCTAGTCATATCTCAACTGTGCGCATTTTCTACGACAGACTACACATTCTAGTAAAGCGACCAAAAACATTATAGTAAGGGGAAGGTATGTCCATTGCCTACAGGCACATAAAAGGAGAATCGTCTCTGGGTAGGGAGATTTTATCTGCTGCCTTCGGGCACAGGAAGTTCAAAGTGTCCTTGAGGGCAGTTATGTTTATCGAATTTGGGCCGCAAAGAGAGGAATGTCCTGGGTTAAAAAGAGATGATGTATGTCACCTTCAGATGCAATGAGAAAGATGTTCCGAAACGAGAGGAGGTTCTGGTCACCATCCCTAGGCCTGAAGAGGAGGATGCCAAGAGAAAATGAGCAACATTAAATGTTGCGACTTCCGAAACTACAGGGGAGTAAGCATTTTTGACTTTCCCATTTAATTCAACTTATATACATGCATAATCTTGGTTAGTAATATTAATATAATAATTAAGATATATGATTTGATTTGCTATGATCTGATATATTTTGATTCGATCTACTTTGATATGTTTTGCTTTGATCCGGTCTGCTAAAAATGCTCTATTTTGATCTGATCTGATATAATCTGTATGGACAGGTGAAATTGAATATGACCGATGGGATTTGATATGATCCAATATGTTATGTTGTGTGTTTTGTTCTGCTATATGATAGAGTGATATGTATGATTTTGTTAGTGTTCTGCTCACTTATGTGAGAAGTGTGATTTTGCTAATTTATTGGCTTTCGTACGGCTTTGATGATTTATAAAATTTTTGTCTAACTCCAAATGATTTATTTAGATATATGTATTTTAACATATATGATTTTGTGATATTTAATATATGTAATAGCCATTAGGTAGAACTAGGTTTGGATCTGATTGTATTAAAATAATATCGTACATAATATCTAATACGTACGTAGGCAATTAAAGGTAAAATAATATTAACCCGATCTAAATTAATTATAAAATTAAATTTATTACAACTCTTGTACTCAGAGTCTACCACTCCTAGTTAGTCTCATTTTAATTTTTATAAAAAATATAATTTACTCCAATTTTATTTTCCAATCTCTCAAGTCGGAATAAGGGTGTTACATATAAAAACTATATAATAAGAAAAAAAGAAGGATCAATGAGTATATATTATATTATGATTTATCATAACATGGTACATAACTTTTAAATAATAATAAAAAGGTAAAAGAAAATTAAGATTGATAATATTATGTAGTAAATTAGGGTTTGGCCTAAAATATTATATAGTTATTTAATATTAAAAATTGAGTTTTTTACTTGACAAAATATAATACGAATTAGGCAGCGTGGACGAAAGATATGCATATAATGAACGGACACGGATTACTCTTTTTGTCCGTGTACACAGTTAAATGCTGCGCTCAAAAAAGTGAAAGAAGCGACGAGCGAGCGAAGCTGCACTGTCGCAGGGGCTCTGATGGCCGGGAGCAGGAAGTCGGCAGTGGTGCTACGGCAAAAGGATCCCTGTCCCTGTTGTAGTCTGGTTCATTTCCACTCTTCTCTTCTTCTTCTTCTTCTTCCTCCGATTGGCTCTCCGCAACTCCACTCCCTTCTCCCGCCCGGATCGTCCTCTCGTGACTCCTCCTCATTCAGGTTCCCGCCTTTTCTTTGTGTTCTAAATAACTGCATTTTGACATTTTGATTTCAGCTTTCTTTCGTTGTTCGGGTTCGAAGTTCATTTGTGGAAGCTTATATTTATGTCAATGCATTTTTATTTTGGAAGTGATCTTCTTAGAGAATATTTTGCACTTGATATGCATAAGAATCAATTTACTTTGTTGAATTTTCTCTTCATATTCACAATTGACTACTTTCTGGCATTTTTCTGCATCGCACGACTAGACTTAATATCTAATAGACTTATTTTTCTTGAAAATTTTGCATGTTTCATAGATCAAGTTGCAGCATAGATTATCGAAAAACTGGATGAATCGAATCAGTTAATGTCTTGCAGGGGGTGTACTATCCAATACAGAACAACGGTCGAGATTGTATGACAAAATGGGCCGTGACTTGGAGGAGAAAGGGCTGGCTTTTCTTAGCGGGGGTCATACCTCTCAGTCCCTCTCTCTTTTGGACATTTTCACCTTAGATGATGGCCTGGTCGCCCCTGTTCTTAAGGTCGATAATGCATCATGCTCGAATTTAGAATTTTTTTACATTTCCTTTCTCATTTCATGGATAAAGCTGCAGAATTCTAACATCCACTGCGTCTTGTGCATTGTTGGCTGCAAGCCCGCCAGTTCGTGCCAATGACCTATATTTGGATCCAGAGTATTCAAAGCCTATCTCGTGAGTATTCCAAATTGTTTGTGAAATCAACTGTATTCATGTAAATGGATTTGACAGCATCTGTAATAAGATATTAGTCGAGGAGTTGGCTGAAGTGAAATTTACGTAGAATAGATCTTGAAGCACGTCCGTTAACAAAACTGGTCAACCTGATATGTTTGTGGTGAAAAACCATGCACTTGCAGGAAATTGAGTTAAAAGTTTAAAGCAAAAGAGATAGAAAATATTGTCTAAAATGACTTGAAGGTAAGATTGAAATATTCTACTATGCATAGATTGCATATTAGAATTTTGCACTGATGTGATAAGAAAAGTTGTTGGAATGTGCTGGTGCATTCTACATGTATGAGTTAATTTACGAGGAGCAAAATATCTTTATGGAAGCTGAATTCAAACCAATTTTTTATCCTTAATAGAAGGAGCAGAAGGCCGGAGAATTTTGATGAAATTATTAAACATGGAAATGAAAATTGGTAATTGTGTGGAACAGGGTCTGTGCGGCGAACCCTGGGCGGTTGTTATCAAGATGTTTGATGATGACAGTTAGGCAAGAGAACTAAAAAGGGATTTTTTATAGTCAGCCTCTAATTGTTGCTTAAAAATAGTGAAGTCATTTATTACCATTGCTAGCAGAAACTTAAAAAAAAAAAATCTCGCAAATGCATCTTTTATGAGTTGATATTGTGCTGTGTACTGTCATGAGGGAAAAAAAGTATTTTCTGAATTTGTTTCTTGAGATCCTTTTATGACACATCTACTATTATACAGTATACATTATGTGTAAGGCTTTCAACAGAATTGTTTACTGCACGCTTATCCTGTTGTATTTCTCTTCCTTGGTTTTCCCCCTCTTTTTGGTTCCCACCAAATTAAGTACATGGGTCACACCTGCACGCATTTCATGGCAGGGAGGTTGTGAGAGATACCTTTCTTCCATACTTCAATAAAGGTCGAGGCCTTCAGCCCTCATATTGTCTGTTGTGAGTTTAAAGTTGGAATATTATCACATAGTTTCTAGAGTGGTTGACATATTGATTTAAGTGTTTTTTTTGTAATTTTCTGGCATTTGTTTTCATTCATTGATAGCAATCTGGTTTCGGAATACAAGCTTATATCACTTTAGCATGTTTCATGCATCTTATCATCTGGAGCCTGTTCCTGCTACAGAAGATGAGGTAATTGAATATACCTTCGTTGCCATTCTGTCTATCTAATCTTTTCCATTTTTGGCTGTTTTCACCGTTAAATGCCTCATTCTGTTTCATTAGATTGAAGTGGAGGCAAATGCAGTTAAAGTTGTTACAGAAGCCCTTTGTCCACTGAAAATCACTTTGGACAGAGTGGTTTTGACTTCAACTGGTGTGCTTCTGGGCTGTTGGCACGTTTGTCCACTTTGTCTTTCTATTTTTAAGTTGTATGCATACATCTGTACTGGCTCTTTTTTCTTATTGAGATGACCTACTGACCTGGTTTTATCATGTACAGTCATTAGATAGTAAAGACCAATTCTCAATAGAGATAATAGTTTTTCTTAATTACTCGCTATGCTTCTAACTTTGATGTTGATGTTTCTAGATATTTAAGTGCAGGTAATATCTGGTTCTGATCCTGCAACCATCCGTGCCATGTTGAGAAAGGATCTTCCCAGGGCACCCCAAAAGCAACTAGTAAGAAAATTTTCTTCTTGTCTTTTATGAGAACACCATTTCTTGATCAACAGAGCTCTCAGCTAAGTAGCTAAAAGCTGATAGTGCTCAAGTTGCATGTAGGATTGGCATAAATAATGCATTTACTGAATGTATTTGACATCGAGGAGCAGCATTTTTAGACAAAGCTGAAATTTGATTCCACTTTTTGAGTTGGTTCTTTTGGAGATCCTGTACACAAGATCCCTATGGTTGCTAGATGCTATAGGTAAGGCTGTCAACAGGTAACCATTTACCTGGCCCACCTGTTCACCCAATTGCCACCCAGCTTGTAATGGGTAGGTAATTTCAGTTTGGGTAATTAGTAAATTAGGTAGGTAATTTTTACCAGCCCGTTTGTGAACCAGGTAAGGTATGGGCCCCTCCTGTATACCCATTACCCGAATCCTATACACTTTAACTCTAATTATACCTCCTATTATTATTTCTCTTTACCATGTTACATTTGACCCTAATCCTTCCCATCTCAGCGTCGGTTCATGTTTTCTGTCCAGTCATTTTCAGCACCTTCATAATTCCTTCTGTACAACTGTACTCAGCTAGACGCTAGCCCCTCCAATTCCCCCACTCAGTCACTTTGAAAGGTTAGACTTTGGTTTTTTAGGTCAGGTATGGGTAATAATTGGTGAAGGGGATAATGTGACAGGTATGGCTAAAAAATGAGGAAGCGGGTATGGAAGCAGGTAAACCCTTACCTGACCCATGCCTAACCAGTTGATAGCCCTATCTATAGGAGCTGTTTAATTATGTACCAGCTTTACATCTGCGAAAAAACAAGTTTTTACTGACAGCTGTTCGATAAGGTATTTTAAAAAATCATTGAAGTCCATAAGGGCTTTTAAAGTTGTACATTCCTTCTTAATGACCTTGATCTTTTAGTTGTTTGGGACACGAGGCTTTGGAGAGGCAAAGATGTTCCACTTGTTCCAGCTATAAGCTGATGGCAGCTATTTTACGCATTTATGTGTGCTAAGTTTTAGGTTGCTACCTCCATTGGACAACATAATGCTCTGAACATCAACTTTGTTCTTAGTGGAGCCAATAGATTAGGTTACTTGACTAAATGATTTTCATGATGCATGTCAAATAGATAGCATGGTTGTTGTTGAGACTTGAGAAAGATCACTATTGTCATATAGCATGCCATTGAATTTGATTTTTTTTTAATCTGCTGGTGTAATGGTGTTGTATACTGATTAAGCAGACCATTACTAGGTCTTGGCATTTCCGTCAATGTGTATAGAGAAAATTTTGGTTCTCTGCTGATAAGGCATATTTGGTAGCTGTCATGGGGATAAACTCAGGGCTGAGGGAACAGTAGCTTATTAGCATTGAGCCATTGACAATAATATATAAATATCTTTTTCTTTCTTTGTTGCTGCAGTATGAGCCTGTTATGCTTCACACTTCTTTTGCAAGAATTCTGGGGCACCCAAAAATTATTCAAGAGGTAATAACTAATTTTTTTATTTTGGTCATGTCTATCATTTTTGGGTATAGGACGGGATAACATGTCAGAAATTGTAAATGGATACAGGGTTCAACAAAACTTAAAAGTAGAAACAGTTAGCAAATGATGGAAAATTTCAATCTCTAATTTCGGAAGAGTGACTGATTAGATTGGAGAAAAACTCTGAACGTGTATTCCACTGTTGTTTGGAATGAAACTTAAAAATTACTCGGTGACAGCATATTGGCATGGGATTTTCTTTTTTGAACAAACTTTTAATATAGAAATGTCTTCCTCAAAAGGACAAGCTGGTAATTGTAGAGATAGATTTTGTTATTATAAAGGCACAAACTGCAACTAAATATGTCAATTTTTGGTAATTTAGAGCATCATTGTAGAGAACTGAAAATTGGACCCTGGGGTCATACAGGCTTTATCTTTTTTTTTTCTCGTTTTAATAGAGAAATGCTCTTATAGAAAACATAAATGACTATTGGTTCAAATAGGCATTGCCATTATAAAGTTATAAGCAGAGTGAGAATTGGTGTACCAACAACTTTCTTGTATTAACTATTTTTTTCACAAGTAATTGTCAGGATTTTTTATCTTCTCTTTTGACCGAACACTCTACTGGTGTCAACCTATGAGGTACTGGTATATATGCATGGTAGTTGCGAATTGGTCTTACTGTGAATTTTAATTGCTTTGGAGAAGTATTGTCACCAATATCTATCATTTTAAATAGTATGAGTTTGTTGTTCATATATGCAATTTTTATGAACAAGTTCCTGGACTTTTAACAGATTTTGGTCGAAATATTATGATGGTTAGACCAATCTTTTGGGGGCTTCAACATATTCTACTACTTGGCCCTATCATATTCCATTTCCACAACCAAGTTATACATTGCCAACTAACTGTGAGAATGTGACGTAGACCATAGTCTACACAGAGAAAATTTAGGGGGAAAAGGGGAGAGAAAGAGAGTAAGAGCAAACTAATTAACTAAATTAATTGTTGAATTTTCATCGATTGATTAGCACATGGTTATAGACTACAATTTGCAGGAGAATTAGAAAGGAAAGTAATCTTAGTCTAAGTGCGATTAAATCAAAATATTAAATCCTACTTAATCTAGGAAGGGAAACATAATCTAGGAAAGCTTAAATCTAATTTAATCTAATTCTAATAAGGGTGGGACATATCAAAATGGTCTACGATGCCCAAAGTTCTTCTTTATTCTTGTATAAACACAAGGAAAACGAAAAAGAGAAAAAAGGCTCACACTTGATTGGTGCCCTTTTAAGTTGTCTGCCCATCCCCGCTTACCATGTGGATTAGTGAATCCCAGGAGTTGGTTTGGCTTTTTTTCATGAAAAAAAAAATATTTATTAATGTTTTACGGATTTATTAAAATTTTAAGTGGAAGAATCACTAAACACTGCTCACAATTGCCTTCAGGATTGCTAGTTTTATATACTTTTAAAATTTTAATTATGGTTTCCCTTCCCACTGTAAAATTTTAAAAAGCCTAACAATTTTCTTCCAGAGTGTGTTTAATGTTTTCTGTTAACATATTTTGATGCTCTACATGCTTCCTCCTTAGGGTACGCACAAGCCTTTAGATCAACTTAAGTTTTTCCATCAGCTGGTTGATGGTGTTAACAAACGTATAGGAGGACTTGAGGTATGTCTGGAAATGCATTATTAATTTATTAACCCTTGTATATTTATAGAATGCTTCTCACAATGGAGATGTAGTTTGTATATTTTTTAGGCTAAGGTATCAGAATTATGGTTTGTGGAAGAATTTGATGTCTTGGCACTTTCATTGAATGGAAGATTAAAGATGCGGAAGTTTCACCTTGATTGTTTAGGAAGTTGAATTTTGTAACAGTTATAGTTAAATCAATAGAACTGATGTGTTAAATTTGAATACATCTGTGTCAATCGTCTCTCTTTTCAAAATACTCTGGGTTATACCAAGGCTTCGCTGTCTCCTTCTACCGGGTGGTCAGTCATGCCTTCTGAAAATCCTCTGGATGATACCAAACTACACTGCCCTCTTATGACCAGGGTTGCGTCAAGTGTGGAGAGGCTACTCTGGGCTTAGTGTTTTTTCCTTCAGTTGTATGTTTTGTTCTTTCTGAGAACTGATTGAACCACTGATTTGATGCTTTCATGGAAGCCCGATTAAGCTTGTGAATTTATAAACCTCTGTAACATGATATTATGCTCTGCCGGTGTCTATGGTACAGGTTGGCTTTTGTTTCCTTTAATATTGATGTGCTGCTCTAATTCACGTCATGAATTGGGAATGTGATAGCCTTGACGGTTTTTTTTTTTTTAATAACTTGGTTTTACACTTTCTTCCTGTAGCCTAATTTTCATGGTTAGAATTATGCCCATACAATGAATCATCCATCCCCATTTCTATGGCATTATCTCTTTAAAGATTTCCTTTTACCCAAAAGATCAATGCAAAAACATTAGTAGGAAATCAAATTTGGGGAACATGAAGATTGGTACCAATTACCAAGGCCGTGAAACCAACGCTATGAATTCGGATCCAGAATTATGCAAATTCGGTAGCATAGTTGTGAAGAAAGATAGTTTCTTTACTAGGTTGTAACTCTGTTGGTAGCATAGTTGTGAAGAAAGATAGTTTCTTTACTAGTTCGTAACTCTGTTGGTAGCAATAGTTGTGAAGAAAGATGGTATCTTTATTAGGTTGTAATTCCGTCGTGGGCTGTCATAAAACAGTATTAGTTATAACATTTTATTTTCATGTTATGTTGAAAAATTTTCAGAGTAAAATCCTTAACCCCACTTGAGAAAAATCCGGGCTCCGCCCCTGGTGATAGGTCTATGGCATCCAAGGGGCTGAGGACACTCTGAAAAGTCTATTGTATTGGCACAGTGATGATTATTTCGCATACATTACAGTGATGATCAAATTCCTTGTACCTCTGAAACATTTGGCACGGAGGAGATTTCACTTCCCCGTCAACACTTCGCTTCTCTTCTTGAAATTTGCATCACTGATCTTTCAAAGATACCAGTTCCTATTCAGAACCACTTGGCCTTGTGTCTTTGCCCATCAGTTTTCGAGTTTTCTCTAAGGGTGTGTTTCGAGCACATGTTTGGAAATAGTGTGGCTTTTATAAATGTTGCAATGTTAAGAAGATGACTTCTAGACAGAGCTGCAGCTCTAGTGAGCTCCACATCCCTGGCTGTGAGATCATGGTTCTGAGAGCCTGAGCCTAGTGAGCTGGCTAATTTTTTTCCTTTTAAAAAATCGTACTTATGATTTGATTAAGAAGCAATACATGAGATAACGCATGGATCGACGAGACAATGACAGCTTAGAAATGTGGACTTGAATGCTTCAAACATCCGAAGTCTTGCGGAAATACCAATTGACGGTGGCGGTCTATGCAAAGCAGGATCATTCAACTCCCGTATGGTGGGCTCCCATGTGCACCCTTCAATCAGTAGGATCATTCAAGTAGCACCTTATGGATAACACATTTATGTAGTCTTTCCGTGTCTGATTTGGTCATCATATAACGAAAAGGATGGATCCCTTCTAATCAATCCTTGTGATCAAGCTGTGAACAGTTTTACCATGGGTTTTTTAAGACATCAACATAGACACTAGGGACTCGAGTTGTCTTGGACGTTGGAGCATTAGCACCCCTCAACATTTGGTAGTACATTACTACACTGTCAAATTGAAAGAGATACCTGACGTGCATTTGTTTTGAAAATGTCTTCCTTACGGGCTCCATGACCATATAGGACTTTTAACATGGTACATAAAGGCAATACAGCCTTATGTACCAAGTTGGAGGAAAATATATTCAACATGATACGTAGAGGTGTACCATGTTAAGAGCCTCATATAATCGGAGAATCTGGCCAAGCTAGATGTGTCATGTGTATTTTTATCAGCAAAAGACATCTCTCTACCATAAAAAAAATGTGGGGTGCCTAAATCATTTTTCATATATTGTATGTACATAAGTTAATCAATTCTTTTTTTATTTCTTTTGTAAATAACATATCGGACTAATCACTAAGCCTACCAAAGGTACTTGTTCTACCACTCTATCAAATATACCATATTGCTAAGAAATTAAAAAAATTTATTAAATTTATTTGATGGGTAAATAAATGAATAATTTTTTGACCATTTTCTAATAAAATAGTTATGCAAAAAGTTTTTCCATATTTACCCGTTTGGCACACAAGTTAATTATATTATTCATCAGAAGTTATTTTGAGGAGGTTTTAATTGAGCCCTAATAAAACCCTTAGAGTTAAGTATATAAATATCATCTTAAACATTCTTTACTCACTATAAAAGCGATAAACTTAATTACATATTGTTTTGACAGCTAAGCACAATCAGTTTCCTGTATCGAGACTCTAATCATTCATAAAAAAAACCAGTCATGTTTCATCAACATCCTAAAACGCTGAATTGCCCGCTTCATTATAGATCACACATCAATGGAAAATTACCTCAAATTTGAGGTACCTCCAAATGCCGCTTCATGTGCAGAGTTTTCACTTCATCACGGACACGTCGTATTATTTGAAGGAAAATGTTTCTCTAAAAAATCCCCCGCTACGGTTACTTTGTTTTTCAACTCTCATGCTCCCATTGGGCTAAAACATTTGTGAATTGGGGTCATCAATCGCCCGGATCAATGGAGAACGTAGTAAGTATATATTAATATAAAACTTATATTAAAGCCCATAGATAAATACTCCTTACGTCTAATATTAATAATTATAATTTAAAAAAATAATAATTTTAATTGAATGGTGAAACCACGTCCATTTAAGTATCCAATCTCTTAAGTAGGACAAAATAGAGTTATTAATATAAAATAAATTTTATTATTAAATAGATAATAAATTTATAATATTCTTTTTTTTAAGTACTCAATCTCTTAAATAAAACAAAATAAAATTATTAATATAAAATAAACTTTATTGTTAAATGGAACTATTAATGTTACCCAGATGCCACTAAGTCTGGTGATTGACGATTCATACCTAAGTAGAGGAGAGTTATCTGACAAGGCGAGAAATAGTCCGCAATCAGAGTCATACAAGTAATAGCTGTCCCCCATAGTCAGCTCTGAATGGAAGAAAGGAAATTGCAGAACCCACTGAATATAGGGTGGTGATGCAGAGAGTGAAAGCTACCGTGAAATTATTAAAGTGATCTAAGTAGACATTGTTGAAGAAGAATATGCATTGAAAGAAACAAAATCGATTGAATTGAAAGAGAGGATTAATTGAAGTCTTACAAGCAACTTGGAAGTCCGCTAAAAAAAACAAAAAAACCAACAACTTGGGAGTCCAGAAAGTCCAAAACTCAATCCCTTCACACAAAGAAAAAAACGGGTGTGTGCCGAGCACGGCTGAATGAGGCCCTCACACGGGCAACACGTACGCATGGCAGTCCGTACGCCTACGTAACTAAGACGCTGAAAATTGAGATGAGGTCACAGACCACAGGGAATGAGCCGGCACGAGGGAGCTGCGGGCCACGCCGCACGCGCCTTCTCCCTTGGGGTCGGCTCCAAGCTGTTTGAGAAGCTTCATGCCGCGTGCCAGGCACTTGCCCCCACGGGAAAATATCTAAAATATTTAAATTTTAAAATTTTATTCTTAATATATTTTTAAAATTTTTAATTAATAATTTTATATAGTAAAAAATTATTTTATATTAATAATTTTATTTTATTTAATTTAAGTAGTTAAATATTTTAAAAATATTATAAGTTTTTTTTCTTACTTTTAGACATGGTTTTACTCTTTAATAAAGAATAATTTTTTAAATATCATAATTAATATAAGACAAAGGAAATATGTAATATATTTTTAATTAAATTTTTTTATTTATTATACTTATTAAATTATTAAAATTAAATATTACATTTTTATAGCGTGTATATATATATATATATATATATATATATATATATATATATATATATATATATATATATATATATATATATATATATATATATATTTTGTCTTAGGAGCTGTTTGGGTAGTGAATTAATTCAAAAAATTGACTGAATCACTTCATGATTTAGGTCGATTCAGGCTTGAAACGACTTGAATCTAACTTCAAACTAATTTTTTTATTCTGTGCAACTTCTGCACACAACAGGATTCTAAAAATTCAGTACTGAATTAAAGCTGAATCGACTAAATGCTTTAACGATTCAATACCCAAACAACCTCTAGTATGTTGTGGGTTCTACCATGTTATAATGTTTACAATATTTTAGAATTATTTGTTTTTAGTAGAAATAGAAAGATATTGATGGGTTTTAATGTCTCCATGGTATATAGATAAGAAAATTTAAAATAGAGGTACGGTGCATATAATATATATATAACTTAGGTATAATAAAAATAAATGTTTAAAAAATAGGTATTTTAAAAAATTTCTCTTTGTTTTTTATTTTTTTTGTACAATGCCTTTTAACGAGGGAAAAATTATTTTTAATGCTTCCCTATGACAATGAGTCTCACATAAGAATGCATGTGAACCATTTATCTATAAGATTGACGACACATACATTAGAACCAGTATTATTGGTGCTAAAATGTGCTAACATGTGTGCATCGATCTCAAATATAAAAGGCTTATTTGTGTTCCTTACATTAGGCTCATTGTGAGAGGGGAGCAAGAAAATTTTTTCCCTAACAATGAGCCCAACGTAAGCTATACATGAGAACCATTAATATTTAAGATTGAGAGCGCATATGCTAATATTAATATGTGCTAGTATATGCGTCATTAATCTTATGAATAAACGGCTCACATACATAGCTTTTGCTAGGTTTATTATCAAAGAAAAACATGAAAAACTCTTCCCTTCCCCTAGTATGCCATTCATGTCTTTAAGGATTAGAGACTTTGCCACCCATATATTTTCCTCGTGGTATGTCATTCATGTCTCTTGATAGCCAACTGGTGATTTAGTACTTCTATTTGATTAAGACCCATAATTAAATACTTCATATGTATTATATTAATAGCTACATTTGGTTTTTTAAAAATAGACTAAAATTAATTTATTTTAAAAAACCAAATATACTTGAAAATATTTTTTTAACCAACTTTCTTCTTATATTTACATATTTAACTAATCTTCATGGAACTACTGCTACACTTGCCTACTTTATTATTACTCATTCTGTCTCACATTAATAGCTCTATTTAATTTTTTAAAATAAATTTATTTTAAAAAATAAAATAGAGCTATTAATTTGAGATAGATGGACTATTTTTTTTACTAATGATACCTTACTTATTATTTGTTGTCATATTTAATAAAAGATTTCCTTATGAATAATCCTTTGTTTCTTGCTAATTTTATGTCCAAATGGAGAACAAAAATAAAATAAAAAACATAATAGAATGAAGAAATTGGAAAGAATAAGGAAACCATAATGGTTGAACTGAGAACAATAGGGACAATTTAAAGTGTGAAAAGTATGGAATGGTGAGATGGATGATCTAGTGTTAGATTACAGTTAGGGCTGTCAATGGGTAAGGTATGGGTCAAGTAAGGCTTTACTTGCATCCAAACTTACTTCCTAAAATTTTACTCATACCTTACTCATTACCCATTTCCCTATTCATTACCCATATCCTATTCATCACCTCATTACGCATTAGGAAAATAGGCAAATAATGGGTAAATGACCAACTGAACGATAAACAAAAAAAAGATATAAATAAAGATATAAATTGCACTACACAATTTATATTGCTTAAAGGTCTATCTAATGTATATTTATATAAGCTTATTTTGATAACAAGTTAAATCCATAGGTATAATGATCTAGATTATTTAGCATCGCTCAACTATGTCAAAGCCAATTGATTATGATTCTTATCCATGAAATCACAAATTGTACTGTATGCAAGACATTTTATTTGAAGGCATGACAACATATGTAAGGGTTGCCCATAAACTTATGCTTGTAAGCAGCAATTGTTTCACTTCCAAATAAAGACACCTCTTTGAAAGGATTGATGGCAACCAATACAATGTTGATTTTAGTCTACAACAAAGAAATTATAACACATAAATGAAATAATTTTAGAAAATTAAAATATTTATAATATCAAGTCAAACCTTACTACCAATAAGTAATAAAAATGAATATTTAATAAAAAATGGTTATAGAAAGTTTATCACAGGAATATTTGTTCATACTATGGGAGACACGGGCCAAATGAAAGCATATGAGCTAAATGGGTCATATGTGTAATTACATATTGGATTTGGGTAATGGGTGTAACATAGATGACATGGGTATTGGGTATGAACAAGGGGTTACCCATACCCCACTCACTTAATAAATAGGAGGGTAAAATTACCTACATTATTTACTCGTTACTATTTATAAATTACCTGCCTACAAATTTCAAATTGGGTCAGGTGAGTCAAGTAAATGGGTGCCTGTTATTTGTTAACAATGCTCATTGCAGTTATATATACACGCTGAGCCAATAAAAACTCAGAGAACTAAGATAAATATTTTAAGTGAGGGCTAGGTTGGGGACTTGGACTGTTTCCACTAATGAGTATTATTATAAGCTAAAATGCGGTTGGCACTTGACAAGGGCAGTTTTATTCAAATCAACAAGAACTATGCCACCATTCCATCCTATTAGATGCATAGTCACTATGGACTCCAGTTACCTTCGACTTCGGAGCATGTTATGACCCACCCTAGTGGTTGGGTCCCATCTTCATAGTTTATTATAGTTATAATTTAATTATTAATGATGATATTTTAGTATAATTAGAAGTTTATTTGTATTGGATTTAGGCTAATGTTAGAAGCTTATTATAATTAGAAATTCTATTAGCATTAGTATTACCATTTTCAATTGCATATAAATATGAAGGGGCTAAGCCCTATTACAATTTTTAGAAAATCAGAATATGAAGTTATTTTATTTAGTTTTATCTTTTTTTTATGCTTTTCTCTCTAATCTAGCTTATGTAGACATCAATCTATATAATTGGTATCAGAGCGTTTGATTTTGAACCTCCCTACAACCCTCCCTACTCTGCCAATTATGGATGTCAAATCTTTTCGAGCTCCACCTCCATTTTGGCTAGGTTATAGATGCCTTAGCCTCGCTCACACTCATCATCAACTCGCTGTAGTTGCATTTGCCTGATCCATCCTCCTCGGATTTACCACCTCTTTCCCCGGTGTCCATAGGACCACTACCACTCGCTTCTACACCACCTAGCACTGCGGCAACTCGATCTTATCACAGATGTAGTTTCTTTCCCCGGACTGCTTCTCTGTTTCCTCCAACACTCCACTTTCCTTTCCGTCGTCGCAAACAATGGCACCTAATTTCCTCCGCAGTATACTGCTCATCCCCACAAGCTCCAACCTCCATCTTTTGCTATGGAGAGGACAGCCTCTATTTCCAGGTTTTGTCACACTCGTCCTTAATGGGTCTTTTGTCTCTTGACTTAGGTCCCACAACAAGCTGTGTTTGGCATCCCTATTTCGACCGAGAGTCTGTCCCCTGTTTCAGCCACGATTCTTCCATGTTTTGGTTTCTTGATGTTTGCATAAAACGACTTGCACCAGTTGGACTGTACATGGGACTGCCTAGACTCGACTGCCATGTTGAGGTCAGCTTCTGTATTAGTTGTCCTCAATGACTCTTTGCACTCTTATTCTCATATATTTCAAGTATTGGTGGGCCTAAGTGCATATTTTTATGATTGATACAAGAATCAATGACTACTTTAAGGACGGTGGAGCAACATAGCCTTGCACACCCTCTAAATTTATGAAGTAATTTTCCTACTTTACTTTAACAATGAACCCAACATAAGAAACGCGTAAGAGCCTTTAATATTTGAGAACGATGGTCCACATGTTAGTGCACATAATATGTGCTAGCATATGTACTATTAATCTCATGGATCAAATGTTTTCATGAGTTTGTTACACTGGGCTCATTCTTAAGAGCAGGAAACACTCTTCCCTATATTTAATACCAAGGGAAACTTCTTGCATTGCTGCATAGTGCCGAGTGAAACATAAGTCCTGTCTCACGTGCAGGTGTATTTCAAAGCAAAAAAAACCTCAGTCTACCGTCAGAGATGTGGAGTGCCGAGTGCCCAGATCACAGGCTTTTTTTATTTTAAACAAAAAGTAAAGAAATTCTTTATTTTATTCTCCATGGATTTATGGAACTACCACTGCAGGATGGATAACGTCATCAAGAAAAAGTGATAAAGTTTTGATTTTTGCACTTTGTAACATGTTTGTTTTTTGTTTGCAAGCGGCATGAGTAATCTGCTTTTTTATCTCTCTTTTTTCTAAAAAAAATTGCAACTCATATGTACATGCTATTTATGATGGCATGCTCCACTTTAAAGTTAAGAAATTCATGCCAATTTGTGACATCATCGATCACATTCAAACTGCTTGAAATCTACATAATGGAAGATTGTCCACTATAATTATAAAAAATATATAATTCATAAGTGGTCCTTGCACAGGCCACTATGTTATTACAACTAATAATCAACCTATACATTCATTAACCTTTTCGCTTCTATCCGTTATGGTTGGTGGTACCGGTGTGTATTTCCATTTTCTTGTAATAATTATATGGATTAGAAAATAAAATTGAACTAAAATTAGTTTATTTTAATTTCTAATTCAGACTCTTATTGTGGAACGGAGGGAGTATATGTTTTTTATTCATTCTCAATACAGTGCATACTTAAAATCACTGATATTTGGATACACAACTATTATTCCCTCCATCTCACTTTAATAAGATGATTAAAAAATTAAAATTAGCCTAATTGAGACTATTAAAAGTAGGGGAAATGGATTTACTTTTTATTATAGTTTTTTTGTTTTTTGATACAATTGACGTACACCATGTCTTGCAAACACTAGATGCCTGCCTTGACCTCGGGACATCTCCCTCAAGGTTGAACCAGAATGAAAGAAAACTGGATTTAATTATTTATAAAAAAGTTAGTCATAGCTGTTAATTTAGTTATACACGTAAACCTTGAGCCACTTTGTTTCCAAATAAAAAATGACATATCGAGCTTATTTGGATAAACAATTGTTTGAAAAATCTCGATACAATACAATACAATAATCTTGTTTAAGTTGGGGAAAGCTAGAAAAAGTTAAAAAAAAGAAGTGCTAGAATAAGTTGAATTGTTGGAGCAAGACCTAAAGGGAAATTAGGTGAATAATCATTTTTGATAGGATATGGCAAAATCGTGTTTGGCAATTGCAAGTTTTGATTATAGTTCATCTATCCCACATTTGTAGCTTTATGAAATACGGGACAAAGGGAATACATGACTTGGAAGAAGCAAATTTTGTTTGACATCTTGAAGCTTATTTTTCACCCGCAAATCCTCCACAAAATGGCTCGAAATATGATGTTATATAAAATTAACCTAAATTAGCTTTATGAGGACAATATCCTCTCTAGTGATATTTCTACAAAGTTAAAAGATCGCATAAAAAGCAATGACATTGTCATCATTGTACTAAATGTCAATTATCAACAAATTTAATTTGTCAATAATATAAAATGATAAAACCGCTGCCAAATGCTTCTTTATATGAATTATTTAAATAATTTTTAGAATCATACTACATAGACGTTTTCAAAGCATAAGTTTAACAAGTGTTTTTGTCATTTTAATCAAAACAAGCCGATGTATCTGACATAATAACCACGAATGATGAACATGTCATTCCTAGAAGATCTACCGAGAGGGTTTAACAAAACTGTCATTCCAGAGGATATATTGGGTGTCATGTTAAACCCGATACTATTTAAAAAATAATAATTTAAATTTAAATTAAATAATTATTTAAACTAAATATAAAAAAAATAAACCTGGCCTATTAAAGTTGAATTGGGTTAAATTTTATTAAAATATAAAAAATAATAAATTATAACTTGAATCAAGTTTAGTCGGGTTACATCACTTAAAACCAAACCCAAGGTATATTTAAAAAGCCAAACCCGACCCGGGTCGTGTCCCTAACCATTCCCGACTATTAACGATTATTCAGGTAGTTGAAGAAGAGAGGGCCCCAGCCCCAGGCACGTGGTCGGCTCGAGCCGCTTTATCGGCTAATGGCCCGGGAGCGCGTGCCGGCCACGCCCGCCTCGTGCAAAAGCTGCGCCATCCCCCGCTTGTCCCTTCTTCTGCTCATCTTCCTCCTCCTGCCGCCCGATTTCTCAGTCGACTGGGCAAGAACTCCCTGCGACCGCTTTCCGAGGTAGCCATTCTGGAAGATTTCTTAGTTCGATCTCTGCTACTGTTTCTTTTGTGATTGTGGTAGAAGTCGCCGATATGGGGGGTTCTGAGAGGCTTCGTGTGCTGGCTCAGTAGGGGGGAAGGGATGGATTTTCTTTGGAGTTTGGACTGATTTTGCTTTGTTGCTTAATTTGGTGAGGTGGGCTGTTGATAGTTGTTCGTTTCTCGTAGTTTATTATTTTATGTTTTTCTGCGACGAGTATGGATTTTGGAAGACTCGGATGACATCCTGGTTTTGTTTGATTTCATCATGTATATGAGCACTCACTGGTATATTTTGTGCGTAAAGTTTCTTTCTTGTGTAAGCGTTTGACTGAAAGTTTGATTTGCCTCTTGAGAGTCATTTCAAATGGTGTTAATTTGTCTTATTCTTTTTTTTATGGCTTTTTCCCGTTTTTGTTTGCTTCTGTCATCTGTCGAAGGGATGTTTGATTTGGCATTGATGGGTGTTCTCAGGATCTACTTTCCTTGAGGAATTTTAGCATCCGTTCAACCAGCTTTTGTATATTTTTGGGACTGTTCCAGATCTATGGCTAGCCAGGCATCTGTGGTGGCGGATAAATCGGCCAACAGGTCTGTTGGATTATGAGAATTTTTTATTTTTCATGTAGAAAAGGGCATGTATGATGCTTAGAGTTTTTATTCCAATATTTGAAACTCTTTTTTTCTCCTTTAATTTTGGTTTTGGATTTAGGATCCAAAATGGTTCTATTGCTGAAAATTATGATCGAGTTCTATCTCCTATCGACAGAAAATGGTTCTGCCTCTTTATTGGCCATGCTTCTCGGGTCGTTTATGTTTTAGTCAGGATGCTTGCCGACATTCTTGCGTTTTACGTCTAGGCTTTAGAAGTGGAAGTTTGCTCGAGATATGTTATATTTTTTAGTTTGTATTTGCACTTAATATACTCTATGTAAACAGGGATTTACCCAATAAAAAGATTCCATTGAAAGTCCCGAAGAAAATGCACAAGGCTGAAAGGGAGAAGCTAAAACGCGACCAATTGAATGAGCTTTTTATGGAGCTGGACAATGCACTTGGTAAGGTTCTTTTTTTCCATTTGGTATAACATATATATGTTTCTCTTTATGCTTTTAATCTTATTGATGCTTACTTACACTTGATTAGCGTCTAATAGGTGATATTGTTATAAACTCAAAATAATTGGTAGACAAAATTATATTTTTATGGATCCGCTTTAGTGATTTTGCGTGAATTTGAAGAATGCTTTCTGTCCTTGATTTTGGATGGCATTCACCTTTGAGAAAAAAATAGTTTTTTACACTCATTCTAGTATATTTAATTGATTCTCGAACCTTTCCCAACCTTTGGTATAAATACAAGCAGAAGTGAAGAGCGATAAAGAAATAGGTTAATGTATGTGGCCTACTATTGTGGGTTCAGTGCAAATTCATGGCACATGCCATGCCAATTCTGCTGCCTAATGGCACATGCGGTGCCAAATATGCTGCTTCCTTGAAGCTTGTTTATCGACTTTTTCCTGGAGTTTCCTTCTTAAGAATGTTTGAAAAGATGGCGTATTAAATATTTGTATGGAATTTGAAGTTGTTACAGCTGATTTCAGCTTTTCTCTTTGTTCTCTGATTATATTTGGTCATCCAGAACCAAACACGCGGCAAAATAATGGGAAGGCATCAATATTGTGTGATGCTACTCGACTACTACGTGAATTGCTTACACAAGTGAAGAGTCTTAAAAAGGAGAATGCATCTTTGTTAACGGAGTCTCATTATGTAAGTATACCTTGGTATTGCCATGAATTGAGTCTGTGTTAAGTTGGCTTCAATTTATGTATTTTATTCTATAATGCTTGCTTCTTTCAACAAATAACATTGTAGTTTGAAAATCTGTGTCCTTTTACCTCTTATGTGGGGACGCCTGTGGATCTTGCTTCCTTTTCCCCCTTTCTTAGGACTCTAAAATTTAAAACAACCCATTTAAATTGGCAGTGTGCATTTAGTCCTTGGTATTTGTCTAATAAGTTCATGTAAAATGATGTATAGGATGAGGAACTTTTACACTTTGTCATGAACATGATAGAGCCACCACAAAGTCCTGTATCACTGAGTATATTGCTTGCATCGCACATCTTACGTGTCAATAAGCCCTGAAGCCTATGTCGACAACAACTGAGTTACTTGAATGGTTGGCGAACAGGTTACTGTTGAGAAGGATGAGCTAGAAGATGAGACGGCCCTCTTACGTGCGGAGGTTGAGAAGCTTAGAAATGACATAAGAGAGAGGATGCAGTCTGGACCAACATGGAGTAGTCAGGCAGATGTAGCTGTTACACAATCCCACCTCCCAAATTCAGCAGCTTTTTGCCCAGAAGATACACCCCGGTTGCCTTCCGTAGATTCGGCATTGCAGCCATCTCCTGTTGTTGCACCTCTGTTCGTGTTCCCTCTCTGCCATGAACTCCAAGCAAACCAAAATCCTGAGGATACGCCATCTTTACCTTCCTCAGTTGTGAGAAAACCTCATGCCCGCTATCCCACACCTTCCGACTCCTGGCCGCTGCAGTTTCTTGCCAAGCAGCCCATTGACGTGGAGAAGGACCAGCAGAGTCCAAACGTTGGGTCTGATAATGATCCCGCCGGCAATGTTGAGAATCTTCAAGCGTTGGGTAGCTTATTGTAGTCTTCTATGCATAGATAAGTTAGGAAGTAGGCGATGAGCTAGTTGTGGTTGTGAACCGTTGATATTGATAACTGTGGAGGCTGTTCATTTGAATGGATTGAAAAAGTATCGAAACCTTTTTGAAATAAGAATTTGTTGGAAAACTTTTTTGAAATTTGTAAAAAAAAAACGCACAAATTTAGGGGCTCTTTGGCAATTTTTTTTTAAAAAGAGAAAGGTATTTCTCCGTGAGTGTAAAGCATTACATCATGGGAGAATTTTATTTCAGGAATCTCTTCCAACCCTCCTTGGGAGGAGTTGCCAAAAAGCCCCTTAGCCTCTTCCCCCAAAAAACATTGGATTTGTTGCCGGGCAGTTAGGTTGCATATGCAAAATGTAGTCTGTAGGTCATGCACTTGTGTATTATAAACACTTTTCACTCCTTGATACATCGTACCATGTGAAAAGTGATGCCAGCAAGAAGTGTTCATTGCGTCGTATTTGTTTCCTCCTTGTCTATTGGTCTTTACCTGATTATTATGGGGCTTTTTAGTTGCCGGCAGGTAAATAAAAAGGAAAAAGCTTCCCAGAGCCGCAAAGATTTCACGAGAAGTGAGTTATATCACCAAATGCGAAACATAGACATCCAGCTCCCTGAAGAGCTTCTCAGCATCGCTACGTAACACTTTTTGTCCATTGTTGAGGTGCTCACTAACAGCCATTGGATGAAGATCCGACAATCATAAGTTTCAATACCTAACTGGCATGCGCAAAGCTGTAGCGCAGGCTAATTTTTGCTTTGTACTCCCTATTTTCATATTCATTTTCATTTTAAATGAGTTATTTAAAATATTATTACTAAGTAGGAAGCTTCTTGTATGCTGTTTACTATAATAAGATAATAAGATAAGAGGAGATTGATGAGAATCTAAATAAATTAAAATTATTTATAATTTTGGTTTTTTTGTGGTGTGAGTTTTCCCGTCTGTTTGTAAATTTATATACTTTTTACAAATGTAACATTTAATATGGGACAGAAAAAAATAATAATTAAGTTCATAGTCAATAAAGCAAGTCTTACTGTGAGCACGACTATATGAGCCACGAGGTGGTCATTTTGAGCGCTGAATTTTTTTTTAATTGAGTAGCGAAATAAGGTAACCAATTTACTAGTCATATGGTTGCATTAAACATTGAGTGCCACTCACCACCGGCCTAAAAACGTGAATAGATTTGATGATCAATCAATTGGAAAGCAATCCTTGTTGGGAAGCCCGTTCTAGCCATATGATGATCTTCACCCAATAGTTCTCCTCGTGTCTTGAGAAGGGAGGAGTTTTTTTGGTCCTCGTGAGGATCCATGGTAAATAGGCTAGCGCATATTAGCTCATGTACTCTAATATATCATTTGCGCTAACCATATCCTCTTTAAGAAGGATATCCTGGTGATGTGATGAGGACCATAAAGTTTTCCCTTGGGAAGAGCTTATTTTTGTCTCAGTAGTCAGCACTCCTCCTGAAGAGCAAGAAGGATTCATGATATCTCGACTACTTTAGCTTCCCTCTTTAAGCTGAAAACCCGATTTGCTTCCCGGTTTAGCCGAAGCCGAGATTTTGCGTTACAAGAAATTTTCCAAAAATACTTAATTGGCGGGGGATGGCAATCTAGTAAATATCCGGCAACTCCAATAGTTCACTTCGGCACTTTCCCTCTCTTTCCACTTTCATCCTCTTCTTCACTCTTGTTGGCTCAACCACGTCCCGCTCAGAGGGCCGCTACAGAAGCTCGGGAAGCGTAAGTTCGCGTCTGAAACTTGTCGATCGTTCAAGTAGGATTTTGTGTCACTTGGTGTTTGCGGCACCAAAATGGGTTTCGGGAGCTTGCTTAATGCGCTGTTGCAGAATATCGACGTTCTTGCTGGGTATGATACGAAAACACTTCTGTAGTTCACATTTGTTCGCGCATGATTTGCTTGTGGATCTTATGTTCTTTCTTCATATGTTCCTTGGGGTTGTTTTAATGTGATTTGGCGTGTTTCATTGTATTCATTCCTTGGGGTTTTAACTTTTAAGTGCGTTTCAAGTTCACGTGTTGGTGAAATAAGTGAGAATTCAATGAGGAATGAATTCGCTCTTTAGTAAAATAAGTTAAGAGTATGCTGCATTTCTTACTCTTTCCAATGTAAGCGTTTGTTTCCTACTGCAACTTAACCAGGAAAATGACGTTTAGCATAAAAAAAAGGTTATCCAGGAAGACAAAATGACATTACACAAAAAAAATTGCGAGATAGTCCATCATTCATATTTTTCATAAAGATTACAATTAAACATGGAAAACATACGACATTCCTTTATAACTTATGAATGCAGCCCTGTTTTCTGCCTCCGCCTTTATAGCATAATTTTTTTTTTAAGAAGAAGAAATAAAATGCACCGTGGATGCTTGAGATTGGAGTGGATCTAAATAGTTTTTTTTTTTTTCGTGGGATTTCCCTTTGTTTTTATTGAAAAGTTCTGCTTAGAGTCGGCTTATTCTTCTTAGTTTGGCCTAAATTTATATCATGTAGCCACCTCCTCTCTTTGAGCGAAAGTTTCTGATAATTAAGTCATGGATTGCTCTTAGGATAAGCTTCTCTTTTAACATTCAATTAAATTCGAATTTGGAGGATTGACTTCCTGTTGAATTCTTTTGCAGGCCTTTAGTTAGTCTGGTGTATCCGCTGTAAGTATCTCCTTCAGATTCTTAGTTCTAAAGAAAATTCTCAAGTGGGCTCCAGATTTTATGGTGCTTTTAGCGAGGGAATGCTAAAATTTGTTGGTGGTTCTTGACAGGTATGCGTCGATTGGAGCAATTGAAAGCAAATCCCCTGTTTATGATCAACAGTGGTTGACTTATTGGGTTCTATATTCTCTGATATCATTATTTGAGCTTACATTTGCAAAAATCATTGAATGGTAAATTTGCATTCTCAGGTCAATATATTGTACTATATGTTTAAATTAAACTTTTTGCCTTTTTGACAACAATTGGAGTATGCTGAGCTTTATTTGGGAGACTACATTGAGCTACTAGTTTGTAGATTTAGACTATCACATCAAATCTCTAATTCGCTGTCTGGGGGTTTATCTGAGGCTGGTCTTACAAAAAATAATATTTTTTCTCATCTGAAGTGCTGCTCTTTTATTCCAAATCTTGTGAGTTCCTCCTCTGTACATGCTACCATGCTTGTTCTTATCAATCTTATAGTTGTGGAACTGGATATGTTTTTGCATATATAAGCTCTTCTAGAAGATTAAAGTAAAATTTCTACTTTTAACTATAAGATGTATTATTAAAGTGGTTGTACGTTGAGTTTAAATCAGTTGTAGAAAGTTAGAAACCACTCATAAATGCCACACTAATTGAAAAAAAACAGTTGTTAATGGTATTCTAATGAACAAAACACATGTAAATGTTGTACTATTGGATTAACATAGTTTTGTGCAGGCAATGAGTATTTCTCAACGTGAGTTTCTATCTTAGATTAAATTTAGAAGTGGTCTAGTTCATCGTTTGCTCTTCATGTTAACTTTTTTCTATTGCTATTTCTCTGTTACTGAATCTGTATGTTATATTTCCATAATGCAGGCTTCCTTTCTGGTCGTGTGCCAAATTGCTTGTTACTTGCTGGTTGGTCATACCTTATTTCAGTGGGGCTGCTTATGTATACAAACATTTTGTTCGTCCGGTGTATTTGAATCCTCAGACAGTTAACATCTGGTTTGTACCCCGTATAAAGGACATCTTCAGGAAGCCTGATAATATATTAGTAGCTGCTGAAAAGTTTATTAAAGAGAATCGTATGAACTCTTCTGAGAAGCATCTGATCAAGGTATAACTTTTTCAAATTGACTTATCATTTTATGAGTCAGTATTAGTAATGGTTATGTCTCAGTTCGTGAGGGCATACAAGAGAAGTCAAAAAGGCAAAAAGAAACAATTTGGGAAAATGTATATGTACTTATTGCTGAGACGGGTGATATTTAAATAGTGGAATGCTTGTCTTGGTGAGATGTTCTGAGACAGAGAAATCACCGGAAATGGTCTCTTGACGAGACATTTTTGTGAAACAAAACTCGGCAATTGGCCATATTCAGATCTCTACAAGATCTCGCCGAGATTACATTCCATGATTATTATGAAGGACTTGGGGGACAATGGTCACTTGTTTTAGAAGTAAATGGTGGAAGATTAAGTAGGTTTTGAGGAAGTGGCTGGACATAAATAAGATAGTAGTGTTGCTTTAGACTTTAGACATGTCTCACAAAATACACTTGACCTTGTGGCAAATAGCATCTCATCCCTGCCACTGATCTGCAGCACACAGAATTTCATATCCGCTAGATCCCAGTTCACTATATGAGATTCACCTTCAACCATACTTTGTGAATGATTTAGCACTAATGAAACCTAGAGTATTAACATATGGTTTCCTGTATGACATATCTCATATAGAATAATCAGTACAATACCAATTTAGCATGCATTTTTTTATGATTTTGAACTAATCTTCAGAGTCAAAGTGCTTGGCAATAATTTTGTGAAAGTTTTATTTGTGTGCAATGTCTGATTGCTGTGTAGCTGATGATATTGATGACGCTACTAGCTGTGGGAAAATTGTAGAGGAAGTAAAATTAAGTTCTTGAGAAGAAAATTTACAATTTGTTATCATCTGGAAAGAGCTCACTGTATTGTTAATTGTCCGAGAATAAAAGTTCTTAACTTCTCCTATGAGCTCTTCAATTTAAATAATCTAATGGAAGGTACATTACCAGGCTGATAAGGAAGGTGAACCAAAAAAGAGCAAGCGCATGGCATTTGACGATGAATATCATCATGATGGCCCTTACAGTTATATACAACAGGTGAAGAAAATGTCATTACGCCATTTGACTTGGGCCCTTATGCTTGTGAGATTATTTTTTACAGTTCTAACTCTTCTTCTCATCCTCAGTATTTGCAGCCATATGCCTAGAACTGTTTGCAGGTTTTCTTGAGCAATCAAATATTGTGGCAAGTGTTGCTTCAAACTTCAAATGGAGATAACTTAGGATTTTAGGGGTGTTCGGAAGAGTTTAGGGTTTTAGGTTTGCTATTGTTAACTCGCATAAAATTTTTGGTACTATTACTTCTCTTCATACTGGAAGCTAAAGACTATTGTAGAAGTTGGCTGAAGATGTTTAGTGTCGTATTGTTTTATTTTATATTAATACTTGTGTAATTATAATATTTTTTTCAAATATAATGAGCAATCTCTTTTAGTAGTTATAAAAAGAAGGCTGAAATATTAGCTGGCAATTGCATAGAATTTCCTTGATGAATTAAATGCCAAATCGTTGAAGTAAACAATTGACCTAAGTGTAAGACCCAGACATCCAATGTCACCATTCTTAAGTGTGCATCATGGAAGCATGTTTTCTTTCAAAAAATAATGATACTGTTGCCTATCCTGACACCTAGGGTATTTGCAGGGCCCCCCAAGTTAAGGGGGCCCCATTTGTTTTATTCGTAGTCATTTACCCGCTCACCCAATCTAAAATTTGTGGGCAGGTAATTAATAAATGGGTAATGGGTAAATAAGTGGGTAATTTTACCCGCCCATTTATTATGCGGGTAGGGTATGGGTAACCCCTTATCTATACCCGTTACCCATTACCCATTACATGAATCATATATAAAGATAGTTGCATATGTTGCCCAAGGAGAATGTCTTGCATATGAAACATTTTGTACTTTCATTGTGAAATATTAGATAGGCTTTTAAGAAATATATATATAAATTTATAATACAAACTTATAAATAAGAAAATGGAAGAGAATGTGGTCAATCTTTTGTGTCTTCTAATGTTATGCTTGTTGCATAAGATGTGTATCTTGAATAGCAAATATAAGTTTTATCCTCGATGAATTATAGTATGAAAGTGAATGATAAGTGAGGAGATTTTGTGTTGAGTAAGCATTGATAATTTTATTTTTAGTTTTTGATGTCATGTTTTTTGGTTTTGATAAGTACTCAATTTTTCCTTTGTTATAGCTGATCAGAAGAGTAAGGTTTATATATATAACAAGATTAGTCTTGTATCTTATAGCATTTTGGTATGATGATCAAAGGACTTTAGGATAATGAAAATTACTTTAAAGTCTTAATTTTTTTATATGTATATATAAGGTGTTAGATTCTTATTATATTATTTTTTATATATAAAATATAAGGTTTGTGTATGCAATATTGCTCATGTCCTTATTGGATTGAACTTATGATATATTGGATAAGCTTTTATTTATTTTATATTATTTATTAATTCGTTAGTCATTTATCTGTACTTACTCATTTACTCGATGGGTAATGAATAATGAGTAATGGGTAATAGGTAAGGTATGTGTAACGAATGAGGAAATGAGTAATGGGTAGGGTATGGGTAAAATTTTTAGAAGTGGGTATGGATATGGGTAAAGCCTTACCTAACCCATACTTTACCCATTGACACCCTTAGTCTTTGCATTATGTGATCCTTGCACCTGCCAACAGAAGCACCTTCTATTTCTCAAAGAATTCCAATCGACCTACCTTGTCATTTGCTAACATCTTTCTCGATAAGACCTGGATAAAATCGGCAACGTCTCTGAACTCCCAGCTCATAAGAAAAACTTAGAGCTTTCTTCATTTTGTGACAATTTTTTGATCGTTTAGTGCATGGAGCTAGTTTGAATAAGTCCTAGGTAGTGTAGTGGTTTCAGGGTAGCACTTGTGCTCTAAGCTCGAGTATTTTTCAGAATGGGTACCATTGAGAACCTTGTTGCTTGATGTGAGGAAGTCCTTCAAAATCATCTTTGGAGAAAACAAAGTCCCTCGACTCTGCTTCTGGACTTGAGGCTAAACGAGATTTACCAGTGGCTACAATTCAGTTACTGGAAGTCATTGTACTTGGAAGGAAATTTCGTGGCAGATCAGTTGTATTTGCACAATATGAAGAAGGATTTGAAGGGTCTTAGAACTAGAGGTTGTGGATGAAAAGCTCGCTTGGATAATGGTCTCTATGAGGCAGTTTTGGATAACTTGGAAGCTGGGTTCCTCCTGCTTGCAGGGAACAGCTCGATGTTATCTATGACATTGTCCTCCACTGGTGGGATTGATCAGCCCCGCATTGCTCCTTCTACACTGTCGGTATATGTCGTAACCAATTAACTTCATAGTCAACAAAGCAAGTCTTGTTGTGAGCACGACTACATAAGCCACAAGGTGGTCATTTTGAGCGCTGATTATTATTATTTTTTAAATTGAGTAGCGAAATAGGCTAACCAATTAACTAGTCATATGGTTGCATTAAACATTGAGGGCCACTTACCATCGGCCTAAAACGTGAATAGATATGATGATCAATCAATTGGTATGCAAGCCTTGTTGGGAAGCCCGTTTTGGCCATACGATGATCTTCACCAAATAGTTCTTCTCCTATCTTAAGAAGGGACCATGAGGATCTATGGTACATTCACTAACACATATTAGCTAACGATGAAGGATATCTTGGTGACGAGGACCATAAAGTTTTCCCTTAGGAAGAGCTTATTTTTGTCGCAGTAGTCGTCACTCCTCCTGAAGAGCAAGAAGGATTCATGATATCTCGATTACTTTAGCTTCCCTCTTTAAGCATGAAAACCTAATTTGCTTCGCAGTTTAGCAGAAGTCGAAATTTTGCATCACAAGAAAATTTCCAAAAATACTTAATTGGCAAGGGATGGCAATCTAGTAAATATCTGGCAACTCCAATAGTTCACTTTGGCACATGCCCTCTCTTCCGACTTTCATCTTCTTCTTCACTCTTGTTGGATCAACTAGTCGTTTGTTACAGGGTAGTGAAGCGGACTATTTGTGACACATGCTGAGACGCACACACGTGTAAAAATATTATATACTAAGTATACATACATTGCAAAAATTGGTCATAGTGTTGCACACCATATATGTAGGAGTTGCAGGGAAGGCCCACAATATTGCACAATATGTGTGCACAATGTGCGCATAATGCATGTAACAATGCGCACACATAGTTGGCTATGTTGAGACACATAGTCGGCTAGTATATATTTAGAGTCTTAAGATGTCCCTTCCCCCTTACATAGTGTTGGAGAGTCTTCTAGAGTATTTTGGGCCCGTTTGGTAAACGAGGAACCATGCCCGTACAACCATTTTGGCTGCCATTCCAGCAAAATGCAAAAAATCTCTTATACTATATAGGGGGGACATGGTGAGCAAAAATGTTAAGCTGTTGGTATAATGCCTAGTTTTGTGCAAGGCACTTCCGTGGATGCTTGATGTGTGGGCTCCAAGCATCATGCAGACCGGGCACTGGCCCAATGCACAAGGTGTCATGCATCGTGCAATGCATTGTCACGAAGGCGCCTGAGAAATACCTATTGTGTGGCACTCACAAGGCCAAATAGCCAAGCAAGTAAGTCTCTCTCGTTAAGGTTATGGCCTTGTGCCATTCAACCAAGTGTCTAGCCCGCGAAGCCAAGCAATGAACTTGTCCCAAGGCGGACATGCAAACATACTAGGACATTTCCCAAGCGAGCTAGCCGGAGGGGGATACCTCCTTGTGATGCACGGATCCAACGTAGACAAATTGAACATTCAAACATTCCATCTCAGCTAAGTGTATGCAAGGGTCATACTTTTCAACATGGCCATAAGGCTGGATGGCTGCTGCGTAGGTCGGAGAGCCCAATCTCCCAGCAGAAGGGGCTCTTAGCATGATAGCTAGCAACATAATAAGCCTTCGTTGTCATCCAAGATAGCCGATTACAAGGCTAAGCATCATACCAACAACTTATCATTTCAGCTCATCATGTCCCCCCTATATAGCATAAGAAAATTTTCTCATTCTACTGAAGTGGCAGCCAAAGTAGCTATAGGGGCATGGTTTCTCTAAAGTTTGTCAAATGACCCCAAAATACTCCAAAGGACTCTCGATGACTATTTAGGGGGGAGGGGACATCTTAAGAATCTAAATATGTGTTAGCCGACCATGCGTCCCTACATAGCCAACTATGTGTGTGCATTGTTGTGTGCATTTGGTGCAACTTTGCGGGCTTTCTCCACAACGCCTATATACAAGGTGTGTAACACTATGAGTAGTTCCTGCAATATATATACACTTAGTATACAACACTTTCACACGTGTGTGCGCCCTAGCACATGTCATACCCCGTGATAGTATGCAGGCCCACTGTGCACAGCTAACACCATTTTTTTATTTTTTGTGTTTATTTCAAAACTAAAATTTGAAAATTTAAACAGGCGTAACTCCTAGTGTTGTTGCCAGGTTAGGTTTGGGTCGGGTTTTTCCAAACCCGAACCTGATGCCACTTAAGAAAAGTGTAGCCCGACCCGTTTGACCCGAATAGAATAAAAAAAAATTAAAATTATTTTTTAAAATTTTTATTTTTTTAAAAAATATTAAAATACATAAAAACTTTAAATTTTATATTTATAATTATATTAGGGTCAGGTCGGGTTGATCACCTAAAACCCAATCCCAGCCCGAATTGTTATTTGGGTCAATTTTCAAAAACCAAACCCTATCCATTAGGGTCGGGTTGGGTTGGGTTGGGTTTTACCGTTTACCAAACCCAAGTGGCATCCCTATTAACTCCCTACTCCAAAGTTGGAATCACACGTTCTTAGCACGATTGAGCTTGTATCAATGAGCCCTATGAAAGTAAACCCTATATGGGTAGGTTATAATACACTTTTTTAGTAGGTCCCACCTTATGGAACACTTCTCGATTTCCTAATTTACGACCTTAATGTCCGATTTAAACGTTCTTAAACTCGTTATGATCGTCTCACATAACTCTACTCAACACACTTAACTCTTATTACAAAATATCCTAAAAATTTATTCAAAAAATATATATGTTACAAATATAGTGGCCGAGTTCGAGGAAATGGATGGGGAAAGGATCATCTCTTCCACCCAGTATTTTAAAAACAGACTAGACATGATAAACTTTCTGAGTCAAGTCATTTACTGGTTAAATTCAGGTTTACATGGCTGAACCTGATTTATACCCTGCTAGGGGAGATGAGCAAAGGGATAATTAATGAAAAAAAAATACCCTTCAATCCCTCTCTTTTTGGGTACCTTTAATTTTGTGAGGATAGGTAGTTTATTATGGAATACCCACGGAGAGGGGCAGGCCTCCACTTTGGCCATCCCTACAAGTGATCCTTTGCAACGTTGGCTTCTATGAGGAAAAGGTCTAGCGACTAATTAAGAGTCTCCTGGGTGCGTGCTACGATAGATGCTGGTCTTTGCCAGCGGTCTTTAGCTCTTGCTATCTCTAGGAGAAATAAAGGATTGTGGACTCAATTAAACACTGATATGATTCAATTCAGATGCCAATTTAATGCAAATAACTCTTTGTTTCAGTGGTTTGAACGGCCACTTATTTAACATGGAAGCCAAACAAGAACGAAGGACAAAGATGACACCGGAAGCAAGATGACAAAAGGCAGAGCCGGCAGCGGGCAGAGAACGACATGGGCAACAGGGACAGGGAGAAGGGGGCGAACCTTACCCATGCACTTCCAAATTGGAGAATCTAAAATGTGTAATCCTAATTTCCCGAAAACAAGCAAAGCAGTCAACCACAGCCCAGATGACAATATTTTTACAAGTAACTATTATTTTCTGAAAGAACACCTGCTTCCATGATGCACTCTTAAAATTGGTGACATTGTATGCATGCGTCTTAAATTTTGGTCAATTATTTACTTCAATGATTTGGCATTTAATTCGTCAAGAAGGTGGTAGTCTGCAAACGCCAGCCAATATTCCAGTCATTCTAGGTGCAGCCACTAGAAGTGATTTCTGAGTACATTTGATAAAATATAATAATTACATGGGTATTAGTATAAACTCCAACGAGAGGTGAAACATGACACTGAACACTCCCAGCTACATACAAACCACCCAAAATGAAGAGAAGTAACTGTACCAAAAGCTTCAGGCGCGATAACAATATTAGAGCTATATCTTCATTAGTCTGAAGTAACACCTGCCAGGGTTTGCTCGCTCCAAAATACCTGTTGATAGTTCTAGGAATATGACTGCAAATGCTGTTGATGAGAAGAAGAGTAAGAACCCACAGACAATAATCTCAAGCATAAATACCCAAGTCAAATGCTGTAGACAACACTTAAAGTCTTCACCTGTTGAAAAAAACTGTTGTACGTATAGGCATCATTATGATGAAGTTCATCATCAAATGTCACTCGCTTGGTCTTTTTTGGTTTACCTTCCTTATCAGCCTGGTAATGCACCATACCATAGATTATTTAAATTCAAAAGCTCATAAGAGAAAGATAACATTTTTTATCCATTCAGCTGTCATCTGCTAGTGAAAAAAACACACATTTCTATTCCTAGCAAGAAATAAAAGACCTATGCATGAGTATATTTGACAAAAACATCACCATCATGCACCGTCCGTTTGACAATCAAAAACTATCCACCAAATTCATTCCATTCTTGGACAATTAACAATACATTGTGCTATTTCCACATAAGATAACACTTTGCATTTTTTCTTCTCAATAACTCAATCCACTTCCTCTATAATTTCCCCACAGCAATTAGTGTCATCAACATCATCATCGAGACCACGATCTGAGTTGCACACAAATATAAATCTCACAAAATTACTTGTCAAGCACATCCACTCTAACAATTAGTTGAAAATCATTAAAAAAATAAAATAAAAGAGGATGTCTAGCCAGAGCTGCAGCTTCAGTGAGCTGCAGCTCCTTGGCCGTCAGATCATGGTCTACCAGGGAGCTGCAGCTCACTGAAGCTGAAGCTCTGGCTAGTTTTTTCCACAAAAAATGCATTCTAATTTTAATTATATTCTAATTATTCTATACAAGAAGCATAATACAGCTCATTGTGAGAATTTCAAAGTTAACTAATGAGGTATGACATACAGGAAACCATATGTTACTCTATTAGTGCTAAAATCGATTGTCAAAGCATAGTCGAAGGTAAATCGCATTTAGTAAATTGGGAATAGTGGATATGAAACTTTACCTGATGCAGATCATCCCTGCGTTTTAGTAAATTGGGAATGGTGGATATGAAATTTTACGTGACAGATCAGGCTCAGGGATGAAATGCTATATGCCACATGGACCATTTTGGTTTGTAGGACACCTCTAAAGTCTAAAGAACGCTATATTACCTATGTTCAATGCTTCCTAAAAAGCTACTTAAACTTCCACTATTTACTTCTAAAACCAGTAACCATTTGATGTAAAAGCTCAAGGAAAGCTTCTGCGAGAAAGAGATCCTTCTGTAATCAACAAAACAAGAACCAAGGAAAAGAGAAGAGGAGACGAGGAGGAGCCCAAGCTCAAGCAGAGGGCCCAAAGGCCAGTAAGGCAAATAGGCTAAAGCCACCTTAATTCATCCTTCAAATGTGAGAATTACAATAAGATTATAGGCCTTATATAGTAAAGCATAGAGAATTATGATAAGATAATAGAACTTACAGTAAAAGATTAAAGAGCCCAACAATAATGAAAGACCAACTTACCCTCATCAAAATTCACAAACCAAATTAACCCTAACTAATTTCTTATTCTGCATCACCATTGCCACCCAAGTTCTCATAACAGTCATGGAATCTCGGCCATTTCCAGTGATTCACTGTCTCCGAAAATATCATCGAGAAAGACTTTTTACCATTTAAATTTTTTCTGTCTCAGCAAGATGTACATATACCAAAATTGTTTCTTTTTGAAGTTTGATTTCCCTAGTATGCCCTCCCCAACTGAGACATAACCATTACAAATATAACTCATAAAATGATAAGCCAATTTGAAGAAACTATACCTTGTTCAGAAGCTTCTGAAAAGCATCCGTACCATTCTCTTCAATAAACTTTTCAACAGAAACTAATATATCATCAGGCTTACTGAAGACATCCTTTTTACGAGGTACATACCAGATGTTCACTGTCTGAGAATTCACAAACATTGGACGAACAAAATGTTCATATACATACGCAGCCCCACTAAAATAAGGTATGACCAACCAGCAGGTAACAAGCAATTTGGCATACGGCCAAAAAGGAAGCCTGCATTATGGCAAAATAACATGGAGATTCAGTAACAGAGAAATAGTAACAGGAAGGAAAGTTAACATGAAGAACAACACAGGATGAACTAGACTGCTTGTAAAATTAATCAAAGATAGAAACTCACTTTGAGAAATATACTCATTGCCTGAACACAGCTAGGTTAATCCAATAGTATGCATGTGCATGTGGTTTATCCAACTAGAATGTCATTTACACCTGATTTGTTCAACTAGTGTGACATTTACAAGCGGTTTCTACAATTAATTTAAGCTCAACACACAACCACTTAAGTAACACATCTTAAAGTCAAAAGTAGAAATTCCACTTCCGAATCTACTAAGAATAGCTTACATGCAAAAACATATTTAGCTCCACAAGAACTATAAGCCAAAGAAAATGAAATTACAGTAAAAGACTGATTCAAACAAGGTAGCTAGCATATGCAGTGGATAAATTAAAAAGCTTTGTAACAAAAGAGTGGTAGTTTAGATGCGAAAAAAAAACAATTGTATGTCAAGCCTTAGATAAACCTCCTGCATAAGAGAGATTGACGTGATGTAGTCTCAATCTACAAACTAGAAGCTCAATGTAGTCTCCCAAATAAAGCTCAGTATACTCCAATAGTCATATAAAAGACGAAAAAGTTAATTCAAACATATAGTCTTATATATTGACCGGAGAATATAACTTTACCATTCAATGACTTTTGCAAATGTGAGCTCAAATAATGTGATCAGAGAATATAGAACCCAATAAGTCAACCATTGTTGGTCATCGATAGGGGATTTACTTTCGATTGCTTTAATTGATGCATATCTGTCGAGATCCATCAACAAATTTTAGTGTTCCCACACTAAAAACACCACAAAATGTATTATCCAGCGCCAAACTTGAGAACTTCACAAATCTTTCTAGAACTAACGAAACAAAGCAGGCATACTTACAACGGATACACCAGACTGACTACAGGCCTGCAAAAGAATTCAACAGGGAGTCAATCCACACAAATTTTAAATTAAAGAAATGTAAAAGAGAAAGCTAGTCCTATTAGCAATCCACAATTAAACAAAACCAAAAAAGAAAACCCATAAACGAAAAAAAAAAAAAAAAAAGCCATCCGGAGCCATTCCAATCTCAAGCGTTCATGATGCAATTCATATCCTCCAAAAAATAAAAATAAAAACGAAAAGAAGCTTATAAAACATGGCACATCACATCTGAAACGAACCCCAAGGAATACAGAAGGAAAGGAAATTCAACAGAACACACGCAGACACCAGGAATGTGAGCAACAATAGGGTTTTCGCATCATACCCAGCAAGGACGTCGAAATTCTGCAGCAGCACCTTAAGGAAACTCCCGGAACCCATTTTGTTGCCGCAAACACCAAGTTACACGAAACTTTACTCCAAGGAAGGGGGGCTCTGTAGCAGCGTCGGAGAGCTCTCAACAGTGGTTGAGGGGGTTGCGCCAAACGGGAGGAGTGAGGAGGAAGATGCTGAAGGAGATGAGTCCAAAAGTGCTCTCATACACTTGCAGTGAAAAAGGTGAAAGTGTGGAATGGTACAGTGGCTCTGTTTTCTCTCTCTCTCTCGCTCGCGAACAGAACAAAGTCCAGCACGGAGCCTCGTGCCGTATTTTCCTACCATCCATGTGAGAAATGCTTGCGACCGCTTGCAATGGTTCGCTCGCATATACCGCTCGCAGGCACGTAGTAAGGAATTCGCCATGAGAGACAGGTCATTTTCACTTTTGTTTTACTTTTTATTTTTACAAAAGTACCCCTATTTATATTTCGAAAATAAAAATTATAACAAAAAATGTTTTTGTGATTTACTTAACATTGGACGACCAATAGATAGAGATATGTGGAGTTTGGCAACATAAGACCGGTAGATGATGTTCACTAAGTATCTCCGTCGCCACTCTGATGTGGCAGCCTCCTGTTATTAATCACTAAGATAAGATTGGGTTTCCTATTATTAATCACTAAGATTGGGTCATAAAAATTAGTAAGGTTAGACTAGTTGTTTTATAATTACGCTCCATAGGCATAATATATTGGCCGGAACATGGGAGGAAGACCTACTTCGGAAGCCCGACCCGACCCAACTCTAGATCGGGTTTGGGATCTCAATTTCAACCCAAATAATTAAAGTGACTCCAACTCGTTCTAACCTAGTTAAGGATATAAATATTAAATTTTTATTTTTATTTTATAATTTTTTTACAATTTTATTAATAAATAAAAACTAAATTGAATAACTATTTAAGCTTTTATAATTTAAACCGGTCAAATTGGGTTTTATTAGAGTTTAACAATTTCAGTCTAATCAAATTTGGACTTAGTTGTTGGTTTTGAACATGTGGGGCCTGCTTAGATGATTGGACCTCATGGACCTGCCGTTTAGCATTTCCAAGTTGGAAATTTCAACCTTTGCTGCTTTGCATATGGAGTGTTTTTTTTCGAATTTCTTTTATGCCACAATTGACTAACCTAACTTTTAGATTAAAATTTAATCCAAAGTGCTTTTAAAAATATAAATTTCAACATCACCAACGCATTACATCTCATAATGGGCATAATGAGAACTGAGACGCGATTTCAATTTAATTTTTTTTATGATGAATGAGGGGTTCTAGTTTAAATATATACTTGCAATTGACATTTTATATTAATTCACATATTAATGAATCTATAAAGTTCTTAAATGATTGACATTATGCTTTTCCAGTGCAAAATTTATACTTAAAAAAAATAAATTATATACTCCTTTTATCCAACATTAATAGTTCTATTTGTTTTTATAAAAAAAATTAATATAAAATTTAATTTATTTTAAAAAATTAAATATAACTATAAGTATGAGACAAAGAGATCAACTAACACAAAATTTAATTAAAGATTAAAATTTATGTCAATTACTAAAAAATAAAAGGAAAAAATTCTAAGGCAAAGGATGCTCTTACACTAGGACCATGAGCTCATCCATCGGTATTAACCTTAGAATGGACATGCACGGGCGGGACGAATCAAAGTCTGCTTTAAGGCATTTGGAATCACAACATATGGAGCCAAAGATAATTTTTGCACCATATTGTAATTAAGAGCTTCTCCTACAATCTTCCAGAGGGGGCCATATAAACAAGAATATGGACTCACTTTATAACCCAAATAAAATAACAATTAATTGAACCTTTAACAATATACATAATAGCTTGTAGATTCTTCATTGGTGATGGCGGCACATAAAAACTGAATTCTTCACAACAGACCTCGAACCTTAACCCCTTCTACTATCTCCAAACAGTGCATCAAAAACCAATGGATATATAATACATTTAACTTCTCAAAAAAAGGGAGTGGGCTGAGTTTCTCATGCTCCTTGCTGACAATAAGCCTATCTTAAGCTGCATATAAGAGCCTTTGATATTTAAGATCAATGATGCATGTGTTAGCTCATGTTAGCATTAACATTGTTAAGTTTGTCACTTAATATCAACACCATACAAAGCTTGCAATTGGTTATAGTTTGTTGTACCTTTATTAGAAAATATTTGCTCAAAATATATGTCGTTTGTTTGTATTTTCTCTTTAGAAATTCTCTATAGATATATCTCTATACAACTTATAAAGGCAAGCTTTGTAACAATTATTTTTCTATTGAATGAATATCAATTTTATATTTATTCATGGTAGCTGAGGATAAGAGAATGTAAAAATAGTGGTACTACCAGTGTTGGTGACAGGGAGTTGTTGTTCATTCCCCACAGTAACATTCAGATGACCTGAATATGGTTGGTTGATGGTCATGGAAGAAAGTTCAAAGGTGATATAGTCTAATGCCCTTTAGTCTACATACCAGTTTGAATTAGCTGGAGTAGAGGGTGAAGCAAGAAGTGTTGTATTAGTATTGCTGCTGCTGGTGGATTTGTATGATGGATCAAAGCAGAAGTAGCAATCAAGAGCCTCATAGTTCATCCGTTAACATATCTGACAGCCTTGTGGAAAATATGGAGTGGAAGAAGATTGATTTGTTGATGAGCAATCACCACCGCGAGCTGAGCCACAGCCAAACCCACGAAAGAAACCTCGACCACCGCTTTCATGGCCTTTGAAAGGTTGCTGGAAGGAGGGATGACGAGATTTAGAACCATTGTTGAAGGTGGTGGAGGAATTTCTATTATGAGAAGAAGAAAACATGGCAGTTGCGTTTACAACAGAAGGAGAGGGCAAAGATGAAGCTTCCTCAATAGATAGGTTTGCTCTTCTGACAATAGAAGACTTCAAAGTTCATCAAGAATCATTGCTTCTGATCTAGCACAAATGGCAGCTTTGATGGGAGCATATGATGATGGTAATCCTTGAAGGGTATGCAGTATAATGTCTTCATCATCCAGATGAGCAGAAATAGACGAAAGACGATTTGCTAGGTCCTTGATTTTGTCAAGGTAAATTAGCATGAAATCACTTCCAAGACATATCTGTTGAATTTGTAGCTTAAGTTGTTGAATATGAGACCTAAAGGCTGAAGCAAACCTCTTTTCTAGAGTAAGCTAGGTGGCTTGAGAGGTGGGAAGGGCCTAGGGGTGCTAACGAGTCAAGCCAACTCGTTGAGTAAGGGTGTCTCGACTCGACTCGAATATAAATCCACTCAAAGCGGCTCAGCTCGAACTCGAACATATTCAAGTCGAGGTTGAGCATACCTTGGCTCGACTCGATTTGACCCAAATAAAACTCAAACTCAGCTCGTAACTCGAATGAAATATAAATATATTTTATAATATACATAAATACATATTAATACTTATATGTACATATGCACAATTTGAAATTTAGTTGTATAATAGAAATTTAACCTAATAAAGTATATGCATATATAGTACAATTGGTAAAAAATGGGATATATTATAGTCTATACTACGTATTAAACTATATGTCAATTATCAAGCAAAAATGTATCGGCAATATGCTAAAAGTTATTTATTTATAAGATAAAGGCAAGTTATATTCATTTAAGATTAGTCAAAGAAGACAAGACTCAGTTTCTTGTTGCTAGTATAATATGATTTGCTTGATAATCATTATTCGAATACTGAGATGGAAACATACCCAAGACATCTAGCCACATATTGAGACCAACATTGATAGTAGTTATAACCCAAAAATAAAATCCCAAAGAAGGGACACCAATGATTATATAATTAGATGTTGTACATTTACACATACTCAATTAATAATAATATTTTAATATCATATGTACTGGAGAGTTGGGAGCAATTAAAGCTGGAGTGGAGCCTAGTTTGAGGCTTTGAGCCAGTTTTCTATGAGTACAAATTAACTTTTATTTTTATCATTTTATATAATTTTAAAAAAATATTATGAGTCAAAATATATACTTGGTACATGTTAGATCACAAGAAGGGAATGCAAATATACAGCTCTCATGTTGCATTATTAAAAGCCACTACACTATCAAAATTATGTAACAATGATGCATATTACATGTGTGTATATGTTTTTTATGCATAATAAGGGGACTCGATTTAAAAGAAATATAGTGATAAAATTAATAAGCTCAATTTCATATGCTCATCACTCATCAGCATGCACCGAACATAATTGAATTTGTATAGCCCAAGTACTTTAGTTACCGTTCACGGCACATGTGAGTTGTTATAAATAGGATTTTAGCATAAAATAAATAAAATTATAAAGTATTATTTATTAACCGTTAACCCAAGCAGACAAACACAATATTTAAACCTTCAACCAAATTCGTAACTCCCCGTCCTTGGACCAACCCAACTCCAGTGGGCGCTACTCCATGTTAGTTTATTTTATCCGTCGGATTAAAGGATCTAATGGCTCCCATCAAACCTATAATCTCCCTCAAAACCTCTTTTTAGAAACCCTACCCCCATCCGGCTGCCACTCTTTGGCCCTTTGCTTCTCTGGCTATCCCTATCCGGCTGCCACTCTATGCTCTCTCCTCCTCCATCAAAGCTCCATAGGTAAGCCGAATCTGTCCCTTTTAGTATCTTTTCTGTTGTTATGCTCCACGCTGCGGGAAGCTTGTCCTTTTCGTTTCATGAATCTCTCCTGACATCTAGATATTGAAACTTTTACAAGGGAGGGACCACCAAGGGGACAAGGGTTCAATAAACTACTATTGTTTTATTCTTTTCAGTTCTAAGTTTGACCAGCTCGGTTTTGCATAGAGTTTCTTTTGGAAAAGTTTTCACTTGGCTCACTATTGAATTGAACCCTTCACTAAATGATTTATTCTTTCTTTTTCCTTTTTTTTTTTTAATTCTCTGACATCTACTTCACTCCATCTCTTTGTTTTTTAACTCCCTACATAACCACATTTGTACATTTGTTGACTGATTTTTATCTACTTACTTACCAGAGGTGCATTCTTGAATTAAATAATAATGAATGTAATTTTTTTAATAAAAATGGGCTTTGAGGAGGGACCACCATTAGTCGATTACACAAATCTTTCTATATACCCTATTGTCTAGGTCACATTTTAACTATTGTAGTAAAGATCTAATAGTATTTTTTTTACCCATAAATTTCTCTGGATGTTTTCTTTATTCATACTTTAAAGGATCAATAGTTATGGTTCTAATTATAATTTTATTATTTGCTTTTTATAGTGTCAAATGTTACTTTGATTTCTATTGTTTTGGTTTAATTATAAATTTGATAGTTGTGGTTCTAATTCTAATTGTTGCTTGCTTTAAATATTATCATCTTATATTTTGATTGATATTGTAGGAATTAACTATATTTTTCTTTGTTTATCCATTTGATGTGAGATTCTACTCATACTCTTATAGGAGGGAATTATTATGTTACTTTTGAAGCTATGTACATGATTTAGATGTTTTACTTCTATATTTTTAGTTGTTCTTTACTTATTTTTATTTATTTTTTAGTTGTTAAGTACTTGTTAAAATTGTTATTAACTTGTATTTTTCATTCTTTACAAGATGAGGTTTCTTTCAGTCAAATGGCTAGTTAGGGATCACAAGTTGTAATTCAAGGTGCTGGAGATGCTCTTGAAATCAATGAAGAGGCAAGAGTGGAACATAGGTATCAAGGTACTATAGAAGGTGAGTCTGAAACAGTGGAAGGATAAAATGTAGATGCTCAAGGTGACAATGAGGGTTAAAGAAGGGGTGCTAAAAGATCCAAAACATGAAATGATTTCGTGCAAGTGAAGGTGAAGGGTGATGAGTTGGCTAATAAGTGCAATCATTGCAGAAAATGCTACAAGGCATCAAACTCACGTCTTACATCACAAATGATTAGGCATTTAAAAAAATGCCCAAGACTATCCAAGGCCAAAGGTTAGCAAGAACTATCATTTGTAAACATAATTACTTGTTCTTCTGGTGAATAGCCAGCTCCTTGCAACCAGTCTTTTTAAGCATTAGTGAATATGTTTTTCATGTTTTCCAGCTTTAAGACTCTTCTTTCTTTCAAGTGGAATTATACATTGGAATATATTGAGTGTTAAGCCAAAAATGGAATGTACTATTTTAGCACATCAGTACTTATTTTGCATTTCCATGTTTCATTTTTGTCAAGTTGGTAGGTTCATTGGACATGGGTTTCAGAACAATTAAGATGGTATACTCACTAATTCTGTTTATAGATATTGATTCTGGAGCTAAGGCTTGATTTAAGATAAGATGGATACAAGAAAGTCAGTGGAAGATCAATTCTCCAAATTACATCCATGCTTTCCAGTTAACACCAGAATAGAAATTGTGGGTGCTAGCCCAAGTGGCTTGTCTGCTGCCTATGCAGCTAAACATAGATGGGTCATCTGGTGGATTACTTATGCTTGGAATAGTTGGTGCTTGCATACTTCTACCTTTGTTGGTAATGGTTCTATATCTTGCAAGGTCATCCAAATACGCTGGAAACTATGTTATGCAATGCATCAAACGCTTTTAACATATTACTACTTTATGAAGCCTTCATGGGCACCAAGGTATGGATTTCTTGCTGCTTATGGTTTAATTTTATTTGTATTGGTTGTATAGGGAACATTAAGCCAGTAAAAAGGGTTAAAATTAACAAGGCAATGTGGCATATCCGATATAATCTTTCCTTAAATACCGTATATAATTTGTGGATTATTTTGTGGCTAAGAAAACTTTGCCTCCAAGTGTTTGTGTATCTCATTTAATATCAATAGTAGTAGTCTTACAAATGTCAAATATTTGTGATTAACTCAATCTATGAGCAAGATTTGTTTATACAATGTTTATTTAAAAATTTGAATTTAAAATTAGGTTTATTTTTATATATTGATCGAGCTCAATTTGAGTTGGGCTTTCCGTTGTAATAGAATGAGTTCGAGCTCGAGCTCGTATTTTTGGTTTGAGTTGAGTTCGAACTAGTAAGCAAGCCTCGAGTCGAGTTTGAGTTGCATATTACAAAACTCGACTCGACCCGGCTCGTTAGCACCCCTACAAAGGCCTATGATAGTTGGAAGAACAAAGTGTGGCACTGTTGCCTAGAGACAGGTTGATATATCAAGATAGGTTAGAATCATTCTTTATATTTTTGATTAAGTAGAGGAGTTCCATCAATGCCAAGAAGAGACTCAAGTAGACATGAGTAAGAGCCATCATCATAGCCTTGAAACTGATGAGTAGTGAAAACAACAATCTCCTGTGACTGCCATAGTAGATAGTTGGATACATCAAGCTTCTCTGTAATCAAGGAGGGAAGCTTAGAAATGAGAAAATTCAAAGCAGGTTGTATAGATGTCATGGATCTTTATGAAGAAGAAATCAGAAGATTTGTAGTGGAGGTTACCGCTACCTTCAACTTGGCACTACTTATCTCTTCACATCTCATCATGCCATTTTTCATGAAAATATTTTCCCCTTTGCTTCCAGAGCCACTACTTCAACAGCTCTTTCTCCACAAACTCTTGGTCCAGCTCTCCCTGCTCCATCCCCCTTTGTCTCTATTTACTCTGTTACTTCCATCTCCCTCATCACTTGAGTCATCTTGAACTCATACTCCTCTTAGCTCTTTCTCTCCCAATTCCTCACCATCATCATCTACACCAGCTTCACCTGCACCAACCTCTATTCCACCCCACCACTTAATGCTCAAACGGTCTAAAACTGGAATTTCAAAGCCTCGCATTCTTTTCTCTCTCACAACTATTGTTAACAGCTCAACTGAACCCCTCACCTATGCCCAAGCTTGCAAATACTCTCAATGGATCACCGTTATGCATGATGAGTACTCTTTTCTCATCAATCAAGGCACTTGAAAATTGGTTCCTCCCTCATCCAATGCTAATATCATTGGTTGTAAGTGTCGAATCAAACGATATATTGATGGTACAATCTCTCGCTATAAAACAAGACCTATTGCTAAGGGCTTTCATTAACAAGAGAGATTCAATTATTAGGGGTTGTTTCTCCTTTTGCATGGAAGGCGAGGATATGCTAGGCCTGCATAAGCCCAAGCCTCGTTGGAAGCCAACTTGTTTGGCATGAGTTAGTTCCGAGTCCAACACCAACACCCTCGGTTCCTTGGGATCTGGGATAGTGGTTGGAGGCCTTGGCATAACTTGATGACATCAACATAGCCATGAAAGAAAAAGAGATACTTCAATAAAAAAAAGAAAGAGAGGCAAGAAAGACATAAAGAAGCCAATATATGTTCAATCTAGCATAAAGGGAATCGTTTTTATGTTCCCTAAAGAGAGTAGTTCATCCACGAGATTAACCGTACACTTAGGGACCATTCATCCATGAGATTGATGATGCATACACTAATATGTGAGTTAGCATATACACCATCGATCTAAAATATTAACTGCTTCTATGCATCCATTAGGTTGGACTCATTATAAAGTTATAAAGATGAGCATGAAAAACTATGAATTACATTAAAATTTAATTAGTGCCAAAGTGTCTAAGTTTGATTAGGATTAGAATGCTAATAAGGACAGGTGGGTTTTGTTTTATTCAAAAGAATCAAAACCAAGATTGCTTCCATCTGGACTATTTTATCTTTTTTTCTTTAGCAAAAGTGTCCACCCTATCAATTAGATGTCTCCAATGCATTCCTCTATGGCTTCCTTTCTGAAGACATCTATATGATGTAACCACCCAAGTTAGTTCATTCTCAGCATCCTCATCACGTATGCAAATTGTTCAAAGCTATATGGTTTGAAGCAGGCTCCCCGTGTCTGGTATGCTTAACTCTCCACATTTCTCTATCATAACAACTTCATTATGAGCATCGCCAACAACTCTATTTTCATTCAAAAATATTCTCTTTGCACAATTATTATCCTAGTGTACATTGATGATATTTTGGTTATTGGGAATGATACTCAATACATCAACCACCTTATCTCCTCCATGGCAAGTCATTCACTCTCAAGAATCCTGGCTCTTTGAGTTACTTCCTTGGAATTGAAATTCAAGGCCGACCAAAAAGCATCATCATTCATCAGCAAAAATATGCAAAAGATCTCCCCCATCATGTTGGGATGTTTAATTACAAACCATGCCTAATGTCATGTCAGTCAAAGCCTCACAAGCCAATACCAACTGATCCTTCATTCTCAGATATTACCCTATACAAAAGTTAGGGGGAGTTCTCCAATACCTTACCATCACTTGCCCATATATTAGCTTTGTTGTTAATGTATGCATTCACCACAACAAACATATTTTATCATAGTCAAGAGAATCCTATGCTATTTAAAGGGCACAAATAACTTTGAACTCCATTTTCCCCAGGCTCCTTTTTTCTCATTGCATATTCGGATGTAGAATGTGTCACGCCCCGGCGATGCCCGACCTGAGCCGAACCCGGTCCAAGGGCCGGTCAAGCGCGCGGGGGTGACGAAGTGAAGATTGAGAAACGATTCTAGTGGAAGACTTAACCCTAACCACAGGCGATTAACAAAAACACGGAGTACGCACAATCCTTTGAGCAAGAGTAAATAAAAGGGAAGGAAAAAGTGTTGCTTATCACAAAGTAAACAACAATCTCAAACCCACAAGCTTAGTTAAGTAAAGCCCACACGGCTCAAAATAAGTCATAAGCATCACAACTGTAAAATATGACATAAATCCAAAACAAGAACCCTACACAAAGGTTCTAACATAAAGCATGAAACAAAAGAAAGTAAGTCACACAACGATCTCCATGATCATATCCAAGCCACCTCTGACCTTTCCTCGAAGAGGAGATCTGCGTGTCGCACCACGCAGCCCCAAATCAAAACACACAAAGAGGGGTGAGTTTAACAAACCCAGCAATGGTTTTAATATCACTAACAACATCGAAAATACGATAGCATAGCGATATAATCTTTAAAATCAATGATTTACAAGGTGCATCATTTTCTGATCATATATTCACATTACTTAAGACTGCATCACAGTGCATAATCAACCTGCATGAATGTATCTCTAACATATATATTCCCACATGCATAATATCATCACAATCTGCATGGATGTATCTCTAACATACATATTCCCACATGCATTCACATCATAACCAATCTCGCATGGATGTATCTCTAACATACATATTCCCACATGCATAATATCATCACAATCAACCTGCATGGATGTATCTCTAACATACATACTCCACCATGCATAACATCAACATCAACCTGCATGGATGCATCTCTAACATACATATTCCCACATGCATTATATCATCACAATCAACCTGCATGGATGTATTTCTAACATACATATTCCACATGCATAACATCAAAATCAACCTCCATCAAGGAGTAATCACACATTAATGTCACACAGACGGGAGCATGGACAAGGCCATGAAGGCGTGTCATGATCCAAAATTTTACACAAGAATTTAAAGAAAGATCGGGGTTGTCAATCCCTAATACTGCTTGCCCTGGACGATCCTGGCCAAGGATGTCGATGTCCCATTCTCACACAGAGAATCTAGAGCAGGGGTGTTCGCCCAGGGACATCTCTTGCGGAGAGAAGAGCCCGAGTTCTCACATAGAGAACCCTAGAACACGTGGTAGCGGGGTGCACACGGCATACCACACTGGATTCTCAGGGTCCAGATGACACTCGTAACAACATTCTCACAATCTGCAAGACAAGTACACAACTTGTCCCCACATCATTCCATTTCACAAGACTCAACCTGGGGAGTGCACTCGTTCCACACAGGAACTCAAATCAAAATATGTCCTTTCGGACCAATCAACTTGCGATTAATCCACGACCGATTAATCCGGCACACAATTCCATCACATTGCATCCAATCAGTCAAATTCGATTAATCACGATGAAGCCTCGATTGGAAATTCATTTTCATGATGCATGCAGCATGGTACATATGTGGGCAAAGCATACATGAATCCTAATCCATGATAAGTGCTCTCATCAGCCCCTAATGCATAATTCATAATCACAAAATCAAGCTTCAACATCATCATTTAACCCCACATGTGTGTGTATCTAGTAGAAGCATTTCACATAATGCATGCCAATATGCTTGAAATTAAACTCACTACCACACTACACATGTAAATTTCCATCTAAACATGAATCCCAGCAGAAATCATAGGAGAAGAATCGTTGAAATCATATCTCAATTCAAAACTCAACCACAAAGGCTAAACACATATAACATCACCCATTTCATCATTGAGTCATGGCATTCACCAACATTCACGCACCAACTAACCACGTTCTATCATGACAAATCAGTCCAATAATAGATTATAGTTCTACTGAAAATATGCTTAACAATGAGAAACCAACCATTCATAATTTCAAAATGACGATTCCAACATCATGCCACAAAACATAAGTCATTCCACCATCTCTAAGCATATATCTCAACTCCATAAACTTAATAGCATGCATTTTCAGTAGCCTAACATAGTTTAAAACACTCCACATTCATATAAAATTAGCAAGCTAAAGTGGAATCATCAAAATAGACCTCATGTGCACAACATACAATTTACTGTGTAGCCGATCGATTGCCCTTCAGGCTGTTCGATCGGTTAAATGTGAAAATTTAAAATTTACAGTTCGGCCGTTCGATCGCCTAGCAGGCCGTTCGATCAGCTGAACTGGAAAAGTGTCGTTCCGGCAGTGTTGCCGATCGAACGCCCTGCAGGGCCGATCAATCGCCAACATGGCAGAACAATCATCTTCTTCCTTTCGTAAATCCAAACCGAAACACCATTGATAACACTTCAAATCCACATCTAACACCCTAATCATCATCAAAAGTCCTTCTTGACTTCCAGAACATCAAACCATACCATAATAATGCAAAACCCTAAGAAATCGGGATTAAATAATTTTATTTTCTAATCTTACCATTAACACACTAAATCAAGCAAATCATTTCGAAATAAGCCAAAAATGAAGAGTTTTACCATGGATAAATAGAGATTTTGAAGACTCATTACCTCAGCACTTGATTAAGCTCGGATTGAAGAGTCACCCTTCTTGAAATCCTTGAAAACACAATGAGTTTGAATTAAACTCTAGTAGAAATTGATTTACCCAAGAAATCCCTAATTAAATCTTAGATCTAGGGTTTGTTGGTAGTAAAAATCGAATTTTGAATATTAGGGTTTGTAGTAAAACACAAATCAGTAGCTATTGATGGTCAAAAACAAATTAAATCAAGGGGAAAATGGTAGATTTTAAAGAGATTAAAGAGAAAGTTAAGGATTAGTGCTTAATTAGAGTAAGCTTACCTTAATCGGCTTCTAATTCAGGCCTAAGTGGGGATTAGGTCAGCCCTCCTTCCTTAGCCTATTCCCAAAATGGAAATGGCGCAGGTCTGCCCTTTCATAGTAAGGGTTGGGGTATGCATAGGTAAGTTTTGGGGTGTAAATATGAAAAGTAGGCTAAAAGTAGTTATTTTACAAATTTAAGCACAAATTAAGCCTAATAAAATTCTAAAAATTTTTGTGCGACCTTAAGTATATGTCTAGGTTCATTTGACCCAAAAATAAAATTTTCAACGGTGGGGCCCACAGGGGTCCCGCCAAAACCCTAATTTTTGGGAAAATATTAAAAATTCTAAAAAATCTCAAAAATTTACATTTGGTTTAAAATCACTCAAAACTACTAATATTGAAGTTATTTTTTGTTAAAACCATCACAAACACTATTTATTTTATGAAATCACCAAATAAGATCAGAAAACGTATTAATCTTACGCTAACCCATAATTAAAGAAAACTAAAAACCGGTTTAGAGATGAGGGTCCTTACAGAATGGGCTAGAGATCTGGTTAATCAACGATCCATCAGTGGTTATTGTGGCTATTTGGGTGTAAATCGAGTTGTCTAGAGTGCAAAAAAATAAGACACAATTGCTCACAACTCCACTGAGGCAAAATATCGCTTCCTTACTCACATTGCCTTTGAGCTATTGCGGCTTCAAATGCTCCTTCATGATTTACAGGACCCAACTTTTGATCTGCCTCTCCTTTGGTGTGACAATTAATCTGCAAATGCACTTGCCTCCAATCCAATATCTCATGCTTGCACCAAAAATGTAAAAATAGACTACAACTTCATTCGGGAATAGGTTATTGCAAATCATCTTCAAGTTCAATACACCAAGCCAACAGATCAAATAACATACATCTTTACAAAATCATTGCCTATTGCTCGATTTGAAGAATTACAATCCAAGGTAATGGTTCTACCCCCACCATCATTTTGAAGGGGGATGTTAACCTTGTCACTTAATATAAACACCATATAAAGCTTGTAATTAGTTACAAAGTTTGTTATACCTTTGTCAGAAAATATTCGCTCAGAATATCTGTCATTTGTTTGTATCCTCTCTTTTGGAATTCTTTGTAGAAATATCTCTATACAGCTTATAAAGGCAAGCTATGTAACAGTCTTTTTTTTGTTGAATGAATATTAACTATGTATTTATTCAAATATATGCTAACATATGTGTCATCAATCTCATGAATGAAGGGCTCCCATTAGCAATTTAAACTAGGCTCATTGTCAGTAATGAGCATAAAAAAATGCTTCGGAATATGTGTCATAAGTGTGACAATGATGGAAAACTTAGCCATAATAAACAAGTACACAACAAGATGGTTGGGAGCACACCCATTGCAAAGAAAATAATTTTTGCATGCCAAAGACCTTGACCTTGTAGACCAGCCAGACCAATCATGACTTGGACCTTGATCAATCAGCCCATGGGCTAGATAGGGGATAATTATTAGAGAGCATGCATGCAATATTTTGCCCAACGTGAAATAAAAATAAGACACATTGAGGCCTAGGGGGTGGTAGTCCCAACTAAAATGAAGGAAGGGAGAGAAGATGCACCACTCAAATTAAAATCCCCCCACCCTACAAGAAGTTACCAAACGGGTAAGCCAAAATTTGCATGCAGAAGGGGAGGCCATCCACATCAAATAGCAAGCCAACTCGATGAATTAAGCACCAAATTACACACAAACACCATACCGAGCATAACGTTTTAGGACCCAACAAGAGCAAGCAAAGGGTAACAAAAGAAAAAGAAGATACTGAGTTAGGAGTTGAGGAAAGATGAGAAGCATAATAAACATGACTCTTGATCAACTCACTTAATTCACCCTCAACCCCATAGAGCTCTTTGTCATAAAGCATCATGGTAGGGTGCACTGAAAAGAAAAATCTCACCTTCAACTATGCCTGAGGGGAGGGGCCCATATACTTAATATAGCTCTCCTTGTCTAGATTTTTATGGTATAACTCTTAAATATCATGTCTTATTGAAGGTGTTCATTGAGTCTCAACCATATTGGGTTTGTTTTGTTTGTTTAGTATTCTACTTCAAGATTGCATTATTAATGTGTCTAATTTGTGTTCGATTATTTTTAGAGACACTAAAGGGCTGCTAATATGCTTAAGTATATTAGCTTCAAACATGTGTGTTGGGTTTATCAGGGTTGCTAATTGTTTAGAAAAGTTTGTGCACTTGTAGGGTTCATGTTTGTGGATTGGTCATCCTCATTTGTTTAAGAAGTATTGCAGGAGGAATACCTTGGTGTAGTTCATCTTCGCTCTATTTGAATTTCTTTTAGCAAAAACATAAATGTCATATTGAAGGCTTGGTGGCAATCCCTATGGGAAACATTTTTTATACTCCACTCTGAGAATGAGCTCACTGTACAGGAGTTGTTCATCCATAAACTTGATAGCGCGCATTGTCACAGAATGCATTTTGAGCACCCTACTAATTCCCCTTTTGCTTTACTTGCATGTATTTTTTTTATTTTTTTGCATTTTCTTTATTTATATTTTAAGATGTTACTATGCCAGTATAACTACTTTGGCTGCCACTTTAGCCACATGCAATAAATCTCATGTGCTACATAGGGGGGAGTGAGTTGTTAATGTTGTTGGTTGTAGTGTTGTTGCACTTATTACTTATAAGCATATTGATAGTGAATGAAACTAAATTTCATGCTTGTGTTTATCTGTTTTCTTGTAATATGACTCTCTTTTGCCCCTTATTTTTTTATAGGCTTGAAGCCCAATAAGCAAGTTTTTATTTGGGACAATTGGCTTACCTTGCATGGATGCATTACACAAATCACTTACATATGCTCATACAAAGCAAAAAAGTAGGGGGAGCAAAAGAGAGTCACACTGAATTTTTTTTAGTAAAAAGGGAGTCTTCACTCTATTTGAATTTACTTTAGCAAAAACATAAATATCATATTGAAGGCTTTGTGGCAATCCCTATGTGAAGTGTTTTTCATAGTCCACCCTGATAATGAGCTTAATGCACAGGAGCTGTTCATCTATGAAATTGGTGGTGCACACACTAATAAAAATTAACATAAGTAATATAAGTATCACTTATGTTAACATATGCTAGTGTCTGAACTATCTAAAATATCAATGATTCTCATACATACCTTATGCTAGGCTCATTGTAAGAGGGAAGCATAAAAAACTCTTCTCTCCCTCTTACGGTAGAGATGATCTTGTGCACAGACTATAAATTATATTGCATTGCTGGGTTCCATGGCCATGTCCATGGGGTGCAGGATGTTCGGTAAAATTCATGAACTTGTGATTTTCTAGTTCTTTTTTATTTTGCCAATTCTTGATGTAGGACCCCGCTATCCAAACTTGTCGTATTTGCCTCAAGGAAGAGTAAACACAAATCATAGTATTGATCGCTACCAACAGCGACGGACACAAATCGGAGATCAATTCCTTGTCCTAGTAATAAAGACAGTCACACGCATTGATTTTATAAAAACATGATATTCATTGGTCGATGCTGAGTTCTAAGGTCAATTTTCCTTCCAAGCAGTTGTTTTCCTTGCACAAAGTAGTCCATATTTATGAGTCCGATTATGCACCCCGTCTTCTTATACAAATTCGTTAAAATATAGGGCAAATGGGCTTAAGTCACTCAGCTTGCACCCGTCAGTTTAACTCAGATATTGATCGGACATCTTGCAGTGGCGATACCCACGCCAATGCATATGAACTCATGTTAAAACATACTCTCTCTTTCTTATAATTAATACTTTTATATTTAATTTTTTAAAATAAAATAAAATTATTTAAAAATTTAAATTAAATTATTAATATAAGACAAAAAAATATTCCTTATCTCTATTTATCCTCGAAATTGAATTCAAATAATCAAAGGAGCCAAGGTCAAAATGCAAATGATTTGGACTTTGTTTGTTTGTTGTTTTGTTTTGCATGTAATGGGACTTAGCTTTCAAGATCAGACACATCATACATCCCCACGAATTTTCTGATGCTGACGTCCCAAAAATGAGGCAGATGGGCAAAGGAATCTAATGCATACAATACAGACATTGTCGTTCAACGATTCGTACAACCTTCACTACGACTTGTTTTTTCTGTACATGTTTGAGTGTCCATATTTCAGCTATTTACGTTGTAACCATTTTGTTCGTTGACTATCGTATTCTGGGGTCTTTTTTTATTTGACTAAAAGGGTCTTCATTAGGTACAAGAAACGTAGGTTTTATAAAAAAAACAAAGCAAAACAAGAAACATAGCTCTACTTTAGTCCTTAGAGCATTGGTGTATGCCGTGGACAAAAAATGGAGTTCTAACTAACTCCAACTCGGGCTCCATCCTACATAGGACTTTATTTTTGAATCCCCAAGTTTAGATTTTAAATAATTTTTTTATATTTTAGTCTTCGTTTTTATTTACTTATTTTTTATATTTATTGTTGAAAATTTTGTCGTTATTAACAGCTCAGTTTCCATTGGAGATGTTCTTAGACTTAAGTATAAATTTATAATACTCTTTCTATCCTAAAAATAAATATTTTATTTAATTTTTAAAATAAATTTAAATTAAATAATCTAAAAAAATAATAATTAAAATACTTATTTTAAGACAAAGAGAATATAATCCTTCACCTCTATTGTTTTGGCATTTTATATCCTTCGGTTAACATTTGACTATTTTAAACTTTAGTCTTCTCATAACTTAAAAAATCAATATCTTAAAAAAGATGTGTTGTAAACAGTAATAAATAAAATTTATCCTCTAATTGAAGTACGTTTTTTCCTGTTACTTAAATTTGAGCTAAATTGAATGATGAATTAAAATAGATTGTCATTCAAGTGGTTTTGTTTGTACGAACTTAGCAGAGAGACTAAAATGCAAAAATTGACAACATATGAGAGATTAGTATTGCCTCCATCCCACATCCCATATCAATAACACTATTTAAATTTTTTTTTTCATATTAATAGCTTTATTTAGCTTAATTTAAGTACTTGAATACTTAAAAAAGTAATCTTAGAAGCTATTTTCTATTATCTTAGCAATAAATTCTACTATTTATTAAAAAAATATTATTTTTTTAAATAAAGCTATTAATATGAGACAAATAAAATATTTTATAAAATAAAAATAATAAACTAATTTACAAAAAAGTCTAAACTTTCGGGATTAATATTTGGTGGGTCCACATTCGCGGGAAGCATAAGGTAGTTTCTCTTTAAAATTTCCAACTCATTATCGATGGTTATAACTTAATGAGTATAAATAAATGAGTTTTTTAGAGGTAAATGGCACCTAATTTGGTAGACCACCATTATCAAACACTATAATTACATCCCAAGAAGCCTCTAATTTATTTCTACTGGTCAAAACTTTTATATTGCATATCCATAGCCTTGTAAACAAATTATCACAAAAAAAATTATTCTAACTCCACTGTATTAAATTTTAAGTAGTTTTGCTATGTCTCATCACACATTTTTCTAAAATAAGATTGTTTTATGACCTACGGCAAGAAGGGAGAGAAAGGTTCAAACGTAAATAAGCGAAAGACTGAGGGCATTAATAATCACCTTATCTGTCTCGTATTGTCTACATCACGAGTCATGACCCCCCAAAAAAAGTATAAACCCAAATTAACGCCCCTGGAATTTGCGATTTTTTAATTTCAGTTTCAAGTTGCCCAATTTTACACCTCTGTCATTTCCGGCTGAGCGAGAGGAGGGAGCTGGGGCGGGCCGAGGAGAGGGGGTTTCTTCGTTCCAATCTCTCAATCCGCCGCCGCAGGTGGAGGAATCCTCGATAGGCCCCGGAACCTCGGCCCATTTCTGAGCCGGCTCCGCATTCCTGCCTTCTCCTCCTCGTCGAGGCGGGCCGAACCAGCTCTGAAACGCGGGAAACGGCCGGCATTTGGCGGATCTTTCTCCGGCATTTCTGGAGGCTTGGGATTTGGTCCTGCATTGCGTTGCAAGCTCCCGTTTCGAAGTTTGGGGATGCGTCTGAGACGGAATTTGCAGCGGTGAAGGGAATTCGGAGCACTTGGATTTTTCTTTTCCCGTTGGCTTTTCTTCCGGTTTAGGGTTTATTGCTAGAATTTGGAGCTCGGGGATTGGTTGAGGCAATGATGGAAGCGGAATTGGTGGAGTGTGGCTGATTGGAGGTAAAGCGGAACTGGCTATTTTGGAATCGCGCCTGTGATTTGGAGTGTTTTTTATGTGTCATTGAGGTTGTGATTGGTGCGCTCTGTGTTTCCGAGCCATTCTGGTGCGCCAAAGATTCAAGGCAATTAAGTGGAGTTGTGCGTGTCTAGCTGAGCTGGAGTCTGAAAATCAATAGACCGGGCAACAGGTCGGGAGATTAACATAAGATGAATAATGTAGGTTACGGGGAGGAAAATTTTCTCTATAGATGTTGAAGTCATGCAATTGTCGTGCACAATCGAGCCCACATTTTTCATTTCAGACAGGTTCTGGTGCTTCCTTGGTGTTATGCAATTGATATAAGCTCTAATAGGGGGAAAGGGACTCAAAGGGAGCGGACTGTCATATCTGTTAGTTTTTGACTTTTGGATTAGGGTTTCTTGCTCAATCTTATAACAAAGGATGTCGTAGATACTGCCTAACGGATGAAGAAGGTGGTCTGCTGCCTCTCAGCGTGGAGTTTCGTGGGGAAACTTTTATGGGGCAGAGTTGGATTTCCATTCAAAGCTGTTCAAGATTCTTGTGTTCTTCAAATGTACTTAAGCCAAGAGACGGTCTTAGATTAGAGTATAAATGGCTGACATCTCTAGGAGTGGTGCCATTGAGAGGGACGTTGAACAGGTAAAATGTCTTTCTCATTGACTTATTTATATAGCTATAGATGCTTCGTTTCATTTCTATGTTTTTAGCTTCCACATTGTTATAGTGTGTTGTGGACGATTATAAAATTTTATTAGGAAATTATTATGAGAAAATTGATTATGTGCGTTATATTATAAGATGAAATCCAGTTACTTCAACAATGCTATCAGTTAAGCACTGGTCCCTTGTTGTTTTTACAATGATATGGTTGTTAATATTATTTATTGGGCTTTTTATAGCTAAAATTAGAAAAACGAAGAACATGATATTGATTGAAGGGCACTTTCTAGGAACAGAAATATACTGCTCCCAACAGTGGCTACTAATAAGTCTATTTGAACCTTTCTGGTTCTAGATGGTCTTATGTGTAGGTGATCCAGGTTTTGAATGCAGGCGGGAACAATGCATACCAGTTCTTAATAGCTCATTGATTAGGTGATAAAAGTGGCTTATGGATCCCATGCATTGCAGATAAAGGCCTATTATGAGACTTATTAATTGAACCAAAGAAGAATTGGTGGAAAATTTGAATGGCTTTCTGGTGAGTCTACCGCTAGAATGTTATTTTAGGCTCCAAATCAAGGTTGGTAATTAAAATTTCATTAAAACTAGGAGGCCTTCTCAGAATTTAGCTTGATTTGCAGGCTATATTAGAGCCTCTGATACATTCATAAAATTAATTATCTATCAGCATTAAATATGAACTAGGATTCTGCATTTACAATTCTAGCGGCTTGACAGTTAATGCACCATATTTCATAAAGTCGGGCTGCAGACATCAAAAATAGGTCTCGTATAGAAATAAGGACACATCAAATGTAGGGAGTAAATATTCCTCTCTAATATTCTTGTAACCGGGGTCAGATTTACATGCACATATACCTGGGGATGAAAATAATATTCTCTATCACAAAAAAGGGAACATTCTACCGAACCTGATGTGGCTAGCTTGTTGATGAACCAGGATGAGGGTACATGGATTCCTTGGATATGCATGCATCAGTAAAAATTAGTAAATGGTGTACTACTATATTTTTTCATTAGACATTAGCATGCCTCTCCTTAATATTCTGTCAGGAAAAATCCAAGCTTGGATTTCTTGTCTAAAGAAAGTGGAAAAAATCAAAACTAGGATAGATGCATACACTTCTATTATTCATGTTTCATCAAGCAGATGACATACATACTTTCAATCATCAGATGCCTAATCTAACATTCTATATCATGCGGGCTTCTAGTCTTAATTATTTATCATTTGCATGTTGCTTATCTAGTGTGTGTGACTAGTTTGCATTTTGAAGAAACTTTTAGTCATGTTAATATCTGAATTAACACATAGATGAAACTGTTCACCTAACCACTAAAGGATGTTTTGCTTGGCTTCTATTCACTGTTTGTTTAGTTTGGTGTTGTTTGTTAGTCCTTTCCCTGACAACTTAGGCTTTTAGGTGATTTGGTTTCTAGCATGGTATCAGAACCGAGAGGGCTAGAGTTTAATTAACAACTTATGTTTGCATGTTCCCATGCAAGGGTCTGTATACATTTAATTATGATTGCGTGTGCAGGAAAATGTTTGTTTCATTTGGTTTGATTTGGTTTGGTTCTGCTTGATATCCATTGTTGGTCCATTTCCTTTCTGACTGATGAATCTTTTTCTTTACATTCACTTCTGTTTTTTGTGTTTTTTCCCAAAATCATGGCCTTGCATGAAGACGGTGATCAGCCTTTTTTGTTGCTTGATTTCACCGAAGTATATTTATTATGTTAGTGAAAGCTCCAATTAGAGTATATCTGTTGGTTATTTTTACAGATCACTTTGTCCTTGATGTGCAGGCTATTACAGCGCTAAAAAAGGGTGCTTATCTGCTAAAGTATGGGCGTCGAGGAAAGCCCAAGTTCTGTCCGTTTAGGGTTTCAAATGTAAGTTTTATTGTGACTTTGCAAACATAGATGTGCACTGTGACATACATAACGTCCTTTGGAATGTTTAGTATTTTGTAGCCGTAGACTGTCTATCCTTTCATATATGACCTTGCTTTTTGGTGAAGTGGAGGACAATGTTGTGTTCATCCAATTTTCAGAAGTAGGATTTCTGAGATGAGTAGATTGGTTTGCAAGATTTGACAAGTCCATATTGGAAATAACTGTATAATACATGTTTAAATTAGTTTATAGCCGATGAAGTGTAGGGGCCATTTTAGATGTATGTAAAATTTGTAGAATAGACTCGCTTGACACATCTGCGCAAGGATTTAAATAAAGTACTAGGGAAGTTCCTAACACAGCATTAAAATTTATGAAAAGGTTTGTTCAGTTATGACAATAAATTTCGTGATGAACTAACTGAGGAACTGACCCTGCAGTCGAGTTGAAATGTTAAATATTAGAGAAGGATATGTCATAAGTAAATGTCAGTGAAAATGGTATCATAATAATAGTTTATAATATGTGCAGTTTTTCAAGTTTCTTATTCTTTAAAATTGTGTGATTTTCAATTTCTAAAATGTAAACTTCTGTCTATCTTGGACCTTTTTGAGATTATTATTTTCAAAATAGAACTAGAGTTCTTTATGGAATAGGACTTTTATACAACAGAACCAAAAGGCATAATTTATTAAAACTGGGGTGGGTTACCATGCATTATTGTTGCCCAGTATATAGCTGCTATGATGTAGTATCATTACTATCCTAGGTTTCCTTTGATGTTTTTTGTTCTGACTTCTGTAGCTGAAGAATCGTCATTAGCCAAAGCAATCATTTAAGATACAGTTGAAATAATTTTTGCTTATTATATTATTGACAATGTGATCTTTTTTTTTTCTCTGTGCTGTTCTTTTCTGTTGATTCCTGAATTTTTGTCGTTCTTTTTTGTTCTAATAAGCGTGTACTTTGCAGGATGAGTCTTTATTAATGTGGTATTCTGGCAAAGAGGAGAAACAACTTAAACTAAGTCATGTATCAAGAATTATACCTGGACAACGTACTGTAAGTTGATTATGGGAGTTAATATCATATTTGTTACCTATAATCTCTAACTGTTGTTCATCAATATGTTATAAATTGGTTATGTAATCAGGAGATTCAATGTGCATTATTTTTTGAGTTGGATAGTATAATTTATGATAATTACGAATTGAAGTTCTATGTTCTCCTATTTGTAAATGAAGTCCCTAAATTTCTTAGACATAAGGTGCCAGCTTTGAATTATATCACCACCAAGTGGATGCTTACTCACTACTCACTTCAGCACTGGAAAATGAAGTCTGGCCATATTTTTTTAGGAAATGAAAATTTCACTGAGTTTGAACTGTAATATTTAATGTACAAAAATTTGTATATCCTATGCCTTCCATGCAAGTGCAAACTTCTGTAGACACCCTAGTCGGGTGATCCTTTTTCAGTCCAATCTGCTCAATATGATCTTTAAATATTGTTATATTGACAGTCATGCTATCTTATTTTCATTTATGTTTCAGGCCATATTTCAGCGATATCCTCGCCCAGAGAAGGAATACCAGTCATTTTCTCTTATGTACAATGATAGGTCTTTGGATCTGGTGAGTCATTTATTTATCTATTTTATTTTTATTTTCACTTGCTATATATGTATACTGCTTCTTTTTTCTTTTCCTTTTCTTTGCTGCAAAGGTTATTTCTGAAGTCAATACAGCTATGAATTTTGTAGCAACTAACATTTTCCATCTTCATATCCATGAAAGTTTTTCTTTGACTAATTACACTTTTTTCAAGACAATAGAGATAAATATGCTGAAATAAGGATAATTTGACAATTTCTATTCCAGAATAGCATCAAGAAGTCGTTTGCAAACCTGAAAATAGTTGCTTATTGTGATGACGATGTTGATGATCCATATTTAAGAGAAATTTCCTGTTGATGGTCTTTGTACTTACGTAATTTACAGTTGTAGCCAAATCTTGATTTTTTTCATTATACAGATATGCAAGGACAAAGATGAAGCTGAAGTATGGTTTGTTGGTCTTAAAGCATTGATCTCTCAGGGAGCTCATCGGAAATGGAAACCTGATTCAAAAAGTGACAGAGCTTCCTCTGATACAAACAGTTCAAATACATATACTAAACGAATTTCCCCATTGTCATCTTACCATGGCAGCAGTGATGCCTACAGCAAGGTTTGTATTCTCTCAATTTTTAGCTCTATTTTCAGTGTATGCATGGGAGCCAACCATCTCTATAGCTTGAGATTGTTTAGAACTTCTTGATATATTTATAAGTTTTGTTTACTCTAATTATGGTGATTTAGGACTCTGGAGATTCTGTACGGAACCTGGGTCCATTTGAAAATATTCCATCAAGTGGGTTGGGGAAGGCATTTTCGGAGGTGATATTGTACACTGCAGCTTCCAAGGGCTCTATTCATTCTGATGCAGTTAGTAATTCTGCCAATTCGGTTTCATCTGGGGGTACAGATAATGTGAATGGCCGTGGATCAGCAGCTGATGGTTTCCGAGTGAGCCTTTCGAGTGTGGTTAGCTCGTCAAGCCAAGGTTCTGGCCATGAAGAGTTTGATGCATTAGGTGATGTTTTCATATGGGGTCAAGGCACAGGTGATGGGTTACTTGGAGGTGGTACACACAAGTCTGGAAGTTCATGGACACCTAAGATGGATGCTCTTCTCCCAAAAGCTCTGGAATCTACTGTGGTTCTTGATGTCCAGAATCTAGCCTGCGGGACCCAGCATGCTGTACTTGTCACCAAACAAGGGGAGGTCTTTAGCTGGGGAGAAGAGTCTGGTGGCAGGCTAGGTCATGGGGTAGAATCTGATGTATCCCTTCCAAAGCTTGTGGAGGCTTTAAGTGGCATGAACATTGAACTGGTTGCATGTGGCGAGTATCACACCTGTGTAGTGACTCTCTCTGGGGATTTATATACATGGGGTGATGGGACCCATAACGACGGTCTACTGGGACATGGAAGTGGGGTTAGTCACTGGATACCCAAGAAGGTAATGGGTCAAATGGAAGGTATACATGTGTCATCAATTTCTTGTGGCACATGGCATACAGCCATTGTTACCTCTGCAGGCCAACTGTTTACATTTGGTGATGGAACTTTTGGTTCTTTGGGTCATGGAGATCGCCAAAATGTAAGCATACCCCGAGAAGTAGAGACTCTAAGAGGACTAAGAACTGTCCGGGCTGCTTGTGGTGTTTGGCACACTGCTGCTGTTGTTGAGATTATTGCTGGTTCTCCTGACTCAAATAATTTTCCATCTGGAAAGTTGTTCACATGGGGAGACGGGGATAAAGGCCGGTTGGGACATGGTGATAATGAGCCAAGGCTTGTCCCAACATGTGTGGCTGCTTTAGTAGAACCCAGCTTTTGTCAAGTGGCATGTGGACATAGCATTACCATTGCTCTTACTACCGAGGGGAAGGTGTACACAATGGGCAGTACTGTTTACGGGCAGCTGGGGAACCCTGGTTCAGATGGAAAAGTCCCCATTTGTATTGAAGGTAAAATACGCAATAGCTTTGTGGAAGAGATAGCCTGTGGATCCTATCATGTTGCAGTTTTGACTTCAAGGACTGAACTTTACACTTGGGGCAAAGGGGCTAACGGTCGGCTAGGCCATGGGGACTGTGATGACCGGAATGTTCCTACCCTTGTTGAAGCTCTCAAAGACAAACAGGTCAAAAGTGTAGTTTGCGGATCAAATTTTACTGCCGTTATCTGTCTCCATAAATGGGCATCAAGTTCTGACCATTCAGTATGTTCTGGTTGCCGAAACACATTTGGTTTTCGGAGAAAACGCCACAACTGCTATAATTGTGGGTTAGTGTTCTGTAAGGCTTGCACAAGCAAAAAATCTGTAAAAGCCTCTCTGGCTCCGAATGTTAACAAGCCTTATCGTGTGTGTGACGAGTGTTATGCTAAACTTAAGAAGAGCATTGAAGCAGGACATACCTCACGGCCTATAAAGCACCGAAGTGTGAGTACACTTCCATATCCTCATAATGAAGAAAATACAGATAGCAAGGTGCTTGGCAGGCTATCACGACTCTCATCTGTGGACTCACAGGTTGATGGTAGAAATATGAAGCAGAATAAAAGAATAGAACAAGCACCCACGCGTGCTTCCATAATGCTCACAGGAAGTGGCTCTCATTGGGATAACATGTATTCATCAAGGTCAGCAAACTTTGCTGTTGGCCCCTCAGTGAAAGTTTTTTCTGCTTCTGTTCCTGTTTCAAGACTGGTTTCTCGAGCAACTTCCCCAGTATCAAGACAAAATAGTCCTCCTCGTTCAGCAACACCAACACCAATTCTTACTGGTCGTAATTCTGATGTAACACTGGATGATTCAAAACATTCTAATGAGAACCTATTCCAAGAGATTCATCTCCTGCGGGCTCAGGTTAGTAATCTTGTCAATTGGTTTCTTTCTTTTAAGTTTAAAAATGTTTGTCATTCTTTGCTCATTATATGATTGATATTGTTAGAAGTCAATGGATTGATCCAAGCGAGCTCATTTTATTTTTAATTTTTTCAACTTTAGATGGCAATGTTTATTTGACTTCTCCTCTACATTTGTTTTACAAAGATTATATCATGAAATTTAATGAATGTTTTTAAGTTCAGATCCATTGTTCTCCCTTCATATGAAGCCTTTTTTTATAATCTCTACAGTCCACTGAGCCTGAGTTCTACTATATGTTTTTGTGAGTAAATTATATTCATTAGTTTTAGTTAGTGTTTCATGTGGAATCTTTTTTCACAACCAGGGTTATCTAGTGCTTGTAAAACTGGTCAAACTTTGTTGCTATTTGCAAAATATCTTTCTTCATTTTGTTCTAGGTGTATTTTTGAGAATAATTTTTAAGCAGCAAAATGAACTCGTTTGTTCTTCTTTTATATGCTCATTGTGATGTTGAATTGTTCAGGTTTTACCACGTAAAATATTTTGATATGGTCGCTATTTTCTTAATCCATCTAAAGTCACTTTGTCAAGTTGTTATATTACTCATTCAATTTCCTGATTATGAATCTGATCTGCAGGTAGAGGCTCTAACACTTAAATCCCAAAATCTAGAAATCGACCTGGAAAAAACGACAAAACTACTGAAGGAGGCCAATACTAAAGCTGAGGAAGAAACTGCAAAATCCAATGCTGCTAAGGAAGTAATCAAGTCTCTGAATGCACAGGTGCTTCTCTCTCAAATCTTCTTGTATGTTATCATCTTGTTATGGTCGACATTTTTTTCTATGTTTACTTGTGTCAGGATTTGAAATGTCTGGCTGAACCTATATAGTCCCTAGGAGTGAATTTGAGTTGGAGTTGGTTTGGGTGTAGGGGTTTAGCAAGTAAAAGAACTAAAAATTAGTCATTTAGATTAACTTTGGTAGTTGCACTAGACCATATATGGAGGTTGTGTTTGGTTCACGCTTCACATGTACACATGTAGCACTGAACAGGGTTGGCAACAAAATCCTTCTACAAGAAGGATTGCCGGCTTTTCTTCTTAATTTCACCGAACAGACCATACCCATACCACCTGCGTGGGGATCTTCAATTCGGTAACTAGAAGGAAAGTCCCAGTTCTTGATTGTCAGAATCTGTGTTGCAACACCAAAAGTTTCTGTAATGTGTACCTGCACAACATTGAAAAGAAATTGGGCACAGAAAATTTATGTATACTTAAATAAGAAACTTAGGAAGAGTTTTGACTGCCCAATGGATCTTGGACTAGATTTTTGCAAAAACTGGTTCTAGAATCATATTTTGGTTTTTAGATTCAGATATTAATCTCTGGGTGCTCATTGATCATACACTACCCTCATGTTGCTTTCAGTTTATATACTACACCCGCACATTTTTCCCTTAGCGTTTAGCAACAAGCCCACTTGCATATTTCTTGATCTACGTATGCATTGGCCCTTTTATTTTTAGAATGCTTCCAATGTAAAGTTTTTCATTATCAGTCTGGGCTGCACTTTCTCATTGTTTGCCCAAAGTCATCAGAGACCCCTCCTTTTTTTACTCTAATTAGTGGTGTTACGATTCGGCAGCTAAAAGATTTGGCTGAACGGCTAGACGGATCCGTAGTTGATGGTAGATTAGCTTCACTCGCTGCATCAAGTGATACCAGCCATGTCAGCCGTCATAGCAGCCTGACAGGTTCTCAAGAACTTGAGGCCAATGGACATTTGAGCAATGGACCTAAGGCAGCACATAATGCATTGGAATGGGTCGAACAATGTGAACCAGGCGTGTACATAACCCTCATCTCGCTGCCAAATGGTGGCAAAGAACTCAAAAGAGTACGATTCAGGTATGTGAGCATCTAAGATACATACCTTTTTGTACCTTCCGTGGACAACAAAATAGTCTGGCTAATTGGCGACCATGAACGTATTACTAAATTACTTATTGTTCAATGTATCTATGTGCGGCATCCATTTGGTTGGTTTCTCATTAATTTTGTCTGTATTGTAGTAGGAAAAAGTTCACTGAAAAACAAGCAGAGAAGTGGTGGGAGGAAAATAGGGTCAACGTGTTGGAAAAGTATAACAGCCGAATAAATTCGAAGTCGGTAGGTGATGGTTCTCCATCAGGCTCGGAAGATAGGAATGTGGTATTTGACTGACTCACCTGCTATAACACAATGTGTTACAGCTGGAAGAATGTAAATTTCTCTTTACCCTGAGACTGCATATAGGCTTCATATGCAATTTGTTGCCCGGCATGAAGGAGAATTGAATTCCGGCAAGAGGAATAATTCGTGCGGAGAAGGCAACACTTGGATGCATTAGAATTTTTATGTGCAGTTTCGTTTTTTTTCTTCCTTTCATCTCTTTTGTACACCATTTTTGTTTGATCATCTCTATCAGCTGATTCTTTTCTTGTATCGTCCTTCCATCCCTGTTTTGTAACAGTACACTACTTAAGAGAAATAGATAGAAATCGTCATCCATTTATTGAGGCTCTGTCTGTATAAAAGTGTACATACCTTCAAAACTGGGAACTCATTTATGATCTTATCGGTATATGTAGTTGGCATTTTCTAAAGGGGCAATGATCTTAATTTAGTAATTGAAACATAAAATGGCTTAAATTATTCCAAAAGAAAATCAGGGCGAGGACATTCTGTTCTGGGATTAAAGCAAATTTCTACCTACACTTCTGAATACAACACTTGAGACACTGCCCTTTTTATATTCATGTATAGTCCACTATGGGAGGATAGAAAAATAGAAAATCTTCTATGAATGGGATGGGTTTGCAAAGCGAGCGTTGTCATGCAACAATGTAACCCAAACTCATTGTAAGAAAGCTCTTCGTAACGGCCAATGTAACAATGGCTTCCATGATAATATTTATTCTTTAAAGCTAATAAATACAAAAGAATCCATATCAAGTTCACAAGCACGAGTTTATAACTTCAGTTCTCTTAATGTAAGTGAAATATCCACCATTAGTGAGAATGATGCTGAATCCGCATTCCAAGCACTTCCATGATAGTTATTGTTGCTTCTAACGGAAAGAATTTTTTATGCTCCTCTTTGACAATGAGCCCAATGTAAACTATGCATGAGAGTTGTTCATCTATGAAATCAATGACACTATTGATGCTAACATGCACTAGCACATGAGTCGTCGATTTTAAATATCAATAGCTCCCCATGCGTAGCTTATGCTTGGCTCATTGTCAAAGAGGAGTATGAAAAACTTTTCCCTTCCAACAAGGGGTATTAATGAGTCAAGCTGAATATTAAGCTCGCGAGACTTGAGCTTGAACTGTTCAAGCTTGTCTCAAAATTCAAATAAACTCAAAAGTTCCAACTCAGAACTCGGGTTGAATTGAAGATATAAAGTTTGACTCGAGCTTGAACTTGAACTTCAATATGTGAATTACATGCCCAAGCTCAACTTGGGCTCGAACAACAAAAAAATAAAAAAAATTTATATCTAAAGTATATAAAGTATCCCACATAATAAGATGTTCTTGATATTAAATAAAAATACATATCCTTTAATAAGTATTATTATTGCACCTTGAACAAAATAGTCACTAGTTGAAAAAAAAATATAACAAGTTTTAGTTACATATAATACTATTTTCCTTGCTTTACAAATGTATAAATCATAAAAATATACAAAATAATAGAAACCCAATTAAAGGCCCTTAAGATGCTCAATTTTTTTTTAAAATACATGTTTAAAGATAAACAATAAACTAAGGTAGGTTAAGATGATGATAACTTCTTGAGTATGGATGTTCCATAATAAAGCCAAAAGTGGGTGAATAGCCAATTGTGCCACAAGATTGCATAACCAATTATGTCTTTTTTTTTATATAAATCTTGTTTTTGGGTTAAGACAGGAGTTATGACGTTACATTATCTCATGGGTCCTCGATTTGGAAGAGTTCTTGAGTATATTAATGTAATATTATATTAAAATTTATATATTTAGATATGTTTATATATTTTATTTAGTTATATTTTTATAATATTTGTGAATTTCAAAATGCATCACATGTGTAGTTTATGTATATATGTACTCTCTCCCAAATTAATATATCCATTTTAGCTCATTGTGAAAAGCTAATAGATCTATTAATTTGGGACAGAGAGAGTATATTAGTGTTTTTGTCTCCAAACTTTTTATACTTAAAAAACATATATCATATGTAAAAATTATATAGCCATTACAATTTAGTGAAGAATATATATCATATATTATACATATATGATACATGGTATTGATGCATATGTGTGATTATATGTCTTTTATATATATATATATATATATATATATATATATATATATATATATATATATATATATATATATATATATATATATATATATATATATATATATATATATATTATGACTATATAATATATACATATACATACATATATATATATACACACATTATTTATATATAATTTCAAAATCATATTTGAGCTCAAATTTGAGCTTGAGTCGAGTTTTATTCACACTAAGCCGAATCTGCAGGGGTATGTTTGAACTCAATTCGAGCCTATTCGAGCTCAAGTTGAGTCCAGTGCGTGCTCCGAGTTGAGCACGCAGACTTGACACATTAAAAGCCCTACTTCCAACAATGATTACATTTCTGGTCCTGCCCATGCTTTCTGAGTTTATAGGAGCATGTTTTTGCAGCAAAATTGGCAAAGTTTAGTGCACTGCAAACCAAAAGAAAGAGGAGATAAGGTAGTGGGATTTCAAAGGGCAATGCGTTTCAAAAAAAAAAAGCACTTCTAACTACAAGATGGCTTTTCTTTTATCATAGACCACATTAGTAATTACGAGGTTCAAAACCCTTTAGTGGTCATTTTACAAAATAGGAGATAAGGTAGTTGAAGCTGCAGTCTTTTGCAAGTCACACATGGCTACTAAGGATTCTAGTGCCTTCTTTCACTAGTGAAGTAGACGGTGAACATTGTGAGCAAGGTGTTTTTGGTCCCCTATAGGTAAAACACGAGGTAATGTGGCATGGCATTGGTACTTTTGCAAGGCCAGAATCAACTCCATCATTCCGGCAGGAAACCTGAAAACTCTTTTCCAGATATACGACTCATAAGGTGAGCATTTTGAGCAAGGTGTTTTTGGTTCCCTATAGGTAAACACGAGGTAATGTGGCATGGCATTGTTACTTTTGTAAGGCCAGAATCAACTCCATCATTCCAGCAGGAAATCTGAAAACTCTTTTCCAGATATACGACTCTTTTAAAATATAATGAGATCTACGATATAAAGCAATTTCAAAGTGAATGCAGTTACCTCGTCGCCACTTGAGAATGACGGGGCCAATGCATAAAATGCCTTCATATTTTGACACTTCTCTCTTCATCAGGAAGCTGCTTATCGGTAAAATCTATCACCCTCCATCTAGATCTGTTCTTTGTTGTATCCTCTTATCAATACTGCGTAAATCATTTTGACAATTACTGTAAGCAATAGAGCTCAGGGAAAACTAGAAAAAAGCCAGAAAGTCAGACAACAAGGATAAACTTCCTGGTGTATCATGTTTTAGAACTTATAGGTTCATCCTATTACTCCTGTAATTCAATGGAACTCCATCCTGCTTCCTTGCTCTTCATTGCATTTCTGTTTATTGTATTCTGCTCTTTTGCAAAATCGCCCCATCTTCCAGCAATGGCATAAGCATTCTGCAAAAGGATTGAATCTGATGGGTGATCATCTAATTCCATTAGTTGATTCCTAGCTACTTCCCCCAATTCAACATTCCCGTAAAACCGGCACGCAGAGAGTAGAGCACGCCACACGGTAGCGTCCTTCTTAATAGGCAAGCTCTTGATTAGTTTATACGCTTCTTCTAATAATCCTGCACGGCCCAATAGATCTATCATGCATCCATAATGTTCGATCTTCGGAAGCAGTCCATATCGTTTAATCATCAACTCAAAACACTTAATTCCCTCCAATACAAGCCCTCCATGGCTACAAGCACTTAACAATGCCAGGAATGTCACTTCATTGGGCATCACACCTTCCTTTTCCATCTCATAAAACAACTGAATGGCCTTTTCCCCCTGACCATGAACACCAAACCCGTCTATCATAGTTGTCCACGACATCACATCTTTACCTTGCATTTGATTAAAGACTTCTACAGCACAGGGAATAAATCCACACTTTGAATACATACTGATAAGAGACGTGCCAAGGATAGAATCCAGATGCATACCTTCCTTTTCTATATATTCATGGATGCATCTTCCTATCGTAAGTGCTCTTAATGAAGCACAGACAGAAAGAACTCCGGCCAATGTAGCAGAATTGGGTTTTAAAGCTTCCATTTTCATCAGTTCCAGTAGAGATAAGCATTCTTCAAGCAAGCCATTCCTAGCATACCCATCTATAATGCAATTCCATAGCACAATATCTTTGACTGTAGTCTCGTTGAAAAGCCTGCGTGCCTGCACCAAAGTTCCCATTTTCATGTAAACGGAAATAATTGCAGTGATCACATTCAACTCCAAGGAGAAACCATTCTTGACGCAATATCCATGAATAGTTTCAGCTATCTGTAAATCTCTGAGATGAGCAGATGCGAGAAGAGCGTCTATTGATGTTATAGTCCCAATTTCAACACCACCAGCATGCATCAGTTTGAGCAATTCTACCACATTTTCGGGATGAGAAATCTGCAAATATCCACCCATTAGCACGTTCCATGAAACCACATCCCTCACACGGGGAATCTCATCAAATACCCGGCGTGCGTCCCGTACCTCCACACAGGCGCAATAAAATGAAATGAGGCTGTTCCTCAGGTTCAGAAAGAACTCAAAGCCAGATCTTATAACAAGGCCGTGGACACATTGACCTGTTCTGATGGCAAACTCGCGGGCGCAGGATTTGAGTGTGGCAACGAAAGAAAACTGGTCCAACAACATTGCATGGGCTCTCAGGCAATTGAACAGGGGGAAAGCCCCACTTGGGTTGGCACTTATAGAGTAGCCTCTGAGCATGGTATTGAAGTTGAATAAATTTGGGTTTTTGACTTCGTTGAAGATGGAGTGAGCGTAGTGCATGTCAAGGAGCGACGAAGCAAGAAGCTTGCTGAGAGGGAAGGGAAGGAGATCGAGGCCAGTTTTGATCATGTGGGCGTGGATTTGGGCTACTTCAGACGTCTGGGTGCACGATTTCAGGAGCGGAGTAAGAGCCCTTTGGTAACCAGGAAGGATGGTGTGCAAACACTTGAACTGTTGCAGGCAGAACCATGCTTTTCCAACCATGGGCGTTTTGAGAGACACATTTTGCGCCAATTTTAGTGCCATGCCAACAGCAGCTCAGATCTAAAGTTTTCATCACCAGAAACTCTATCTACGGCCAAAGTTCAAGTGCAACAAGCATTCGACTTAATGTCAGAAATGCGCAAAAGAAACAGATTTCAAAGAACAGAGCCCTCATCAGAGCTCACAGAAGAATATACCTCCGCAGCCCTGTAGAAACTCTGATAGACTTCGTTTTCGTTCGCTCGCGCAATTTATCAAACATCTCACATGCGGAAGATGCGCCGTCCATCTGCAATGACAATGACAATGACGCACCCAAGCTGAGAGGTAGGGTCCCGGGGCCCGGCCGGCCGCGGAGACGGCCGAGGAGGGCGGGGCGGTTCCAGGCGGAGCTTAAATATCTGGTCTTGGCTAGCCGGTTCAGCTACAGAGAAGAGGATAAATCATAAAACAGTGCCCGGCCCGAGAGGTTCGATGCGTCATGCGACTCATGTTGCCTGCGGGCGGTTTTAAAAACCGGCCCGGATCGCCGAACCGGGTTGAAGTAAAACCTTTTCCGGCCAATTAGACCCCCATCAGGGTTTAGGGTTTTAGAGATTCCTGTGTTTTGGATCCTCACAGAGCTTTCCTATGCCAGCAATGGCGAAGAGCTACTTCGACGGCGTGAACGACATCCGCGTGAAGCCGAGGCTTCTCGCCTCTCTGCTGGAGGACCGCCTCCCTGACGCCGCCACCCGCCCCCTCCCCAGCCCCTCCGACCTCGCCGCTGTCGTATCCGCTGTCAAGACCCACGGCCTCCTCTCCGAGTCTTTTCCCGGCCCACCTGACGAGAAGCTGGCTGATCGCTGGAAGGCTTCCGTCGACTCCTGGGTCGAGCGCTGCCTGTCCCTCCTCTCCAGCAAACTGGTAATTGCATCATCCAATTTTGTTCTAGTTTATGACTCCTTGCTCAGCAAAAAATAAATACAACTTTTTTTATTGAAATGTAGCATTTTATGCTATAATCAAATTTTCATTTTGGGAGATTTTTTATTATTTAATGTTGAATCTGATAAGAGAAATTAGACTGTTTCAGTTCTGAGATGCGGAGGAAATTTTTTGTTTGTTGTAGTATTTATGTGCGATATGATGATAATCAGAACCACATTGTATACGTTATTAAAGACCACTGTTTGGTTTCGTATTTATTATATTTTCGATGGTAAATCCGATGCTTTTATCATTTTCAATGTCTTTGATTTAGCTGACGGTTTTTTCCATTTTTGTTTATGTTCTTTAGCCAGATAAATGCTGGGCAGGCATTTGCTTGTTGGGGGTGACTTCCCAAGAGTGTAGTTCTGATCGTTTTCTTGCATCTTATTCCCTTTGGTTTCAAAAGCTCGTCTCTCAAATTCAGGTTTGTATTCTTCAGACATATCACTAAGTAGAGATGGAAGCTCTTCTCCGTATATGTAGTAACTGTTGCTAAACACAGAGTCTTGTCTGTTGCCTCTGTTCCTTCGAACCAGCATTTGTAGACATTACTATGTGTTTAAATTTCGTTCGGTATTGTGTTTAACTTTGCTTGTTGTTGTTGCTTATATCAGCCTCCAGCAGAGTCTCATTTTGTTAAGGTGGCTTGTTGTTCTGCACTCTCAGATTTATTCACAAGGTTTGATTTATCGGAAATCTTCTATAGACTTATTCTCATGGCAGTACTTTTCGTGATTAACATAAAAGATTGGCCAAACTTTTTTAGTTGTTAATTGTGTTAGGTTAAAGTCCTTGTACATTTAGTCTTTTTTTCGTCCAAAAAATTAAAGAAAGCTTGAATGGTAAAGGAAATTATTGGGTAAATGGATTAGTAGAAAAGCCAACCTTCCCCTGGGACACTTTTATCATATATTAACCACAATTACCAAGCCTGCTGGACATGGACTGTTGATTTTCTGCATCCGCATTTATTATACTAGTGTATGTTCACGAATTAGACATGGAAAATTGATAGAAAGGTCCTTTAGCTCTCTGTTCTGGTGTTTAATCTCTTGTGCGTATTACAGGAATTAAGAACTGACCTATCTTCTTTTGTGGGTGGTTTGTTGTTGATAGATTGGGTGGCTTCTCAAGCGTAAAGAAAGATGGGACATCTCTTGCTGGTAGGCTTGTTCAACCAATCCTAAAGTTACTAGCTGAAGAAAATACGGAGGCTGTACTGGTTAGTTTCTTTTGTTGTTTGACCTCCATTTCTATTGACAGTTGTTCCTTTCTAGCATGATACTAACAGAAAGGCAAAATGATCCCTTGTAGCTCATTTCTTAGTTATAAAGTCAAACTAAGGTATCTGGAGTTTTAATTGTGACCCAAGACCTACAAGCTCTATTAATTTTGATGTGGAAGATTTTGACCAATACTAAACATCTTCTCATACTTAACTTCATTTTCTCTTTTCCGCAGTATAGCTGATGTGTTGTTCTATAGAAGTATCACAAAATGTTCCACGTTCTTTTGGTTTGCTTAATATACACTGTTTATCTTTCCTTCTTTTTCAGGACTTATATAAAATTGATGTGGAGTCTATGTTTAGCAACATCATATTTTATTTTGTGAGAGAATGCAAAAAGAATATGTCAAGCTTGAACCTGTTTCATCTTGCTGTATGATTGGACTGGGATATCAAATTATCTGTGCTCCTTATTTAGGATGCTAGTTTTTTTTATTCGTGAATATTTGCAATTTGAATGAAGTACTCACCCTTGTGATGCTATTTTGTGCAGGAAGGTTGTGTTGATGTATTATCCACACTTATTACGTCTTTCCCTTCTTGTATTCATCGCCATTTTGATAATGTGAGCCAACTGTGATCAATGCACTTCAGATCATTTTTAATAGAAATGTTTACAGTCATCATGCATGCAGCTTCTTAGTACAAATTATGAGCAGATGTTATGCGAACTGCTGTCAGGATCTGATATTTTTTGCCTTTCATCTAGAAAATGAGCTAAGTTTCAATCACTTGTAGAGATAAGTACATAAACATAAAATATGCAGCAAAAGAACTTGAAAAAAAGTGATTGAGCATGGCAATGAAAGGTTACTCTTTTGAGCAAACTTAAGACATTATGGTAGGTTTTATGGATAATTAAATATTAAGGAGCTTATGGTTTAATGCAGACAATGCAACTTATTCCCTATCTTATGTCCCTTTCTAATTACGATGACATGAACAATGGAATGCAATCTGTTGCAGTAGCAGAATGAGTAGATATTTTCTGTATTCATAATGTTATTGATTCCTTTTACTACATTTATGTCAGTACTTCTTGAATTTCCTTTTTTAACGAATTGAGCTTTTATTCTCAAGTCAAATTACTTTTTAGAAAATCAATTGGCTTATGAAAGTCTTGAACTTTAATTTGATAGTACGGGTTATTTAGGCAACTGCTTGCTGGGACATTAGTGCGTTAGTAATGGTTGGGAATAATGACTGGTACTGTCTTTTTAGTTCAGCACTAGGGAAATATGGTATGGGAGGCTGGATGCAGGGTAGTCGACTGGAACCTTTTCTAAGGCAGTTGCTCTTCTTAGTCTTAGTCTGATATATGACTAGTTGGGCTGTTAGTTTTTCTGCTATAATGCAATCAAGCACTCTTATGCCTGAATAATTGAGCAAGTTGACTAATTGATTACTTGCTGGAATTTAACTGGGGAGGGATTTGGGTTATTTGGCTGGGTTAATTCCAGGTCTGCTCATTAATCATGCACCTTTGTCAAATATAGCTAATTGGGCTAGGGTTTGTCATGAATGGTGGTGATGTTTTTGTCTTTTTTTTTTTTTTCTGTTGGGAAGACTTATCCATAAAGAGGGAGATATCGAGATATCGCTATTGATGTGGCATAGGATTAATGCAGGGTGGGTAAAATGTAGGGCGGTGGAAGGAGTATTGTTTGAAAGGCGAGTCCCAAATAGGATTAAAGGTAAGTTCTACGTGACAACTATTAGGCCTACAATACTCTATGGAGAAGATTATTAGGCACCAAAGAAAAGTCATGTAGATAAATTGAATGTAGCTGAAATGAGGATGTTGAGGTGAATGTGTGGAATAACCAGGACAAATAGGATTAAAAAGTGAAAACTTAAGGGTAGCAGTGTAGGTTGCTTTGGTATGGGCATGTACAAAGAAGACTAATGGATGCCCTGGTAAGAAGGTTGAAGGGTTTTATGGAAATGATGTCAAAAGAGGAAGAGGTAGACCTAAGAGAAGTTTGGATGGAATTAATAAGGAAGGATATGACTATGTTATATCTTACAAATGAGTTGGCACAAAATAAGCAAGAATGGAGGTGAAAGATCCATGCCGTCACCCCAAATTGTTAGGAAAAGGCGCTACTTGATTATTATTATGTTGGGAGATTAGAGAAGATGCTTGTGGAAATAATTGTTAGACAAAAACTAACATGCCTAAACTATTCATAGGCGGATTGTGTAGGTGGCCTCACTTACCTGCCAGCACATCCTATGCAAAGTTCTTTTTTCTCATATTTTATGGGCTTATTTTGATTTTGGGCTTTAGTCTACTTTTCTAATTGAAGCATTACATATAAATTTTTGTTTTTTTTTTTGTGTGGTTATTTTCTCAACTTGTTTGACATTTATGAGGCACGGTGGTTTTTGAAAGCCTATTTGGATTCAAAGTTCATCCAAATTGCTCATTTATGAGTGAGCCAATTACATTTTCCTAGAAATTCTCATTGAAAAGTTGTCGTTTTTCCATTTATTCCTTGTCTATGTCAAATAGTTTCAAGTGGATGTCGTCCTAAGTGCCTAGCTGAACAGCCTAAATTATTTTCATGTTAATTGACTGGTATCACCCGAGAGTTTCTTGCTACGTCAAATAATTGAAGTGGTTATCCTTTTAGTGCATAGCTGAGCAGCCAAGGTGATTTCCAAGCTAATTTGACTGGTATCGCCTGAGTGTTTTGAGAAGTATGATACTGAGCCCTGCTTTCTTTGGTGGTTGTGTGTTTCTATAATTGCAAACTTGGATTTAGTTGCGACTCCTGCTGTCAAGACATATTCTTGACAAATGGAAGGAAACTGAAGCAATTGCTTCATTAGTTATTTGTTTGTACAATTTACTGCAGTATTTTGAATTTTGGTTTTTAAGATGGAAAAATCTGTTTTTTTTATAAGGTTGAAGCTGTTATTGCCTCAAAGATTATGTCTGGAAAACACAGCGTATCTACGTGGAAGGTATGTTTTTGCATCAATTTACCATTAAATCCCCTATCGTAGCCAGGAGGGCGTATCATGCAATATTAGCCTTTCTGTTTTACCAGCTATTTGCTTTATTCTGTTCCATCATTCTGATTTTCTCGTTATTTTAATTTATGTTTGCAAATTAGAAGCTTGCCCAGTGTTTAGCATTACTGCCAAAGTCCAGGGGTGATGAGGACAGCTGGTCTTTGCTGCTGCACAAAATTCTTGTATTTATCAATGCTCATGTTAGTGATGCATTCCAAGGCCTTGAAGCTGGTAGGTTTAGGTTTTATAAGTGTCAATATTGTTCTTCCACAGGATGTTATCTTTAAAGCATCTGTCAGCAACTGCATCATGACATATTTTTCTTAGTTTCTTTATTTCATAGCGTGCATATCTGCAAGAATAGGAGAACAGATGAGAGGAAAGGTTTGGAGAAGACGATACCCAAGGGGGTTGACTATGTTCTTTTATTTATAAGAAACTACAACATTTACAATAGATATGGACTTTGTAAAGACAATCAGATTCTAAATATATCTAAGATATCCTAATCATATAAAATACAAAACTTGATATCCAATTATTCTGCGTATTAAAGACAAGTGTATTTCATAGACCTGGAACTACATGTTGCGTACACAATTTAACACATAGTTGGTCATATTTACTAGGTGTTTGTTGGATATTAGTTACTTTTGGTGGTGGTGGTTCGTTAGTATGAAGTATCAACAATACTGTCGGTAATGATTTAGTGGCCCTTCCTCAATGAACTATTTTATCATATTCAATTGATTTTCTTACATTCTGTTAATATTTATTTGACGTGTTAAAACTATTAGTTGCTTTATGTGGTTTATTAAGTTAAAAAAATCTCAGCAGCATTCACCTAACATCATTACCTGCATGGCTGCAGAAACTAAAGGTAGCGAGTTTGTTAGACTTTTGGTTCCACCAGGGAAAGCTCTACCCCCTCCTTTGGGAGGTCAGCTATTACCAGGGGAAATCCTATCTGATCGATTGACAAACAGCTTTCAGCCTCTTCAGACATGCAATGTCTCTGCACTGATGGAAAGCTGTTGTATAATGCTCACTAATCCTTACCCTGTTCAGGTATAATTGCTCTCTCACTCTGTCAGATTTTTTAATCGTTTATTTTGCTATTCTTCTATTAGGTTTTGTTTGTGCTTGAACACGATAGGTGGCTGTTCCCATTCAACCTTTGATATCCCTCATTGAGAGAATACTTATGGTGGATGGTTCACTTTATCCAACCATGTTACCTATCACAACAGTAATGCAGCAAGAGTTTCTCTGTTTGGAGCTCCCAATTTTGCATTCATGCAGCTTGGATCTCCTGGTTTCTGTCATTAAAGGAGTACGTAGGTAAATATTAGAGATTTCAGATGCATCTCAATTCTTTATTTGTGTTTTCCTCTTGGAAATTCATTGAGGAGACTTGTGTGTATATGCTAATGAGATGTATGTTTGGTAATTACGAGAATTTCTGTTTTTTGCAGTCAGCTTCTACCATATGCTGCACATGTTTCACAGCTCCTTGGTCTGTATTCTAAGAGATGTGTATTGCCTCCATTGAGAGTAAAGGTGTATTCAGTCATGCGGACTCTCTTGATTTCCATGGGAGCTGGTAATGCAGTCTTCAGAATGTAGTGGTGTTTGTCTCAGAAGCCAATTACTATGCTAATTCGTCTGCTATTTGCTTTGATCAGGAATGGCTCTGTACCTTGCTGAGGATGTAGTTACCAATGCATTTGCTGATCTGCATTTTCAAAATTGTGAAAATGGTACAATAGTGCCCGACATTTTTTCTACAAAAATCCCTAGCAATTCCTCATGGCAATTTAGCCAGAGGAAGAGGAAACATATCTCTGAGTTGCCAGGAGTGCCCCATAGTGGCAGTAATGTGGAAGTATTAAAGACCACTCCGCTGCCTGTCCAGATAGCTGCACTACAAGCGCTTGAAGCTCTCATTACTGTGGTTAGTCTTCTTCTGCTCTGGTGAATTTTATTGTTTCTTCGTTATAGCAAATTTGATAGAATTTGTTTATAACTGTTGAAGAGCCGTTTTTTGCAAAATTGTCTGGCATCAATGAGATACTCTAGTATATACCTAAGCAATGAAGGTTTTCGTACAATATTATTTCCCCTTTAGATTGTCCTTAGAATTTTTGCAGGGTGGAGCTTTGAGGTCAGAGAATTGGCGATCCAATGTGGACTCTCTTCTAATAATGATGGCAACAGATGCTTGTGATGGAAGGTGGGCAAATGAGAAGTATGTTTTCCCATCTGGGGTTCTTATGTCAAGTCGAGCAGATTTCCAGCTGGCTGCATTTCAAGCTCTGTTGGCATCTTTTCTATCCCCAGGCCGTGTTCGACCGCCATATTTATCGCAAGGCCTTGAGCTCTTCCTTAGAGGTAGTAATTATTTTCAGCATTCCATCTGCGAGATTCTGTCACTGATACTTTAATAATTTCTTTGTTACAGATAATTTAATAATTGTTATCACAAGAAAACTCATCTATCCTACATTATTAGCCCTTGTCTCCTCAGATTCTAAACCTTGCCACTTTCTTCAATCTATCTGAGGTCATTACATGGTTGTAAATTGTCCTACATCATCTTTTCTTTCAAAATATGTTGTAGGCAAGCAAGAGACAGGAACTAAGCTGGCTGAGTTCTGTTCTCATGCTCTATTGGCACTAGAAGTACTAATCCATCCAAGGGCTCTCCCGCTGCATGATTTTCCAGTCTTTGGTCAAAACTCCTCGGTTAGAGAAAGGAACTCTGAGTTTCTGGAAAATGCATATTCTGGTGGTGAGAAACCTAGGATTTCCCTTCCAGGTGGTGTTCCTGGAGTCGGTGAGTACGAACCAGATGACGAGTTGTTTGATAGTTGGCTGGGGAATGATGAGCAAATTGGTGCGAACAACAGTGGTCTCTTAGAAGACGAGCAAATGAGGGAACCCCATGACCCACCCAAAACTGGTGATTTGCCAAGAGATGAGCCAATGAGAGAAGCAAACAACCCATCTGAAAATGTGGTGTCAATGGCTGTAGATGTTTCTCAAATGGAGATCACAACTGGGGCCGCTCCAGAGAATGTGGTTGGCAAGGAGCACCAGGAATTAGCTGGTTTAAGTTCTGGTAGCCAGATAGTGCATGTTGAAGTAACAGAAACGAGCCAAGGAAATACATTATCAAGCAGTGATGTTGAACTAATAAAATGCATGCCTGCTTTAAGTGGAAATCCCTTGGAAATTAGTAAAGATGCCGCTTATTACAAGGAGTTGAAACACTTACCAGATTCTGATGCATCCTCTCTGTATACTTTACCGGATATTGTGGATGCTGACCCAGACACATCTGATGCAGATTCGGATTAGCCCCTTAACAGAAACTTTATTAATTCGTATGGCAGAGCCATGGAGGGAAAAGAAAGAAAATGATTTTTGCTAAGTAATATTGTAAATTATGTGAGATGAACGCAAGAATTTTACCACAAAAAGATGCATCCTTGCATGTTGTTTCACACAAGCCATGATGTACTCTGAAGCTGTGGCCAATGGCCTCTTTGAGCCTGGTGCCTGAATGGGCAAGCTGGTCAGTATCTATTACGTCTGGCATTGGAAATTTTTGGGGCTGTTTTTTAAGTTGTACTACAGTAAAAAGCTTGTGTTCTTCAGATACTCTTGAAGGTTAAGGTGATTTGAAATCTGTTCTTACTCCAGTATGAGATCTTACCACGGAAAGAACAGCTTCAATAGTCATGTTCTTCTCACAGTCTCAATCACCAAGTCACAACATTCATCACTCAGAGAAAAATCATTTACCCATTGAATCTTCGGTAATATTGTTTTTAAGTCATTGCAGAAACTTGAAAGGAGTTTCTATGCTGGAGTGTAGTAACTACATGGTTTGTTGCTATGCATGGTGCTGGATAATGTGAGCCATCCATTGTATATTGTAGGCGCCTCCTTCAAAGTAGGACTAGTTGAGAAATCTTATGTTCAAATCTTCATCTGGCATTAAGCTATGCTTGTTTTTATTGGTCAAAGAGGATTGATTAATTGTTAAATCAAGCCCCTGTTTTTACGACAATGCAGATAAACATATTTTTTAGCTGAGGGGGAAAAATATTTTTTTGTGTCATGCCATTTTTGTGTTTTGCTTATCCTGTTAGGTTTCTGTTAACTAACATGTTTTTGGTGCTTTCGAAACAGTATAAAATTAACAGTCTCAAACTTTATGCTGAGTGAATAATGGTTGAAAACTCTCATTACATGCATTTTAGTAGAAGTCTGGAAGCTATGGTATCTTGAGTGATCGCCTATGATGGAAATTGCACATGATGCGTTTGATAATGTCCTTTTTCAGGGTCAAGGGTGCTCTGTCTATTCAAATAGTGATAACTTTAGGAATATATGTCATGTTTATTACTGCAATAAACTACCTTGTTGAAATGTCAAACCAGTGTGTTGAAAAGCATTCTCTTGCAAGGTACATTGCTTTCCCATGCAAAATAAATAATTTTTTATTGATAGCATTTCATTTCAACTTGAATATTAAACTTATCATCCAACACCGTCCTAAAATATGGAGACAATTCCATCCGAACCACAGATCAATTTAAATTCCTAGCGTATCTAGCAAGGAAAGGAGCAGTGCCATTGGCCTCCCTGTTCACTTAAACAGTAGAAAAACTTTCAAAGGGCAACTTTTACGAGCGTGATCTATCTCAGGTTACCCAATTTGGAAGGATTCGGCTCTCTTATAGATCTTCAATGATGGATAACGAGTCCCCTTCAAAAAATGGCTTGTTGCAAGCCAACGTGAGCCGCAAAATTGATAGCTCCCATTTTTGCAACGAGCTCCTCTTCTTCTGCTTCAGGAACCGGTATGTCCATATTACTAAAAAATGCAAATTATGCAATAGATGCATCTTTACAGTTCCACACCAAGGCGCCAAGTCCTGCCTTCTTAACTTCCTAAAACACCGCACCATCAAAATTTATTTCGAATACTCCTTGTGGAGGGCAACGGCCACCATTTGATCTTTTTTGGCAGAAAATCAGAGTTCTTTCTATTACTGCTATGGAAATTCAGTAGAAGTTCCTGAGCAGCCACCACTGCCAGCAATACCATACACTGTCTCCGTAGGGTACATACCCACGATTATATCCCCATTTAACCAGCCTATATTATGGGCGGGAATTTGAACACCCCTCTTTATAATAATAAAAATATATACGCTTCTTTATGTTGTTATTCAATATGACTCATTTATGTGATTCTCCAGCACTGCCCCTACCATATTCATTGGGTTATATGTTAGATGTATACGGTAATGTCCCTATTTTTCTTTTATGTTTGTGATTTTTTTACAAATGTTTCCTCATTTTTCCGATAGGTAATTTAATGTTTTGGCATATTTGATTGTATATTTTAACTCAATATTTATACTCGTAGAGTCATGAATAAGGTCTAGTGGTAGGTTGTGGGCCTTGACGCACCATAAAATCTTTTGGAGCAAAAAAGGGAAGAAAAACAATGAGAAAAATAAAAATGAAGAGAAGGGGGAAAAGAAAAAAAATTGGTAGCTTTTGTCTGACCCCACACACACACACAACCTCTGCTAGTAGACTCTTCTTTCTCTCTCTCTTTCTTTTTCTTTGTTTGGGGACTGCCATCGGCCTTCATCTGGCCTCCAGCAGGTGTTATGAACATGGTAGAATTTGTGAAGAAAGAGAGGGAAGGTAGGGAATTGTGAGGCAAGAAGTAGACTGAGAGAGGAATTGGGATGAGCCACACTTGCTGATTGCCAGTGCGATCTCTCCAAGAAGAAGGGGATCACGATTAGATAAGAGAAGTCGGAAGAAGGCTGGGGAAAATAGGTTAATTATTTCTTAATCTCTAATTACAACGATCCAACCTATTTAAGGTTGATGCCCATCAAGCTACATAGAGAAAACTAACTAACTGCATCGACTAAAATTGACTAATGACTAATTAAAACAAAGCAAAGTGCACACTAACATGACTACCTACGTGCACATTATTATAACTGACTAACTAACTGGAGAACATAACATCCCTCCACCCATGGAAGACAACTTATCCTCAAGGCAATCAATTAGGAAATTAGCTGAGAAAATCCTCTTCAAGAAGCTAGGTGGCATCTTCTAAAGGCTGATCTTTCCATGCAACAAGGACCTCACTAATGAGGTGACCCTAACAACAAATTCTCCGAGTGGCTTGAATAGAAGTAGGAGTCAAAGTAAGTGTAGTAGCTGAAGGTGGAGCATGTGGTGGTAGAATGGGCGTTATAGCAATTGGGTCTCCAACAAGCAAATGAAGATGGGAGACATGGAATATGGGGTGAATGCGTGCAATCGAAGGCAACTAGAGCTTATAAGCCACCTTGCCCACCTTTTCCACAATTAAGTATGGACCATAAAAATGGGGAAACAGCTTGTGGTGGCTAGATGAACGTGCTGACACTTGATGATATAGCCGAAGTCGCACATAAACCCAATCACCCACGCAGAATTCCTTGTCTGTATGAGAATGATCATAAACATGTTTCATTCTATTTTGGGTTGCCTTCAGGTTTCTTTTGAGAGATCAAAGGACTTCATCTTGTTCCTGTAATGACTGGTCAACAGCCCCCATATCTTAACGGTGTGGCACATAGGAGAGAATGGTAGGAGGCTGCCCATAAACCACCTGAAAAGGTGTCAATCCAAGGGACATGTGATAAGTAGTATTATATAACCATTCAGCCCAAGGGAGAAGAGTGAGCCACCTGAGGGGATGATCTCCTGTAAAACATCGCAAATACTGCTCTAAGGCAGTAGTTAAGACCCTCTATTTGATTGTCTGTTTGAGGATGATAGGATGTGCTCATCTTCAAAGCAGTACCCTGTAGCTCAAAGAAACTACTCCAAAATTTGGACAAGAACACGGGGTCACGATTAGAGACAATAGAACGTGGCATGCCATGAAGGCGTGCAATATCCCGAACGAAAACTTCTGTCACGTGGCCAGCAATGTAAGGATGACCCAAGGGCGAAAAGTGTGCATATTTGGATAAGGACCAATGACAACCAAAATGACATTTTTTCCTTGAACTAGGGGTAAACCCTCAATGAAGTCCATAGATATATCTTCCCAAATGTGCTATGGAATAGGCAGTGGCTGTAGTAATCTTGCGGGAGAGAAAGTAAGGCCCTTAGCTTGTTGACATACATCACAAGAAGTGACAAAATCATGGACAGCTTTCTTGAGGCCCTTCTAATAACAACTTTGAGAAGTCTGCTTATATGTTCTAAATTGCCCCTTGTGGCCAGCAATAGGTGAAGAGTGAAAATAATGGAGAAATTGTTGTCGTAGCTGAGGAACAACAGGAATCCATAAGCGATCCTGCCAAATAAGTAAATCACCCTGCATAACAAAAGGCAGTGAACATAATGGATCATCACATAACCTAACAATGAGTGAAGCTATCTTTGTGTCTTGGTCATAGGCATGAAGCAAATCAACTATAAATGGGAAGGTCAACATGGACAAACTAGAAAGATAAGAACCCTCTGACTAGCGAGATAGTGCATCAAGAGCTTGGTTGTCTCTCCCCTTTCTATAAATCAATTGATTCAATTCATAATCATATCCGAGGAGTTTAGAAACCCATCTCTGCTGAGAAGGAGAGGCCACCCTTTGATCGAAAAAGTAAAGCAAGCTGTGATGATATGTTTGGATTAGGAATTTTTGCCCCAAGAGACAAGGTCTCCACTTCGTTATTGCATGAACAATGGCTAACATTTCCAACTCATAAGTGGATAGCTGTGTATGTCCGGAGATTGCCTTAGATAAATAAGTAATGGGTCTGCCGCCCTGCATAAGCACCGCTCCCAATCCATGTGAGGAGGCATCACTGTTAATGACAAACATTTGGGAGAAGTCTAGAAGTGCTAGCACAGGTGGTGATGACATAGCTAGCTTTAGAGCATCAAAAGAGATTTGTGCTTCTGAAGTTCAATGGAAAGCCCCCTTCTTGAGGAAGGCAGTGAGATGTGCGGCTAGTGTACCATAACCTAAATAAAGCGCCTGTAATATCCTGTCAAGCCCAAAAAACCCCTGAGCGCCTGAATAGTAGAGGGAGTTGGCCACTTGATAATGACCTCAATGTTGGAAGGATCCGTAGACACCCCTGAAGCTGAGATGACATGGCCAAGATAATTAACCTACGGTAAACCAAATGCACACTTTGATTTTTTAAGGAACAGATCCTAACTAAGTAGGGTAGAGAAAACTACACGAGTATGTTGCAAATGCTCCGATCATGAGCAACTATAAATCAGGATATCATAAAAAAATTCTGATACAAATTGTCTCATATAAGGCCAAAAAATATTATTCACCGGGCTCTAAAAAGTAGAAGGAGCATTCGAAAGACCAAAGGGCATGACCATAAATTCATAATGGCCATCATGTGTCCTGAAAGTTGTCTTATGGATGTTGGGTGGGTGCATCCGAATCTGGTAGTACCCTGAATGTAAATCCAACTTAGTAAAGATAGTCACCCTCGCTAATTCATCTAACAACTCTTTGATCACAGGAATGGGGTATTTATCGTTAATAGTAATAGCATTCAAGGCACGATAATCCACACAAAAGTGCCATGATCCATCTTTTTTACAGACAAGAAGCACTAGAGAAGATTACTGGCTGGTGCTGGGTCGAATGAGACCTGAAGTGAGCATTTCCTGTACCAAGCTCTCAATCTCATCTTTCTGCACTTGAGGGTACCGGTAGGGGCAGACATTAGCTGGTGGACACCCTGGTTGAATATGAATTTGGTGATCATGCTGACGAGCTAGAGGTACAACTGTTGGTGCCTAAAAAATCATATCATACTCGGCCAGCAGAGATCCCAAATCCTTCGGAATACTCGCGAACTTGGCGGTCAGTACACAACTGTAGTAAAAGTCCCTTGGTAGCAAATTTAAAGAGGGAATTTATGGGCTGAGCTGAATGAAGAGTACTTGGTTGCTGCCCACATTGTTGAATTTGCGAATCCCCATAAAGAAAATCCATATGCAGCTACTTAAAATCCCAAGTAATAGGTCCAAGGTCTTGGAGCCATTGAACTCCTAACACCATATCCACCCCCTTGGTAGGAAGCAAGAAGAGATCTATATGAAATAAATGGCCTTGGATCAGCAGAGGAATAGAAGGACATACCACACTGCTCTGCATATATCTCCCATCACCGATAAGCACATCGAAGGAAGTAGAGGGCTAAATGATGCACCCCAACGTTTGAGCCACCCTATTATTAATAAAATTATGTGTGTTGCCGCTGTCAATAAGAATGGAGACTACTTGCTGTTTGACAGATCCATCCACTCGAAATGTGCGGGTTTCATAAGATCCACCGAATGCATGCATAGAAATCTTTGGAACATTCTTTGGCTAATCGTACACTGAACTATCACTTGTGTCCAGCCCTTCTTCCATTATCAATACAGAGCCTGGGCATTTGCATTTGTGACCTGGGACAAATTTTTTGTCACAATTAAAACAAAGGCCACGAGAGCAGCAGTACTCCATCTGGGCAAGAAGTAAGGCGTCGGACAGGGCCAAGGGCAGCTGTAGGGTTAGACAGAGTAGGTCGGATACTTGGTAAGGAACAGTTTTCCCTCTACAGGCGCCGGAGTCACTCCTCCTAAATGAGGAGTAGGCAAATTGCCTGGCGGAGCTTGGCCGGTTCGAATTGAAGTACTTTAGCCTGGATATCTTCTTGCAGCCAGCTGATAAACTTAGAGAGAAGGGCTGATGAGGTTCATTCCACTCGGGTGGTCAGCCGTACAAAATCGGTCTGATAGGTCTGGATAGAAGAAGTTTGGCAGAGATTATGCAGATGAGTCAAAGTCCTCATACTCATTGGGCCCAAAACAAGTACAAAGTTCTACCACTAAATAGTCACATGTTATCACGCCCTCTTGTTGTTCAAGCTGTTGTAGCCACACCAATGCATCCCCCTTAAGGTGGAAGGATGCCAAAAGCACACACTGATCTGGTTGTGTCCCTTGATAGGAGAAGAAACATTCCGCTCACGAAACCCATTCATTGGGGTTGTCTTCACCTGAGTATTCAGGAAAGTTGAGACGAATGGTGCTCACCTTAGGGGCCAGCCCGTATGTCCCATCATCTGCTGCCTCATCACTATATAGGTCATTGTCTTGCCACAACAGAACATGAGATTGATCCTAGTTGGCGTTTGCAAAGTTGGGTGTGCAACTAGGTCCAGTAGTAGCCGGTGGAGGAGCACGCCTATCACTGGTGGTGGACATTAGCATGGTGGAGGGCACACCACAGCTTGACCCGAAGTGTGTGGATGGGGGGAAAGGATGCTCAAGTATTCCTTTTCCATGGGGGCGGTACGCTGGAGGAGGAGCACCTAGTGGTGGAGTTGGGCCCTAGCTAGCTGTGAAGGCTACCAAGCAGGCTGCTTGGTCCTTTCTAATCTGCTTCAACGTGGCCTACTGGCGGTCCGCTGATGAATAGAGGTTTGCCCAAAGTTCTTGGATTGAGACTAAATGGCGGCTAGGGTAGAGAGCACAAGCTCCCAGCCGCTAGGGACTGAGTTGTCAGTGGTGATGGGGGTTGTTTCCGCCCCAGCTCTGCTGGTGCTACCGCCATGCTATTTTCCAGTGGCTCATCCTCAGGGGCTGTAGCTGGTGTCCTTTCATAGACTCTTCCCGCAACCATCGTAGAACAATGACCAGCCGAGGATCTGAGAGCTCTGATACTAGTTGTTATGAATGTTATAGAATTTGTGAAGACACATAGGGAAGGTAGGGAATTATGAGGCGAGTAGTCGACTGAGAGGGAGTTGAGGAATTGGGATGATAGGATGAGGCACACTTATTGATTACAAGTGCAATCTCTCCAAGAAGAAGGGGGTCGAGATAAGAGAAGAGAAGTCAGAAGAAGGCTGGGGAAAAATATGTTAATTATTTCTTAATCTCTTATTACAACGATCCAGCCTATTTAAGGTTGACGCCCATCAAGCTACATAGAGAAAACTAACTAACTACATAGACTAAAGCTGACTAATGACTAATTAAAACAAAGCAACATGTACACTAACATGACTACCTTCGTGCACATTATTTTAACTGACTAACTAACTGCAGAACATAACAGCCGGCCTGCACACCTCGACTCGGTGAAGGAGTGGACTACCACTTCCTGCCCCGAATAGGCCTTCTCCTCCCTTGTCTATCCATCCCATTGCCCAAAGATCGAATATTTTGATCAGTTTGGTCAAGATAACACATGGGTGTGTTGTTTGATAGCTGATTTGCCCCACTAGTGGCCTAATCCTCTTGCCACTAGCTTGGACCACCTTAGGCCCATTGATAGCCCCTCTCCCCTTAGGGTTGCCCTTTTGGCCACGTGTGCATGTGGCTAAAGTCACTTGTGCATTTATATGTAAAGATGTTGCTTTTGCACCGCCTAACCTTCAACTGACACTACCACTGACTAGATTTGACCACCATAATCTTCCATTAGCTCTGCTTTGTCAATGAGTACATACTTAAAGCGCCTCTACCACTCTTATGGGCCATGATGATGTGAAATCGCTATCGTTGTGTATTGTACACTGGAAATTTTGGTGTCTTGTGACCGTGCGAGTCTTCTCAACTACTGACTGACCTTCATTTAGCCCACCCTATATTATCAATCGCACTTGCCACTTCTTTTGGCATGACCTTGCTTCTGGCTTCCCTTGTGCACCGCTGTGAACATTAAATCCTTTGTCCAAAGTGTAGTTGAACGCCGTATTGCCTAGATCACCTCTATCATTCCTTAAATCCTCGAGGCAGTAGCTCCCTCGACTAGACGATGCCTTTCGCTGCCAATTTCGCTACCGATGCTGCCACTATTGTATTTCGTCATTGAACTTGCGTGGATTACAAAGTAAGGGACTTTGAACTCATAATTTTATGATAGCATGCTTTAAGTGATTAGCAACATGCGAGGATTATAATAATTTAATATTTTGGATGTTAAATAATAATTTATTTACATGATGTAAGAGGAAAAATAATAATAGTAAGTCTTTATTATATTTGCCATGATTAATTATATCGAGTAAGATAAGTAAGATGAGTGTTATTTATGTTTAGATTTTTTTGGACTTGTAAATGAGATGATAGACTTCAAAGTACAGTGGGACTCATACTTAGTGATGTATGGGAGATGTATTTGTGATTATTCTAGTGGCCATAATAGTTTATTTTAGGAAAAATTATTTAAATAATAATTAAAAAAAATATTTACCAAATTGGATCACTTTGGGAAATATTTCCCTAAGTGGTGTTGGTTTTTTCCACATAGGCATCAGCTAGTGCTGATGCCTGCGTGGCTTTTTTAAAAAAAAATTTAATTAATTTTATCCTTTAAAACGATGAAATTAATTTTTCGTTGTTCTAAAGGACGAAACTGGGTTAACTTTAACCCGGTTTCGTCCTTTAGGAGGACGAAAATCAGCAAAAGGTGATTTCGTCTTTCTCATATTAATTATTTAAAAAAATACCTACATGGAGATGAGTTGTACGTGATAAAATCTGCGTGTACACTCTCGCTGGCATGCTGGGGAGACGAGGCTGGACCTACAAGGTGGCCTCCAGGTCTCAATCCACTGCCACGCCGAGGAGGAACGGTAAATCTCACTCAGCAATTCTGCGCCTCCCATTTCCATGAGGTTCTATGGCCCCACTTTGTGCTCGTCCTCGGTGGTTTCGTGTTTGAAGCCATTGGAGTCCAGGATGGGAGTTTTGTTGGGATCGTCTAAGGGATTCAGAGTCGTTTTCTTCCTTGTCTTGGTATGTGGCCCTTAGATCATTCATCGCAGGTACAGTGCCGAATTGAGAGGGAGGCAGCGAAGGAGGAAGAGGACGGAGAAGCACTGTCCCGGCCCGGCTGCCCCTGTTTCTTATGTGGCTGCCCTGTTTCTTTAGCTTCTGGATGACTGTATTCGGGACGGAAAACCAACACCATAGCCGACCAAGCGGGACCGTGAGTCATCCACTTTGGGCCACGTCGGAGAGCATGGTGCAGATCGACGTCCCTGCCGGGGCTCCAACGGTGGCAGTGGAGTCAAAGGAGAAGACGGACTGGATCTCTGGCCAGAGCTTAGCCATCGCATCGTAAATGTCTAGGAAGCGGAACATACGCTCCGGGGACTTCTTGCACTTGTGGCCACCAACTCGGCGTAGGCGACGTCGTCAGACGAGGATGAACCTATTAAACTTCGTTTATGCATGGGTTCGGGTGGGAACATGGGGTGATTGTTATTCACAGGGGAGCCAACAGCATGGGTGCTGGTCAATCCACCACCACCTAGATCACAGGCACTCAGGCTGCGCATTTGTTGCTGCTTCTCACGCTGTGCAAGGGCAGCAACCCTTGAGCTCATTGGAGAGATGGGTTCCATGCACCGAGGAGACATTCTCCCCAGGGACGAGAGCCCAAATGAAGCCTGCAAGAAAGAGTGTTCATCAACAGTCTTGGGAGAAAACAAACGTGTGTTGATGGGGGAGAGCATGCTCTGCTGCTGCTACTACTGAAATTGGCTAAGGATTGACAACTTGTGCGATGGGGAGAACACATTCCCAGCCTGATCAGAGTAACGGGGTGATGATGAGATCTCAGCAGTAAATAGCTCATCCAGGTTTCGATGGAGTGAGAGTAGACGATCAAACTGCTCTGTTGTTTGTGGCCACAGAACCAAGTCGGGGTTGGGAAGAGAAGCAATTGAAATCATTCATGGCAGCATCAAAATCAGGCATCATGGAGAAATCTTCAGGTGGGATGTCCCGGGCGCTGAGCGACGACCTCAGGCGACTTGACTGAAAATTGCTCCCAGGCAGATGCAGAGTAGGCACGCTTGGTTGTGGCCAGTTACCATGACTGGAGTGTGGCATCCCATTGGTGCCTGATGGTGACATTGGGGGTGTGAATGGCGAAGGTGACATGGCAGAAACTGATGAAGGCGACCCTGGTAGGAAGCCCACGACAGCAGCGGCCGAAGCTGAAGAAGATGACCGGGGTGAGGGAACTGTAGAGCTCATGGAGACATACAGTGGGCGAAGCTCCTCAGTGGTGTGGGCAAAGAAGCAGACCCAGCGCATGCAGCTGGTGCCGTCCTTGCAGAGGCGGGTCCGGTACTGGACGATGTCTGGTGACATCTAGTGCGGCCGGGTCTGCCCCAGCAGCTAGCAGCACCCGCACAGCCTCGACGACATGGACAGAACTTCCAGACGCTGCACAGTGGAGAGCCGTGCTCCTATCCAGCACACAGGAACGGTTGATGTCAACAGTAGGGACAACGGCGAGGATTAATTTCATCACGTCGAGGCTGCCGTAAGTGGCAGCTACCATGAAGGGTGTACGCTGCTCCAATACCATTCCCCTAGCAGGACCTCCAGTTCCACTGCGGCGACGGGCATACCAGATGCTAGCCTCGTCCACCGCATATGGGTCGCGGTCAAGTGCTCATCTAAAAGCTTCCACATCGTTATCCGCACCGAGTTCGAGGAGGCTGGAGAAGGAGTCATCCATCTCGACAGAGAGATGGTGGAGGTCGCTATTCATCATCTCCCTACTTCTCGTTCTTTTGGCTTCTTCCTCTTCACGATGAGGCGGAGATGGCAACAACGACGACGATGACAAAGACAGTGACGGCGAAGGCGATGAGTAGTCTGCATGTGCCTTTTCTGAAGTTAGGGTAGGGACGCAGTTATAGTGGTATTTGCAAGGGTCCCGACGCCGGGCATTCTCGCCGGGGTGGACGAAAGGTAGTTGGGTCGTGATTCACGATCCGAACCCATGCATAGATTTCGTCGTTTGAACCGACGAAATCATACACTCGATTTCGTCATGCCAAATGACGAAATCAGGTTACAGTGTTCAACATAACCTGATTTCATCGTTTGAAACGATGAAACGATGAAATTAACTTATACTTAATTTTATTTATTTTAAAAATAAAATTATATAAATTTTTTAAAAAAAAATTATGTAAGTATCAGTTGCTTGGCTGACACTGCATGGTAAAAGAAAATATTACTTTGTAAAATATTTTCTAAAGTGGTCCAAATCGGTAATTAATAATATTATTTAAATAAATTTCTTTTTATTTTATATATTTTTATTTTAATTTATGCATGAGAATGTTTAATTTTGTTGTACAATACTTTTGACAAATTTATGTGAAAAAATTAATGTATAAATTAAAATTTATAAAAATTTATTTTTACATGTTTCAGATTAAATCATTTTTCTTACTTTATAACCGTTATATTGCAAAAGAAATTATAAATTTATGAAAAAATATGTGAAAGAATCTTGGGCATGACATATGTGAATTCACAGGATCTATCACTCGAAGGGATCAAACATAAGACAAACAAAATAAAAACTTAGAGAAAAAAACATACCTTACTTACTTGATATGAATATATATAAGAGAAAATCAATTAAATATAAATAATGAAAAGTCTTCTTTACTCTTTTTTGTCAAAAATATATAAAAAACTTTTATATTGATATATGAGTGAAGGGATTAAACATATATATAACTTTAAATGGTGTTCTATCACATTAAAGAGATACTAATAAATAGCCTCACATACCCCTTAGTAACTGACCTAAGTTAATTTTAAATTTTTATTTTATTTAATTTAAAATATATTTTTTATTTTAAAATAATTTTTTGCCTTTTTTATAGTTTTTGGGCTTTCGACGGGGTCCAGGGGATGCATCAACATTATATCCCTAATTGAACTGGATAATAGAAAACCAATTAGTTCTCACCCCATACATCATTTTAGTAGCTTTGCACCTTAAAACATCAGGAACACTGTATTCTTTCTCCATGCAATACAAATTCCGAATAGTTTCATGCATAACTTTTTTCCTCATTAAGCTTGATTTGGATAACAAAATATATTTGCAAAATCACCATGCAAAACTTCTAATTTTCCCAATCACATTCTATATTATAGATATGCTTCTGAAAAACTCATTAACAGCCCCCGATTGAACTCTTCTAAAAAAGTCAGCTACAACTGGGCCCAATCTATTTTTGACCTAAAACTCTGGGCCCAATTCGGCATATAACCCCACTCGATCTAGCCTTTTGTAAGATGACTAAATTTTGACATATGCCCTCCCACTTGTAATGAGCTCAAAATGAGCCCCTAAAAATAAAATCATATCATATCACTTGCCGCTTGAGTGCAGAAAAAACAAAGGCACTTGATCCTTAAGCACTAGTGGAAGAGGAATAAAAGGGCATGTGGCTTAGTTTAGGCTTGCCTTCTCAAAGTTCTGAAGAGGAATGAGTGGTTATTGCTACTAAAACTAATCATATTTGATGCACCCAAACCCGGTGGCGGTTAAGGAAAATAGAAATCAATAGCAAGGAGTGAAGAAACTATTTTGTAAGTGGGTCACATTTGTTCAAGAAGACTTTGTCAGGACTTTGTTTAAGTTTTTGGGGAGGCCAATGACTAAAACACACTTTTGTATAGGTTTATAATTTTTTTCAAAAAGCAAGGGGCCATGGCTTACACTATACTTTAGGCCCACTACTGCCCATTGCAGATGGCCGCGTTCCCATTAAAATTGTTTGTAGTGACCTCCATTGTTCCAATAGGAGGCTTATTGCAAATGAGTGCATTTTAAAATCTTTTGTTTCTTTTTCACTTGCGAGTCCCTCTCTTACGAGAGTATGGAATATTTTTTATATTCCCTATTGATAATAAGACTAGTATATGTCCAAGTATATGGTAGAACCCAACCTTAATGGCTCGGGTTTGGAATTCTAAATTTAACTTTAATATCTATTAATTTAGGTTTGAGTTTTAAGGGATCTAATTCGATCCGACCTAATTTAGGTTATAAATATTTTTTTTTATAATTTGATAAAATTTAACACGATCATAACGGGTTGGGTTTGAGTTTTTAAATTTAATTGAATAACTATACGGGTTAGATTTAGGTGTATTATTTCTTAAATAATATTAGGTTTGGGTGTATTGAAACCAAACCTAAACCCAAACTTGAACCGTAGTATCCCTTAAATCTCTACATAAGAACCCTTAATATTTAAGATTGACGGTACACATATTAACACATATTAAAAGTAATATTGACACTAAAATACGCTAGCATGTATGACATTCATCTCATAAATGAATCATTCCATGCATTTACCCTTCTCATTGTCCGGGGGAGCATAACGAACACTTGCATGTCAATGATATTTGTTCGGTCTAATGACAATTTAATTACAGTCATTGGTTTCAATTTTTCTTTATCGTATCATCCTTCTACAGGCACCTAAATCCCTGTCTGGGCCCATTGGGCCTTGCGTAAGAAATCGTCGAAAGCGGCAAAAACCTCTGCAAGCTCGCACTACCAGACTACGTGGTGGGGAGCGCTAAAAAGCCCACTTTGGGTAATTAGGGTTTACGGGTGGCGACTAGGGACTAGGGTTTCCGGATTCCTCACTTCATTTGAGGCCAGAGCTCGCTCTTCCCACTTTGTGTTCGCCGGAGGAACCGCGAGAGCAGGGGAAAGTGGCGGTGGCGTGGTCGCCGGCGCCGACAGAGATCCGGTCCAGCCATGGTGCACGTTAGCTTTTACCGGAACTGTAATTCTCTTCTCCCTCGCCTGTTCTTTTGAATCTGTTGTTTGATCGTGGTAGTATGTTTCTCTTTTGAGCAGATGTACGAAAAGTTTTGATCTTTTTCTGCTATAGATATTTTAGAGCATTTGATGGGTGCCGGTCTCTTTTCGTGAGAATGAATCATGGATATCTCATTTCTACTTGTTACGATTAGATTAGTGGTCATTTTCGCTATTTTGAATCAGCGCGTTGAGTGTTGTATTCCGCCATTCTCCATTTAATTTATCGGCGCTTGCGGGTTTCTTATAATGTGATAGATTATTGGATCGTTTCTTCATGTAGTATATCGAATAAAAAAGGACACAATGCATTTTTCATATCAGTCATGATTCCTTTCCTTGAAATAATTTATATCAATTAATTGGATCTAAACTTAGATGCCCATGAATGTTTATATGAAGCAGCCAAGCGACTGCATAATTTGGCAGGAAAGGTCTTTAACCACTTTTAGTCTTAAAATCTTTAATAAGATATGACATACGTGATTTTCTTAAGATTTTATGTTTAAATTGGTGTTTGTATTTCGGGGATTAGCAAATTAGTTAATGTTGCAAATGCAAGAGCGCAGCTAAGTGTTTTCTGAAAATTGCAATTTCGCTTTTGTGGGCTTGCATGTGTGTCCTATAAAATGGTACTAAATATACTGCTTTAATTTATTTTTATGAAAAACGTTTTGTAATATTCCACTATTTTGTCACCTTAAATAATTCGATTAGATAAATTTGTATTATGATTACTTTATTGTGTTACCTTCTCATGGTTCTTTGGTGTTTGTTGAAATATGACCTTTTTTATGGGATAATTAATGCTCTTATTTAGTTGTGTTTGTTTAGTTGATAGGACTTAGTGCTATTCTTGTAAAGTTGTCTTGTTTATCTTAGATAACTTGTAGAGAGTTTGTTCTGCCAAAATTATTTTTTTAAAGATGAAAATTCTTTGAGATGAAAATTGGTAATTGTTGGCTGATGTTTTAAAAATGACAACAGGATATTGAGTTTGCTATGCGTGTATGTGTATTGAAACTGTTCTTCTTTGCTTAACTATATAAAGATTGTGCAATCACAACTTGAGATCTTTTCAGATGGGAAGACATTTAAGAAGCCTCGTCGTCCTTATGAGAAGGAACGTTTGGACGCTGAGCTTAAACTTGTGGGAGAGTATGGGCTTCGGTGTAAGAGGGAGCTTTGGAGGGTTCAATATGCCTTGAGCAGGATCCGTAATGCTGCAAGGGAGCTTTTGACCCTTGATGAGAAGAACCCACGCCGGATCTTTGAGGGTGAAGCCCTTCTTCGCAGGATGAACCGGTATGGCCTTCTGGATGAGACCCAGAACAAACTTGATTATGTTCTGGCCTTGACTGTCGAGAACTTTCTTGAGCGCCGTCTCCAAACCCTTGTGTTCAAGTCTGGGATGGCAAAGTCAATCCACCATGCTCGTGTTCTTATAAGGCAGCGTCACATCAGGTAAATGATTAGTGTGTTCCTATCTGTATACGCTTTGTTTTGGATTTGTCCTCTATGACTATTAGGTCTTGTTCTTTGCAAGGAACACGTTCATGGTTATGTGTTCATGTAGCATGCCTTTTATTGCCTTCTTCTTCATCCATCTTTTGCTTATTTTGTTATGATTGAAATTTAATACAAGCAGCTGTCACTATTGACCCTAGCTATTAAAGGAGAAAATGTTTACGTTTATTTCGAATCGGAGAAAATGATGTGGTCAAGGTGCATCCATCATGTGATATTAAAGTTCCTGTCTGCCACGTCTCAATTGCTTGTGAAATGTACCATTAGAATGTTCTGCATTAATGTGATTAGCTTTTGTAAATATAAGGATATTGTATTCATGCATAACTTGTGATATACAACAATTTAAGAGGGGCCGCAATCATTTATATTCGATAGGAAAGTTTAGTCATGGATACTAGAAGTGAACATTTTATTCGTTAGCTTAAAGTTTTTAGGTATTCTAGTGTGTTTTTTCCTTTTATTTTATCTAGATGGAAGCCTAATTGTAAGAATATTGAATCTTCATTATGTTACTGTGTGCAAGAATTGGGCTGTGGGTTGACTTGGTTCATACAACTTGTTAAATGTCTTGTGCTACTTAAAAGCAAACTGTTTGTAGTCTTTAAGTTGAAAATGTGATTTTTTTGTGATTCTTCTCTATTATAAGGTGTACTGTTGACTTATTTTTCACTAAATTGTTTTTCAGAGTGGGAAGGCAAGTTGTTAACATTCCCTCATTTCTAGTGAGGGTTGACTCCCAAAAACATATTGACTTTTCTCTTACTAGTCCACTTGGAGGAGGGCGCCCGGGCCGAGTGAAGCGAAAGAACCAGAAGGCAGCTGCCAAGAAGGCTGCTGGCGGTGATGGTGATGAGGAAGACGAGGAATGAACCCTAGGTCGTATGAGGGAAGTTTTATGATTTAGTATATTGATACAGTGACTATCATATTTAAGACCTAGGTTTTGTTTCTGGAATGCTTGAAATTTCTGTTTGTTTTTGTCTTGTTATTCAGATTCAAGTTGCCCGAATTTTTTGGAATGGAATTTAGACCTACTCCTGAAAACTTTGCTGCCATCAGCAACTGTTTTGCATTTTATTTATTTATTTTAGGGCTTATATATTTTCACCTTTCAAGTAGCTTGTTAGTTGTGCTTCGTATATTCTTTATCCGTTTGTCTTAAGTCTGGTTCTGGGGGTAATTATCGTGTTCATACTCCCAACTGGATTGTGTTATTACTTGGTGTATGCACTTCGTAGTTAGGAAGCAATATAAAGCAGATTGATGCAAAGTAGAACATAAATTGGTAGGCCTGAACTAAGATAGTTGTGTTACAATGAAATGGGGGTTAACTATGGATTATCGTGCACATGTTGATTGTTTGTATCAACAGCCACTTATTGTTGAAATTTTCCTTGTTAGATTTGTAGCTAAGTGATTAAGATTCGTAGGTGATAGGAGTAATTGATAATTTCAAAGGTGGTATATGAAGGCACTCCACCATGTTATTAAGCATGCGGTATAAAGTTTTCATCCCTAGGCATTTCTAGTAAAGTCAAATTTTGTAAGGTATAGACAGCGGAGCTTATGAATGGGCGATGCCAGTATTTATGAAGGAATTACCGCAACAAGAGTGGGTTTAGGTTCTATGGTTAAGCTCTAGTGCTTGCGTTTTTTGCAGAGAAAAGGGGCTTACCAGGGCCGCAACTACACTTCTCAGAGTCAGAACATCGTGCCCCGAATTGCCAACAAAAACAAGTCTCACAAACGCAATTCGGAACTTCCAATCCCGAATGATAGTTGGGCAGTCCCATTCATACATACTCTTCCGTGATGTAAACATATTCAGACTTGGTTCACGGGTCACACTTTTCAAACCTGGCCTTGCTTAAAAAATCTCAAGTTTCATATGTGCCAGATGTAGATATTCATGGCAAGAGGCTTCAGCTTTGTATGATTTGGACACGTATCCTATAAACGTGTCATACTGTGATTCAATCTGCTAGTCCTGTTGCTGAAAATATCAGGTTCTACTTGGCTGTTGAGACTTAAAACAAAAAATGGTGGGTGATTAAGTCACAGAGTTCTGTGATTGACGAAGAAACGTCTCGTGCTGGCTTGCACGCGGAACGCATTAAATTAATTAGGTGTCCCCAGTTCCTTAATTAAGTAACAGATATTGGAACCTAAACTCACCCAAATTCAGCCCTGATCAACTAAACGAAAATTTTGTTCATGCCCACGTTGAAAACGGTTTCGCCACCTTACTGGGTAAAGAAGACACCCGTCTAAAGAAGTAATCGCCTTGTCACTGTTGAAGCATGTAGCTTGTTGGGGGAATGCCGAAGAAACATAAAAATTGTTGGGGATCCATGATCCTCGTGTGACAACTGAACCATGGGATACATCACACGTCTTGGAGATGGGTGCAACTCCCACCCAGATTCACCACCTCAGTGACCCCTCAATAATGAATCGTGTGATACATGATCAAGTCGTAGTTGTTACATGGCACCTTGTGCTACTGAGTGCAATCATGTTCTTGATCACTCCCTAATAAATAATACTATAGTATATATTTTTATATAATCAGACAATGACCGGTCCATGAGGTGGCATTCTTAGCAAAGATATTGCAACGACTTGAACCGGTTCCCCAGCCCGGGCGTTTAACAAGCAGCCGTCTGGTCAGCAATCCATGTAACGCCCATGAGGTACTCCACTCTCTCACTTGATGACAATTGTCAAGACTCAAAGCCCGTACCCTACGTCCCCTCTCCATGATCCCCATATAAATATACGTCTTCCTCTTCTAAGTCCTTTAATACCTACCAAGAAGGAAAACTCATTCAACAACAGCACCACCAAACCATGAGAGTCCTTGAATTGTCAGGCCAAGTCATGACCGTGAAAAAATCCGGCCATCCAGCTTCGTTGCAGGACTTTTTGGCGCTTGAAGAGATTCCGGTGATGGCCGGATTAACTAAGAAAGAAGAAAAACAGGAAGAAGATGGTGATGATGTTGGTGAGGATTCAAATGATGGGATATTGATCAAGAGTAGGCCAGATAGGATTCCGGTGGGCAGCGGGGATGGCAAAGACGGTCGTGACCGTCAGACTAGGCAGCGAGGCCCTATGCACAACCAAGTGTTGAAGATAAAAGAGGAGGATTCCCACCTTGGGGAGGACGTTAGGGAGGTTCTGACTGGCAAAGACAAGGTTGCCTTTGTGCACCATGTGCATGTCACCTATCAGCTGTGGCCAAGGCCCGTCCTGCCATCCTCTCCCCTCGGTGCCAACAGAACCATCAAATCATTTCACTGACAGAGATCAAACATAGAGGTATGATCCAATTTGTTTTTTTTTTTTGTAAATATATTCACGTGTCAGATTCATCTATAGGATAATAGCATATATTTCATATATTGTGAGAAAATTCTAGCTATAGATTATAGTAAGGTTATTTCCTCTACCATTCCTCTTTTCGTATCTTTCCTTGCTATCAACCGAAACGTTACCAACATTGGAAATTTCCGTATTTACTGTCTTAACGAATATTCTGTGGCAACAGCACTGTAGATACGTTGCACAGCAAAATGGTAAGAAAAACTATGAACAGTAAATCTTGGAATACATAAATAAAAATATATCTTTGATCATCTTGTTTTTCCGGCATGATGCTTGGCGTTTAGATGGCTAACGCATTGAATTTGAATATGGTATAGGAGTGTTGCAATTCACAGAGGAGACTGGAGAGGAAGAAAGCTCGTGTCAGTTGGCAGTTGTCAATACTTTTTAACACTTTTGGTCGTCTAGAATACAAGAGAGAAAGTAGAATCATGTTCCATGTTTCAGTTATGTACAGAGTGGTTAACCAACAGGGAGAATGATAGCTTTGTTTTTTCTATTTTAATGTAAGGGTAAATTATATTTACACCCATAACTTTTGGTAAAATATGGGTTCGAGTCAGGTTTTGTAAAACCAAGAAGCCGATTCCATCTAAGATGCGATAATTTAAATATCACCCACATAGCTATTGAATTTAGAAACTTATAAACTCCCTAGTAGGGTTAAATTGGGTTTTATCAAAATATAAATAAAAAATAAAAATTTTATATTTATAACTTTAATCGGGCTAGGTTGGATCACCTAAAACTCAAATTTAAACCTAATAATTATTCGAGTTGAATTTGAAAACTCAAAACCAACTTATTTGCTATAGGGTCGGGTGAGGTTGAGTTTTACTATATGCCCAACCTGAGTGGCATCCCTACATACGCCTATATATAACAAAATTATTAATAATTATTATTAAATAAAAAAATAATCACATTCAATTAACTATTAAGGGGTAGCGACTCATGACCGACGAGGAGCGTGACAAACACACCCCCTCTTCTACCCAATTCCCCACCATGCTATTAGCAGTCAGGCTCTCTTTCACAATTATATGGATAATAATTTATCATTTAAAAATAATTATTAATAGTTTTATTAACAATAGAAAGTGTATAAATAATTTTAAAACATCAAAGAGGGGTGGTCATCATCTTATTCAAAGAAAGTAGTGGTATAATGATATAATGAGTAGGGATGTCATTGGGTTAGCTTTGGGTTGGGTTTTGTCAAACTTGAACTTTATACCATTTAAAAATAGTAAATTCGAATTTTGTTCGATTAACTATTTAGGTTAAATTTAAAAATCCAAACTCAACCCAATAGGGTTTAGTTGAGCCATATTTTATAAAAATATAAAGAAATATCTAAAAAATATATTTATGACTTTAATCAAATCAAGTTGAGTTAGATCACCTAAAACCCAAACGCCTATCCGAATTAAATTTAAAAACCCAAATTCAGCCTATTAAGGTCAAGGTTATAATATATACCCGACCGTATATCATCCCTAACAATAAGTCATATTATACATGGCCTGACAATTGCATTCTTCTCCGCCCATGAAGGCCACATAATTTCGATGGCACATATTACTCACGGGGTATGCAGGTTGGAATTTACCAGTCTACCCCATGATCCAATAGACGTGGTCAAATCTCCGTCCAACAGGAAGAGCCTGAGTATCTGTTCATTTTCCTTTTTTTCATGGAAGACGTAACAGTTGAAAACTGACGTACTGTGGCAACCAGGCAATCCTCCTTGACTCATCTTTTTGCGGGATGACGATTGAGTGGATTGACTACCACTCGTTACCCTCGGGCCGAAATGCAAACTGCTTGACTATAGTTTCACCTCCAAATTAATAGTGCTAAGTATAAGCCATGAGAAGTTAAGAACAAGTCAAGGGTTAAATGAGACTCATGGCCGTCATCAATTGATGTTCAAGCCCAAAATCGAAGTCATTTGTTGGCCCTCTTTTAAGTGGAGAGAACAACAGTATGCTAATAAATGAAATAATTTCAAGCAAAGCCTTGTTGTGCGCCATTATGATTAGTATTGGAGCTGGAAATGAAGCACAAATTCATATGAATATTCCATAATGAAAAAGGCTCAGGGCAAAAGCTGCCTCATCCACTTCTCACTTCTAATACTAGACGAAGCTACCTCCAATCCAACAAAGAAGACTCTCTAACCCAATTCTGAATCTTGGCCTGCATGGGCAAATATACAAGGCGAACAAGGTATACAAGTGGCTGCCGAAGGGAAGAGGTGGCTTTAGAGGATTAGACTCCTGATAATGTCTGCTTCAGCACTGGCTGGGTCCAAGGTCTGAAGAAGGTCGGACAGCCGCTGACTGAGGTCCTCCACCTCTCCCCGGAGCCTCTTGATGTAGTTGCATGTCTCCTTCAGAATCTCAGATGCTGATCCCTACGAGAAGAAATTCAAGGTAAGGGCAATTTCATAGCCTCGAGTCTACTCATTTGTTGTGAAGAGATAATGCTCAACAGTAAATCATAATGTGGTAATCAAACTTTTTTGTTTCGCACTTATATTCAGCACAGTCGAGCAGCATTAGCTGATTGTTACTTAGCTCCTCTTTCACAAGATTCCAACCTACCCTTGTGCTCTTTTGGTGCAGCTCCGGCAGTAGAGCCTGCAATCTGAATGCTAACTCATTTATCTCCTTCTCTGAATCCCCTGGCTGTGGACTCTTCCTGCCTGACATCTCTAGTCTGAACACTGAAGTCGTCCTACTACACTTGTGTAATGTGAGAGGGTGGCAAGAGAGGGGGAGGGATGGAGGAGAAGGGCAACTACTATTTAAGGAGGGGGAAATTGTCTCCGATACAAGACACTGGTAATTAAGTCTGATTAAGAAAGATTGCTATTCTTAATCTATTACCTGATTAATGGGTACAGAGCTGTCTCACAATTTGATCACACAGTGGGCCAATTATTTGGTAGGCTTTGTATCTACTGGATGACTATTATGTGAACAAAATATGGCTTCATCCCGAAAGTCTAATGAAATAACTTTGGACTTGTGTGGCCTGACCATGTTTCTTATCAAGTCTTAGTGACCAACAATGAGAGACTCAGTTAGGAAAGCATTTTTCAACAACTTCAGCAATTCTACAACATGTCAGTCTAGGGTCTCATGCTTTGAAAGTGGTCCCGGGCCCCATGTTTGATGAACCAGGAGATACCTTGTCTCAAGAAGTCTTATGATCATTAAATTCAAGAAGTCAAAGGTTGAGCCATGTAAAAACGAAAATTAAAATATCATCTGAAAAAGTTCAAGCACAGTGAGCTATTAGATAGAGATTAGATGGCGCACATTAATAGAGGTGGTAACTGGTAAGTGATTTAAAGCCGCTCGTCCCTGAGTAATGTGCATCATCGCAGCAAAATCTAATGCACGTGTAGCCCAAGCTCACGCATTTTTCTGTTAACTACTATATAGAGAGAGAGATAGAATAGTTAGCATGTGCATAGAGTGGAGGCTAATTCCGGCTAATGACCAAAGCCTGGGCCGTTGCATCAGCATCCAATGGCTCTCAATCGAGCTGTGGGACCTAGGGTGCATTAGTGCTTTTATTTGCAAATCTTTTTGCACACATTTTGGACACACAAAAAGATTAGTATTAGTTATTTTTCTAATGGAAATATTAGTTTCTCATTAATAACTTAGATTTTAAGCTAAAACTAAACAAATTCGTGGTCTCAAAATGTCACAGCGAACCATAGCCGCCCTTCAATTGTCATGTTCTATCTAGTTAAACCAAAATGAAAGCCAAACAATTGGGTCGGTTTCCTATTTAAAAAAAAAGGGGGGGGTTAGAGAATTGGTTCGCACGAAAACCCTTTATAACCTGACCAACCCTACCTGTCACTCTCTTCTCTAGCAACCTCTCCATTTGTTAGGGACTTTATCTTCTATTTGTATTATGCTTACGCTAACCTGTTAATCAGACACATTCGTTGTCTGCTTTAGAATCTTACATACTCGAATAAAACAGGCATGACGTCCACATCTCACATTATTCTAAGATCTCACTTGGGCCTTGATCATAGTATCTACAAACAGCACCCACAAATAAGAATTTTGTCCACACTTGCCGACCAGTCACATTCATCCTAAAATTTCGGTCGCCCACCACTTAAATTTAGCTTTGATTGGTGAAGAGACAGCAGAAGTAAATTCCATTATCATCTCGAGGAGACAAAAGAATGAGTTGATCAGGGGGAAATGTTTAAGCCATTTGATCAGTGTGTTTTCGTTTATTTTTATTTTTATGTTCTTCCATGTATGGTCCGGTCTTGTGGGATGCCTCCTTAAAGATGAAGTTGGGCTTTAGTTTCTAGTACCAAGGAGAGCAGGAGTTGAAGTGAAGCCTGTAGAGGATGTGTCATAATTCACAATGCCCTTCATTTGGCAATGCTTTGATACCATTTCTTCCAGTTTTTTCCTCTCTTATGCTTGTATTTGTGAAGGCTCTAAGTGCATAAATGTTCACCTTCTTAATCTAGTACACTTTGGTCTGATGATAACTTCATACAAAGAGTTCAGAGGATTAGTTGTCATATCCATTCATTTGGTTCAAACTGGCGGCTCGCTTAGCCCAGTAGAAATTAAAATAGCCGGGTCTTTAACGAATCCACTGTCATTCAATTTTTTTTTCTTATGTAATTAAATATGGCACAGCAAAATCCAATCCTTCGAATGGAAAGCTACCTAACATGCATCTCACTAATTTTTCCCCCTCTGACTAGTGCAATTTAGATTCATATCTTATGAATTTTTCAGGATGGGCAACATGAGTCAGGAAAATATTTCCTGGTCAGCAGATTATTTTGTTAGAAACAAAGTTTGTATCTCAGCCTTCAAACTACTTTTTTTTTCTGCTTTTCTTCTTCTTGCGTTTTTAGTTTGACGCATAATATGGACTATGGAAATTAAGAAAGAGAATTAAAAGAGGCTAAACGTTAATGGAGATAGAGGGAAGGATATCCGTGGATGGTAATTTATATAAGAAAGAGAGAGATAGAGAGAGAGCTACCAGCTGTGAAATGCCGCTACTTGTGTCACTGTGGTACTTGAGAAAAGTATAGTGATATCCCTACAACAAAAAGACCCACAAAAACTTATACAAGAATTTTGATTGAACTTCACAAGTAGAGCCTACACAAAATTCACATGGGCTCACTTACTTAGACCAATTAAAACTCATATGTGAATTTTTGATGTGTAATTTTGATGTGAAAATATCATTTTCCTTGAGAAAAGTAGTAGACAAAGCTTCCCCAGGTGGAGTTGAACATCATTCACCTTGAAAGGAAAGCTTCAGAAATGCAACTTATAGAAAAGGGAAAGTTTCGTCTTGTAGGGAAAAAAAGGGAAAGGAAAGCTTCAGCATATTGATAAAGAATGTATATATTAATTAGATAATTTCGTCCCAGGTGGAGTTGAACATCATTCACCTTGAAAGGAAAGCTTCAGAAATGCAACTTATAGAAAAGGGCAAGTTTCGTCTTGTAGGGAAAAAAAGGGAAAGGAAAGCTTCAGCATATTGATAAAGAATGTATATATTAATTAGATAATTTCGTCCTCATGTTCTTTGCATAAATAATTTATTCCAAGGCTTCATCGCAATATCTACTTACTCATATATAGGCACTGAAAGTATATAAAAAATAATACTGATCATAGTTTCTATGACTATAAAATGTTATTAAATACAATGTAAAAGGCTTGGTCACGGGAAAGCATGTTCTAGGATACAAAACTATATAATGATCTATCGTCTAAAGAAAATTATATAATGATCTAACAAATATAAAATGTTTATACTCGACTAAAGGAAGCAAGGATTGGCAGTCACTAGGAAAGAAAGAAAAAAGCATTTGCCTTTATGCTTATACAAAAGAGTCCTGTTATTATGAGCATAGGCTCACTCATGTGAGCATGAGCCCGGGCATTTTCGACCTTGGATTTTAATCAGACAGCGAGCATAACTCAAAGGCAGACAAGTTGCATTGAGTTTTTGGTGTCAATTTAATACCCGTAATGATGGCACATGTTAGCCAAGGCTCGTACAAACTTTTTCCTCCATAAAAAAATATCTAAGTTAAAAATTACCAAAAATAATAATAAGCGAACGAACAATTTCTTTGTCTAGAAAAAGACAAAAACATTTAAGCCCTTCTTTATTTCGTAGTTCAAAGCTGATGGTCTTTGTCTCTTGTGCATTGTAACCCATATGACAAGAAAATTGCTTTGAGGAAGGTTTGATTAGGAGTAGAAACCTCTAAATGATGACTAACCAAAAACCAAGAAAGCATTGGTTTCTCCAGGTGTTGATACACCACACATATCGGGCCTTATCTTCTTCTAAAGGGGTATCCAGCCCACACAAAAATGGGTGGTGATAGTTAATTTGGGCACTTAGCCCAATAGGATCCGATATCAATTTATCATCGAGTCACAGTTGGCGAGAATGTTTAGAGATGAACTTGGACCTGGGCTTGGTCTCGGATCGAAATAGGTTTTGTTTGATAGTAATTAGTATTATTGATGATATCTCTATTTTTTTTAATTCATGAATTCTCCCATTTTCATTTGTTTAGAAAATTGACAAATGATACCCCCAATTTTTTTCCTATCGTCAAACACCCCTCAATTTTGACTACTTACGTAAAAGATACTTTGACAATTTGCTTCCATGAACAAGGTCCCTGAAAATGACCAAAATACAATATTCTTCAAATATTTAAAGACTAATAAATCTTTGCATCATTCCTTCACATAAATAATAATTGTGATAACAATTTATGTGATCATGTTTTAAATAGAAGCTGATATTCTTATTCTAAAAGCCTACCCATATTTTGATTGGGTAGAAAAAGGTGAGTCTCACCGGACAATATAAAGTATGCTCTTGGTTTAGATAGTAATTTTCCTTTTAAATGCATATGCCTTCTACCTATGCTAGAAAATCAGTTCATGTGACCAAGCAATCTTAACAAGGCAAATAAAGCATTTTTTATGCTCTCAAATGATAATGAGCCTAACGAATGTTCTGCATGGGAGCCCTTCATTTATGATATTAACTGTGCACATGCTAGCATATATTAGCATCAATGTTGCGCTAGCATATACGCTGTCAATCTCATGGATGAAGGGCTCTCATGACCGACTTATGCTAGGCTTCATTATCAATGGAGAGCATGAAAAACTCTTCCAAAGGCAAAATAGTAAAAAGCCATAAATTTTTTATGAAGCTCGATTATACTCTTAAATAATATAAGGTATGAGTCATGGTTTACCATCTTGACAAAATCTCACTAGATTTCAACAAGATCTTTGTCTGGGGGCATTTGCCAAGACTCGAGACCGTGCAAACACAATTTTACATTATATCAACTAGATCTTGTTGAAATCTATGAGAGATTGCTTAGATCGTGCCAATATGGTTGAGGTCGCGATGATTATAACAAGATGGGAAACAAAGGAGACATTAATATATCATTAAATATTTCATTTAATCAATTTTTCATCTCATTTTATTAGGTTTCTTGGTGTCTAAATTTTGTATTTCAATAGGTTTTCTTGATAAACATTGAATGTGTTTACTCTCATTCTACATCATCGTTAGATATACAATATTCTATTTATTTTATGTAATATATATTATATAAATATATTATAATTATTAAATATCAATATTTATATTTGTAAATGATAATATGTACTTAGATAGGCAAATATATGTGTGAACAAACTTATTTTAGTTACTTAGATAATCAAGTGATTTCTGAGATCTATTTGAGTTCTCTCTTAAATCTCGTTTTTTAGCTTGCTGAGACAAGAGCAAGATCTGAGATGGTGAACCATAGTATAAGTACTTTCAACTTTTTGTAAAAAATTCTACCAAAAAGCGAACTTGCTGTGAACCTGGGGTGTTTGCATTTTTTTTGATAATTTAATGACTCTAATATATGCTTTTGCATCCCATTTTAATAGTCCAATTTAGTTTTTCTTTTTTAAAATAAACTAGAATTAATTTTAAAAAATTAAATAAGACTATTAATGTGAGAGAAAGGGAACTTTTTTCCATACTAAGTATATACTGAATTGATACCTATCATTAAGAAGTAGAGTGCATGGAATTCGGAAAAAGAAAAGGCACAGAAGAGAATGGATAAAGACATGTAGAAGCTGAGGATGAGTAGGTGGTTGGCGTAGGGTTTTGAATTAGCAATAGAAGAGGGATGGATATTGGGATAATTGAATTACTGCGCAGTCGCTTACATGTATTAATTGGGCTACCGAGCACTCGAACTTAGGCAGGGCTAAGCCGATATAAGGCCCATTAATTTTTCATATGTGATATGGAATCACTTCGATCTCTTACCAAACCAAACGTTCCATTTTAATTAGCTAGCATGTTGATATGTTATTCATAATAAATAGTGGATGGAATAAAAAAGTAAATTAATTAGCTTCTTTAAATATTCTCTCTATCCTACATTAATAGTTCCATTTATTTCTTCTAAACAAACTAAAATAAAACTATAAATACAAGATGGAGGGAGTATTTATTCTACGCCCAAGTGCATATTATCTTTTTTTTTTATGAATTTATAATCAATCAGTTAATATTTAAACTATTTTAGGTTGCCTTCTCTAGTGATTAGCTTTTGAACTCCTCAAGCCTCTTGACATCATAGTTTCACATGTTACAATTTTTGTTTTATATAATGGTAACAACATAAATTGAATCAGTAGTTTTGTAATGGATACACGATGAGATTCGAGAGACACAGTTGGTTGCAAAGAGTGTCGGCTGCCATGTTGTGGGTGCCACCATACTTTAAAGAATGTGGCCCAATTATTTAAGCAGGTCTACTCATGCAGTGCATGATATTGGTCTCTTTCACAACTGTTAAGTATCTAGATGATCAATCGGTCCATTAATATCTTTACTTTTTTAACCAAAAAGATTGGGCAACCATTCAAAACATGTTCCATGCTGCAAGTGGAGTGGTCTAGTGGTGCATCCCAACGATAATTGTACAGTCTTGCCAGTAATTCACAGAATGTCTGATTGTACGCAGAATGTCCTTTAGCGTCATGTGACCCCGGAATACGTGTTTGTGACATTTTGATAGGAACGTGTGTGCTTGTAATCATGCAACTGAGATTGAAGCTAGAGCAAATTTGCCGGTGGATAAGTTGTTGCAGCCTGCGTTTGTACTAGGGCAGACAGCCATTTCTACCAGTCTTCGACTATGGACCACTTTGTGTGATGGTTATGTGACAACTTAATTTAAGTGCACATGTGACACGTTCTAGTGTCTACTTGGATGTGCATCTTTGATGGCGCCAAGGTCAATTTGTTATAAGGAGGAAAAACTATAAAGATCATTATTCTCACTTGATTGTCGATAGAAACTTAGCACGTCCAATTCACAGCCTATCTTGGCTCAAACAGTTCAATGATCCTTGTCGGATAGATAAGCCTTTATCTTGGTAGGTTGCGGTCAATTTGGCTCCAACTTCGACTCAATGCAAAGAATCAGACGTGGAGTGGCTGATAACCACAACTTAAATCTTGACATTATATTAGTTCTCTTTAGTTAGAACATGTTGATTAGTATTCTCTCACCTATGTTAATAGCTTTATTTGAGTTGAGTTGAGCCCAACACATGAATGTCCAAAGTCAGGATCAACACGACTTAGGATGGATCCTGCTATGGCCTTGAGGGCATAATCAACATGGTCAAAGATAGATCCTAAGCCTTAAGACTGGTAGGAACTTATGCGTGGTTGGTGTTGTAAGCAAGCAAACCTTAAATATTAGCACATGAGCAGCCAAACTTTGATCTAGATTCAAATTGGTCAGACTTCAAAACCCTGATGTTCTGTTCAATTTTGTGAGTTATAAAATATTTTAGCTAATATTGTTCTCCTAAAGAATAATGTCAGGTCAAAATTACTTAAACACCCATGTTAATGTTCGCTCCTGTGTAAATAATTTTGGGTTAAGAAGGGGAAGGTTCAAAATTTTTGAGAATTTTAGGTAGTTGTAGTACACGGAAAAAGGGTGACTTATATATATGGTGGTACCAATCAGAATATCCCATATCCTGTATTAATTATCTAGATTTGAAAAATAAAGCGTTTCTCATAATAGTTATTTATTTCATGTTATCTTTTTCATATTAAGTAATAAATAAAGCTAAAAAATAATAAATGAGTAAAAAAGTTGATAAATTAGTTTTTTTAAATATCATATTTGATTTCAAATGTGAATAACTAATACTCCTTCTGTCTTATATTAATAGTTATATTTAAAAAAATAATATTTTTTATTAAATAATAAAACTCATATATAAGAGAAGAAAAAATAAACTTATGATATTTTTTAAAATATTTAATAATTTAAATTTAACAAAATTAAGCTATTAATATGAAATAAATTTTTTTGTCAAATAAGTTATTAATTTAAGAAAGAAGAAGTATAAGACAAAATGATTATTAACGTAAGTCAGCTTTATCAGCTCATCCAACTTCTAATGTTAAAGATGACTTGACAGGAATAAAGAGACCTATTTTTTTTGCTATAAGACAAAGAGACGTTCTTCATTACCATGCCTTAAACTATTTCCTCTTACATTAATAGCTCTATTTAATAAAAAAATTATTTTATATTAATAATTTTATTTTATTCAATTTAAGTGGTTGAGTACTTGAAAAAAAGTATTTTAAGTTTATTATCCCTTCTTTTAGAATTGGGATTCACCATTTAATAAAAATTACATTTTTTTAAATATAACTATTAATATTAGAGAGAGGAAGTGTGTAAATGTGGATTAAAGACTTACACGCAGCCGTGGGAGTCAAACATGATTCACAAAGGATTACAATCTACTAAGGCATGACAATCATGTCTGTACATTACAAATATGTGTATTTATCATAGCTTGTCAAATAAATTATATATTAGGCCACTTGGTTAAGATTTTTGGCAAACTCCAAAAGTTTAAGTCCCCTTCCATCCCTAATGTTGACAATGTTTTTTGTAATAAAAAAAGATTATAACTTGAGATATTATATTATAAGAATTATAATTTGAGATATTAATTATCTATCTATCCTTTCTTTTATACATACAAAGTTATCCATTTTAAAGCTTTGACACAGAGATTACACAAAATTACGAGCAAGGGGGTGGACCAAGTTGCTACTGGTAGCCCCTCAACCCCAAAATTTGTCCCCATGACGGTTACCATGACGCATGAAGATACGAACAAAATTATAACTCAAAGATAAGTAGCCCAACAAGTTTCCTTACCTCGGTAATGTATATAAGGGTCCAAATATGATACATAAAAGCTTAACATGCTACATAACTACTAAGTTATCAGGTTTCGAAACACTAGTTAGCCCATAGCTACATACTATATTAGGCCTTAGAACCCGTGTACGATGGACATGGAGCACAACAGTCATGAAAACAAAAATTCAACAGAAATTGATGTGTTTCGGTTTCAGATGACATATGAAGTAGACTCTTAATATTTACACGCTGGCTTTTGTTTATTTCTTAAGCCCCCAACTTTTAAAGTAATCAACTTTAACAAAAGTCAAGATTGAGTCGCGCTGGCCAGATGACTAAACCCAAACCCTAAACGCCGAAAGAAGATGACATATTTAGGACGTTTACCAAGTGTAGCACCTTAAAGGTGCAATTTCTGCACTTTTCTTCCCAGTTATAAAACGCTATCAATTAAGCCAGCTCATTAGTTGATTTACCCTTCATGCAGCCGTACCTGCGTCATAATGGGGGCAGCCCTCATATAAATCCCTAGCCCAACATATTGGGCCCGTGTTGTGATCATGGCACGCTTTCCTTAAAGCAAACGAGGGGCCCACGTTTAGCATTTTATTATGGTGGCCCATACGCCTGGCCAGCAGCCTCAACGTATGCCCACGTCATCAGTACGAGCGTGGTGCGAACAACCAACATCGCCTGTTGCGAGCGAGCTATCGTGGCTGATGTTCCCTTTTTTAGCGTACTAGCACGAACTTATGCACCCCCAAATAAAAATAAAAATAAAGTACCAGCACGAACATGCAAATCACCGTCCGCACCGACGGCTTCGTCACGCCCTTCTATTATTCTCTCCTAGCCAAGCCTTTTTTATGTTCACTACTAATAATAAATTTTTATATATTAAGATAGATTAGTAACACGGTGCGTGCGCTAATATATACGGCATATATCTCATAAATAAAGGGTTCCGTGCTCAATTTATACTAGGCTAATTGTGAACATAAAAAATCTTCCCAACCCAAATATCTACACAAATTTTTGTGTGAAAGTAACCTTCACCACTAAGTTTCCCAAAAATAAATATCTCTAAGGAAAATGAGATGTCTGTATCAGCTGCCGTCAGCATCTCGTCTCCCTCGTTGGCGTGTGAAATTGGACAACCCACCCCAGGGCTATCTCTGCTGCGTTATCGTGAAAAAAGTTAATTTTGTTCACCACAGAAAAAGAAAAAACGCTGCGGGGCCCGACATAACACGCGCAGACGCTATGAGCAGAGGCAACAACTATTGCGTAGCATTTCACGCTTTGTGTCATGTGCTCGTCTACCTAACGTCCCAAGTATGCAGACAGTTTTAATGTTTTTTTATAACCCTCGAGTCTGCTGAAAATGTTTTTTTTTACTTATCTAACCGCGCATAAAATGGAGAAACTGTTTAATGCCCCCGGAGGAACATGTGAGCAAGTTCATGTGGTCCTCCTAGCCCAGGCCCGTTTCTCACTTTTGCAATGTCAACATTGTTGATATGTATGAACGTGTCAGCAACACATTGATGATTTTGCATAAATAGTAAGATATTATTGGTTGGGAGGGCCTACATCCAAAGGGCATCGAATAATTAATCTCTTGTAGAAAGGAAGCCGTTGGCAGCTCCGACCACAGCTATAGAAGGCTCTTGCCGCAACATGGCTAGTTGTGGTAGCCTAAGCTGGCTATGCCATGAGGCCCATGACATTCAAGGGTGGGGTGGGGTAAATTTAGGGGCGGATTTGCATTGTAGGTAGGGTAGTTAAATGACCACTTTAGCTTTTGAAATAATTTAAACCTATCCTTACAAACAATATTTATACCATTCATTAACCCCTCTCAAGAAAAGGGTTGACCACTTTGTGGCATAAAAATTTACATAACTTTCTTAAGTATTTAATAATTATATTTTAAATATTTAATAAATTATTTTGTTAATAGTGTCCCTAATTACTTACATATTTGTTACGATATATTTAATTTATTAGATTTAAATCAAAATCTTGGTAGTTTATGTTGGTTAAAAAACTATTCCAAACTTAGTTGTTTTTTTTACCCCCCTAACAAAAAATCTTGCATCCACCACCATGGGATGAGGTAAGGAATGCAAAGTGGGAGGATCAGATATTCTCACTAACCATGAGCCTAATGTAAGTTATGTATGAGAGCCCTTAATCCACTAGATTGATAACGTATATGATTACGCGTGTTAACATCAATGCTGCTAACGCTAACATATGTTCACAGTTAGTCTTAAATATTAAGGCCTCCCAAGTGCTGTTTATACTAGTCTCATTGTCCACAAGGTTGGCAACTATGACAATTATTGTGAAGGCAGGAAAGAAAAAAAGAATGATAGTGATTTTCCTACACCACTTTTTTTACACTTATATGTCATATACCACTTATGATTTAATAAAGAAAACTAAATCTCATATTGTTAAGTAAGATTTATTTTTTCTATCCCATCAAAGATGGTGTAAGTCCTATAAAAATAAATGAAATACAAATATCATTTTCTCATTAATATTAAGATTAATGGGAGATGGGAAGGATGGGAGTATTTCTGTCCTTTAGGAAACATTATGGCAAGTTTCTATAAAATTACGTTTTTTTTAAATGAACCCTTGTTAAGAGCCAAACAATGCAAAAAAGTCAAATAATAAATTTACTATTTTAATGCAAAGGAGGAAAGGACGAGTTTTACTAGAAAAAAATTTATTAACATATATATGCTGACATAAAAGCCTACTGGCTCTATAGTAAATCCGTCACGACACTAATTTAAGAATATTTTGGGGAAAAGAAACTGTGTAGCCCGACCATAAGGAGGCTAGGCCAAGCTACAAACTTTTATTCTTTTTACCTTTCTTATTTTTTTTTATAACTTTTACAAAAATACTTTTTAATAAACAAATTATAACCTATAAGTTGGGTCCTATTAGTTTACCCTATATATACAAAATCATAAGCCTTTGGGTGGGATATTTTATAACAAACCATAAAGACTTATTATATGCTTAAAATCTCCTTCTTTAACTTGACTATCCAATCAACAGAATTTCTAACTTTACTTAGAGCGGGCTAGAAAATTTTAGACCCTAATCACATTTTTTTTGGGTTGGCCAGTAAAAGTATCACCCCTAATGTTAGACTCATGAATGATGTTCAATTCATAATCTAATTTTGAACAAAGACGAAGTAGTCTAATTTTGAACAAAGAATAAGTGATACTTCCGGAGTGGGGATGACACAATACAAATTTTGGTTTTGTTTCTAATGTTTTTGACTGAAAATATTATCAGAATGGATGGTTTGATACATTGTACATTAGAAAATTACGATTTGGACCCAAACTTTAGTTTGAACAATGATTTGGGATTTCATTTAAAGAATACAAATTGTCAATATACTTTTTTGCACTCTAATATATACCAAAATACATTTATAAAACTATGGGTTGTGAGAGATTGAATTGTACTACTTATAGCATTGTGGAATAAAAATATTTTATTTTTTAACACAAAAGAAAATATTTTATTAGCATAGAATGACATTAGCAACTCAACAAAAGTTTAAGTTGACGGAAAACGATAATATATATTCATTTCGTCTCATTTTAATTATCAATATTTTAAAAATAATTATTCTACATTCATTGCTAAAGGTTAAAAAAGCCAATGAAGTAGATTCATTAAACATCACATTGTTTGGTGAATTGATTTTAGAAAAAAAGAGTACATTATATGGGCAATATTATAAGGTATTAACATACAGTTTAAGATTGTACTGCTTAGCATTGTTAGCTTAAAAAATATTTTACTTCTTTGGCAAAAAAGAGAATATTTTATTAGTAGAGAAGGACATGAGAAACTCAACAACAATTGCTCTATTTTTATGTTATTAAATAGAGTAAAAAGTCAACAAATTGTACTTTTAAATATTATACTATCAATACGAGGAAAATGTAGTATATCATACGGAGAAGCATGGGGCCCACTAGAAGTGGGAATAAAATTCAGCGTTTGGCTGGAAATTTCACAATCAGTCCAGAAGAAGCCTGAAGCAAGCCAGAAACGTGAGCTGCCCGACGCTAGCTTCGCATCTTGACTTGGTACACTTTGATAGTCCGAGACACGTAACTTTGATGTACCACCGCCCTATCTTTGCTTCAAATTCCTTTCGTCTTTAGTTAGCGTCCCAATCTAAACAGACTCCACGCACAGAACCCTATCCGCAAGTGTACAAAGGCCCACACGTGCGAGCTTTCACCCGAGTCGTGCCCGCTACGTCGAGACGTTTCGCTATAAATGGGCAACGGAACAGAAGGCCTGTGACTTGATAGGACATCTACGTGGGCCCCAACGCTATGCCTCGGTCCCCGTGATAGACAACCCGGCTTTATCGCCACGCGTTCGGCGACGAATACATTGCCTCGGAGGGAGGGAGGAGATGCGATGCGGTTGAGTTATGCATGCATGTGCATGGTAAAAAGGCATGGCCGACAAGGATCTGTCACACTGTTCTGACAGGAACGTGCCCCGGGGCCCACTCCCGTCCTATTGCTTAACAGCTCGGGTCGGGTACGGAGCTTGTCAATGAGGATTGATTGAGGACCACATGTACTTGATATTTTTTTATTTTTGTATCTCAAATCTTCGCGCCCCCCCGCCGGGGAATGCTACTGGAATAATATAAACCCGTTTTTTAAATATCTATTAGAATTCATCTTTTCAGCTCGAGTAACAAGTTTCAAGGCAGGCGTGGGGGTGTTCATGTGTGGCAGTTGATAAATCGTCGAAATAAATTTGGATGGGATAAATCCGAATTGAGGAACAACAGAGGATTCATTTGCCTCCACCAAATCACTTCCATTTCCTGTCAGATTTTTCTACAACGAATTTGGGGAATTTCTAAGAAAATAAGAAACCCTAACATTGATTGAACAAGCCTATGTGCTACCAAAAAAATCCCCAATTGTTTTCGAGTATGTTAAAAAGTTCTTTCCGACCCTAATTTTCCTTGCCATTTTTTTTCCCGTCACTTGGAACACAAGATTTACGCCATGAAAAGTTCCGACTGCATCAACGTATAGTAGTTGGCGGCCTCCTCCTCCAACTCCCAGAACATGTCGTAGTTCGAAATCCCCCCAATCCCCTTCCTGGCCTCCTCATCCTCCTCCTCGACTGTCTCCCCAGACTTCTCCTCCCGCCGCTCCTCTTCGCCGGCCGGGATGCCCAGCTCGTCGTCGGAGGCCTCCAGCAGGTGCCGGATGACCTCATCGCCGGCCGGAGCAGAGGAAGACGGCGCAAAGTCCTCGGCCGCCAGTTCAGGGTTAGCAGCCTTGGAGTCGGGCTCGGGGAGGGGGTTGGGGACAGGCTCCGTCTCCGAGGAGCAAGAGGTAGAAGAAGAAGAAGAAAGCTCTTCCCGGAGGTAGGAAATGAGGGAGGAGACGTCCTCGGAGGGGTCCTCTTCGTCAGACTCGAGTAGGGTAAGGATGCTATGGAACGACGAGGAGGAGGTCGAGCACGGCCGCTTCGCCGCCGGCCCCTCCTCATGCCCCACAACCTCCTCCCCTTCCTTCTCATCCACCCGAATACGTTTCCTCAGCGCTTCCGAATCCTCCATCGAAAAGAAACTAAAGCAAGAGAGTGACACAACCAATAAAAGAATAAGAGACAGTAGCAGAGGAATACGGTGGCGGAGGCGAGCAGCGGCCGGATGGCTTTTATAGAGAGAGAGAAGAAGCGATGGATAGATTCGCTTCGGTCAAAACGAAGAGAGAGAGAGACGAGAGGATCGTGGGTGGCAGAAACGGCAAACTGCTGGCGTGCCCACATCCCGCGATTTTCTCTCCAGCGAGCGAAGCGGTCGACTTTCGTCTCTCATATCAATTATTGCGATATATTGATTTCTCCCACCCCTAGATACTTTCAGGCTCGACCTTGTTGCCGAGTCCGTTTGACAGGGATAAAGGAGTACATTTATCAGATACGCGAAATAAACGTATCGAGATAATTTAAAAGAGATAACGCATCTCGCGGCTTCGGGCCTCGTCTCCTGTCATTAATTTTGCGTTCTTTTTGGGTGCTTGTGCGTGTGAGCTGGGCCCCTCCCACCTCGCCCAAGTAAACGACAAATTCCTGCCCTCCAACCGTCTCTTCTCGGGTAAATCGGGAAAAAGGATATGGGCAAAAGAGGAAAGTAATAAAGTAATTAATTAATTGTTGGCTCTGACACGTGAGGGCGGGAAGGGCGGATAAGGGTTGGGTGGGAAATTGTCGTTTTCCGGGAGCGGTGGCGATGGCGAGGAGGAAATTGGAATATCGTCCCCTCGGCCTTTTGCCTTTTCTGGCCTCTCCCTTGCCGCTTCTGGGTCGCCCGACGACTTGGCCGGGTTCGGGGGCATTTCCGCCATTTTGGGGACGTCGTCAGCCCTAACCCTAGCTTCGGGAGCAGCTCATTCTGACCGTCCATCTGCTTAGGATGCGGACGAACCTAGGCCTCCGTTGCTTTTTCACAGTTTCTATTCCTGGCGCGGGTATGTGGCACGTGGGGAGGGCAGATGGCACCGTACGACACACGTGGGAAATGCACGTTTCTGAGCAGATGTTCTCTACTGTCCTGTCAGAGGGATTGACCGGGCGGTTTTGTTCACGAGCAATCTCAACCGTTGGATCAGGATGGTGAGCATTGGTCAAATATTGAAACGGAAACGCAGAGATTTTAAAAAAAAAATCAACTTTTGCTTGGATTTTTAAAATGAGCTCTTTAACATGGATTCAACGGGCAACATTGGGAAGATCTCGAACGTCGGATGCCGAGATCGGAAGGCTGGAATTAACCGAGGCAGCCGGATGCGGGATTTGAATTGGGCGTTTTGGAGACCGGGTCATTGTTAGTGGTTCAAAATTGGCGGACGAACGTCCGAATACCGGCGCCAAATATTTTTGATTCGGACTCCAGATTTAGGTTCGAACGGATCTGGTGCACCAATCAGTCTTTCGATGGACAGCCCGATTACAGGTATAAGGTCCGAGAAAAGTAGCACTCAGAAATATTTGCTAGTTTTCCCGTGATGTCACAGTGTCACGCTCAAAGACTCGGAACAGGTTGATTCAACTTTAAAAAAAAAATTTGAGTAAAACTTTTACAACTACTACACCAAGCTTTGAATGATTTAAGACAAAAGAAGTGTTTTTTACGTTTCTTATTGATATAAAATGATTTACTTTGATGTTAATATATGGTTTAGTTTGGATGGAAGGCTTTCATACGTTTTTTTCGCTGTCAGATTAAAAAATATAAAAAAATGCTTACATAAGATGAGTACCCCCAATAATAAAGAGGCGAAGGCGCGAGGCCGCACTCAGATGCATTGTCAACCCTATGCTACCCTGGGCCAAGGGATCGAGATCCTGTGGTTCACATATGAGCCAGCACAGCAGTGCCTTTATAAATCTAGCACAGCCAGTAAAAGGTGGACAACATAATTCTTTAACGTGACATACCCGCTAGAAATAACCATATGGCTCCCGGCCTCGAGCTTCATGAGGTTTTAAACACATCACCCGCCCACTAGGGACGAGAAGAGTCTTTAGAAACCAGAGAAAACTACATATACCTAAGGCTTTAGAAAATAATCTATAAACAACTATATTTCTTTATTTTCCTTTAGTGTGACTATTAGGAAGTTTGAAATTTTAAATCACGACACCTTGAATGATTAACGGGTAGTTGTGTTTATGGAAGGTTGTATTAATATTAATAAGAGTATCAATGACTATGGATATTGATTGGTACATGCCGATGATATATATTAAAATGACTATAAACCTTTAATATATATTAAAAATTATTAAAATTAATAAGATGTTATTATAACAATTCTCTTAAAGGCATAACGAAAGAAAAAAATTATGTCCCTACAATTTGCACTTATCAATCGTTCAATCAAACCTTGAACAAGATGGTGTGAATTTTTGCTAAGAGTATATCGATAGATTGGCATATACGATAGATCGATTGCTTGAAGAGTTTTATCTGAATTAAAATAGTGACTAATTGATAATTGTTTGAGGATTTTCTACTCATCTTACAACTCTATTTTATAGATTCTATGTTTATTTTTATGACAACAAGATCCCTAACGATGCCCAATGAGGATAGTATTCATGTTTGTGCTCATAAAAATAAGGGAAGTGATATTCATTTCATTTTTTTTACATCATAGGTCTTACACCACATTTGATTAGATAGGGAATATAGTCATATGACAACACAAGAATTCACTTTTTTATCCAATCATAAGTAGTGTAAGGCTTATAGTGTAAGGAAAATGGGGTAGGAATATTACTATCTTAAAAATAAAAATAAAATATATAAGCATTCCATGTTACCCATACTCCTTTTGTGAGCAAACTAGGTTAGATAAACCAAATCATGCAAATCAAACAGATTGCATCAACTAGACAAACTAGGTCAAACAAACCATGTGGATATGCATGTTGGAGTTTCCTCCCAAGTGAAGAAACATCCATAAGGTGGTTCTAGAGACAAGCTCCTCAATACATCCAAGGGTCATTTATAAACTTTGATATACTGTTTGACATGTTTAATTACTAGACTACAAATTTATCCCAAAACTTAAAATATTCATAACTTTAAATGAGTTATTGCTACCAAATAAAATCATTTATGGGTATGTTCACCAATACTTTCCCAAGTAGAGACCACATACACTTCATGCTTTTGGAGGTTATAATTTATAGTCCCCACATTTGTATCTTGCTTTCTTGAGCTTGTTACACTCATCCATGAGTGGCATACACAAAATTCTATAACAAAGTTACTAATTTGGGGCCTAAAATTCATAAGTTGTCTTTTACTATTACAGGTAGTGTGTTAATCAGTGCATGTTGGTGATGATAATGTGGATATTTAATTCCTTGAATGATAGTATGTTGTGAATTTTCATGGTCCGCCCCTTATAACTCCAAGTAATTTAGTATGATTAATTACATTGTAAGCGCAACATGAATGTGAATCTACTACAAAATGGTGAAATAACATGCCATGGTGAGGTACAAGTGGCTTATTATCAAAATTATTGTATGATGCACCAAAGTGCATGAACATTCAAACTAAGGGTCATATTCAAACTAAGGGTCATACTTCTTAGAGAATAAAATTTCAAAATGCGGTAACCGAAGACCAATAGAGAGCCTTTAATCGAATAAGAATTCACTCCAGGAAAACCATCATTACTTTACAAAGAAATCTTGACAAACTTAATAGAATTTGAAATCCAATCAAGAAATTCCAAATTCAAATTACTGTGTAAACTAAACAACTTTCGTAGAAATTTGAAGTCCAATCTAAAAACTTCAATTTCTAAATGCAAGGAATCAGCTCACAGTTAATTGCAAATGAAAAGGAGATTATAAGTAACAAAACTTCCACCCGAATCCACAAGCTTATAGAATGAGGCTCTAAGGAGCAATTAACATTATCAAATTTCCAGTATGCCGGTTCTTTCCTTTTGTCTACTCTTTATACTGATATGGTCTTAAAGAATCTTCTAGAAACGTTTTGTTGCTCTGGAAGTAGAGGTGCTCTCCAGGGAAATGATGCACCACCCATTCTGTTTTGTGGAGATGCTATGGAGGAGAATGATACACCATTCGTTTTGTTTTAATTTCTAACTGAAAGTACCAAACACATAAAATACCTAAATTACCCCTTTGTTATTTGATTAATCACTAACCTGCATCACTTGCACATGTGGGAAATTGTTAACTAGTATGCATTATATTACTAGTCAAATAAATATTATATAAAAGCCCCTAATTTAGATGTATAAGTAAATATATAATTGTGGAACATTGTTTTTAGAAAAAAAATGATGTAATTTATTTGGACCTACCCATAATTGATCTCAATGAGATCATCCCATATACTTTTTTAAAAATATATTTTTAATATAATCAAAATTTTGTCAACTTTAAACCTCTGAAGATATAGGGTTTGTATCTCGAATTTTGTTGGAATTTTTTCTAATAAAAAATAAATAATTAATTATTTTTAAAATAAAAAATATAAGAAATTAATATAATATCAATATATCGATACAATATTACCAATACATATCGATTTTTCTATCGGGGGTGACCATATAGATCATTACTAATATAAATAGATATCAGTCGATACATATTCTTATTAACTAATACAACCTTCCGTAATTGTATTCGCATAAGCCGAGTCCAAAAACTGTTCAAGAGAACATCAACAAGCCCGCCCGCATGTAGGTCACCAGTCTGTTCCTAGGCACATACATAGCCCATCCACGCTGCAAGCTTCTCAAGTAAAAAACAGAGCACCATCTACATTTAACTTTTAATAAACTCGAGGGGTGAGGGGCCCACGTGAAATCATACACAACCTTCCCGTTTGCGGTCTTCCCCTTACCAACTGAATTTATGTGAGAGTGAGACCAAACCAGCCAAGCCACTATCGAACAAAACTCCATACGCTCCCCATTGCAAGACTTGAAAGCCTTACCAACAAAATCCATAGGCGAAGAGAGGCTTCCCAGCCTGGTCCTCCATCCCCATGACCGACCGAACCTTACCAGCCATTGGTGTTCTTTTGCTTCTATAATGTGCGGGTGAGTTATAATATTTGGAAGCAACTGTTGCTACTACTTATTTCTTCAACAGCTTTGGTTATCATAGCTAGCTAGCATCTCAACGACTCTTGGCTCATGTTCTCCATGCTTCCCCTGCCCATATTTGGCTTTGTCATGTAGGCTGATTGTGGCACTTAATTTATGTAGTAAATGAATTAGGTGTCATTTAATTTTTCATTTAAACTTTTGAGCTCAACCTTATTGTCTAAATTAGCTGCACTTCTTCTGGCTACTAGAGCTGAGATGACTCGAGTAGTTGAGTATCATAAAGCCCTTACATAACTAACACATGCAGCTAATGTTGGAAGCCTTCGAATGAAATAGCATTAACAAATCCATTTACAACTTGGCCAGAATATTGGCAAGAAGCAAGTTTAGGTAAAAGTTAATGGTTGGATGTTCTTTTTAGAGTTGTCAAAACTTGAGCAACTTGTTTACACGACTTAGACCTACCTGACCCTATTAATATAAGGGTTAGGATTAGGGTTTGGAAAGTTGATCCTATTAATATAAGGGTAGGGTTGGATAATTACCTGACTAATTTGTCTAAACCTGCCAAACGTGTTAATTTGAAATGTAATCATTCTATTTGCAAGACCCATCATGATTTGCAAATTATGGTGATATGTTTTCTTATTGTCAATTGGTCTTCCTTCAACTTCTAATTTTTTTATCTTAAGAGCTACAATCTTTCTAGAGCCCACACCTTAAAAGAAAATACACACAATATATACTCAATGTTTGTTGAAAATGTAAACTATATACTATTAAAGTAATTTTTTGTAACCCATATAACCGAAACCAATAGGGTCAGGGCTTGAATAAATTCAAGCCTTTTAATTAATAGGGTTGATTCAACCCTTTTAAGGTTAGGGTCAAGGTTGACTCAATTTGATCTTATCCAACCTGGCCGTTTTGACAACCCTAATTTTCTCAGAAATCATTTGAACTCTTAGATTCTAGATAGTAATCTTGTAGTGTAGCTGAAATGCAGCAACTTGGATGGCAAATAGATAACCGAGCATACTTGAAATTTACAATCTATTATATAGTTTCGTTCTTTTTTGACTATTAAATATATGTGTGTATATTCTAATACATGTAGACTACAAAAAAATAATAAAAAAGGCGCGCTACTGCCATTAGAGAGTGGAAGGATGCAAGTGGATGGCCATTCGAAAGTCATGATACACACATCTAGAAAGAGCTAAGAGATGCTAAAGGAGCGCTTTGCCGAGGAATCTTACTTCCAACTTCCAAACTTCCAACTTGTGCAGAGGACAGGGTTGCTCGTCCAAATTAAAAACTGGGTGGGGTTCTCGCTGTCGGTAGCCAACAACAGCCATCACCACTTGCGCCTTGAATGCCGCCCTGTACTCTGCAAAGTGGGCTGGTCCACATGACATATAGGGTCCGTTTTTTCACTGTTCTCCCCACCGGATCTAGACCACCATTCTTCCCAGTATTCCTACTGGTCCAATTTGATTTGGGAAGCTGGTACAAATTCTGCTAATTTTCAATAGTGGAGATACCATTGTCCCAAAGTTGGCCAGCAAATCAGGGATTAAACAAATGCATCCAGTCAGTACCTTCGGTAGTGATGCAGTGGAGCCACATTGGCAGTTATCTGTCATGAGCAGACTGCTGTCTACTAATTAAACAATTGATTTGAGCTACATGTTTTCTGATTGATGGGATCTGATGGGCACCAAAGATCAAGTGGCCGCCCATTATGTAGGGCTCATGTTTAAAAGGGCAAAGCTGGACTATAAGTATGGGCGGAATAGATTAGTCTTTGGTTATTAGATATGCTTTGTTAATGGGAATCGACTTGTGGGGCTGCGTAATGTGTCTGGTGAAGCTGTCTCTGACCTGAAAGGCAAAATCTTGTTCGCTTGGGTGGTGGGTGGTGGGCTACACATCTGATGCTCTCCAAACATTTGCAGATTTACGTACATCCACGATTACAAAAGATAGAAGCGCAAGATGTTATTACCTATGTATCGCGCTTATCTTTATTCAGATGGGAAGGTCTTCCTCTTTTCCCTTTTCCTGTCAAATTATCATCAAGTCTACAACTTTTTACAACTTTTTATGTCTGCATGAATGCTAACACTAATGATGAGAAGTGAAATAGTGGCAATAAGAATAGTTTGCTTTATAAAGTTAAAGATTTGGCGATGTGAGATTTCACATTCACGCTGCATAATCTATCATATGCGTTGTGGTGCATGTGTTTGACGGTTGAATATTATTCTTTTACAACTTGTTTCAATTATTACTCAATGAAGCTATTTTAATTACTCATTTTAAGTAGGAGGATGTCTAGCCAGAGAGCTTAAGCTCCTTTGCCTTAAAATCATGGCCATACCGGACGGTCAGGGAACTACTAAACTACATCTCTAACTAGTTTTTAACATTCTTTATACTATATATATATATATATATATATATATATATATATATATATATATATATATATATATATATATATATATATATATATATGTATATGTATATGTGTGTGTTTACTTGTATTTTACTTGGCTCTAAAAAATACTACTTCTTAAGAGAATGAAATAGTTTACACCGAAAGATATAAAGCTTACACTTAGGGGTTGTTTATGTATTGAATGTGTGTACATGAAGTTGATTTAAGCCGTTTTAGGCCATAATTACGGAATCACCTTGATTTGGTAATTTTGTCAATTTTAGCTCCCAAATCCTATTTTAAAAATTACAAATTTTGTTATTTTTCAAAGGTTACTTTTCACATCAATTAGAACATCGAGAAATGTGCTAATACATATGTAGGGCCCACTTTAAAATTTTTAAATTACCTACCTTTGTAAGATTTTATTTTATAGAGCTTCAATTTAGAAGTATAATAGTACCAAAAATACATATATCTGAGTTGGGGAGAGAAATAGTTATATTAGTTTGAAGTTTTGAAATTGGGTTTAATGTGACATTTGAATTTATTTTAAACCATTTCATTACCAACCGTAATTTATATTTGGTGGTGAATTTTTTAAATTAATTTTAAAAAATTTCATTTCTATTTTTGAAAAATTTATCACCCAAACAACCCCTTAGTATATTTATAGTGTATTCAAATTAGATATGAAGTAATTTATAAATCGACCCAAACGACTTGCAAGAGGCATATGGACTGGGAGAGCTCAATCATAACTAAGAGGAGACTATAAAGTTCCGATTTCTTATCCGTCGTGCACTTCTTGTTGCAAAAAAAAAAAAGAATATTTGGGTTTTGTTTTGAGACACTCATTGAATCAGATACTACCTTTGCTTGAACAAATCCAATGGAATGATGCATTATTTCTAAGATTTATGGAAAAAGGGAAGTGCGCACTGATACACAATTCCTTGAATTGTAACATAGATTGACTCCGGTCGTATCAAAATTAAAGTTTAGTAGGGGCACTTGAACAAATCAAAAGTTAGCCTGATGATTGAAAGGACGAAAAACACAACCGCATGAAAGCAATAAATTAGTGCACCAAGTAAAAGCACAACGGCATGAAAGTAAATAATTTATGAAAGGAGATATAAATTTTAAAAGCAATAATTTTTTTGTATGTAGTTGAATTAACAAAATTTATAAAAAATAAATGAATAATTAAGATCTAATACAACTTGATGATCTAAACATAGGAAAAAGAAAGAAAGAAGAAAGAAACAAGACTTACTCATCATGAATAACACGACTTCTACACCACCTATATAGATTGGAGATAAAAGAGTATTATAAGTTTATTTTCCCTTCTCTTATATGTGGGTTTCATAATTCAGTAAAAAATTTTATTTTTTTAAATATAACCATTAATATTGGAAGGAAGGAGTAACTTAGTAATAAAAATAGACTAATGAGTGTTGTTTCTAATCAATCATTGCTAATGTTACTCTTGATTACTTCTAGTTATAGTTTGTGTGACTAAAAAGATAGGTACAATCTATTTTGTACTATTGATTACTTTATTCGTTAAGAATGTAGCTCTCGTTTTTATTTATTAATACGTGCCTGGTGCATTGGGAGCTGTCAAATGACAATCTGGCGGCTCCTTAGGTAGGTGGTGATAAAAACAAACTTGCCCCTCAGTAACATGTGTTGTGCGATCCAAAACGTGCGGCCCATATTATCAAGACTTTTTTTCTTTGGTAGACATGATATTTTTTCGACAAAAGGGAATTTTGAGATAATATTTGTGATAACGAGCTCTGAGATTATGTAACTATCATTGTTATCATCATCTTATTGCAATCTCATACTTTAATTCTACACTCTATTTGTTCCTCATTAATTACTCACTTTTGTTCTTTAATATAAACTAATTTAGTTAGGTTGGAAACACTAAATGGAGGAGAAGTATGATTTACTTATGTTTTTTATAGTTTATATTGGACTTTTATTTTTTGATTTTTAAAACTATGAACTCTACAATTTTTGAATTTAGATGCGCATTGAACATGACCCTCTCATTCAAGTAACCAAATTACCATTTTATATAGTTTTGATGCACATATCGTTCGGGGTGAAATTTATAAGGGCAAGTTTGCTGGCCCGACCCTACTTGACCCCAAAAAATACATGTTAGGATTTCAATTTTTTGATTGGCATTAAATAGGGTCGGGCTAGGGCTAAGGGACAACAGGCTCGTAGGCCCATCCCCAAGTATATAAAAAATTTTATTTTCAAGCTTAGAAGAGAATGAGGTAAGGAAGTTTAACAGATTTTAAGATTGCAAATCATCATTGTTGGTTGTGAAGAATCCCACCTAAAGGCTAAAGGTTTATGATCTTGTGTCCTATAGGATGTACTAATAGGTTCCCACTAAAAGAATATATATTTTTTATTAGAAAAATTATTTTTTAAAAAGTATAAAAAATAAAATAAAAGTTTGTGGCTAATTTATTATCCTTTTTATTCTATCCATCAACTATTTTTATTCTAAAGTAGGACAATTAATAAAAGACAATTTTTAAAAATCTAGATAATTAATAAAAGAATGAGGGAGTAGTTCTTAGGTGGGACCATTTGGGCCACTGGTATGAAAGTGGCCATAGTACAAAAGTCTTCTTCAATTGGACCATATATGGCCAACACCTACCAAAAATACATATTTTTTTTCCTAAGGCAGAGGTAGGGCATGGTCAGGGAAGGGTGGCTAGGGGTGGCCATAGCCACCCTTGTGCATCAAAGTTTATTAGAGTATACAACATCTATTCTATATTAATAGCTATATTTAAAAAAAATAGTGGTTTTTATTGAATGATAAAACTCACATCTATAAGAAAGGAAAAATAAGCTCATGATACTCTTTTTTAAGTACTAAACTACTTAAATTTAACAATTTTTTTTATTAATATAGAATAAACTTTTTTGCTAAATGGAACTATTAATTTAAGACATATAGAGTATTTTTTAAGTGGGGACCATGTGGTCCCATTTTTTTGCATTTGAGTGGGATTACATGGCCCCCCTACTCCTTTTGTCCGAGCTCCGTATTGAGGCATGGTATTATATACCACTCCAGGCAGTTAGTAAACTCCTAGTAGCTATGAGCTCCGCAACTATTGAACAAGCCAGGAGCGATCCAAGCTTGTAGTTTTTTTTTTTTGGATAGTAACTAATCTTATTGTTGCATGCTTCCGTCACAATATTTTTTTGACTTGTAAGTGAAATAGTAGCCTCAGATACACATAAAAAAATGAGTATATAAAGTCTTCTATGTTTTTATTTCTTTCTTTCACGAGAACCTGTTTATTTGGATGCATTTGTTTTTCTCTTTCTATTTGGATGCATATTGTTTAAGGGACCATTTTTCTAGCTCTCAAATGTTAAGAATTCTTCAGGCTTATTAGAGCTATCATTATGCGATACATGTGTTCTCATTCACTTATTTTAGGATGATTTTCACAACTTTCATGTTCCCTAATGAAACAGTAATGAGATGATTCTATAAATTGAATATCGATCCAATGCAACTTCGCTTCTACTTTTTGGATTCGTATACGCTTTTGGATCTTGATATTAAGATATTAGAGATAGCTAACTAATTGGAGACTGGTACCTTTTCCTGGCAAGTACGCTTCCTTCCCTATCTACCATATCGCCTACTAAAGAATTCCGGCGCCAAGTTGGACTTTAGATTTGAAGTGTCTCAGGACAGCCGATGAACATCAAGTTAATATATAAGAATCCGATATAAGTTATGAGAAAAGAAGCACTCCGGAGTCAGATTGCAGCTTTAGCTATTTATCCCTATCATGTCACTATTTCACGCTCAAATGGCATCCAATTACTCCAAACAGCTTGATTGAATGCTCTTATGCTATTATAATATGTGGGTGACTATTGTTGGAAGATACATCAAACTCATTAATGCAACTGTTTTGGTTGTTATGTCATCACAACCACTCTTCGCCCCTGTTCTTCAATCTATCCCTTCGATTTTTTTTTGCTTATTTATGTTGGTTTGTGGTACTTTAATTATGTATCCAATAAATTAGCTGGCACTTAGCCAAGCCTTTAAACTTTTGAGCTCAACCTAATTGTCTAAACTTCTTCCCGTTAGTGGGGTCTTAGATGACTTAAGTAGTTTGAGTATCAGATAGCCATTTACATAACCAACACATGCAGCTTAATTATCGTGGATGTATTTGAAGGAAATGACATTAACAAATCTGTTTACAGGCTTATGCTAGAACTAATGGTTGAAGGCCTTTTTAGGAATCATTTGAAATCTTAATTAGCTCTGGATTCTAGATAGTGATATTACAACGTCACTGAAATATATCAACTCGGGTGGCAAATATATTTTAACTTTGAAGACAAATAACCCTACTAAAAAGTTAAAATATATTATAATAAGAGTCCCGTTTATATAAGCTCGGGCTCATATAAATTTTTTCCTTATAAATATATAATAATAATTCTTTATATATATATAACAAAAGTTTTTAAGAGCTTGGCTCACGCATGATGACATGAGCTTAGGCTATAAATGCTCCCTAAGTAATATGAGTCGTCAAATATAAATCCAACGGCCTTAAGAGCTTGGGCCATGCTATCGCACATGAGTTAGGCTCTTAAAAACGGACTATATGCCAAATTAAAAAAAAATTATAGAATCTGAGCTCATGAACGTCTATGTGAGCTTAGACATAATTAGCCATTAGATCCTCGTTCTAACAACGCAAGGGGATATACCCCCTAAGTTATATACGCTGTCGGATTTTTGATCTAACGATGCAGACTTATACAAATGTGCATGAGCCTAAAAAATCTCATATCAAATTTTCTTGATTATTAAATTTTTATAATTTTTTTTCGTGATTATTTAATCAAAATAATGGGCTCTCATACATTCAACGTTACAGTCTACCCGACGAACGACTATTGCATAATGATATACACTCAACATGGGAGACCGATTCATCACACTTTAGTGTCAGTTGTGTCCCACGCTCCCACCTTAAGGAGGGATTGTAACTTGGAAGTAGTTCTTTTGAAGCCACTTTCCTCAACCCCTCAAAACTTTCATACACTAAAAAATGAAGGGTCCAGAAACTCCTTTATCTTTCAGATTTTAATACTCTCTCTAAGTAACTTTCCTTCGTTCATACATCTGGACCAGAGAAAAATAATGGAAGATGAAGATACGTAGACTTGGACACTAAAGTATTTTAAATGCAGTGGAGTTAGAAAAAGGGCCATTCGAAAGTCATGATGCAGAGTCACAGAGCTAGAAAGAGTTAAGAGCTGGTGGTTGATGGAGGCATGGAGCAGTGGAGCGGCTCCCAAGTCCTAAGAAGAAGTTGCCGAGGAATCTCCACTTCACTTCCAGCTTGTGCAGAGGACAGGACAGGGCCGCTCATCAAATCAAAAGCTGGGTGGGCCTCTCACTGTCGGTAGCCAAACAGCAGCTACCACCACTTGCCCTTGAATAGTGAGTGCCCTGCATCTGCACAGAGAGGGCTTGATCCACATGATGGTCCATTTCTCCCCAGCCCGTTCAGCTACTATTCTTTAAGATTTCCTACACGAGGTTCAATTATTTATTTTAGAAAATTGGGACAAATTCTGCCAATCTTCAATAGTGGAGATATCATATTAGTCCAAAGTTGGCCAGCAAATCATGGAATAAACAAAAGCCTTCCAGTCGTAGCTGCCTTAAAAGGGAACCACAATGGCAATAATCTGCCATGTGCTCGTTTTCTGATTGATGGGATCTGAAGGACATTAAAGATACAGTGGCAGTTCATGTTGAGGGAAGCATTTTTGTATCTTCCGCTTTAACAATAAACCGGTCTTAAGATACACATATAAGATATTAATTTTTTAAATTGACGGTGTATATGTTAATGTACTTTAATATAAGTATTATTTACGTTAATATATACTTAACATATGTATCATCGATCTCAAAAATAAATATTTTATATGCATTCTTTATATTTGGCTCTAAGAGCATAAAAAAAGCTTCCCAATATTGAAAAGGGCAAACCTAGGCTATGGGATGGAGTATTTGGATATGCTTTGTTGATGAGAATGGAGTTGTGGGGCAGCGTAGTGAAACTGTCTCGGATATGAAAGGGATAAGGGAGCAAAGGTGGGCGGTGGGCTACACATTTGATGCTCTAAAAAAACTTGCAGATCTATGCACATCTCGAATGACAAAACATAGAAGTGCAAGAAGCTATTATCAATATCAATGGATCAGCATGGGCGCTCATCCGTTTCCTGTCAAATCATCATCAAGTCCACACTCCTTATATGTCTGCATAATTGCGAACACATTAAATGATGAGAAGTGAAATAGTGGCAATAAGAAAGGTATCCTTTCAAGGTTTGGAACAGTGAAATTTTACATTCACGCTGCATAATTTATTATATATTTTTTAAATTAAAATGAAAGATAACCCAATTATTTCGATATTTAGTTTTGGTCTTTTAAAATTATTTAGGTAATGGGCCTAAGTTATGATTAAACTGTAATTTTAGTGATAAATTTGACGTATGGATGGATGGTCCTAGCTGTATTAATGGACCTAGCAGTTCAGTTCAAGCCTACCCGTTTCTGTTCTTGGTTCTGGTTCGGCTCCTGCTAGTTTCGGCTCGAACTAAACCGAGATGCAGCCCTACTCCCACGTTACTGAATTCCCCGTCCGGGCCCATTGGGCCTTGCGTATAAAATCGTCGGAAGTTTTTAGAACAACTCTGCATATTCGCGCTACGAGTAATGGGCCGGAGATCCGTGGTCACAATGGTGGGAAAAAGCCCATTTCGGGTCATTAGGGTTTACGGGTGTCGACTAGGGTTTCCATATCCCTCATTTCCGTCTTCCATTTGAGGCTAGCTGGAGGAACCGCGAGAGGCGACGGCGACGGCGACGGCGACGGCGACGGATATCCAGTGCAGCCATGGTGCACGTTAACTTTTACCGGAACTGTAATTCTCTTTTCCCTCACCCGTTATTTTGATTCTGTTGATTGGTGTCAAGACGATTCGATCGTATTAGTATGTCCCTCTTTTGTGGAGGAATATGAAATGTTTTGATCTTTTCTGCTATAGATACTGTTTGGTTTAGAGGATTTGATGGGTGCCGGTCTCTTTCGTGAGAATGAATCGTGCATAGCTCATTTCTACTAGTTATTGTTGGTGAGCTGGTATTTTGGATCGGCGCGTTGAGTGTTGTATTCCGCCATTCTCCACATAATTTATCGGCGCTTGTGGGTTTTTAATAATATCTGATGGACATTCTGTATTATTATTTCAACAATCATTGAATCGGTTCTTCATGCAGTATATCGAATAAAAAAGGACAAAATGCATTTCCGTATCAGTCATGATTCCTTTCCTTGAAACAATTCATATCAATTAATTGGATCTAAACTTACGTGCCCATGAATGTGTACGTGCAGCAGCCAACTGGCAGCATAAGTTGGCAGGAACTTAGACGTCAATGGAACTCTTCAATTACTTTTAGTCTTAAAAACTTAATAAGATTTGGCTTACGTGGTTTTCTTAAGATCGTATATTTAAATTGGTGTTTGTATTTCTGGCTGGGATTAACGAAGTAGAAAATGTCGCGAGAACAGCTAAGTGTTGTCTGAAGATTGCGATTTTGCATTTGGCTGCTTGCATGCGTGTCCTATTAAGTGGTACTGAATATACTTTAAGTGATTTTTCCAAAGCTAAATTACTTTTATGCAAAAAGTTTTATAATATGTAATTATTTTATCTCCTTAAAAAATTCATTTAGTAGATCTTCTTACTATGATTATTATATTGTCACCATTTCATTGATTCTTTGCTGTAGGTTGAAATATGACCTTTTTATGGGGAAGCTAATTCTCTTTTTTTGTTGTGTTCGTTTAGTTGATAGGATTTAGGTTTATTCTTGTAACTTAGTCTTGTTTATCTGATAAAACTTGTTGAGACTTTGTTCCTGATTTCTTTTTAAGATGTCTAGTTCATTTTTTGAGATGAAAATTACTGTTTACTGATGCTATAAAAATAACAGGATATTGAATTTGGTATGTTAATGTGTGATGAAACTGTTCTTTTTTTAACTGTATAAAGATTGCGCGATCACAACTGGTGGTCTTTTCAGATGGGAAGACATTTAAGAAGCCTCGTCGTCCTTATGAGAAGGAACGTTTGGATGCCGAGCTTAAACTTGTGGGAGAGTATGGGCTTCGGTGCAAGAGAGAGCTTTGGAGGGTTCAATATGCCTTGAGCAGGATCCGTAATGCTGCAAGAGAGCTTCTTACCCTTGATGAGAAGAACCCACGCCGAATCTTTGAGGGTGAAGCCCTTCTTCGCAGGATGAACCGGTATGGCCTTCTGGATGAGACCCAGAACAAACTTGATTACGTTTTGGCCTTGACTGTTGAGAACTTTCTTGAGCGCCGCCTTCAAACCCTTGTGTTCAAGTCTGGGATGGCGAAGTCAATCCACCATGCTCGTGTTCTTATCAGGCAGCGTCACATCAGGTAAATGACAGTGAGTAATGAGTTCCTATCTGTATACTCTCCTATTTTGGATGTGTCCTCTATGACTATTAGGTCTTTTTCCTTGCGAGGTACACTTTTATGGTTATGTGTTCATGTTGCATGACCTTTTATTGCCTTCATGCATCTTTTGTTTATTCTTTTATGATGGAATTTTAACAAGAAGCTGTCATTATTGACCTTTGCTAGTATAAAGTAGAAAACTTTTACTTGCAAAGAGTATTTTTAGAATTGTCCTCATTAATGTGATTAACTTTTATAAACATAGGGATAGTGTATTCATAACTTGTGATATAGAACAATTTAAGAGTGGGCATGGTCATTTATAGTTGATAGGAAAGCTTAGTGAATATTTGATATGTTAGCTTAAATTTTCTAGGATTTCTAGTTTGTTTTTTTCTTTTTTCTTATTTAGATGGAAGCCTAATATTAGGAATATTAAATCCTCGTTATACTACTGTGTGCAAGAATTGGGCTGATGGTTGATTTGGTTTGTACGACATGTTAAATGTCTTGTGTAGCTGGGCGTGTAGTCTTTCAATCTAAAATGTGAATTTCATTGTGATTATTCTCTTTTATAATATCTCTTCTGTTGACCGATTGTCTGCTGAATTATTTTTCAGAGTGGGAAGGCAAGTTGTTAACATTGCCTCATTTTTAGTGAGGGTTGACTCCCAAAAACATATTGACTTCTCTCTTACTAGTCCACTTGGAGGAGGGCGCCCTGGACGAGTGAAGCGAAAGAACCAGAAGGCGGCTGCCAAGAAGGCAGCTGGCGGGGATGGTGATGATGAAGACGAGGAATGAGCCCTAGGTCACGAGGAAAGTTTTATGATTTAGTATCTTGATACAGTGACTATTATATTTAAGACCTAGGTTATATTTCTGGAAACTTTGAAGTTGCTGTTTGTTTTTGTCTTGTTATGCAGATTCAAGTTGTCCAAATTTTTGGAATAGAATTTAGACATGCTCCTGAAAACTTTGCTGCTGTCAGCAATCTTTTGGCAGTTTTTTTTATAAATTTCAAGGCTTATTTTTTTCACCTTCCAAGTAGCTTGCCAGTTGTGCTTCTTTATATTCCTAATGGGTTTATCCTAAGTCCATTTCTGAGGTAATTATGGTGTTCTTACTAGCAACTGGATTTGGTGATTGGTGTACGCGCTTGGTTTACGAGGTTGGGAAGCGATAGATTGATGCAAAGTAGTACAGAAGAGAGAGAGAAAAGTACCTATAAATTGGTTGTCCTAAACCAAGATAGTTGTGTTACTTGTATCAACATCAACGTATCGTTGAATTTTCCTTATCTGATTTGTATTCAAGTGGAATCCATATGATGCAAGGGGGCATTGCTTTTGCTAATTTAAATTGAAGGGTAATCCACCAACCAGATGATGAACTGGGATTCTGGGAAGGCACACTCATTTAAGAAAAAAAAACAAATGAATCGCCCCTGCCCATCCTATTCTCTCCGGAGGGAAAAAAAAGCAAAGCAGCAGAATGAATCATGAAAATCAGCAAGTTCGGACCAGAGTGGGAGTGGAAAATCGCAAGGCGTGTAGTGTGAATGGGAAGGAAAGGATGAGGAGGGGAGCAGAAGCACATGGAGCCTGGAGGGGGTGGAAATGAGAAGATTCTTGACCTATCAATAAATTGAGCTAATGGAGTAATTAATATAAAATATATATTTTTTCAATTGGAGCTATTAATATAAGATAAAGAGAGGAGAATTTATTATCATAATGAGACTGGCCAAAGCTTAATAAGAAAATTAAATCTTAATTATAAGTTGTTTTCATATTATTTGGCTGAAGAAGTTAATATTTAATATTTTTTAATTTTTAAGTACAAATACCACGAAATCTAAATTTACATAATATTATAAGGAAATCTTTATCTCACGGTTTTATATCGTGTAAACCCGTCAAACTATTGTATTTACCCATAAACAACCCATTTGATCGGTAATTTTTAAACTCTAACATGAAGCAAAAATACAATGGGAGGTCTGATTTTTGATCCATTCAACCAACGATTTCTAACTATTGACGAGTGAGAAGCAAAAATGCAATGGAATGTCCAATTTTTGACTTATCTGACGAGTGATTTTCAAAGTTCTTGCCGTGAAGTGAGTTTTGGCTGTAAAGTGCAGTTCAACCCGAGCATATACTCACATGCCCTCGATAAGTGATTTTTAGAGAAAATCAGCGGCCCATCGAGGGGTTAATCCGGCGAGGCTCATCAGCATCAACAAGTTGTCAACTTTTTGTGGTAATAACCTATTATTCAAATTCTAGTTTGAAATCATATGTTCGTATACATGATTGTTCATATATCGTTTTATGGAGCACACGATATGTAGTACGTGCATATACATGGTACATAGTCGTGTTATCAATAATACAATATAGACTATATCGTGTTATTGATAATACGATGTACGACATTGAGAAATTATCTTATCATATATGGGTGGCATACATATCGTGTAATCAATAATATGATATACGATAAACGACATTAAAATGTTGTGCTATTGTGTAACCGATAACACGATATATAAACTTAGCGTGTATTTGAATGTTAGTTACATAATGTGAACCGATGAACATCGGGATATCTCATATCATGTAACCGATGATATTAGGTCATAGACATATTTTATTAACTACTGGATGGACAACATATGAGATATCCCTATGTTTATTCGAACTATTTTTTCGAAAAATTTGTCATCCAACACTACTACAAGGTAAGGGCGCAACATGACAAGGTGGAGATGCATCCTAAAATTGTCAACAACTTTATGAAGCGACTTAATGTAAACACCGAGAGTGGCTTCATTCCGATTTACGTCACTGACCATTTTATTCTTCTCATTGCCAAATGTAAGGAGAAGAGTTTCATGTGGTATAATCCGCTAAAGTGTGACCACATTCACCACTTTGCCAAGGTCGACAAGGTTAGAAGACATCTTGTCATCGCCATGGAGTAGACCCTTTAGATAAAGGGTGAGACAAAGTGGTCACTGACGAGACCCAAAAATGTATATATCAAGAGACAAATGAAGACTACGGGGTGTTCTTGATGTACTATGTTGCGAAACTAGCCACATGAGTCATTCAACCAGATTTTACCCAATCAGAGATCACTATATTGGTCAGGTTGTAGATATATGTGAGATTGGCGAATTGTTCAGGATTTCGATGCTTCCTCGAAGATGTTGTAGTAGTGTATTTTTTTCCTCTCTTACAATGTACAATTAATAACGAAACAATTCTTGTTTACTTTCATTGGAACATATTTTTTTAATCGTGTTGTCAACAACAAGCCCACCAAGTAGGTTGTGTTACCGATAACACAAAGTCAAGTCAAGTTGTGTAATTATGTATTATAGATTGTGTTATCAACAACACACCCACCAGGTAGGGCATGCCACTGATATAACGAAGTCATGTTAAGTCGTGTAATTGCGTATTACAGATCGTATTATCAACAACACGCCCATCAAGTAGGTCGAGTCACGGATAACATGTAATCAAGTTGGGTTGTATAATTGCATGTTATAGATCGTGGTATCAACAAATTTCATGTGTAGCAAAATAGATATGCAGAGCAAAAAATTTATAGGCAAACAAACTTTCTCTTTCATTATTGGGAGTTGATGAGTACATTGTCTAAAAATAAAATAAAAAAAATACACAAGTAGAATAAGAAAGTACAAAAGTTACCAAATACAAAAATGAAAGTAGAACATCGCACACCATCTGTCTACAAGAGCATGGCCTAGCCATCAGAAAAAATGCTTAAAGACATTTGGGACCTTGAAATAATGCCATATTATGACTCGCCCGCATCCAAGGCGGATAAGAAGAGCGATATGGATGATTAATGGGGTGAATTGGCAAATTCATTTAACAATACACGCTATTAAACTTCAACATTGTCCTTATCGTTCGCCTAGAAGGCAAATAAGTCATAGTCGGACATTATTTTAATGCCCCGATGGCTGTCATATTTTTTCGTGAAGGCTCACCAGGTCATGCTCATGGAGATAGATGGTTTGTGATCTAGCTGTTGGTAGTCGCCCGTTGACTATCATATATCTTCATTCGTCATGAGCTAGTCACGGATTGATAATTAGGTAATCTCCAGTAGCATCTTCTATTGTCAGGTGCCCACTTCTAGCCATGTTCCTTAGGCGAACAGGAGGTGCGCGTCAAATGGTCATTTAATGGAATTTCTGCGGATTTCTATTTGCTGAGATGGAACAAGAGGTGAAGTAAATGCTGTGTTGGGAAATAGCATGGCATTTTAGTTTTTTTTTGCACCGAAACTAAGTTTGCTATGCTAGAAATTGGTGTGACTCTTCGGAAATTGGCGTGATGCTTTGGTTTGTTGCATCGGAAATTAGTTTGTTGCACCAGAATTTTGTGTGACTTTGTGGAAATTGGTGATGCATAAGAAATTGGATAATTTAGTTAATGTTTTGCTCGTGTTATCGATAACAGAAAGTACAATTATCGTGTAATTGGTAACATGTATTGAAGAACTTTTTTTGGAATATTCATTGTAAGAGTGAAATTATTAACACATAATCCCTTTAATTGTGTTTCCAAGTACACGATATGTAAATAGATGACAATATATTAACATTGCATAGATTAATATATTGTGTTATCGACATCATGAACTTCATTAAGGTCGTGTTATCGAAAATACAATGTCCATACAATATCGTATATGGTAATACGTTCATCGAAAATCATGTTTCTAAGAACACGACTATAAAATGACATTTACTCAAATCAGCTAAAGAAAAGCGGTGGAGAAGGCAACCCCGATCGATGTTCCCCATCCATATGTAATTTCTCTACTCTTTTTTCTACCATCCTTCAGATTGTACTCGGACAAGCAACCACATTTGGAGGGTCATCTTGTGCGTTGTTATAGCATTTACGATTGTGACCTAACTACCTGCATGCTCCACATTTATATGGGGCTTTGACCTTGGGTTGCGACTATTCGATTTTTCCTTAGATGCCCCTGTTGCTTGAGTGTGATAGGTGGGTTGAATGTAGGCAGAACTCCAATTGGTGCCCATTATGCCTATCCATTGTTGGGTAGAATAACTCTCGATATGTCATTTTATATATTTATGTGAAGTACCATTTTTTACTCTAATCAGACACATAGAAGTGTCTGTGATTAATTGCTGCAATTGCATATTTACATGCCCTATATACTAAAATTTTCTGCATGTGTAGCTACGTTTAATTAGATTCATTACATCCCATTGATGAATATTATGTGAATGAGAACACAATAATTGATATTATAGTGTTATCGAAAACACAACCCATCAACATGCCTTATGCTCACAATTTTCATGTTATTTTAACCAATAAACATACACATTATTGTCGATAACACTTGAACATACACACAATATTAATTACATTTTACCTATTGATATAACGAGTTAACATGAAATTCATACATTGATACCAGCATTACCTGCACATTCCTTGCTTCTTCTCTTCTGCTTTCAATGTGTTTACAAGCAATGGGGTTACATCTTTAGTCATATTTTGTTCATCAGTCCGGCATTTCTTAAAAAATATCATTATGCTCAATTAACCAAGTAATAGGCATCAATGTCTTTTTTGAACATTGCATTAGCACTTTCAGACCTATTTGAGCTAAGTGTTCCATATCTTATGCATGTAAATGTAACATTGGCCCAGTACTTATACCTATCATATTTAGCTAAGCAAATGCATCATGATTATATTCTTTAATGTTGTTGAAGGTGTCATTACACATGTTCTGTCGAAAAGTTTAAGCTACCACATGGAGGTAGTTCTTTAGGTAGTTGTCTTTGAATCTGTCCAACATATATGTTGTCATGTGACAGATACAATATTTGTGGTGTGTAGAGGGAAAATATTATTTAAAAGCATTTGTCAAGCCCTTCATTTTATCAAAAATAATTTTATCCAACTCGACTCGAGGATAAAATAATAGATAATTTCTAAGTAATTCAAGAAACTAGTTCCAAGTTTTCTCACCCTCATTCTTGACCACTACAAATGTGACATAATATATTATTGTTCTCGTTTAGTGCAATTACTATTAATAGTTGACTAGGATAATTTTCCTTCAAGAAAGTCATATCTATGGTTAGCAATAGCCCCAATGTTGTTCTAAAAGCTCTTGCAACCGACCCAAACATCCAAAAGACTCTTTTAAAATCATATCCCCTTATAGATCCAGGAATATCACATGATCTGATTGGAACTATACACTCCATGGATTAATCATTTCTATCTTAATTCAATATGTAAGAAGTAAGTGTTAGGATTTGTCTGGGTCCCCATTGATTAAATCACACAATGCTTTACCTGTACGACTGTATTTTAAATAGTTAACATTAAAAAAAAATTAGCGACAAGTTAACAGGTTGTGTTCCCAAGAACACAAAAAGATTAGTAGTTGTATTTTCGTAAAACTAGACTTTGTAATTAGCGTGTTCATGTTAACACGATAGGTAAACAAGTCGTGTTTTAAGAAAATGCGACTGTAACAACCTCGTGTGGTCAATAACATGTCATAATTAAAAGTCATGTTTTCGTAAACACGATTATGTAAATATCATAAGTTTGTTTTACCTGCACGCAAGCATTTCTTGTAGTTTACAATTATACCCAACTGCTTTGAAATATATCTTGCTATATTTTTTGGTGTAATGCCCGTTGAATCTTTAAATAACCCATAATATTTTCTCACAATCCAAATGTGCGATACTAAAGGATGGCCAATTGACTTCTTTTGGGTTCTACATGAATGATCGGGCACTGACTTTGTCACAGTCACATGATCTCCTATGTTTGAATCCTTTATGTACTACTTACAAGACTAGTCAGAGCACTTTAAGGTGTACATATTCTTATTCTCATCCACAACACGATATGTGGAATTTACCTTTATTGTAAGGTCGATCAAAACCCTTTTGAAATGTACCACACTTAGAAAATGTGCACCAAATTAGAGTAGATAATGGTAGTCTTTTACTTGCAAACTTTGTCATTACCTTGTTCTTACTAATATTCTTTTCCAATAGGTTGAGATCATCGACTATCTTCCACTCTGCCTCGGCCTCAATGTCAATATAACTGAGTACCTCGTTGTGTCCAAATTCTTCATGGTCAAACATATTTTTTATGTCAATTATGTTATTTTCGTCCCATTTCTCATCACCACACATTTCTTCAAATTGTTGACCTTTGTAATTTTTGACCTTCGTAATTTTTATGGGGGATCATAGTTATCAATTGAAGTCCTTATTACAACCATTGTGGGCGACATTTCTTCTAATCCAGTCTATTGGACTTCTATCATAGGTTCTTTGTACATCATTAATTTGCGATATTATAAATATTATGTTTTTTTCTAAATACAATATTCTTTGTGCTGGACACGATAGGCTAGATATCGTGTGTTCGAGTACACGATAAATTACCTTATCGTATAATCTAAAATTCATTGTTACCTGATTATTTCATAAGTGAATTGTATATCATTGACTCCCGTTTGCAATCCAAAGTTGAAGTTGGGGTGAATCGATATCACTGGTGATTTAGATATATTGACAGTTTGGTTCCTTGCCACTGATGGTAATTTGTCACTATTCTCAGGCTCTTTCATCTCTGCACACAATGATAACACTTATTTATTTATCTTCTTATGAATGGAAAATACTGATTATAAGTCTTCATCGTCTTTTAATTTATACATAATGGGTGATTGAGAAAATGAAATCAAATACTTCCAAAGTTACGTTACCAGTAAGAACAAGTCTTTCTTTGACTTGAACCCACAATTCGCCGAACCTCATTGACGAATCAATGTTCATCAACTGCGTTTTTCCACCTACATGCACACTATTATTGCTTGCCTCTCATTTGTAATGTATGTAAATATCAATCATCTTCATTACGGTGGCTAAATGTTAATCAAATTTGCCGAAATAAAGTTCTTTTCACTATGAATAGCTTCCCATATGAAAAAAAGGCTTTTAATGTAGTCACTTCCCGCCGGCAAATTTTGACTTGCCACCAATCAATCATCTCCATCGAAACAACGCCACACTATCTTGATGTTCATTTGTGAAGATATATATGAAAGTGTTTTCATAGGACACTTTTAGATAGAAGAAAGAATAGATGTAGATAAACTATTTGATACACTCACAATAAATAGCCACAACAATTGTCAAGAAACATATTAAAAAATCATAATGTTGGTTAAAACTTGAATGAAGGACATACACATAAAAAAGTGATTAGCACGCGATAAACACAAATGATTGTTTTTTGATAATAAACTAACAAACACCAAGGAAAAGAACAAATCAAACTATGTAGGGTAGTGCTTTCTGTGTCAACACAGAGAAAGAACATCCAACTCAACCACGTGCTCGCTTTCTTCTTCAACAAAAGACTTGGACAAACTCTTGTGTAATCTCACCTGCTTTCGTTGGACACTGTTCGACGCTTTCGCTTCTTACTCGATATATTCCGAGTGAAAGGTGGAAGTCAATGAAATTGACATACCTGGGCTGGAACTCTCAGCAGGGAGTAACTCCTAAAGCCTGCCCAGCAAGCATCGATGGCGAGAAGATTAGTCCCAACACTAAAGGACCGAGAATCTCAATAAAATTAGGGGCCGGCACCATTTGTTTGTTCGTGTGGTTGCCCGAGAAAAGGGCCTTCATTTCCTCGGCAGTGGGCAGGTTACTATCGTTTTTCTTTTTTGCAGTAGATTAGTGCGATAAGGGGTTTATCTAAAAACTTGAATGTCTAGAAAACTTAAAGGTTTTCAAAATAAAAAAAAATTTATTTGAGTCTAGGCTCACGTGAGTCTGCGTGAGCCCAAGTTCTATGGGTCATTAAATTTATATATAACGGCCCATAATACTAAGGGGTTTAAATGCCTTAATATTATAGGTCATCCGATATAAATCTAACAGCCCTTAGAGCCTAAGCTCACATAGGTGTGCGTGAGCCCATGCTTATATAAACAGGACTCTTTCAAAATTGGGTGGTTATTTTTTGGGCGGGTTGATCTTAAAATTTTCAGCCCAAAGGTTTGACTCCGTCAACACCGTTCCTCCTCTAGATGGTAATAGGGTACTGCCAAGAGTCCCATCTGCTGAGGGACAAAAAAATCTCATTTTTGTAGTCTCATTACTCGAATTGATATGATCCACTAAGCGAAGGAAAGCCAATCTCAGATGACTATACCCAAATCCATTCCACTTTCCCAAGGAATCGGCACCCCTGTTGCTTTCAAAGATTTCAAAGATTAGTAACTTGGAGCAGAGAAAGAGGTGGGAAAGTAAAATTGATTTTCCAGGTAATGAAGAGGAAAAAAGAAGGAAATAAAAAAAGGTATAGGGGAAGGAGGAACAAGTGAACTTAAAAGCGCAAGCTTTGTGATTCTGAAATTTAAAAACGCAGGTTTTGTGATTCTGGTGGACACTATGTCCATTTCTTGCTAACTTACTTTATAAAATAGAATGAGTAGAGTTGATTTTGTTGATATGGTTCTTTTTTTCTCTTTGGAAATAAAGATTAATTTCCATAATGAATATATTGATTTATAAAACTAATACTCAAATCAACATTAGCGTATAAGTTGCAATATTCTCTTTTTTCTTTTCGTTGCATCAGGTAGCTTTGCTTTAAGGGCATATTCCTTACATTTGAAAGCAAAGAAAAAAAATAGAACGAAAAATAAAAAAATCCTTTTGCTTTCGTAGCTTCCAGAACTTCAGTATTTTTTTAAAGGTTTTAATTTCTGTGAAAAATTCTTGCGGGGTCTAGTATTTTACTAGGTTCTAAATCAGACTAAATTCTCGAATTAATCGGGAACAGCAGCCCATAGAAATTGTGCACCGTTTACAACTACTTTCTATCCGACAAAACGTCTTCTAATTAGAAAGAAAAATGTGTGTGAGATTATCATGTGACTCACTTTTTTATGTTCAATTAATACCTGGACAGAAAGTGGTGTAGAGTCCACACAACTAGAAAGCTAGTTCAGGTTAAGAGATAGGCCGCTGTAAGAGGAGTCTGACTTTGCCCCGTCGTCTCTTCTTTGACCCCGTCTCCTCTTCTAGCAGTTATCGGGGCACAATCAACCTCTCGCAGAGGAGATACTAGAATTAATATCTACCGACTCACAATAGAGGAAAATATTATAGACCAGTGTCCACAACGGCCTGACATCCTAGTAATAAGGAGTGACGCAAGATGGCCGGGAAATAGAGTGACACAAAATGGCCAAGAAAGGGAGAGGGAGCGGCATGGCTACCCGGGAGTAAGGAGAGACAAGGGAGAAGATAAGAGAATTAGGGAGTAAATTAATCATTTTATAATTAATTTAAGGCATAACTCTTACACTAAAATAGATAATTCTAATAAGTTCACTGACAAGAGCACAAGGCCTAATAATTTAATTAAAAAAAAATATTAATACCTTAATTAATTTATTAACCTAAATACCCTTATTACATTGACATAATTAAAACCTATCTTACTTGGACCCTAATGACCATAATGATAGCCCCTTAAGACATTCACAATAGAAAACGTCATTTGGTAGCTATAAAAATCTTTACCATTCATAGTCATGAAAGTGGTCAAAAAAACTTGAACCTAAATTCAGGCCAACGGCTCGCCACCATTGAGGATCACCCCAACCACAACCCTACTAAAGATGAAAACGCTGCTGGTCGTCCCAGTCCTCTGCTACGTCATCTAGTTACGTAATTTCACATGCATCTAGACTTTTGAGACTTTTGATACAAGGCGATGTAAATAAAGGTGCACGTATAACGGTATAAGACCACAGATTTGTTAAAAAAAAAATGTAAATGAGTGCAGGGTCATCACTGATCACACAATTGTTCACTTGAAAATTTATGGACTAATCATGCATGAGCATTGGCAAAGAATGTGTAGCATTATTAAAAAATCGTAAAGAAGCTATGTATCAAGATAATTCAATATATTTGTGAGAGATATCAATCTTAGAACCATCACAAGTCACACCGGGTGAAAAGTTCCACCTCTTATTCATGTATGGAATTCCAGTATCAGCTGTACAACATACAAGCTACTCACATTATATGGAGTTTTCTGTAGGTTGGGAATGATAAGTTCGCCGCCTGAGTTGAGACTCTGGTGAAGGTTGCTGCAAGAAGATTCTCGTGGGGTCATTGGGGTCCACATACCTGCATAAAGAAAAAACACGAGATTAGATAAGTATGACAAATATTATATAGAGAAGTACTTATGACAGAACTATGAACTGACAGCAGGGTTACATACGCATGTCTCATCATCTCGTCGACTGGAGTTTGAGCAGCTTGTAATGGGTCCACACGGGCTGCAGAGTCTGGTGATGGCTGAGCAGAATATGAACTATATTGCCTCACAGTTGCTATCAAGTTAAGGAAAAGAGGGATAAACGTCCCACATCCACCCTCTTTAAAAATGATTTTAAAGTTGTGAGTGGAGTAAAGCGCTCGGTGCTGATCATTTGGGACAACCTATATTTACCGAAATGAAAATACGGTTCACAATTATGATTTTAATGCAAATTTCTAATTTATGAAATCTCCTCCATATACTTACCGGCTCCACACAGCCCGTTATATTGTTGCAGTGAAAAATAGGTTGGTTAAATTTTTCGCCATGCACAAAAAGCTGCAAAAGCATCGAAAGTCATCTTGTGAGTAGAAAAGAAAAAAGTGAACGCCTGTGTCCACATGATGCTTTATTGTATATTTTACCCACCTCGCTTGGCTCAAGGAAAAATACCTTTTCAATTGCCTCAATTAAAAAGCATCAAAATCAAAATTCAGAAAATCACACTTCTTAAGCATTAGCTTCAAAAAACCCTAGCTATCTTATGCCTTTTAATTTTCATACTTATTAAGTAACAAACCAATTAAGATGTAAGTATTAACAGCTCACAGGTAAATATTTTTCAATGACGATCAAAGGTGGTTTCCTAGGAAATAGGATGCACAAATGAAATTACAAATTACACCTGACAAAATAAAGTGACCAGTGTGCAAGATTGTTACCAAAGGCATGTCAAAAGCTATGAAATTATCAACTGGTTTATTTGCAACAAACACCATGCGTATATTTGACAAGTAAATGGTCCCCTTTGCCTTGAGCTTGTCGCCATGAGGCCTGATAAAAAAAATTCCATTTTAGGAAACTACAATAAAAGATATAAATAACGTTGTACTAACTAAAACATAAACAAGCAGTGCAATTTAAGAACAGTATTAATAATCTGTGCTCTTCTAGACAGCAGTCAACGGCCTCATGTTTTAGTACAATTTAATTGACAGGAAGCTTAAATATCAATTCCCAACTTAGTGAGACACAAATACCAATTCCCAATTTATGTAATATTTTTAAAAAAGCTAATCAGATGAATCCCTTGTCTTGTTAAAAATCTTTCACCAAGCACTCCCTCACATAACTTGCTTGACTTTTTTTATTTCAATAATACCGGCCATACTCAGGTAATTTTTTAAAAATAGCTAATCAGATGAATTCATTGTCTTGTTAAAAATCTCTCACCAAGCACTCCCTCACATAACTTGCTTGACTTTTTTTTTATTTCAAAAGTACTGGCCATACTCCCTGTCTCTCCTCGCTTATTCACTGTTTGAAGTTGTACATTTTGAGACTATTTTCCCTATAGATCTAATTAGGTTACTCACAAAAGAGTACAGTAATAACACATCTAGGGCGTGTTCAAGTTGATTCTGACTTAGTAATTTAAGCTATTCTGGTCTATAACTAGGTTCAAGTTGCATTAAATCAGTAATTCAAGTTAGTTCTAACTAACTCAGTAATTTAAGCTGGTTCTGGTTTACATCTAGGGCTTGTTCTTTTCATAGACTTTATCGAAGTTCTAGAGTTGCATGTTTAACCTGCCAAAATAGTATTCAAACATGTCAGTATAGTTATCATCATCAATTTGCTTAATCTCTTCTTTCCCTACAAACCAAAATCCCAGTACGCCCTTATCTTCCAATATACTAACACTTTCCGCTATTCCACCGTTCCTGAATGGACATCAAAAACAAGAAAACAAAGGCCTTCCAGCCTTCTCTTAATCCTTCCCTCCTTATTCTCTCCTTTCACCATATCCCTTGCAAACCTCAGCAATTAAAGGCAGAAACAAGGAAGTTCTACTCCTCAAGCATCGACCACGCAAATTTTTTTTTCCATGGTCCATATCTAGTTCCGCGGCTTCCGCCACTATAGTTGGCAAAATAACGGCAATGGAAAGCAGAGACAATTAACCTGTGAATGATAAAAAAACTCACAAACCAGGCAGCAAAGAAAAACCTAGAGGAACCAGCATCAAATATCTCCTAAATGCTTATTTAGGAACAGGAATAAGATACTAAATCACACAAGTTGTGGGAAAAAAGGGAGGTTCCGTTCCACCAAACAGGTAAGCTTCAGATGAAAAAATAATCGGTTGACGCAGTTCTGAGAACAGATAGAGAGCGAGGCATAGAAGACAAGGGACAGACCCGGGGATCTTGTCGACTTCAAACTCGACGCCGTCGCGGGCCAAAACGAACGTCTCGTTGACGAAGAGGACGGGCATCCCATTGGGAAAGAGTTGAGGATTCAGCGCCATTTCCCGGCGACGATTCAAGCCGAAAGCTGTTGGGAGGAGATATTGAGGGCTCCTCCTTCCCCCACGATCGATCCTAAACGAAGGTCCTGGACCTCCTTTGCCTTTGCTGTCCCCGCGTCTACCTGCCGCGTCAGTTCCGGCTTCTTACGTTTCGTGCTTGCGGGGCCCTGATCGTCTTCAAGTGCAGTCCTACCATCCACTATGTAATATGCTAAGACTTATGTGGCACTTTTTTTGTGTTTGTTAGAAATAGTTTTTTTATGCTCCTCATAGTATGAGAATAAGGAATATATGTGAACTTTTAATATTTGAGATTAATATTATATAAATTAGAGTATAATAGTATTAATATTATTGGTACTCATCAATACAACTGATGTTAATATAAGTTTACATGTGTACTATCAATTTTATAAGATTCAATAAATTTTTATTTTTTAATTATTATATTTATAATTGATTTGTAAAAATTTAAAGAGTTTGTCCATTGAATTTAGGGTTGTGATTTATATGATTAGAAATTAGATAAAAAGAGCTTCGAAATATCACTAAAAATATACAAATCGGAATTCAGATGAATGAGATATAACTGGTCAAAGTTGTATTAAATAAATATATTGTACATAATTACCTAATTTAGACATAAAATTAGGCATTTTACTTAGCCTTTTAGGCTTATTTTTAAAATGAGTTACTAAAATAGTAGTTTAAGGGCTAATTTGGGTGGCCCAAGGTTAGTTTAATCGCCCAAACCCTAGGAAGATTAAGAGCCTTAATCTCCAACCTCTATAAGTAGGTTATACAAGCCTTAATTAAAGAGTTTTGAAGCTTTTTAGATTTGACCGAGAAGTTATAGTGCCATAACCTCCTTAAAGGTGAGTAATTTGATTATTTTCTCTTTAATCGTTTGATTAATGGGGAATTAAAGGTTCTTTATGCTTAATTATAATTCTCATGTCTTCTTTTAAAACTCTCAAAATTTTCTTGTTTCATGCCTAAATCTAATGAAAAACCATAAATTTGTTAAATATAGATCATTTAATTTAAGAAAATTTAAGGAGTTTCTTTGTCCTATAGGTAAGGGGCTTTTGTTTGATGTGATTTTACTTACATTAACACTATATTTGTAGTGAAATCATGTTCTTGAATAATGAATATTGCTTAAATCATTTTTAGTCTCTGTTTTGAATTCATATCTATATTTCAAATACTTTTACTTTGATTTTTACTCTTAATTTTTTTTGGGAGTAGATTATCATGTCTAAATCATATTCCTAATTTTTTATATTTTTATAGAATAATATATATTTATTATAATTTATTGAGTATGTATTATACAATACAACACTTCTCTATTTTTGTGTTTAGAAGCGTGTTTAGGGATGAAAAAGTATGATTTTTAGGTCCTTTTTATGATGGATTTATATATTTATTATGAACATCCTATAAAAAATTTCAAGTTGTTTGGAGTATGATAAGTCAATGACACAGTCATAAATTTGTAGGTTGGTAGTTCTGTCAAAATTGCACAATCTCATTAATTAATTAAAAAAAATATTTTTTATATTTATTTTCATATGATATTTATTTATATTATAATTAAGACTATGATGTAGGTTTCTACAAATTTTTACATTGATTGGAGTTTATTTATTATTTGTCCTAAACTATACAAGTTACATGTTGTGATTATGCTGAAACATCTACTTAAGCTAGTATAAGAATAAATGAGATTTTGTATTATTGATTGTGCTACTTTAGTATTTTTAGTATGTTTAACTTTATTAAGGACATGCATACATATTTCTAAGGTTAATTTAATAAATCTATGTTTCATGCATGTCTTAGTATATATGATCTTATCTACTAAATTATGCCTTACATAAGGTAGTATAATTATATAGGGTTATACATGTAGCCATGTTCATAATTCATTGCATCATGAAAACAAATTGTAAACTATGGGTTAATCATGGTTAGTCTAGGTTTCTATGGTTACCAGATTAGTCGTATCAGAGGTTTATCAAATTGGTTTTCTATCTGAAAGGGTAAGTTTTTTGTTTGAAAGGGCATGTTTTGCCTCCCTAGGTTGAGATGACCGAGATGTATATTATTTAAAATTTTAGAGTTAGAGTCCAGGTTAGACATGTCTATGTGCATCAGCTTGACTAAGTATTATTTTGATATTTTCAATTTGGAATGTCAGGTTCATGCATCAGGTATCAGGTAATAGGTAAAAGCATTTTGTTCATTACTCTGATTTCTGTTGTATTGAGACTTATGTTGGATATAATTATGAGATTTAATTACACTGATATGATTTCTATGGATGTTGATGAACTTTTGAGATATATGTACATTATGGTTGCATAAGTAATTTAGTTTAAATGTTGAAGCTTGTGTTTGGGTATTAATGCAATTATTTTCAAAGCCTTATTGAGCTTACACTCACCTTTTTTTGTTTTGGGAATTCATTCGGATCCTTTGTATAATGGTATCACGCAGGTGCTCAAGATGGCTTATTTTATGACCAGGACGATAATTGAGGAGTTATTAACCAGGAAAATACAAGATAGTTAGTAGTACTATGTAATTCCTATAAGAGGGCTTTGCTCACAAAATGCGCACACATACAAAAAATAGTGCAGATGCTCAGTCACGAATGATGTAGCTAGTTACTCAAACAAAAATCTTGTGTATATTAATCTTTGTGAGTGAGATGATATAAACCTTTAAGATATTTTTTCATATTACCTAGCCTAAGATGCAAATATTCTATATTTTCTAGTTTTGTAAAAAAGCATTCCATAGAACTTGGGTTTACATGATATTTTGAAAAAAATTAGACCAAAAGACCCCTACAGCAAGGGTTGGGGTTTAAAATAATACAAACCAGTCACTACAATGCATAAATAAAAGAGGCGATCAGAGCTCAGTGACAATTTGCGATTTTCACCAAGTGATTTCTATCAACAACGAATTTCGATTTCTGTCTAATGGTTGTCAACTTCCGTCACTTCATCAACAATCGCTCTTGTTTTATTTTTGTCCAAAAAATTCTAACCACATAAACTAATTATCTATACAAAGGAGAACAAGATGATACCTACAACTCTAAAAAGGAATAATGAGGGACTATCTAGGGAGAACAAGGTTATATAAAAATTGAGAGGGATGTAGTGCTAAGGAAGGATATTGTAGAATAGCCATGATGGCCTCCTACCCTACTGTGTAAAGAGGGACTCTAGTATGGTTTTATGTATGCAAGTTTTATTGTGTAGAACATCTTATATAAGCATGTATGTGATCTTAAAGGCTTTCATCCCCGATTTGATAAACACTTGTATCAATAACACATATTGACAAATGTTGTGTTTTTGAATACACACAAAAAACTCATATCACGTTCTCTTATATACGATATGGAGCATATTGTATAATATATACATGTACTTTTGATATGTCATGTTATCATATATGTGATATAAAACATATCATATTATGGGTTGCTAGCTCAAAGAACACACATACCGTGTTATTGTTAACATTATATGACGAATATTGTGTTATCGTATATGCGATATGGTGCATATCGTATTATGGGTCGCTGACTCAAATGACACATATCATATTATTGTTAACACGATATGATGAATATCGTATTATCATATATGCGATATGGAGCATATCATATTATGAGTTATCTGCTCAAAGAACACATATCGTGTTATTGTATATGCAATATGGAGCATATCGTATTATCAATAACACGTATTGTCGACATGTCATGTTATTATATATGCGATATAGCGCATATCATATTATGGGTCATTGGTTCAAAGAACCACATATCGTATTATCATTAACACTATATGACAAATATTGTGTTATCATATATGCGATATGAAATATGTAATATTATGGATCGCAGGCTAAAGAACACATATCGTGTTATTATTAATATAATACGATGAATATTGTGTTATAGTATATGCGATATGAAGGACATCATATTATGGGTTGTCGGCTCAAAGAACACATATTGTGTTATTGTTAACACGATATGACGAATATTATGTTATCATATATGCAATATAGATGATATTATATTATAGGTTGTCGGCTCAAATAACACATATCGTATTATCGTTAACATTATATAACGAATATCATGTTATAGTATATGCAATATGGAGGATATAGTTGTCAGCTCAAAGAACACATATCGTATTATCGTTAACACGATATGGTGAATATCATGTTATTATATATGCGATATAGAACATATCGTATTATCAATAACACGTATTGTTGATATGTCGTATTATCATATATGTAATATGAACCAAATCACATTATGGGTTGCTAGTGGAAAGAACACATCATGCTATCGTTAACACAATATGATACATATCATATAATCAATAAAACATATTATTGACAAATCGTGTTATTGTTGATGCAATACAAGCCACATCATATATTATGAGTCACTTTGTTTATTATGTTGGAGAATGAGCCACCGACACTGAGAAAGGATAATTTTTTCAACCGGTAAAGCTTCCATAGAGAAAAAATGAGGGTTTTACCACATCCGGCCACCTACCAGCGAGCCACTTGATGTGCCTCCGGTGAGCCATTGTCGATAATTTGCCAATGATAACACCTCCCCAATAGAACGATGCCCCCCCTCACTCCCTTTATTCATTAATGAGTTAAGAACTTGAATATGAATTTATTTATGACCTAAGGGTATATTTGTTATAAACTAAGTCATATAAAATTAATTATTAAAATTTAAAAAATATAAAATATTTGTATCTTAGGCCAAATACCATAGAAAAAACTCAACCTTTAATTATATCGGGAAGTAGTGACAATTCTTTCTTAAGCACTTTAAATTAAGGGGAATACTGAATACATACTGTTTCCCAAAAGCTCTTTGTGATTGTAGAGATTAACCTTTATCGGACGCCAGCATGTACACGGACAGAATCATCACCATATACAAACCTACTGTGGCTGCCGTTCTATTTAACGTTCATTGGTGAAAGGAATCCCATTCAAGAATGCCATAAAAGATGTAACACTGTACCCATTTGTTGATGGGTGTAAAAGATTGGTGGGCCCTGTTGGGCATGGGCCTCTAATCCTGAGTATTGTAGACTCTTAACCTAGATAGACATATCTCTCTCTTGTAAAGATAGACTTTAATTAGGTTGCGCTAATCCTTATACAACTAGGTTATGCTTATCCCAACCTAGGCCAATCTAATCCTCACTCAACTAGAGATTTACGTGGGAGAGGAATAGAGGAGAGTAGAGAGAGGCTTGTGGATATGGTGCTTGGAAGCCATGTGTTTATGAAGGTTTAAGCTAATTCTCTTTGTTATTATATCTAAAATAGTGAACTAGTGTGATCTTGTAGCTATAGGTTTCAATTGTTGAACCACATAAATCCTGTTTGTTCCTCTCTTAGTTTGATTTTTGTACGTCATTATTCTCCATAAAGATCCGTAATTGTTGCGTTGATTATATGCTAAAGCATTCAAGCGGTCCTTATGATCACAACAGTTGCTTTAGCTTATAAATCTCACCACTTTGGAACACGTAGCGAAATCAACGATTAGAGGTGGCAAAGAGCTGGCCTGACCCGACCTCATATCGAACCTTGATTATGAGACTGGGAATTTAGGCCCTAGGGACTTTGAGAGATGAGGGTTAAACCCAGCCCTCATTCGGGCATCTAAAAGGCCTGACCCTTTGACATCTCTATCCGCAATTGAGAGAATACTGAATGATGAGAGAGTGAGCACCCAACAACTCAGCTAATGGACATGCCCCAACCTAGAATGGGAATGAGGCATTTGCTATCATCTAGATGATCATCATTAAACTACCACACATAAGTACGCCTTCCTTCGCCATTGAACTCAAACCCGCGTCTTATCATCGTAATCGTTGGTGAAGCATTGATGACCCAAAATCAACAGCCCACACTTATGTGTCGTCAATTTTGGGCCATCAATGGCTGGTTAAACTTCACATGCTACACTTATGGATATCATGGATATGTCAATTCATGAGAACACACAGGAGTAGAGAGCCCCCACGATGCCCAACAGGACTAGCTGTAACAAATCAAAAGTTACTTCTAAGCACGAAGAAGTTGTAAACTATTCTAACCTAATTCGTTTGGCTCTTTTCTCTACGCACAGAAATGAGGAATCTCTATATAGAGGTAACGGTAGAAACTAATCTGTCATTACCTCTATATAGAGACATTTTAATCCACAGTTCATTTTCAGTTTTGCAGAAAGAAGATGTCACAAGAAGAATTAAATCCTACAATTTACAGCACGAAGAATCTAGCTGCCCTCCTGCCCCCGTCTTGCTGAAAAACATGTGACAGCTCTCCGCTTCCAACAGGTCATTGGTTTGCCCATTAAGCTAAACAAGATTATGTTCATCGAGATAAGAGACCCGTTAGTTAGTATGACTCAGTACTGCTCATCCGCGTCAGCCCGACATTGTGGCCATCAGATACGGTAACACATTATAAAATAGGTGGGTTTAAATTGCCCGCTCGTTACACACCACTTGATCACTCAGGGGCTCCGACATCATGGCTGTACTATTAAGGCAGGCGGGTTTGAGTCGCATTGTCTGCCTACTCTAGTATTGCACACCATCCGATCTAGATTCGATGAGTCACGATGTCTGGGTCCATGTGCACATATTCGTATATTAGTGCAAGGAAACGGGTGAAAAATGTAGTGTGTCGTCTATATGAGCCCGATTAGTTTTTACCCCCTTGCATTTTCAGATCTTAGTCTGAGTGCCTATGATGCCTAAGGCTCCCACTGACGCGTGTGAACCTAGATTCAAGTTAAATATTTGTAGGGACTTGTAGATAAAAAAATTTAATGAAATGATGCACGACATTAACAAGAAATAGGTTGCAAAATCAGCCTAATAGATACTATCCAAAACCTAACATTGCATTTCCCTTTAAGGAACAAAGTCTGTCCATAGAATAGGTCGATAAAGCTGCGAAGAACCATAAAGAAAAGGAAACGTATACAAGCTCAGGCTTACACACAACAGCGTGAACTAGGGCATTGCAAACAATTGAATTGAAATATGACAGTGTGAGGTATTGAAGGGCTGCTTGCCCCTAAATAACAAGGATCATCATATCGAAATCCAACAGCCCAAAATGCAACGGTTCATGCAATTGCGCATAAGCTCGAACTCATAATAATGAGCATAAAAGAAAGGTATTTTGAGAAGTGAAATATGCCAATATGCGAAGCCGGTAACAAACAATTAAGTTAATGGCTTCTGAAGAAACGAAAAATTGCCAACTTTATAATTAAAATTCATTCCAAAATGGGACATAGACATGCCAAAGAGAGTCACACATAAATCACAAAATACTGGTGTGCAGCTAGTCATGCTTTGTTCGAGAATCTTGGCATTCAGTCTACTTGAACCCACGAAAAAGTGAAGTTTTTATGTTCCCCTCTAATAATGAGCCAAGCGTAAACTCTGCATAGGAGCCATTAATATTTTAGATCGATGGGGCACATGTTAACACACATTAGTGTTAGTATAGTTCCCATGCACTAATGCTAAAGTGCATTAACATATGCACCATCGATTTGAAATATCAACGGCTCTTATGTATAACTTATGCTAATCTCTTTGTTAGTGTGGAACAAGAAAAATTATTTTTGTCCTCGGTTTCATTTGTGCACTCATGGGTGTCGCTTTCGTCACATGGAACCAAAATAAAAAATTCGAAGGCAATAAATGATCATTTATGAGAAAGAAGAATCCTAATGTGAATACAGTGGAAACGATTTAATAATTTTGTGAAAAAAGACAAGTGGGTTTATAAGATTGTGAATCATCAACTTGAAGCTTTGAATATGAGCAATAAATCTTAGTCTTAAAAGAGCCTTCTGACGAAGTTTCTTGCGGCATGTGCAAGTGTGAACACTTGAAAAGCATGTGCTTCTTATTTTTGCCTTTTTTTTTCTAATTGAAGGCTATTAATTCATCCATGGACTTCGGATTGTTCAATTTAATCCATTTCTATCCAATTTACTCACGTGGTCAAACTTGAAATTTAAAACAATATTTACGTACATAGAAATGGCTACTTGATTGATACTTGAGAATTCAACTCTTTTGCCATGTAAAATTTTCCTTCATTGATTACAAAAGAGTTGGTGTGGTATTATATTTTTTCTAATTAAAATACGTTTGAACCTTAGGAAAAGTTGCTAAAAGACATGGGCTACTAATCACAAAATAGTGAAGCAGTAGGTGCAAACTATAAAACATATACAAAAGAGTTATTATGAGAGCAAATTTCGACATAGTTTTTTTTTCTTACAAACCAGACTTCGTTGTTCTAACAGTAGAACATACTCCCTCCATTTCACATTAATAGCTCTTGATTATTTTTCAAAATAAATTAATTTTAATTTATTTTAAAAAATAGAGCTAATAAGGTGCCACGGATGGAGTAATTCTTGCAGTGTATAGATACAATTCATTTTTTCTATTTTAAAATTACTTCAAAATTTGAAATTCGAAGGATATATACGTATAACGTTCCACAATTTGGGACTTGATTTAGAAGCCAACTTTCTAAAACAAAAGAATTGATTTATTTCTATTACAAAATTTGTGGAGTTAGAAGCATTCTTCCATTTCTATTGGATTGAACTTTTAGACAGTGATTAACGTGCTTAAGTCTCCTTCAATAATGGTTGAAACAAATAAATAATTGTGATGGCGCTTGTCAACCAACTAACTCTTGGAACGGAGGCCTCCTCGTTCTTGGAATGTCTACCCATGTGGTTCTTAGTTTCACGGGCATTCATGATTCAACACAATGCCGGTGAATGTGGCCTATTCTTCCCACTTCTCAACAGCTATGCATATGAAAATATTTTCATGACCACTCACCCACTAATGATAAAAATGATTATTTAGTTGGCCATAATGTTTGATTATACAACCAAATGCCATTTACACCTTTTTTTTTTGAAGTAAAAAGGTTCCTATAAGACATCAAACCAAACGTTACTACTACACCATGGGAGAGAATTGGCTTCATTGGTGAAGAAGAGCAATTCTTGCTCAGATTTTAGAAGTGAGTTGTGAACCTCTGCCATTGTTTTATCATTCCAAAGAAGAGCAGCTCAACCCTTATACAAGTATTTATATTGGAGAATGTGTACTTGCGTTCAATTTTTATGGCCCATTTAATTTAATTTGATCACCTAGTGAATCGGTAATCACGAAATCAATTTGTTTATTGCATAACAATATTGCACACATTTCGTTATGTTGTAGACTGATATGATTAGCTTAAAAAAATTTCGTTCCTGCGTGCATATATGGGGGCATGTAAAAGTACCTAGGATTATGCAATTGCGGTTTCTCAGGCACAACTTTATAAGTATATGAATTGAACTTGATTAAAGTTCCTACATACTGCCTCATTACCCCCCTAAGAAAGTGATTAATATTACGTACTCTTTCTCCATCCCACATTATTAGTCTTCATTTTAAGTATTTTTTAGAATAAATTAAAATTAATTTATTTTAAAAAACTAAATATTACTATTAATAAAAATGAGTAGTTTATCACCACATATTTTAGCCGCCCTACCTTATTTATATACACACGATAGATATTTACCACTATAATATTAAGAGGGGTGAGCTGGCTAAAATAAGGGGTCGGAGACTTCTCACCTTTTAAGTATGCCCGTATGATTATTTAATAAAGAAGTGAGCCAATTAAATCGAGGCTTTGTCCATATGTACATGCTAAATGCTCTAAAGAAAATCGGGTGCAGATGGAATCAATACCAGCATGCTAGATAGTTACAATAATTAATGAAAGAAAATATTTTCTAAACCAACTTGCAACCAGTTTGTATAGGGCTCTGGATATAGTACATAAGAAGGCATAAATGCTATCTATGTACAATGCTCGGAGGTATATGTAAATTGGTCAGGGGGCTTTGACACACCCGGTCAAACTAGACGTGTCCATCCATAAATGACGAGCTTCTACAATAATATAAACCAAAAACACGTGAACAGTTAATTTGCGTCGAGCATTAGTTGAGTCAATTTAATTTGTATTCAATTGAGGTCGTTCACAAGAAATTCCTGCAGCGTGCAAGCATACTTCTGGGAACATCACGCTATGACTGGTGATCTTCTTCCCCGAGTCATGTTCAGACTTCATTTAAGCTACTTCTTCTCTCTGATCCAAACATGTGGTCAAACTTAAAAGACAAGCTACAAGATGAGAAATCATCCTAGTTAAGAACCTGTTTCTCCCTTCCAGCCGCTATCGTCCGAAAATCAACACTTTCATATTGATAGAAGCCTTCCTTTAGAGTTTCTCCCTACCGGCCACTATCCTCCTAAAATCAACGCTTTCATATTGATAGAAGCCTTCTTTTAGAGTTTCCGCCAGCTTGCAAGCCACGAGCTTTTTAAGGATTATTTGAGTATTATATTTTTGAGGAATAGAATATTTTAGAATTAATTTTTAAAATTTAAAATTGAATGTGAATTATAGTTGGTAATGAAATTTTTTAGAATAAATTCGGATATCATATCAAACCTAATTTTAAAACTTTAAATTAATATAATTTTCTCTCTCGAACTTAGATATGTACGTTTTTGTTACTGTTATACTCCTAAATTCAAGCTTTATCAAATAAAATCTTATAAGAGTAGATAATTTTGAACTTTAAAGTGGGTTTTACCTATATCATATATTTCTCAAGGTTAAAATCGATATGAGAGGTAACTATTGAAAAATACTGGAATATGTAATTTTAAAACGGGAGTTGGGAGCCAAAATTGATGGAATCACCTTATGAGGTGATACAGTGATTATGATCGATTCTGGCTCGAAATGACATGAAATCAACTTCTGAAAAATTCTGCCCACCTTCTACCAACAAACATGATTTTGATAATTTGAGCTAAAATTAAGACGGAATCAATTAAATCTTACAAAAAAATAGCCCCTTATTAGTGTTGACGTACACAACAAATTCAGTGGCTCAGGTCAGCTTTGTACCAGGACTAAACTCATGGCTCCAGCTCACGTTCCACTCAACCAATCACAGTGTAGGCTCTAGCTCAGCAGCAGGCCAGGGTGAATTTGGGACAGGTTTGCTTCTAACTTGTAAGTACTTTTCCTAAAGGGTAAAATTTGAGGTAGGATTGGTGAAACCAAACTATAGGGTTTAATTCTACAGCTTCACATATAATTAACTTGAGAATGCTGTTGCTATATGGACCAGAACAATGTCTCGCTTAATTTGTAAAAAAACTAAAAATCATTTAATTATTTTATTACCGATCTCTTACCCCATATATCTTAGTGTTAAAGCAAGCTCATAAGCGACTTGACTAGTGTTTGACTCAGCTCGGCTCACATTTAAGCTTAAACTCGAAATTAATCAAGTCAAGCTCAATTATACCTATGTTCGTTCAACTCGGTTCGAAGGTCGAGAAAGCTTGCATATATAGTATTTATATATAGATTTCATCTCTTCCACGTTTCAACTCCATTCATAATATTTTTTATTTTCCACTTTTTTCATGTATGAAATAAGCAAAACATATCACATGAGAATTAAGACTATCTTTTGACTTCTATAAATTCAAACTAATTAATATATACATATATTATTTTCATCTTGTGTTATAAGTGTAAGATTAGAAAATTAAAATCAACTAAAATTAGTTTAATTAATTTTAAATCCATACTCTAAATATGAGTAAGGTATACATTGTGTTGGTATGTTAGAAGTCACAATATTTACATCTCTCGATTAAAATGATATATTATATAATGATATTGTAGATACTGTTCATAAAATAAAGTCACCTCACAAGCTAAAGTGAATCGACTTGACTCAAACTCGAAGTTGAAATTTTAAGCTCAAGCCAAATTAATCTAAAGCTCAACTCGGCTCGGCTCAGCTCGTTAGCACCTCTACATATATATTCCTCTAATTCTCTTACATTCTCTTCCCATTTTTTCTCCTCGGGTGCTAGCTTCGGCCAGCCACTAGAGCGGTTAATATGGCTTTTGCCAAACTAAGAAGGTCAGCCGCAAACCAACCTTTTGGTCACGACAAAAGCTGCATCCTTTTTGGTAATGTCACCCTTGGCTTTTGCCATAGCTAGGAGGTGGAGCCAACTCCTACCTAGAAAGGAGGCGCTGACACCAAATGAGGAGGAGTGGGATTAATATTAGGAAAACAATACTCCCTCTCTCCCATATTAACAACTACATTTGAAAAAAATAGTGATTTTTATTGAATGGTAAAACCCACATCCAAGAGAACGAAAAATAAGTTTATAATACTCTTTTTTTAATTATCCAACTATTTAAATTTAACCAAATGGAGCTATTAATATAGAACAAACCTTTTTGGCAAATGAAGCTATTAATATGGAATAAACCTTTTTGCCAAATGGAGTTATTAATTTAAGACGGATAGAGAAAAAAATAAACTTGATAAGTGGGGTATATATGAAAATTTTATTAAGTATTTATGAAATAAATGAATAGGAGAAATGAGATGTTCTTGGGGTACAATAATGGATTTCTTAACTTGATTGTCAAGGTGTTAAGGACTTATCTAGTATGACCAAATTTTGTAACCAAACTTGGTGATTAATAATGGGAGATTGCCACATCACCAAGGCACTGGTGAGAGAGAAATTTGGATACCGGGTCCAATAGGTTCCCAGGTTCTCCCTGGTCTTGCATTTTGGTCATGCTAGTTGGTTAGAAAACATTTGCATATTTTAATTGGTTGGTTGACACCTAAAGAAATGGGAAAGTAAGAAAAAAAATGAGATGTTAATATACAAATGAGTATATATACCCCAGTAATCTCCTCAATACCCCGTTTTATTCATTCATGAGTGAGTTTATGAGGTTATTGGGGTATTTAAGAGATTATTGGGGTGCATATACTCATTCGTTACATATACAACTGAAAACAATAAAGCAGTGGTCTTAACATGGTACACAAAGGTCTAATATGCTACAGCGACACCGTTGATCCTTCAACATGATCACTAGGTAGTTATGTATCATATTAGGCTTATATGTACCATGTTGAAGCCTAATCGGGTCATTAAAAGTGGTCATAAAGCCGGGCCTGGATAACATTTTCTGTTTGAGGAATCTGAACTAAAGAATTTTTACTTCAGGGTAGGGAAAATCACCGTGAGTTTGCTTATCTTCGTGACGTCATGTGATGACATTGCCCACTAAACGTCATCAGTCCAGAATCTGTATATAATGGCCTGCTCCCTTCAACAACCGCAATAAGCGAAGGCTCGTTGATATATCATCATCCATCTTCTGCTGGTCAACTCTGTTAAAAGATGGCAGCCTCGTGTACTGAGGACAAGAGACTCATGGCCGTGGAAGAGCTCACCAAGGGCATGAGTTCTGCCGCCGAGTTGCTCCGGATCTTGCAGGATTTCCAGGTAGATCAGCCGCTGCATTTGGCAGGCAGCGCTGCCAAGAAGATAGAGGCGGCGTTTTCAGCTGCTCTTTCGATGATCATCTCCGGGGAGGCTCATGATGATCAGGCTCCTCCAGATCTGGTCACTGAGGTCTGCTTCTCAGGAGCCGTGAAGTCCGCGGTACCGTCATATTATAGGGAGTCCTGCAAGGCTTCACCTGTTGCTGGTCGGGAGGCAGGAGGAAGTTCCAAGAGAAGGTTAGCTAATACATGGGTGTTTTTTTTTTAAAACAAAGTTAAAATGGTCATGACATAAACAAAATGGTGCTTAAAGTTTACGGGTCATACGGGTGAATATTAAAAAGTGAGATAATGCTCTTTGAATTTAGGAGCTATATGCTAATGGGTATTCTAAACCATAGTTTTGCTGCAGCTGAGATCCACCAAATTGAAATGAATTCCCCCCAATCATCAGCACTATTATTGAGAACTTGAAGGAGTGACATGATTTGCATGATTAGATTTTGTTTTTCCCAGTTTAATCAAATTAGTTTTGTGGAAGATAGATGTAATAACTTCGTTTCAAATTCTTCAGAAAAGTAGAGACATGGACATGTGTGACTGCATCTCCACTTGATGACGGCCATGGATGGCGAAAATATGGGCAGAAAACAATCCTGAAATCCAAATATCCAAGGTATTGTTTTTGTTTGCTTTCAATGACTTTCAGATAGCTTGATGCGAAATTCCTTATGGAGTAGGAATGGTAATTAATGTACTCATTCCATGATCACTTGTTGTTTTCGCTTTTTGGTTTTTCCCTCATAATTAAGAGCCGAACATAGCGCAGAAGAAGACTAAACTGAGTTGATTTAGCAGGTGCTACTTCAGATGTACCCATAGGGATGATCAATGTTGTAAGGCAACTAAAACAGTGCAAAGAAAGGAAGGCCAAGATTCCATGTATCTCGTCACGTACATGGGGAAACATACTTGTAAAAACTTCTATCATGCTCCGCCCATCATATTGGATTGCACTTCGGAGAACCACTGCATGCTTAACTTTGAAGCAGCAGGCGACAGCATATCAGCCGTCACTTCACTGAAGTCTTGGTACAATGTGGAGAAGCAAAAGGATGACGACCAGAATGTCATCTTGTCTAGGATGACAAAGTTGGAGTCGTCTGAGAGCAGTTTGCATGGTTTCCTCAAGGGGTGTGATCCTACCCAAATGTCATCTGAAATTATCCCACCCACTAGCCCCCCCAGTGATATGTTTGCCATGGCGGATTCAATTGACATAGTTGGAGCTTTCACAAGTTACCAATGGGGAATTTCATAAGTCGGTGCTTTCTGTATAATTAGCTTTTTGGAATCCAAAGTTGAGCTAGTGTAGAAAAGTTCTGTTGTTTATGAAGTATACATGGTATGATTCCTTCTTTTCGATTTTTTCCTTTAATGATAACCTACTGTGATTGTTACAAAATGAACTTAATTTGGTCCATTAACTTGGAAAGGACTATGATGTACTGTTGATCACTACTTATTACAAGCTGGTAGCTCTTCCTCCTGGCTTCGTGACATCAGACAATTCTCACCGGGAAGAGGATTAGAATCCTATTTGCAATTTTTTAACTTCATCCAGGTGATATATGCTAAACATAATTAAGATCGAGTTAAACTAAAATCCATATAAAGTATTTATGGGAAAGACACTTAAAATGCAGAAAAGTTCAACTGACATATACTCCCTTTGTCTTAATAGGTCTATTTAACAAAAAAGTTTTGTATTAATAACTTCATTTTGTTAAATTTAAACGGTTGGGTACTTTGAAAAAGAGTGTCCAAGCTTATTTTTCCTTCTCTTAGATGTCGACTTTACCATTTAATAAAAAATATTATTTTTTCAAATATAACTATTAGTATAAGATGGAGGGAGTAATACGCAACTAAGGTGTCACATGGGATGGAATAAACTGGTATTTAGTTTCCATTTGTAAGAAAAAAAAGAATTAATTGAAATAGAAAACACGTGAATAATTGGTTTAGTTCATACATTTGGTGTATAGCTTTTTTATTCAATTTTCTAGTCTTTAAGCTCACACGGTCAGACTTTCATTAATTTGATTTACTTGGTCTTTCCTTTGGTCACATCAGGGGAGCAAACTTGAAGATGCAGAGCAATTACGCAATTACGCCTACTTGCTATGTGCCAAGTGCTAACTGATCCATAATCCTTACAAATTTATTAACCACTTGCCCAAGTTTGGAACAATTTGAACACTCCGTCTACATTCTTTGACACAAAACAACCCCATATTTTACACTTCTATCATAAGACCTCCTAAAGAGATGCATTAAATTGTCTTATGATGTAAGCAAAGGCTATTTTCATCCTTTCTTACATGCTTTAAAATGGGTCAAAAAGAGGATTTACAGCCATAATGAAGTACTAAGGGCTTCTCAACCCGTGCCAAATTGCAGTTACCCACCTGACCTTTGCCTAAATTGCACTTATTAGCATTAGAGAAACTGCACATGCACCGCCGAGGCTGACGATGGTGTTGAGAGATATTTGTAACTACCCTTTACTTAGAACAAAGGCTGAAAGTGAAATTCCAAGGATGCGGAAGATGAACTGTGTTGAAGATGGAAGACTAATCAAGGCGAAAGAGGCATAAGGCAATCGATTGCCAGGCGAGTGATTGTACACAGGACTGTCTAGGCCGAGACGACAATGATTAATTATCAGGCACAAGCATGGAAGGCAATATCGATACGGATAACAATATCGATGACTATTGATACGGGTGCACACTGATGATATGCTTGGTACACGTCAAAACGGTCATAAACCCTTTGATACATATAAAAAAAAACTATAACTATTAATATATTTTTATAATACTTCGTTTAAAGCATAATAAGACCATAAAATGTTGTATTAACATATACGAGTGCTCTAAAATTAGTTCATTTTATAACCATGCACTATTACTTCCTCTGTCCTCTACAAATTATTATTCCCTCCATCCCATATTAAGTTCTATGAAATTTATTTATTTTGAAACCAAATAAGATATTTAATGAGTCGCATGAATATTATGGAGAAATTTATATGTTAGATATTTAAGTAAATGCATAATTGTAGAATACTATACTTAAAAAAATAATTATATAAATTGTATGGACCCACCTGTATTGATCTTATATAACTTTTTTTAAAATATTTTTAATATAATAAGAACATTGTGATCTTTAAACTTTGAAGAGGTTGAGTTTGAATCGTGTTTTTGTTTTTAAGAAAAAAATTAATTATTTAAAATATTTTTAAAATAAAAAATAAAAAATTATTTGAGTATCGATACGTATCGGCCGTATCAATACAATACGACCGATACATATCTAAAAACATGTGGGGGTGTATCTCCCCCGTACCGTATCGATATCGATCGATACGGGTACATATCGGACGATACGGCTTTCCATGGGCACAAGCAATGATCAATCAAAATACTGATGTTAGTGATTTAGGCTGAGATAGGCTACCAAGTGTGGGTGATCAATCGCCCGATGACTTGGCCCACGATTTCACTCCACTTTGGATTCTTTCTAATTGACGACTTTATGACTTACTTCTCCAAACTAAGCTTAATATTGTCTTCTATGACCCATGGGGTATATATATATATAAAGACTTTTAGAAATCTAGGAGGTGATGACGAACATTGTAAAAGTTTTGATTTTTGTGAGTTAAGAGAATTTTGAGAGTTGTGATATCCTAATGTGTAATTATTTTGAAATACAATGGATAGATAAGGAGTATGTCACCCCCTTTTTAGCCGGCCCACCCCCCTAAATATGGTCACTGGATATGCACTATCTATGTATATCTAAACGGTAGATATCTACTAACTATGTGTGAGCGGGCTACGTTGGCTATATCAGGGGGTGACAAACTTCTCATTCATAGTGAATTTGTGTGATGGCCAGAGATTAGCACATTGTTCGACCACATTATATCTTGTATTGTTTTCTTGTTACTTCCATTTCTCATGTTGAAGATTGTTGTTGCGCGCCTCTCAAAGGGGGTTTTGTTACCTAAAACTTGGTGCCCACCATTAGGGCAATTGTTATAAGACAACTATATTTTCCAAATGCTCGAGCCCTTAGAAAAGGAAAATCTTATATTTATTTATTTTATATTCTAAGACACGTAAAAGAGAATTAGGGTATAAGTGCTTTCAACGAAATATGAACATAGGATTTCTAGAAGAGGGAGCTCTGATATCATGATTAGATAATTATATTTCCCAAAAGCTCAAACCATTAAGAAAGAATTTATTTATTTATTTATTATATATTCTAACACTTACAACTTGAGGAGCTTGATAAATGGACAAGATGAACATTGGCACCTCCACATGTAATTATGAAGGCAAAGAGGCTAAATGAGGAGTTGATTGTGCCTCATCCTATAGCTAAGCGCACCTTCATCATATAAAAATATCTATTAATACAAGAAAAATATTTTTATGACCACTTACCGTGACTAATAGGTATGTGGAGGAGGAAACCTTGAGAATGATTAGATTTGGAAACCAAGTTTCTCTCTTGCCACTTCCTTGGTAATGTGGCTGCTTCTAATTGTTGGACACCAAGTTTTGGTCATAAAAATTAGTCATACTAGACAAGTCCTTATCACAATTGTTTGTTTCAAAAGATACAAGTCTAGTTTCTTAAACCAAATGTGAAGGTTTGTAAGTATAAGTGCATTTTCACCTCAAACAAAATACAATAAACAATTTCAACCCAGATCAAATATTTTCTTGGCTACATCACTCACAATTGAAATTATTCACATCACCGGAAGTTAAAATAACTACCAGCCACACACTCATGGCTGAAATGAGGGCATCACCCTGAGGACATTTAATGAAGTCTTGCACCAAATATTACTAACTTGTCTATAAAAAATAGAGTAATACTGTGGGCCCTACTCATCAATGGTTGAGTAATACTATGGGCCCAACTCATTAATGGTGTAGAAATAATGAAATAGAGTTTTGGTGTGTGAAACTTCACATCACTATGAACATTTTCTAAAAATATGCTCGTATTGTGCCTTCACGCATCAACGACTTTTCTAATCCCAATGAGCAATATATTAAAGAACTGGTCTATTTCCCCTTCCCCCTAAAAATACTCAGTCCATTGTTGCTTGTACACCTCTAAAAATATTAAAAAAATATTCACATATACCCCTCCCCACTGCAAAGTAGAAAATTTTCATTTTCTTTTTCTCCAACTCTAGAGGTGATGACGATGCCAGTGGCAATGACAACAACAACTGCTCGATTCCTCTTCTCCCCTTTTGTTTATGTTAGATCTACCACGACCATGGCTAGCAGTTGCATGTCGCAAACAGTGGTGGCATGTAGTTGCAGGTTGCAGTCACAGCCTGCAGGCATCAACCGTTGGTGGCCTACAGTTGTAGGCCGACCACAGCCTCCAGAACGTGGCTACTGGTTGCACGCCACGACCCCTAACCTAGCCAACTGCGAACGGGTTTGCATGTTATGGCCACACCCTATAGGCTACATCCAGCGGCCAGATTTGGCAGCTAGATACAAGCCATGACCTCCAACCCGCCCCTAATCAAGTTGTGGCCACATTCTACAAGTCATACCAGTGGCTAGATATGGCTGGTGGCTATAGGCTGAAGCCCCTAGCCCGCACCACCACGGGCTAGTTTGCATGCCATGACAATAGCTTGCGAGCCATAGTCGACCGCCATATCTTCCACTGGCTATAAGACATGACCCCTAGCCTGCCCCACTACGATATGGTTTGCAAGCCACGGCCATAGCATGCAGGTTGTGGTCAGCAACCATATCTGGCTACTGGCTACGAGCCGCAACCCCAGCCCACCTTGCCACACATAGGTCTGTAGGTTATGAATCTACAAGCCGCAACTAGGAGTGTTAACAAGCTGAGCTGAGCTGAGTATTGAGCTTGCTTGGCTTGAATATGAACTGTTGAAGCTCGGCTCAAAGCTCAAACAGGCTCAAAATTTTCAGCTTGAGCTCGGCTCGAATTAAAAATCCAAAGCTTGGCTCAAACTCGAGCTCGAACTACAATAAGTTGATCATGAGCCTAGGCTCGAATTGGGATGGAACTAAAAAATAATATATATATATATATATATATATATATATATATATATATATATATATATATATATATATATATATATATATATATATATAAAGAACATGAAGTATCACACATACTAATATGCTTTTTAATATTAAATATTAATAAATACACTTCAGCAAGTATTAAGACTACACCTTGAACATATGACTATATACTAGGAAAGAAGAAAACTATGACAAATGAGTTTTAGTTACATATGCTCAAAAAATGTAGCATTACTATTTTCCTCTCTTTATATGCCTATAATCACTAAAAAAGCTACAGAAAATAAAAACTCACTTAGGCAACATTACCATTTACTTCTTCGTATCTTCTTTTCTTTACTTGCTTATAAATAACTCATAAAAGAACTATTATTTCTCATTAGTATGCCTCTAAAAATTCCTTAAGTACATGTAAAAAGAGAAACATTATGTAAGCTAAGGATGGTCCCCGTGTCATGCTTCAACTTTTGAAAGAAGTTTCTCATCATTCTTTTGTAAACTATGGTTGCCCCCCCTAGTATCATGTTTCTTTTAGAAGAGTTTTTGGGTATATTAATGTGATATCATGTTGACCCTCTGTCATATATTTATAGATCTATTTGGTTTTTCAATTTAACTAATTTAAGTTCATCTTGAAAAACGAAATAGAACTATTAATTTGGGACAGAAGGAGTATATTAGTATTTATGTCTTTAATATTTTTATTTTAAAAAATATATATTATACATAAAAATTATATATCTATTACAATTTAACAAGAAAATACATCATGAAAAAATTCTATATGAGTTTGGGCTCACGCACATCAGCGTGAGGTAATGCATCATAAGCCATCAAATTGAGATCCGATGGCGTAGGGAGACATAAACTAATATGCCTCCTGGGTTATGTTAGTTGTTGGATCGAAATCTTAGGGTGCATGACATCGGGCTCACGCAGTTGTGAGTGAGCCTTGGCTCATATATATGGGTCTCATATATCATATATGATACATGATTTTGGTATATATATATGTGTGTGTGTGTGTGTGTGTGTGTGTGTGTGTGTGTGTGTGTGTGTGTGTGTGTGTGTGTGTGTGTGTGATTATATGTTGTTTTATATTCTCCATATGTCCTAGATTAATAACTCTATTTGATTTTTCAAAATAAACTAATTAAATGGAGCTATTAATCTAAGACAGAGGGAATATGTCATAAATATATATTTAAATTAATAATTATATTTATATAAAATATACAAATATATGTATTATTTATTATTTATATATAATTTTAAAATTACATTTGGGTTTGAGTTTGAGCTCAAGCCGAGTAGAGTTGAGTTTGAGTTTTATTCAAGCCGAGCCAAGTCGAGTCGAGTAGAGGTATGCTCGAACTCCGCTCGAGCCTATTTGAGCTCGAATTGGTTAGACTCAAGCCTAGTTTGACCTGAGTTGAGCCGAGTTCAGCTTGCTCGATGAGCCAGCGCGGCTCGTTAATAGCCCTAACCGCAATTATTGGCAGTTTGTAGGCCAAATCCGGTTGTTAGCTGCGGCCCCTAGCTCGAACTGCATGGGCTAGTCTCTAGGCCGCTAACTGCAGGCTGTGGCCACATCCTACAAGCAACCATTTAAAGGCTTACATCCACATCCTATAGGCTTAGATATGGCCGCTAGCACTAAAAAAAAAAGGTCTATAGCGAAGCGCACAAAGAATCATTGCTGATAATAAGTATATGCGATGCGCATAATATGTATCTATCACAGTTAGTACTTTTTGCGATGCGCTTAATATGGCTGTAAAGACCGCCTCTGTTGATGTGTTTCTTCTCTTTAAGCATGTGGCTGTATCTTTTTCTTCTCCTCTTTTGTTTCTTGACTTCAAAGCCTTTAGTGGCGGAATGATATCTGACTTGAGTACTGATAACATGATGGTGGCTCAACATATGTATTATAGATTTATGAGAATTTTAGTAAATGTAGTTGAAACTTGGGTTACGAGACCTAGTGGCTTTTCTATTTCTTATGATTAAGGACTTTTGCCGTGATGCTTTCTGAAGAGAGAGAACTGAAATTTAAGGAATTATCTAAACATCTTGTTCGGCTGTTTTTTCCTTACAATATGGTATGAGGATTTAAGTACGAAAATGCTTGTTACTTTTTCATTGTGAGATAATGGGCTTAACAGTACGTGAGGTTTTATGTGAATATGTTGGAACTCTTTTTTTGTCATGCCCCCAATTCTATAGCTTCTTTTACAAAATATTATCAATCTAAAAATAAATAGCTAAGTTGACTCTTATATCAGTGATACAATTACTCAATATTAAAAAAAAAAAACTAAACCCCACACTTATTGGTCTTAGTTTTATAGCCCTTGCCTAAAGAAATTGCTGCCAACAAAACCAAATAATAATAAAATATCTTGTAATGGCCAGTTTTTTCAATTATATCTAAATCGAAGGGTTAGGGGTAATTATAATTTTTTGATAAATATTTAGATATTTTTAAGGGATGAAATCTTCATATATTGGTAGAGTTCGAAGTAATTAGCATAAAGAATGAAGAAACCGCGAAACAGAGGTCAGGAGCGAAGTAACAACCTCAATAAGCATGTTTTATGGGCGGGACCTACTTAAAAAGGTGGGATAACCTATCCATGTGGAACTAGTTTCAAAGGTCTTATCGATATAAGTCCATCTGTACCAAAAATGTGTAACTCCGGCTTCGGGGTATGAAGTTATCGTGTTTTGAAGATGAAAGTAATAAAAAATTAATGGGATAAGGACAAAATAGTTGACTTCATCGATGATGCCAGCGCTGGCATCATCCATGCCAAGTGGAGTGTGGGGCCGTGCCAGCCTGATCATGGGTAGTTGCCACGTGACAAGTGGCGATATGAGCGTTGTTGTGGGATCACGTGGGACGGGGCCTGCGCATCGCAAGGTGGTGCCACATGCTTCATGTGTAGTGCACGAGTGCACGCATCATGCGTGACCTTGGCCCATTCGTCTGCCTCACAAGCGTGCATTGTGTGTTTGTGTGCACATGTGCAAGTTCCTAGGGCTGCACAAAATGCGGGCCCACCCGTTGGCCCGGCCCGACCCCAAAAAAAGTGGGCTTGGGCCTTGTATTTTTTACCATGGGATCACGCCATGCTTGAAAGAATCAGACACATTATATCGAACAAAAAAATTACAAAAGCTTGGCCCTATGGCCCACTGAGCCCATTTCAAGCCCTATTCATAACCCTAATTTTCCTCGTATGCATTCCTAGCCTCAATCTTTATTTTTTCTTGTTGCCGCCACCCTCCCTCTTCTCCTTTTCATGTTCCGTCGGACTTCATCTGGCCTTCGCTTGACCACAACCTACTTTTGCCGCTCTAGCCACCATCTTCTCTTTCTCACCTTTGCCAGACCAAAGGACCACTGCCTCCCTCTTTCTCGCCTCTGCCGGACCACCACTTGCTCATTTCTCGCCTCCGATGGACCACTGCCTCCCTCTATTGCTTCTTACCATTTGATCGACTCTCTCAACCCCCTCAGTCCACCACTCACTACCGCCTCCCTCAGCTCCTCTTCTCCCTTCCTGCCTCCGTCGGACTGCCTTCCTCTTCTTTTTCTCACCTTTGGTGACCACTTTTTCTCCCATCGGTGGTGACGTGAAAAAAGCCCATTTCCAAGCCTGGCCTGGCCCAAATATCGGGCCAGACCATGACTACTTTTTAGTAGGGAGGTTAGGGCAGGGTCAGACCCTTTTATTCGACATTCATGCAAGTAGAGAGAGGTACGCCTTCGGGTGAGGGGAAGTTCTATCTGCCACCTTTGAGTGGGCAAAGAGATATACGTCTTCGGGTAAGGGAAGGTTATGTTAGTTACCTTTAGGTGCGTAGAGAGAGAAGTGTCTCCGAGTAAGGAGAGGTTATGTCTGTTGCCTTAGGGTGCAAAGAGAGATGAACATCCCGGTAAATGGAGGTTTTGTTTGTCACCTTCGGGTGCAATGAGGAAAACGTCACGAGTAAGGGAATGTTCGGTCCACTGCCTTCATGTGGAAAATGAAGAAACATTTTGGAATAAGAGGAGGCTCTACCTGCCGTCTCCAGACCTGAAGGGAAGGACGCCCTGAAGAATAAGCAACTCCAAATGCCGCTACTTCTAAAAGCCTCAGGGGAGTAAGCGTTTATGACTTTCCAATTTAACAAACAATTAACTTAAGGTGCTAGATAAGATATATGTTTTGCTTTGATCCGATTTGCTATGATATGCTCTGCTATAACCCGATCTGTTCTAATATGCTTTGATTTGTTCTACTCTGATTTGATCTAATATTATATGATATGATATGATCTGCTTTGATTTTGTTTTTTGAACCCTTGGTCTGGGTTGGACTTAGGTCAGGGTGTTACAAATGGTATCGGGGCTTTGCCCTGTCTATGAGAGTGTAATGTTATTGTAAATATATTGATTTGATTCAAATTCCGATTTTAAATCGGAATTAATCTAAAAATTTTGTTTTGACTCTGTTGCATCAGATTTGATATAAACTTTAATTTTACAAATTATGATTTTTAATCAAAAATTATTTGAAAATTTTGCTTTGCAAGTGTTGTAATGGATTTAATACGATGTCCGATTTTACGAATTTCCCTTTTGAATGAGAAATTATTTAAAATTTCAATTATGAATCTGCCGCATAGGGTTTGATACGAATTCCAATTTTGAATCTAAATTAATTTGAATTTTTGTTTTGCCTGTGTTGTATCAAATTTGATATAAACTCCAATTTTATGAATTCAAATTGTTAATCAGAAATGATTTGAAATTTCTGTTATACATGTCTTGCAATTGTTTTAATCCAAATTTCAGTTTTGAATCGGAACTTATTTAAAATTTCCATTCTAACTATTGCATCGGATTTAAGAAGAACTCCAATTTTAAATTGGAAATCATTGAAATTTCTGTTCTAAATGTGTCGCTGGTTGGCAAAATTTCATGCCCACTATGGCTTTGGTTTAGCATGACAATTTTTTTTTATAACAAAACATAGTCAGGCAACCACCGGCATGCGAGAGGGTGTCAACACTGATGTTGGCAACTCCACTCGAATTGCATGGAGTTACTAATGATTTAACATTCAAGCATATACTTATAAGCAAAATGGAAATTATAAACAAGAATCCTACCTCTCTTCGTCAATGTCTTCGGGCACACTCCTTCCCCTCGCCTCTTTCACAAGCAACGTACTCCTTTTTGGTCACCAGAAGCCTCCAAGCCCTCAGTTTTAATGGCTTCCTTTAAGAGTTTGTTAAGGAAGATGGAGGCTAGAGTTAGAATGAGGGTTTAAATAGGCAAGGGGAAGAGAAGCTTTGACTTATCCTAATAGATGTAGAGCATGGTATGTAACATTGACAATCTCCTCCTTTCCTATGCCAAGTCACCCAGGGCCCCCCCACTATGTGGCCCTACCTCTAAGACAATACCCCTATTCACTAAAAACAATAAATAGGTATTTTTCCATCAAATAATCCCATAAAAATATGGAGAAAATCTAAAAATATTTAGAAAAAAAATACTTGAAATTCCCGAACGCTACATGCTACCTTAGTGATTCGATGTATTTTGTTGCATACATATGCACTATGCTGCCTTAAACCTTGAGAATGCAGATTCTTCCTTTGGTTTTCCTTGACACTATGACTTGTAAAGGTCTTCTGTCACATGTTAGTCACACCTCTTCCATTTAAATGCATTTACTATTATTATAGGGTGCCCTAACTCTTCTTTGATTGGGGGTATGTAAATTTGGGTTAGGTTTCCCCTAAGGGCATTGACATAATTCTCCCACAAGTCATCTCATTTTTGGGGTTGCAAGTCATTGTCCTCACAAGGGGTTTGATTCTTTAATTAGCATGTGAGTCTATCCATGTGAATGCAACTTGTCTACTTATAAGGGTATTTCTATCATTTTGTTAAGAGTTTTCCTAAAGTCTAATGGGTCCAATATTGTGTTCAAGGGTACTTCTTGATGTTAAGGACCCATGGTAATTTTTCTTGCATCTTATAGGGTCATAAACCCCTTGAACCGATGTTGGTTCACTTAATGGTTCACCCTCAACCCTAAGGGTAAAATGCTTAATTATTCACTTAATGAAATTTTCCTCGCCATGTGTCTTGATCTATATTTAGGTTGCACTCTCATCTCTTGCAGTGATTTTTCTTAATTTTAAAATCCATTCATAGGCCCTTAAATTAGAGCCCAAGGAAGGTACTTAAGTATTAAACTACAATTCAACTACAAAGTTAAAATGGTCATTTTACAAATAGGATTTTTCCCATCGGTTGAAGGGCACTCATACCCCTCTCAAGGTCTATCTATAATATTTTAATATTTTTTTTTACATTTATAACTCTGTGAACTAGATCTGGTTCAGTTCTCCTTCGATTTTTTATGTTGAACCGGATCGGCTGGTCCATAAGTCGTCTTCCTCGCGAAGGACCTCCAGACAATGGCCATGGCAGGAATTCTGCCTCCGGCTTCGTCCGGCAGAGCCCGGTCGAGCCTCCTTTACCCAAAATCTCTCCGTCGGCAGCCTATATGGCCTCTGACAACCACTTGGATGCAGCAGGGAAGCCCACCACATCGCCACCCCTACCTCCCAGAAACAAGCTATGCTCTCTTTGTGGATAGCACCACTAGCGGTCCTATCCACAGATCTCCTTCTCTGACTAACAACTCCCGTAGGTGGCCTAAGAATGTGTGGTGCAGTCCATTGAGTTTTCATTACGACCTCCGTTGCAGTTGCCACCTCGAGATCTAGACCAGAGCAGAGGCTCTGCTCTGCACAAATTCGCATGGACTCTCTTGGCTTTCCTGCATCTCCAAATCGATGTCGATGGAACACCAACGACAGCCAACCAGGGTGAGGGAACCATCAGCCATCTATCTAACTTCTCCCGCCCAGAAGCCGGCTGCCTATTCCTACCTCACAATGAGATTCTGACTCGGTTTCTCTCCGAACAAAGCCACCACCGGCTCTGCCCATAGATCTCCACTGGCTCTATCCAACACAAGTGGAGCACCCATGCTCCCCCATCCCTTTCCAACAGCACTGGCTCTATCCAACAGAGGCTCTTGTCCTATTCGTATGCCATTATTTGGATAAAGTCGAGGCCTTTCCCATGTTTAGCTCCTAACTCTGCCACCGTGAGCACATGTCGTGTGTATTGACATAATTTATCATGTAGAATACTAAATATGAGTTCGGTTGAGGTGAGCCTAGGCCCACCTAGCCATCGGATATAACACGCTACTGAGAGGACATTTTGCCATTTAGTTATATAGGCCCTCGAATATAAATCCGAGGGCGAGGTGGGCCTGGGCTCACGCAGCCGTGCGTGAGCCCAGGCTTGCCACAACTAAATCCCCAAAATATATAATTCAAGCTAGATTTGTAATACCCTGACATGGAAAACTAACTCAGATCGGGGTTATTCAGAAAATAAAATTAGAGCTAATTAACTTAAATAGAAAAATTAAAATGAGACGAACTAGGAGTGGCAGACTTTGTGTGCGAGAGTAACATTTCTCTACGCACTATAGAGCTTTAGTGCTTCATTGTACGTAGGCTAGAACAAACCTAATTTTGTAATTAATTTGGATTGGGCCAACGCTATTGTACTATTGGTTGCCTATGTACGTATTTGATAGCATCTATAATATTATTCTAATACAATTAGATCCGAATGTAGTTTTGTCTAACGGCTAATACGTACATCAGACATCACAAAATCATATATGTTAAAATACATATATCCCTATATCCAAATAAATCATTCACAGTCAAATGAAAATCTCATAAACCATCGGAGTAGAATGAAAGCTAATAAATCAGCGGAATCATACATCTCACAGAGGTGAGTAGAACACTAGTAGAATCACACATCCCAGTCTATCACAGAGCGGAGCAGAACACTTAACAGAGTAAATTAGATCATATCATATTTCATTCAACCATAACCGATCATATCGAAGCATATCAGATCACAATAGAGCAATTTAGAGCAAATTAGATCAAATCAGAACATATCAGCATATATCAGATCATAGTAAATCATATATCTTAATTAGTATATTAATAACACTAAGTAAGATGTCCATGCATATAAATCATATCATATCGAAAGGTCAGAAACGCTTATTCCCCTGTTTCCGGAAGTAGCAACATTCGGAATTGTTCTTTTCCTGAGAGTGTCTTCCCTTTCAGGTATAGAGATGGTGTGCAGAGCCTCCTTTAGCTCTGGAACATCTTTCTAATTACGTTTAAAGGTGGCGGACAGACACTCCCTTTGACCCAAGACATTTCCCTCATTGCGCAGAAGGCAACGAACATAACTTCCCCTTAACCTGGGACACTTTACACTTCCTGTAGTGGATAGAACCTCCCCTACTTGGAGATATTTTTTTCTCTACATATCCGTTGACGATGGATAGACCTTCCCCTTACCCGGAGATTCATTTCTCTTTTCGTGCCTGTAAGCTGCAGACAGAACCTCCCCTTAACCCAGGGATGTATTTCACATGGTGTGGCCCTTCGGCAGAGGACGAAACCTCCCCTACTTGGGGCCACTTCCCTCGTTGTGGCCAAACAACAGAGGACGAGCAGAGTTGCCTCTTGCCCTAGGGCGTTTCTCCTTTATAAGGTCACCAACTCGAGGAATGAATACTTCCATTATGCAGAACACCCTCGAATAAGCTAATAATGCCTTTTGAACGGACAAAAACAAACTCAAAACGACTCTAGAAACTCCCACAAGTTTTGACGGAAGTCGGAATTTATAATAGAAAGACGTGTGAGTGTACGGCAGAAAGGGGTATGCGTGCACTGATGCGCGCCACATGGCATGTTCTGATTCGACCGAAATCATGGTCGGCGCAGCTAACGTGCACATCATGTGGCCCCACGTTATGAGGACGACCGCGATCACATTGCATGGCGCGTCGACGGCTCAACTTGCTGACGTTATTATTTCATTCAAATACAATTCCAACTTCAAAACGCGATAACTTCCTATCCCGAAGTCGAAATTGCCTGTTCTTAGTACTGATGGACTAGTATTGACAAGTCTTTCAAAACTAGACCTTACATAGGTAGGTTATCTCACACTTTTTATGTAGGTATCGCCTATGTGGCACATTTCCCGAGGTTAGAACTTTTGCTCCTACCCTATGTTTCGCGTGTTTTTTGGTTCACTACCTCTTTACTTCGAGCTCTACTCATATAATTACCCCTAACCCTTTGGGTTAAGTGTAATCGGAACACGGGGTATTACAAGATTAGAGCAACTAATTGAATAGGTACCTACCTCTTCGTTATTCTTTTTTTGGTCTTCCCTCTCTCTCTTCCCCGACTTCGTCACCAATCGCCCTTGTCGGAAAGTTCTTTGGTAGCTTCTTCACTCTCTCACTCAGTACTCACTCACTCACTCTCTCTCTCTCTCTCTCTCTCTCTCTCTCTCTCTCTCTCTCTCTCTCTCTCGTGTACCCCTCTAAGAATCCCTAAATTGCTTTTATAATAATGGGGATTAGGGTTTCTAGGCCCCTAGGGAACTTAGCCAAAATATCCATCCTTGGACAGCCTAATTAGGCCCCTAAGAATTAATTTGCATCACCCAAATTAACTGGGCCCATAGAGCAACGTAAATGGCCCAATGCACGTCTAATTTGGGTAAATGGGCCATGTGCAACATGTCTAACTTTGAATGGTCATATAACCCTTATCCGAATTCCGATTTAGGTGTTCTTGGTGGCATTTAGAAGCTCTTTCCGTCTATTTTCTATACATATAGGTCTCATCTCTAAACTCTATCTACTTCAAAAGTTATTCTTTTAATAATGTTGAGGGGACAAAACACACTATTTTCCACTTGGCTAACTTCATAAATTTACAAAATTCCTGCACGTTACAAAATCAACTTAAAGAGAGTGTTTTAACCTTGTATCTCTAGTTGATCTATGGATCACTTGTTTCTTTAATTAAATGCACATGTTGCTTGTTTTGTTGTAGTCTCTTGTATCTTCAAGTCCTCAAACTTAAATTCTTCATAGCTCAGCTTGAAATCATTAAATGCCTTAAAAATGCTATGATCTTAGATGGGTCTATTACAAATGAATTTAAGTTCTTTTATTTTGGAATATGCCACTTTGCATGATATACCTTTACATTATCTACATGTGATGCTTCTTATGAGATTATGCATGATGGAATTTATTGTATAGAATAGAACTTTTATCATTTGTATCTAAAAAAGGATAGGGTCTTGTAACATATAATAAGTAAGCATATTAGAAGTGAGAATCTTAAGTGGGATAAATAGGTAATGCACTTAATGGAAATTATGATGTTATGAAAATACGCATTCCCTTCTGAGAGGTTGTTGTGAAAATGTTTTAAATGATGCTTATGCACTGTGTTATTAGCTCGGGCAGTGTTCTATTATAGTTTATGGCTTCTGGGTAAATGTCCATGTGCATGCAACTTGGCAAATTATTGTTATGGTTTATAGTTTTATGGAGCATCTCATCCAGCACCAAATCATGGGCAAGTGGAAACTTAAAATAAATGTATATGTGGATAATGTGAACTTCTGTTCAACATGATAGTGTTGATGTTTAAGGCTGCATGGTTAATGTGAATGAGAAAGATTACATTGGAGGATATTCATGCTATTCAGGTTTATTTATATGTATGATATAATTGACAAATTATGGTTTTGGTTTATGGTTTTATGGAGCATATCATCCAACGCCAAATCATGAAAAAGTGGAAACTAAAGAAAGATATATATGGATAATGTGAACTTATGTTCAACATGATGCCATTGATGTTCAAGGATGAATGCGTAATGTGAATGAGAACGTACGGTTAAATTGAAGGATATTCAGGCCATTTAGGTTTATTATATATAGTTTTAATAATAGTGTTGTGTTTGTTCATTACTAAGTACCATTGCTTACCATAGTGATGCTTTTGTTTTTCAGGAGCATGATCCTTTATTGGATTATTATGAAGATGGAGTTAATTATGGAAGCGACGAAAGTTGATAGATGGGCTTATCATCAATAGTGGAACTTTTACTTCATTCACTTATTGTATAAGAACTTGGGTAAATAACATTGTAGTTGTTATCACACTTGACAGTGGATTATTATAATAGATTTAATATTTGATTTAATATAGAGACCAGTATTTAGTTTATATTGTTTACATAATGTATTTAAATGCCTCGATCTGTTACACCTTTTGGGCATACTCTTAGTGGCTTTAGGTTAGCTCAGACCGAGATGTTGCATCGCCTGACCTAGTTTAGCACTGGGGCATGATAGATCACATGGTGATGGGGCCATGTAGTTACAAAAAGTTTCATAAGCACGGAGAACCACCAAATTTTGGCTCATGCAAAACATGTGGATGTCCTTCCTCTAAGGGCCTATTTGGATGGAGATAATTCAAAGAATTAAATCAAGATATTCTCCCTAAAAATTGGTGTGACAATTTCTAGACCAACTTGTTAATTGTGTGCAATCTAGATGTTTTTAATTAATCTCCCCTAAATTGTGCATTGTTCTAAAGCTGATTGGACTTATTTGATTGATTGACAATTAAGCTTTTTCCAATAATCTAACTTGTTAGACTTTCTCCCCCTCTTTCTCAATCCAAAAAGGATTGTTGGATAAATCACAGTAGGATTCTCCCATTAATCTTGCATCCCAACAAGCCCCAAACTCAAAACATTTTCAAGGTTGCTTGGATAGTGAATGCTGGGCTAGGTTCATAGGCAGTCAAGCAGAAGGTTGTTTGTTTACTCACTTGACTAAGTTGATTGAGGATCGCTTAAATTTGACTTAAATGACTTTAGTTAGATCTTGTTTGGTTAAAAGTTCTATATGAATCTTGAATTCTATCATAATTTAGGACTTTGTAATTTTTTCCTAAATTATATCTCTTCACAACTTGTAAAATTCAAGGAGAATAATTTCTATAACACCCCTATTTCAAGGGTGAAAGTGATGTAGAATTCAAATTCAAAGAGAATCCTTGAATCTTTGTGGATTCACTACATGTGAGTTACAAGCCATAATGAGGGTTCCTAATTATTAAAATGGGCCCAAATTTCCTAGGACGGCAAACTCTATTCTTTGTCTATCATCCTAACCCCTTCGGACATGGATAATGATATTCTTACACTCACTTTCCTACACTCATAGACCTTATGCCACTTATTATTTGATAAGAAAAAGTGAATCTTACATTGTCAAGTAGGACCCACCTTCCCTATCTAATTAAAGCTGGTAATGTAAGGCTTATGGTCTATATAAAATAGAATATGAATATCATTTTCCTTTGGACATTATGGGGCCTACATTTAAATTATAATAGGTAGTAGTAAATTACAAAAAATTCCAACCATATACAAGTTATATGCTAAAAATTAATATATGATGTTTTTCTTAACAAATAAGGATATATAATGGAGAACGTTGAGCAAGGGCTTGGGACTTTATGTTTGATTGTAGGGAGCTTTTGTTCCCTCCAATTAATATGGTTCCAAAAGTGGGCCCCCTGCTATGAAGAAGTTGTTGGACCATTGGGGGATTGGAGACAGAACATAAAAGGTAACGTTCTTGTGAGATATGGGCCACACATGTCCTATTGTTTGTGGTTCACAAACAATGACAAGTCTTCTTCCACGACCCTACTCTAGGGAAGCATCTCAGTTTGGTTCAGGCCCATTCCTATAAGAATTGAATCAGAATTGAGATCTCAAAAACTGAACCAAAACCGAGTAAGGAATAAGTTCTATCAACATAGAACCTGAACTAAGCCAAGAACTGATGTAGAATCGAAATATCCTCGTTGCACTAATCAAGCTTGCTGAGAGATAACAGAGACAAGAGTTGGAGAGGAGAAACAGTGGAAGCTTCAACAGATGAAGATAGAGAACAATGTCAACATCTAGCAGGGAGGAGTTGGCTAGGCAACTAGAATAGGAAGGGGGGCACGAGGTGGTGGCGAGTTGCAAGGAGGAGGTGGAGGGCTTGGTGGACTAAAGCAAAGAGAGGGTGTCATGACACTGACATCGGAGAGGCTAGAGTCGCAAGGGGGGAGTGTGAGAAACACAATGTGGCCTACTTGAGAACAATAATTATTTACTATTAATTATTCTTAATTAGAATAATCCAACTTAAAGGTAAATAAATTCATCAAAAGATCCATCTCATGATAAGCTATTACAATGTTATGAAATCAAAGGAAATAATTAAGAGCCTCATTCTCTAGCAACAATTAGTCCTCTACCTCTGTCACAAAGGACAATTATTATTCTGTGAACTTTCGCAATCTTCTCACTAAGCATTGGCAAAGTCGAACACATCTGTGTGTACAAGTACCCGCGATAGATATGTTCATGCAAAACAAAAACCACTCGTCATCTTACAACCAACGAGTAGCTCACACACACTAAAGCACATTCTCATGCTTTGACTACCATACATATAAGTAAATCATTTAAATTCATAGCAATATAAACATGAAATAGTATGCTTCCAACAGTTGTTTAATTAAATTGCATACTATGATTTATGAAAATATGGACACTTTTCTTCCACTTTACCTTGACACTTTTCACTAAAGAAGCCACATCATTTGATCTCCTGTCTGTAGCCGGCACCGACCCTAATGGCATTACATACTATGCCTATCATGCCTACAAATTCACAATTTTTTTTTTATGAAAAACAGTTATCTCCTTTGATAAAATACTTAAAATCATTATCCATTTCCTTCCATACATGCAGTAGAAATAAATCATTAAAGAAAATTTATTGAAATAATTATGGGCATGAGAATGCTCACTTTTCACAAACAATTGTTGTGATAATTATTACATAAATAAATATTATAAATCTATTAAATTAAAATATTCACAAGATCTAAAACTATATAATTGCATTTTGATCATATCAAAGCTAATGAATTGAAAATGACAAACTCTCATGACTAATCAAACCTAAAAGAAAGAATGCCTCAGCAGGCTAGAAGAAAAGTCAAGCTATAATTTTGGCCTTCTTGTTACCTTGTAATCTCGTCCTGGACACCTACACCACAAAAGATGCTGAGTATACAAGAATACTTAATAAGATAACTATAATAACGAAAAAATTGCATGTATTTTTTTAAAACAAATCCCCATTTTCCCTAATTTTTTTATTTTGGGGGGGTTTTTGGAATTGGGGTATACATAACAATTTTGGGATATATAGAAGGATTTAAGGGGCCCGCTGCATAGCCAATTAGGTGGATGACTAACCACTATTTTTTGGGGAGTCTATGCCACCTAGGAGTCCTTCTCCTACTTGATTTTGTACTTTTCTATTTAAGCCCTAATTCCACCATTTTTAAAGAGTGTTAGTCCTAACCCTAGCCCTAATTGCACTTTGAAAAAACCTAGAGGGCTTTGGGAGGAAGAAGATGGTGGACCACGAGACTTCAAAGGCAGTGGATTGACAAAACATCAGGAACAAGGTAGGATGGTCGAATCACTTTTGAGTCAATATTAAATAATGTTGATTTAGTGTATAGTTGGATTGGTTGTTAAAACCTAATTATTTATTAATAATTAATGAGAGGAACAGTGGAGAAGAGGGGCAACTAGAACGCTAGCTGGCGGAACTTCCAGACACACTGTTTCGGCCAAACCCCCAATTGCCGGTAATTATTAATTGGGGCGCATTATTCCGATGACAAGGAGAAAAACACAAGTTTTTCCTCCCGATCTACTATTCTCATGCCAAAGGTTGGGACAGTCACAACTCCAGCAAGCATAGCCAAATTTCTGGCTTTGCTCTCATGACGACCATCGCACGACAACTAGTTGCCATAAACAACACTTTGTCGGCGTCCCCCGCTCCCCACTCGTCGGAATTGAAGATAAACAACAGTGTGGTGACATAAGGGGGATCAAACTGTGTGAGTGCTCGATGGTCACCAGTTGCGCTTTTGCCTTATGCTCACTATCCACTCCAGCAAAACTCCATCGTTATTAGGCTATGGATTCTCTACCCGCGATCACTTTTGATTGCCGCTACTTCCAAACTCCTCCCTCTATTTTCCACTAGCAAGATGCAAGGAAGGGGGTGGCGGTGTGGGCCGATAGATAGCTGTCGGGCACTCCAAAACTTTCTCCACTCTGGTTTCTGCCTGTCTAGGAAATGTCCCTCCATTTTTCGGCCAGGGCTCCATTCCTGTTTTGTACAGGAATGGAGTGTGGTCTGGGGAAGATGAAGTTCCCAGCCCTCGTCGTGATCTTATTCACAGACCTAGCCCACTACCGCCTAGAACCAGGTCCATGGAGGTCCAGCCCGCTACTAGACCCGTTGGGCCTAGTATGCTAGTTCCACCGGGCTGGGCCTGGCAGCCCGGGCCAACGATTGGGCCTTGCGGCCTGGGCCCAAGGCCCAGTTAAACAAAAACAAAAAACAAAAGGGCAGGGGACTGGGTCAGTGGCTGGCTAGCGAGCCTGGCCCACAACATGTTTTCTTTTCTGGGTTGAGCCTAGTGGGCCAAGCCTAGGGCTCTTTAAAAAAAAAAAAAACAAGGCAAAAGAAAGAACATAACTATTTCTATTTTTAAAAACATGAGAGCCCAGTCTACTACATGCAGCCATAATAAAGTATATGGTGCCTCCTATACAATACATATATACGTAGTATGGTACATATTGACTATTTCTAGAATTAAGCTCAAATTTTATCGTTCTTTCGACTTAAGCCCTACCCAACTCCTGGATGACGTTTTTTGGCCAAAACCCTATTAATGATGTTAATTGGTCTATTATTGGGTTGTTTAAGCTTTATTGATTTGATGTGTGCGCATAAATGATCTCTTTAAATCAATGTGCTAAGATTAATGAAGACTAATCGCTAAGGGTAGAGGGCTTTGGATTGGGAATTTAAAACCAACTCAAGATAAAGACTAAAATACCCTTAGTGGGGGTTGGGAACTGGTTCATATAGTGAATAGGGGTCTTGACCTAACAACTAACTTAGTTGATGAACCAATGACAGTTTTAGGGCCTTAACCTAGTTAGATTAGACTAATAGGGTTGGGGTTAAGTATGAGTCTTAGCTCTATTGATGAGTTATTGATTTGGTTGTATAGTTGCACCTCCTCATTGGAGGGATCTCTGTATAAGTTGGGCTCAACACTGATCTATTCAGGATAGTTTAGTGTACAACAGTCAAAGTCGCTCACATCCTTCTTAGTTGGCATCTCTCACCACTTATATTCAAGTGCAGTTGTTGGTCATGCATTTCTACTCTAGTCAAGTCCTTAGGGGTTAGGTTGGGAGATGCACCTCCTAGTGGATTCTAGGGCTTCATCATGAATGTTTCCTTTGCGGGTGCATGGTCTATGGTGTGTTATATCACTTGTCACTTAATTTGATGTGTTTGTCTATCTATGAGTTTAGGCGGGTTGTTTGTTTCCCTGAAGGGGAAACTGATGGGAATTTATAATAATATTATTTGTGATAATTGGAACAAGTGAAACCCTAAGTGGACTTGCATAAAATGTAATGACATTTTGCATATTTGTTATTCCGTTATCCTACTAGGTATTTGAATCATAAAAATAATAGAACATCTCATTCAACAATGAAACAAATCCAACCATAACACACATATTACTTTATCAATATCCATAAAACATGAATTTCTTGTTCTAACATTACAATTAAAGGTTAACAATCTGACCTCTAATCAAACAACAAAGAGATCTCTACAATTTCTCTATCGCTTCCTTGACATGCCCTAACTCACCGATCTCTCCCAAAGTCGGAGAGTGTACCCTTTGGTTTAAGGATTCTTCAAAAGTATTTATAAGGAAGTCTAGAAACCAAATTTTGGTGCATAACTAAATCTAAAATCTGCCTAAAAGCACTTCAATTGCAATTTTACAATTGTCAGTAGGCTGGTTCCCACATCACCGACGCATTGAACCCTACTAACAGAAGAAATATGGCTTTATCAACGGGCCTTTGACACATCGAATATCACTGATAGAGGATTTATTGTTTCATCAACATGTCAAATGTCACCGACAGTGAAAACATTATTTCACCGGCGAGTTTATCGACGTGTCGATGACTTGTTGACGGAATTACTTTCAAAATACATAATAATTTTATATCCTCTTGATTACCCTCATTATTATCTTCTTAAGTAATTTACTCTATGATTTTATCATTTAAAAAGTGCAAAAATTTCTTTCAAAAATTACGAGTATCACATGTTGGTTCGGCCACCACAAGAAGAAGGGGAGGGAGGGGTTCGGCCCAAGGGAGAAGTGAATGAGGGGAGGGGCGGGTAGCCTCCCTTTTGGAGGGGTTTCCTTCACAAGGCAACTGCTCTGATTAGTTGATTCCCTTTTTAAACTTATCAAATCATATTGTATAGCTTGACACCAAAGCAACCTAACAAACAGGCCAACAAATTAGACCCAGTCTCATGAACTCGCTTACCTATTTTCTCTACGGAATCAAAAAAATATCAAAAAATCTCTAAATATTTTAGAATAAAAATTGAGGGTGTTTCAAAGGGAGGGGGAAGAATGAGAAGTTGGGCAATTGTAGGAAGGGGGGACGCAAGGGTGATGGTGGCTGCCGGGAGGAGGTGGAGGGCTTGGCGTATTGGAGCAAGAAGATGGAGGGCGGAGGAGTGGGTGGCTGGGAGACTGGAGCATGGAGGAGGAAGGAGGGTGGTGGCGATCGGCAAGGAGTAGGTGTTGGCAGCCAACGGGGAGGAGGTGGAGGTGGAGGGCCTAGCAAACTTGAGTAATAAGAGGGAGAGGGAGGTGACTATAGCAAGGAGAGGGAGGGGAAGGAGCAACTAGAGTTGAGCAAAGAGACGAAGGGGGAGAGGAAGAAGGATACAATTAGGGTTAATCTTAGCCAATTATTTAAAACAAGAGTAAAAATAATTATGTTTTAAGTAAAATATCTGGTTTTTTATTGGTTTTCGGTTTTTATAGGCAAAAACTAAATTGTATCCGAGATTAGCTTGGTTCCTTAACTATTGAACCAAACTAAACTACTGACCAATTTCGGTTCGATTTCAACTTATTCGGTTTGGTTCCGATTCAATTTCAGTTCAATTCAAGTCTGATCGTCCACAATATGCAAGCCCCTTCCAAACCACCTTGGATCAATCGTACTCATGGAATACTTGTGGTCACAAAATGCCACAACCACAAGGGAACCATACATGCGCCAATCCTGCCACTGGCGTGCTGGATGGGACGCCCCCCCTGTCGAGGGAGAGAGATGCCAAGTTCCAAATTTCCAGTCGAGCTTGTCTCACACCTATGGGGGAGGGTGGTTGAGATTTGTGAGGCTTTCGTCTTTGATGTGTTTAATAAAAAGTTAATCATACACACCTAAAAGCCTCCCATTGTCCCAGTAAGTCCTACGTTACGCTTACAACCCACTTTTTACTGTGCAAAAAATAACCGAAAGGGTTCTCTACTTTCTACTTGATGATTAGTGAAGTTTATATACTTAATGCCATGTCTTCACTTTTTCATAAGCAAGAGTGTGCTCTAGAGCTGATCCCAACTCTGCATCGTGCTTTCAAACGTTCAATCTCTAGTAGAAGCTGCAATGTAATGCACATGCTGCAAATGGTCAACATTGAACTCCTACGCTATTTACCTAGTGCTTGACCAAAATTTCCAATCTTTTCCATTTCAATTATGAGCTCCCATTACAAAAACAACTTGTTCTCCAAAATTCACATTTACATTCCCCGTAAGAGTTAAATAGGGGTTGGACTACTGAATCTAGACTGTTTGAAGATGGTGGGTCATCAAGTTGTAGCTCATTCTGATTTTGCAGGACTGATCATCTGTTCTTCAAAACGCTCATCAGTTGAAACGGGGCTGACACTTAATTCACAGGAAAGGCACCAGTGATGGGTCGTGTGCAAGCATCTTACCTGTGCAAGCTAGATTTCTTCTACTATTTGTACTAAGGATATCATTAAAAAAATAATATGTATACTAAGCTAATACATTGCATTGTAAAAATATCAGAAACAATTAAAAAAGAGAACATACTTAGAATTTGAAAGGGCATCTAAGGCTATTATAGCTAATGGGCCAGGGGTTTGGAACATCTTGAGTCGACTCAAGGTTTGCTGATTGAAGATCGTTTGAATCCAAAGCCATAGTTTATGGCGGCAGTACCAGCAAAATGAACTTGCAAACTATGACGTGAAAAAAGTTTACATATGATGGGATCTCATTTAGGTTGTTTAGATATTGAATCGAGCAGAATCAAAATGTTGATTTAGACTTTATCTGACGCCAGGGTTGAAAAGCTTGTGAATTTTATTTAAAGTTCACGTAATTTTTTTTGACAAATTTACCTTTCTTCCTTCCTCATTATGTTCTCCCTTCTTCATTCCACCTTTTTCCCTATTTTTAATTCCTCTTCCTCTCCTCTTTCTTCCTAGCAATCCTCAGCTACCTCCTTTTTACCTTCAGGGGCTACCTCCTTGGCCACCGTCGGCCCAACTTCCCCCACCTTGGCCTCGTCCCTCACCAAGGCCCTCAAAAACTTCTGCCACATGCGGGAGGATGAGGTCGCCACCCTTGTCGCATCCCTCCCTCTCTCGTTGTGCCGCCACTGGCCAGGTTATCAACCTTGGTGATTTGCTCAAACAAGCACCAACAACACCCTCGACAGGGTGATGCTGGAGAGGAGGGTGTTTAAGGAAAGGGTAGGGAAGGAGGCGGGCGAGTTCAAGGAGATGGTGGTGGAGCTGATAATCCTGGTTGGCGTCTTCAACGTGGGCGACTTCATCCTGGCCCTCAACTAGTTCAACCTCCAGGGTGTCGCCAGAAAGATGAAGCGCCTTCATTGCCGCTTCGACTTCTTTATCTCCCGCATCCTCAATGACCACCATGGCTCCTCCGGCCTCTACCACGAGCGCCACCAAGACATCCAAACAAAGATAGTAAATATTTACTTTCTTTGTATATATACAAAGAGAGTAAATATTTATTATTTTCTTCCTTCGCATAGTTGCTGCAGCGGAGCCTGCTAGAGGTGCTAGAGTCAGACATCTTCGTGGCTCTCCAGGGATAGGTGAACGGAGCTCGCAGAGGGATCCACAGCAAAGCTGGAGCTGACAGGGCATCAAAGAGGCCCTCCATGTCGTTAAGCTTCGAATTCTTAATGTTGGTTTCTGTCTAGGCTTCTGGCTCAATGGTGGAACAACGTCACTTGAGGGGGGGAGCGCAGCTATTTCTAGTTGTGATAAGGGCGAGATGGGAGTGGTGAGAGGGAGCATGCAAGGGACGGTAACCTGTGGTGCGAGATGAGGTGAACTGGGAGGGAGAGGAGAGGGGGGAGCGAGGCGTAAGCGGGGCGGTCTGGACGAAGATGAGAAGAGGTGGGGCGATAGGATTAAAAGGTAGAGACGGTCAGCGATGAAAACCATGGCGAAGAGATTATCTAGCAGGCGGCAGTGGGGAGGTGTGGTGAACAGAGATGGAAATGGGGACGGCAGAATGGAAATAGAAGAAGAGAAGGATGGTGGCTAAGGGTATTTTTATCTGAATATAAATTTTAGTTAATAACGTCTTAATAAAAAATTTTATAATTAAGGTCTAAAACCCCAACATAGGAATTAATTCTAACATATATAATTGCTTGGAATCGTAATTATTTTTGGTAGCCACATGCCTTATTCCATAGAATTGAATGGGCCATGGTATGTGGTGGGTGGGAATCAATAAAACAAAGTCAATAAAGGCTATTATGTGGAATCAATGGAATTTATAGAATGCCCTTGCAAGGAGATTCAAATTTTGGCAGAATCGGAGCATTCGGCTGAATGGAATGGGAGCATTCTGCTCAATCCTGCTAGAATTTAATTCCTTGGAGAGTACATTCTGATCTTGCTAAAGTCATTACCCAAACAACCAATGTTCAACATCTTCTTTTTACAAGTCAGACACTCATGACGACAATCACAGTAACGTTGAAACAAGGTCAAATCATGTTTGAATCCATTATCGTCTCAAGTAAAAAAAAATGTAAACAGAAGATTTTGCATTCTTTCCATAAAAATAACTTCACTAGTAATGAATTTAAGTTAACATGATGAAACTAATTAAAGAGGTGTAAGAACTGGATTAACAGTGGTGACCACTTTATTACACCCTATCAACCTCTCCAGCCGACCTCTTAAACTCCTATGGAGCAGAAGCAGAGCCAAAGGAGCAGGTGGGGGCCGTTTCCTAATCTTCCCAAGTTTGGCCCCTTGAGGAGTTGAGACATATAAGCGGCTACTTTTTTGTGGTTTGACATATCTCATGCAATGTCGTTAAAACAAGAACCTCCAAATCTCCAATATCTGATTACAGTAGATGGTTCAATAAATTTTCACCTTTATTATGCACGTAACAAATAGCTTTATGCCCCCTTCTAGAACCTAACTCAACAGCATGAAATTAATCAGTATAATCATCTGTTACTGATATAATTATCATCAACATCAGAAAAGACATTTTATTCCAGATAGATCGGTGATCTAACAATAATATACCTCTTTCTTAATCAAAATCATGGTCCTAGATCGACGTGAGAAGATAATAGGACGCTGCATCAATCGCCTGCCCAAGGCAAACTCTCTAGTGACTTTTTTCTTTACAAAAAATCTAGTCATAAAGCAATAGGGTTATAAGAAATGAACAGTTGTAAGTTGTGACCGTTTATCTCCCTCTCTTTCTCTCTCTCTGTGTCTCTGAGTCTATCTGTGTGTGTTGCTTGTTTGGCATGCAGGATATGTCTGGTTCGAAGACATGTAGCGTGGGGAGAGCTTTGTTTTGGCCAGTGCCCATGCCTCATAATCGCGGAGGCTCATGCAGTGCCCACCAGAGACAAAATGTCAATTTGGCGACCCTACTTTTTTCTTCACTTTGCATGCCTAGGATGCTAGCCTCAAATCGTCAGCTCTTCAAGCTATACTTTGTTTTCAGTGGCAGACCTGCAGTAATGCATGCCCAACAGCGCAGACAGAAACATGTTGCATGTTTTTTTGTTCTTCATGCATCGTATGGTGTTAACGATTTGAGCCAGTATTGACTTGCTTGAACTGTTTAAATTGGGCTCGAGCTTCATTATATATATATATATATATATATATATATATATATATATATATATATATATGAATCACAAGCCTCATCTCGACTTGGGTCGGGGCTCGACGTGAACTTGAATAAAAAAAATATAAATATATAAATATATATATATATATTTAAATTAAGTATATAAAACATCTAACATAATAAGAAAATTTTTATATTAAATAATAATAAATATCCTTCGTTAGGTATTACTACTGCACTTAGAACAATTGAATATTTTCACTAGCTGTGAAGAACATTATAACAAATAAAATTTAGATACATATACTCTAAAAAGTCAATTTAGGTAAATTGTGCTATAGTGATTATATAGACAATTGTGACTCATATTTATAAATTTTGTTTTTGGGTTAAAATTTAGGAGTTATGAGCGATGACATTATATCATCTCTTCAATCCTTAATTTTTGTTTTAAATTTTAGAAGAGTTCTTGAGTATCTTAGGGTAATATCATAATGAAATTAATATATTTAGATATATTTATATATTTTATATATGTATATATATATATATATATATCTCAAATTAATAGCTTTATTTTAATTTTTAAAATAAATTAAAATAAATTAAATTTTAAAAATTAAATAGAGTTATTAATGTGAGATAAATAGAGTATATTAATATTTGTATATCCAAAATTTTTATTTTTAAAAGGTATATATCATACATAAAAATTACATATCTATTACAATTATAAAAATATATATATATTATATATTATATTTATATAATACATAATATTAATAAATATATATATAATTATATATATAATTTAAAAATTATATTCGAGTTTAAGTATGAGTTTAAGTTAAATATAAGTCCAGTTCAAATTTTATTTGAGCCAAGCCAAATAGGGGTAGGGGTATGCTTGAACTTAATTTGAGCCTATTCAAACACGAGTCGAACCAAATTCAAAACGAGCCTAACTTATGCCGAACCAAGACTGGCCGCCTCCACGAGGCTATGCTCGCTAACGCCCGGATAGCAGGAAACCAAACTCTGCTCCCATCTAAAGCTAAATAAATGTATACTGTCAATCTTAATTAATGTTGAGGAGGAAGGGACGTACAGCAGATAAGCTTTAGCCTTTAAGCAGCCAATTGTGCTGTGGCTTTCAGAGAGACTATTTCCACGACGATGACATAACTGGGCACTGATTAGACTTATGCTGTTCATTGTATTTTATGTAAAGATACTGTATATTTAACTCTCTTTTTTGCATGTGTAGTTATTATCAAACAGATTACGATGAAACGAGTTTTTTTTTTATTACGAATAGAAACAAGTGTTTTATTTTTTGGGTAAAGGATATAAACAAGATTACTATCATAAAAGCTTGGGAAGACAATGTTCCTCTGCGAGCTGGTCCTAGCTGCTTAATTTCCACTGCAAATTGTAGGCTGGATGGGCCAACACTGGAAACGGCCTGATGGAATGTGGCACCCGGGGACCCCTATCTCATCGCCCTTTGCTTGTAAAGTTCTTTTGGCCTCACATCTGTGGGATCCATTGAGGGCTTTTCTGGACTACCCTCAGGTGCTTCTCCGCATCAAATCATGCACCGTCAAAGGCACACCTTCCGGCAAATGCTGCATCTCTGACGGTGCCACAAGCCCATTCAGCATCTCACTTTGTTCTTCTGCACTCATCGTACGAGATTAGCTGTGAAAACCAAACAGAAGTAATATTTTAGCAGGATTTAGATTCTAATGACTAACACTGGTACATATAGGTCGCTAAATAATAAAAGCTAACGTGACTATGTCTTAGGAGTGCCTGACAGTCCCACTCCCAGCTTCTTCTCGTAACTCCATCTTCACTGATCAGCTCAACTGGGAGAACACAGAAACGACAGTTTGGCGTATCTTTCAATCTGATTCTCCGTCTCTCTCTCTGAAATCTCTATTTAAAAACAAAGCTACCCCTTTCTTCCATGCAGTTGTCTTCACTACCCAACACTAGAGTTGAGTTGTGTGCTATTTCTCTCAACTTCTCCCCATGCGCTCTCCCACTTTCACCGAAATTATCCCTTCTTCCTGAGAGAGTTGTTAACACACACACTCTCTCCCTCTGTCCATCTGATTTCTTCTTACTAACTCGAACTCAAGCACACATTTTCAGACATGTCCAGCAGAAGTTCTCATTCCAGGCAGTCCGGAGCTGCCAGGCTATCAGATGAACAGATTGCAGACCTAGTCAACAAATTACAAGCTCTGCTCCCTGAAATTCGAGGAAGGAGAATAAACAAGGTAACATGGTCTCTCCCATACTTGAGTTTGTCATAGCATGGCGAATTTTTTTATTTTATCATGCAACTTTCTCACAGATTGTACATACAATTCTTGATAGGCATCGGCTGCGAGGGTCTTGCAGGAGACATGCAACTACGTTCGGAGCTTACACCGAGAGGTGGGCGACTTAAGCGAGAGGCTCGCAGAGTTGCTGGCCACCACAGACTCCAACAGCGCTCAAGCTGCCATTATTAGAAGTTTGCTGCAGTAACAGTAGCGGCACTTATCTTTTGTATGTTACCCCTTTGGCTTTGAATAACCCATGCTTGCTTGGTGATGAATCACTTGATCTCTTAATGCAGTTCATTTTGTAATCTGCACTAGCAAGTGATCTTGAGTTTCTTCTACTGAGGAAGAAGAAGAAGTAGAATAGTAGATGGTAGCCCCTCACTGTCCTGGAAATAGACAAGATCACGTTGGTATAACTGACGGGTCAAATATGCAATAAAATTGATGGAATCTCAGATCGTGACATTGCCATGAGCATGTTTCCCTTTTCACTCGCTAAAAAGGATTATGTTGTGAAATCTCACCCGTCATAATCACCGAAAATAGGAACGGTCGTAAATGGGAACAGTCGTACTTACCGACTGCGTGCCCAGTTCGTACTCACGCCAGCAGGCCCCAGCACAACGAAATTAGAAATACTTCAAATAATGAAATTATTTATAGTTCAGATACATTTCGTAATGGCAAAACTCTTAAGACCATCACCAAGGGCCCTAAAGAAATTTTTTTTATTTTTTATCAATTCTTTCACATTTATATTTTATTCTTAAATTTTGCAAATAAAACCTCTAATCATATAAGACACGTAAAGATGCATGCTACCGTATGGTTGACAATCGCTAATAATAAATAAATTATTCATTCCTTCCATAGCAATTGGTGAACATTAGTGTTCTAATGCAATAAGCTTACATTGTGTGTACTAACACAATCAGCACATCGCATAGCCTTTGTCTATTTAGATTTTCCATCAAAGTAAGGTTAACAATTTGGTTGTGGATATCAGATAGTTTTTTTCAATTTCCCTATGGCTGGCTCTAAACTATGAGAAATTATCCAGTGTAACTAATGCACAAGTCGCATGGTGCATAGGTTCACTCACTGTTTAACATGTTTTAATACTTTCTACATGAGTAATTTTACATTTTGACTTATCCAAAGCTCAGTTCCAGTGTATACTTTTTCCTTAACTAGAGTGACCTACAAGTACTAGCTCATTGAGTTTGTCAACTAGTTATACTCCCTCTTCCTAAATTAATAGTTCCATTTGGCAAAAAAAAATTATTCCACATTAATAGCTTCATTTTGTTAAATTAAATTTGTTGAGTACTTAAAAATGTATCACAAGTTTATTTTTCCTTCTCTTATATGTTAGTTTTAATTTTTAATAAAAATAATTATTTTTCTAAATATAGTTATTAATATAGGACAGAGGGACTATAAAGCATAGAACTATTTTCAACCCTACATATAAATACAAAAGTAGCATTTTGCAAGCCCGTTGATTCCTATAACATGTAGATAATTCTTGTATTGCATGCCTTTAGGCAATTTTATCTAACTCTAAGTTGGACATCATTAACATCAATGTCTAACACAACTGATTATGACATGTATCGTACTACTATATAAACAAGTTGAGTGACAATAGATTTTTGCCCCTATATTGCTCTCATATTTTCCTCTAGTCCCCTTTAATACAAGTTTAAATATGTATGTGATATCAGGGTATTTAAGTAAAATTATTTACCTAGATTCTTTTATATGATTGTCACATGTCAACTTAAAACTAGTTGTTGATATGATATAGATCCTACTTTTTATGTTATGCTAATTTTAAGTTTGTAAGATTATCTTTTGTACTTTAGAGCTCATATTTGTGGGTCTCATATTCACAAGTTTTTAGCGTCGGTAGAAATCTCTCAACGAGCTCTCTTAAATGAGACCCCACGTGAGGATATTTTCTCAAACTTTTTTGTGGGTCTCATGCATATAGCACGCTTCACGAATGCCCTCACATTTTCTAATTATAATAAACTTTAATACAAGCTTAAATTTATATGTGATATTATATTATTTTATAAAATTATTTACTTAGATTCTTTTAACTTACTACCGCATGTCAACCTAATATTAGTTATTGATTGGCATATGACTTATTTTTTAAGTTATGCTGATTTTGACTTTGTAAGGTTATATCTTTTACTCTCGAACTCAAATTATATTCACATGTCCTTAAAATTGTTGAAAAGTTCTCGATGAGCTTTAATTTATCAAATGAGATCCCTCATGAATTTATTTTCTTGAACTTTTTTTGGGTCCCACACATATAACACGTTTTACTATGAAAAAATATTACAATTTTTTATATATTATACATGTTTGGATTCATGTATTTATGATGCTATTAGAAAACTCCCTTAATGAGCTCTATCAAATACCTAGTGCCAAAATTGGTCTTGAATATAAATGAAATACTGCTCTAGGTGTGAAGTCTTTTGTCACTATTGTCTTTGTCAACCAATATGGTCTAATATTAAGCCTATAAAATTTGGACTTGTTATTGCTTACTATGAATGTATATGAGTTAATATAGTACTTACAATCATATGTGCTTATAATTTATGATCCCTATGATCCTGAAAATATGTATTATAACTAAAGTATGCAAATGAAACCTTCATTCGACACATACTTTTTTTCCATTTTCTTCTATTTATCTTTACATGATTAATATGTGTGCATGCTTGCCCGTTTACTCTAAATCAAATTGAAATGTTGCACATCAATAATAGTTTATATGAAAAACATAAAAGGTGAAACTTCACCTTTTTTATGACCATGATGACCCTACGATTTGCACTCGTTCTAGGTGACTCATCTATGAAGAATTCAACCTCTAATACAAACTAACTATTAAATTACATGAGAAATAGAATGTGTAGTAATATATGGCTTGGTAACTACAATGAGACTCTTTTTACTTTTAATTTGTAACCTTACTTTTATTGAGTACTTATGTTTGCAAATGTTGATTATTTTTTCCTAAATTTAGGCTCAGAACTTTATTTATTATATCAAGACAATTGCCGATAGGGATGCCACACGGGTCGGGTATATAGTAAAACCCAACCCAGCCCTAATGAGTCAAGTTTGGGTTTCTAAATTCAACTCAAATAGTTGTTTGGGTTGGGTTTAGGTCTTAGTAATCCAACTCAACCCGACCTGATTAAGGTTATAAATATAAATTTTTAAGATTTTTTTTGTATTTTGATAAAACCCAACCCGACCCTAATGGATTGGGCTTAGGTTTTCAAATTGAACCCAAATATCTATTCAGGTCAGATCTGAGTTTTCAATTTTTTAAATAGTATCGAGCTTAGGTTTGGCAAAACTCGACCCAAACCTGACCTCACAACATCCTTAATCGCTGATCAATACTCTCATTATCCCATATTAATAACTTCATTGGGAAAAATAGTATTTTTTATTTAAGGATAAGACCCAAAACTAAAGGAATATAAAATAGCCTCTGAAAAGTCAAGTACCAAGCTGCTTAAATTGAGCCAAATAGGGCTACTAATACCTGGCAATTTTTTTTCTAAATGAAGCCATTAATATTGGACATAAGAGATTTCAATTTTCTTTGATACATCAATAGCCGTGTCCTTTGTTTAAATCAGTTAGTTGATTTCTCAGCATGTAAGCATTTGCCTTATTATAATAAACTTTTTTAATATAATATATTTTATTGAATATTTATTATTTTTATATAATAAATAGAATTATCTTACTTTATCCCCACTCCTCCTTAGAGATAAGAGGGTGGAGGGAGAGAGGTGAGAGAAGAGAGAGGTGAGAGGGGGGGGAGGAGAGGAGAGAGGAGGGAGAGAGATAGGAGAGAGAGGGCAGAGAAAATGAAATATTGCTAAAACAGTAATGCTAAAACGTTTTAGCACTATCGCTAAAATGTTTTAGCATATCATTTAAATCCCAAATATTTATTGAATTAATTTAACTATTTACAACTATTTATTATAGTTGTTACAAGCTGTTACTTGGAAGATGATTTGCTCTTTCTAGCATCTCATATCTATCTGCATTTTTTTGATAGAAAAATATACATTTGTAATTTACATTTTATATTCTCTTAAACTCACTTTGTTTTGATATTTCTCATTTGGTTGCTTTGTCTAATTTTTCTAGTCTTATAGGTCAGGGTTCATATTTAATCATATGTGATGAAAACTTAACTAGCTACACAAGACAATTTGTAAAAAATATTTTTGTCGCTCTTAGAATAGTTTAGATTCTATTTTGATGACTCAAACACATGAATATTTTTTGTTTTTGATAATAAACTTATGGAGTGTTTGTTTGTGTAAGGAAATAATTGGTGGGTTTGGTGTAGAATTGGTGAGCCAACTCTATTTTGTTTGATGTTAGACTCAAGTTAGCTCAAATAAAAGTTCTTGGGCTAATAGAACCAAACTTTTACTTGGCCCATCTTAAATTGATTTGGTTTTAGTGTTAGTTTGCTTAACTTTAAATGAGTGGTGTAGGTGATTTTTTATCTGAGTTTTGGTATATGTTGGTAGGAATCATGATAACGTTACAAATCATGTATATATGAGACCACAAAATTTGGAATGATGTTTTACTTATTGAAATATGTTGGAATCAACAATTTTTAAATGACCAAACAAGTTTAAGTGAAAATTTGAAAAAGTTGAAGTAAAAAAAAATTAATATGGGAGGACTCTTCTAAATTTTTAGGTGATGATGTCATCATCCGGTCAACCTAGGTTGACCCAATCCAACAACTAATCTGGGATAAGGTCCAGGGTGGGTTTTAAAATATTACTTTAAAGAGACACTAATATATCATGTGCATCACTGCATATAGTCTCATTCTTGCCAACAAGACACATGAATGTGAGAAGACAATTGTTATTCTTCTCACATTTTGGATTAATATAAAATAGGTAGTGGATGCATGTTTTGGAGTTGGACTCATATGATAGGATAAAATTATTAAAAAAAAGTATTTTTATTAGTTATATGCTTAATATATGTGTCTATTTACATTTCATGTTTAGTTTTTGGGTAAATTATTTAAATAATATTTTTAATTTTTTTACCAAATTAACCCACTTTGGGAAATATTTCCCAAAAGTGGTGTTCTTTTTATCCACGTAGGCACTAGCCAAGCACTGGCACCTGTGTGGTTTTTTAAAAAAAAATTAATTGATTTCGTCCTGTGGAAGGACGAAATCTAAAAATAAAATATGATTTCGTCCTTTTCAGGTCTCCACTAATTTCGTCCTTGTAAAGGACAAAACTTGATTTCATCATTCCAAATGACAAAATCAGGGCCCTTCAGCTTGATTCAATTTTTTTTTTAGGATAGCTTAGAACTGAAAGTAACACTTGTTCTTGTATAATCCATACAACATCAAGTTTCAATTATCATCCACACAACATCAAATTTCAACTATCATCAACACAACATTAAATTTATCCACATCAACTATCATCCACACAACATCAAATTTATCCACATCAACTATCATCCACACAACATAAAAAAAGCATAAGATATAAATGTTTATAAAACATATAAATCTAACATCACATATGTTCAGAAAATGTTTAGTTCAAAACAAACATATCACAATTTTAATTCATTCAATTTCTTCTACTCCTACGTCCTCAACCCTGATAGTGTTGTACTAGCTCCTCCTGCTCCTCATGATCTGCCTGCTCCTACACTTCATGGTCTGCTTGATCCTCCTGCTCATGGACCGCCTGCTCCGGCTTCACATAAGTAACAAATGGCTTAACATGAGCTGGCCGCTGTTGTCTATAATATAGTATCGAATCTAGTTGGGAGAAATCTACATGTGGAGTAACTAGAAATGATGAACGTGGAGGAGAGCTAGGTGCTGCTAATGAAGATGGAATATCAAGGAATGAATCGTGCCTTAGCTGTGTCTGAGCTGCCTCGTCAGTAGGATAATGTCCATGAACATCTGTAATCACTGACTGAAGTAGTGGCAAGCTACGAAGGACATCATCATGTTGCCTGAGCATCGACTGAAATGATGTTAATAAGACCTCACCTGAAGTATAGGTATTAATTGCGTTAGTCAAATATGCATGTGTAGGTCGCACTAAACCAAGCTATAAAAAAATAAACACTAAAAGTCAGATAAATAATAAATAAGAAATAAGAAAATATTATGATATAATTAACAAAGATATACTTACCAAAGCTGCCTCAGATGCACCCCTAGGCTGATATGTCATATCTTCTACATCATTGTTGTCATACCCCGACCCGAGAACCAACCCGGGCCGGGGGTCCAAAAGTGATAAAACCAAACCTAGAACCCGAGAGCGTCCATCTCTGAGTGCGAGAGTCTTCTCGTTCCTCTGCACGGTTCAGAACTTTAGAGCTCCGTTGCTCGTAGGCTAGAACTGACCTAATTATATATCTAATTCAGACCGGGCCAACATTGCATTGCCGTTGGTTGCCTACGTACATATCGGATAACATCCACGATGTTACTCCGATACGATCGGATCCGGACGTAGTTCTGCCTATTGGCTACTACATACATCAGGCACACCAAAAATACATATGTATAAAATACGTATCTTCAAGTATTTAATCGGAGTTATATGAAAACCCGATAAAATACCGACAACACACATCTCGCTCTATCATAGAGACGAGCACCACACGACCACCACAACATGCCTTGCTCTATTCCGGAGCGGATACATCACATTCACACATCTCGCTCCATCACTGAGCCGAGACCAAACTCACACTACACGTCTCACTCTATCGTAGAGCGAGACAACACACATCATAACATAAAAGCACACATCTTGGTATATAAGTATATATCATGACATATAAGCACACATCATGGCATATAAGCATAACAAGCATATGGATCATAACATAGCACATATCATAACTAGCACATGTCGTTCTATAATTAAAATAGTAGGTAAGAAACTCTTACTCCCCTGATGTCTCATGAGGTAGAGGTATTCGGGATGCTCGTTTATGAGCATCCTCCCTTCAGATCCGGAGACAGCCTCCATACGTTCATCGCTTTACACTAAAAGACAACTCGACCAACTCTCCCCTTTCTCGGAGATTTCTCGTTTTCTGTGCCCATGGGTGGCGGACAGAACCTCCCTTACTCGGGGTATTCCTCACACATCGTGGCCCTTCGGTGGAGAATGGAGTCTCCCCTACATCTGGCCACCTCTCTTGATCCGGCCCGGTAACGGAGGACGGAGCCTCTCTCTCTCTCTCTCTCTCTCTCTCTCTCTCTCTCTCTCTCTCTCTCTCTCTCTCTCTCTCTCTCTCGGGGTTGGAGGGAAACGGACAGAGCCTCCTCTTGCCCCAGGTCGTTTCCCCTTTCTAGGAGCGCCAACTTGAGGAATGGACTAGCGGCGCTGCTGACGCCAACCGCTGGTGTCATGATGCCAACTATTTTGTCTTACATGATAAAAATAATATTTTTCTATATTATTTTAATCTAAAAAATATCTAAACTTCAACATGCGATACCTTCTTACCCCGAAGTCGGAATCGTGCATTCTTTGTATCGATGGACTTGTATCGACGAGCCATTCGAAACAAGACAATATATGGGTAGGTTATCCCACACTTTTTATGTGGGTCCCGCCCATGTGGCATGCTTTCCGAGGTCATAGCTTTCGCTCCCGGCCTATGTTTTGTGTGTCCTTTAAATCGCTATGCTCGTTACTCCGAGCTCTACCCATATACAGGGTTTTATCCCTTGAAACCCCGCCAACACTTAATCAGAAATTACCAAATTACCCTTAACCCACCCGGGTTAAGTGTAACTGAAAAACGGGTTGTTACAATCGCGCAGTAAAATATATCGCCATGTAATGGGTAAATACCACTGCATATATGGGCTACAAACATCTCGTGATGTTGTAGCCATCTCCCCTCATATAATAGTGGCTCTCCTATCATCCCATTGAGCAATATATGCTGCATAATGTCGCCTAGTCGGTAATATGGCGGCCTTGTCGAGTGATGTGATGGACAAACTCGACAGTAAGAGGTGGGACCTCTTGCTCCAAGTTAAATTGGAGCATCACACGATCTGACAAGTACATCTCCATAATCTCAAAACAAATGAGTGGTGTTCATGAAAGCCACACATCTCGACCCTCGGTGTAAAGAGGAGGTAACACAGCCAAAACCTCCGGCGAGTACGGCTGCTAAATAACCTACACATTTTATAAAGATAATTAAGTTTAAATTACCTTACATATCTTATAATCATTGTATGAAATTTGATAATGAAGTAAAATTACCTGATAAAGCCGCTGGTGGTCTAACTCTCCTCTATACAAATGGAGGACTCCTTGTGGATTTTCACTTTTTCTCTTTAGAACATTCCACCTTAAGGAGTCAAATTTAAAACATGACTTCAACATATCCAAATAAAACCATGCTAAAAACATTAAGTTTTAAAAATAAAAACACCCTACCTCGCTCTTAATGGAGCACCCTCGACTAAGTGACCCATCTCAATACTTGGTCGGCCGACATGTAAATGCTCCCACGACCATAGTTGTGTCACAAAATAAAAAGTAATTATGCGTGTAAAAAAATTTAACTTCAACAAATTCATTTACCTAAAGAAGCGTCAGACAACCTGCAATCCCCAAAGGCATGACATGACATGTTTTTCCTAACTCTCAGTATAAAAATGCAAGAGTGGCATTGTCCCATGCATAAGTGTCTGCCATGTCGAAGTCCGCAAGGAGGGAGAGATATGCAACATGTACATGGCTACTCGTGTTATCCGCAAATATTGTAGCCCCAAGTAAATGTAATAAATATGCTCGTGCATGCTGCTTGAACACTATCTTCGTGGCATCCACTGGGAGCTCATGAAACTCACCTAAGAGTCATCTAAGGCTCACTTGGCTACCACGGATCATTGTAGTAGGAGGAGCTCTGCCAAGGAGTCTGACTAATAAATCCAAATGACCTCCTTCTATCGTGCCTGTCACAGCCTCTCCATCGATGCGAAGTCCTAAAAGAACTGCCACATCCATGAGAGTGATCAACATCTCCCCATAAGGTAGGTGAAACGTTTGTGTCTCCCTCCATCTCTCCACAAGAGCTGTTAATAAAGGCCGATCGAGACGAATGTACTGTAGATGAATAAAATGTCCACATCTTGCTCGCTCGATATATGGTAGAATACGCTCATCTACGGGCCAATGGCGGAGATATTTAAAATGTTTGATGCACTCAAGGCACCCGGGGTCCTATAATAAATTTAAATATTATAACCCAACATAATATATAGTCTTAAAAAATGAAACAAATTTCATGAATAGTTATAATACCTCTACTCGCCAAATAGAAGTCGACCTATGCGATTCTTGCTGCACAAGTACAATCTCATCAATAGGGCCTGACCTGTAAAAAGGCTCCACATGATCCATATGATCCGCAAGATTTACTATTATGCCCACTTTGTTTGCACCTCCCACATTTATACCCTCCTTTACCATCTCTTGGAGGGAATAACACATAAGGTATATCTCTCTCCCAAAACTCCCGACCATGAGGAGAATAGAATTGTGCAGAGTACACATTTCTATAAGCGGCCGATGTGTAATAAAGTCCTTCCTGTATAGGGTCCCGCCGCTTTCCCCACATGGCAATAAGGTGCGAGCAAGGGTACAAATAGACTTGAGGGAGATTGCATGTACAAGCATGAAGAGCCGCATTCACCATAACCTTCTGGCCATGCATTGACATCACTTCATACTTGTTGCGGTTGATCCTGTTAATTATATACTCCCCAATTTTTCTTGTTTATTCTCTAATTATTCCTTCCACTCTAGGAGTATACGGGGTGGCAAAGGCATCTGAGGCAGAAGATCGTTTAACGAAGAATTTTACTACTAGATAAAAAGTAGCCAACACTAAAGCCTGCATGTATAATCCACATGCCCCCTTCAAGACGCTATTTAAACTTTAGCCATATTTGTAGTCGTCATGCCAAATCTTCTATAACCATCGTGAGAAAAAGACCACTGTGCAAGATGCAATTCTCCTCCTAAGAGGAGTTTTTTCCCTAGGACTCTCCTAATTAATCAAGTCCATTTTAGTATTAAATTGTTCTACTATCAGTGCACAAGTTGCTGCCCCAATCAAGTCCATCAATGTATCATTTTTAAACGCCTTAAAATTTGCCTTTATGTGACAGATGTAGTAACGATGGTAGCAATATGGCTCGGAATGAATCTCTGGCAGGGCCTTCTGAAGCCCCTTATGTCAATCTGAAATAACTACGACATTCGTTAAGCCCATAAGCACATTATCCCTCAGGTCACTTAAGAACCATTTCTAATTATCATAATCTTCCTTTCTTACTATCCCGAATGCTAGAGGAAATAACCCAATATTTCCGCCTGTAGCAGTTGCAGCCATAAGTGAGTAGCATTGACACCAATCACCATGATGTAATGTCGGAACCCCACTATAGACGGCCCAAATGCCCAAAACATCCGCTTAAATCTCCTATACATGCTACCATCTACACGAGTTACTTCATCATACTCCAAGTTGTAGTAGGTGTCAGGATTCACATCTTGTACTGCCCTGAGGTACATTGGCAATAATTTGTATGTTTCCACCCAATCCCCATAAATGGTCTTTATGGCCATATTCATTGCCGCCCATGCTTTCTTATAAGATATGTTAATATGAAATCTCTCTTTCATTCTTTGAATAATATCACTTGGTGTGAGAGTTAATTTGGCTTAGATAGCAGACATTATGACCTTCGAAACAAATGATGCACTGCACTGCCTATGATCAGTGTTAAGTTGGGCATCTCGACATATGTGGTCACCTCCATGTCTTCAATTTAAAGTACCCTACACCTTTCTTTATTGAGCCATGAACTCTCTAAGGGCAAGTACTATCAATGCACTTCACTGTATACTCTGACATATTTGTGCATAGAACCTTGTATTTGATATGATTTTTAATTGAAAACTCCCTCAAGGCTATGACAAATACCTCTTTATTCTCAAAGATGTGCCCAACATATAACTCTTCTTCGTTTTGTTGGTCCATATCCATGGCATAATTAACTGCCACATCTATCTCCTTATCTATGATATGTGCATAGAGTAGTTCCTCCTTGTCATAGTATGGAGGCTCTTCATCATCCACATTCATGTCATTTGCAGCAATTGTATTATCTACCACATCACCCCCTAGCCGCCAACCATCTATTGAGCACTTTCTTCACCTTTGACCCATTCTTCGTTCATGTCGTACTCTTCTTCACTTGCTTCGCCAATATTATCTTCACCTTTATTGACCTCATTTACATCAACATCTTCATCATGGACATAAGCATCCCTACAAATGAACATCACATATGTATATATGACTTAACCATTTCTTTAATACCTAAAAATGGTATATTCGTTTATGAATATGTATTTTACCTTGAATTGGATGGTCTAGCATCAGTATGTCCAACACTTGTGTAGGGGTAATGAATGTTCATCGAGCTTTGAGTTCCATACCACGCACTGCCTTTCACTAGGCACTCGGGCCTCTTTTTCTAGAAATAGCTCAAAACAAATTATGTGAGGCAAATGGTGAAACATAAAACTCAATGATGCATCATCATGTATCATCATTTATACATATTAGTCCCGATCTCAATCCAAATGTTGGAATATTACATTTTATAGTAATTTTTCATCTTCTTCAATCTCACCCAACTCTGATACTTGCAACTCAAATTCATCATAAGTAGACGGTTTCTTAATTAATAATCTATATGTCTGTCATTCATAGTGAAGTATAAAACTAACCATTGCTTCTGCCATCTCTATTCACTTAATTCATAAACAATAAATTACATAAATAATGTATTCATCAATTGCCTCAAAATAACTGCTTTACTTAACGAAACATGAGATAAATCTAGCTTAATATAAAAACTAGCAGTAAATAAATCAATTGCATACTATCAAAATCAGGTTTTTAAGATAAAAACTAGCATCATAATTTTTTAAAAAAATCACCTATTTTCCCGCCCTCTTCCCTTCACCCACCCACCACTAGCCCCTCTCCCCGCCACACCTCCTTCCCAACCTCCCTCTTCCTCATCACCATTTCATACTCCACCCAAAACTAACCCGTATCCTAGCAAACCCCCTTCTCGGCCTCCCTATTCCCCCTGCCTCCCCCTTCCTACTCCACTCTCAGCCCCACTTCCAGCCACCCATCACACCATATCAAACAACCATCACCCCATACCAAATTCTTTCACTTGATTGTTTAGCATTTCAACAATAAATTATCAATAGAATGCATCGGTTGACCCCATCTCAAACAGAACAAAACATAAATTCAAATAGAAATCCAAGGCAAACCTACATCCAGTTGATGTATTGACGAGTTGTAAGTATAAGAAAACACCAAGCATTCACTATCATAAACTCAAATCAACAAATTATCAAACGTAAAAATCCCTACAATAAACCCAAATCACCACAGACAATTGAAGGTTAAGCCCACACTACCAACAATAATAAATTTTCACAAAAAAATAGATCAAAACATAAATGCACAACAAGAAGCATAAAAAAGACCAACCTCTCTTTACCTTGATCCATGAACAGGGTAGGCGGCTTGTGAAATTGGTGGCGATCACTCCTGGTGGTAGTTGATTCCGGAGATCAATGAAGGTAGTGAGTGGAGACGGACGAGGGAGATGAAGAGAGGGAAAGCAGATGGGAGAAGGAGAGGAGGAGACCGACAGGACAATGATTTTGGGCACGACGGCGCACTTCCTGGGGCACAACGGAGTCGAATTTGGGAGAGTCGTGTAAGAAGAACTGGAAGCGGTGTCGAGGTTAAAACAAAGGTGATTTTGTCCTTTGGAAGGACAAATTCACCTTAAGTTGATTTCGTTCATGAAATCACTTGAAATTTTTATTGATTTCGACCTTTAGAAGTATGAAATCAACTTAAAAAATAATTTTGTCGTTCTAAAAGATAAAATTAATTAATTTTTTTAAAAAACGCTACACAAGTGTCAGCGCTTAGCTGGAACCTATATGGATAAAAAGAACACCACTTTGGGGAATATTTCCTAAAGTGGGTTATTTCAGTAATTTTTTAAATATTATTTAAATAATTTTTTCTTATTTTTTTAATTTATTTATAACAACTATAAATAACCATAGTAATGATGTTAATTTTCTATCTTAGTAATATATGATTAAGTGAATAAAAAATATTTATTTTAATTTTTTAAGCATATTTAGAAAAATATAAAAGATGATAATTATTCGATTAATTGGCTTATTATTAGTAAAAAAATGATTATGAAAGTATTTATACAATTTATTTAATAAAATGATTATAAATAAAATTTTAAAAATAACTATAATAATAAAATAAATTAACCGCAATTATATTGTTATATTGGCGGCCCTACATATATAGTAATGTATGAACCGTCATCTCATAAGAAAAGGCTCTGATATATATAACCGAAAAATGCTTTAGTTACTAGGGAGGCGTAAATGTGAATCTGAAAAACGCTTCTAGAGAGTGGCGTACTCGTCATCCAAATAAAAATTGCCCCTGTTTTAAAAGACGATTTTTTTTAAAAGATATTGATTTTTCAGGCCCAGTTTCACCCCCACCTGCGTCTCTCTTTCCTTCCCACCACCTCTCGTCCACCCTCTTCTCGCCGGCGGCGCAAATCTCCGGTCGGTCTCTCTCTCTCTCTCTCTCTCTCTCTCTTTTCAGATATGTGGCATGGCAATTCTGGCACCTTGTCCAGTCCAAGAGTTGGAGGAATCGCCGGTACCATTCCCATTTCAATTGGGTACTATTGAAACCTCCTCCCAATGCCATGATGCTTCCCGCGATGGCGAGGTTGTGGCGAGGGAAATCTCCACCTCTGCTATGCCAGTCCCGATGCCGCCCGTTTGCCTGCGGGGTTAGATTGGGCGGCTGCCGTGGCCGCTTGACCGAGCACGACTGCTAGATCGAGCGCTTCCTCTGGTTTAGGAGGCCGCAGCTGCTCACTCAAGCAGCATAAGCAGTGGAGCCGCTAGATCTGACGGCGACGTTCTGCCAGGGTTGACAAATTTTACGGCCATGGCCCTGGGAGCCGTTACAGCTGCTGAATCGAGCTTCTGTAACTCGGTTCAAGGCCCCTGGTTTTGGGGACATGGCGGGCAATTAGGGGGCCCCAATATATTAATTCCTGTTTGTTTTGATCTGAATAATTATTAATGCTTTGAATGATTAGTCATTTTCATGTTTTCTTTATCAATTACATTTCATGTTACTTGTCTGGTTGTGTTGGTTGGTGTAGCTGCAAGGTGGTTGGTGATGATGGTGGAATGATTAGAAGGCCTGTGGCTGTGTGATTTATTTGCTATATGTTATTTTGTCATGCTTTGTTTGGATGAATAAACCGTGATTTAAGTGTGCTCGTGGATGTGAATTTCATAACTATTTAAAAAATAATTCACTGTTTAATATTGGATAACAATTAAAAAATTGTGGAATTCTGCCGTACAAGCTCTCACATCATCATCATAGTTACGATTTATGACTTGAACCCGCTACTAAATGCGGGAATTCTGCCAAACAAGCTTTCTTACATTGTCATCATGGTTATAATATAGTCCTTAAACCAGCTATTTGAGATCAATGACTTAGACTCTATAAGTTGACTTTGACTACTCAAAACGGTTATGCAGAATTCATGGAAGAACATAGAGGCAGGTGGCTGTCCTGAATGATGCAACCCTCAATGGAAGGATTGGGTAATAGTCTAACATTACTCCTAATTTCAAATTTACTACAAAATTCAAACCAACAAATATGGGTCACAAACCTGTTAGAATGTATTTTTCCGTGAAAGCAAAGTGTTAATTTTTAGTAATGTTTCACAATCAGTTCATGCATTGTAAATGTATTGTTTTTCTCCTTTCAAAAACATATTTTATAATTGTTACAGTATGGATTGTCTGAGATAATGCACGATTGCAAGTCTTTCATCAATTTTTTTTTTATTATATGTAACATCTTCCCTGTCTTCTTAAGCATCCCTTATTCTGTTTCATTTGGGTTACATTTAGTTTGAGAATTTACTGCTAATTATTGTACTGTTGTTGAGTTTAGTTATTCCTCAGTGGAACAAATTACAAGACCTGATGATAAGTAAGGCATAATGCGAGATAGAAGGCTTTGACATTTTTCTGAATGTATAAAACGGGTATTCAAATTTGATTGAGAGCTCTATTGGTTTGAATAAGAAAGTTGCTGCACATGTTATGGACTATCAAAAACTTTGAAAAGTTTCTGGCGGCACTCATATTTACAATTTTGATATTTGAGCACCTTAACGATGACATCTACTGTTACAAAAATGGTTAACACCGCTTTAGATTGGGTTCTTATGGCATTCGATGCCCCTCTTGCTCGAGCTGTCGTTTTTGGCGTACATATTGATGGTAAGTTTTATGCACACTTTCTTTGGGTTACTCTCTCTCACTCAATTTATTAGTACCTTTAAATTTTGTTGAATCTTTTGGTTGAAGGGCATTTTGTTGTGGAAGTCCTTCTTGTGGCAGTCATCCTATTTCAACTATTCCAGAAGAGTTACAAGCCCCCAAAACGGCCTTTGACAGAGAAGGTTGGAAAAATTAATTATTGTTTAAATATGCATACTGGATAATTTATGGGAACTAATAGATTTAGTGAATGTACTTTAGGTGCATTCTCATCAACACAGCTTGTATTATGGATTTTCTAGAAAACATCGTTCACCAGATGAAGATTATTTATTAATGTATTTCCCTTCTGTTTCACTGCTGCACTGCAGGAAATTGATGACCTTTGTGAGGAATGGGAACCTGAATCTCTTATTCCGTCTTTGACAGGAGGGATGGAATATGAGCCTCCAGTATTGGAAAGGTAAATACTGTCAATTGTTGTGTATTTTTTCTATTTCCCTTCTTCACTCTAAGGTTTTGTTTGGTTGACTTTGTTGTTCGGCCTTGGCATTGCTATATTAATATGTAGTAAACAAGAATGTCTGTTTTTTTGTAATTAGAACGTATTAGATGGATAGGAAATGGATAATTAGAAACAGATGCTTTGATTTATTTTTCCTAATTGATTGTTAGCTGCTTGGAACTAATTTTTAGAATTCTTTCTTATGTTCATTCATGAATTGCCTTTTGCAGTGCTGCGGGACCCCATACTATAATTGGTGGAAAGGAAGTTATAAACTTTGCTTCAGCAAACTATCTTGGATTAATTGGACATGAGATGCTAATTGTGAGCCTAGTGAATCCACTGAATTTTCCATAATATCTTGGTGTTTTATCTTATTTTCATTTATTTCTGAACGTTACATATCTGAATTTTAGCTGCATCTCAGGAATCTTGCACCACCACATTGGAGAAATATGGAGTTGGTTCTGCTGGTCCCCGTGGATTCTATGGTACTATTGGTATGCTTTCCTGCCTTGACCTAATTCATCTGTTTCATTTGCTTCTTTTCTTTTCATATGTGGTCCTTGAAGAGTGATGTTTTCGTGAGAGGTCTATTTAGTACTGCATTCTGCATACTTTCCAGATTCTCACCTTGACTGTGAAGCCAGAATTGCCAAGTTCCTGAGGACTCCTGACTCAATTCTTTATTCTTACGGGATTTCTACAATATTCAGTGTGATTCCAGCTTTCTGCAAGAAAGGAGACGTAATTGTTGTGTGAGTACATGGTATCATTTTTCTTTTTCTAAATTAGTGGAGATAAAAGAAATAGCTTTGACAGAATGAAATTTCACCAAGTTAATGAGGATGTTCTCTTTATCTGGTAATAAGATACTTTTAAAGTACAAAAATGTTATTCATGTTATGTGTTTGAAATATTTTGGGACTGTAGCGCATATCCTCTGCCATTTTCCTTTTGATTTCAACTAAAATTTTACATGGATGCATGACAGAAATACATTGAGTTTGGAATGCAGTAATGGTTCCGCTGTAATTAATCTTTTAGATGAGTTCTAGGATCTTTTTTCCCCCTATTCTATTTTTTCGAGTAGACTTACAAAGGTTAGATATTTAAAGCTGCTAAATTTAGTTGGAAAATATTGAACTTGTTTTGTTTGTTGACTCTTCTTTACATTATCTTTGCATCTAGTGATGAGGGTGTTCATTGGGGTGTACAAAATGGTCTTTATCTCTCTAGAAGCAAAATTGTCTATTTTAAGCACAACGATATGGAATCACTCAAAAACACTTTGGAGAAAGTTACTCGAGAATATCAGCGAGCTAAAAAGGTTCGACGTTACATTGTGGTTGAAGCCATATACCAGGTATTGTATGGTACTGCAGAAAGTTAAATTACTTTTGTAGGTTGAATCATTATTATTATTATCAGTATTTGAAAATTTGAAAAATGTAATATCACTGCTTACAAAAAAAAAGGATATTCCTTTATTTTGAAATATATATTTGTTGTTGGTTTATTTATTTTACATCCTAAGAAATTTTTTACCTTTTTTTTTCTTTAATGTTGGATTCTGTGAAAATACTCCCATCAAAAGAATGCAAGTTTTAGTTTTCTAAGTATCAGATTTGGAACATGCAGAATTCAGGTCAAATTACTCCGTTAGATGTGGTTGTTCAATTGAAAGAGAAATATAAATTTCGAGTTGTGTTAGATGAGAGCAATTCATTTGGTGTGCTTGGGAATTCTGGAAGAGGTCTCACTGAATATTATGGGATACCTGTAAGTTACTTCATCACTTTTTTATGCTGGTGAGTTATAATGAGTTATGTACTTTCATTGAAATGTTGGTGAAATATATGGTTTATGCAGATTGGAAAAATTGATATTATAACCGCTGCAATGGGGCATGCATTAGCAACAGATGGTGGGTTCTGCACAGGGAGCGTCAGAGTTGTGGATCACCAGGTATCATTAAACTTGTATAATGGAACATAGTGAACTCCATTCAAGGCTGAATTATTGAAATATATATAAAAATTTGATTTCTTTATATCCATTGTAACTGGGTATGGCAGCGTCTTAGTAGCTCTGGCTATGTGTTTTCTGCGTCATTGCCTCCTTATCTTGCAAGTGCGGCAATTACTGCAATTGATATCTTGGAGGAAAATCCTAAGCTTTTAACAAAGTTGAAGGAAAATGTTGCTCTTCTTTGCAAAGGTTTGTTCTTATATTGTTTGCTGCAAGTTTATAAGTATACTTAAGAAGGTGTGCTGCTCTTTTATTATATGTACTTCGATTTAGTTATGCTGCATACAGGATTTTATTTCTCGTTTCACTTTCATCCTCGATTCCGGTTTCTAGTTGGAACTTATATTTCCCTCAACCAACAGATACTCTTGTCTTTGTAGTGTCTATTTTGTTCTAATTTTCTCTAACGGCTCTCTCCTATTTTCTGACTTCCCTCCAATCTGTTTACGACCTCATCTCTATGTTGGACAATCAAAATATGGAAGAATGAAGTTCTCTGAATGTTTAAATAATTTATCTTGCTAGCTCTTTAATGGCTCTCACCTATCTCTTACCTCTCTCCAATCTGTTATGAACTCATCTCTATGTGAGAGAATCAAAATATGGAAGAATGAAGTTCTCTAAATGTTTAAAAAATTTATCTTGCTAGTTCTAAAATTATGCTGTAATTTTCAAAGATTTCATTTTAGTGTTTTATTTCCACTTAAAAGCCTCAATAATTTCCCCTTTCTTCTACCTATGTGGAAGGAGATTTGTTTGAAGCTAAAACATTTTGTTCAGCTCCTTTATCCGTTTACTGTTGCCTTTCAGTGGCCGAATTTACTGTTGCCTTTCACTTGCTGAATTTACTGTTGCCATTCATTTACTGCTAAGAGTTGTCAATTGACGTCATTTTTTACTTGTCAATAAACCTCTCATTCTACTAGGGTATAGATAATAGAAAGAGTCAACTTCTCCTGCGATGAAAGGAGCAGCATGTGCTGGTATTTCCAATCACAGGAGTCTCCACCATTGCCTCAGTTTCAAGTTTGTTTAAAATCTTAAGCGTGGAGTATCAACAGTATTTTAGCAGCCTTGTGTCTTTGAACAAAAGCAATCAGTCCAAACTCACCCAGTATTATTAAGAAGAGTGGATGCCCAAGTCATGAGGCTGAAAATTTTGTAAATGTGTTATTAGTTCAAAAGCATTGATGATGAATGCATTAAGTTTGGGCTGTCCTTTTTTGTCTTTGTTCAAATATTGTTTTTCTTTTTAAATCTTTTCTTATTTGATTTCAGCTTCTCAGGACTGTTAAATATTGTATATTTCATATATTTTTTCAAAAGATATTGATAACTTCTATGGGACTCTTGTAAATGCTTTGTTAGAGATCTGTGTGGCTAAAGCAATTTCCTTTTGCAATTGAAAGACTTATAATTCGACAAATTAATTAGCACAATGCTCACATGGAATTTAGATAATGGGCCTCAGAAATTCATGAATGTAAATTGTGCTAACATGGAATTTAGATTATGGGCCTTGGAAATTCATTAATTTAATTGAGGTAAATATCTGAATTATAATATATTACTATCTATAATGTTTTTACTATAACATGGCCAGAATTACTTGCATGTTCTAAAGATCACAACTATTCTAAGAATAAGAGACATCACAATTAGAAATAACGGGTGACATATCTTCAATGCTCCTAGAACAACTTGTTACTGGAATGTTGAGGATAATATTGCCGACATAAAAGACCTAAATTTTTGGAAACAAACTGTATATCTTGCAGCTTTTACTTTGAATAAGATGCTTTATTTTACAACTCTGCAGCTAATGTTAAACTGATTAACCACTCAACTACAACCTGGTGGGCTAGTCTCTGAAATATAGATTTTTAGGGCCCAAACAATAGTTTTTGTTAGTAAATGCATAATTTTGGGTATATAGTTGGTATCTTTAGATATTAAATGGCTAGAGAGGAAGGAAAAAGGGAATGGATAGAGGGAAATAGGGGAGCAAAGAGAGGAAGCAAAAGAGAGTGAGAGGGCAAGAGGAGAGGGACGTAGAGAGAGAGGGGGGGAGAGAGATGAAGCAGAAAGGGGCAGCTAAAGAGAGATGAAGAAGGCAATTAGAAGTTAGGATAAACATATCCTCCTCCGTGTATCATCCCTTTTCTTTCTTTTTGCTTAGCATATTATCCCTTTTCTTACACAAATGCTTAGAAAAAAACTTCCTTACGCGAATTGTATCTTTTACAGAATAATTGTAAATAATTTCTACTCAAGGAGTTATAAGAGAAACTCAGCATAAGTTAAGTATTATCACTTCCCATTAAATCAGAAGTTGATCCAGTTAACTGCATGTGTGTATGAGTTCTTAACCGCATGTTGGAATCCCTATGTGCATTTTGTAGTTTGTTAGAGATAATTCAAATTTGATAGTGTGTCAGTTTTAAAATTTGTCTTCCACTAGATTGCATTAAGCATTATGGCAGACAGCAAAATTGGTATTTGATATCAAAACATTATATCTCAAACTGACGGTCATGCTATAATGCATGCAAGATATTTGATTTCCAAGGAGACACACAATTTCAGTTGTTGGACTTGGTACTTTTGTTTTTGTTATCTTCCTGTTGTATACCTAATTAATTGTTTAAATACTTGTTTCTGTATAATGCAGGTTTACTGGACATACCAAGTCTCACTATTACAAGTAATCCACTTTCACCTATTGTATTTCTCAAACTAAAAAATTCCACAGGAAGCTTTGGCGAAGATTTAAAGCTGCTTGAAGAAATAGCTGAACGTGTAAGACCAAATTACCTATGAATCTAGCCCCTTGATGTAAAGAACATGTTAGCGAGGTTTCTCTAACAGTCCTTTCTTTCAGGTACTAAAAGAAGATTCCATTTTTATAACAGCTGCAAGAAAGTCCGTGAATGATAGGTGCAAACTTCCAGCAGGTCTGCGCCTGTATGTTTCTGCCGCTCATACGGAGTCTGATTTGCTGAGGGCATCTGAAGCATTACAAAGGGTTGCAGCCTCTGTGGGTTCAATTCATAAGTAGAACTCTCATTGACATTCCTTAATGGAATTTATTCTTTCTGGCGTAATGGAGAAGTGAAGAAACCAAAATGGTCCTGCTACCTTGGATCAGTTCTTTGAAGATTTCCGTCACTTGATTTTGTAGATCTTGATATGTAAATAGACGTTTGGCCACTAAATGCTCCTCATGGAAAATTTTGTTTTATTTGTTTGATGCATTTGTAAGTTATTGGTCTCCTGTTAGATTTCATGCTGGAGTCACTTCATATTGTTTGGTAAAGTATTATTGTTATCACTGGAAGCAGGATATTGTGTTGGAAGTTTAGAAACATATTGTTTCCACTAGTGTTTTTTTTTATATATATACTAGAAGCCTCCTTGCTTCATTTTGTTTGGTATTATGTTATTGTTATCACCAGAGGCAAGATCTAGTGGTGGAAGTTGAGAAATATATTTGTTTCCAACAATAGTTTTATGTTTTTTAGTATTTTTGACTTGCAGCTTCCTCGTTGGCCTTTCCCATCTTTGGAGAAAGAAGTGATGTATCAATCTAAAATAGCACAATTGCAAGGGTAGTTTCTTTGTTAGGCCACGCAGTTATAATGCAATGTGGAAAGGTCTTTTTTAGTTAAACCCTCTCTAAGTCTCTAGAAATTAACTTTCAGCCGCCTACATGTTAAAAATGAGGAAAGATATCTTTCCATTTCAAATTATTCGCTTTTTTGCCTATTATGATGATTTTCTTGTTTTAAGGGTTATGTTTTCTATTTTTGCAAATTAGATGACTTTCAAACACATTATAAGAAGATATGGGCTTTCAGGGGATTACAAGCCGAGGGAAAGTGACATCCAAAATTTCCTTTAACAAGTAGGCTTTCAATATTGTCTTTCCTTTCTTATCAATATCCTTAGGAGCGCCCATAATGCAACTGTGACTAGGACTTGCATCATTTTGATCTCTAAGTTGCAAAAGTAAAAGCGAAGGGCAATATATTCTCCTCCCCTCGCCCTCACTTGAAAAGAGTATATTACATTTTGATTTATCATAACAAAATTATATCACATTTTAAAACTCCAAACGCTCTAGTTTTTTTAATTTCTATAAATAATTAATAAAAAATATTTCTTTTAAAAATAAAAGGAAAAGACACAATGAATAATTTTTTGAAAGTATCCCAATAAAGACTTACCTTTTCGTAGGGAGAAAATGCTTAATTTACTAGTTTGGTGTAATGTCATGTTTTTAAATAAAGTTTAGACATGAGCGGTTAAGTATAACTTTCAAATTTTAGAGAGTTTACTTGGAATGGAGGGATAAAGCTCAAGCTACAACCTTGAGAAGTATGTTATGTAGGGATCTCATTTGAAAATTGTAAAATAACTTACCCATGTGCGGTTTTATTTTGTAAGGCTCGTCGATAAATAGAAGCCTAAGAATACCAAAAATGCATAAATTCGAGTTCAAGAGAAAAAGTTATGACCTTGGGAATTTTTCAAAAGAAATGGGTTTTGTGGGCCATAGATTGACATGTGGCGGCCAAAGTATGGTCAAGCTAAATGGTACACAGTGAGCCACTGAGCCACATATTATCTCCGCTATTTATTGGCTTGCGAAGCTATAACACCACGAGCCACATGGCTCAACCAAATAGATAAGCTGCAAGGAGGGGTTTTGGACACAAGGAGACCTAATTCCACTCCTTCTTTTAGCCTTTATCTATCTAAAAAAAAATCCCTTGATGTGAGGTCATTTTAAACTTAATTTAGCCAATTCAAAATACTTTCGTAGCTAATTTGAAGGTACTCTACACAATGAGAGGGCTAGTTTTGTGAGTTGAACATCCTAAAGAGAGAAAAATCCTAAGAAAAATAAAAACTCTAGGGAAAAGTTTGAGAGAGAGAGAGAAAGAGCTCCAAAGAGAAAGTCCCAAGGAGAGAGTGAGCTCCGAAGAAAAAGTCCCAGGGAGAAAGAACTCCGAAGTGAAGGTCCATGAGAGAGAACTCCAAAGGTAAGGCACCAAAGAGAGAGAGAGGGCTCCTAAGTGAAGGTCTTTAAGGATATGAGAAACTTCAGATAAAATGACCTAGAAAGTGTAGAGGTTTTGCCCACCACAACCCAAAAAGAAGAGAGGCTCCGTTGCCATGACCAAGGATGACAAGAGGCTTTGCTGCCACGATTAGGATAAAAAAAACATGGTAGGTAGTCTTAATTTCTAAATCCATGGTAGAATTAATATGTTTTTCTAAATATTCTTCTAGGGTTATGCCCAAAATCTCTATTTTTAAAATACTCATTATCCGTTGAATAAGTTGTCTAGTGTTTTGAGTGTTCACATTCTCTGGTCTCTAGATAGTTCATTGGTTAGTAAACTAGAAATTATTAAAGTAATTATTTTACATATAACCATACTTGGCTATAACGCACACATGAATTGGGATATCATGGAAAAATCACTTTCTTTATATCTTATTTTGCCTTATAAGTATAGTTGTAAGTCGTTTGGTATCACAACATTATATGAATAAATAATTTATCTATTTTTAAGAATAATTTATCAGATTCTATGGACAAATGATTTATTAAATTTAGTAGTCAATTATTAGATTATGTGATTTGTCTTATTCTTTAAATGATAAATTTGTCAGATTCTTTGCATTGCATATATAATGTTAATATTTTATAAAATAGGTTAGCTGTTAGGTAAAACTACATTTGGATATAATTTTATTAGAATAACATTGAAATGTTATCTAATAAGTATGTATGCAACTAATATCACGACGGTGTGAACTTAATCAAAATAATAATAATTTATTATTTTATTCTACCAGAGTGGCTCAACAAAAGCATTGATGTATCAAATGATTGTTACAATTCTTGCACACATAAGATGATCTTATTGATGGTAAGAAAATTTTATTAGGATAATTTTGATTTCTATATTAGGTTTTGCACTTGTGTTTGAGGTGTTTGTGGACCTAGAGTGTTATATTTGGCGTTTGGCTAGCAAAATTTTTATTTTTTTATGTTTTTGGACTAACATCTTCCCATGGAAAGTAATGATGTCAATAGTGTCAAGTCGGCCTTCAAGATTATTTTAATAATTTCATATCATTTACATTTTCAACAAAATATTATGTATATTTTGTATATATATATTTGGGATAATAGACATTAACAACCCTAAACATTAAAAATACATGCCTTAGCCCTAAAATGGAGGTTGAAAGAGAATTAGCTTTAAGAGAATTAGTGAGTGGCCTCTAAAAAAAGAATGTTGACACTAGATCTTAGCATATATATTTGGCAGTTGAGAAAGATTAATAAATAATAAGAAAATAGATACTCATAAATAAGGGTGGGTCTAGAAAATAAGAAGATTGCATGTTAAATAAATGTGTATTTAGCAAGTTAGGCGGGCTAAATAGGTAATTACCCTCTTCGAGCCTTATAAATAGGGTAACACGAACTTAAATTCTTATATTAATAAGATCATATCGGGTTTTGGTAAAGTTTTGACAGCCCAGATCAAAACTGACCGTCTCCCTGTTTCAAATACATGAGCCCACACTGCGAGATTCTGTAGCTGCATCCCGAGTCTTCTAACATTCCCTCTCCTTCCTTTTTGTCTTCCAGCTCCGACTTCCAATTTCCGACTCCCAAACAAAGGTGAGAGATTTGTTATGCCAAATCTGAACCCATTATTAGTATGTGTTTTCGTTTTATGTGTAAGAATTTTTTCATTGCCTAAATGGGTATCCTTTAAAGATATCGCTTATTATTTTGAGTTCTTCTTTTGTTCCAAAAATTTGCCCATATCTTCAACTGGGTTTCCTCACTCGTGTAATTCCCTGAGAGCGTTAATTTTTTTAGATTTCTATCGACTGTTGGTTTGTTAACCTTGTAATAATTTTGTGCCGAGCCGTTGTTGGGATCAGAGTGGTGAAACCTTTTGCTAGGACTTGGATTTATGATTGCTTAGTTTGTCCCTTCCTGCACTGTGCTTCTTACTAATTTGAGTCTTATCCTTGTTTTCGTGCTTGATTCTTCTCCTTATTTGAGTTGTTTTTTTCCCTTTCAGCTTTTATTTTAATTTTTTAGCATTTATAACAGTTTTCCCTAATTAATCATCATTACGTTTTATGATTGCAATCTTGACTGAACACCCTCTTGAAAGGGGCATGCGTGGTATTAATAGCTCTGACGAATGGGAAAAAAAAAATACCGTGGGTAACTCAGCAGTGTAATTGTGCATGTGGATGTTGATTTCTGTTGCTCATTTCGTTCATGGGTAATTTTTCTTGGAATTTTGAGAATGTTGATGCATGAGAAACTTTTATGTCATTCCTAGTTCCTGGAGACCTGATTTGGTTCCTCCAACTTGAGGTGAATTTTAATTAGGGCTTCTGCAGTTGTAGGATTTTGAAAATGGATACTGTTGTATAACTGCTTAGTAATAGGGGAAATTGTTGATTAGAATGCTACTGAATGGGAAAATTGTTGCATGCTCAGCGTCTCTTTTCCGCTTCTGTGGAGAAATAGCTTAAAATCTGTTTTCTCTTTCTCGGTCCATACTCAGGTTCAGGAAAAACGACTTCCAAAAGCCTGAGCATACAGGGCAAGTGATCATGGGCGAAAGTGGGCATACAGTAGAAGTTACTAATCTATCTCCTAATGCGACGGAGAAGGATGTTTATGACTTTTTCAAATTTTCTGGAACAATTGAGCATGTTGAGATTGCCAGGTGATTTATATGCTCTTTGTTGTTGTGTAACTTTTTTAATTATCTCTTTAAACTGTTACTTTGAATTTTGAACTCTTTTAGTTGAGTAGTTTAGCAATCTTTCACCTCTTAGAATCTATATTAATCTTTTATTTTGTGAACAGGTCGGGCGAAGGATATGCTTGTACTGCTTATGTGACATTTAGAGAACCTCGTGCCTTGGAAACTGCCGTACTGCTGAGTGTAAGTTCAGACACAATTGGATGTGTATTCCATTTTCTAAAGAACTTTGCTGACGTTGATTTTGTCAATCCTTTTCAAAAATTGCTCTTCAGTTTTTGGAGGACATATAAGAAAAGATGAAACAACCTGAGGATCTTCAGCCACTGATCTTAAAATATTGTTGTACCTTGATGTCCACGTTCAAAGTACAATATAGCATCTCCCTCGTTAAGCTGTTTATTAACCTGTTTATGTTTTTTTAAACTCAGTTAAAGTGAAGAGTTTGCCAATCCAGCCACTGGCATGCTAGATAGGACCTCCTCTGTCGAGTGAGAGTCCCAGGTTTGAGTTGAGCCTGTGGCACCTTTGTAGGGAGGGAGGTTAGGATTTGGGTGGTGGGACTTACTGTGTCTTGGATATGTATTAAAAGAAAAAAAGCCGAAAATTTTACACATTGCGTAATTTTCTACTGCTAATTACCTTGTTACTAAGTGATGAAAGTGGTTTCTTCTTGTGCTTGCTTTTCCAGGGAGCTACAATTGTTGATCAACAAGTATGCATAGTTCGATGGGGACAGTATGAAGATGCTTTTGATTTTTGGGACAGACCTACATGGCGGATTGAAGAGGATACTACTCCAATGGTAATGTGCTGCTCATAATTTAGTGTGTGTTTTCCCACCTATTTTGAATCTTGAATTTTGAATAATAATTGAAACTGCGAAGTGTTAAGCCTGTCCATCTCCGACTCTTATATCTTAGCAGTCTGCACAAGGGTCGAATTTTGTCTCAACTCCGGGAGAAGCAATTACGATGACGCAAGATGTAGTAAAAATCATGTTAGCCAAGGGCTACATTCTAGGCAAGGATGCATTAAGCAAGGCAAAAGCTTTCGATGAATCGCATCAGGTATCTGCAACTGCAGTAGCGAAAGTTGCTGAAATAAGCAAGCGGATCGGACTGACAGATAAAATTTATGCTGGAGTGGAGGCAGCCAAATCAGTAGATGATCGTTACCATGTGTCGGAGACAACTAAAACGGCTGTATCTGCAACAAGCAGGACAGCTGCAGCCGCGGCTAGTTCAGTACTCAACAGCAGTTATTTTTCGGCAGGAGCCCTTTGGGTTTCAGGTGCTTTAAGCAAAGCGGCTAAAGTAGCTGCAGATTTGGGTAGTCGTAGTGATCAGAAATGAGTTAAGAGTACACACGCTATTGGGAACTGTAGGGAGCTTGTATCTCAAGTTACTGCGAACTGACGAACACAAATGTGATGTATATTTGTCTTTATATTTTATATCATGTCTTTATATATTGTATTAATTATGACGTTTTTTTGGCAGTGTGTTAATATATGTCTTGGAAAGTATGCCTAGTAAAGACGCAAAATTTGATAAGTTGGAAATTTTGGGCGAATTTCAGTCATCCATTTTGGCGAGGCCTGTGATTGATCATTTTAATTGACCTTTTTCTTTTATTGATTTTGTCTCGGTACCTAAGTGGCATCTGCATGATATTTTTATCTCTATGTTATTTTTAATAATAATAATAATTTAATATTATTTATATAATTTTCTTTAGTGCATCATACCAGAAGGAAAATAAGCCAACGATTGGGATCATCAATTGCGAGGTGCTACGTGGATGTTGGTCACATTCTAGATTGTTGAATCTAGGTAAAGCAGCGGTCGTGGAGTGAGATTGACGGCCTTTTCATTTGTCTTGTTTGTGATAAAAAACAAAATAGCTTATTTTATGCCGACATCACGGAATTTGCTTGGCAATTTAGGGACCGACAAGTGACATTTCTTGAGAAGATATTTTTCGATTCATATCAACATGTAGATAGTATTATTTTATGTATTATGTACAAATACAAGATATTATGTACTAACTCGAAGGCCACCAATCAACTAGATTATGAAACTGGGATTACCGGTGGTCATTTCGTTCGTATCCAACTACGGTATAAAAAGGATTTCGTCCATACCGCCAAGGTATCGGGCCCAGCTCGAACCGCTGCACCTCTTCATTTGATTGATTCATTCGACCCTGTCTTCGTTCCGCCTTCACACCCGGCGCCAGATCCCGTCACTTGTCTCTTCCCAGATCTGCGTCTGACGCCGGCGATTCGCATGTCCGGAGAACCGGCCAGATGAACTCGCCGACTCGCAGTGGGAGGAAGACGGACTCGGTCTCGATCCGGGTCCCCTACGAGCACCTGAAGCAGGCCGAAGTGGAGCTGGTCGGCATCAATGGCTCCCCTGACCGGCCCGACGGTAGGATTTCGAATGGCTCTGCTTCGGAAGATTCCGCCGCTTCTTCATCTCCTACTCAGCCCGTTAATGCCGGGCTGAAGACGCTGATTCTAGGTTCTATGGTCGCTGCTGGTGTTCAGTTTGGTTGGGCTCTTCAGCTCTCTCTCTTGACTCCGTATATTCAGGTCGCTCGGCGCCGCGCCCATGTTTTTTGTTTTTATCTTTTTGTCTTCATATAAATATGCGTCTCTAAGGATGATTCTGATCATTGAAAATCGTGAAGTACTTGAATTGCGAGAAAAAGTTGGCGTTTTGCTTTGAAACTGAGGAAAATTGTGTTAGTTTTACTTGTATTAGATTTCCTTCCATGAAAAGTAGTTATTTTGGACTTCTTTAATCTCTTTCGTTTTGGCTGTTAAGTAGAGTTGAGGCTAACTTGAATAAGTTTCGCATTTATTTCGGGTCTATGGGACTTGGTTTTAGGCCAGTAGATGCATAACGACGACTTTGGGCTCTTGCATGGTCTGTTAATTGGATATTTTACTATTTTGAGTTATATCAGCAGCACTTAGGAATTATATTCTACACTGCTTTTACCTTTCGTAGCCTAATTTCAATAATCTTTGGGCTCCTTGTCGAATGCTTGTGGTTATGAGAATACCTTTTATATTTGATATTTTTTTAACGTTGGAATATAAGACTTGTTTAGGTATTTGCAGTTTATGTGGTCTAATTCTGGAGGAAATAAGCCTGCTCACAGTTAGTCTTTGACCTGGTTTATATGTCATTATTGTTTGGATGGTCTTGTCCTTTTTCAGTCCTCTGTCTTTCTCGCTTGGTCTCACTTGCTTTGGTTGCCCATCTTTATGTGTTGCATTTTTTTTTTAATGCATGGAAGTTTACTTTCAAATTGCTTTTGGATACCCTCCCTAGCATTAATTTTTTTACTTCTAACTGGTGCAGACTCTTGGCATACAGCACGCTTTTTCTTCATTTATTTGGCTGTGTGGCCCTATTACAGGCCTTGTGGTATGTGATTGCAACTACTCTATGTTTTCGTATTAGTATTGGTCTTGTATATTTTTCTCTTTCTTTGCTGCATTATTAATACCGAAAATATGTAACATTTAATATGTTGATACATTAGTAGTTTTTAAAGACTACCATATTTCTTGATAGAATAAGCAGATATTTTTTATGCTGTTGCCTGCAATTTGATTTTCTATGTAGGTCTCATATGTAATGCTATGTTTAAGTCCGCTGTCTTTATGTAGGAATGCATTAGGTAGTTTTTAAAGTGAAACCGTAATCCAAAACTAAGCTTTAAGAATGAGTTGTAAGTTTAAGAAAATGGAGGGTAGAATGATATTGATGTCTTATCATCACCGGTTTGGTATCTTTTTAAAAAATGGATTCCAAGCCTTATGATGTTATTTTGTTCATTAGCTTTTACTATAGGGTTTATGCATCCCTATTTTTACTACGGATGAAATCGAGCTGGATATGAACTGGATACTAGTGAGATCCACATCCAGCCTGGATTAAAAGCAGAGCTAAAATGTTTTTCCTCTTCAGGATCCAGATTCAAATATGGGTTTGGATCTATTCACCTCCATCTGGATATTAGCTATTCAGGTTAAACGCTAGATTTCAGACTAATAAATATATACCATATAAAAAAACTGATTCATTTACATAAAATATTTTAATAACTAAAAAACGTACCAAATATGGTCTGAATACATGTTTGTGGATATTGCTTGTGTAAGTTCCTGGTCCAAATTTAATTTTAAAATGGTTAGATGCAAAGATCCTGGTCCAGACCAAAACAGCAGGATTTAGGCCCGATTCTGGTCATTCATGTTGCAATTTCTTCCCTATTTGTTATCAATTTTGTTGTTTGCTTCAAGGGCAGTGACATTAGCAATGAATATAGGTGCGTTCACATGAGTTAACACAACTACTTGTTTTACCATATATGAGATCAAATAAAAGATCCCTGTTGTTCATTTAATATCTGCTGCAAAATCTATTGACTAATTAGTATCCCATTGTTTCAAACTGTTGCATGTAGAAGTCATTCAATCTTTTCCTTGTTAATTGGACCTTCTACATTTTAGTCATCTTGAATGTTTCCTCTTTGCTTTGTATATGATGATTTTAGAATGTGAACTTCATCAGGTTCAGCCTTGTGTTGGTATTTGGAGTGATAAATGTCATTCAAGATATGGAAGAAGGCGACCTTTTATTGTTATTGGGTCTCTAATGATCTCTATAGCCGTGAGTGCACGTGGTCCATAAACTGATTTTAAATAGTGGGTTGAGTAGCTCATTGTATGACCATTTAAAATTTGACTTGTAATTTAGGTGACAATAATTGGGTTTTCTGCAGACATTGGGTACATATTAGGGGATACCAAGGAGGATTGCAAGTGAGTAACTTAGATAATGGTCCATATTTTGGATATTATGAAGGCTTTGCGTTTGATCTAACTTAACCATACACATGCAGAGTCTATAAAGGCACTCGAACAAGAGCAGCTATTGTTTTTGTGATTGGTTTTTGGATGCTTGATCTTGCTAATAATACTGTGCAAGTAAGTTTGAAATATAATTATCTTGATTTCCAGATTTTTTAATTTATTGTGTATTAAGTATTAACAAGGTTCTGTGATTAATATTTCTTGTAATTGCATTGATAGGGTCCTGCTCGTGCACTTTTAGCTGATCTCTCAGGTTGATATCATTATCCGTTATTTATCTATTATTTAGATACTTTTACCTTTTCAATGAATGTATGAATTACAATTACATATTTGCTTATGAAGTAGAAGTGGCTGACATGTGATGCTGTCATATATTAGGACCCGACCAAAAAAGTTTAGCAAATGCAATATTTTGCTCTTGGATGGCTCTTGGAAATGTCCTTGGGTTTTCTGCTGGTGCTAGTGGCAATTGGCACAGGTAATATTCTTTTAGGTAGCTTTTGTTTGTTAGTATTTATCAAAATAATCATATTATAGTATAAAGCAAATTGTAGTACTATAGAACTATCAAATTCTGACTATGTGACCTATGCTTTTTAACACTAATCCCTATTTTACTCCTATTTGACCCATCCTAATCCCCAAAAAAGCCAAAGCTATTAGAATCTTAATCCCTATTTTTTAGGTTATGTTGATTTTAATTTTATAATATTATATCTTGCATTCCCAAGCTCGGATTCGCGCATTCTTGGTATCATTAGAAAGCTATCAACGAACTCTATTAAATGAGATCCTACATGACTATGTTTTCTTGAACTTTTTTGTAGCCCTACCAATATAACACACTTCTCAATGATAATTTTTTATATTTTGCATATATTATACATATTTGTATTCGTGTATTTTTCACGCCAGTGGAAAACCCCCAAAGAGCTCTATCATATGAGACCTGTTGCCAAATTGGTCCTAAATATTATTAACATGCTCCATGACATAGTCTTTCGACACCACGCCATTGTATTCGCCGACTTATGGCATAATATTTAGCCTATGAGATTTGAATTCACATTTGCCAACTACGAGTGTATATGGGTTAGTATAGTGCCTGTTTGTATAACTAATGATCATTATGATGCTCAAAGCTATATATTGTCACTATATCATGAAAGGGATGCCTTTGTTTAATACATATTTTATTTTATCTTATCTAATTTATGTTTACATGCGTAATGCGTCTGCATTCTTGCTAGTTTCTTATAAAATGAATTTGATGTGCTGCTTTTGTTACTTTTTGGTTCAAGCTTGGATTTTTATCATTTTAATTATCTGCATTTTGCACTAATTACTTTTCAACATGAAAGAGATTAATTCCTAATTGGCTGATTTGATTTTCTCCTTTATGTTTTTATTCTTTGAAAATTCATCATGTCCAATGATCCAAAAATTTCGGATATGGCGGTGAAAGAAGATTTTAGTTCATTATATGTTACAAGTTCCTAATATGTAACAGGTGGTTTCCATTTTTGACAACGAAAGCATGTTGTGAAGCTTGTGGAAATCTGAAAGCAGCTTTTTTTGTTGCTGTGGTAAGTTTTGTACCATTAATTCCCTCTGATTCTTAAAACAATATTCTGCTTATGATTCTACTAGATTGTGGAAGTTGTTCAAGTATCCACAGAAACTGGCAATATGCAGCATAAAGATGAAGGGTGCCTTAAGATGCTTGTTTGCTAAATTTTTTAATTTCAAGTTTTGGGCAATTTTGTTTAGATACAAAGAACAACCAAAGGAAATACTTTGATTGGGATCATGTTTTACTTACCTAGAAGCATTCAACCTATAAAAAATGACAATTTTGAGCAAAGGAAATAATTTGGTGTGTTATTGTCCGTCACTTTCAATTTGGATTTAACTCTATCAACATGTTTCAGAGTTGAGGAAAATGCTTAAGTTCAGACAAAATGTATGACCTTAAGAAAAATGATTATAAGTAACAACGGATACGGAAATGCACGTGTGTACTTAAGGACAAGCATTCCAAATTTGAGAAAAGAATGTATTACGAATGCGCGTAATTGCTGGAAACTGTGTACTTGTAGAAAGGAAAATGATAATGGCCCAACAAATCTATCCAACAAAACCCTCCAACTCTGACTTGGCTGGTTTTGGTTGGACAGAGGAAAAGTAGGCTATGTGGAGTCCACTTTCTCTGTCCAACCAAAACCTGCCACATCACAGTTGGGTGATTTTGTTGGATGTGTATCAGTTTCCTTGTAGAAAATATCTTTGATATAGAATTAAATGATATTGGAGTTGATGACTGGTTGAACGTGATCAGAATAAGTGCATTATCATAATGTATTAGATGATGAAGTGATAAGGAGGCAGCATTATTTGGTTTTCATGTTGAATTAAAACATAAAAGGAACTTGTTAATTCTAAGAATGTCTTCAAGCCACCAACTATATCCCCGCTCCCTCACCCCAAAAATAAAGAGATGTTCTGGAGGACAACAATAAGGAGGAGAAAAGGTGTTGCAAATGATTTTATGTGGGAAAGAAGATGCTTTTCTGCCAATGGATGTTGTTACATTGCTGGTACAACACCGTTCTGTCATCTGCAGGAGTGTCACTTAGGGAAGGTTGGGCCATTAGTTTTTGTTACTGCTTAGCGGGCTTCAAATTGGAAAGCTTGAGGAGAAAAGAATCTCTTCCACTTCTTAATCCAATTATAAATGCTTAAATTTTAAGAATTGATGTTATGATCCTAAAATTTATCTTCAGTTATGGCCCTTTTGGTGAGTCCTTTAACAGTTTGCCAGAGATAATCCCATGCTTGGATTAAAATCCTAGATAAGCTAACTTAATGATTTGGTCAACTTTGACCAGAGTGAGTGTCACCATCACTAGTGAAATACATCACAATCTTGGCATAAAAATAGGATAAAGCCATCTGGAAAGGGCTACCGAGAGGTAAAAATGACCACCTAGAGTTAAGGGTAGTTAACATTTGGTGGACTCTATGGAATGTTATGAATCCAAGGTTTTTACAGGACTTGACTTGATGCGTTTTACAAGTACCTGGACTTTTTATCTTTTGTTAAGTCCTTAATTTGGCTATTATCTATGCATTTTTTTGAATGTTTGTGCATATATTTTCCCCTATATTTGACCGTATCTTTGAACAAGTTTTCTGATTTTTATGCAGGTCTACCTTACATTGTGCACACTTGTTACATTATTTTTTGCGAAGGAGGTGCCATTACAGGCACAAACAGCGATCAATTTATCTGATTCTGCTCCTTTGTTGAATGATTCTCATTCAAATATCCAGGCCTCAGATATAAGTTTCGAAAGGCACCTGTCTGAGAAACAAGCTGATGGAAATCCAGTTATACTTGATTCAAAGATTATAGATGACCAGAGTGAGGTTTATACTGATGGACCTGGGGCAGTTTTGGTGAATCTTCTGACAAGCTTGAGACATTTACCATCTGGCATGCATTCAGTATTGATTGTAATGGCTCTTAGTTGGGTATGCTTTTCAGAGTTTTTTTTTATCATTCGTTCTGGCAGCTTGTTTTTGAATATTTTTTTTAATGATCTTATTCCTTGTTGGAATTCAGTTGTCCTGGTTTCCGTTTTTCCTCTTTGATACTGATTGGATGGGTCGTGAAGTATATCATGGGGATCCAAAGACAACCTTACAAGTCTATGAAAAAGGTGTTAGAGAAGGTGCATTTGGTTTGCTATTGAATTCAGTAAGATCTCAAAAATGATCAATGGATCTTTTTAGCTGACACTTCTAGGACATAATGTTTGCAAATAAAGGACAACAAAGGGACATTTGTTAATTATGAATGTCTAAATCAAGTGTTATTATTTTTATAGGTTGTACTCGGCATTTGCTCATTCTTCATACAGCCAATGTGTCAACGGATGGGTTCAAAAATAGTATGGGCCATTAGTAACTTCGTGGTATTTTTTTGCATGGCTGGTACTGCAATTATAAGTATGTATTCTATGAAACAATATTCCAAAGGAATTGAGCATGTGATTGGAGTGAGTGCCACAGTCAGGATTGCTGCCTTGGTTGTGTTTGCCTTGCTCGGCTTTCCACTTGCTGTAAGTGTTTTTTAATAAATTTTATTTTCAAGGAGAAGTGCACCTGAAGCAATTTTGTATAATGACTGGATCTTTTTCAGATCACATATAGCGTTCCTTTTTCAGTGACAGCAGAATTAACTGCTGATGCTGGAGGTGGCCAAGGTCTGTCTCAATACTCTAGTAGTATAGCTTCTCTTACATCTCTATTGTGTGTTGTATTGTACTGTGATGTTGATAGAATATATGTATTGCTTCCTAACAGGACTGGCTATTGGAGTTTTAAATCTTGCCATTGTCGTCCCTCAGGTATGTTTGAGGATCCTTTTCAGCTGTTCGATTTGGAAGTTTATCTATTAGTTTTGGTTATATTTTTGTATGTTTGAGTACACTTTTGATATAAAGATTTGCAATTATATGCTGGATTACACCCATAAAATATTAAGTGTTGCAAATATTTTATGTGTTGATCAGTATGCAGAATCGTGTGGACAAGATAAAACCATTACTTTGACATTCTGTTGGTATTAATTGCCAGTAGCTATTAAGGAAATGCTGGCCTCTAATCACCCATATAATGGATATTTATGGATAGCTAGATTTGTATTAACAATTCCTTAAATATTTTTCTACCCTTGACCTTTGATTTTACTCTATTATTGTTGCCAAGTTTGTGCCCCATTTCTGGCTGTGGAGAGATGATCATCATCCTACTAAGACTTGATGCGTGTACTAGTCAATAGAATAACTGATCTTCCAATATTTTAGGGTACAGTGAGATCTACCTGCGGATTCTTATAGAACACAAAAGAGCTGGTAATTTCCATATGAGGGTTTTTTTTTTTGACGTAGAATGCCTTTCCTCTCTTTGGCAGATGATTGTTTCTCTAGGAGCGGGCCCATGGGATGCTTTATTTGGAGGTGGAAACATTCCTGCTTTTGTTCTGGCCTCTGTATTTGCACTTGCGGCTGGCATTGTTGCAATTCAGAAACTGCCAAACCTTTCAAGCAATTCCTACAAGTCTTCTGATTTTCATGGATTTGGATGATTGGCCTTCAGATAATTAAGGGCAAAGTGCGTTTTCTTACTTTCAAATTCATTCTTCTTCCCTGTAGAGAGCTTTTTCGGGAATAAATATTGGTATACCCTGTAAAAATTTCATTGTTGCTGTAAGAATAGAAACCAGCTCCCTCTGTTCAATTCACTTGTGAAATACCAAAGTATGATCATTAATGTAATGTCAACGTTGTTTTCTCAAGTCTGTATTTTACTAGTTGAAAAGCATTTGGGAGTGTCGCCTAATCTCAGATTTCTTGAGTCTTTTTTTCACCATCACACTTTTTTTTCCTTCCCTTTAGCAAGGTTGAAACATGTAAAAGTTTATTTGACTTCCTTGAGATAAGACTAAAAGGAGTGTTAATCCTTTTGTGAAAGAAGTCAGGGTGATCGTACTCTTCACCGTGTAAAATATTTTATCCTTCCGTTTGTTATATGTCGCTGTGATCTCTATGTTGCCCACAAGCAAACCAATTACAAATGTTTCACTGTGAACGTTGTATGCAGGATCCTAGTATAACTGGGCGGGTGAAATCTGTTTTGTTCCATTCATGCCATATGATAGGAAGTGTTTTTTATGCTCCGCTCTAACAATGAGCTGAGCGTAAGAAATGCTGGTGAAGTATCTATTTTTGAGATTGATAGTACACATGTTAGTACACGTTAGTGTAAGTAATATTTACATTAACACACGTTAGCACATGAACGGTCATATTCGTTCCGCTTGGTTCATGATGGGTATGGAGTATGAAAAACACTTCCCATTAGATGCCCAACCAATTTTTATGTTGCTAATAGTCAAAATGAATTCTTTGCACAAGAAAGCAAGGGTACCGTCATCAATGCTATTCAAATATTTAGGTCACCGCAAAATGCAAAATTTTTTCAAATTGTCAGCACAAAATTTTGTGGTTCTACCTGTTCTCTCATTCTCATCATGTTTGGCGAATAAATTGACTTGGCAATTGGAATGGTCGCCCATACTGACCCAGGGAATCCATGGGGTCCCAACAAAATTTCATTTAATTTTGGTAGGTTAAAAAATTATTGATTTCTTATGGCGCTCCTGTTCTATGCAAGTGTGTTTGCTGGGGCATCCAACCTAGTAATTGTTCATTTTGAACTAATTTTAGTTCATTTTAAAAAATCAAGTTTAGGAATCTAAAGGGGCACTCGGTAACAAAACAAAAAAAAAGGAGAAAAAGAAAATTCTCAATATAATCCTATCTTGTATAGTGTTAGCTCCTTAACTCGACGGATGCGGAAAGTGGGCGGCTACCCCCATACTTGGCAACGGACAACCAAGTTTTGTTAGGCGACAGATTACCTAGGCAGCCCCTTAGGCACGGACGGATGCTGAGACAGTGTGGGAGGTGTTCCAGATGAGCTACTCGCCTTGCAGAGCAGGCTGAGTAGGAGTCCTTGCGTGGGCGGGACTCTTTCAACGAAGCTGGGTGCTACTTGGACTTAGGGGGGGACTCCTAAGGCAGACGTGATTCACCTATGCTGGTTTATTGTACTCCTAGCTTGAGTAGGAGTCCGGGCAACAAGTTCCTAGAATAGACAGGACTCACACAAGCAAGCTAGTCATATTCCTAGGGCGGATGGGAGTCGGAGTGGTTGGTTTCCTTGGATGGGCTAACTCTTGGAGGTAGCATGACGATAGACTTCTAGCAGAGGAAGGACTCTTGCAGGTTTCCTAATCTATGCTAGGGGCGGAATGGCTATGGGCTGAGAGTTGGACAAGGTAAGGACTCTTGTATTGGGTGGGTTTTGTACTTCTAGTGGCATTAGGACAGCCAGCTTGAGGCTGAGTCTTTATAAAGGGAAAAGCAGGGCGACCATGGCTGATTATAATCTGATTTTCTTCTTGGACAGCGAACCAGGGAGTTGAGAGGAGAGCTCTCAGCTGAGTGGATCAGCCCTTGCCCTCTCCCTACTTTGTATTTCAGCAGACAAAAATATAACTTGGGTGGAGACCCTTGCACCAGGTCGGACTGTGTTGCTATTTTGCTTATGTTTCCCTCGCGCATATGAGTGGGAAGGGAAGAGAGTGGCTATTGGTCACACGACGCAGCCAGACCATCAAGAGTGCAGACACTAGGCAAAGCTTTGCGATCGTAACACATAGCAAGATACAAGGTCCAATTTGAAAACATAAAAGTAAATTTTTGGTGGACGTTTTTCTATTGTGAAGGCTTCCTGTGTAGACGTAAGGGAAACCAAAGCGAGAGGGAGATATATTTACTAAGACAGGATATATAGGTGTGTATTAGGCCAAAACATACACAAAATAATATAAGAACTACAAGCACATAAAATAAATACACAACCCATAGCATAACACCTAATAGTTGAAGGAAGGCACATCTGTAGAGCCCTCCATTTTTAAATATCTTTGGAAAACACTTTTTAAGATTTCTCATGCCATGATTGTTGTTTTTTCCAAGTACAATACTAAAGAAATTATATACTTACAATCAATGTTTTAAAACCTGGCTTGGCCACTCACCCCGATTGGTTACCAAGTCAGTTTATCTGAAGTCAATTGGCGGTTAACTCGGGTTGACCCGGTTATTATAAAAACTCCTTAACCCCCCTCCTCCTCCTCTCCTAAGAGGCACTAGAAATCCTTTTTCCCCTTCCTTGGTCAATCCTTCCCCTCTACCTCTCCGGCCTCCACCATTGCTAGTCTGCCTTGGAGTCATCCCCTCTCCCCCTCGACCTCGATGGTTAGACCCCAACCACAACGGCGATCCCCGCCTTTTGCTCTCTCTCCTCCCTTATTGTCTACAATTGCCAAGTTGCCACCCTTACCATCTCCGGCACCTCTTTGCTGCAAGCTCTTCCACTCTTTGCCTCCAAGGTTGCAAGCCTACAATTGTCCTAGCTGACCTCACCCAACTCCATCTCACTCACTCTGGCGGAAGTGGCAAAGATGATTTGTGTGTCGAGGAGGGTGCAACAACTAGCAGCGAAGTGGAGAGGCCCTGGACTGAGGAGGATGCGACAATGATACAACATAAAGTCAGGATTTTTGGGTCATCACTGGCCCCATGAGGAGAAGGCCTTCTTCAGCTCCGTCACCATGGGCTCGCATGGGCAACTGCAAAGCAATTAGGAATTAGGTTTTTTCCCCCTCGTTTTGGCCAAACCAGATCGACTCAATCATCCAGGTCATCGGTTCAACCGAGCGGGCCAGAGTGACCCTCCTAGTAACCCAAACATGCAAGCGTGAACGCTCATTAACTTGAATGACCCAACCCAGATTTTTGACTGGCCCTAGTTGAACCCAGTCGAACCAACTAGGCTGGTTTGGGTTTTAAAACATTACTTACAATTGTCATAGTAGTGTTGGGAGTTCACAAAATGCCCTAGTGAGGAGGTTCTCAAATTTACCAAAATTGAGGCATTCAATTGAATAGAATGGAATTTTTTACTTGGTTGAATATTTTTCATCCAAACATGATTTTAGTGGAAACCTACATAATTATGTTTAAATCCACATAATCAAGTGGCTAATTAGCTATAAAAAACCCTTTTGCCAATAAGAAATTCTACAATCCTTGCAGAACTCTAAGGTCATAAATATGTCAAATTTATTCATAGGCAATGATCCTACCTCGAATTGGACCAACCTTGGAGCTTGTTCTCCACTTCCTAAGTCTTATGCTCCTCGAATTCATTGTTATCTCATGAAATTGGTGTAGAAGTTAGCTTATTTCTCCTGCAGAATACTTGAATCACCTCAAAAGAGCTCTAAGAATTGATCTCTAATCAAAGGAGAAACTTTATTTATAAAATTTTCAAATCCACAATTGTCTATCAACTTGGACATGTCAAAGATTGTGTTAGTAGACTTCTTATTTTATTGATTTACAAATAATTTTCCCAGGTTTAAAATTTCTTAGGTGTCACGACCCATAGGAGATCTCAACTGGTCAGATAGATGCTGGTTAATATTCCCTCCATCCTATATTAATAGCTCAATTTAGTAAAAAAAAATGTTCCATATTAATATCTCTATTTTGTTAAATTTAAGTGGTTGAGTACTTAAAAAAGAGTATCATAAGTTTATTTTTCCCTTTCTTAGATATGGGTATCACCATTCAATAAAATTTGTTTTTCTAAATGTAATTATTAATATAGTATAGAGGGACTAGTAAACTGCCTCTCGCAACAAGTTGGAGGCCACAATGAGAAAAAAAAGGATTAAATCCAGAATGAGCCGCCAACTGAACAGGTTGTCTCACTGTATCCAGATGCACGCCCAAAGAAGTAGGACATATTGGTCTCAAGACATGGCGGACTTCCCCCATTCCACTCGCTGAGTAGATAGGGCTAGGGTTGGTCCTCGGCCAAATAGCCTGTGGACAACGCTTGTCCATGTCCGCTAACAGTTTGTTTGTTGGCATTTTATATGGGCAAAGCCTCTTTTTTCAGCAGACATAACCATTGTCCATAGACATATCCTCTTAAGCAATTGGATGAGGGTTGAAGCGGTTGGAGAGAACGAGAGAGGTGTTGACGACTTTAACTAAGTAGAGCAAGTAGAGTGAGGATCTCTCGATTAAGTAACTTAGCATATGGTAATAGTTTAAACTTATATATGTCATCTTCTTTATTTGTAGTATTACTATTGGATAAATTAGTTCATTTTGAAAAGCCAAATAGAGCTATTAATGTGAGACAAAAGAAATATTTAATAATTAGGTTTAAAGAATAGTTCAAATATAACATTCACATGATTGTATTTAAATTGTTAAAGATTTAAGTACAAGAAAATGATGCTTAAGAATAATTATAGAGAAATAAAAATTGTCCTTTATATAAGAATGCACATTGTATTTAAAAGTTAACTGAACCTTGGACAAACTGCCGAACAAGGTCTTTGTCCATGGCCGTGCCAGAAAATTGGCAGACAACATAATTTGGTGAGACAGGCCACAAACACCTCAGATATGGCCTAGACATCAAACGATGGATGTCCACGACCAACCCTAGATAGGGTACACCCACACTTAGGGCTAGTCCTCGGCCAAATAGTTGGCGTACAAGGCTTGTCCATGTCTTTGTCCGCTAACAATTTATTCGTCGGCATTTTGTCCACGAACAAAGCTTCTTTTTTGGCGGACACGGCCATTGTCTATGGACATAACCTCTTAGGTAATTGGATAAGGGTTGAAGTGATTGGAGAGAATGAGAGTGATGCTAACAACTTTAACTAAGTAGGGCTTAGGTGAGGATCTCTAGATTAAGTAATTTAGCATATAATAATAATTTTTAAACTTATATATATATCATCTTCTTTATTTGTAGTATTACTATTAGACAAATTATTTCATTTTGAAAAACCAAAAGAGTTATTAATGTGGGAAAAGAAATATTTAATAACTAACTTTAAAGAAGAACTCAAATATAACATTAACATGATTGTATTTAAATTGTTAAAGATTTAAGTATAAGAAAATGATGTTTAAGAATAATTAGATGTCGGACGAAGTCTTTGTCCATGGCCATGTCCAAAAATTGGTTGACAAAAGAATTCGGCCTGACATGGCCATAGACACCTCGGACGTCGGACGATGGACATCTACGACAAGCCCTACCCACACTTGAAACCAAACTCTATCTCGAAAGTGGACCTCGATTGGGCACCAACACCAACACTAGAAATGGGACTTAAAGAGGTAGCCTTCAGCAAAACAGGGTGAAGAGGATGAGACCTGATGGATGGAGAGCGAGTGCGGGGTGGTGGGTGATGGCTGTGGAGGAAAAAGATGGGGAAGCGAGAATGGGGCCAGGAAGGTGCAAGGGAAAGAAGATGGTGTCACGTGGAGGGAAGAGTTTTTAATGCTCCTCACTCGCCATGAGCCTAACATAAGGAATGCTTGAGGGCCGTTCATCCATGAGATTGATGACACATATGCTAGTGTATGTTAGTGTCAGTATCACCAACACTAACTTGAACTAGTGTGTACACTGTCAATTTTAAAAATAAATAATTTCTTACGCTGGGCTCATGGTGAGTATGGAGCATGAAAAACTCCCCATGTGAGGGACAAGACCACCAAAGCATTTTTCATGCTCTTAACCGACAATGAGCCTAGCGCAAGCTGTGCATTGGAGCTCTTCATCCATTAGATTGACGGGGCACACGCTAGCACACATTTGTGTAAGTAACTCTAACACTAATATACGCTAGCATGTGTGCCATTGATCTTAAATATCAATGACTCTTATACGCAACTTATACTAGGCTCATTCTTAGTGCGGAGCATAAAAGATGTTTTCCATAAAACCTAGTTGAGAAAAGGAAAATAGTTTAGAGAAATAAACATGAGAGAAGAGTTATTCCTCTTCCTCACTAACAATGAGCCCAAAGTAAGCTAAGCATGAGAGCCCATTCATCCACAAGATCAGTAGCGTACATGCTAGTGCACGTTACCGTTAATATCTACTGACACTATCATGTACTAGCGTGTGTGCCATCGATCTTAAATATCAATGACTCTCATGTGTAGCTTACATTGGGCTCTTTGTAAGAGAGAAACATGAAAACTCTTCCCATAATGAGACACAACATCTAGGCAAACTTGCGCTTTATCCATGGGAAGAGTTTTCCATGCTCCCTTTGACAATAAGCCTAGCGTAATAAATGTATGTGAGCCTTTGATATTTGAAATTGTATACCATCTATCTAATAGGTGAAAGGCTTATGTGTGTTATTTACATTGGGCTCATTGTTAAAATAGAGCATTTAAAATCTTTTCTTATCTGCCCGTATAAGTTTCACCTAGGCAAGCGTTCTTTCTATTTTTGCTATTTTTTATTGTTAAAATGGTACATTTTCCGATTGATGTGACGCCAACCTGTCCAACAAACTGGTGTTTTTTTAAAACAAATTTTTGCACTAAAAACTAACGAAATGATGTGAGTTTTGACTAGAGGAAATTGCTATCCCTTGTATGATTTTGTTGTGTATGCGCCATGATGTACCAATCGGCAATTTTCTCATGCTTAGGTACATATAGACTAAGAGAGTTTCCTAACTGTCAAATCAACACCTATGGGTTTGTGACACTTTAGGTACAATCAGGGTTTTTTTTTTTGCTTCTAATGCTACTGAGATTATTAAGTATAATAGTTATTTTCTATAACACCCCTTGTTCTTTAGGGCATGGGACCATTATAAGGCTTTTCGTGGCAATCACTTTAATTTGACTCTCAAGGAAAACTACTTTAGTTTTTAAAGTGGTTGTCAAACCTATAATAAAGAATCACTTAAAGAGTTTTTTATTTTAAAATGTTGTGGTGCACATTCGGGTCCACACGTTAGCCTTATGTACTAGCGAATGCGTTATTAATTTTTAAAACTGTTAATTCGCCCATAGTGCGTCTTGTCATAACATAGCATTAAAAATCCTGATGACGAAATGAAAACTATACTGCTAGTCAATTTAAAATTAACAAACCTATCTTTTCAACAAAGATATCTATTTACATGATTTAAATGTAAGTTGAACACTAACCAAAAAAAAAAATTCGTATTAAGTTTTTTTCTTTTTTGTTAAGTTGAATCAAATATTGCCTTCTACATTTGTAATCATGATATCAATGAAAATGTTTTAATACTTGATTGACAATGAGCACATAAGAACCCTTGATTCACGAGATCCACGGTGCACAGCTAACATAAGTGTGCACCCTAGATCTTAGAAATTCCTTCAAATGAGCTCATTGTTAAGAGGAACATAAAAAACACTTGCCATATCAACAGATCTACGTGAAGCCTCCACTTCATTTTGGCGGCCCCGAGCGTGAGTAGGCCATCTGCCGTTCCTTCCTCATTTGACTCAGTTGAACAAGATTCCTAGAAAGTCATTTAAAGCGAACTTCCACCTTCAGCTCCCAAACTGTAACTAAACATACTTTAAAATGAAGAGCGGGTGGTGATGGGTACTGACAAATCATTTCAATAATCCAAGACACAAGCCAGCCTCGAATATAGAAGAAAATCAGAGAGCCAAGAGGACACTAGCCACAAGGTATATTATTCAACCTGTCACAGACGTTCACTCTTAAAAGGAAACACTAAACTGTTCATATGTTATCCAAATGGCTCGTTGCCTTCCCAACTTCTTCTAAGAACTGCTTGCAAATCAGAAGAAACGATCATCTAACTACTTCCCTTGATTGAATTCTGAGACCAACATAACAATGAGCCACTGCTATGACCGCAAATTACTGACTCTAGTAAGAGAAAGAAAGAAACTAAGTGACTGAACTATGTTCACAAAATGAAAGAAAACTCAACTATTTCATTTCTCGTATAACCTTTTCTCCTCGTATCTTCTTCCTGTTTCTGTACATGCAATTGAATCGCTCAAAAGAGATTCGGGAGGCAGAAACCCATCAAGAAGAAGTGGGCGTTAGCTTTTGGCATTGCCGCCTAGACACAGCAAACAGGGCATCTGACTATGCCGTTCTCGTTGCAGTCAGGGCAGCGCTCAAAAACGCCGACTCCATCTTCTTCACAGTAAACCTTGCAGCTCCCCGAACAGGTTTCACAGTTAATGAATCTGACGTCCCCACAGGCCTCACATGGCGCCGTTCCTTCCTCCACCATTGGGCATCCGTCCAGCATCTTCTCCAGCTCCCCTGTTTCGTGCAGCCGCCTCACCTCCTCTGCTCCACCCACGTGCTTGCCCCTCGCAAACAGCCTCGGCAGCGTCCACCCGCCCCCGCCGAATATCTCGTCCAATTCGCCACGGAATCTCTGGTGCATCGAGACGTCCCGGTCGTCGATTCGCACACTGAAGCCCTTCAGGATCAGCCGAACTCTGCAGCAATCGTCGTAGGTCTTCCTCACCCCGCGCAGGCTCGTGAAGTAGAGCACTACCTTGTCTTCGCTGTCTGGCGGGCATTTGCCGGGCTTCAGCTGCTTCACCTTCTTCGCGTCGATCTTCTCCTGAAATTGGGTGACTCTGGCCTTGACGATTCCGGTTCCAGAGTTGATCCGATCTGATATCAATGGGGATTCGTTGGATTCCAATCTGGGTTTTTCTGATTCTGCTTCAGGTCTTTTCACTGTGTATTCTTCCAGTTTCTGTTCTGCAATTGGTTCTTCTAGCTTGAACAATTCAAATTCTGGCGGCACGAAAGGGGAGTCTCGACAAGGAGAAAACTTGTCAAATGCTTTTCTGAAATCGGAGATGATTTTAATGTCGAAATCAGAGGACAATGAATCCTCCAGCTTCATCTGGTGCCACAACGGCTCTAGCAAGTCCGATCTGTTTTCTGGTGACGGTGAAACCACCGGCTTCCCCAGCTCGTCTGTACAATCTGGCTGTTCGACCTGTGGTTCCTCCGGGCTCCTCTGATGCGTCATAGGCTCCGGTGAGGCCGACCCATTTTTAGGCGCCGGGAAAACCACCGACCCCGACTCGGCTTCTGACTCAGAATCCGAAAGAACTGAATCCTCCGGACTTATCTGATGCCAAGATGTCTGAGGCGAACGAGACCCAATTTCCACCTCCCGTAAACTCCCATTTTCCGACTCAGGCGAAGCGGCATGCCTTGTCAGCACCTCTACCATCCTGACGGTCTGGCATGGGTCGGAAGGCCCACTGCATGAGAAGGACCGTTCAGAGCGTTCATTAGCACTGGGGATTACGAATAGGGACGAGTCTTCCAACCCCTCCATCAGTTCCCAGGCGTTGATGATCTCCGGCACCGCCATTTCCTCCTCCACCTCCGGCAGCCGCGGAAGGGGCGGCGGAGGCAGGAGGACTGGCGTCCGGGGTATTATGGGAATTTTGCCTTCCATCATGCTGGACCAAACCTTAGCCTGGAAGACCTCCAGGGACAAGTCCGAGTGCCGGCGTCTCAACGTCCTCCTCTTGAGCTCCTCGCCCTCCTTCAGCTCCTCCGACTCGTGGTGCCCTTTCTCCTCCCCCGGCTCGTCGTGGGTCCCATTGAGGTGGCGGTGGTGACGGTCGAGCTTGAGGGAGCCGAGGGTGGTGGAGGTGAGGGCTACGACATGGTAGTTGGCGTCGATCTTCTTCCGGGCCCGTCCGGGCATCGACCGGCTCCGCGCTAGCGGCGCCGGCTCCGACCACAGGTCCAGGCTGGTCCGCTTGGAGCTCGAGCAGCCCATTTTTAACACTATACGAAAAATCGTAGCAGAAAACGGAAGGAAAGTTGCCAAAGGATCGAGATGATCACACTAAGTAAATGAAAATAAAAATCAGACTTCGAATCAGAGAATCAAAAAAATTTAAGCAGAAAAGGCAAAATCTCAGAACAAGGGCTGCCGTCTCCCGGAAGCAGACCTTTTTAGATCCACAAATAACACGAATCTGGTCGGAAAATCATATAAACAAGAAGAAGAAGTACAGAGGAAATCAGAACGGTGATCGAATCCTTTCAAAAACATTCTTCTGGAAGACACAATCTGCCTTGCGGCCGCGGCGGCGGAGTCTGTTTCCGTACCGGGAGGGAGTCCGAGAAATTCTCGGCGAAATTGTTGCTGAGGATCACGCTTTCTGCTCCGGCGGCCAAATCCGAATCCAACGAATCGCCGATAAATTCTACCGGAGAATCTTGCGTTCAAAATGGAAATTGGATTTCTAGTTTTCCTTCCGGGAAAAATTCGCGGCAAAATGGGAAGGGAAAGGACAGGGCCAATCGAAAGGCCCCGTTTACGCGCCTTCTCTGGGATCTTATAGTTGCATGGGGTTAGATTTGTAGGACACGCGGCCGTAGGTTATTGGAAGAAATTGGTCAATTGGCCTTTCTCTTCCTAATGGGGATCTCTTTGCGATGCTTTGACTTTTGATGAGTACGAGATCGTTATGAGGACGGCCCGGCCCAAACGTGATGTCGCTTAAAACAGTACGGATTAAAATTCGAATGAGCCGGTCTTATAAAGAGTTTTTGCTGCTCTCGCCAGCCCAACGAAAGTTACGTATGAGTCATTAATATTTTAAATCTACGATTCAAATATTAATATATATTATTATCAATATCACTTATGTTAATGTATATTAGTGTATACGCTCTCTCGGTCTAAAATATTAATAATTCCTATATATAATTTATATTAGGCTCATTGTCGATCAAGCATAAAGAATTTTATGAGCCCCTCTGGGCTGCAAAAAAGAAAATCGAAGCATATATCTACATGATATGTGACATATGATTATATAAACAACGCATATCAAGCTTTTTTTTTGGCTGTTTTTAATCCAATCTTAGTGGGTCTAGTTGGATCTTTCTAAGTTATGTAAGGGTGAGCCAGTTTTACCTATAATAACCTAATTTATTTTTCCTCTTTTATTTTTCTGTGATAGGTGCAAGTGGACTTAGAGAAAATATAATGTTTACAGAAGAATTGGGTTTTGGAATAAGAAAAAGCTAACAAGAGTTCAGGCTCACGCCTGGCATTGCGAGCACATTGCACATTAATAGACGAGGCCGGCTGGTAATTTAAACTTACCTTCCCCTGGTAACATGTGCCATCATATGATCAAAGTTCGAGGGCCAGATAATTACAAGCATTTGTTTCTTTGAGATCGGGTCAAAAATCATGTAGGGATTACCAAATTTTTTGTTTACAGGGATCAAGTGAATTTGAAACTTGGATTGCCGTGCCATTTCACTTTCATTTCTCTTTTATGACAAATCATGGTGGTTCCGAAGTTCTTATTTTTTCGACAAAAGACCAAAAGTATGCCTTTGCTTGTAGTTGTAGTTATGGTATGCAAGTGGATAGAAGCATTAATGGCAAAGTCTGAGGATGGATTCACGCCATAATTATACATAAAATCATGTAACCAGTATATGTTACTGTCGTATACTCTTGACAGTGAGTAAGAACAGCCACAGCCAATGCCTACTGACTTTGTTGATAGCTTCTTTACCATGTCAGTACCCAAAGCAAAGCATGGCTAGATTGCGTTCCTTGTACGCCTTGAGCTTCATTTGATTAGTAATCCAAAAAAACGTGACTACCATTCATGTCTGTCTATCCGCGTGTGTGAAGAGAATTGTGGTGCCCCAATCAACCATGAATGGGGCAAATGCGGCTCACTTATCATTTTTTTATATATAATACTATTGATATAAGCGTATTCCATCTTATGATTAACTAATAAATGTAGATTAATATTCTATCTGTCTCACATTAATAGATTTATTTAAAATTTAAATTTATTTTAAAATAGCAAATAAAACTATTAGTGTGGGAAGAAGAGAGTACATATTGTCTCACTCATAGTAATATGCTAAATTTATATATTTGTAAAATCGAACTGCTTCAGAGGAAATAAAGTTGTACCCAAGTGGTATAAAACTCTGTTTAGGGTAATAGTTTATACTAGATGCGAGAACCATCCTTGTAAATGATTTCAAATAAATGAGCACATTGAGTTAGATAAATACATTAAATAACCATGGTTTCGTAATATAGCTTTAAGCTGCCCGGGAACACAAATGGTGAAAACTACTTGCCTTACCGGATTTGAACACAAGACCTTGGGAAAATGTGTTGCACGTGCGCGAAACATATGCAAATGAAAAAAAAATACTCTTCACGATTAAGAACTTGTCTAGCTAGACCAGTTTTTATGATCAAGGCTAGGTAACCAATAATGGCAGGCGGCCACATTACCTATAAATGGTGAGAGAGAACATGAGAACGGGATCCAACACTTCCCATGTATCGCGCATGAAACACATGTAAATAGAAAAAAAAATTATTCTTCACAATTAAGGACTTGTCTAGCTTAATCAGTTTTCATAACTAAGGCTAAGTGACCAATAATGAAAGCTGCTATATCACCTACAAATAGTGAGAGACAACTTAAAAACTAGATCCAACACTTCCTTCCACATGTCATAATTCAATCTAGTCATGCGCGCAATCTTGCCAGGAAAGTTATTATTCCACGATTAATTTGGTACCATCATATCGTATTAAATAATTATCATTTTTGAGCTGTTAAGAATGAAGTAATTTGAATATTTATATTTTGACAATCCAAAGGCACTAAAATCATCCTTAAGCAAAGGAGATAATAGAGTTGTACATAAGCAGGCTTAGCCATTGGAATCATAACTACAGTCAAGCTCAAGCCCGGGTTGGCTCGGCACAGTGTAACTCATTTATTGCAGTCTGTTGGATGAGCAATGACCATATGTCGTTGGGGCACGCACTTAGGTGAAAGTCCATATCACCATGTAACTCATTACAGGCTTAGTAGCTGAGTTGGGCGGGGCAATGAATGCTCAACTGGATGATGTTTGGGCACACATTTTTGTGCCACTCCAGTTGACTGCGAGGCCTCAATATCTCTCTTGCTCGTAAGTTTTATCCCTCATCTATAAAGACTGTAAGCAGTAGTTTAATCCCTTCGTTTCTACGACAACATTCTGCCATGATTACTGCAGGTGGGACATCCACACAAACTCACATGGCCCAGCTGCACCATAGTGGTTTCCTCGAATTAAGCTCTATAATAATCTCCTCCACTATGCATGTTTAAGTTGTTATAAGTACTACACCTACCGAGGGTAAGCGGATTTCGATGCACTCAAGAAAATTTCATGGGCTAGTGAAGGCAATCATGTCTGTAACGTTTCTATACTTCACATGTATATCGAGTTCTTTCTTGAATTTTTTTATGGGTGTGAACCCAGAAGCTTCACCTGAAAAGGTTTGAAGTTCGTTTAGATGCATATCATGCATTGCCAAAGCGTTCTGTCACGAAGATGCCAATTAATTTGGTTTCAGCAGAGTTTTCTTTAATTTAAACGATAAGGGAGATCATCAAATCATGCCACGGGATCTGCATTATAGACAAAGTAAAATATTCTAGTTTTAGTGATGACAAATGGAATGAGATAAAATAATATTATTTGAAGTATAAACTAGTTGTCAACATTACATGTTGGGCATGTAACCGACAATTTTGCCGATAATTGTATAAATAAAATGTACATACGTAGTCAATATCATGTCAAGAAGATGAAAGCAAGCAGAGATGTTGTTGGGTTCAACAGAAATTTCATAAATTAAAGACTTTAGGTGATAGTAGTTGCCGGCATATCTACCGGGTGCATTCATATGATAACAAAACATTCTCCTTAATAAGCAATGATACTATAATATATTCAAACTCACAAGACATCTAAACTTTCTTCTTCTTTGAAGTTGTTCTTCCCTCCTACGCCTTTATTATATACTTTGCCTCGTCAAATTCATTAAAAAATGTGATGCCATCAAACCTTTTGACTATGGCCCACTCAGGAGTCCACTTAGACGTGCTTCTAACTCCTTGTTACATGAATTTCGTCATACAGAAAAGTTGTTTACAAAATTTCATTCTATAGGCAATTATATACACTTATACGGGTATTAGCAGGTTAATTAAACCATATCAAACGTGACTGACACGAAGAGAACTCATGAATATTAATACATAACATGCTACCTACCTCATGTAACCAATTAAGTATTAATTAGAGCTGATGCTGCTAGTAGACGGTTGGTCACAAATTCAAAGCAATATCACATGAGCTGAGAGCCTGAGAAAAATTAAGAATCTCAAATATTTTTTAGTATTTTATACTATAGCATCATTTACATATATACATCCTTATAACATAATCTATAAACCAAAGTTATGGTTTCTTTTTATAAATACAATACAATGCTTGCCAATATTGCCAATGCCACTTAAGATTTTGTACGAGCTTTGTATCCTGCTCCACTAGTGTAAATGAGTGGGATGAATGAGTAGTATTTTCCATAAATACTAGCGCTTTAGAGCGTTCTGATTAAAATTTTGTCAGAAATTGATATTGATGGAGTATTAAACACACAAAGGAAAAAATACAAAAAGCAAGAAGCTGAATAAGTTATTAAAGTGATTGTGGTTTTAGTCCGACTTCTTGAGTGATGTAGCACATAAGGGATACTATTATAACACTAAAATTGGGGGATGAAGATTTTTGTCATAGAAGTTTTAAATTATTCTAATATGCCTAAATAATATTTATGGACAAGGTAAAATTGCTTAAACTTGAAGCTCAATTTACATATTGTAATAAGACTCTAAATATCTAGAATGTGCATTATGTAAGTGCACTTTTACTAATATACATAATTTAAACAGCCGTACCCAAAAATACATTGGTCTTCTTCGTCTAGGTACATTTGACTACTTGTTATATGCTATTGAAAATTACTAATGAAAATTCCGTATCTACTAAATTCGCAAGGACCTCATGAGGTCAAAAATCAAGTCATGGCCATCACGTTTCACATAGGGCTGCAAGAAACACGGGCAGGCCCGAAGCCCGGCCCGACCCGGCCCGAAATTTGGTAGTATTGGGCTTTAAAATTTGGTAAATAAATTGGGCCGGGCCTAAAATTTTAAAGTTTATAAAATTTCGGGCCGGGCTCGGGCCTGGGTGAAAAATTCTGAAAAGCCCGGCCCGGCCCGGCCCGTTCCAGCCCGTTTAAGCCATATTGTCGTTTTAATCGTGCGGTCTTGCAGGGTTTGGAATGATCGTATAAAACATCCATTTGCAGCCAGCACATGTCTTGCTTCCGCCGCTCTGCAACCCTAGTTTCTCCTCCGCTCTCCTGCGTCGAACATCGTCTCCTTCTTCCGCCGCTCTACAGTCCTAAATTTCTCTGCCGCTCTCCTACAGTTCGTCCGTCGTCTCCTGCTTCTTCCACCGCTCTATAGCCCTAATTTCCCAGCACCTCTCCTGCTTCCGCCGCTCTGCAACCCTAGTTTCTCCTCCGCTCTCCTACTTCGTCCATCGTCTCCTTCTTCCGCCGCTCTACAGCCCTAAATTTCTCTGCTGCTCTCCTATAGTTCGTTCGTCGTCTCCTGCTTCTTCCGCCGCTCTATAGCCCTAATTTCTCAGCCGCTCTCCTGCTTCTTTCGTCATCTCCTATTTCTTTCTGCTTTGACTGCTCTGGTTCTCTTCGTGGGACCGACGAAAGTCATCGGCTTTGACTGCTTTGGTTCTCTTCGTGGGACCTGCGGAAGACCGTTCTTTTTGTGGGACCGACGGAAGACCTCTGCTTCGACTGCTCCGGTCTCTTCGTGGGACGGACGAAAGACCTCCTCTTCGACTGCTCTGGTTCTCTTCGTGGGACCGATGGAAGAGTGAAGACCTCAGCTTCGACTGCTCTGGTTCTCTTCGTGGGACTGACGGAAGAGTGACCTCCGCTTCGACTGCTCTGGTTCTCTTCTCAATTTTTTTGCTTTTAGTTATATCATCTTATTTGTTTTGTTAATTAATCCATTCTATCATCTAGTTTGTTCTGTACCAAATTTGTTCTCTTTGCATATGTTAGTTCATGTATTTAATTTGCCTCTGTTAGTTTCTTTATTTGTTTGTTATCTAATTTGTTCTGTTAAATATAGTTCTATCACGTAATTTGTTATGTACTGAATTTGTTCTCTTTGCCTTTGTTAGTTCATGTATTTAATTTGCCTCTGTTAGTTTCTTTATTTGTTTGTTATCTAATTTGTTATTTTAAATATAATTCTATCACGTAATTTGTTTTGTACTGAATTTGTTCTCTTTGCCTCTGTTAGTTCATGTATTTAATTTGCCTATGTTAGTTTCTTTATTTATTTGTTATCTAATTTGTTCTGTTAAATATAGTTCTATCACGTAATTTGTTTTGTACTGAATTTGTTCTCTTTGCCTCTATTACTTCGTGTATTTAATTTGCCTCTGTTAGTTTCTTTATTTGTTTGTTATCTAATTTGTTCTATTAAATATAGTTATATCACGTAATTTGTTACGTACTGAATTTGTTCTCTTTGCCTCTGTTAGTTCATGTATTTAATTTGCCTATGTTAGTTTCTTTATTTGTTTGTTATCTAATTTGTTCTGTTAAATATAGTTCTATCACGTAATTTGTTTTGTACTGAATTTGTTTTCTTTGCCTCTATTAATTCGTGTATTTAATTTGCCTCTATTAGTTTCTTTATTTGTTTGTTATCTAATTTGTTCTGTTAAATATAGTTCTATCATGCAATTTGTTCTGTACTGAATTTGTTAGTTCTTATCTTTACTACTGAATGTGTAGTAATATTTAATTTGTCTTTGTTAGTTCCTATCTTTATTCTGTTATTTAATTTGTTCTTGTTTGTCTGTTTTTTAATTAATTCTTCTTTCTCTAGTAGTATTTAGTTTGTTCTGTTATCTACTAATAGAGAATTAGAGATGGCCAGTTCTTCTACCCCGACCAATTCTTCCACCCCGACCAATTCTTCCTTCCCTCCTATTTCTTCCATTCCAGCCAGTTCTATCCCTCCTAGTTGTTCTTCCATCCCTCCAAGTTGTTCTACTCCTACCATTACACCTACTGTTCCCCTTGACACTACACCTCCCCTTATCCATCCTATTCCGGAATCAGGAGCATCCAAGAGCCACGGTAGGAAAAACGGGTTCGAGGTGGGTCACAAGTGTGGCAACATTTTGAGAAAGTTCTTGATGAACATGGAGTACAAGAAGCAGCAATATGCAATTATTGCAAGTTCAGGTTCGTTGGAGAAAGTACAAACGGTACGACCCATCTAGCAAGACACATTAATAATGGTTCTTGTAGGATGGGACCAAATAGAGATCCTAGACAGCCACTTTTAAGTACTGCTTTTGGTAATGTATCCGCTTTTAAATTTGATCAACAACGTAGTAGGGAAGCTCTTGCAAGAGCAATAATAGTACATGAGTACCCATTTAATATTGTTACTCATGAGGATTTTATTAATTTTACACAAACTTTGCAACCTCTTTTTAAAATGATTTCAAGGACTACAATTAGGAATGATTGCCAAAAACTTTACATAAAAGAAAAGGCTGCATTGATGGATGTTCTTGGAAAGCTTTCCTCTAGGGTTAGTATTACTTCTGATTTATGGACTTCAAATCAGAATTTTGGATATATTTGTGTAACTGCTCATTATATTGATTCTAATTGGCAATTACAAAAAAGAATTATTAGTTTTCATCGACTTTCATCGCCTCATACTGGATTGGCAATATATAATGCTATTAAAGCCATTTTAGTGAAGTGGAAAATTGATAACAAAGTATGTAGTGTTACTTTAGATAATGCATCAAGTAATGATGTGGCTCAAAGAAATCTTGTAAGGGACCTTGCTGAAAAGGGATCTCTTTTGTTGGAAGGTACCCTTGTCCATGTACGTTGTGCTGCCCATGTGCTAAACATTATTGTGCATGTTGGATTAAAAGATATTTCAGATATAATTCTTCGTGTTCGGGAGTCTGTGAAATATGTGAAAGCTTCGTCTTCCCGTTACCAAAAGTTTACTGAGTTGGTAGCTGAATTGGGAGTTAGTGTAGGGAAGGGTTTGATTTTAGATGTTAGTACTCGATGGAATTCTACTTACCTAATGTTAGATTCTGTGTTGCCATATCGTGATGTTTTTAGAAGATTGGAGGAAGAAGATTTAAGTTATCGACATAGGCCTTCTGATGATGAATGGGAAAATGCTATGAAAGTGTGTACGTTCTTGAAACGGTTCTATGATACAACAAATTTATTTTGTAGAGTTGATTATCCTGCAATTCATTTGTTTCTCAAAGAAATATCAACAATAAGAAAGTTACTACTTGGAGGTGTAAGTTCTACAGAGTACTTTCTCAGATCAATGTCGAACAAAATGTTAAACAAGTATGAGGAATATTGGAGTGATGTACCTGTTACATATGACATTGCTTTGACTTTAGATCCTAGGTATAAGAGGAAATTATTGAGGTTTTATTTAACCCAACTACATGGGAAAGAGATTGGAGATCTACGTTTTGAAAGGAGTTTGGCTGTGATTCAAGTGCTATTTGATCAATACAAGAACAAGTTGTGTCCTGTTGTGGATATGGTTACTAGTGAGGCAATACACCCTTCAAATGAAGAAGAAGAAATTCAACAATGGATGGAAGCACAAGGATGTGCTGAAGATAATGACATAGGTAAATCTGAGTTGGAGTTGTATTTTGAAGAGAACTTAGAAAATAGGGAGGCTAACTTGGACATTCTCTGTTGGTGGAAGATTAACTCATCTAAGTTCCCAATCTTGGCAGTAATGGCTCAAGACATTCTAGCTATTCCGGTTACTACAATTGCTTCAGAGTCGGCCTTTAGCAGTAGTGGACGTGTTCTATCTCAATATAGGAGTTCTCTCTTGCCAGAGACGGTTGAATGGTTGATTTGTACACAGGATTGGTTGCGTGGTAAGAAGCCAATTGGGACCTTTTGTGACGTGGATGATGAGCTCAACAACTTTACTGAGACAATTGAAATCCCTAACTGAGGTATCGGCCTATCAGGTATGTTTATTCTTTTCTTGTTTATTATGTTTACTAATGAAAAAAAAAACATTTTTAACTCCGCCGTTGCCGGTCCCAAGCCCGGATGAGAAAGGAGGAGGGAAAATGCAAACAAATAGGATGAGCAAGGAGGATTATATATAATGCTCCAAGCTGTAAACATCTTCTCTTTTTCTGTTATTTCTTCATAACTAGATGAGCTTTTGTCTCATGCCATTTCTAAATCTCTAATTGACATCAATTCTTCATTGTTTACTGATCATAGAAAGAAATCTGTTTGATTAATCATGTTTATATTTACGTGTGTCTTTTGTATGGGATAATTTAGGGAAACTTATATGGTAACTGGATCTATAATTACTCTCATTGTTGGTGTGGAATGGCTTTTGCTAGGTGTGAATGAGCAGGTAATTGGTTAAAATTCTGAGATTTCTTATTTGTCACGGCGTGCATTTTACTGTATTTGGTTTGTATGTTTTATCGAATGAATCCAATACTAAGGTGACCAAGGAGTACACAGATCAGTGTTGGGATTTTTTCCTGTATATCAATTTAGGATATGCACATTTATTGGTTGACGTGACTTGATTCTCCCAATATTTTTAGCCTGTTTACTTGTATCTTTGATGATAGAATTGGAGTCTTCATTTTTTTTTGAAAAAACTGTTCTCTGTTTGGTGTGAGTTAGGAGTTTGAACCTGTGAAATTTGATCTGAAAGAGATGGCCATGACTTCGAATTGGATAAACATATTTTGAAGTTCGTAACAGTTTTGCTGCTGTTGTTATGTATGCATCTTGAAATAGGTTTTATAGTTAGATTCATTTAAGAGATATACTAGTTGTTGCATTAGAGCTGCAGTGATAGCATTATCTCGCTTCTCAAGACTACATGTTTCTGATCCAATCTTCCTCTTTTGCGTTGTGATTGTTTTCATTTTTAAACCCTATCATTAACTAATGTTAACCACACGCTTGACTATTCTTAGTTGTTGAGAGTTTTTGTTTGTGATACCAATACTCATTGCACACTTGACTATTATTTTCTTTTGTTACTTTCTGCATGTGACTGTCTGGTATAGCCATTTATTTAGACATTCTTCTTGGATCATTTGTGGAACATAATGCGATCATCTTATATTTTATTTGTTATTACACCATAAGGAGGACCCCCTTTAAGTTCATCTTATGTGGCAAACTAGCTCTTTATATATTTTGATGCCATGTCCATTGATGAATATGGGACTTGATCTTTATTTTTTCTTGTATAATGTAATACATGAAGTGTACAATGACTGCTAGTCTTACAGATTTTAAGGAATTAACTGAGATTTCTTTGTTCAAAATTAATTATTTTTTGTAAGATTTTACAGTTTGCTAAAATAGATGTTAGGATTGTCACACTGCTGAAATAATTTGAATTTCAATTTTTTTCTCCTATGCTATTTAGAAATCAACTGCATATGTGTTTATTTCTGGAATATAATAGGTATATACACTTTTAAATGTTGTAGTGAAGCATGTCTAACAATGTACAAAGAAATGCACTTTTGAGGATTTATATTTTGAATTGTAACCTCTGTTATGCAGGGGTCAGATGGGTATGTCCAGTGAGGATCAGAAAATAGCACATGAAAAATGGCTTCAGGGGAGCCGGGAAGAGCTTTCATTAGATGACACCAGTGCATTGCAAAACGGAAAAGAGCGACTTTTGGATAGCAATAACAATGATCTGGTTCAAGAAGGCACCGCAATTGAGAATAAGGAGAATGGAACTAGCTGCTGCCAAAGTGCCAACGGTTTCACTTGTTGCAGGGAACAGCCACTGGAAAATGATGTTGGGAGCATAGTGAATGCCAATGGGGATATCAGCCCAAAAATGGGGGAAGCTGCAAGGTGAAAACATGGCTGCAAGCATGGGACCAGAGTGACACTCTCCTTGCCCTTGGTGTGATTGGGGTGGCTGCATCGATTCTTTGTTGCCTATACCCCAACCAACCCCATGACCGTCTATCCCAGAAAGCCTCAGCACCATATGATCATCACATAGTTCCACACTTGCCCAACAAAGTAAAGTTTGAACACATGAAAAAAAAGGAGACGGTCAACAGGCAAAAGTTATGTTGGGCAGGAAGAATCTCAGCCTTCGTTTCTCAACCAGATCAGTCAAAATGAGAATAGAAAAGCCCCCGAGATAAGAATTATAGCTCCTTGTAATCCCCTAACAGATCTATGTAATCAATCGTAAAAATATTTTACGATGATATAACATTTTGCAAGTATGTATAATTGTATATTGACATGAATTATTGTTCAAGAAATAGATTTATCATCTGGAAGAAAAAAATTTATATCATGTTGATTTCGGCCCGAAAGCCCGTGGCCCGGCCCGAGCCCGTTGAAATTTCGGGCCGGGCCGAAATTTTAAACTTAGTAACGGGCTTTGGGCCCAGTTTTGAAAAATAAAAAAATTATGGGCCGGGCTTGGGCTTACCTCAGCCCGTTAAGGCCCGGCCCGTTTGCAGCCCTAGTTTCACAGGGAGTTGTTGGGAAGTTTGTTTGTGTTTGGATCAGCAGTTTATGAAACCAGATTTTTAAAATTGTTCAAGGACATGAACCTTAGGACTAGGTAACAGTAACACCTCAGCCAATTTTCAAAAATTTCATAGGCCATTAGAATAATCATAGCAAGAATTTCATATTCGATTTGGGGGAGACTTCAAGCTGATTTCCTATTAGGTCAGGTTAGGGTTGGAGTAGCTGGACTGCTGAACAATAGGTTCCAATTTGCATTTGATTGCCATCATATATGGAGTGTTATGTGTGGTTATGCACTTAGGTACTCTGAAACTCCATGTGCTTTGAGTATTTGCCGCAAACATTAACATCTAGACACAATATTTTCATTTTGAAGCACACCGAAATCTTGTATGTGAAAATGTCCATATTTTAAGCGTACCATAGAGTATGTGTAGTTATTTAGTGTTTCCTTTTTATCTCCACGTTTCTTTTATCAAATATTAATTATTACTTCCCTGATTATCTTTGACACTTCTTTTAACTCTATTTTAATAATTATCTTATATATTCTTTATGTCCTAAAATAATAGCACCATTTAGTTTTTTAAAATGAATTAAACTTAGTTTACTTTGAAAAATCCAATGAAGCTATAAATATAAAATGGATGGAGTTTAAGGAAAAATTACTAATCCAGTCCCTCCTCTTCTTCCTCCTCCTTCTCCTATGGAGGGTAATACCAGGGAGGCGAGGGAAAATGGTTCATTTGAGCATGAAAGGAAATTAAAGATTTTTTATAAAAAAAATAGAAAAAGTCTGGGACTGGGCTCTACAAAGTGAAATTTGGGTTCCAAAAAGATTTATACCATTAAAAGCCCAAAATGCGGCTATTCATCCCCCCCAATACTTTACACACCCTATATTTTAATAATAAATTACTAAATACCCTCACCTCCACTATTCTTTTTAACTCTATTTTTTTTTCATTGCCCCATTCACAATCTTCCCCCTCCAGCGTGAGCTTTTCTATTTTCCTCGTAGCTTGTGGCTCCTCTTTCATGATTTTTTTCCTCTCCCCCTCGCCTTATTACTCATCTAGAAAGCTTTTGGATAGTTTATGGTGATCACCACCAAAATATACAAAATTTGACGAGAAACTAAGGTTTCTATCAAAATAGGATTTATTTGGCAGATGATATCCCGCGCCAAAAAACCCCCATAAGTTTTTTAAACTTCTGGATGGTTTCTAATGGAGAGAGGTCACCACCATAATATGCAGACATTGACGAGGACTTTTGTTCGCTGTATAATGCAATTTTTTTTGTTGGGGAGTACCTCTCCCACGAAACTTCTAGGAGTTTTTTAAATTTTTTTTAAAAATTTGACGGGGGGTGGTCATCGCCACAATATGCAGAATTTGATGGGGACTTAAGGCTTCTGTCCAAATCAATTTTATTCAGCGGAGGGTACCACCTACCAAAAAATTTCCAAAAATTTTAGGGTGTTGGGGTGGCATGAGTAAAATTATAGGGGGGTATAGTGGGTACTGAGTTGTTAAAAAATGCTAATTATTTTTTTGTGATGAGGGGCTTTAAGCATTTTTTAGGGAAAAAATAGACGCGTTCTTAAATTAGAAGACATTTTTTTGTGTATGCTTAAATAACTTGGACCCACACATCCCACACCAGCGGTGTTATTCCTCCTGTAGAAGTCCCACTGCAAAAACTATTGTATGCACCAGAGGTCCCACAAATCAAGTGCTATGGGGCATAGAGTGGGTTTGGCTGTGAGATTTTGGGAGTGGGGTTTAGCTTTTTTCCTTCCACATGGATTGCAACCAATTGAGCCTTTAAAATGCTCCAAGCGTTGGCTGTCAATGAGATGGACTCCGTCGCAAATAGTAAGAAACTGGTTAAACGTTTTTGCCCTTCGATTCAAACGCTAAATATGGGCTTCGATCTCTTTGGGCATTCCAATTGAACCATAAATGGGTCAACACATTGCTCAAATTGGGCCAAAAAGATGGACTTCTCTCGTCTGCATCAGATTGGCATAATTAATGGCCGGAAAATTAAGACGGATAAAGAGGGGCCGCAACGCTCAGCGTGAACGTTGCTGGATTTTGTGATGCTTGGGTGAAGGACGAACAAAGGCTGGCCTTTAAATGCTAGTAAAGAGAAGAGAGAGAACGGGATGCATGCCATTTAAGAAGTGAGTTATAAACTTGACCTTTTTTATGTTTAAAAAAGAAGAAGAAACTTGATCTTTATGGCCCTTGATTGCATGTGTCTCTTTATCTTCACACTGACCAACATCAAAGCTGGGGCCGTAGCACTTCTAAAATGGCTGCATAGACTTTTGTTAGAGCAGAGGAGCTAAATGCAAAGAAAGCCAATACGAACCGGTTGTCCTTCTTGGCCATGAAGCTCGTGGCAATACGAGAAGAGTTTTTCATGTTTCCTGTAACTATGAACCTAGTATAAAGAATATTTGAGGACCGTTCATATTTAAAATTGATGGTGCACACATTAATACACGTTAACGTCTAAAACACTGACGTTAATGTACACTAGCATATGTGTATCTATATCACGGATAAACAACCTTCAGAGATTCTTTATGCTCAGCTCATCATAATTAAGGAGCATATAAAAGAAACTCTTTCGGTGGTAAAGGGGATGATAAAGAGTGTAACCTAATTTTATTACTCCATATGTCTCATATTAATAGTTTTATTTATTTTTTTAAAATAAATTAAAATAAATTTATTTTAATAAATTAAATAAAATTATTAATATAAAATAGTCAAATATGACCTTGATAATAGTATTAATGTAAGGATTTAGTTGATGTGAACCTCGGCTGCGTGAGCCCAGGCCCACCTGGCCATTGGATATAAATCCGACGTCCCATGTAACTTAGGGGTAAAATGCCCCCTTAGTAGCGTGGGCCATTATATTTTAATCCGATGGCCAAGTGGGACTGGGCTCACGCAACCGTGCGTGAGCCCAAGCTCACCGGGACTCTTAATGTAATATAATCAAGCAAAGCACCTTCCTACCTCTCAGCTGCTACTGACTCCGCCGTGGAAGATATTTTTGGTAAAGCTGCAAAAAACATAACAAGTTCAGACAATTCCTAAAAGAATAGCAATGAATATGAAAGCGCACATCTTTTCAACCTTTTCATCATGCCATCTGCCACGCCCTATATTTTAAAAAAATAAATTTTACTCATTTAGAGGTGTAAAGTTTAATATTTTTTATGATTATGAAGTTATAGCCAGTTTCTTTTTCCACTTGAATGAAAGATCACTTTGCGTGCATTCCCAATCTACATTGAATTGCAATTGAATAATTATTAAAAATATAATCACATCATATATAAATAAAGTATGTTTCATTACCTTACATCAACTATTTTGGAGAAAGGATTTATTACATAAAAAGATATCTAGTCAACATCATTATTGTTAAATGTTTATTATCAACGGCTCATAAAGATCCATGCTCCATAATCTAGCTACTAACTATCACCACCACCAAACAACAAAAAGAGAGGTGTGCAGTTGCATACAATAGAATATATACATTCCCTTTAATCATAGATAAGCACCACACAAAAAATAATTATAAAATAATTATTTTTTATATGTAAGATCACTTAAGAATCATTGTAATTCAGCTCTTATCAACTTAAACATTCCATTCAAATATCAAAACTTATTCATCTTCTTTAGAGATTCTCTGCTGAATACCAAGGCAGTGCACTACATAATTTCGTGTTGCATCGAGAGGATAAATAATTTGGTCTATGAGAAAAGTCATTGACATTAGGGTTAGGGATGCTAATGGAACGATACAATTACGGTTAACCTATTCTATAATCATAATTATTTTTAAAATTTTTATCTATAATCATTTCATTAAGTAAACAATATAAGTACTTTAATGACCGTTCATTCTATTAATAATCAGTAAGTTAATTGGATAATTATTATCTATTATATTTTTATAAATATACTCAAAAAGGAAAAAAATAAATATTTTTTTATTCACTTAATCAAATATTACTAAGATAAAAAATTAACATTATTACTAGTGTTATTTATAGTTGTTGCAAATAAATTGTAAGGATTAAACATGAAAAGTAAATGAACACACATATTAAGTATATACCTAATAAAATTACTTATTTTCTAATAATTCTTTCCTATCATATGAGTCTAACTCCAAAACATCTATCCACTGTTCATTTTAGAAGAATCTGAAATGTGAGAAGAATGATAATTCCCTTATCACAACCAGCTGTCTTCAAAGGTGTCTTACACGCAAGAATGAGATAACATGCAACAATGCACATCATTTATTAGTGTCTCTTTGAAGCATTATTTTAAAACCAGCCTAGATCCTAACCCAAATTAGTGTTTGGGCTGGGTCAACCAGGGTTGACTAAATGATGACATCATCACCTAAAAAAATTTAAAAGAGTCCTCCCATATTTTACAAAAAAAATTTACTTAAACCTTTTCAAAATTTTACTTAAACCTATTTGGTCATTTAAAGCTTGTTAATTCCAACCTATTTCAATAAGTAAGTCATCATTTCAAATTTTTTAATTTCATATACAAACATGATGTATAACATAATCATGATTCCAACCAACCTATACCAAATTTAAAAATAAACCACCTACACCATTCATTCAAAGTTAAGCCAACATAAACTCAAACTAAGCTAGTTCAAGATAGGCCAAATACGAGTTTGGTTCTAGTAGCCCAAGTTTGAGTTTTAATTTGAGCTAACTTGAGTCTAGCCTTGAGCAGAATAGAGCTGGCTCAACAATCCTATTCCAAACCCACTAATCATTTTCTTACACAAACAAACACTCCATAAGTTTAATTATCAAAAACAAAAAAAACACTAATGTGTTTGAGTAATCAAAACAGAACCTAAACTAACATGAGAGTTACAAAAATATTTTGTACAAAGTATCTGTGTAGCTAGTTAAAGTTCTAGCACATATGGTTAAAGATGAACCTTGACTTAATGAGACCATAGAAATTAAACAAAACAACCAAATAGGAAATATCGAAGCAAAATGAGTTTAGAGAATATAAAATATAAATTATAAATGGATATTTTTTTTATAAAAAAATGAAGTTAACTATGAAATGCTAGACAAAGCAAATCATCTTCTAAGTAGGAGCTTGTAACAATTATAATGAATGATTGTAAGTAGTTAAATTAATTCAATAAAAGTTTGGGATTTGAATGATATCTTTCGTTGAGTAAATCATAGTAGTGAACCAGGGCATGAAAATTATTATAAAAAACCATAAATCAATCTCTTTTAAAACTAAACCACTTAAGACTAATGGGCATAATATATGTATAATTTTTAAATATGATAAATGGGTAACAGATAAACGAGTATGAAAGAACTTTATCAATTATTTTCCATTTAGATAATGATTTGATAAAATTATTCTTTTATTTACCTATCAAATAAATTTAAATATATTATTTAACTTCTTAATAGTACAGTACAGACGGTATAATGGGTATCATTGGTAGCCCTAATTAGGGTAGGATAGTGCAAGTTGAAGGTTCGTGGGTTGTACCCGTTACATGTGGCAATGGTCTAATACATGAAAGTGGGAGTCTTTATTCATTATTTGTTTATCGTAACTCTAGAGTACGCGTAACTAGACTCTATATTCTGGGTGCCAAGCACACTAAGATGTAAGACAATTTAGATAATTTTAATATCCAAACTTTGACTAAGGTTTTATCTTAAAATGATACCCACCATCTTGAAAGTTCTTATTGTAAATCATTCATAAAAAACAATATTCTTATCGTAAGAGCTTTATTCATATGGTAAAGTTATATTTAATTCTATTTCTGAATTTGACAGATAATAAATTAAGTTATATGTTTTAAATCTTTTAATATCAATGCTTTGAATCTTTTGAACGGAAATTAAGAAAACCTATAACAAATCTTTCGTAGTCATCAATGAGGGACATTGACATAGTCTCCAATCATTCATAATAAACTTTATGTAATATAATAACCTTGACTAATTTAGGTTTAAATTAGTTGACATTAATGTTCTTAAGGCAATTATTGAAACTTTCTATTTTATTTATTTATTTAGTATATTTATAATTCACTTGATCACTATTGTCTTTTTGTCTAATCTTTTATTTTCTTTTTACTAGATTGGGTGACCTAGTTTTGTTATACGTTCATTTCTTCTTAATGACCTAGTTTTCAAAACATTTCTTTAATTCTCAATGGGTTTTAGCCCAGATCTCTATTCTAGTGGTCCATAAACCAATGAAGTGTAGCATCTCCTATTGGATTGGGCTTATGCATAGTTTCTAAATTCGTTTTGTTTTTTTATTTGGGCCTTGTTTCATTATGGGATTGTATTTTCTTTTGTTTTTATTTCCTAATAACCTCCATGGCTTAAAACCAAAACGCGCCTCTGCATTCACTTCTGATTTCACCTAATGGGCCGGGCCTAATGTTTTATGCACATGATCTTTTATTTTTTCTTGAAGCTCCCCTACTTGCTACTCTTTTAATGAGGTTCGGTTCTCTACTCTGAACTTTCACTGAATGAGCCTAGTTCACTTGTGTTAACCTCATGATCCAGAGGCTATTTCTAATGTTCTTTTGTTTCCTTTGTGTTCTTTCTTTTTGGGTCATAGGATCCATTTTTTTTTCTTTTTCTTTTGGATGTCCAACTTTTTACATGTGTACATGTTTTTTATAAATCACCAAAAGGGGTATCTTCCCCAGTAGATCAAAAGACTTGAAATAGAAGTTTCAAGTTCTCATCATATGAGGAGTTGTAGTTAGCCAATGAATCCTGAAAAACACAATGGAGTTCTTCCACACATTTTTTCCCAACAGATTAACAAAATCCAAAATAAGATATACATGTTGGTGTTTAAATGTACCGATATTATCATATAAATGTGGTTATTCAGACCCTAAAATTTTCTTGTATCCTTTGTTATTTAGGCACCTTACGTTGAATTTACTCACCATTTTTTACCTTCCTCAAAGTTACTATCTACATTTTGGTGGGCGTGGTGGGGTTCCCCCTACCAAAACCAAGACAATAATTTCAAAATTAAAGTCTGCGTGTTGGTGGGGTTGCCAACCATTGCACAAGCAGATGGGAAATCTAAGTTCTCGTCGAGTGCTTTAATATTGAGAGGGGTACCTCCCTGCCAAAACCCAGACAATTACTATTCAAAGTTACTATCTGTGTTTGCGGCGGGGGGGGGGGGGGGGGTATTGCACAAATAAACAGAAAATCCAAATCCTTGTCAAGTGCTTTAATATCTGGTACGGGTACCCCCGCTAAAACCCACATAGTAAACTCTTCAAAGTTATTGGTACAATCAGACTCGTTGCCACAACTACAGTACTCGTCGAAGCTACTGCCATATGCTATAAGAGGGATGGAGGAAAGGAGGAAGATGGAGGGTCGCCAAAGCTACAGTATTCACAAGAGCTTGTTGGAGCTACAATGTTAGTCGGCGGCTTTGATTTTGGCCTACAGAGAATGGGGAAGACAAGTGAATAATTTTTAGGTTAAGTCATGGGGGAAGGAAGAGTAAGTCAATGGGGGTTAGGTGTGGTATTGAAGTAAAAAAAAATTACTATTTTTTTGCTTTTGCTTACGGGACATAGAAAAAATCGGGGTCTAAATATCCCCGTTTGTTAAACTTAATAAATTTTTTAACATACCATCCATTATGATAATTGAAAATCACATGTACATACCAATAACTCAATAAATCCAAAGCATGGCTAAACTATAAGAACTAATTTACAAGATTCCTAATTTAGATTAGCAGAAAATGTCTCTCTACCTCAATGCGAGGAAAAGTTTGATGTAGATCTTCTGAGCTAAAGCTCTGGCTAGTTATTTTCTATTAATAAGGGGCTTTAACTCTTAATGTGGGAAGTTAAGGAGATGAGTTTAATTTGACATTAAACGGGAAGTTAGAATAGGGCAAAAGACAAGTGAGCAAAGGACTCGTTGAGTTCCTAGAGTCAAAAGTGGAAACTAAAAATTATGAAATATTATAGTATCAGAGCCACAAAAGATCACCATCGGCACCTTTTAATTTCCTTCCTATGGCCACTCCCTCTCTCCCTCTCTCATTCTTCTTTCTTTTGCTCCTCGTTTACTTGGTTTCTTAATTTGTCCTTCTTGCCCTCCCTTTTCTTTTTCATTGTTCCCATGACTACCACCATTAATCCAACATCAAATATATGATTTCCAACCTTATCTCCCTTATTCCCATCAAGATTGACTCAAACAACTTCCTATATTTGGTGAGCCTGGTTCAAAATTGTGCTACAAAATCATAACCTCTTTGGTTATATTAATGGTTCCATCCCTTGTCCTTCTCTAGAAACTCTTGATGAATCTGCACAGTTGGTCCTAAATTGTTCATTTGAATAATGGACAATCATTAACACATACACAATTACCTATATCACTACTACTCTCTCTCCTAAGCTCCTTTCGTATGTGTTAGATTTATCTACTCTAATAGAGATATGACTTTCTCTTGAGACTTGATTCACCTCCCTCCCCAAGTTTCATATTTATACTCTTCAACTTTAGCCTAAAAGACACACCCTCAACAACGTACCTCCATGACCATCTACCTTGGAAAACCTTAAGAGCACACAAATTAGTTAGCTGCTACAACTTTTCCCATTCATGATGATGGTATTTTCCTCCATACTCTAAATGGTATCCCCTCATCATACAATGCCTTCAATACTTTTATTGGAACTAGTGCCTTCCTCCATCTTCATACATAAACTCTAGACCTTGCTCATGGCCGAGGAAGCATCTATGAATATCTTTGCTTCTGAAGATTCTTTGTATGTTTTTGCTATGTTTACTAAAACTCCACCAAATCCTCCTCCATCTTTTCAATTTTGTGTTTCATACAATCCTGCATTCACTAATAGCCTTAGCTATTTTAGAGGTCATGTCCCTTCCAACAGAGGTCATGGTGGCTATCAATACTCTGCATAACTTCTCCCCATGTCATATTTGTGGCCTCATAGATCATTATGCCTATTGTTGCAATAATCATTACAATCTAGCTTATAATGACTCTGCACCAAAGGCCACCTACAATGTTACTTCCTTTGCCACCTACAATGTTACTTCCTTTGCTTCCAATTATCACTATTGAATTCTTGATAGGGGTGACTGATCATATTGTAGTGGACATGTCTTAGCTCTCAGTTTAGTCTCCTTATTCAGTTGTCAATCAAGTCTATATCACTTGTGGTCATACCCTTCCAATTTAGTAAATAGGTAGTACTTCTCTCTTCCTTTATCTTCTACTTTACCCTGTCTTTCTCTTAAAAACATTCTTCATGTTTCTTTTATTTTCATAAACTTAATTTCAATTCAAAGGCTTGCTTCTGATAATGTTTGTTCAATCATCTTTACTGCCTCTGGTGTGATTATTCAGGACAAGAAGTTCCAGAGGAACATTTAACACGAAGTTAGTAATCCCAGTCTTTATACAATTCATTCTTTGCAATCATCTATTTCAACATCTCCAACACTGTACATCTGGTGATCTCCCAACCATCTTCAATTTGACATAAAAAACTTAGGCTTGTAAGATATGCAAATTTTAAAATTTTGTTTGCCTTTATTTTCTTGATGCTTTGGGGGTAATTTTAGATTTTTTTTAAATTAATTTGATTTTTAGTGGAGGAATTGGGTGGTCCTAGCCTATTAGGGGGTATGCCTGACGTGAGGCGAACTGGTTCACCTAACCATGAGGCGGGTGCCCTCTTAAAGCGCATTAGTGCTTAACATAAACCATGAATTTACTACAAATTTGATAAGATTTCACCAAATTTCCTTTGAGGGGTGGGCCTCACTTTGAGGCTCGCGACCTTCTCATTGTCGCCTGACAATTCCTTGGTCACTGCCTTTCATTGGCCATCAAGTGGGCTCAAGTTTAGTTATGTTTGTTTTAGCAAAATTGTAGAAAAGAATTCTATTGGCTCATGAGTGGGTCCATAGAGTCCAACGTGCCCAAAACTCTTTACCCTTTTCTCTTATGTTTGTATTGCTAAAATTTTCTCCAAAGGCTTGCCCTAGCCATCTTCCAAGGTGAGTTCATTAACTATTCTTAAAAAAAAACATTTTTTATTAATTCAAAGGACTATTTTTTCATATTCTCATATTTCATGCCTTTCCCACAAAAAATTCTAAAAATACTTCTAATTAATTCAATTTATAGAACCTTAGATTGTTGTTTCTAATTCAATACCCTAAGATTGATGTTTTAAACGTCATTAAATACAAGGAATACATGATTTGCTTTGCTAAGTATAATTTGAGTCTCAATTGACAGAAGAGTTGTGGTTTAGGGATTCCTTGATTCAAAAGAGGAGTGAAATTGTTTTGTTGTTGCTTAAAGGTAAGTTGTTTTGCTTGTTGAAGGATTAATTGCATTAGTACTTGGATTATGCTTGTTAATCATGTTTTGATAGTTAATGAGTAATTAGGTTAATCTTCCTTTTATGCAAGTTTTGATGTTGTTTTTGTGAGTTTTTGCACAAGTTTTCTAGGGTTATTCATATCTAAGGATTTGACATCATTTACATAAATATCTATGGAGTTTTGGTCATTAATAATAATTATTATGTGTTAGAAACCATAGTTTTCAAAACTCCACTCTTGATAATCGAGAAAGTGTATAGATAGATCGCCAGGGTTATTTTTGTTTTTTGTTTGATTGATCGATCGACCACCCTGCTGTGCTGATTGATTGGTAATGTTAATATCATTTTTCATTTGATTGACTGATCGACTACTTTAGGGTGTCAATTAGTTGGTAATGATACTGTCGCTTTTTATTTAACTGACTGATCGACCGCCCAAGGTGCCGATTGATTAGTAATGTTATTGTTTCTATTTGGTTGACCAATCGATCTCCAAAGGGCGCCTATCAATATGTAATATAGTTTTGACTAGTATGTCTTTGTTTACACCAGATTTAATTTTATGGATTAACATGTCATTTTCATTTAGTTAGCATAATATTATTATTATATAGAAGAATTACATATGCCTATATGCATATACATTATTCACCCATGAACTTATTCTACATGCATCATGATTTGGCCTTGTTGAATTCCAATTTCAAACCATGTCTACCGAGATTAGTCGTGGTTCTCAAAGTTTTAAATAATTTAAAGTATTGACAAATTTTGTCTTTACAGACACATTGATTTTGTTATGACCCAACTTTTAGATAAACTTGAAAGTCTGAATTTCGTCAATTCGTAATAAAAGAAATAGCCAAGATCAACCGTGTACGAACGAGTAAATTTATGAAAAAAAATTATAAATACAAAATTCAAAAATTTACATAATAAGGCTTAACGTGCCTAAAAAAAGCACAATGTACATAATTTGAACATAACAAAAGGACTTAATACAATTTCCAAATGCACCAATCCTGAATTCCTATAGGCTTTCTGGATTAAAATCCATTACTAAGAAGTTGTTAAACATTCGTTTGACATGAAAGACCTAGGTGTTGTAGATGTAATACTAGGGATAGAAATTACTAGAGATATGATAAATACATTGTATCTCAATCTCATTACATTGAGAAAATACTTGAAAATGTAACAATGGTGATGGTCCTCTAACAAGAACACCTATAGATGTGAATTTGCATCTAACTAAATACAATTGAAGGTGAGGGCATGTCTCATTTGGAGTATTCTTAAATAATAGACAATCTCAATTATATTATGAATTTTAGAACATCGGTCATAGCCTACATGGTGAATAAATTGGCTAGATACATAAGTAACTTAGGGAGAGACAACTAGAAGATATTAGTTATGGTACTTAGATATCTAAGATACACCTTAAACTATAGACTATACTATATATGCTCAATATCTAATTGTACTTGAGGAATATAGTGATGCAAGCTGGATACTTCATACAAAAGAGCCCATGGTTATCCAACCAACTTTCATTCATGTGGAGATATTGTTAGATAATGGACTTAGGTTATATTGTGGCCTACTTTAGTTGAACCATTTACTTGTAATATAGGAATGTGAGGTTTTGACCCAAGCTTATTTCAGTGTGAATGAGAAGTTTCACCACGTGAAGATTGGATGATTAAGTGGATAGTCCCACATCTAAAGTGAGAACGTACTTGGATGGGTATATGAGAGCCAAGCTTGTCCTTATGAGATAGGCACTTGTGCCACCCCATTTTTGTAGGGGGGAGACATCTTCAGCCTATGACCTTTGTGAACTTGTCACGACCCGGATTTTTAAAAGTATTTTTTAATAGCACGAACGGTAAGTAGCGATAAATTTTTTTCTTTCTTAAATACAAAACAAACCATTCGATTAAATATCCAGGTCATGATTGTCACGCCCCGGCACTGCCCGACTCGAGCTGAACCCGGTCCAGGGGCCGGTCAAACGCACGGGGGTGACAAGGAGATTGAAAAATGATTTAGCGGAAGACTTATGCCCTAATCATGGGCGATCTAACAAAATTATGGTGTATACGCACCACTTTGAGCAAAAGTAAATAAGTAGAATCAAAAGAGTTACTTTAACTCTAAAATAAACGAAAATATCAAACCCACACACTAAATTAATCCATAGCCCACTCTAGGCTCCAAAATATGTCTCAAACAATCCAAATGTATAATGTAGCACAAATCCAAAATGAGGACTACACACATAGGTTCTAACATAATAGCAAAAACAAGGAAACAAGCCACATGAGAGGTCTCCATGTCTACTCCCAAGTCATCTCCGACCTTTCGTCATAGAGAGGATCATGTACATCTGCGTGTCACGCCATACAGCCCCAAAGCAAAAGCACAAGAAAGAGGGGCGAGTTTAACAAACTCAACAATGGTTTTTGATATAACTATAGTCATTAGAAACACGACGGTATAGTAATATAACAATTCAGATCAATGGTTGACAAGATGTATCATTTTCTGATCACACATACACATCACCTAAACTTGCATCATAGTGTATAAATCGCATAGTGCAATTCAATATCATATAAACTTGCATGGGATGTATCTCTAACATACATTTCAGATCATGCATCAACATCATATAAACCTGCATGAGATGTATCTCTGACATACATTTCAGATCATACATCAACATCATATAAACCTGCATGAGATGTATCTCTGACATACATTTCAGATCATACATCAATATCATATAAACCTGCATGAGATGTATCTCTAACATACATTTCAGATCATGTATCAACATCATATAAAGAATGCCTCCATTAAGGAGTAAGCACAATTTAGTGTCACACATACGGGAACACAGACAAGGCCACAAAGGAGTGTCAAGGTCCAAATTCAACACAAGAATATAAGAAGATCGGGGTTGTCGGCCCCTAAAGCTGCTCAACCTGAATGATCCTGGACAAGGATGTCCCATTCTCACATAGAGAATCTAGAGTAGGGGTGTTCGCCCAGAGACATCTCCTGCGGTGGGGAAGAGCCCTAGTTTCCACACAGGAAACTCTAGAACACGTGGTAGCCAGTGAACCTAGTGTACCACACTGGATTCTTAGGGTCCAGAAGACAATCATAATAATCTCAATCCGCAAGACAAGTACATAACTCATCCCCACACAATTCCATTTAACTAGACTCAAACCGGGGAGTGCACATTGTTCCACAAAGGAACTCAAATCAAAACATGTCCCTTTGGACCAATCAAGTTTCGATTAAGCCACGACCAATTAATTCGGCACGCAATTTCACCACATTGCATCCAATCGATTAAATTCGATTAAACTCGATAAAGCCTCAATTGGAAATTCATTTTCATGATGCACGGAACATGGTACATACGTGGGTAAGGCATACCTGAATCCTAATTCTTGATAAGTGCTCTCATCAACCCCTCATGCATCATTCATAATCATAATATCAAGCCTCATCATAATCATTAACCCCACATGTGTATGTGTACATGCTAGAAACACCTCATTCGATGCATATCAACATGCTTTGTAATTTAACTCACCATCACACTACACATGCACATTAACATCTAATCATGGATTCTAGTGGAAATCATAGGTGAAGAATCATTAAAATCATAACTCAAGTCAAAACCTACCCACATGCTAAACATATGTAAGCTCATTCACTTCATACTTAAGTCAAGACATAACACTAACATTCACACATTATTTAACCATATCCTATAATGACATATCAGTCCATTAGCATGCTATAACTCTACTGAAAACATGCTTAAGCTATAGGGAATCAACCACTCATATCTCCAAGATAGCAATTCCAACAAATATATCCAACTACAAGCCATTTCACATAATTTTAAATATACACCACAACTTCTAAACATCAATAGTATGCACTTCCAGTAGTCTATCTTGGCTCAAAACACTCCACATAAACATAAAAATGATATTTCAGAGTAGAGACATCGAAATAAACAACATACAAACAATGGTAAATTCTGCTGTGTAGCCGTTCGAACGCCCTACAGGGTCGTTCGATCGGCTAAAAATGAATTATGCTGAAAATGCAGTGTTGTCGTTCGAATGCCAACAAGGCAGATTCGACCTTCTTCTTCATTTCAAATTTTCAAACCAAAACTTTATTGATGAAACTTAAAATCTCCATCTAACAACTCAAATGCCATTAAAATTCCATCATACATTCTAGAAAGCTAATCTACATCATAACAAGACAAAACCCTAAGAAATCGGAATAAGAAATTACCATTTACTAATCTCACCATTAAAGCACTAAATCAAGTAAATTCATTCCAAATAAACCATAAAATCAAGATTTTTACCATAGGAAGACTGAAATTTCGAAGACCCATAACCTTATCCCTTGATTAGGTTTGGATTTGACGGTCACCCTTCTTGAAAACCTTCCAAAGACATAGAGTTTAAGTTAAACTCCATTAAAATCGATTTAACATTGAAAACCTTAATGAAATCTTAGATTTGTTAAGCATAAAAAAATAAATTTTTAGATGTAGGGTTTGAAGTAAAGAAGCAAATCAGTGGTTTTGATGTTTAAAATCAAATTAAAACAAAGGGGAAATGATGGATTACGAACGGATTAGGAGAAAATCTAGGATTTAGGCTTAATTAAAGAAAATATACCTTAATCTCCTTCTAATTCGGGCCTAATTGGGGAATTAGGCCTTAATCACCATCTCTTAAGTCTATTCCCAAAATGGAAATGGCTCAACTCTTTTTATTTATAGTAGGGCTTGGGTTGTACATAATTAACTAATGGGGTACAATTAGAAATTTGGGCTAAAAATGGGTATTTTGACCATTTGAGCACTAATTAAATCTGAAAAAATTATGAATTTTTTTTATAAAAGCTTGTGTTGATGTTTGGGTTAATTTGATCTAAAAACCTAAATTTCGCCGGTGGGGCCCACAAGGGGTCCTCCTAAACCCTAATTTTTGGGAAATTAGTGAAAAATCAGAAAAATTTCAAAAATTCAGATTTGACCCAAAAACACTTAAAAACCATAATTATAAAGTTTATTTTGATTAAAACCATAAGAAACACAATTTAATTTTGAAACCACCGAATTAATAAGAAAACGTGTTAACCACACAATAACCGATAATTAATATAAAATAAAAATCGGTTTAAAAATGAGAGTCCTTACAATGATAACTGGGGTTCACAAATACAAATATCAAATCATATGATATAATTTAACGTCTAAAAATTCATAAAGAATAGCTCATCCATCTAAGTACAAGTCCGTCATCTGTCTGAAAATAAACAACTAAGTTGACTCTCACGCTAGTGAAACACTTACATATCAGAGTTGCAGAAACACAAAAACTTCATCTTGTGCTCGCTTGTCTTGGTCTCACTTGTCGTCGCCTGAGAATCTGCAGCCAACCTACCGAAACAACCACAACAACAATGGAATCTCTCCGCCTTCAAGAGAAGAGCTTCCAAAGGATAAAAGATTTAATTAATATTTTTCGGATCGGGCCAACATCACCCAATGTTAGTTGCCTACATACTCATCAGACAACATCTCCAATGTTTCCAACAAGATCGGATCTAGATGTAGTTTTGCCTAAAAGCTACTCTATCCTAAGAAGCATAACATCACACATGCAATGCTTAGGTATTTTCAATTAACCTACATTTTAGTAAGTCCTTTAATCGTTCCATTTGTCTAATTAACAAACAATATCAAACAATGTTATTAATTATCTCACATCCTTTGTTCGATAATTAATACTATCAAATCTGTAACTCAGAGATGACTAGCCCCTCGAGAAATCTCCAAACATAGTACTCCAACCTTGGAGTAGATTGCTTAATAATAGCTTGACCAAAATCCCTAGGGCTCTCAATAGTCTGCCACGAATTTGGAGAAGAACAAGCCTTCCATGATGCTCGTACAACTCCGCTTTTTGTATGTACTAAATAGTCCTGGGAAGACATGCGGGAGACCCACGGTAAAGACCCTCTGGTCAATACTTGTCTAATAGTTGTGGCAATGAAGAAGCATATCACAATCTCCACTATCCCAACTCTGGGAGAAGATGTCTTATAAGACATTACTAATGTATCCATAGAAGCCTCAGGTCTTTATGACCATTGACTCTCCCAAACATCTGAACTTAGAATAGATTATTTCCATCCAGTCAAGTATCCGCTCAACCATTTGGGTCCTCTTCACCTTGTAAATCGGCCCAATAAATAGCTCATCCACTGAGCTATGAATCAGAGAACATTCCAAAATCACCCTCGGTTCATTAACCAAGGTAAGATTCTATGTTAGGGCCTCGTTCACTTCATGAACAGGTCCTAAACCCTATTGAGGGTATTTTAGTCTTTATCTTGATTAGATATTCTCCCCCAATCCAACGACAACCCATGTCTCTTGATTAAACTTTATTAATCTTAAGTTACCGATATAAATCAAAGCATCAACAATAAAAGCATGCGCCAAAGTAAGCAACATAAATAACATTAAGTCATACATGTTCATAACAATAAATAGAGGCCCATTGCACTCATTTGCAGGGCTAGGACTCAGTGAATTCAAGCCCGAGAGTGTAAAGAACTCTAACGCTTCCCGTGAGTTACATATATAACACTCTAGTCGATTGATGTACTCGATTGCAGACACGTGTAATACGTTGTCTTAAACCTTAAGAATTGGGGTTCTTCCCTTTGTTTCCCATGACACTGTGACCTGACAAGGTCTTCGTGTCACTTACTAGTCACACCCCTTCCTTTTGAAGCCATTTATAGGGTACCCTAACTCTTGATTAACTAGGTTATCCGTTTCGACATAAACAGAATATATTGCCCCTATGGGTGTTAGGGTAATTTTACTACCTAGGGTATGATATCCTCCCTTGGGTCATTTGGTCATCTCACTACCCTTTTATTTATTTTAAGTCATAATCTTCTCATGAGGCTCTACTCTCAAACTGACCTGCACTTCCATTTACACGAATGTGGGCGGGTCTATTCAAAGGGGTATTTCTGTTATTTGGTTTAAAGCTTTAATGACATCCAATGGGTCCAAAATTCAACTCAAGGGTACTACTTGACTTCATGAACTCTGTATAATTTTCCTAGCATGTAACGGGGTCGTAAACCCCTTGAACCGACCCAGTTTGACTTAATGGTTCATGATTAACCATAGGGGTAAAAAAGTTAATTACCCACTCACTGGGATTTTTAATTACTAAGTGGTTTGACCTATAATTAGGTTACTCATTAAAATATCGCTAAGAATTTTCTCAATTTTTAGATCCACTCATATGAACCAGAGCCTCAAACTAGGGTAAGTTAATATTATATGATAATTAACTAATAGGGGTAAAAAGGTCATTTCACAACCTCTGGGATTTTCTCCTAAACTTTGTTAGAATACTCCCACACCTCGTGGGGTCATTGAGTATTTTTCTATAATTATTTTGACATATTTATCCCCCTAAACCCGACCCGGTTCACTTCCCTTCTCTCTTGTTTTTTGGAACCGGTCCGGGTCTAGAATTAATTGGTTCAGGTCACCCGACCCAAACCGTCCCAGACGACCCTTGACGCGGGTCGTCTTCCCCGCATCTGGCTAGAGGCATTTCTGCCTCTAGCGGCGCAGCCCCTGGCCGCCATAGCGGGGCGACGGCCAGGGCCTACGAGATCACCATCACATGGCGATTCTGACCGCCCTGGCCTGGTCGCCGCCTGGTAGTCGGCCATGGCGGTAAAGTGCCACCCTTTATTTTTCGTTCTGTTGCAAATCAACGAAAACGACCGCCGGCCACTCGTCACGGCCTGGCAAGGATTGGATCAACCGGACCGCCGTCGTACGACGAGTCTGGATGCCTAGATCCCGTTGCAGGCCGTCGACGGCCAGGAAGCAGGGCCCCGACTATTCCCGGTTTTTTTTTAAACCTACTGTGACAACCCGGCGACATCCGACCCGCTGCTGCCAAAGCTGCCAGATCCAAGGCCTCCGCGGCCAGGGCCAGGGCCGGTGCGCCCCTTCCGCAATGGGTCTAGCCACTAGTGGCCGGTCGGTGACTCGCCCGTAGCCAGAAAACAACACATACAATGAAAGTGAACAGTGATTGCAAAAATTACTATTCACATCATTTACAAAAACTATTTATATTTTAATAATGAAATATCTCTAATCTTGATTCAAAATCCTACCTCGAAGGCCTAGTTGTCGTTGATCCATCATCGCCAACACTTCGCCTAAGTCTTGCCGGAAAATTCCCTCCTTTCCTTCACCGTCCCCAGCTCCCTTAAAAAGCCCTAATTATTTATCTTTTTATCCATAGAGATTAGGGTTTTCTAATCTCATTAAGAGTTGGGCTAATTGGGCTACTAAAGCCTATTTTTTATTAATTTCTGTCACAAAAATAATTGGACCCGTAAAGCGACTTAAACGGTCAATTTACGCATCCAATTCAGGTAAATGGGCCCCGTGCTTTATATATAACTTCGATCGGTCATAACTTCTTCATCTGAACTCCGATTTGCACGTTCTTAGTGGTGTTTCAAAGCTCTTTCTGTCTACTTTTCTTCCTTATAGAATTCAACTATCACTTCTAATTGATGATCAATTTATTCTCATGAGAAGGTTAAGGGGTCCAACACCCTAATTTCAATGTGATCAACTTCGGGAATTTAGAAAATTCCCGAACGTTACAAAACTAACCCACACTTGCACTGCCGATTGGCTCTATTTGGTTTGGTTTGCACAACCGGGGAGTTAAGGTTGGGTTGGATTGGTTCAAAAAGATTAAATATTTTAGGACAAACGTAACAAGTTTGGTTTGATTTGCGCGACTGAGAAGTCAAGGTTGGTTGGATTGGTTCAAAAAGATTAAATATTTTAGGACAAATGTAACATGTTTTAATCATTGTGTCATGAAAAGTAGATATACAAGTGATTCTAAGCACCATATAGAAGACATAATTCTATCTTAAGAATAGGGTGTTTAACACTTGCCTTGATCTTTGTCATTTCTAACTTCTCTAATATTCTATGCAAGTACAAATAAAATCTGATAAAGGTAAGGTTTCTAACACTTTCTCTTTAAAGAGCAATCATATGGTTACATAGAGACTATGAGATGGAAGGGGCGATGTTAATGTAATACTCCCTCCATCCTATATTAATATCTACATTTGAAAAATAGTAGTTTTTATTAAATAGTAAAATCCACATCTAAGAGAAGGAAAAATAACCTTAGAATACTATTTTTTAAGTACCCAACTATTTAAATTTAACAAAGTGGAGTTATTAATATGGAACAAACTTTTTGGTCAAATGGAGCTATTAATTTAGGATAAAGGGAGTATAGCTAGGTAGGGCACCTTGCTCCCTCTTAGCTGCCATGACTCCACTATTCCCGTTTGCATAGGAAGATATTTTCCATGATGCTGCAGAGGGACGGAGACAAGGGGAGGCTAAGAGGGGCCATGGCCCCCCATAGCCAATAAAAATTTACTATTTTGTTATAGTTAGGATCATATGGTACATTAGTTTTTTTATTAAGATAAAACCATATGGCCCCCTAATCTTTTTACATAGCCTATTGGCCCCCTTGAATTCCTTCCCTAGCTCCGTCCCTCATGCAGCAAAAGCATAACAAATTCTGATATTGCCTGAATTATAAAATATTCCTTGTAGCAATCCGGTAAAGCCGCTAGAAGGTGTAAATGTAACCAGCAGATAATAGTACTCCATCTCATAATAAATGTATTATTTTAGTTTAGTTTAAAAACTAAATGGGACACTAATTGTGGAACAGGAGTAATGAATATGAAACATCCTTTCAAGCTTTTCATGATCACAAGGAGATCTGTACGTCCCATGGGCCTCCCAAAAATTATGGTTAAAGTTGGTAATGGCCCAGTCTAGGCTAATGCACTCATGAGGCATGAGACGATTTCCGAACAAGACATTGAAGAATAAAGAGGAGCGAGAAAGGCTATGAGGTGAATTTGTCACTTGAAATAAGTTGATTCAGCTGTGAAGGCCTGAGTCGGACCGTCAAAAATGATTGCTGCTTCAAAAAAAGGGGCCTTCTTTCCTCTCTTTTTATCATAAAAATTTAATCCATATTGAAAGAAGTGAAATTACGCTTGAAACTTCACTAGAATCGTTCCTTTTAACAGTGGAGTTTTTTCCCTTCACGAGCAAGAGAACAGTACCTTGGAGAATGGGAAAAGCCCAGATGAAAACCTTAGCGATTGGAATTAGGTACATGTAAATGGGATAAGGCAGTACTACCTACCTAGCAATAAAAATAAAAAAAACGAAGCACTACTACTACTACTACTTGCATGGTGCATGTGGACTAGGTGTAAACCACCTGTTCAGACTCATTTCTCGTATATCATGCCTTTCTGGCTATGCACTGAATGTGGGGGCATATGCTTCTCTGGAGCAGACAGGCGCGCACATGGGCATTGTCAAGTGCTTATGTAAGCATCAGAAGATGAAAATACTTTCTATATTGGCGTACAGCTGCAGCAGTTTGTGTTTAGATATATATGCCAGCCTTTCTGCTTGGACTATTCCATTTTCTTGTTTTTATTTGCTAGAAAATTTACCATCAAATTGCAAGTAGATTACGATAGACGAAGAGCTCATTCCATATATGCTCAAGATATGTGTGTGAGAGAGAGAGAGTATAATGGAATAAAATGCTGATAATCCATATCACTATTTGTAATTTCTTGGTAGTTTTTAAATACTCCCTCTTATATTATATTAATATTTATATTTGAAAAAATAGTAGTTTCTATTGATGATGAAGCCCATTTCTAAAAGAAAGAAAAATAAGTTTATAATACTCTTTTTTAAGTACCTAACCACTTTAATTGAATAAATAAAGATATTAATATAAAACAACTTTTTTATCAAATGGAATTATTAATTTAGGAAGGAGGGAGTACTTAGAATACTTAGTCCATAGGACAAGTTTCTCTTTTAGACTGAATGAAAGAGTGAGGAAGGAAATAAAAGAATTTGTTACACAGTTTTTAGAGTCCCATGACTACATCAAGCCAGGCTGGGTATCAAATTTTCAGCAACAACTGACACTTCTTGACGTGAGAGATAATAATTTGCATTTCATTTGTTCTATGCATCCTTTCTTTCTTCCTTTAGATGTTCTTCCTTCTTGAATGACAGTATTCCTTCCTCTATTAAGCTTAACCACAGATTGGTGAGTTATGCGTACCAACACAGGAACCTTTTTGTTGACTAATAATACACTTTGCAAGGATATTATTTCACAATGAAAGAGACGGTGAGATTCCTTCTGTTTATTCCATGACTATCGGTAGAGCCTGGAGAGAAACCAGCTTGCAAAAGCCTGTCCACGAATCTTCATTCATCATTGAAGGGAAAAAAAAAGCTCTCAAACATGGGAAGTATAGTCAATTTTCATCTTTCATTTTTTTTTAAATATCCCCATCCTGATCACTTCAAGTAACCAATAAAAATTAAAAAAAAAAAAGCCATCATTCATTGGATGCATATTCCCTTTAAGTGTAACTGATTGAAATTGACAATATCATTGAAAATTGTGGTGCTCCGGCCATGGCCAGAACCCATGTTGATCTTCGAGGCTGCCACAGAACAGGTTACAGAAGTTCTCATCTTGCACCGGTTGCTCCACTTTGGGACTTTGGAGATCAGACCTTGAGGAGGTTTGGAGAAATTGGGTCAGGTAGGTAGGCCTGTTTGACGTCATAAAGGGCTTCATTAGATGGGGGGAGAGAGGGCTGTCAACAGCTGATGTTCTAGAGATACCCAAGTGAACTTCAGAGCTGTTTTCACTTCTGTTGCTGGATGAACCTTCAGTTTCTTTATTCAGATTAATGGGCTCTGGCAGTCTTCTTTCTTTCAGGACCAAAATCTGCATATATTGGATCCCGAAAGTAAAATTCAACTGCATAAAGAGATGCTTAAAAAAGACGTTAGGGGAAATTGTACCTCAGCTTGGAGTTTCTTATTTTGATTATGAAGAGCATCATTATCGGATTTAAGTGCTTCGAACTGTCTTTTGAGTTGATTGTAGTCTTTCTCCAATTGCTTCGTCTTCCACCTAGCCCTCCTGTTCTGAAACCATATAGCAATCTGCCTAGGCTGCAAGCCAAGTGCTCTAGCTAATTGTATTTTCCTCTCAGGCTCTAACTTATTTCCCAGTTCAAAGTTCTTCTCAAGTGTCTTAACCTGTTCGATGTTCAGCCTTCTCTTCTTCTCCCCCAACTGCAAGCAATCGTCCGATAGATCATCCTCTCCGTTCATGTCTTCACATGGATCCAGACCTGAAAATGACACGGATCTCTTGCCCATGAATGATGCTATACCTGTAAAAAAAAATCATTCTCACAAACGAAAAGAACTAAAATCGTTTATAAAAATTAGTCGAATATGCTCATATTCTTATTGCACCCATTTGAGAGTTGTCGTTAAGTAAAGTATGATACTACTGTTTCAAAACTCATAGGAAAAAGAAACAGAAGTGAAGAAGTTGATGAGAGAGAGAGAGAGAGAGAGAGTAGCTGAAAAACCTTGTGGTGTGTAGGAAGGAAGTGTTGGATTGAGAGAGGCTGGTAGATGTCCATCTTCATGCGGATTTTGCAACATGAAATTTGTGGGGATGAACGCCATCTCATTGCAAGGCATGGCTTTGGAGGCTTTTGCTTGATCGTCCCTTTTGTATAAGCTGTATGAAACTTGACATGATGAGGAGAAGGCTGAGGGCTTAGGGAAAGAGGTGTGAATATATGTAAGGAGTCAGGAGGACTGGTGGAAAATAAGTTTAAACATGGAAAAGCCAGACAGGATACATCATAACAAAATGCAACGATTAGAAAAATGGTAACAAGGAAGACTTCTCCCTTGGGTGCAGGTCCCACCGTAGGAAAATGACGTTCTGTTTAATCCCAGCATCGATTAAAGATTCTCTAATTTTGTTTAATTTTTATAATTAACATCCCAACAATTAGACATTATAATGTCAATCTTATATGCATATTCTTTCCCCAAAAAAGAAAAAATTAGATGCATATTGTGAATTGTGATAATATTATACTTAGATATACATATTAGGAAAAGAATAGTATGGGCCTAGGCATCATGGGCCTTCGGATCAAATTCTGATGGCGCAAAGGGGCAGAAATCTGTCTGCCCCTTAGTTATATGCGCCGTTGGATTGAAATCTAATTGCGTGTTATGCCTTAGCTCACGCAATCGTGCGTGAGCTTCGGCTCATATTGTGATCTTACAAAGTTTATATCATGTAATGAGTTGTAAGTCATGATATTTAATGTTTGATGAAAAAAAATTGTGCATGCTTTCTAATTTAACGTAAACATCTTTTTAATTCAAAATCCCAAAGTAATTATTGATTAATCATTAGTTTAACTAATTTCGCTTTGTACGTAGTGAGTGCGAAGAGCCATGAAAGACACATCCTCGTTTCTAATGAAAACGAAGTGTCTGTTGTTCCGTCTCGTACGAATGTTGACGATGAAAGTGCTTTTTACACTACCTGTGTTGATTGGACTATACCTCCATTGTGTGATAAATAGATCATAGTCACTGATCGCAGCCAGTTTGTGAAGAGCAATCATTTCGCTCGTCAAATATGGCGCTGTCATACCAGGTTTTATCAGCAAAAAACAGAATTTGTGGACCCAAACGACCCATTAATTGTGATATTTGATCATCACCAACATTCTAAATATTGCTATTGGATTTTCACGAATTTGAAAGAACAAGCTAGTACATAATTTGAACGTAATATATTTGTACAGAGAGAGAGAGAGATTTTTCACAGATACAATACAAGGGAGAGTGAAAGGAAGAGGCAGAAACAAGGGGGATGGGTCCTATGTTTTGCAGGGTGCTTCCTAACCTACCTACAGCTATCATGCATCAGGTTATATCTCATCGACCCGTCATCCTCAGCCATGGAAAAGTGGGGTTTTTCGTCTTGGTGTGGCACTGTTTCCAGCTTGATACCAATGCATCCTGTCACACCCCAAATGGCACTCGTCATGTCCTACCCCTTATAGTCTCATTAAAAAGACCATCCAGTTTCTTTCAAATTGTTTATACCTTTTGTTCATGTGATCGAAACCCTCCTGCATATATAAGCCCCAAAGTATACTCGATAAAGTTTGTTCCAATTTTCTTTTTATGATATTTTGCTGTAGATACAAATGCATCTCCTGATTGTCTGTTTCCTCATGAACATTGAGTTCTTAAAGTGGTTACACCGATCTTTTATTTAAATAATGTTTACAAATGTCGAGCTAGTCATCCAGTTAAAAAAGTTACCCAAAAGAAATATTGTCAGTCGAATATGAGTAATCAGCTAATAACAAATTGTTAAACTACGAAAAGATCCAACAGCGTTTTAATGAGAGGTTCAAAAGCTACATGCATGATTGAAATTGCCGACAAACTTTATCCCATCATTCTAATCTCTTTTTGTAAAAGTCTCATCACTTTCTTCTTTAATTGTGAGTGGCACACGGGGAGGTTGGCCTATCTTTAATATTCCCTCTTTTTCATATTAAGTGCCTTATTTCTATTCATTTGTAAAAATATAAATTATAAAAAATGCCGTAAGTACCTTTGGACCACAAAGAACAAAAATCTAACTAACTTGGATTCTCATAACTCAGTCTAAACTTAAATTCTTATGCTTTTGTTACTATGGTAAAAAGTATATTAGGTATTTTTTACTTAGTAAGAGCATGGGAATTATAGGAAACTTAATATGAGATTTTTTTCTTTTTGAGATTTTTTCATATTACATGGTTGAAGAAGTCAATATTTCATATTCCCTGGTTTTTAAACAAAAATGACACATTACCTATTGTAGGATGAAACTGCCTTTAGGTTTTAAATAAACCCAATACCTATACATATTTTAATAAATGAACACTAGAACAACAAGATTCGATACAGGGGGGGGGGGGGGGGGGGGGGAATTGATCGGCGACAGTTAAAAGTTGCCGGCAGGAGGTGATCAGCACTCACCAGTGAGTTGCTGGAGATAGCAAAAACCCGATTTTTTACATGCCAGAAACTGTTAAGGGTGAAAAAGGCTTTATTTTGGTAGATCCGATCACTCTTTAACCATAATAATGGATAGGATTGATATTTGCATACATTACAACATAGATGCATGCAATGATACCGTGTATATAGGTAGAAAGGCGCAGTTAATGAACATTGATTCGTCGGTGAGGTTTGGCGAGTTGCTGCTTCAAGTCAAAGAACAACTGTTGTCAATAGTAATGTGACTTTTAAGTATTTAATTTCATCTTTGCAATCACGATCAACACCCATGTGCAATCGGTGTATTTCATTTATAAGAAGGCAAATAAAGAGGTATTATAATTATATGTCGAGATGAAAGAGCCCAACAATGGTGACAAATCACCATCAGTAGAAAGGAACAAGACATTCAATAGAGCTAAATCACCAGTGGTATCAGCTCACCCCAGCTCTAACTTCATATTGCAAGCCAGAGTCAATGATACATAATTCACTTTTGAAATTGTCAGGTAACAATGAATTTTAGATTATACGATAGTGTACTATATCATGTATTCAAACACAATATATCTAACTTATCACGTTTAGTACAAAGAATATCGTGTTAAGAAAAAATACAATATTTATAATATCACATAACTAATGATGAAAAATACAAAAGAGATATAACTAATTCTTTTTAAAGAAGATGTAATAACACGACCTGTTTAAGTATCATGTTAGAAATAACACAATATGATTTGTAAGCGTGTTACCGAATACGTGATGTCGAGTTATATCGCACAGTGATTAACACGTTAACATCCATTGCAAATTGGGAGAACCGGGAAATTTGAACTCAAAAAATCAATGTCATTCTTCTTACAACAATCCAATGCTTACATAGCATATGATAGAAGTCAATCAGACTGGATTATAAGAAATATATGTCGCCAACCATGAGTGCGATAAGGACTTCATTTGATAACTATGAACCCCCATATAACCCTGGTAATTGCGATGGCTATGAATTTGAAGAAGTGTGGGGTGATGATCAATAGAATGAGAATGATATAATTGACATAGAAAATATGTATGACCACAAAGAATCCAGACACAACAAGGTACCAAGTATTTTTGATGTAAATGCCGAGGTAGAGTGGGAGACAGTCGATGATCTCAACATGTTGGAACCGAATATTAGTTAGGGCGAGCTAATGACTGGAAATTTGCAAGCAAAGGACTACCATATTCTACTCCAAATGGGGGCACGTTTCCTAAGCCTGCTACATTTCAAGAGGGTTTTGATCCACGTTGCAATAAAGAAAATTTTACATATCGTGTTGTGGATGAGAACATGAATACATATGTTGTAAAGTGCTCTAATCAGACTTGTAAGTGGTACATAAGAGCTTCAAACATAGGAGATCATATGACTGTGACGAGGTTAGTGCTCGACCATTCGTGTGGAATTCAAAGGAAGTCAACTAACCATCTTCTAGCATCACACCTTTGGATAGCGAGAAAATGTTATTATAACGAACTTGAATTTTTGGTAAAGTTCTATATCAACTTTTAGTAATTTTGGATTATTTTTTAGAGATTTGTCTAGAGTTTGTAATAGAGCATTGAAAAACAAACGTAACGGTCCTTGAACCGCTTTAATCGGACACCGGGGCCGAAAGTAATCACCTCGAGAAATGTACCACATGGACGGGATCCACTTGAAAAGTGTGGGAAACCCCCCCTATGTGGGGTCTAGTTTTGTAGTGCTCGTTGATACAAGTCCATCGGTATGAAGAACTCGTGTAACGGAGTCCAGGAGAGAAAGTTACACACGTTTAAATATTTTAGAAATTTTGAAAATAAATAAATTAATAAAATAATATTTATTGTGTCAGCTGGCATCAGCATGGTGACGCTAGCAAACACGCGTTGGCGCAATGTGCGGACAACTTGCGAATGGTGACTCGTGCGTGATGTGTGGCATTGTTGCGTGCAGGCGTTCCATCGGCACAGCGAAACCGCGTGATGCAGTTTTGCCATGCGCAATGCGTGTATGACACGCGTCGCACGTTCTTCTTCCCCAATTCCACTAGTTCGGCTATAAATTCCAAACCCCGATCTCTTCCCTCAGTTATTTTTCCGCCTCTACCACTTCGTAAACTTCATTTCTTCCATTCTAAGCTGTTTTAACTCCAAATTAAGCCATTCAAAAGTTGTTTCTAGCTAATTCGAGTGTGCCAGACACAATGATGGGGTCAGGTTTTCCATTGGAGGCTATTTTCAATTACAAAATTATATTCCAAGTTCAAGGTAGAGAGTCTTTAAGCTCTAAACTGATGCATTGTACGTAGAATTAATTTTTCTAAACTATTCTTGTTCTGTTATGCTTATTTGATTTATTTTCTAAAAAATGTTATATTTGTGAAATGTTTTGCATACGTTGCTTTATGATATGTGCATGTACTTTCTAGGTAATTCTGGGATAAAATCTAGAATTTCATATTCTACCTGGATACCTATCAAGAAAAATAATCGGCATAGCGTGCACATGGGTGTGGAGCATCATGGGAAAGTTCCTCACTTTCTGAGCCTCTTGATACCCCATGAGTGCTGGGGGGAACGACATTCGGTATTACTGCTTTTGGATTTATCGTCATCGGACAAATCTACGTTTTTCTATTCTATTTTTGAATATTTTTCTGAGATAAATGTGTTTTGGAAAAGATAAAGTTTTAAATTATTTCATGAATTTTCTGCTTCGCATTACTTTAGATATTAACACGACTTACTGAGTATAAAAATACTCACCCACCCCTAGATTATGTAGGAATTACAACTAGAACGGAGGTAGAAGAGGAAGAGTTATCCAAACGATTTATTTGGTTGCTGCTTTAGATATAATCTTTGTAATTTTTGTGTGACTAGTATATAAAGGCATGATATGCGTCAATTATGTATAACTATCCGCTCTACGTATAGTGATCTTAGGCATGGAATTAAAATTTACCATGCTTAGTGAATTTGATATTTATAATATATTGGCTATGCAGTTCCTCCGATGTTTTTTTTATATACATATGATGTCATGTTAAATTTTTGTGTGTTATATGCACCGGTGGTTGTCACGTTTGGTCATATGGGTATACTTTACATGTGTCAGATGAAATAATGTTATTTATTCTATCATTTTAAAATGGCGGCTATCACATTTATGGGTTATTTAAAGATTCAATAAACACTATACCGAAAAGCATAACAAGTTATATTTCAAAGCACTGGGGTATAACTGTGAACTACAAGAAATGCTGGCGTGCAAGTAAAGCAAACTTATGATATTCCTTGAATTGTGTTTTCAAAAACATGACATTTTAATATGATGTGTTATCGGACACACGAGTCTCTTATAATCACATTTTCTTACAACACGACCTAATTACCTATTGTGTTAACATGAACACAATGATTACACAGTTCAGGTTTACAAAAACACGACTACAAATTTTGTCATTTTATCGGGAATACTACGTATTAACTTGTTGTATAATCTATATTAGAATGTTAACAACTTAATTAATATCTGATCGTGCAGATAAAGCACTAAGTGATTTAATAGATGGGGACCCAGATGAATCCTATCGCATATTTCATTCATACAAAATTCAGATAGAAAAGATTAATCCAGGAAGTGCAGTAGTTCCAATTAGATCATGTGATATTCCTTGACCTATATGGGGATACAATTTTGAAAGAGTCTTTTGGATGTTTGGGTTTAGGGTCAGTTTCAAGAGCCTTCAGAACAACATTGAGGCCATTGCTGACGGTAGATGTGACTTTCTTGAAGGGAAAGTATCCTAGTTAGCTAATAATAGCAATTGCACTAAATGAGAACAATAATATGCTATGCATCACATTTGCAGTGGTTGAGAATGAGTATGAGAAAACATGAAGCTATTTTCTTAAATTGCTTAGAAATAAATTATTTTCAGATCCTCTAGCAGAGTTGGATACAATTGTTTTTGATAGAATATAGAATGATGAAGAGCTTGGTAAATACTGTTAAACAATAATTTCCCCCTACACACCACAAATATTGCATTCGTCACATGGCAACAAATATGTTGGAAATTCAAAGACAACTACCTAAAAAACCAGCTCCATGTGACAATTGAAAATTTCAGATAAAATGTGTATGATAAAATAATGAACAACATTAAAGAACATAATCCTAAAGCATTTGCTTGGCTAAATAAGATAGGTGTAGAGCATTGGGCCCATGTTGCATTTCCAGGCAAAAGATATGAAACACTAAGCTCAAATAGGTCTAAAAGTGCTAATGCAATGTTAAAAAAAGCTAGGTCTACTCGGTTAATTGAGCATATAAGGGAGCACACAACCGCACTCTTTGAGAAATGTCAGACAGGTGGACAAACTATGACTGAAGAGTTAACCCCATTTGCTCGTAAACACATCGAAAGTAGAAAATAAGAACCAAGGAATGTGCATGTATTGCCAGTATTAATTTATGAATTATAGGTTAACTCGCTGTATCACCAAGTAAAATGCAATTAATATTGTGTGTATGTTCATGTGTTATCGTCAATCTCGTGTAAGTTTATCTGTTAAAAGAATACGATAGTTGTGAGGGTAAGGGTAGTGTTGATGGGTCGTGTTTTCGATAACACTATAATAACACTTATCATGTTCTCATTCACACGATATTCATTCAACAGGATGTAGTGAATCTAGTTGAATGTCGCTGCACATGTAGAAAGTTTCAGCATCTGGGACTATCGTGTAAACATGCAATTGTAACAATAGATCACAAACACTTCTATGTGTCTGACTAATGCGAAAAATTGTACTCCACAAAAATATATAAAATGACATATCGACAGCTATTATACCCAGTTATAGATAGGCACAAGTGGGCACCAACTGGAGTTTTACTTACATTTAACTCACCTATCCCACTCAAGCAGTGGGAGCGTCCACAGAAAAACTAAATAGAGTCACAACCAAAGGACAAAACCCCACACAAATGTAGAGCATGCGGGCAGTTGGGTCACAACTGCAAACACTACACCAGAGCACAAGAGGACCCTCCGAATGTGGCTGCTGGTCCAAGTACAAGCCAAAAGAGGGCGAATAAAAGAGTAGAAAAATGATGTAAGAAAGGGGAACATCGATCGTAGTTGCCTTTTCCACCCTCTTTCTTTAGTTGATTGGAGGAAATGTCATTGTATAGTTATGTTCTTAGAAACATGATTTTTGGAAAATGTCATGTTACACTATACGATTTTTCATATGCATCATGTTATCGCTAACACGACCTTGTTAAAGATCGTGATTTCAATAACACAATATTTTTATTTTTTGTTTGCTAATATTTTATATTGTACACATATCATGTAATAAAAAACACGATCAAAGGACTTACGTGTTACCAATTACACGATAAGAAAAGACTTACAATGAATATCATAATTTTTTTGCACTACATGTCACCAATTACACGATATATTTACGTTGTGTTATTGATAACATGACAATAGCAATAAATAAACAATCAATTTCCAAAAAGTCACTCCAATTTTTTGGCATCACGATTTACTGAAGAGTCAATCCAATTTTTGGCGTAGCAAACATAAATCCGAATCACCAATTTGCGAGGAGTCATCACCAATTTCCGGTGCATCCGGTTTTGAATTGGCAATTATAAATCCGCATCTCCTGTTAGATCAAGTAACTATTCGGCGCCCACTCCCAGGAGACTGTCGGGAGAATGCTCGCCCAAGGAACTTCATCACTGGGACGGATTGAACACCATATGCCTCCATGAGCACAGTATGGTGTGCCATCTGGGCAAAATATGTGAGTCATCGGGACATTGAAATAATGTCCAATTATGACTCATCACCCTTTGAGGTGGATGAGTAGACCGGTGCAGATGATTAACGGCGTGTAGTATCAAATGAATTTGCCAATTTGCCCCATTAATCGTTCGCACTAGTCTTATCATCAGCCTCGGAGGAGGATGAGTCATAATCTGACATTATTTTAATGTCCCGAATGTCTAATCACATTTTACCTTATGGCTCACCAGGCTGTGGTCTTAGAGGCAGATGGTGTGTGATCTTCTATTTTCATATTTGCAATCGGTGATAGGATAGTGTCTTGTGGTCTACTGATGTATTTTTTTTGTTTTTTTATGTTATGAAATGAATGTATCCTTGTGAGAGATTGAGATCATTTTATTTATGTAATGGACTCATAAAGTAATATTAATGAAAAAAAGTGTTTTGCCTAAAAATTTGTCGTTCTGCTTTCCTATTTTGCAACACATGAAACTATTTCAAACCATAGCAAGTAACACTTTATCGGTGACACGACCTCATCAGGATGATCATCTTTATAGTAACACGATCTATAACATATTATACACGACTTGTTTTTAATTCATGTTATCAGTGACACGATCAATTCATGGTCGTGTTTTTGGTGACACGATCAGCGCACTAATATTTCACGACCTAACTATACTTTATGTGATCGGTTACATGACCAATTGGATGATCATCTTTTTGCTAACACGATCTGCAAAATATAATACACGACCTAACAAACAGTCGTATGATCGATTACACGACATACGTCTTGGCACGTTGTTGCTTACACGATCTATAACCTATCTTAGACAACTTAACATGTCTTCATGTTATTAGTGAAACGACTTACGTACATGCATCTTGCTGATTACACGATATGTATCTTATATTAGACGACCTAACATGTGTTTGTGTTACCAGTGACACAATGGACGTAAAGTCATGTTGTTGATTACCATAGATTACACGATATTGAATGAAATTAAAACAGTTGGGTGAACTTTATAAATTGTGTACTGTAAAAGAGGCAAAAAAAACTACTACAATTCTTCCAATTATGCATCGAATTCCTAATCAATTCCCCCATGAAGAATTGCAGCACATATCTAAGGCCTAACTAAACTTGTGACCTCCGCATGGGTAAAATCTAGTTGAATGACTCCTCCAGCCAGCTTCGCTACATAATACATCAGGAACACCCCACAGTCTTCGTTCGTCTCTTGATATGGGCATTTATTGATCTTCGTCATTGGCCACTTTGTTGCACCCTCTATGTGAAGGACCCTCTCCATTTATGTGACAACACATTTTCTAATATGGTTGACCTTTGCAAAGTGGTGATTGTGGTTACCCTTTAGCGGGTTATACCACCTAAACCATTTCTCCCTGCAGAGCAGAAGAAAATGGCCAGTGATGTAGATCGGAATGAAACCACTCTTAGGCGTCGTTTGGATGACGCTTTGTATTATCTGAAAAGCTGCTTTTAGTTAAAATCGCTTTTTAAAAAACAAATCAAAAGCACGTCATGTTTGGATGTATATTATAAAAAATCAGTTTTTCAAACAAAGTTTCAGAAATCTTGTTTGGATGGCCATTATATTCCATACATCTGAGTTATGAGAAATACCCACTTTACCCCTCAATAAACATAATTTATAAGCTTATTAAAATGTAATATAAAATAATAATTAATAATTAAATTAATAATTAATAATTAATAAAGTAAACTCCATCTCTACTTATAAAATAAAATAATAATTAATAATTAAATTAATAAAGTAAACTCCATCTCTACTTATAAAATAACATATGTAATCCTAAATTAAGATAATTACTGGGTAGGTGGGCCCCCATTGTCCTACTTCAAAAGATGGGTTAAACCCACAAGACATTCCCTGATTATAAGCCATTTCTAGAAAATCCAAATACATCTTATTAAATAAGAGAAATGCACTAAGTATATCACAATTTATTGATCATACAAATATGAAAGGAACAAACTGGACAAGTGCATACTCTAAAAAAATTGACTACAATTAAGTTGACTCTTTATGTACACAATTTATGTCATATGCACAAGCAACAACTCCTTGTTACCAAACACATGTCAGGCATGATCTGCGATCTGCCCAGAGTCTCAGTCGCCAGTTTGCCAGTCCAATAATAAGATATAAAAAATAGATAATCATAAAATTATTAGGAATCCAATGATCACTTTTCCTTTAGTTCTCCTAGAAATGTGAATTATTGAATCAAATGTCACACTGACATAAAATCATGCACAGAGATCCATTTTTGAAGTCATTGCAATGATAGAAACAACAAGAGAAGCAAAACATGATATATAACACACATTTTCAAGGATTAACAGACAATTCTAAATCACAATGTGAAAGCATAACTGTTTCTGTCCACTCTTACCCTCCAAAAGATATTTAAAGCATTAATTAAAAAAACTATCTGGATAACAAAATGAGGCTCCTTACATGAATCATAAATTCGTTTATATAAACTAAACATAAAAAAGTTTTGGCATATTCATCATGATCCAACCTTAGAATTGAAATTTGAAAACTGCAGCAAAGTTATTGTACAATAATTATTGGGATATTTCATGTCCTACAATGCTAGTTAGTTTCCCTTTGTACCCTTCCAACATAAATGAACAGTTCAAGGAAAATTTGGAAGGTTCTATTCGGACTAAGAGTATCCTAATGCTGAAAATCTGAAATTGATTGTATGGAAATGTGGTAAAATAACATTTCCACATATTAGGTTGCACAGCTGACATGTATATTCTTAAGAATTAGAGAAAAAGGAAAGGCCTCTACAATAAGCCAGATAAGGACAAAAAAAACACAATTAAAATGTGACAATGGAGAAACGGCAGTCAGCCAAGTATTGCGTCCCTAACGTTTTCCAAAAATTGAAGGAAAAAAAGGCTCTTCAGATAATGAAATTTCAGTAATTAAAGCAATAGACTTTCCAGTTTTACCCAAGCCATTGATATAATCTTATTCAAAGTCAAACATAGACTTTCCAGTTTTACCCAAGCCATTGATATAATCTTATTCAAAGTCGAACATAGATCTACATAAATGTGTGAGCTGATCATGTACATACACATCATACAACAGTTCTCTCTATTGTTGATACTAATCCAACCACTTTCAACAAAGAGGTCAGCTAAGAAGGTTTAGGAGATTATATGACCTAATCAAATTAAGAAGGGGTTTACCAAAAAAGTAAAAGGTTAAGAAGTGACCATAACTGAAATTGCCAGGTGAAATGGAAAAAATGGGACCAGTATGGAGTCCTATTAACTAATTACGTGTTTTAGCTTAGAAAAACTAACAGAGCATGTAAAGTGAATCAGCAACAACCTAAGGCAGAAGTCTGAGACCGCAGGACATTATATATTGTCTTCCAGTGCTTACACTAAGCCAATGAACAAGCGAACAAATTTCCTCCCTGTGCTAGAAATGCTATTTTGACATCATCTGCTGAGACTCAGCCGGTTTTGTGAGGGAATGGGGAGGAGGGGAAAGAAGATGAAATGAGACTGGTTCAATTCAAAATCAATGGCATGTGGAAGTGTTTCAAAGGAGATAATGCCCAGAAAATTTTGGATGAACGAGTCTAGAAGGGGAAGCAGCTGAATAATTTTGAATGGGAAGAAAAAACATGGCTTGGACTGAACTTGTCTTTCTATCCAACGGCTCCCTCCCACCACCCCCCTTTCCCTAATCATTTTAAAATTTAATTGAAACATTCAATTAGTGAGGCAAATTGACCTTAGCCTCCGACCCAACTTTGCTATATCTACACCAGCCCACACTTACCTTCTCTTCCGCCACCCAATTCTGTTCTACACTGCATGATCCTCCATCAGAGCAGCAAAAAGATACAAGATTTGCAAAGTTGAACGGACAATATAAGTCATACTTTCTTCTTACGGTAAACCAACAATAAAAAGCACATAAAAGCTGAACAACATCAGGTCATGGAATAAAAATCACTAATCAAAAGAAAAACAAGATAACGACAGTGGAGACATGATATCAATTCCAGGGATGTTAGCTCGGAAGACAGAATCGGAGTAAATAAAATAAGCGGAAAAATTAAAACCGACGGACCAGGAGCTGTAAACTCTGTGTGCAAGAGTTGAAACATTCTTCTACGCACTACGAGCTTTAGTGCTTCGTTGCGCGTAGGTCAGAACAAACCTAATTTTATAACTAATTTGGATCGGGCCAACATATTTTATCGTTGGTTGCCTACGTACATGTTAGATACCATCTCTGATGTTATTCCAATACGATCGGATTCGAACGTAGTTCTGCCTATTGGCTATTATATGCATCATGCATTAGAAAATTATATACGTTAAAATACGTATATTTATATATCCGAATAAATTATTCGGAATCAGACAAAGATCTCTTAAAACATCGGAGTCGAACGAAAGCTCATAAATCATCGAAAATACATCTCACACTCTATTGTAGAAGTGAGCAAAATATCATTAAAATCACATGTGTCTCTCTATCACATAGCAGTAACGAAACCCATAAGAGAGTAGATTGGATCATATCATATCATATCAAGGCATATCAAAACGCATCAAATCAGAGTATAGTATATATCTTAAATAACACATATATTCATATAATCATATATCTTAATTAATATAATATTACTAATTTAGATACATATGCATATAAATCTAATAAAATTGAAAAGTCAGAAATGCTTACTCCCCTGTACTTCCGAAAGTTGCGATATTCCATATTACTCGTTTTCTTGGAGCATCCTCCCTATTAGGTCCAAAGATAGCGGCACAATCTCCTCTAGCTCTGGAGAGTTCTTTTGCCCTTCTTTGTATCGGTGAACATAGAGTAAATATTTTTCATTACTTCCGATTTGCCAGAACTTCAAATACCTTCCCGGCACATCCGCAACCAAATTTCCTTTTACACCTTATGTAGAAATCCTTTCTGACATTGACATAGACAAGAAAATTGGGCTTAAGGCCTCTGTTAATCATTTGCACGAGAACCTTATGCGCTTACTTCAACCTTCCTGATTTATAGAAAAACCTTGCAAGCAACTGTAATTCATGCACCTAGAGTATCTATCCGACTCGCTCATATCAATGGCATATGCTTGTGCATCTACAAGCCTCCCATACCAAATATATCCCTTAATAAAAGCTGAATGGGTCGTCAGTCGAAGCTGAATTCCCTCCTATAGCATATGATACAATAAATCTATATCATATTCAATCTTCCCTAGCCTACAAGCATGAACCATACCTTCCATTGTTTCTAGCCATTCGCAGCCTTCAGCTATACGTTCTCTCTTACAAAGACTATCCAATAAGTAGTTATAGGATTTCACATTTGGATCACAACCATAGTTCCTCATTTCATCAAACAATTTCAGGGCTGCTTTGAAGCTGCCCATCTTGCATTTAACGGCAATAAGAATGTTGTAATAAGAGGTCCTCCTTGACGCCTCTTCTATCACAAAAATGACAAAATCAAAGTGGTTCAGATCACTGAGCACCTTGATTAAGCTATAATTTCTAGAACTACGACATGACCCTCTTGCTCCATTAAGCGTTTCTAGGAGTCTCTTGACAGACTCTTCAAGCTGGACAGAGTTAGAACCAAATTATTAACCACGAAGGTATAAACTTCTGGCTTGGGATGAAAATGGTTTGCATTTTCCTGATCAAGTGATAAATGCAAAGCTGAAATCCGGCGCTCGCCCATAGACTACTACGCTTGCCACAAAATCAGGGAAAAATCCAAATCCAGCTGCCCCAAATGGACTTCAATATCAGATGCATGCCTCTCAAACACATCTCGAACTTTTTCCACCTCTGTTGGGTTTCTGCAGCCACGGTTTGGCTCCCAGTCGTGAGGTAAAGCTTGGAACTTTTTGCAATGGATTAGCGAGCTTGAAGGGGGCGGGTAGAGCTTACAATCCAGATCCGGAGGGACAGAGGAACAATAGTTGAAGGCGCCGAGATCAGATAAATACCGGAAATTGAGGGCAGAAACAAGTTTCTCCGCCAAGCAAAGAAATTGAGAAGGACTGATTTTGAGGAGTACCCCCCCCCCCCCCCCCCGAAAGAACTAAGATTAGGGTTTGAATAGGGAATCAGAAGTGATGCGTGTTTGACGCGTGTATGATACGAGACACGCGTCAGTCTTCTGACGTGCATGTCACACGTGTCAAATTTTTGACGCATTCCCACGCGCTGCCATGTGGCAATACACGATATCGTTTTATCCCCAAGTTGAATAGGGAACCAGAAGTGATGCGTGTTTGACGCGTGTATGATACGAGACATGCGTCAGTCTTCCGACGTGCATGTCACACATGTCAAATTTTTGACGAGTTCCCACGCACTGCCACATGGCAATACACGATATCGTTTTATCCCGAAGTCGGAATTGCAAATTCTCGGTACCGATGGACTCGTATCGATAAGCCCTTTGAAACTAGACCCTACATGGGTAGGTTCTCTCCCACTTTCAAAGTGGGTCCCGCCCATATCACACGTTTCCCGATGTCGTAACTTTTGTTCCTGACATCAGATTCGCGTGTTCTTCGATTTGTTACGCTCGTTACTTCGAGCTCTAATTAAATACGGGACTTTTATCCATTAAAGCCCCTTAAATTCTAACTAAAATTACATAATTACCCCTAACCCTCTTGGGTTAAGTGTAATCAGAACATGAGGTGCTACAGGAAATGAAACAGGAACTAGCAAGGCAGCGAATAGGATCCACGAATGAAGAAAAAGATCGGCGAGCAAAGGGGATATAAGTGACAGTGGAAGGAGAAAGGGGAATGGGGAAGAAATACGACTAGAGAGGATATATAGATGGCGGGAGGAGGAAGGGGACGATGGCGGGAGGAAGACGGGGAAGATCATTACAGAAAAGGAAATGGCGCGGGACTCACGGGATTGAGTTATGCCACGATACGGGAGAAAGGCATAAATGTCTGGAAAAAAAAAAACCTTTTGTTGACACGATTTTTGCCTAACCCTCCTCTAGAGGAGAGTTAGACAAAAAGCGGGTAGAAATCAAAATTAAGCCAAAAGCGTGGTTAAAGGTGTTTTTTAAACAAAGTAAAACTTTTAATTTAAATTGTCCAACCAAACAAGATTTACTTGCAAAACTGCTAAAAGCGGGCAGAAAGCTGGTAGAAAGTGCCATCCAAATGACACCTTAGTGTTAACATTCAACCTCCTCACCAAGTTGCCCATGATTTTGGGATGCTCCTCATCCTTGTCATGTTGCGTCCCAATGTTGTAGTAGTTCTGGATCAAAAATATGAAACAAACAGTTGGGATAAATGCCAGGATATCTAATATAGATATTGTGCTCTTCCAGAAGTTGGCTGAACACGTCTATGACCTAAAATCATCAACAAAATATTAGTGTTAGTGGTAACACGACATATGATATGTCGTGTCAATATAAACATGACATCGACATGTTAATTTATCGTGTAATCGATAACATGACATATACTATATCGTGTAAGCACAAATACGCTAATTACACGATAATTTTGTTTTAAAATTATCATGTTATTGATACAATGATATGTGGATGTGTCGTGTTATCAATAATGCGAAAGACAAATGTGGCTAGAGCCTTATTTCATATATCGCGTTATTCGTAACAACCTATGTAATGAATCATGTGGTTAATAACACGGAAGCAAACTATTCACTAATTATTACCTCCTCGTTATGCATTCCTGTCTAAATAGAGACACATAATAAGTGTGGAGAAGCATCACGATAGGTCATTCCTTGTGTGGGTTCACCAAAAAGTTATTGATGGTCTCCTGATCTTCACCCCATAAAATCTCCATGTGGAACAAGGTCTGTAGATCAAGGTAGTTGTGTGGCACCATAGCGACCTCCTCCTTGTCCTTTTATTTCTCAGTGCGCTCTTCGATGTCTATCACATGCCAGATACTTTGTCGTAGTTCTTGATCAACTAGATTAGGAGTATCTGATATAGTGGCACTACTGGAAGCAACATTTGAGTACATGGTTTCCGGGTAGGAGACTTTGTAGAAAATGCTTCTGGGGCAGGGATAATATATGGGCTAGGAATGGATGCCAACAGAACTTCATCCCCTGGCTTTTCCTTTTGATCCTTTGCCGGCCGAGTCGTTTTTCCAATCTTTTCAGCAATGTAGCTGCTATATCCCTTTGACTTCTCTGCGCCCACATTGGCCACCTTCTTAGTTGGTTCTTCCCCCTTTGATGCATGTGCCAGTGGATTAGCTACCGTGTACCTCGTCCTCCTAGGCACGGGGGGTAGTGGGGATGTGAAGGGGCCAATATATGAAGCTTTCTGTTTCTTTATCCTCAACTTTATTTGCTTCGGTGACACCTCTTCATCCTCTCAACCTTGCACTAATTTCTCCTCCTGGGATTGTACTTTTTCCTCTTCCCGAGATTGAATCACTTCCTCATTAATTTTCCCAAGGAATCTGGTGATTACGATCCTTTCAACCTTCAGACCCTTCTTCTTCTTTGGGGAGCCAACTTTTAGCTTCATTTTCTCTGCATAGTACTTGTAACAAGTTGTATGAGTATATACACGATAGTCAAACAATGCGTGTTATTGATGACATGACTTTTCTAACTATCGTATTGAAACTAATACGTTAATATAAACAGTCGTGTTAACGATCACATGACTACTACCATATCATTTTCATATAAAATAATATTGTATGTTTGCGTGTTATCGATGACATGATGATCTAGCAACTAACATGATAATAGAAAAGGTTGTGTTATCCAATATATACTTACACAAAATAAAATCCTCATCGATAGACTAAGGGACATATTTTCTTTACTCTTCATGAGCAGATTGATGAACAACTTCACTTGATTTAGAAGCTCTAACTTTGACCCTAACTGACTTCTCTCCTTTTGTTGTTGGCAGAGGGTTGTTGCATGTCAGATCTCTGGTTGATGGGGTACATGCGGCTGCTCGGTACCGGTTTAGGAGTGGGATGCATCTATTTGATTAAGTTCTTTACCAGCTTCAGAGCATTTTTAACCCTTTGGAGATCAATTTGCACACTGTCAGTGCTCCAACCCCATTCCCCGTACAAAATGGCCTTTTCCAATATGACGTCAATTATACCAGTCATGACATATACTGGCATGATAAAGCTCTCAATGACGTCTTTGCCGGAATGAGATTGCCATGTCGTCTGGCCACAATGTGCTTGAACAGGAACCGTTTTCCTTTGTATCATGGTATGTGTGGTTGTCTTCTTTGCCCTCGGGGTTGGCCTTCGGCCATAGATCAAGTGGGCCTCCTCGGTAATTGGAGTTATTTGCATAAATTGTTCAGAATCTACCTTAAGCCGCATGAGTGTCTCCTCGTACCACTTCCTCATCCTGTAATGAGTCAACTTCTTCCTCGACTTTTCATTGGCCGGGTCAAGTTTAACAGCCTTCTCCATGTCCGTTATCAGTTGCATAAACGCAGGCCACCTCTTGCACCTTGAGCTATATGGAGGAGAACTTGGAGCCCATATAGAAATATGCTAAAAAAACTACACCTACGTGGGCAAAACAATCCTGTTTATAGTGATCCATTGTCATGTATGTCGTGTCATGGATAACACGTTTATTAAACTAATCGTGTCATTGATTACATGAAATACTTACATCGTGTAATTGAATATACATGATATAGTACGAAATATACCTATAGCACAAATGAAGCCCCAATGAGAATTTCGGAGGTGGTGGAGTGCTCATCTTCTCTACTTCTGATGTTTTGGTGGCTGATGATATTCCTCGAAGCAACCTGTCAAGCACGGCTTCAGCCCAGTTGTACCTTCCCATAATTATCAAGTCATCTATGAAGTCACACAGAGATGAGGAGACAAATCTATTGCTCTGTGTGAATAAAATGAGGATCCCCATGTATACGATGACCAATCATGTTAAGTCCTCGTTGGAGACAACCTGCCTGTTGTCTGCCACTTCCTTCAAAATTTCTTTAATAAGGTTCTTCTCCGGCCGCTTCCCTGCGAATTTTTTTTTGAAGAATTGCCCCTTGCCTTGCACAACATTCCCGTTACCACTATCCAACTTCAACGGGTTCCCTTTTGCACTCAAACCCGTGATCAGTGCAACTTCTTCCAGCGTAAGGGGTAGTATTTTGCCCTGAATGTTGAACACCTTTTGTGAGTTATCCCAGCACTCACCTATTAGAACTTCTAAAAGCGGTCTGGAGATAATGATTGGCTCGCAATCGTATATTGTGTACAACCCAGTCTCCTCCAAGATTGTCTTACATCCTGGCCTAGATTCAATAAGGTCTTTTGATAGTCTAAGTCAAGCAGGGAAACCGTTAGTTTTTAGACCCGGTCTCCTCCCGTAAATTCTCTTCTTCTTCTCTTTTGAGGCCTTCACTAATTCTGTCATTTGACTACATTCTTCTACCTCTTCGTCCGTAAAAGATGTTATAGATATGTACATCAACAATGGGTTGTGACCAAAATCAAAGAGTCACGTTGATTCACATTATGTAACTAACGTAAAAATACACACTAAGTTCGTATATCGTGTTATTGGTTACACGATGTGATGCCTTCTCATACCGCATATCTGTTAATAATAACATATTATGTATACTACACATACATGAAACGATGACATCTCCATATTGTATATCATATTATCGATAACACGATATAGTAAATATCGTATAATTGATAACAAGACAACCTACTGAGTGAATGAAAGTATAGACTATCGTGTGTTGCATAATATGATATATGAACAATCGTGTATACGAATCTATGATTTAGAGCAAGAGAAGGCCAATACCACGAAATTGATCCGAATTGGATTAACCCCATAATTGGCCGGTGATCTTCGCCAAAGTTCACTACTTTACCGGGAGCGTATCAATATACACTCAGACGGAACCTCACTTCATGGCCAGAAATTGCTTCGTCGAGGAAAATTTGAAGATCGCCTATTGGAAACAACAAAAAACCGACGTTGCAAAGTTTTTTTGCGTCTCACTGATCGGACTTTGGAAATCGGTTGTCAGTTTTTGGAAATCGCTGGTCGGATGGGTTGAAAATCAGAATTCCCACTGCGTATTTGCTTATCACTGATCGAACTATGGAAATCGCCATTCGGATGGGTCGTTTGAGTGTAAATGCAACGGTGTAACAAGTTTACATGATATAAAACCCTAAACCAAAAGATAGGGGTTTTTCTGTCCAATTTTTTTCTAATATCATGTAAGTTCGGATTCAGTGGCATTTTTGTTTAAAAACTAGGGAATATGGAATATTGGCTTCTTCGGTCAGGTAGTAATATGGAAAAAACTCTTTCTTTTTGGTGAAATGAGGCACTTTAATATATGATGAAGGGAGATATAAGTTTATGAAGTTTTACACTTTGAAGGTCCTCTTGTCTATATTATTAAGATATCACTTTGCTTTCCATGAAAGTGATCCACGACTATTGTGATCAGTCATGAGAGGAAGAACCACTCCTAATAAACCAAAAATGACTATGGTAATTGATGTTGAGGAAAAAGCCAAATAATGTATCTAAAAATATGTGCACAATAACGATATGGATGCACACATTGAATTATGTGTCGGATTTTCATCAACAGTGCATTAAGAACAATGATAGATTGTGTGCCATTAATTTATAGAACACAGCCATATACATCCCGATAAATCCCTCAGTACCCCATATCTCCCTTACCCCCCTATATTTTATAAACTTTTCTCGGCATACCCCGAACTAATTTTTTTTTGCCTTAATACCCCTCCTGCTTACTCACTGTGTACACCTATAGAGTCTAGATGTAATTTGTTCCTTGTCGTAACAGTTTCTTCTCAATCTTCGGTGACATGATGTTTTGGATTTCTTCACTTGAGGGAGCAACAAGAGCCAATATCTCCACCATTTGTCGATTCTGGACACCATACACGATTTGGTTTTCTTTCACCGAAGAGACCAACGAGAGCCATTGCCTCCACCATTTATCAATTCTGAAAGGTTAGTATCTCTCTTTCTTGTCTGCCATTTCAGAAGCTCTCTATTTTGGTGATAGGTTTGGATTTGATAAGAATGAAAGGATTTTTCTATTTTCGTTTCTATTGCCATATCTATGTCATTTGGTTATTTTGGATCCAAGTAAGAGCTTGTGAAAATAACATACGTTAGAGTCACGTATGTATTGCTGAAGATATTAATATCTTTTTCCATATTTTTTAAGTTAAGTTAATTTTAACTTTATATTACTATATTTTGAACTCTCAAGTTAGATTCGTGTGTTATTGGTATGGTTAGAAAGTTCTCGATAGGTTTTTTCAAATGAGATTGATCCTATATGACTATGTTTTCTTAAAAAAATTTATAGACCCCGCATATTTAGCACAAAATTTAATAATAATTTTTAATAATTTTATATAGATTATACATATTCAAATTTGTATATTTTTTATGGCCTTAGAAAACCCTCAAAGAGCTCAATCAAATGAGACTCGCTGCTAAACTGATCATAAATATGAATAATGTGCTCTACAACACTAAGTCCTTTGACACTCTTGTCTTCGTCAACCTATGACATATCATCAACCTGTGACATAATATTTAGCCTATCATATTTGGATTCATAGTTGCCTACTACTAATATATATGAGTTAATATAGAGCTTGTATATATAACTAATGATCATTGTGCTCCTCAAAGCAATGTATTATTACTATAATATGCAAAGGAGACCTGTACTCAATACATATTTTATTTTATCTTATTTAATATGTATTTACATGTATAATACAAGTGCATTCTTCCTTGTTATTATATAAAGTAAATTGGGTGACTATAGATTTTTATTTTTATAGTATTTTATGCATGTTTTATATGCTTAATTCTTATTTTACTCATGCTATGATGGATGGAAGGGCTTCCCATCCCTTCTTCTTTCCTTCCACATGAGATGGGAGCTGAAGGATGAAGAGGTTGATGCCCTTCCTTCTACCTGCGGCAATAGAATTGGCCAAAGGGAGGAGGGGAAAGATCTCTCTCTCTCTCTCTCTCTCTCTCTCTTTTTCTATATTTCCATGTCAGATAGGAGAAAAGGGGCGGGGGTGTCACTCCCCCAATCTTATACATGTATTTTCTAGATCTTTCTTTTTGAAAAATATGACATAAACCATTGAATAAGTTGTAGTGAAATAATCATGTGTCATGAATTGTAGAAATAATATGACATTGATGTTTTCACAAACCATGATTTATGATAAATATCATAAGTACATTAGCTGCGGTTTTAAAACCTCTGCTAAAGCTTTTAGTGGTGGTTTATATGTCGTTGTTGTAACTTTCCCCATAGAAAGTTTCTGCGAGGAGCGTAGTGGCGGTCATAGTGGCCACCGCTAAATGTTTTCAAAAAATTGAAAAAAAATGCAGCGGGCAGTAAACTGCTGCAAAAGCTTCATTAGCGATGGTCATACTAGCCGCCACTAATACTTAAATAATTTGCGGCGGTATGTTAGACCACCACATAAACATTTAGGGGCGATAAAAAAATAGCCGCTGAAGGGATTTGGATTTAGTAGTGGTCGTAAAATTGCCATTAAAACCTTTAGTGATGGTTTTTAAACCACCACTGAAATTAAAGGCAAACGCTAGGCTTTAGCGGCGATCTTGAGGCTTCCACTATAGCCTTTAGCAGTGGTTTTTAAAAATGCCCTCAAGCCTGTAGCGGTGGTTTTTAAAACCATCACTAAATGGTTAATTTCATCCAAACAAATTTTTGTTTATTTTTTCTTTAGTACATGTTCTTTCTTGCATTCTCAAACAAATTTTTCACAAGATACCATATTCTCAAACACATTTTGCATCCATTTGTACTTTACATATAACTAAAATTCGACACATTACTAATAACAAAGTAAAATATCTTAAAATAAAAAAAATTATTTAAACAAAGTACCTAACATAATAAGTGTTGAAAAAGAAGTTTGTAAATACAATAGTTCCAAATGTTTACAATGTCCAAGTAATAATACCGAGATTACTTAATATAAATAAAGAAGGAAAAGTCTTTAATAAGACTTGATCCGTCAATGCAACTTTGATAATTTAGAATCATTCGTACCATTAGTCTACAAAAAATTAAAATAACAAAAAGTTAGTATACAAAATTGTTGAACTACTTTTAAAAAAACATAATCATACTTTAGAGATAATTTTTATGCTTTTACATTACTCATTTGAGACTTAAAGAAAATCATCATTTGATCCATCTTTGATAAAAAAAAATTGCATGTTGATGTAACGCCCAAGAATTTTAACATATTTTCTTAAAAATTCACAAATTATTTTTGTAATATAATGGTTATAAATCAAGAAAAATTACGAAATATAAAACCTATAAAAGCACTATTATAATTTAAAACACCACACATAAATTTTACCCATATGAAATTTTATTTTCAATCAAACACCATACGACTAAACCAAACATTCTTAGCACTACTCGAAAACAAACGTATGAAATAAATTGTCATCATCATGGGCTTTACATACAAATCTATTTCAGACATCCCTAAGTACAAGTCCCATAAATAGTTCATAGTCTAATCTAAATTATAAGTCCAGAAAGTATAAGCATCTTTCTTTTCATCGAACCTAATATATCAGATTGTAGTAAAAATAAAAAAGACTCACAATGAGTCAGAAATACACCTGAGCCAATGAAAATTGATCCATCTATGGAAATAAGCTTCTATCACTAGGAGCTCTTTGTCACAAAACCTACAAAAGCCTCTTGAAATAGGGGCTAAAAAGATGGGAAATGAGTATTTTCATACTCAATAGAAAATAGTCCATACAATGATGTGTTTATGCAACTTAAATATGAAGCATAAAAACATACAAACACACTAAAGTCGCATAATATAACAATTATGCACAAACACATACTATCTTACCATTCTTACACTTACCCTTATGCTTATAGCCTTACTCGTACCATTCTTACACTTATAATCTTACTTAGAACATTCTTACAGTCTCACTCATACCATTTTACTCAAATTCTTACTCTTACAGGCTTGCTCAGAAACATATGCTTATAGTTTTGCTTAGAAACTTATTCTTACAGTCTTACTCAAAATCTTACAATTACTGTCTTACTCATAATCTTACAAACTTACTCAGAAACTTACTCATACAGTCGTACACAAACTATCAACCACTGAAGCTCATTACAATTAATAAACTTTGGTGTCGAAATAGAAAGGAATGTCACTAGGGCATTACCTTAACCTTCGGGGAGTAACTAGGCGCTATGGACTTCTCCGAAGGCAAGGCATACATATGTTTATTCTTAGCTAATTTGAGTATGCTCTACGCAATGGGAGGGTTTATTCCTCGAGTTTGTGACTCTAGAGGGGGAAAACTACCCGTAGCAAGAGAAGGCTTGTTTGTCGCCCTCGAGGCCAAAGAGAGAGAAATAGCCCGGAATAAGAGGAGGTTCCATCCTCCGCCATCGGGCTACAATGAGAGAAATGTCATCGGGTAAGGGGATGTTTTGTCTGCTACCTTCTAGTGTGCAAAGAGAGAAACACCCAAAGGAAAGGGGAGATTTTGTTTGTTGCTTTTGGGCACAAAGAGAGAGAAACAGTCTGGGTAAGGGGAGGTTTTGTTGTTAGTTTGTTAGACTATGTATGTGGCATAGACAAACTGAGAAAATAAAGTGCCTTTAACCCGCAATTAAATTACAAGATTACATTTTCCCCTTTAAACAAATTAAACCTAGAATTTGTTTAATTTAAAGTTCCTAATTTCAATGTGTTCTAACAAAAAATTTGTAATCAAACACACAAGAATTTTTACGTGGAAACCTGATAAGGGAAAAACCAAGGGATACCTTGTCCAGATCAACTATGCACTATATAAACTCAAGATTACAGAATTACTAATTACATTGACAAAAGACTTCTTCTTTTTCTTCAAACCAGCTAATTCTTTATACCACTCTTGAATTCTAAAGCAAACACTTCTTTGTTATTTACTGGTTATAGCTTGATCTTTTTTTCCTTTGTGCTCTCTCCTTCCTGCCCATGGCAAATTCTTATCTAGGATTTAGTGGGGGGCTTCTCCTTGATTTGCATTGGTAGAATCGCACACATCAGATGCAAGAGGAGGTCGATGCTATGCTCAATTGCCATGTCGCAACGGATTTATGTCTGCAACCCCCAATACTAAAGTTGGGAGATGGCTCAAGTGACTTCAGCAGAGGTTCAAGCAAAACCCCCTGCTATATACCCTTTTCTGTGGGAATTTTTTTCAGCCCTCACTAAAATGTCCCCACTGAAGGGTTTTGATTTTGTAGTGTACAATATCTCTCATGCCTAGAAACAAACCCAAGGAAATGAAACAATTCTGAAGCTGCAAGGAGAAGGCTCTTCTCTACAACATACCCAAAACCCTAAAAATGAATGTTTTCTCCTAAAAGCCTACACCACAAGGATTAGTGGGATTGCAAAACCAAAACAAAGATCCACAAAGCTCCAATAAGGATTCAAACCAAGAAAGTAATCCGATAAAGAATTAAGCTAAGTCGCATTGACATTTCAGAGTCACAATCAAACTTACAAGAAAATAAACCAAATATTAGAAGGCTTTCTAGACACAGTATCCTCATTAGGAGTTCAACAACTCATTCTAAATATTGGAGTACCACATACTCAACTTCAATTTTTGCCTAAAGCCATGCCTTGCATCATCCATGCCTTAATGCTGAGGCCCACAAGGGCTAGTAGACTTAAGTGGCCGAGATCTCTTCTTCCTTATTCTTCAAAACCTCATGTATTGTGTTACGTTGCACCAGTCATTTTTTATGCTATGATTTATTTAAACCTATCTTTCAGGATAGGGGAGCGACTTTACATATATATTCTAATTTTCAAGAGCCGAAAGACCATGATCTTTTTTCATCCTATACCCTTTCATCTACGTGGCTATAATGACTCACTTTTAGGGCCAGACAGACACTAGGATACTTTGTCAATCATATTTAAAATCTCATGTACTATCAGTAACCTCATTGACATGTCGGCTAAGGTGTCGATGACCATCAACATCCTATCGATGCGCCAAACCTTTACCATTAGTTGGTTGGCTGTGGGAGTTCACCTTATCACGCGATGTTACACCAACATATCAATATCACTATCGATGACCGGTTAAACACTGATGCAACTTAGCATGTTAATGCTAGTATTGTTCAGCTTCCTCCCTTTATCGATGATCACCGACATATGAGTAATCATGGGTCAAAAAGAAAATAAATAGAGACTATTTCAAATCTATGAATAATTTCTTTTTAAAAAAAAGGTAAAACCTTCATCGATCATGACCACCAACACTAAAGGTTTCGTCTAGTTCTAGCGGTGGTTTTTTTCCGGGCTCCAGTAAAAGTTCAGCACTGGAGGCTCCCACATTTGTAGGCGTGTGCTATTAGTATTTTTTGGCTCTAGCAAATGCTACAATGTATCCGAATTAAGCCAACAAAATTATCATAAATACCCGTCCAATATATGGGAGGGAGTTTTGATGAAAAAATTCAGTATGACAAAAATTCATGTGACTTTTATCGTGAAAAATACTATTTTTTGCTACGTTGAGAAAAAATCTAAATTCTCACTTTTATACCATGTAAGTATGCGGCTCATTAATTTATGTTCTTATTTTTCAATTTGTCCTTTAGTATGAGATGTCGCCGAAGAGAGTAATAGCGATCGATCACGTGGGATTGACAAGTCGACATTATTATAGCAAAAGAAAGTCCAGGTTAATGTCCCTTTTTTCTAAAAAAGGACAAATTTTCATTTATCACTCCACATTTCAAAGTTCACGTCATTTTGGTTTGTGACGCAAAGATGACAATGTGACGTTCAATATAGCGTCAAGCACGTTCCACTTGTGGAAGAATCGTTATCGGTCAAGCTTTGTCGGCCATGAATTATTATGAGAAATATTGCATGGCACAGATATATAGTAGCATATGAACTCAAATGCCGAAATACAAATGTGTATAAAGTCCGTACACATATATATGCACCGTCTATTTTTCATGATAGACGACATGTAAAGCTTTACCAGCTCGCTGCTGATCACAATTTCTATCCTCATAGAAGGAAGAATCTTTTATCCTCTCCTCTAATAATATGCCTAACTTAAGGTATGCATTAGAACCATTTATCTATAAGATTGTGTACATAATATATGTACCGTTAATTTAAAATATTAACAGCTCCTATACAAAGCTATATTGTACATAAAAAAAACCCAAAACTGCATGTAGGGATGGAGCGAAGGCGTGGCCAGGGCTTAGGGGAGCTATAATTACTTTCAGTAGCCAAGATTTTCTACTTAGTTGTGACCACATGGCCCCACTAAAGTTTGAACCAATTCAGTGGGCCCCCAATCATTTTTTCTGGGCTCCGTCCCTGAACGCATGGGACAATAAGGAAGCTCGCTCACAACATAATCAACTCACATAAAAGAGAGACATGGCACGAGCTCCCAGTTTTTTTTCATTCTTTTGATTGCAGTTGCTTTGCTCCCCATCATATGCCACGGTACGTAAGACATGTCGATCTTCGTTCTTCTCCCACTCAGAGTTGTTTTACATGTCCGTTTTGTCATGTGTTCACCCAGGAGCACGAAACACCGGGAAGATGACAACACTTGCTTCTTCAGATGTTTCAGAGGTGAGCTTAACATGTACTTAAATCTGCTAATTTGCTACTTATGCGATACAAAGCAAAATTTTATGAGATCTCAACATGTTTTTTTTTCGGGATCTTAGGTTCAGTACGAACAAGAAAAGCCGGACGCCGTGGTCGATTATGGCTATTATCAACCTCCTCAACCCTTCCCAAATCCTGCTTGCCCATTTCCTTGTAACTAGTTAATGGATCTTCTATGAGCAAGAGTAATTCTGATTATATTTTGCATGACCTGTATGTTATATATTTCCAACAAGTAATGTAATATAAGAAGCTTTTTCCAACAAGGTTTAAAACTAAAGGTGGCCTTGTATACTCTGTGATGTGTTCGAAATCCAGTACTAGTTGGCCTATTGCTTCTCTTTCTTGTAGTCTGTTTTTCTTGTTTTCACTTTTTTAAAATTTAATTAACATGCATTTTAATAAAAATGCTAAAGTAATGCATAAACTTCTCGGCGCGCAAGATCTATAGAGATAGTTGACCAGCCTATTAGGTGTTGTTTTGATGGAAAAAGAAATTGGCGAAACTGGTTTTAAATAGGAGATTTAGGAAATAAAACGACTTTAAAGCTACTGTAATTTTTTGCACTGGCATATTGTTAAAGCCGTTTTGCTTTATAAAATGAAGTGCATCAAATTTAATGGGTGTGCCCTTTCACCCAAGTAATACCGGCCTTCTCTGTAACTGTTTTATCTTCCTCTTCTTCATCTTCTTCATATCTTTTCTTTCAAGGAAATTAATGCTTCATTAAAGTTCAAACATAAGAGTTAACATCATACAACTATGAAAGCTCTATGAACTAAGGAAAATATAAAATCCACGTTTGAGAAGCATGAAGGAATTTCACGTTTCTTGCTAAACAATGAGCAACTCCATTGATTTCACTGTGAACATACAGTTTAAGGTATTAACAATATGAATGTGGTTATTGTTGGACTAGGGTATGGGCTCAGGCTCATTTTGGTCCAATATTATCGTGGGTGAGCCGGTATGGGCTATGGGGTCCAAGTGTAGTGGGGCCGGTCGAGCTGACCCTATATGAACTATTGTTATATTAATTTGATTGGGTCGCACATTAGGCATGTGACTATGATATACTTTAACATGTTGTAGGGCCTAGACAAGCGGATTATGTGTCGATGGTGCGACCCGTAGTTAGTGAGGGATCGACTCTGTCGCTGGCTTGGCTGTGTGCAGGAGGTCCAAGCCTCTGCGGGCTCTGAGAGACAAAGCCCGCACCCGTTGTGTATGACCTTCTTAAATAAACCAGAAGATTAAAGCAAAAAAACCCAATTTAAAAAGCCCATATTAAGAGCCCAATTAAGAGAGATAAGAGAGGAGTATTTAAGGGAGAGCAAGAGAGGAGATGCCCTAAGTTTGGGCCACCCCCTCTCCTTGTCTCCTCTATCCCAATTGCCACCCCCTTCTCCCTCCTTGGTGCGGTCTACACAAGCCTTGGAAAAAGGCTGTTGGCCACCCCTCTCCTCTCCTCTCTCACGCAGCATTGGCAGGCTAATTAAAGGAGAAAACTCTCCTCCCTTGGTGGGACATGTTGGTGGAGTATTGGGTTTTCTTCCTTGTTGAAATCTACATCCAATAACAAGGTTGTTGAGGGTTCAATACATACGAAAGGTAATCCTCATTCCTTCTTGATTTCTTGTGTTTTTGGAGGATGTGTTGATTGATTCAAGGGCATGCAAGGGGCTGGACAGCCCAAGGTTAGTATGTCCTCGCACCTCAATTTAATTTTTGACCTCTTGATTGCTCTTTGGTGAATAGATCATTGCTTATATGTGTGCCAATCTATAGCTATACATACACAAAATGGGTGCCACATCCGTATCTGATATATATCAGATATGGCACTGATACAACTACATGTGTATCCAAGCCATATCCCAAAGCTCCAAGCTGCTACTTCGTTGATTTCATAGAGAAGAAGAGCGCCAACCTGGCGGTAGTCCAAAACATCATCAAGCTGGTGAAACAGGCCCAAAATGATCCCATATACTCACTGATCAAGTTCTTGCCTTTACAGCATGTTGAGAAGGATCATTGCAAGCATATGGCCTGATTGATCAGGAATTTTCTTACCCACATCTCCCCTTTTAAAATTGACCCACCAAGGAGGAGTTCCGAGAGACAGGTCTCATATTTTGGAGCTTCTCTACCACAACCTGCACCTTCAATGACAATAGTTTTGGAGCAGTATCCATTCAGGAAGAGATCGTCGAGATCGGTAGCGAAGATGTGGAGAAGGAGAAAGAGGAGGGACGCTGTTGCAGGAGGTTTTGCTCTTCCATGGGATGATGTTTCTAGCGACTCCACACCATTCTTACTCACTGTATCTCGTCGAAAAAGGTGTTGCTCTTGTTGAGGCTTTTCATTCATGCTGCAAAAAAAGCCAATCAAATTGTTTTTTTCCTACCTCTATAATTGCTTAGTTTAGTTATTTTTTAGCTATTTTTTAAACTCTTAAAATGTACCCACACACACACACATAGATATATATATATATATATATATATATATATATATATATATATATATATATATATATATATATATATATATATATATATATATATATATATATATATATATATATATATATATATATTTGTGTGTGTATAATTTTTAAAAGCTATATTTTTTTCTAATTAATTTTAAAAAGAATTGTTGTGCCTCTATGTTGGTATAAGTATGAAATATATATCTATTTTATATGTTTTTTTACTTAATTTGCTATTATAGATTAGGTTAATTTAGAGTTAATTATAATTTATTTAGATTAAGATAGATATTAGTATTTTAATTTAATTATTAATAATTTTGTAGTTATTAGTAGTTTAGGCATGTATTTAAATTAAGTTGGGATCTTAATTACATTCTACATATCTAAAATGTGATGTTTTAATGCTTTGTAGGTAAAATGCGCTTATCGAAGTACTTGGACAATGTTTGGAATAATTTAAAGTAGTCTTGACATGCTTTAAAGTGATTTGGACAACTTTTCAGAGTTATAAACATGTTGGAAATAAATATGGACATGAAAGAAAGAGCTTAATGAACAGAAATTGGACACGAGACTATCCAAAAACTGTCCAGATTGCAGAATCAGTGTAGCTGATTGAACAGGGCATTTTTAGGATCAAACGGCTAAACGTGATTTTGAATAAAATACAGTTCAAGCATTCAAACGGGCATGCAGGCCTATCGATCGGGATAACGCGCATTTTCCTTATTTAAGCTAATTTCGATTCATTTTCATATTTGACTCATTCCTACGGTTCTTATGCCTGTATAATGACATATTTGACTCAAAATTGAAGGATTCCAGTAGATTTTCTGAAGAGAAAAAAGAAGAAGAACTCAAAGCTCTCAATGGAGATTCAAGTATTTTCTTCTACAATGGAAGACTAACTTTTCTTTTACTTAGGAATTGATGAAGCTATAGATAAGTTTTAGTTTCTTTTCTTTTTAATTTAGATCTCAATTGTGAATTATGACAATTGTATGATAAGGATTTCTTTTTTAATAGAAGTGCTTTTCATGTCTATTCAAATCTATGTTGATTTATTGTCTTGTAGATGATAGATTGATGTGGTTTTGATATTTGCATCAATTCTAATTTCTGTGATTTAGATGAGATGGTCATGCAATAGTTTTAATGTTCAGATAATTAATGAATTGGATGAGTTATACTAAGATTAGACAAGTCATACCTATAGCTAGTTTAGTGTAGATGATTCATGTTATTGTTGAAGATAGTTCATGTCATGAATTTAATTAATGATTCTTTCTGAAGTAATTCTAGCTTGTAGTTGAGAATACTTGTTCATATTCACACTAGATTTAAATTAAAAGTTAAGGAATTGTTGTGGTTCTATAGTGGATTCGATTTCCTAAGTAAATTCCATCATATTAATCTCTTGCTTTTAATTTAGTGATTATTTCTTTTACTTAATTTTGGTTTAAGTTTTTTTTAGTTTTTAATTAGCAAATTCCTCTTTAGATTTAGTAATAATTCATCCGTCCCTGAGGTTCAACAACCCTTAAAAACTTATCCTAGTATAATTACCTTGTACACTTGCAAAAGGTTTAATTATAAACAATCAGTATCATGTCATATTTATGTATTATAACCAAGTATCTATAACATTGCTTCTTTATTTAAAGAGGTTTTGACCAAAGTAGACTCCTACTTTGGTCAAATAACTGAAGTGTGAGCAAGTATATGCTATTTATCGAAGTAGACTTGCTCACGTGGGAACTTACATATGTGGGAAGGTTTTTGACTGAAATACACTCCCTTGAATGCCTCTTCCTGCTTGTTCATCTCTCCTCCCGCTTGTTTGTCACCCTGGGTGTACAGTTGTGATTGTTTGTCTACCAGAGCCATTTCCACCTTCACTACCTCCTGGAGACCGTCCTCTTTCGCTGCCCATTCTTTCCTCTCTCTCTTTTAGTATTCTCGACTCCTCATTCCCTTCCGGAGCCCTCATCTTGTCCTCGCCCTCACCCTCATAGCCCTTACTGCCCTCATCTCGCCCTCACTGCATCTGAAGGTACTGACTTTTTTTCTAAATTTGATATATTTATTTTAGATTGAAATTATGGTAGTTATATATATTAATTTTTAACAAATTTCTTTGTTTGGTCTATTTGGTTTTTGTTTGCATTTCCCATATTATTGTGACTCTTACATAATAACTAAAATTTATATTTTATTGAGAATCAAGCATAAATTAGTTACAAATTGCTTGTTGTGATTAGTACATAATGATTAAATTTTGTATTTTTATGACAATTAAGCATTAATTAGTCTCAAATTGACCATTGTGACTAAATTATATGTTAAATATCACTATAAAACTGTGAACTAAATAGCTACAAAACTGGAAAATTGGACATTTAAAGTAAATTTGCTGGTTATTTGGCTAAAAAATTGGAAAACTATAAAATGGGAAAACTATTAAACTGGAAAACTATAAAACTAGAAAACTAGATAATATAGAGCTTGATTAGTGAGCAATAATATGTTTTTTAGGCATGGTTGGTTAGTCGGCAATAATATGTTTTTTTTTTCATATATTAATAGCTTGATTTTATATTTTTTGTATTTTCCCTTTTCATTGATTTTAATCTAACATCTTTTTGCAACCATATATTTTGTCACTTATTGTAATATGATATCTTTGTATAGGAAATGTCAAAGGCTGCAGGAAAAACAAATAAAAAGGGGAAACTCCCGAAGAAGCTATATGAATGGGACCCCCAGTGCAAGTCAACGTATTATTACATTGAAAAATTAAAAGAGCATTTTGATAAGCACAAAGTGCAGAAGAAGTTATTTGAGAGAACATGTTTCGGTAAGTATTTAGAATGTGAGGTTACATGAAACATGTTCCCTGCCCAAGCCTTCTACCATCTCCTAAAGAGGCACAAGGGGGATTTCCTATTTCAAGTGAATAAGAGGTTGAGCATGAAGCTTTCACTGTAAGAATTCTGCATTGTTACTGGCCTCAGATTTGCTGACTCTACCCCTCCTCTCCCATCAGTGCCCAAATTCTTGAAGAAAGACAGCCTCCTACTGTGAATATTTGGGAGGTCAAAGTTATTAATAAGGAATGAGAAGCTTCTCCAAAATATTAAAGTATGTAAAAATGACAAGGATGTCGTCATGTTGGCGGTAGTTCTTGTGTTGGAAAGTTTATTGGTGGGTAGAGGATGAACAAGAAGGTAGATAGGAGATACTTGCAGCTTGTAGATGACCTGGATGCTTTTGATGAGTTTGCTTGGGGAAACCTCTGCTACTGGGACACATTGCGAGGTTTACGGGCAATGTAAATTATAATGTCTATGGTTTTGTGCATGAAATAATGGTAAGTTTTACTTATTTATTGAATTTGTTAAAATATTTTAGTACTTAACTGATGAAGAGTTATGTTTAGGTGTGGGCAATGTAGAGGATTTTGTTGTTGGGGGATTGTTGTGCAAGCAAAAGGAGGAACACTTTCCCTCTTATTTGTAGCTGGGCATCTTATAATAAGCCTAAATTTGATTATATTGAAGAGTATGTTTTTAGTAGGAAGGTATGTACTAACTTTTCCTTCGTTTAGAATTAACTATGCTATAAACATACATGGTACATTTACCTTGCGATCTGTATTGATGTGTAGATAAAGGTTGTAAAGGCCATAAATGTGGATATGGAGGACATAGAGTCCAAGGAACTTATTCATAAAGCTGCAAGTTTGATGTCCTTCTTGACTAATGAGAGAATAACCTTTTCATCATTTGTCAGTCTTCAAACACCTTCTAATGTTGGAGACTCTTTGTGGTGGACAACCGCAAGTTGAGACTTCCAATTGAAAGGAGGATAGAAATGGGAAACATACCGTGAGGGATGGGGGTTTTCATGCCACTCTGCTAGATGTACTATTTTCCTTAAGAAGGATTGAAAATAAAGTAGATAAAGTTTATGAGAGAGTCAATGGTTTGGAGTTAGAGGTTATGAACAATGCATCTAGGGAAATGGTAAAAAGTAACCGAAGTTCAATTTTGCCTTGTAAATTTGCTAACTTTTATATTAGAATTGAAATGAGTTGGAATTAAGTGTTTGTAGGTTCCTGTTGTTAAAGAAAAATTTTCAGGTCAAATGGAGTTTGATTTGCCTGTTGTTGATGAAGTAAGTAGACTGAAAAACTATAAAACTGTATAACTGTAAAAAACCAATTTATTTAATGATTTTATTCACTATGTTTATGTAGAATGTGGCTAAGGAGAGGGTTAAGGGAGAGGAGGAAAAGGCGGTGGATGTGAAAATGGAAGAGGATAATGCTAAGGGAGAGGATGAGGAGGATGAAAAGGTTGATGTAGTGGGGGAGGAAAAAGAGGATGAAGAGGAGGACGATGAAATTGAGGCAGAGGCTGAGTCAAAGGAGGAGGAGGAGGAGGATGTAGATGATAAGGAAAAGGTCATAGGGGAGGATGAAAAGGAGGCCAAGGGGGAGGACAAGGTGGATATTAAGGATGGGGGAGTGGAGAAGGATGGAAAGGAGGCCGAGGAGGATCGCCAATTGGAGGAAAACAAAGGGAGATTAGAGAAGGATGATAAGGAGGCCGATAAGGAGGATGAAAAGCTAGAAGAGGAACAAGGGGGAGTGGAGAAGGTTGAAAAGGAGGCTGAGGATGGGGCTGAAAAGATGGAGGTGGAGCAAGGGGTAGTGGAGAATGATGGTGGAAGGGTGGAGGAAGACAAGGTTGGAAAAGGGGGTGTCGTGGGGGATAAAGATGTGGACAATGAAGACGGCAAGGCTATTGTTGCTATTGAGGTATAAATATTTTTTATTTATTTAATATACTTACATATAATAAAAATAATATTTTTATATTTTTTTATTATCATGTAGGATGAAGAAGAGGATAATAAGCCTTTAAGCATAAATTAGAAATTACACCAGTGGGAAGGGTGAGGAATAAGAATAAATATTAAAAAAAAACCTTACACAGACCGACAGAAAAAGGGAAAAAAAGAAAGTCCACTGGGAATGATATAGATATTCTCGCTGACCTCCTAAAGGTTGATACCTCTTCAATGAAGAAGTTGAAGATGAATAAATTGCTCATGCTAAGCAAGACTGCCTGACTGGATTTTACTAACCCCATTTCATTTGGGGCACCAGAGGAAGAAAAGTTAAATAAGTTTCGGGAGAAAGAAGTGAGTTCATTTATTACTATTACCAATGGGGTACTTTTAATAATAATACTTATTTACTTGGCATTTTATTTTATTTGTGGGGTGGTATTTGTAATAAGCATATATGCAGACCTTGGGGGCGTTCTTATAACCCCAATATTATTGAAGGGTATTACAAACCATCGGAGTTGGCTAGGAGATGAAATATGTGTTGACGCATCAAATCCTTACTAACATTGGACAATTTTTTTTTTGATGCGGTCATCTAATGTTGATGCTTGCCAATGGAAATTTGTCATTCCAGAAAGTTGAAACATTTAGTTTTAAATTTATTATTGTTGCTACTATCCTGAGTTTACTACTCATTAGCAAAATCTTCATCAATGAGTTTTTTGACAAGTCGAGATTAATGCAAACGGACTCAAAATGAAAGAAGTAAATAAATTAAGACAAAAGTAATAATTAAACACACAAGAATGTTTCATTAAAAATCCCAAGTGTCACAATCATTGTGAATATGGTTTATTCTATAATAATTTCAAATGTAGTTTCTTGTTTAGCGATCCCACATGTAGTTTCTTGTGCTTAATTCTTTCAATTACACATTTAAGTGAATTAGAGAGAAAACAAATAAAAATGTGAGTGGTTGATTCATAGTTTCTTTATGAATAAATTTTGTAGGTTGTGAGAGTCACAAACACATCATACACAAGGGTTGATTGTTGAAGTTGATTAAGATAAAATTTTGTTGGAGTTTCAAGAGGATCAAGAGTTTTTGCTAGTGAAGAAGAAAACAAAGACATAGTTCGAAAGTATCAAGATGGACTTTGATGGCCAAGAATTCTAAAGATGGACTTCTATTGGAGGGAATTGGTAAGTCTAATAAGTTATATATCTTCATAATGCATTGATTAATCAGCCTAGAGTGATTGTGTGATTTTTTCCCAGTTGGGTTTCCACATAAAAACTTCTTGTGTGTATTCTTTGTGATTTTCTATATTAATTTCCACACAAGTAGCAATTCAAATTTCCTACGCAAGAGGCCACATCTTGTAGCTATCTACCTTTTGGATTTGGCCTAAAGACAATGTAGTGACCCTCTAGCTAGAAGGGTATTAAACTCACAATTGGTAGCTGATGAGTGTTTTCTGATTTTAATCCTACCTATTTACTTTGCTTTGTTGCTAATTGTTTCTCTCTCCTAAATTGATTCTACTTTGGTTGCTTGTGTTTGGTTGGTACTTGCTACCTAGTTGATATTTCCTTAGATTTCTCTCAAATTGATCCAAATTGTCTTGTGCTTGATTGATTCATGATGTCTATTACTTACTCTAATGATATTGAAGAAAAAGAATAGGATCGAAGTACTCTTTAGAAAAGTCATTGAATGGGGTAAAAGGATATTAAAAAACTTAAAAAATTGTTAAATCAAATGAGAAGACAATTTACTCAATTTTCAAGTGTAAATTTCAATTAGTTGAGAATAACAAATCTTCAGAGAAAGAGGTTTTACACTTGAAAGCTCAGCTTGAGAAAGAGAGAGAAATCTAGATCGTCAAAGAGTAAACTTTAGTCTTGTAATGAGTAGATTAGTGTCTTCAAATCTAAGAAAAATAATATTCTAGATAAGATAAATTTTTAGATAAAGAAGTTCATGAAAATTAGAGACAAATGTTAGTAAGCATTGTGTGTTAAGAAAACAGTGAGCGATCAATTGTTGCAGGTATCATGTGTTCAAAACACACTAAACGATAGATTGTTGTCTGAAACGATCAATCACTAACACTTCTAGTTACCCTAGATACGCTATTTCGAATTCAATTTCATTCCTTGTTGAAGTCAAAGACCAAAATAATTTTGGAGTGCTACATAGAAGATAATATGTGATGAATTTGAAGAGAAGAAAACCTAAAAAAAATTAGAGAATGAAGGAGAGACTTTCACATATTGTTTTCCAAATCGAATTCACATAGAGCTTGAAGAGAAGATCAATGGTGAATTGTTGAAATATTTCCACAACTAAAGAGAAAAGATTTCACATAGAAGTTTCAAAGGGGTTGCAAAAAATCTTTAATGGGAGATTGAATATTCCAAAAGGAAAAAGTCAATAAAAGAAGAGGAGCTTGTTTAAGGCTAGAGAAAACAAAGACAAAGTAAGGAGAGAGAAAAGTTTAAAATGTTTGGGGGAGAAAATTTGAAGGTAAGTAATGACAATAATTTGTGGAGATCTAAACACAAGGAGTGTAAGTTAGAGTTGAAATAAAGGTTAGTGGTTTACCTGTGTTGATGTAATTGTCTTGCATATCACTAGTGCATTGATCTAGTTCCTTGTTGAACTGCCATAGTTTTTTACTTGAGTATGAGTTTTCAATGTTAAATTGTTGTGTGATCATGTGTAGATTGAATGCTTTGAGTTTGATAGATTGATACATCGTAAGTGCGCATAAAGAGTAGTTTTACTTGTTTATGCTTTATAAGAAAATTCTGCACAAAGATGCTATATCTCGTAGTCTTTATCTTTAATAGATAATCGGATTAGGGGTAATGTGATGATTCGCTAGGTTGAGTAGACTGATATTAAACTCTTAAGTTGTTGTTACAGTTACTTATTGATAATTTGATTTTGTTCCATAATATCAGTCTTATTTGACATGTTAGTGCTTTATTATCTTATTTAATTTTTATATAGTTTGATTTCATGTGCTAGATAACTTGTGCTAGGGTTTGAGTTCTAAATTTTACTTAGTTTACTTGTTTTTCTCTTAGAATTACTTATTTAAATTTGTTGATTTGTGTGCCTAGATTCTTAGTTGTTTCTCTTATAATTTTCCTTGCTTTAATTGCTTAAAGTGTGTTGCTTGGGTTATTTTTGTTGTATTGAAATTAATGGCTAGTTCAAATAACTCAATGAATGAGCATGAGGACTTGGGTAATCCAATGAATAGACTAGCTTTGTTTAATGGTTAGAATTTCTCAAATTGAAAAAATAAGATGAAAGTGTTTTATTCAAGTGCTTAGTTGGAATACCTGGAAAGTGGTGATTAAAGGCTGGAATCCTCCAATGACCAAAGACAAGGATGTGAATTCAATTCTAAAAGAAGAAAGTGAATGAGATGAGAATAACACAAAACTTGCAAATAAAAATAGTAAAGCCCTTAGTGCGTTGTTCAACACCGTAGGAAAATTACAATACAAGTTGATTTCTAATTTTATATTTTCCAAAGTTGCAAGACAGAAATTAGTAAAATATAATGAGGGAATTGAGGATGTGAAACTATCTAAGTTATAGATGTTAGAGACAATTTTTGAATACTATGCTATAATTTAAAACAGAGTAAATACATGTGATCGATTTGAGGGACTTATACTTGATTACCATGTTGTGAGGAAGTTGTTATGGTCCTTGTCTTTTAAATTAAAAATTAAGGTGATAGTTATTAATGAATCCAAAAATATAGATACTTAGATATTGAAGAGTTGGTTGAGAACCATAGAACTTTTGAGATATAAGAAGAGACATATAAAAACAAAAAGGTGTTGCTTGAAAAGTCCAAGGGAAAACAGAATGCTCTAAAAGAATCTAAAAGAATTTCTAAGAAAAATAAAGACTTAAATACCTAAGAAAAATCTGAAGAGTCTGCTAATGATGAAGAACTACTACTTTTATTGGCTGAAAACTTTAAGATATACTTAGAACTTTAGGTTTGGAAATAAGAGTCAAAATTTTAGGAAGAGATAAGGGGATAAAAGATATAAGAGGCAAAATAAACAAGACAAAAAGAGTTTGAAATGTTTTGAATGTGCGAGATTGGTCACTTTACTACTAATTGTCTTAATATTAACTCTCATAATTCTTCTCAAGATAAGCCTAAGAAATCAAAGGGGTTTGATTATAAGAAAAATGACAAGGTACTTCAAGCAACTTATTCTGATAAGAGTTCTTTAGAAAAAAAATGAAATATGCAACTATATTGTCTTACATGTAAGCATGAAAGATGATATTTTTTAAAAAGAATCTCATGAGTCTACTTCTCTTGAAGTGAACTTAGAGTCTAAGGTTGATTATGATGAATTTAAGGGATTCCTTCAACAATTCTTAGCTTTGACTAATAAAACCCAAAAGTCTTCAGAATGAGTTGAAGAAGAAAGATGATGAATTAGTTTTGTCTTCTTAAGAGGCAAATAGGTTAATTAATAGAGTTGAATATTAAATTTGAGAGAGAAGCGCATGACCTTAAGAAAGACCTAAAGAGTGAAAAATAGAAGTCTAGTTCTTTCTATTTGCCTATTTGCACTAGACTTGTAAAGAAATTAGATAGATTCAAGAATGGGAAGAAGAAGTTCAAATATGTAATAAGTATTGGTTAAACCAACAAGATAAACTTAGGTTTTAAGAATTGCTTGATTATCCTCTCAGCAAAAGCTACTATATTTGTCAAGACAAAAATAAAAAACAAAAACCCTAAGATAGTGCCCAACCCACCTAGCTAGGTCAAGAGTGAGTGGAGGAATGATAAGTTCTAATATTCAGGGTGTGTCTTACATTTGCCATAGTGAGTCACATGCTAGAAGAGAATATCTTAAGAATTATCCTCTCAAACTTAATTTAAAGAAGAATAAGTAGAAGCATATTACCCATGTCACCCCTAATTTGTCCCACCCTGTGTATAAAAAAAAAATGAAGATGGTGTGTGCGAAAAGAAAATAAAGATGGTGTGGGTGAAGAAGATTAATATTTAAGCTTTGAAGGATCAATAGGGCAGAATAAGAAATAACACCTTAGATTGCGTTAGGATAGGATTACTAAGCATAACTAAGGAGCTTATCATATCAACATAAAGATATTTTGACTTGCATATGGTTCAATTCCTTTAATCTTTCGACATTCATGTTTTTAGTTTTGTCGTTTTTTATTTTGTTTTTCATGTCTTTTAATTCATAGGTTTTAAATTTCAAATAATAAAAAAATAAAATGGAATACAAAATAAAAACAAAAAATTAGTGTAGCTTTTGTTTGAGTTTGCAATTGGTTTTGTTTTGTTTTTTAATTAGTTCAGCACTTAAAATATATTGAAATTGATTTTCTTTTAAGCTGAAAAATAACAAGATTAGAAGTCAAGCATACCTTAACGAAAAAGATGATACACTACGGAGAATGAAGATCAATTTGATTTTATTTACTTAATGTTACAATTTTCTGATTTAAAAAAAACACATACATCATATTGAGTCTCAAGTCAGTTTTCATGTATGAACGTTAAAAGAAAATTCTTAAACATAAGTTAACTTTGGCATTTCCATTTTAGTGGAGTTTAGGCGATCAAATTAGATGTTTTTTTCCTATATTTATATTTATTATTTAAAATAAAAAAATTTCATATAATGTACTTCACAAATTTATAAGTCTTATGTGCTTCAATATTTGTAGATCTTATAAAAATTATGGGAAATGATTACTTACTTAGGTCGGCCGAGGTTAATGTAAAGTTTTCATGTATTAGCTAAAGAGAGTTAAAAAATTTGTGAACTTAGTCCTTATTAGAGTTTGAATAAAATTATCACAGTTTAATTAAGAGTAATTTTGTAAAATTCAAATTTGAAAGAGATAATAATTAATTACATTAGTAGTTTTTTAAAAAATTAATAAAAGATAATTTATCAAAAAAAGAGAATAATATTTAAAAGTAAAAAAATTGCTAATAAATTTTTTTTTATAATATTTAAAAGTCTTCGTAGAGACTTAAATATAGTCTCATGGGATTGACAAGTCGACTTTACCATGGTTCTCTCATTTTCTTAAAAATGACAAGTCGCGACATTACAATGGCCCACTTCATGTCTTTTTCGTAAAAAAGACAAAGTTTCATTTATCATTCCATGTTTCAAGGTTCACGTCATATTGGAACATGTCAGGTAAATATGACAATGTGACGTTCATGTAGGGACAAGCACGCTCCACTTGTCGAAGAATCGTAATCAAATGGGGTGAAGCTTTGAACTTAACGCAAAAATATAAAAAGGTGGGGGTCAGAATATGTCTGGGGAAATTGAAGCGTTTTTGTGTGGTCCCCTAGTCCGTTTTTTTATTTTATTTTTGAGGCCTGAAAACGAGTATTCATTTTGTTATGCATGTGAGCCATTTATATCCACATAATTGACGGTATATTAACGTGCACTAGCGATATCGTGGGTTACTATATAGGCTCAGTCCTCATTGTCAGTGAGGACCATGAAAAACTTGTTAAAAGCCTGAATGCAAGGTATCAGTAACAAAGTCTACTTGAATTTGAGGTTCCCTGCAACATAATCACCTTACATCAAAGAGAAACATGGCACGAGCTCCTAGTATCTTTTTCATTCTCTTGATTGCAGTTGCTTTGCTCCCCAACATATGCCGCGGTAAGTAAGACGTGTCGATCTCTGTTCTTCTCCCACTCACTAGTTTTACAAGTCCGTTTTGTCATGTATTCGCGCAGGAGCACGGGACACTGGGAAGATGACAGCATCTGCTTCTTCAGATGTTTCAGAGGTGAGTTTAACAAGCACTTAAATCTGCTATACAAAGCAAAATTTTATGAGATCTTAATATGTATTTGTTTCTCGGGATCTTAGGTTAAGTACGAGCAAGAAACGCTGGGCGCCCCTGTTGTTGATGACGACTACCCGCCACCTCAACCCCACCCAGATCCAAATTGCGCTGTTAATTGCTAAACTAATTGTAACTAGTTTATGGATTTTCTATGAGCATGAGTAAGTAAGATTATTACAGGAATTATATCAACATATTAGCAACAGGAGGAGGTCATTGTACTTTGCAGACCTGTATGCTATTGCATGAAGGTAATGTAATCTGAGAAGCTTTTTCCAACAAGGTTTAAAGCTAATGGTGGCCTTGTATACTCTGTCATGTGCTTGAAATCCAGGACTAGTTGACCTACTGCTTCTCTTTATTGTAGTCTGTTTTTCTGCGTTTCATTTATAAAAAATTTAGGAAATAAAACGACTTTAAAGCTAATGCAATGTTTTGCACTGGCCTAATGTTAAAGCTTTTTCTCTTTATAAAATAAAGTGCATATAAATCCAACGGGTGTGCCTTTTCACCCAAGTAAAAAACTGCCTTTCTCTGTAACTGTTTTCTCCTCCTCTCGTTTCATTTTCTTCTTCTCCTTCATTTTTATCTAAGGAAAATGCTTCGTTAAAGTTCAAACATCAGAGTTCACATCATACAACAATGAAAGCTCAATGAACAAGGGAAAATATAAAATTCACGTTTGAGAAGCAGGAAGGCATTGCACGTTTCTTGCTAAACAATGAGCACAACTCAATTAGCTTCATGGCGAACATGCATTCTAAGATATATTAACAATATGGCCCAGCCTTGATCTATGAGTCTGGCGCTCTGGGAAATAAGAAATTACAGTGCAGTTATCTCTCAAAGAAGACTCTTCTATGCCCATTATTCGACATTAAACACTGCTCTTACAGCAGCGAGCACATCTGTTTCGATGAAATTCATTGTAAGCACCAATGTTCCAATCATGTTCATTGACAATATCTCTGTTTTGATAATGTTCATTGTGGTATGTGCCATTCAGGGCCCTTTTTTTCTTTCGATAATGTTCATTGAGAGGCCTGCTTCTATATGAGATCGAGCTTTTTATGCCCTAAGATTTATTCCAACAGCTGCCTCGCGGTCTTCCTCTAATTATCATTTGTGCATTAGCTATTCCTAGAGAGGAATGTTTTGCATTTGTGATGTCACAATGATACAACCTGTCATCTTAGAAGTAGGATCTCTGCAGCCCGGTGGAATCACGGGCTCCGATCTTTAGAGTCTTCCACAGGCTCCTCGGGCTCTGTTTCACGGGTCCTCAGATTATATATATGGTTCTTTCTTTGTAAAAGCTCCTCAACAAGGTTCTCTTCAGTTTCCTCGGGATGCTTACTCTGATGGGTAGCTGCAATCTTCTTTTTTGCTTCAAAAGTAAGAAATCTCCAGGTTCCTCACTCGCTGGACTCCTCTTCATGTTAGTATCTCTCTCTCACCTAATTGTTAATTGTCGTAGAAAAGAGAGTTCACTCCTTTTTTTATTATTACAAGTGATAAGGACCACCCCATAATTAAGTTTTCCACTCAATGATAGCTATCTACTGTGTAGGCCCGAAACCCAAGTTAAACTCAAACTCGATCTACTATAGACTTAAAGGCTTATTCAGCAATACGAGTATTAATTTAAAGGCACAAACCCTCAATAAAAAAACATGACTTGACATGAAAGGCCCTTGTTATATAGAAAAAAAAACCGAACGATGGGGCCCTTCGTCGAACTTTTCCATTTATTCGTGATGCTTATCTTAACTGCTCAGATTTGAAAACATTATCACTCAATTTAATAGTATATTTCACTCCTCACCCTTTGCACTCGTCCCAATTGAGCCATTTGCACTTGTCCTAATTGAACCTCAAATTAACGAGTATTCTCACGTCAAAAAGCTATTTCATCCTCCTCATGATAAAGTAATTTTTTTAAGGTATGAATCTTAACGTCATAAAAATATTTCTTTAAATTAATATTGCATGCTATATAAATAGTATTACCTCTATTTTGAATTAATAGCTTTATTTAATAAAAAAATTATTTTTATTTAATTTGTTCAATATAAATATCATTAGTCTATTTTTTTAATCGTAAAATTGAGTTTTACCATTTAATAAAAATTATTTTTTTATAATATAATTATTAATATAAAAAAAGAGTACTATATTAATAATTATACAAATTAAATAATTAAAAGGGTGTTAGTTGGATGGTTGGGACCACATATTAAGAATTATTGATGTGTGGGCCGAGGGGAATGGTGGCGCAATAAAGGAGCTGGTTGCCTTCCCTTCTAGTCATATCACAAATTAATATTTGGAGTTGTCTTGCCCCATCTAATAATATCCTAGGGATTAAGAACTTAAGACACCCCTCACTTAATAAAAAAATACAAAGTAAATGACATTGCCATGACCCAACTATAACACCATTGAATAAAAATTCGAGGAATATTCACATAGGAAGGGATTGTAAGTCTTCACAATTTTTTCAATTACTTACAAGATATTGGAAGAAAAGTGATCTAATGGGTCGAGATTTGTTGCACTTCGCTTGAGCCACGTTTTTAACACGATTGTGGTACTCAGCCTGATGTAGATGAATGTTTACATAAGTAAAATTAAAGAAATAATATAAGAAATAAAATTAAATAATAAAATAATTAATTAAATTTTAATTTCTGAACTCTATAATTGATTAAAAGCATAGCCCTTACATATCTATAGCTAATTAAACCTTCTAATCTTAATATTATTAAAATTTTTAATTAAAATAAAATTTTAATTAATATGAGCCTCTAACATAAGCCTAAGTCCAACAACATTTTATTGCTCTAAAATATAATTATTAATAAATAAATTTAAATTATACTAAAAAAAGACTTAACCTCTTAATTTTTAAAGTGCCTTACATATATGGCATATTTCTCGATCCTCAACTCGGTATGAGGATAACAATTATAAGAGAATAAAGTATTTTGTTCTAAATTGGTAGACGGGGAGGCAAAATCGATAAGATCTTGCGAGGTGATTCAGTAATTATAGCCAATTTCTACTGGCCTAAAACTAACTTTTGACAAAAATTTTAATTCTCTAATTAATCTAAACAAATTTAACTACAAAATCAATAGATTAATCTTACACAAATTTGACGACCAAACGGCCCCTTAATAGGCTTCTCATCCCCTGCGCAGTCGAGTCACTATCAGCTAGACGACCCGCTGGAGTGTAATTGGTCAACAGGGTAGCTGGAGAAGCTTCTTGGTACGTGCCAAATCAATTAAGCGTAGAAATATTCCCAGTCGTTGCTGATTGTCAATGGCATGTTACCGTGTCAATTGGTGAGACATGAGATATCTATATTCTACTAAGAGGAACCGGAGTCCGCATGTAAATTAGTAACCATGGCAATTCTTCAGCAAGCTCCCTTGCTGCTTCTCTTGCTTGTAACTCTTGCTTGCGTTTCAAAATCTGCACAGACTGCCGAAGAAGCAAAAGCCCTTGTGACGTGGAAAGCTAGCCTTGTAGCTGAACCTCCTCTTATGAGGTCATGGATCTTGCTCCCCAATAATGCCACCAGCATCACTAACCCATGTGACTGGCATGGAATTAGGTGCAATCGAGGAGGAAGAGTGTCGGCCATAAACCTGACCAGCTCAGGGATACAAGGTAGCCTCCAGAGCTTTAACTTCTCTGCTTTCGCAGAACTCGCCTCTATCGATCTGTCTATCAATAATCTTTCCGGAGTTTTACCACCTTCCATGTCCAACCTCACTCAACTTAGGGAATTGGACATTTCGAATAACTCCATTACAGGAGAGCTAACCCCATATCTTTTCACAAGGTGGGGACAGCTTGAAATGATCCAGCTACAAACCAATATTCTTGTTGGAAACATTCCGCCTGAGATTGGGCAGCTCAAGAACCTGCAACTCTGTCGTCTCTTTGACAACATGCTAAATGGTTCAATACCTAAAGAGATAGGAAATCTTACAAATCTTTCCATATTAAGGTTAAGTAAGAACAGACTAACTGGTGCAATTCCCCCAAGTTTGGGTAGATGCAGCAAACTAAGAATTTTGAGCATGATGGGAAACCAATTATCAGGCCCCATCCCAGTCTCTATGGGAAACCTTACAAGTCTTCATCTTCTGTACCTATACAGCAACCGTCTGTCTGGCTCAATTCCTCCAGAAATTGGAAATTTGCTATATCTTACTGAGCTTGACTTGTCTGACAACGGTCTTTCAGGCCTCATTCCTCCTAGTTTAGGAAATTTGACCAGGCTTGGTTTCTTTTACTTGTCGGAAAATCAGTTAACTGGTTCAATTCCTCCGGAAATTGGAAATATGAATAAACTTGTTAACATGAGCTTATCAATCAACCATCTTTCTGGATCGATACCCTCTAGTTTCGGCAACTTAACAAACCTATCCGATCTTCGTATGCTTCAAAATGGATTGACCGGTACCATACCGAAGGAAATGTCCAATCTGCTATATTTAACTGTATTTATAGTGTGTGAGAACAATTTGTCAGGGCAACTGCCCCAAAGAATTTGTGAGGGTGGAAAACTTGTACATATTGCTGCATATTCCAACAAGTTCACTGGCCCAATACCCTCAAGCTTGAAGAATTGCTCAACTTTGAAGTGGGTTCGACTCCATCAAAACCAGTTAACTGGAAATATATCAGAATTCTTTTCTGAGTGCCCAAATCTTGAGTTCGTTGATTTAAGTCACAACAAATTGTACGGAGAGCTACCCATGAACTGGAGAAATTGTTTAAAACTGACAAACCTAGAACTATCCGCCAACCAAATCAGTGGCTCAATACCTTCCACACTTGGGGATTTGGCTCAGCTGCATGTCCTTGGCCTTTCTTCCAACAAATTGGAAGGGAATATACCAAAGGAATTGGGGGGCTTGAGTTCACTAATCCATCTGAATTTGGATGATAACAAATTGGAAGGGCCGATCCCATATGAATTAGAGGGCTGCTACAAGCTTCTGTACTTGAAACTGAGCAAGAATTCTTTGGATGGAAGTATTCCATCTCAGCTAGGAAAAATAGTGTCCCTCCAGATTTTGCTAGACATCAGTGAAAACAGGCTCACTGGAGAAATACCCCCACTTGGGCAGCTGCGAAATTTGGAAAATCTAAATTTTTCCCACAATTTGCTCACTGGAGGTGTAATTAGTTCTTTTGAAGGGATGTCTAGCTTGTCAACGGTAGACCTATCATACAATGAACTGGAAGGTCCTCTGCCGGACACCCTTGCCTTTCGTTCAGCCACTTTGAAGTCATTTGTTGGTAATAAAGGCTTGTGTGGAAAAGCTGGCCTCCCAGATTGTACGCCCCCTTCACGAGAGAGTGCTGGCAACTCTCGTAGAAAATTATTATTGGTTTTTGGTCCCCTTCTGCTAGCATTATTGTTGATTCTTCTGTTCATAGCAGTGGTTGTATATTTGATATCTTTCAAGAGAAAAAAAAAAACAGATGAAATGGTGTCCGGGACTCCGGTCATTGCATGGAACTGTGAAGAGAAGATATCATATGCCGACATTATCGTTGCAACACAGAATTTCAATGAGAAATACTGCGTGGGAGTCGGGGGCTACGGAAGAGTTTACAGGGCACAGCTTTCATCAGGTCTGTGTGTGGCCGTAAAGAAGCTTCATCCCATGGAAGATGATGGGGCAGTTGACCAGAGAAGCTTCAGGAACGAAATTATGACGCTAGCTGAAATCCGGCATCGCAACATTGTCAAGCTCTATGGGTACTGCTGCCATTCTTCGTCCACATTTCTGATGTACAAGTACATGGAGAGGGGGAGCTTAGCCAGCATCTTGTGCAATGACGAGATAGCGTCGGAGTTTGATTGGGAGAAGAGGGTGAATGCTGTCAAAGGCGTGGCACACGCTTTGTCGTACATGCACCATGACTGCATGCCGGCAATAATTCATCGAGACATCTCAAGCAACAATGTTTTGCTGGATTTAGATTATGAAGTTGCGGTCTCGGATTTTGGCACTGCTCGGCTGCTCAAAACTGATTCCTCGAATTGGACCGCATTTGCAGGAACCTACGGATATGTTGCTCCAGGTAAATATTTATCACGACCTGTGGTTAAGGTTCTTGATATAATCTATTATCATTATCATCATCAAATAGCATTATGATTATTAACATCATCCGTACCTTTTCTGACCTATACAGAGTCAGGCATTTGCTCATCTATTGCACTATAAGAAAACATCATCCGTACCTTTTCTGACCTATGCAATATTTCATTTCATAGACTCAACTACACATTTAAGTTATTAATGATCATATAGGAGTTGGTGCTTGACTTCTGGTTGGTTGCAGAGCTTGCATTCACAATGAGAGTAAACGAGAAGTGCGATGTGTACAGCTTTGGAGTTGTGGCTCTTGAAATTCTGCTGGGAAGGCATCCGGGCCAGCTTCTGTCTGAGACGCTGGCGATCCCAGGTGACCAAGAATGTTCACTCTGGGAAGATTTTCTAGATCAGCGTCTAAGAGCTCCAACAAATGTGGTTGAGAACTCCATATCTGTGGTGGTCATGGTAGCTCAATCGTGCTTGCAGGAGAACCCTGAGTTTCGGCCTACCATGTTGCAAGTGTGTAGGGAGCTGTCAAGAGGGCGACCATTGACAAAGCCATTCCAGGCAGCCACTTTATCTCAACCAGTGGAGCATCTACATAAATAAGGGGGTGATCAAAAGCCTAGTTACAGTAACTTATTATTGAAGTTGCTTCCTGTGTGAATCTTGTAAAACTCCAAAAATGGTATTCCCTCTGTCCCACATTAATAGCTCTATTTGGTTTTTTAAAATAAACTAATTTTATTTAGTTATTTTTTAAAATATTACATAGAGCTGGGACGGAGGGATTATTATATATTTGGGATTTGGTTTAGTCAGGTTATGTAAAAATGGAGACATTGATCAGAATAGACATGTGATCACCGGGAATAATTAGATAACGTTTTGCCACCTGCAATAACTAAAGAAAGCAAGCATAATCAAGCAGTTGTGACATTTTTTGTTTTATATGGCTCCAAATCTAGCTGAAGTACATAATGTATTTCATGTTTCTATAGTGAGAGAGTTTTCTATAATGAAGGAGTAGATCCTTGACCCATCCCATATCATTGATGTAAGAAATGTAGAATTAGAACCTGATTTAACATATACTAAGAGCTAGTTCAAATTTTGAATAAGAAGAATAAAATTTTGTAAAATAAGGTTATTATCCGGGTTAAAGTACTTCGGAGGAGCTAAACATGGGAAGAGATGACTTGGGAGGCTGAAAAACAATTGAAAAATGCCTATCCAAACTTATCTTTTGACACATCTACTTAAAATTTTGGGGACAATATTTCTTTAAGGAGAGACGGATGTGGCATCAGTATTTTTTAAAGGTAAATTTTTACATATTAAAAATGTAGAATTTAGAATAGAATTTAAATTCTCATTGGGTGCATTATTGATGCCATCACCGATACGATGCCGAACGCATTGATAAAAACCTAATCTTATTGTCAGTCAACAGGCAAGGACATGTCTACCAAATGCCAACAAATTTTTAGGTTTCATCGGTATATCCAACGACTCTTTAGTACATGGGGCAATTTTGCTGAAAAAAATAAAAATCATCTGACAATGACAATTACATACTAGATTTTATTTTCTTCATCATATAAACATCTTTTTGATACCCTAAGACTCTTATGTCTTTAAGAACTAACTCTAGTCAAGAAGGAGATCAAGGGTGTGTCAAAATATGAAGAGAAAGGATTTTTAAACTTCAAACTCTTCATGACTTTAATACTAAAACAACAATTTTTCCATGATTAAAAGAGTTTGTTGGTTATCTAGTGGATATAAAATTTATGATTTGATCTTAGATATGGAATACAGAAATTGAATCCTCATGATATCAATGTTAAGGGAGAGTTTGGTATGTAAATCCTTATTTAGTAAAGATTGCAATGATACCTATACATTGTTTATGAGTTATGTAAATGATTTGACTTAGTTCCAGTACGAGATTTGTTTACTCATCTACTTCAATTGTTGAGACTTTCACCGGCATGTCAGTGGAATGTTGATGGTTAGGAGAAGATGAATAGTCCTAACATTGATTCATAGATACGTCAATGTTATACTAGGCATCAGTAGGGGGTTTGATGTATCGGTGGAGGTGTGATGTGTTGTCTAAGTCTAAAGAAGCCCAATCACTTTGGTAGAGACTAACATGTCATTGGAGGTGTCAATGGCCACTGACACAGATGATGACATGCCAATGGGATGGTCGATGATAGCTCAATCAATATTTTTGGAATGATATTTTATTAGGCCATTTGTTGGTATGTGAGGAGTATTCTAATAAATTGTATTTGCATAAATAATGTAAGTAGATGCACCTCATGAAAGATGTGTAAATAAAGGGTAAGTAAATCCCAGGTTTAGGTATAGTAAAAGGTAGAGGCCTTAATTTGTGTATGACACTTAAGGACATAGGTGCCAAGTGTTAATTTATGCTCCTAGAGTGGGTCCGTTTAGCCACATAGAGGAGGTTCATAGTATAAACAAGGACCATGGTCTCCCTCAGGCTTGGAGTTGTTTATAGGTCATCTCCCCTTGCTTGGGAGTTGGTTTGAATGGGCTATAGTCTTAAAAAAGGCATGCATCTTGCACAGTGTAATAAAGGAATTCTCAACAATCATAGAAAGTTGAGAATCTCAACCACTTCGATCAATGAGCCCTTTTGGGCATTAGCTTCATGGGGAGGATAGAGAGGGCAATAGTCTCCAGTAAGAGCCTTTAATTTCTTTATGGAGTGATATACATTTTGAAGAGTTGAAGTGACCTCATTGATATTGCCAAAGCATTAGTGAACCTCTTTTCTTTGATATAAGGGCTGAGTTTTGAACTATCATTGTCACATCCCAAGATTTTTAAACTCACTTTCCATAAATAAAATAGGGTAAATTTTTTTTTAAAAATATTTTATCAAATATTTGACAAGATATCACAGGGTGTGAGTTACTCATTTTTGAACATACACATTGTAACATCCCTGATTTTTTTGTAATTTTTGTGACCTTTCTGTTCATTTTTCAAAGGGGAAATTTGATGCTACAACATATTTAATTTTCCTATTTTACTTGTATTCAGGTCAGTAGAGTCAGGTATGAGGCCTGGTGCAAATCGTGGGCCTTGATGTTCCTCGAGGGTTGTTGGCACAAAAAAGAATATAAAATGAGATAGGAGAAAGAAAAGAAAGGAAAAGGAAAGAAAAGAGAGAAGAGAAAAGAATGAAAGAATGAAAGAAAAATGAGATAAGGACTACGTGCGAAATGCATCCCATCCAAAAAATCCCCCCCCCCCCCCCTCTGGTTCTCCTTCCCTACATTGGTTGGTTGCCAGAGGATGTCAGCTTGCTATCGGCTCCTTCTTGGCCATGCAACGGCAGGGGACCACCTCTTCGGCCCCCCTTTCCTACCCTCCACCTGATTTGCCTCCCCTCCCTCTGTTCTCGTGTTGTGAACCAGTGTCCACAATGGCCTAGCAGGTGGGGAAGGGAGCAGTGCCAAGGCCTAAAGTGCTTGAAGGTTTCTAATGGTAAAATAGGGAATCTGCTTAATCTGGAGGGTGTGGTGGCCGGTGATGATTTTTCATACAGGAGAATGGTGGAGGCTGGCAAGGCCTTGCGTTTTGGCAATTAGTGGTGACAGATTTCTCCTCTCATCTCATACCTCTTTCCCCTTTGTGATAGTAGTCTTCAACATAGGCAAACTTGACCATTGTGTTTTCGGCTGAAAGGAACTGATAGTGGAGACAATCGGAGGCAGGGACAGCCGACCTGTAGAGATTCCATGGTACAAAGTTGTGGTTGGTGGTGGAAGCTTTCCGGGCAACGTTGGTAGAGCAGTTGTTGCAAACTATGGTTTGGGACAGCAAATGATGATTGTGTGCCATGGAGAAGGTTGTGGACAAAGATGCAGACCCAATAGTGGTAGTGGGCAAGTTCTGACATGCATGGATGTGGGTAGCAGGGGTGATTAATCCTGCAACAGCAGTGGACGTGCATGTAACACCCATGATGAGGTTGTGATACCATTATTGTGGACAGGTGTCTAAACGGCCTAACATCCGGGGAAGGGGAAAGGAGGAACACAAGATGGCCAAGCAGCATGGCCGCCATGAAGGAGAGAGAGGCAGAGGATAGAAGACAAGAGAGGCAGACAAGAGTATTCATTCACTCCGAGATTAAGGCATGGCCCTTAAATAAATGAACATCGTGGACTCACTAACAAGTGCCTAAGGCCAAACAACTTAATCAAAAGAAAGTACTAATAACCCTAATTAACCTATTGACCTAAATGCCCTTACTAAATAATAACATAATCAAAACCTATCCCACTAGCATGTTGGCCCCAGTGGATGACCCTTGGGACGATCACAACATCTCAATTTGCACAGGAGAGTCAGGGTTGGCCTATGGGCGCTGGCCTCTGGCAGGCCTTGGCCTGATGGCATTGGAGTAGCCACCTAGCCCAGCCTTCCATAATAGCTCCATCCTCTCCCTTTTCTACTTCATTTCTCCTAGTAAGTGTGTTTTTGTGTTGCGACCACCTTCACTGGCTAGACTTGGCCGACTGGACCTCCACCTAGGTCCGCCTTGGCCTAGTGATGACAAATGGTTGCTTCCCCTGGTTGAATTGCTCATCCTTCACCCTTCCTCACCCTCTTCTCCTATGTTTTCCCCTTGTCTATTTTTTTATCTTGAGCCTTTACCCTCTATGTCTTCTTCCTCCACAGTCATCGGTCATTGGATGTGGCCAGCCGGACCCTATATGGCCTGCCTCGGTTTGGCAACGGTGGGGAGCCCCCTCACTAGGCCTAGCTCCACTTCCTCTACCCTCCCATGCACCTTTTCCTTCTGTCCGAGCCATGTGCCCCTCATTTTTTGGTGCATTTCTTGTAGTGGTCGATGGTCCCCTTCGGCTATTGTGAGCTCTGCCTTCCAACGAAATCAGGAGGCTGCTCGTCTTAGCCTATCTTTGCTTGTTGGCCCCATTTCGTTCCTATGCTCTACATCTAGCCACACTATGGCTAGCAGCTCCCTCTTCTAGTTTTTTGTTTCGATGAATTCCACATGGTTGCAAGTCTCTGGTATGCCTCCTTTGGCTTTGCCTCAGGTTGGTGATGACAAAAGGTTTCCACCAGAAGCTATTTGGCCTTCTTTGCCCAGAATGGGTTGCTTTTTCCTTGCCATCTATCATGCTTGTTGCACTGCCACCCTCACCAATGGTTTGGTTATGGGTGGAAATTGGTAATGATGCCATCTCTGCTAGCCACCACCTCCTAGCCTTATTTTTATCACCCTTGTGGGCCTAGGGTTGTCTCCAGACTGAGAAGCACTTGAGGATTGCCTTTTAAACTTTGAGAGATAACAAGCTTTATGTAAAGTTTGACAAGTGTGAATTTCGGCTGAAAGAAGTGAAATTTCTAGGACATGTCATTTCCAAAGATGGTGTAGCAGTGGATCCATCCAAGGTGGAGGCAGTCTTGAAGTGGGAGCAACCTAAGAATGCTTCAAAGTCCAAAGCTTCCTAGGTCTTATGGGATATTGTTGGATATTCATCAAAGGCTTTTCTCGCATTACTCCTATAATCAAGTTAACAAGGAAGAATAAGAAGTTTGATTGGATTTAAGTATGTAAGGAATGTTTCTAATAGTTGAAGAAGAAGCTAACTTTTGCTCCGGTCTTAGCCCTACCTTCAGGGAGTGGAGGGTTTGTGGTCTATAGTGATACTTTACTAAAAGGATTGGGTTGTGTGTTGATGGAGCATGGAAAAGTAGTCGCTTATGCTTCTCGTTAGCGTAGAGTGCCTATGTAAAATTATCCTACACATGACTTAGATCTAGCATCAATGGTCTTTACATTGAAGATTTGGAGGCACTACCTCTATGGTGAGAAGTTTGAAGTGTTTACGAACCATAAGAGTTTGAAATATCTCTTCACTTAAAGAGACTTGAACATGAGGCAAAAAAGATGGTTGAAATTCCTTAAAGATTATGACCACCATTTCCTATCATCCTGGAAAAGCTAATGTGGTAGCAAATGTCTTTCTTAGAAAATCAGTCACTTCTGTAGTTTGTGTTCGTATGCAAAAATGGCTTTTGTGTGAAGAGGTCATTGAGATCAAACTGGAGTTAGCTTTAGAAGGTACAAAAAAGTAGTTTGCTAATCTTTCCATAAGCTCTAATTTGGTTGACGAGGTGGTGGATGCACAAAAGGTAGATGAGAAAATTCAAGTCATGATGGCTAAGTTGTAAGGGAAAGTAGTAATTGATTTTGAAAAAAAGGCCGATGGAAGCTTAACTTTTCAAGGACAGTTGTGCATGCCAAACTCTTTGGAGTTAAAGGACCGTATTCTTTCTAAGGTACATCACTCTAGGTTCTCCATCCATCCAAGAGGAACCAAAATGTATCATGATGTGAAATAGACTTTTTTATGGAGTGAAATAAAGAGGGATATTGCTTTATTTGTGTCCTAGTGATCGGTGTGTCAACAAGTGAAAGTGGAACATCATCACCAAGGAGGCATACTACAACTTCTACTTATTCCAGAGTGGATGTGGGAAAATGTAGCTATAGACTTTGTTTTAGGGCTTTCTAGATCGCCCAATGGTAATGATGCGTTATGGGTTATCATTGATCAACTCACTAAGTTGGCACACTTCATTGCTATGAGGATGACCACTTCTTTGGATGTGTTGACAACATTTTATGTGAAGGAGATTGTTCAGTTGCATGGAGTTCGAGTATCCATAGTTTTTGCCACAAATCCTCGATTTACATCCAAGTTTAGGTAAAGTTATCAAAAGGCTTTAGGGACAGTGACTCACCTTAGCTTTGATTATCATCCTCAAACTGATGGGCAATTCGGGAGGACTATCCAGACCTTAGAGATATGCTTTAAGTATGCATCCTCGAGTTGAAGGGTAGTTGGGTGCAATACTTGTTGTTAGTGAAGTTTTCCTACAATAATAGTTATCAAGCTAGTATCAAGATAGCTCATTTTGAGGTGTTGCATGAACGTCCTTGCCAATCTCACCCTTATTGGAGTGAGGTTAGAGAGCAACTCCTAACCGGGCCAGAGGTGGAGAAGATCTAACTTATTCGAGAGCGGTTGTAGACAATTGAAAGTTGGCAATAGAGTTATGTGGATAAGTAGTGGAGAGACCTATAATTGCAAGTTAGTGACCATGTTTTCTTGAAGATCTCATATTCTCTAGGCGTTGTGTGATTTGGCAAGAGAAGAAAGTTATCTCTTAGTTTCATTGGACCTTTTGAAGTCCTTGAGTGCATTGGAGCGGTGGCGTATTGAGTGGCTCTACCTCCACAGCTCGCTAATATTCACAATGAGTTTCATGTTTCTCTTTTATGAAAGTATGAGTCGTTCATCCCATACTCTTGATTTTGAGTTGTTAGAGCTAAGGAATGATTTTTCATATGTCAACACGCTAGTGCAAATCTTAGACAAGAAGGAGAAGATTCTCGAAAATAAGGCGATTCCATTAGTGAAAGTTCTTTTGCAGAACCACAATGTGGAGGAGGCAACATGGGAGCATGAGGATGAAGTCAAAGTGAAGTATCCTCACCTATTCACCACCGGCCAATAGCAAATTTTGACGACAAAATTCTTATAAGGTAGGTAGGATGTAAGATCTCTATTTTATTACCTTTTAACTGTGTAAATTTGTTTGTTTGCAGTTTGATTTGATTTTCTTAGGGTAATGAGTAAGTTATTTATAAATTTCTTAAGGATTAATTTGACTTTAGTTTAGAGTATTAGTGTAATGTCCCTAATTTTTCTACGATTTTTTCTATTTTCTTGCTATGTTTTTGTTATTTTTTGCGGGAAAATGTGACGCTTCAGTATGTTTATATTTATGCATTTGACCACAGTATTATACTTGTTGAGTCAAGTGTGGGGCTTAGTCACTGGCAGTGGGCCTCAACAAGCGCTTTCAGCACGAGTTTTAAGGTATTACACATAAATAAGTGGAGCTACAAGTTAAAAGGTGGAAAAACATGTAAATTATATAAAAGGGAAAAAAAAAGGCAGATCACGGCTCAACAAGCCGTGACTTGGTCTTTCCTAGAATGTCCATACGGTTTGAGAGAAAACCTGAGAGAGTTTTCGTTCACTCCATCATGCCTCCTTTGTTGCTGGCTTCCACCTGTTCTTACTTGGTCCACTTTGCCTTACTACCACAAGTCCATTGGTTCTGGCTAGGACCGCCGACATGCCCTCCTTGCTCCTCCACAAAGTACCCATCTTTTCCTCGGTTTTTCACACCGTGTAAAATCATTTTTGAGCCACCAGAGGGCTATTTCGCTACCGTTTGCTACCGCCCTTCATTGGACTTATCTTCCTTTGGCTGCCAAGATCCCATAGGCACCAGCCAGGGATGCCGCCATGCTCTCCTTACTCCTCCACGAGCTATTAGTACTTTTCCTCTATTTTCTTTCTCATTGTCTAGTTCGTTTTTGAGCCACCAGTGTGTTTCAGATTGCCATACGGCCTCTAGATCAGCTCCACTAGGTCCATCTTGAGCTAGCAGCAGTGGTGGGCCACCCCTTCTGGCCCAAAGAGACCTCCTATGCCCTCTCTGCTCCTCTCACAAGCTCAGTTCCACCTCTGCCTCCTATTCCTCTATTTTCCCACTAAGTCAGACGCTTTGGGTACATATCTGGTCGTTGCCACCTGTGAGCCATGGGCCATTTGGCCATTGTGGGCTCTACCCCAACTCTGCGATAGCAAGGGCCAGCCCCCCTTGGCCCGATTACACCTTTGCCTGGAATGGCTGCTTTCCACTTGCCCTATACCATGCTAGATGCACAGCCGCCAACACCATTGCCTTTGGTTGTGTGTAGCAATTGTCAGCGTTGTCATGTCTGCTGGCTATCACTAGGGCTTTAACCTTGTTGCCCTTTTTGGGCTTTGGGTCGCCATCATCCAGCCCTTTCCTGATGCAGGGAAACAAAATGAAAACAACAAATGCAGAACACTTTTCAAATTTCACTATCAGAAATTGAATTACAATGAAACAGAGCTGTGAATCAACCTCCCGTTGATTTCACAGTTCTCAGCTCAAAACAGAGCTCGAGGTTTTAACCTCTCTGGACAACCAAAAATATAATTCAAATGAATATCCAAAAAACTTCCCCCTACAGAATGACAACTGCTATTTATACTCTTTATTCTTCATGGGCTTCATTAAATGGACTGGGCTTCAAGGGTTGGGCTTTTTTACGTAACTGATGCTGCATCATTTTCCCTCCCCTTTGGCAGCATGTAGGCATCATTTTTGTACTATCTGAGCATTGGCTGGCTCCATCATCAATTAAGTTGACCACTAGAGCCCCCTCCACCTCTCCTCTGTCCTTGAGTGTCGCCACATGCCCTTTTGACTTTTTGTGACCCTTAATGACGAGAAATCACCACTCTTGTGTGTTGTTTGCGACTGATTTTGACGTCTTACAATTGGTTGAGTATTTCTCGGCCACCGGCCACTGGTCAACCTTCAGTGAGTACACCTTGACTTCCGATCACACATGCCACTCATTGGCACGACCTTTCTTTTGGCCTCTCTTTGTTCACCTTTGTGGATCACGAATTTTGTCGCATTGATTTGTGACATCCTATTTGGTCGTGAGTACTTCTAGCAATTCCTAAACCTTGGGACAGCAGCTCTCTCAACTTGGCAATGCTTTTGGCTTTCAACTTGGTCGTCGATGCCACCACTGTCGTGTACTCGCCATCAACATCATGGATTACTAGGTAGGGGAGCTTTAAACTAGTGATTTAATGATAGCATGCTTTGAATGTATAGCAACATGCTATGATTGTATGATTCAATGTTTTAGATGTTAAATCATGATCCGTTTGCATGATGTAAGAGGATAAATTATGCACTGTTAAAATGCATGTGAGTTGTAAGTATGTTTGATGTATATGCTAGTGATGGCTAGCGAGTATGTTAGTATGCTACATATGTGGATTATGAGTATGCTAGTGATGTCTAGCGAGTATGTTGGTCAGCTACATATGTGGAATATGTGTGTACTAGTGATGGCTAGCAAGTATATTGGTAAGCTACGTATGTGGAATATGTATGTGCTAGTGATGGCTAGTGAGTATGTTGGTAATCTGTGTATGGAAATATGTGTATATTCATATGTCTGTGTGATGGACATACATATGTATGATGTCTATACGCCTGTGTGATGGATGTGTTTGTGGAGAAGATGTATGGGTGATGAATGGTAAGAGGTGACAAAGGGTTTGGTATGGAGGTGGATGTGGATGTGCAAGTGTATGATGTAAGACGGTGGATGTAAGTTTAACGGGTGAGGATTGGAGCGGATTAGTTTGGTTTTGACTGGAGCAAATGTTGGATGATTGTCATACAGTAAGAGTGTTGTATAATTGTATAAGCATAATGTGCAGAATATGAAGTAAAAAGTAAGCATAATAAGCGAGATATAAGTAAGAGGGTAGTAACTAGGGTTGGCTTTGAGGAGCTCAGTTTGATGATTTATAAATAAAATATTTTGGCTAAAAGGTGGATGGAGGAGATCATATGAATACATAAGGATTTGATGTACGGTGAGTTATGATTATAATATGGATGGGTTGAATGAAGTTTGTTGCCCTGGCGAACTTGGGTTTCAGATCGGGCTCAGCTTTGGTTTGATCAGTGGAGCATTATATTTTGAGAGTTTTATAGAATAATTGTATTACATAACTTACTTAATTCAAACTTGAATTATAAGAAAAACTAATATGTTAGCATTGTGAGTTTGAGACCTAAGGGTTCGATGGATTAAGTTCTGTGTTTGAACTAGTCAATAATGAGTCGATTGAGCATTTCTCATGTCTTACCATGGTGTTTATCTTGCAGGATGTTGTTTATATATTGTATTTAAGCCCAGTGTTTGATGCTTTATTGAATTCATGTTTTATATTTAGTTTGTGTGTTGTATTAAGCCCAAACATTTGATGTTTTATTCAGAGTGTTGTATGATTCTGCCTAAGAGTAACACTGTATGATTTCTGCCCAAGAGTAGTGCTGTATGATTCGGCCTAAGAGTGACACTATAAGATTTCTGCCTAAAAGTGGCACTAGCACTATAAGACTCCTAAAGTTTGGGCAATTGTAATACCCCGACCCAAGCTGGAGTTTAAAAATCTCAAATAAAAGTTTTCTTCCTTAAACAAGGAAACAACATCTGTGTGCAAGAGGTATAATGTTCATCTATGCACTACGGAGTTTCAAACCTTCCCCATATGTAGACTAGAGATTTAACATTCATATACACACAATGAAGCTTCAAAGCTTGTCATGTATAGGTCAGAATAAAACTTATAATTATAATCAATTTGGATCGAGCCAACATTGAAGTAGCGTTGGTTGTCTACGTACGTATTGGATATCATCTATGACGTTATTCCAATATAATCGGTTTCAAACTTAGTTCTGCCTAACGGCTATTACATACATCAGACATTACAAATTCATATATGTTAAAATACGCATATCCTTATATTTAAGTACATCATTAAGAGTTAGACTGAAATCTCATAAATCCTCGAAATCAAACAATAATCTCATAAATCATAGGAATTAGACAGAAATATCATAAATCATATAAATCATCAGAGTCAAATGAAAATCTCATAAATCATTGGAGTTAAACATAAGCTAACAAATTAACAGAATTACACATTTCGCTCTTTCATCAAGGGAGCAGAACACAATAGAGTAGATTGGATCACATCGGATCCTATCAGATTTGATTGGAGCATATCAGGTCAAATAGAGCATTTCATGGCATATCATATCAAAGCAAAGCATATCAAAGTAATCGAATTAGAACATATAAGAATATATCAAATCATTATATTAATATCACTAATTAAGATGTGCATGCATATAAGTCATTTAACGTCCTAAGTTAACTACTTAGGATGCACATATCACATTGATTATAGTTGAACCATGTTCCGCACGTTTTAGCTCAAATATGAATATGACTATATATGTATATTCTTACTTATACTTTTATGATTTTATTTGTCATAAATGGACCATGTTTAATGCATATTATAATTGATAAAATGTTGCCCACATATGTATCATATCACATGCATCATGACAATGACTTGGAAGCAAAGATTACTTGTGCTTAACCATGATTAATCGATTAGATGTTATAGTTTTTTGGATTAGTTGCATTAGAGATTTATCGAATCAGTTTTATGTCTAAAAGGACGGGGATTTACGTCCATTGGACATGGTTTTACATCCCTTTGAGGATGAGTTTTCTCCTTAGGTGAGAAGAGCATTATGTTATAATCAGTTAAATTGATGAGTTTTTCTAGATATGAAAATCCAAGCTGGTTTGTCAGTGTGCACCGGCTTACTAGGGGGTACTTCCTAATTAGAGATTTACCCAAACTGCTCTAATTTTCTTTTTTAGGAATTCAAACTTCCTTGTTAGGATTTTCAGGGTGAGCAGGTCTACTTGTGCTTCGGTTAGGATAAGCAAGGTTGTTTTTCTCAACTATGAGACATTCACTAGATTGTTTATGCATGTGTATTATAATGTTCATTGGCATAGTTTGTGTAGGAACAATGATGCTTATGTTACACAGGTACATGTGAAATGATGAACATGCAGGATGGATTGTACTTTGATACACTTGATTATACATGATAAATGTAAATATTGATATTTGCTTCATGCAGGATGTGAATTAACCATAAACAAAAATATTTGCACAGGGTGTGCATGTGTTATTAATTATGAATGAACCTATGATGCATAGATGGTGTGAATGTGGAATGTGAATTATCTCATGATGCACAAGTGTAGAGAATAGATATGTGATGTATGTTAAAATTGAGAATGCATGTTGTGTTATCATGAGCTTATTTTTTATTTCAAAACCCTTAATGTGCTAAGCTCACCCACTTTTGTTTGTCGTTTTGTTTTGGGCTATATGTTGTGTTATGCAGGTGCTCCAGATAGTCTTTATGTCAAGCTTGAGGATGGGCATGTGCCATAAAAGGGGGCTAGATGTTGGGTGGTTTTAGACATGTGATCTTATATGATGAACTTATACTTGACTTTATTTCATACTTTTGATAACCTATAATGGCTTTAGATACGTTGCAACCTTAGGGCATGAGATTATGTTAATATCTAGTTTTCTAGGTGTTATGTTGGACTAATATGGTTAATTAATCTCTTTTACCTTTAATTCCTTTTGTATAAACGGCATGTGTTGTGTACTTCGATGAGAACTCAGGATGGGTTAGTCTTCCTCATAGTTGCTCCACGTCCAACCTTCTTAGACCAGGTTCAGGTCAGGGGGTGTGGCAAGGTGTGACAACCTGATCGTCTATTGGCATCACCATGGATGGGATTTTACCAATAAAGCCCTCCTCCACCTCTCCTCTATTCTCAAGCTCATGCCCATGCCCTCTGCCCCTTTTGTGGATCATCAATTATGTGAAATCACTGTTGTTGGGTGCCATCAATGGCCTATGTCAATGTCTTGTGGTTGGCAGAGTGCTTCTTAGCCTTTGCCCGACCTCCCAGTAGCCCACTCCTATTTTTTTGTTACACTGCCACTTGTTTTGGCTTGACCTTGCTCCCGACCGCCCTTATTGTACTGCCGTGGATCATAGATTTTGTAGCATAGACTTCTGTCACCCTTGTTTGGTCGAGATTACCTCCGACATTCTATAAACCCTTAGGAAAGCAGCTCTCTTGACTAGGCGATGCCTTTGGCCCTGATTCTACAACCACTGTAGTGTGCTCACCACCAAAACTTGCATGGATTACAAGGTAGGGGGCTTTGAACTTATAAATTTATAATAGCATGCTTTAAATATTGAGCAATATGCTAAGATTATGTGATTTAATACTTTGGATGATATATGATGATCCGATTGCTTGATGTAAGAGGGAATGATGACAAATTAGAGTATGCTTGATTATGCATATGATGTGCTTGTGTACTAAAAGTATGTTTGATGTATGTGGACAAATTAGAGTGATTGTGTGATTTTTTCCTAGTTGGGTTTCCACACAAAAACTTCTTGTGTGGATTCTTTGTGATTTTCCATATTAATTTCCACACGAATAGCAATTCAAATTTCCTACGCAAGAGGCCACATCGTGTAGCTATCTACCTTTTGGATTTGGCCTAGAGACAATGTAGTGACCCTCTAGCTTGAAGGGTATTAAACTCACAATTGGTATCTGAGGAGCGTTTTCTGATTTTCATCCTACCTATTTACTTTGCTTTGTTGCTAATTGTTTCTCTCTCCTAAAGTGATTCTCCTTTGGTTGCTTGTGTTTGGTTATTACTTGTAACCTAGTTGTTATTTCCTTATATTTCTCTCAAATTGTTCCAATGTGCTTGATTGATTCATGATGCCTATTACTTACTTTAATGATATTGAAGAAAAAGAATAGGATCGAAGAACTCTTTAGAAAAGTTATTGAATCGGGTAGAAGGACACTAAAAAACTTAGAAAAATTATAAAATCGAATGAGAAGACAATTTACTCAATTTTCAAGTGTAAATTTCAATTAGTTGAGAATAACAAATCTTCAGAGAAAGAGGTTTTACACTTGAAAGCTGAGCTTGAGAAAGAGAGAGAAATCTAGATAGTCAAAGAGTAAACTTGAGTCTTGTAATGAGTAGATTAGTGTCTTCAAATCTAAGAAAAATAATATTCTAGATAAGATAAATTTTTAGATAAAGAAGTTCATGAAAATTAGAGACAAATAATTCATGTTAGCAAGCATCGTGTGTTCAAAAAATAGTGAGTGATCAATCATTGCAGGTATCATGTGTTCAAAAAACACTAAACGATAGATTGTCATATAAAATGATCGATCACTAACACTTCTAGTTACCCTAAATAAGCTATTTTGAATTCAAGTTCTCTTTTTGTTGAAGTCAAAGACCAAAATCATTTTAGAGTGCTATATAAAAGATAATAGGTGACGGATTTGAAGAGAGGAAAAGCTAAAAAAAATTAGAGAATAAGGGAGAGGCTTTTGCATATTGTTTTCCAAAACGAATTCACATAGAACTTGAAGAGAAGATCAATGGTGAATTATTGAAGTTATTCCACAACTAAAGAGAAAAGATTTCACATAGAAGTTTGTAAGGGGTTGCAGAAAATCTTTAATGGGAGATTGAAGATTCTAAAAGGCAAAAGTCAATAAAACAATAGGAACTTGTTCAAGGCTAGAGAAGACAAAGACAAAGTAAGGAGAGAGAAAAGTTTAAAATGTTTGGGGGAGAAAATTTAAAGGTAAGTAATGACAATAATTTGTAGAGATCTAAACACAAGGAGTGTAAGTTAGAGTTGAAATAAAGGTTAGTGGTTTACCTGTGTTGATGTAATTGTCTTGTATATCACTAGTGCATTGATCTAGTTCCTTGTTGAACTGCCATAGTTTTTTACTTGAGTTTGAGTTTTCGATGTTAAATTGTTGTGTGGTCATGTGTAGATTCAATGCTTTGAGTTTGATAGATTGATACATCATGAGTGCGCATAAAGAGTAGTTTTACTTATTTATGCTTTAGAAGAAAATTATGTGAAAAGAGGCTATATCTTGTAGTAGTTATCTTTAATAGACAATCGAACTAGGGGTAACATGGTGATCCGCTAGGTTGATAGACGGATATTAAACTCTTAAGTGGTAATTGAAGTTACTTATTGATAATTTGATTTTGTTCCATAATAGAGGCTAGTTGTTTCTCTTATAATTTTCCTTGCTTTAATTGCTTAAAGTGTGTTGCTTGGGTTATTTTTGTTGTATTGAAATTAATGGCTAGTTCAAATAACTCAATGAATGAGCATGAGGACTTGGGTAATCCAATGAATAGACTAGCTTTGTTTAATGGTTAGAATTTCTCAAATTGAAAAAATAAGATGAAAGTGTTTTATTCAAGTGCTTAGTTGGAATACCTGGAAAGTGGTGATTAAAGGCTGGAATCCTCCAATGACCAAAGACAAGGATGTGAATTCAATTCTAAAAGAAGAAAGTGAATGAGATGAGAATAACACAAAACTTGCAAATAAAAATAGTAAAGCCCTTAGTGCGTTGTTCAACACCGTAGGAAAATTACAATACAAGTTGATTTCTAATTTTATATTTTTCAAAGTTGGAAAAGAGAAATTAGTAAAATATAAAGAGGGAACTGAGGATGTGAAACTATCTAAGTTATAGATGTTAGAGACAATTTCTGAATATTATGCTAAGATTTAAAACATGGTAAATGTCACGCCCCATCACTACCCGACCCGAGCTGAACCTGGTCCAAGGGCCGGTCCAGCACATGGGGGCGATAAGGGGAAATTAAAAGACGGTTTAGCGGAAGTCTTTACCCTAATCACGGGTGAACTAACAAAATTACGTTGTATGAACACCACTTTGAGCAAGAGTAAATAAGTAGAAATGAAAGAGTTACTTAAACTCTAGGATAAACAAAAATCTCAAACCCACATGCTAAGTTAAACCATAGCCCACTCTAGGCTCCAAAATAAGTCTTAAGCAACACAAATGTATAATGTAGCATAAACCAAAATGAGAACCACACACAAAGGTTCTAATCATAAAAGTATAAACGAGGAAACAAGTCACATAAGGGGTCTCCACGATCACTCCCAAGTCGTCTCCGACATTTCCTCATAGAGGAGATCCTGTCCATCTGCCTGTCACGCCATGCAATCCCAAAGCAAAAACACAAGAAAGAGGGGTGAGTTTAACAAACTCAACAATGGTTTTTAATACAACTATAATCATTGGAAACACAACGGCATAGTAATATAACAATTCAGATCAAATATGGACAAGATCTATCATTTTCTGATCACACATACACATCACCTAAACCTGCATCATAGTGTATAATTCACAGGGTGCCATTCACATCATATCAACCTGAATGAGATGTATCTCTAACATACATTTCAGATCATGCATCAACATCATATCAACCTGCATGAGATGTATCTCTAACATACATTTCAGATCATGCATTACATCATATCAACCTGCATGAGATGTATCTCTAACATACATTTCAGATCATGCATCAACATCATATAAAGAATGCCTCCATCAAGGAGTAATTATAATTTAGTGTCACACAGACGGGAACACAGACAAGGCCACGAAGGCGTATCATGGTCCAAATTCTACACAAGAATATAAGAGGATCGGGGTTGTCAATCCCTAAAGCTGCTCGCCCCAGACGATCCTGGCCAAGGATGTCACATTCTCACGAAGAGAATCTAGAGCAGGGGTGTTCGTGTTGGGACATCTCCTGCGATGGGGAAGAGCCCTAGTTTCCACACAGGAAACCCTAGAACACATGGTAGCCGGTGCACAGAGCATACCATGCTGGATTCTCAGGGTCCAGAAGACAATCATAATAATCTTAATTCGCAAGACAAGTACACAACTCGTCCCCACATAATTTCCACTTAACTAGACTCATCCCGGGGAGTGCACATGTTCCACAAAGGTACTCAAATTAAAACACGTCCTTTCGGACCAATCAAGTTTCGATTAAGCCATGACCGATTAATCCGGCACGTAATTTCACCACATTGCATCCAATCGATCAAGTTCGATTAATCTTGATAAAACCTCAATTAGAAATCCATTTTCATGATATATGCAACATGGTACATACGTGGGCAAAGCATATATGAATCCTACTTCATGATAAGTGCTCTCATCAGCTCCTCATGCATCATTTATAATTATAATATCAATGTTCATCATCATCATTAAACCCCACATGTGCGTGTGTGTACCTAGTAGAAGCACTTCACTCAATGCATATCAACATGCTTGTAATTTACTCACCATCACACTACACATGTGCATTAACATTTAATCATGAATTCCAGCGGAAATCGTAGGAGAAGAATCATTAAAATCATATCTCAAGTCAAAGCCTATCTACAAGCTAAACATATATAAGATCATTCAATTCATACTTGAGCCATGACATTCACTAACATTCACATATCAATTAACCACTTGCTAACATGACATATCAGTCCATTAGTATGTTGTAGCTCTACTGAAAATATAATTAACCATAGAGAATCAACCCTTCATAATTTCAAGATGGCAATTCCAACATCATATATCTAATCACAAGTCATTTCACATAACTATAAATATATACCACAACTTCATAACCTCAATGGTATATACTTCTAGTAGCATACTATAGCTCCAAAACACTTCACATACATGTGAAAATGATATATCAAAGTAGAATCACCGAAATAAACATCATGCAAATAATACAAAATCTGCTATGTAGTCGTTCGAATGCCCAGTAGGGCCGTTCGATCGGCTAAACGAGAAATATGTCGAACTAACAGTGTTGCCGTTCGAACGCCCAGGAGGGCCGTTCGAACGCCAACAAGGCAGATCGACCTTCTTCTCCATTTCAAAATTTCAAACCGAAACTCCATTGATGAAACTTAAAATCTCCATCTAACAACTCAAATGCCATTAAAATTCCACCATAACTTCCAGAAAGCTAATCTACATCATAACAAGGCAAAACCCTAAGAAATCGGGATAAAATATTACCATTTACTAATCATGCCATTAAAGCACTAAATTAAGTAAATCCACTCAAAATAAACCACAAAATTAAGAGTTTTACCATAGGAAGACTGAAATTTCGAAAGTCCATTACCTTATCTCTTGATTTGGCTTGGATTTGATGGTCACCCTTCATGAAAACCTTATAAAGAGACAAAGAGTTTAAATTAAACTCCATTAAAATCGATTTAACATAGAAAACCTTAATGGAAAACTTAGATCTAGGGCTTGTTAAACATAAAAATTGGATTTTTAGATCTATGGTTTGAAGTAAAGATGCAAATTAGTAATTTTTATGTTTAAAAACGAATCAAAACAAAGGGGAAATGATAGATTTAGAAAGGATTAGGAGAAAATCTAGGTTTTAAGGCTTAATTAAAAGAATCATACCTTAAACTCCTTCTAATCCGGGCCTAATTAGGGAATTAGGCCTAACCTCCCTTTCCCAGCCTATTCCTAAAACGAAAATGGCTCAGGCCATTCTATTTATAGTAGGGTTTGGGTTGTGTATATATAAATTAGTGGGGTATGAATAGAAAAATAAGCTAAAATGAGTATTTTGGCTATTTGAGCACTAATTAAACCTGAGAAAATTATGAAAATTTTTATTAAGTCTTGTGTTGGTGTCAGGGTTAATTTGGTCTAAAAACCCAAATTTCGATGGTGGGGCCCACAGCGGGTCCCGATAAACCCTAATTTTTGGAAAATTATTGAAAAATCAAAAAAATTCTAAAAATTCAGATTTGACCCAAAATCACTTTAAACCAATATTTGTAAAGTTGATTTTGATTAAAACTATAAGAAACACCATCTATCTTTGAAATAACCGAATTAATAAGAAAATGAGTTAACCACACAATAACCAACAATTAAAATAAAACGAAGACCGGTTTAGAAATGAGAGTCCTTACAGTAAATATATGTGATCAATTTGAGGGACCTATACTTGATTACCTTGTTGTGAGGAAGTTGTTATGCTCCTTGTCTTTTAAATTAAAAATTAAGGTAGCAGCTATTAATGAATCCAAAAAGATAGATGCCTTAGACATTGAAGATTTGGTTGAGAACCTTAGAACTTTTGAGATATAAGAAGAGTCATATGAAAACAAAAAGGTGCTGCTTGAAAAGTCCCAGAAAAAAATAGAATGCACTTAAAGAATCTAAAAGAAATTCCAAGAAAAATAAAGATTTAAATACCTGTGAAGCATCTGAAGAGTCTGATGATGATGAAGAACTACTACTTTTATTGGCTGCAAACTTTACGATATACTCAGAACTTTAGGTTTAGAAATAAGGGTCAAAATTCTAAGAAGAGATAAGGGGGTAAAAGAGATAAGAGGCAAAATAAACAAGACAAAAAGAGTTTAAAATGTTTTGAATGTGGCAAGATAGGTCACTTTGCTATTGATTGTCCTAATATTAACTCTGATAATTCTTATCATGATAAGCCTAAGAAATCAAAGGGGTTTGATTATAAGAAAAATAACAAAGGTGATCAAGCAACTTATTCTGATAAGAGTTTTTTAGAAAAAAAATGAACTATGTAACTATACTTCCTTACATGTAAGCATGAAAGATGATAGTTCTTAAAAAGAATCTCATGAGTCCACTTCTCTTGAAGTGAACTCAGAGTCTAAGGTTGATTATGATGAATTTAAGGGATTCCTTCAACAATTCTTAGCTTTGACTAATAAAACCAAAAGCCTTCAAAAAGAGTTGAAGGAGAGAGTTGATGAATTAGTTTTGTCTTCTCAAGAGGCAAATAGGTTAATTAATAGAGTTGAATATCAAATTTGAGAGAGAAGTGCATGACCTTAAAAAAGACCAAGAGAGTGAAAAATAAAAGTCTAGTTCTTTCTATTGGCCTATTTGCACTAGACTTGTAAAGAAATTAGATCGATTCAAGAATAGGAAGAAGAATTTCAAATATGTGATAAGTATTGGTTAAACCAACAAGATAAACTTAGGTTTTAAGAATTGCTTGATTATCCTCTCAGCAAAAGCTACTATATTTGTCAAGACAAAAAACCTTAGATAGTGCTCAACCCACCTTGGTTAAGAGTGAGTGGAGGAATGATAAGTTCTAATATTCAGGGTGTGTCTTAAATTTGCCATAGTGTGGCACATGCTAGAAGAGAATGTCTTAAGAATTATCCTCTCAAACTTAGTTAAAAGAAGAATAAGAAGAAGCATATTACCCATGCCACCCCAAGTTGTCCATGAGTATAAAAAGAAAATGAAGATGGTGTGGGTGAAAAGAAAATAAAGATGGTGTCGGTGAAGAAGATTAATATTTAAGCTTTGAAGGATCAATTTGACAAAGTAAGAAATAGCACCTTAGATTGCCTTATGATAAGATTACTCAGCATAACTAAGGAGCTTATCATATCTACGTAAAGATATTTTGACTTGCATATGGTTCAATTCCCTCAATCTTTGGACATTAATGTTTTTAGTTTGATCATTTTTTCTTTGTTTTTAATGTCTTTTAATTCATAGGTTTTGAATTTAAAATAATAATAAAAATAAAATAGAATAAAAAATAAAAACAAAAAATTAGTGTAGCTTTCGCTTGAGTTTACAATTAATTTTGTTTTATTTTTTAATTAGTTCAGTACTTAAAACATATTGAAATTGATTTTCTTTTAAGCTGAAAAATAATATGATTAGAAGTCAAGCATACCTTAACGAAGAAGATGATACACTAAGGAGAGTGAAGATCAATTTGATTTTTTTTACTTAATGTTACAATTCTCTAATTTTAAAAATTCGCATACATCATGTTGAGTCTCAAGTCAGTTTTCATGTATGAACGTTAAGAGATAATTTTTAAACATAAGTTGACTTTGACATTTCCAACTTAGTGGAGTTTAGGTGATCAAATTATAGGATCTTTTGCTATATTTATATTTAGAATTCAAAAGAAAAAAAATTCATATAATGAACTTCAAATATTTATAAGTCTTATGTACTTCAATATTTTTAGATATTATAAAAATTATAGGAAAGGACTACCTGCTTAGGTCGGCCGAAGTTAGTGTGAAGTTTTCATCTACTTAACATAAAGAAAAATTAGGGAAAATTATTAAAATAATAATTAAAAAAATATTTATCGGAATATACCATATTTCCCAAAGTGGTGTTCGTTTTTGCCACGCAGGCGCCAGCCAAGCAGCTGGTGCCAGCGTGGCTTTTTTTCTTATTTTTTAAGTTGATTTCATCGTTTAGAACGACGAAATTGGTTTTAATACGATTTCGTCGTTCTAAACGACAAAACCGTTTATTACTTGACCTAGTTTCGTTGTTCAGAACGACGAAACTGCCACACTTGGCTGATTTCGGCCTTCGGTCTCTTAACAACACTGATTTCGTCATTCTTAAGTTGATTTCATCGTTCTTATATTTCCCGATCCGCTCCGCCTCCAGTCGCCTCAGTGCAGTGATCTGCTCCGCTTCGCCTCCGTCGAGTGATCCACCGCCGCCTCTGCCAACATCCGGTCCGCCGCCGATGTCCAACCCGCCATCGCCGTCGCCGCCGTCCAGCCGCTGCCGCCGACGTCTAGCCCGCCGTCGCCCACGTCCAGCCCTCTCCGGTTCAATTTTTCTGGTGCGATCCTTTGCTTCTTTTTTTTATTTTATTTACCTCTTTTTCAATCGTTGCAATGGATCTTTTGTATGTTACATTAAAGAAATTTATCTTTTGTATGCTATATTGAATAAATTTGAAGTTTTGATTGTCCCATCATTGAGCCCTAGTTTTAGAAGTTTTGTTCTCAGTCGTTTTGTGTTTTTTTTTAAAGATTATTGAATTGAGATGGATTTTTAATTAATGAGTTTTTATTTTTTAAGATGACAAGTCTCTCAAATTTTGGAAAATGAGGAGGATTTGAGTTTTTGAACATGCTTTTTTTTACAGCTTATATGGTTTGTGACATTGCATGCGTTATTGCATCAATTGTGTAATTTTATTAATTAAAAAATTTACTCATTAATATAAAATATTCATGATATGCTAGTTTTTATGCGTATATATTTTGAAAATATATTGGTTAGGGTAGATATTAGTATTAGTTTGCTTAATCTAATATTAATTTAATTTATTATTTATGAATTAATTGAATAGAAATGGCAGAATAAATTATTAGTTTTTTCATTAACTACGACAGATGCATAGAAGGATTATTAATGAAGAAACCGTCTACATTTGATGAATTTGAGATGCACGTAGCAAGTAAGGTTGGGTTGGGTCAAAGAAGATGGAAAATTACTATTAAATGTAATCTTCCGTCCTATGGATCGAGAATGATACTAATGAACATAAATGATGATTCATCAATGGCTTTTATGTTTCGCCACTCATGTGACAAAATTTCTTTCGAGTTATTTCTCGAAAAAGAGGCCCAAGTGACTAGTGAAAGGTGAAGTAGTTCACGTAGGAGCTCTCACAGAAGCTCACACAGGAGCTCGGATAGAAATGTAAACAATGAAAGTCATATGCAAATGCCGGTGGACGACGAAGAAGAAGGAAATTTATCTATGACAGTAGCTTCAAATGAACGTCATAGGTCGTCGGCCCCTATCTACGATGGAAGTGGACCTAATTGGAGGTAAGGTTGATTTAGTTGTGAATACGTTTTCAATCTTATTATCCTTTAATAAAAATACGTTTAGCTAAATTTTGAGATTTTGTGTGTAATATGGAAGGTCCACGACGCATGCACACGAGCCATTTAGCGTTCAAATGTCTCAAGGCGGTGCATGGTATGAAACTCAAAGTTTGATGGGCCTTCATTACCCCTACACGTATGTTGGTCATACCGATGCTGGACCATCTAATCAGAGGTGAAATATATATTTATAAATGAATTCAACTTTTTTAGGCTTACGAAATTGAATACATATGCGATGTTTATATGTAGGGGGGAATATGTCTACGGTGAAGATATTGATGAAAATGAGGATAATGAAGGTGAAGATAATATTGACGAAGTAAGTGAAGAAGATTCTGACATGAATGTAGAAGGGGTTGGAGGTGAAGAAAGCGCTCAACAGATGGTTGATGGCAAGGGGGAAGATGCGGTAGGCAATGCCATTGCTGGGAATGATATGAATGTAGATGATGAAGAGCCGCCATACTGTGAAGTGGAGCCACTTTATGCACACATCACAGATGAGGAGATAGATGTGGCAGTGAATTCTACAATGGATTTGGACCAACAAAATGAAGATGAGTTATATGTTGGTTGCATCTTTGAGAATAAAGAAGCATTCGTTACAGCCTTGCAGGAGTTTTCCATTCAAAATCATGTAGAATACAAGGTTCTACGAACAAATCCGTCGCAGTATTTATTTCGTTTTAATTATTTATCTAATATTTAATTTATTTTTTTATAGCTTCGTCAGCTTCGACATACTAATGCGTATTTGAGTGATGCACTTGTCACCTGTATTTCGCGCGAGGACTTAGCAAAGAAGATGTGAGTCGGTGATTAGATTGTCTAATGATGTCCTTCGTAGCTTGCCACTACTTCATTCGGTGATCACGGATGTTCATCGAGATTATCCTGTCGACGAGGCCGCTTAGACGCAGACGATGCACTCTTCATGCCTTGATATTCTATCATCATCAGCAGCATATAGCTCTCCTCCAGGTTTATCATTTCTAGACACTACACATGTAGCGCAGCCAGATCCGATTTTATATTATAGACGACATCGGCCAGCTCGTATTGTACCATCTATTACTTATGTTGAGCCGGAGCCCGAGCAAGAGCTTGACATGGAGTCGTAGCCGGAGCCCAAGCCCGAGCCCCAGCCCCAGCCCCAGTCGGAGCCAGAGCCACAGCCACAGCCAGAGCTAGAGGTAGATCATGAGGAGCTCATACACCACCGTCGAGGACGAGGACGTAGGAGATTATGATATTACTTGTGATGTATTATATTTGTTACTCGTCTATGATGTACTTTACTTATATTTGTTATGGTGATATTCGTGATAGTGATATTTGTTATGGTGATATTTGTTATGGGTGGAATGAATGAAGTCGTGCATGTACATCTGTGTTTTGAATGAATGAACAGGGACAGGTGATAAAATTAGTTTTAAATAGTAATTTTAAAAAAGATTTAATTTGATTTCGTCGTTCAGAACGACGAAATCAGTGTTGTTCCGAGACCGAAGGCCGAAATCAGTTAAGTGTGGCAGTTTCGTCGTTTAGAATGATGAAATCAATTTAAGTTGATTTTGTCGTTCTGAACGACGAAACCGGGTCAAGTAATAAACGGTTTCATCGTTTAGAACGACGAAATCGTATTAAAACCAATTTCGTCGTTCTAAATGACGAAATCAACTTTAAAAATAAAAAATAAAAAACCACGCTGGCGCCAGCTGCTTGGCTGGCGCCTGCGTGGCAAAAACGAACACCACTTTGGGAAATATTTTCCAAAGTAGTATATTTCGGTAAAAAAAATATTTAATTATTATTTTAATAATTTTCCCAAAAATTAATTAAAATAATAAATAATGCAATTAAAGAGGATAAGAAAAAGGTTAATACGTAAAGATATAATTTAAATATATATATATATATATATATATATATATATATATATATATATATAATAACTCAAAAAAGGCATGTACATAATTTTATGAGTTTTTTATTATTTTATCTTTTATATATATATATATGCTAAAGAGAGTTAAAAAATGTGAATTTAATCCTTATTAAGGTGTGAATAAAATTATTACAACTTAATTAAGAGTGATTTTGTAAGATTCAAATTCGAAAGAGACAATAATTGATTACATTAGTAAAATTTTAAAAATTAAAAAAAATAATTTATCAAAAAAAGAGAATAATATTTAAATAAATAAAAATGTTACTAATAAAAAAATTTTTATAATATTTAAAAGTCTTCGTAGAAACTTAAATATAGTCTCATGGGATTGACAAGTCGACTTCACCATGGTTCTCTTATTTTCTTAAAAATGACAAGTCGCGACATTACTATGGTCCAGTTCATGTCTCTTTCGTAAAAGAGACAAATTTCCATTTATCATTCCATGTTTCAAGGTTCACGTCATATTGGAACATGTCAGGTAAATATGACAATGTGACGTTCATGTAGGGACAAACACGCTCCACTTGTCGAAGAATCGTAATTAAATGGGGTGAAGCTTTGAACTTAACGCAAAAATATAAAAAAGTGGGGGTCAGAATATGTCTTGGGAAATTGAAGCGTTTTTGTGTGGTCCCCCTAGTCCCTTTTATTTTTTATCTGTGAGGCCTGAAAACGAGTATTCATTTGTTACGCATGTGAGCCATTTACATCCACATAATTGACGGTATATTAACGTGCACTAGCGATATCATGGGTTACTATATAGGCTCAGTCCACATTGTGAGTGAGACCATGAAAAACTTCTTGAAGCCTGAATGCAAGGTATCAGTAACAAAGTCTACTTGAATTTAAGGAGGTTCCCCTACAACATAATCAACTCACATCAAAGAGAAACATGGCACGAGCTTCTGCTATCTTTTTCATTCTCTTGATTGCAGTTGCTTTGCTCCCCATCATATGCCACGGTACGTAAGACATGTCGATCTCCGTTCTTCTCCCACTCACTTGTTTTACAAGTCCGTTTTGTCGTGTATTCGCGCAGGAGCACGAAGCACTGGGAAGATGACAACATCTGCTTCTTCCGATGTTTCAGAGGTGAGTTCAAGATGCACTTAAATCTGCTAATGTGCTACATCTGCGATACAAAGCAAAATTTTATGAGATCTTAATATGTATTTGTTTCTCGGGATCTTAGGTTAAGTACGAGCAAGAAACGCTGGGCGCCCCTGTTGTTGATGACGACTACCCGCCATCTCAACCCTTCCCAAATCCAAGTTGCGCTGTTAATTGCTAAACTAATTGTAACTAGTTTATGGATTTTCTATGAGCATGAGTAACTAAGATTATAACAGAAATTATATCAACATATTAGCAACTGGGGGAAGTCATTGTACTTTGCAGACCTGTATGCTATTTCATGAAGGTAATGTAATCTAAGAAGCTTTTTCCAACAAGGTTTAAAAATAATGGTGGCCTTGTATACTCTGTCATGTGCTTGAAATCCAGGACTAGTTGGCCTACTGCTTCTCTTTATTGTAGTCTGTTTTTCTGCGTTTCATTTTTAAAAAATTTAGGAAATAAAACGACTTTAAAGCTAATGCAATGTTTTGCACTGGCCTAATGTTAAAGCTTTTTCTCTTTATAAAATAAAGTGCATACAAATCCAACGGGTGTGCCTTTTCACCCAAGTAAAAAACTGCCTTTCTCTGTAACTGTTTTCTCCTCCTCTCGTTTCATTTTCTTCTTCTCCTTCATTTTTATCTAAGGAAAATGCTTCGTTAAAGTTCAAACTTCAGAGTTCACATCATACAACAATAAAAGCTCAATGAACAAGGGAAAATATAAAATTATCGTTTGAGAAGCAGGAAGGAAATTCACGTTTCTTGCAAAACAAGGAGCAAAATTTCATTAGCTTCGTGGCGACCATGCAGCCTAAGATATTAACAATACGGCCCAGCCTTGATCTATGAGTCGGGCGCTCTGGGAAATAAGAAATTACAGTGCAGTTATCTCTCAAAGATGACTCTTCTATGCCCAATAATCGCCATTAAACACTGCTCTTACAATAGCGAGCACCTCTGTTTCGATGAAATTCATTGCAAGCACCTATGTTCCAATCATGTTCATTGACAATATCTCTGTTTTGATAATGTTCATTGTGGTATGTATCATTCAGGGCCGTTTTTTTATTCGATAATGTTCATTGAGAGCTCTGCTTCTATATGAGATCGAGCTTTTTATGCCCTAAGATTTATTCCAACAGCTGCCCCGCGGTCTTCCTCTAATTATCATTTGGGCCAATTAGCTATTCCGATTGAGGAATGTTTTGCATTTGTGATGTCACAATGATACAACCTTTCATCTTAGCTAGGATCTCTGTATCCCGGTGGAATCTCAGGCTCCGATCTTTAGAGTCTTCCACAGGCTCCTCGGGGTTCGTTTCCCGCGCCCTCAGATCTTCATATATATGTTCTTTCTTTTTAAAAGCTCCTCAACAGGGTTCTCTTCAGTTTCCTCGGGATGCTTACTCTGAATGGGTAGTTGCAATCTTCTTTTCTGCTTCAAAAGTAAGAAATCTCAAAGTTCCTCACTCGCTGGACTCCTCTTCATGTTAGTATGTGATTTATTAAAACCATAAATCAATCGCTATATAGACCAATTGACACATATTTTAGTGGCATGTTAATTTAGGCCGAGATGGATGAAGTAAATCAATTGATTCACACTTTTTTTTTGGCCTTCTTTAAATTAAGCCAAGAACAACCTTTTGATTTTTTGTAAAACAATCTTTGACCGTCATGGATTTCATTATAGAACGGCTCAAATTGCTCTCTTAAGAGTTCATTTTCTCGTCAACTCTCTGGAACGTGGGTTTAGTAGATTCTAAGGGGATGTCCCAAATGCTTATTTTACGAGAGAAAACTTCTTCTTACTTAATTTCTCTTTGATTTTCCTTTTCCTCAAGTGGTTTCAGTAATTCTTTGTGAGGGGCAATAATTCTCAGCTTGAGTTTGTTTGTGAAGCATTAGAGTACACAAAGGCTTCTAAGAAGAAATCTGTTATATCTAGAGCTGGTCACGGGAGAAGCCTGGTACTACGGCCACGAATTTAGTTTAAAAATGTCTCTGAGAGGCACCTCAAACATTGATCATTACTTTGATTGTTTGTTGATTTAATTTATTGGTGGTAACTTTAGCTTCTTATTAATGTTAATCCTATATTTCTCAACATTTACTCCTTACGGTTGAAACCACTAAAAAACACTTCAACCACCAAAAAATACTTATGCGTCAAGAGAAAGTTGCCTAGACATTTTATGAAATTAATTCTTGAAAAATATGAAAGATCAATTTTATTATTTCAATTGTCAAAATTTACTATTAGCACAACCCAAAAAAAACATAAATACAAAATAAATAATATTAGAAAAATAACACATAGATTTATGTGTTTTGGTAAGGTGCCTATGTTCACATAGCCAAAGAGAATTTTCCACTATGCTTGTGAAATAATTGGATTACAAGTCGCTCAACACCGTGAGAGAATCCCTTATATAAACTCTATTCTTCACCTTCGCTTCTCTCTCTCACAAGGAAAATAAATAAATAAATAAATAGTAAAAACCACGCCCAATTGTGAATTGTCGTGGAAAAGAGAGTTCACTCCTTTTTTTTTATTATTGCAAGTGATAAGGACCACCCCAAATTTCCAATACCCGGAGTTAAGTTTTCCACTCAATGATAGCTATTTACTGTGTAGGCCCGAAACCCAAGTTAAACTCGAACTCTATCCATTATAGGCTTAAGAGGAATTGACCAAAGTAGGTAAAATAACCGAAATGTGAGCAAGTTTCTACTTTTTATTAAAGTAGACTTGCTCACGTGGGAACTTGTAAGCATGTGAAGGAATTTTACTTAACTACCCTCTTCTTCATTATATGACAAGCCGACGGGAAAAATATGCCAGATTGGTTGCTCAGCCCAGGAAAAAGATGTCTTCTTCTTCTTCTCCTATAAGACTTCATCTCACAGTAATTTTTCTTCCTCCTGGGTAGGTTTTTCTTCCTCATATTTTCGTTTTTCCAGTTTGCTTCATCTTCTATGCTTCTTATCTCCGGGTCTTCACATCTTCGAGCTACTTCATCTTCTCTGCTTCTTTTCTCCGGATCTTCACATCTTTGAGCTCCGAAGACCTAATAATTTATTTTCCTTCCACTAAGTAGATTGGTTTAGATTATTTAAGATGATGAAAAAGGTGTTATCCGATAAAAATGTTATTTTGGGTTGGTTATATCTTAGACATTACGTAGTTTTTGCTAATAAGATTTTCTAGGTAGCTGGAAACTGAAAAATTGGAACACTGGATCATTAAAATACTGGAAAAGTAGAAAACTAGATTACTGATATGATATGAGAAGAGTACGAAAAGGGACACAAAAGGTTTATTGTGTGTTTGGGATGTCCATTGGGATGCAACTGGTAGGAAATATAATTTTGACAATACGGAAACAAAACTAATTTAATCACCTTTTAAGTTTTTCATTTCAGTTTTTCAGGATTTACATTTTCCAGTTGACCAGTTTTTTAGTTTTTCAGTTTCCAGTTTTCCGGTTTTTCAGTTTGACAGTATGTCAGTTTTCCAGTTTTTCCTTTAACACATGGATTATTCTAGTCGATGCAGGCATATATATAGGGTTCCTCCCATTTTTCTTCCTATGTTGTGAAGCTAATTTTGGCCTTTTGTTCATATGTTATTGCCAAAATTATCTAGTTTTCAATTATCCAGTTTTTTAGTTTTATAGTTATTTAGTTTTATAGATATCCAGTTTTATAGTTTTTTCGTTTTCTAATTTTTTAGAAATGTTGCATCTGTAGGAGATGAAACAAGAGTCATATGCTATCACACAAAATAACTAATCTAATCACTGACCCTAATTAACAAAAACATCCACCCAACCCAATGTGAGTACCCCACTAACAACAAGCGAATATAAGATTCAATTCTCACATAGATAAGTTTTCCAGTTTGACAGAATGTCAGTTTTCCAGTTTTTCCTTTAACACATGAATTATTCTAGTCGATCCAGGCATATATATAGGGTTCCTCCCATTTTTCTTTCTATGTTGTGAAGCTAATTTAGGCTTTTTTAGGATTTTTGTTCATATGTTGTTTCCAAAATTGCTTATTTGTGTGAACTATGATTTTTCCTCTCACCATTCCCGAAATTGTTCATTTGTGCCAAAATATGAGATAATTCTTTTAGAACAAAATAGCAAATGTGTGAGTAAACAAGACAATAGTAATTTAATAATAATTTCCCGATTATCGTCGCTTAGGTTCCCTACTACATCTTTAGAATTTGACGTATCACTACCAATTTTAGATCCATTGTCATCCCACTCCCTAATCAAACTGCATCCTGCCCACCCTTCATCAATCTTGAACACATGACATCCTTGATTTATTAGGCTCACTTCTCCTGTTTCAGAAGGGCGTTGTCATCCTCTGAAAAAAGGATTCAACAACTCTATTAATTATGACTCTAATTAAGTGATATGAAAAGAAAACATATGATGAGTGACTAAGTCATCCTATCATGCACACCATAGAAATTCATACCATAAAAGTTTTTTTGTCAATAATTGGCAAGTTATTAACTTCCTTAGCTAGCGCACGTCCTCACCTATGAAGTTAAAAGCATAGCGGTGTGACAAATACCACATGTTTAAGTACCACAAACCCCATAGTCATCACAATTAAAATATGACATTCCCATATACGGAACACAACCAAAATCCAATGATTATTGTTGACATGGAGTGGGAAGTGATGAGCTCAAAATTCTGAAAATGGTGTTCCATTCACACTCAACAAGCTCTTCAATGATTCTAGAACTGTTGTCCACATGGCTGCCCATTGCTCTAACTATGGTAACTTGTCATGTTCACGTTTAAATGTAATTCATTTATCCAATGCATCCTTGCAGTCATGCACAAGTAGTATATGTAAACACATTACTATGTACCTTAGCTTCACAAGATTCAATTGACACTTATCCACTTCATAGTTATCCTATTGATAGTTATTTAGTTGACAGTTCAGAGTTTTTTGTATGAAAAAAAAAGTCTTATCAGGAAATAAACTTAGTGAAATATATGGTCCTTAACCCAGCGAGTAAATTTACTAGTTAACTATAAAACTGAATAACTGGTCATTTGCAAGTTACAATTTTTAAAACCTAAAGTAAAATTTGTTACTTCATGTTGCGAGACTCCTAGTTTGGTCGTATAACCAAAATGTGGGGAAGTTTCAAAGATTTACCTAACTAAACTTATCTATGTGAGAATTGAATCTTATATTCGCTTGTTGTTAGTGGGGTACTCACATTGGGCTGGGTAGATATTTTTGTGAATTAGGGTCAGTGATTAGATTGGTTATTTTGTGTGATAGCATATGACTCTTGTTTCATCTCCTACAGATGCAATATTTCTAAAAAACTAGAAAACTAAAAAACTGGAAAACGGAAAAACTATAAAACTGGATATCTATAAAACTGAATAATTATAAAACTAAAAAATTAGATAATTAAAAACTAGATAATTTTGGAAACAACATATGAACAAAAAGCCAAAATTAGCTTCACAACATAGGAATAAAAATGGGAGGAACCCTATATATATGCCTGCATCGACTAGAATAATCCATGTAGTAAAGGAAAACTAGAAAACTGACATACTATCAAACTGAAAAACCGAAAAACTGGAAAACTAAAAAATTGGACAACTGAAAAACGTAAATCCTGAAAAACTGAAATGAAAAACTTAAAAGGTGATTAAATTAGTTTTGTTTCTGCATTGTCAAAATTATATTTCCTACCAGTTGCATCCCAATGGACGTCCCAAACACATAATAAACCTTTTGTGTCCCTTTCCATACTCTTCTCATATCATATCAGTAATCCAGTTTTCTACTTTTTCAGTATTTTAATGATCCAGTATTTCAATTTTTCAGTTTCCAGCTACCCAGAAAATCTTACTAGCAAAAACTACGTAATGTCCAAGATATAACCAATCCAAAATAACATTTTCATCGGATAACACCTTTTTCATCATTTGAAATAACCTAAACCAATCTACTTTGTGAAAGGGAAATAAATTACTAGGTCTTCGGAGCTCAAAGATGTGAAGACCCGGAGAAAAGAAGCAGAGAAGATGAAGCAGCTCGAAGATGTGAAGACCTGGAGAAAAGAAGCATAGAAGATAAAGCAAACTGGAAAAACGAAAATATGAGGAAGAAGAACCTACCCAGGAGGAGGAAAAATCATTGTGAGATGAAGTCTTACAGGAGAAGAAGAAGAAGAAGAAGAAGAAGAAGAAGAAGAAGAAGAAGAAGAAGAAGAAGAAGAAGAAGAAGACATCTTTTTCCTGGGCTGAGTAACCGATCTGGCATATTTTTCCCGTCGGCTTGTCATATAATGAAGAAGAAGGTAGTTAAGTAAAGTTCCTTCACATGCTTACAAGTTCTCACGTGAGCAAGTCTACTTTAGTAAAAAGTAGAAACTTGCTCACATTTCGGTTATTTGATCAAAGTAGGAGTCTACTTTGGCCAATTCCTCTATGCTTAAAGGCATATTCAACAATATTAATTTAAAGGCACAAACCCTCAACGAAAAAACATGACTTGACATGAAAGGCCCTTGTTATATAGAAAAAAATCCCAACGATGGGGCCCTTCGTCAAACTTTTCCATTCATTTGTGATGTTTATCTAAATTGCGGAGATTTGAAAACGTGATCACTCAATTTAATAGTAGATTTCACTCCTCACCCTTTGCACTCGTCCCAATTGAGCCCTTTGCACTTGTCCCAATTGAACCTCAAATTAATATTGCATGCTATATAAATAGTATTGTCTCTATTTTAAATTAATAGCTTTACTTAACAAAAAATTTATTCTTATTTAATTTGTTCAATATGAGTATCATTAGTTTTTTTTTCTCCTAGAATTGAGTTTTACCATTTAATAAAACTTATTTTTTTACAATATAATTATTAATATGAGAAGGAGGGAATACTATATTAGCAATTATACAAAATAAATAATTAAAAGGGTGTCAGTCGGATGGTTGGGACCACATATTAAGAATTATTGATGTGTGGGCCGAGGGGAATGGTGGCGCAATAAAGGTGCCCTAAGAAAGCTAGCTGCCTTCCCTTCTAGTCATATCACAAATTAATACTCGTATTTGGAGTTGTCTTGCCCCTTCTAATATTATCCTAGGGATTAAGGACTTAGACACCCCTCACTTAACAAAAAAAAATACAAAGTAAATGACATTTCCATGACCCAACTATAACACCATTAAATAAAAAATCAAGGAATATTCACATAGGAAGGGATTGTAAGTCCTCACAATTTTTTCACTTACTTACAAGATATTGGAAGAAAAGTGATCAGATGGGTTGAGATTTGTTGCACTTTGCTCGAGCCACGTTTTAACGCGATTGTGGGACTCAACCTGATGTAGACTGATATTTACATAAATAAAATTAAAGAAAACATATAAGAAAGATAATTGAATAATAAAATAAATAAATAAATTTTAATTTTTGAACTCTGTAATTGATTAAAAGCATAGCCCTTACATATCTATAGCTAATTAAGCCTTGTAATCCTAAAGCTATTAAAATTCTTAATTAAAATAATTTTTTAATTAATATGGGCCTCTAACATAAGCCTAAGTCTAATAACATTTTAATTACTCTAAAATATAATTATTAATAAATAAATTTTAATTATACTATAAAAAGACTTGACCCCTTAATTTTTAAAGGGTCTTACATATATGACATATTTCTCAATCCTCAACTCGATATGAGGATAACAATTGTAAAAGAATAAAATATATTATTCTAAAATGGTAGGCGGGGAGGCAAAATCGATAGGATTACCTTGTGAGGTGATTCAGTAATTCTAGCCAATATCAAGTGGCCTAAAACGAACTTTTGACAAAAAATTTAATTCTCTAATTATTCTAAACAAATTTAACTACAAAATCAATAGATTAATCTTACACAAATTTGATGACCAAACAACCCCTTAATAGGCTTCTCATCCCCTGCGCAGTCGAGTCACTATCAGCTAGACGACCTGCTGGAGTGTAATTGGTCAACAGGGCAGCTGGAGAAGCTTCTTGGTACGTGCCAAATCAATTAAGCGTAGAAATATTCCCAGTCGTTGCTGATTGTCAATGGCATGTTACCGTGTCAATTGGTGAGACATGAGATATCTATATTCTACTAAGAGGAACCGGAGTCCGCATGTAAATTAGTAACCATGGCAATTCTTCAGCAAGCTCCCTTGCTGCTTCTCTTGCTTGTAACTCTTGCTTGCGTTTCAAAATCTGCACAGACTGCCGAAGAAGCAAAAGCCCTTGTGACGTGGAAAGCTAGCCTTGTAGCTGAACCTCCTCTTATGAGGTCATGGATCTTGCTCCCCAATAATGCCACCAGCATCACTAGCCCATGTGACTGGCATGGAATTAGGTGCAATCGAGGAGGAAGAGTGTCGGCCATAAACCTGACCAGCTCAGTGATACAAGGTAGCCTCCAGAGCTTTAACTTCTCTGCTTTCGCAGAACTCGCCTCTATCGATCTGTCTATCAATAATCTTTCAAGAGTTTTACCACCTTCCATGTCCAACCTCACTCAACTTAGGGAATTGGACATTTCAAATAACTTCATTACAAGAGAGCTAACCCCATATCTTTTCACAAGGTGGGGACAACTTGAAATGATCCAGCTACAAAGCAATAGTCTTGTTGGAAACATTCCACCTGAGATTGGGCAGCTCAAGAACCTGCAACTCTGTTGTCTCTTTGACAACATGCTAAATGGTTCAATACCTAAAGAGATAGGAAATCTTTCTTTTTTTTTTGATCGGTAAAAAGATATGGGGGGGATACCCCATTTCATTAAAGCATCATTAGAATTATATCAAAGATAAGAAAATTACAATCTCCATCTCAAGGATAAGAAATATAACTCTTATACAATTTTGACAGTAAAGGAATTAGAAGATACATAAAGATGGATTTCTTGCTCAATTTTCCTAAAAAGATATCTCTTATGAGTGTACTCATCAAAAAAAATTCTTCCATTTCACTCTCTCCAAATGAAATAGATAGCAGCATTGAGGAAAAATTTGTAAATCAAACCGAGATGTTTATTTCTCTGATCAATGGCTCAACATTGGGTGACAAAGAGGAGAGGATCATTAGACAATGAAGGCACCCTTAATAAATTAATAGTAGACTTCAAGATCCATTTTGAATATGAACATTGAAAAAACAGATAAGCAACATATTCAAGATCATTCTTGCATAATACACATTGATTAACCAATAGAACTCCTCTTTCTTGAATTTTATCTAATGTGAGTAGACCACCATGCATCATAAGCCAACCAATAAAAGAGTATCTGGGTATATGATGTATATACAAAACAAGACTACCCCAATTTATTTTGGACTTTTGAGCTCTTACCACATTAAAGGCTGAAATACAAGAGAGTTTTCCTGAAGGAGAAGCCTCCCAAGATATATAATCATCACCATTAGATAAATGAGGTTTTTCCATATCAATTGATTGTTTAGATCAGATTTCTATGGGAGAATCATCGAAAGAAAATATCCACTGATCATGAACCAAACTAACTGACATCTTTCCTAGAATATCAATAGAGCATTGTCCTTGAATTCTTCTTCCAAACTTTTGTAGTAGAGTAAAATTCCCAGCCCATGGGTCAAGCCAAAAATATGTTTTCCGACCATCCATAATATTATATCTCACATATTTAATAAACAAAGGTCGGATAAACATAATCTGTTTCCAAGTATATGAGTCAGAAATACAAACCTGATAAACCCAAATAATTGAGTTTTGAATGTAATAAATAGTAAGAACAAAGAGGAAGGGAGAGAGTGGGCATCGCTGCCTTAAACCACATTTGCTTCTAAAGAACCCAAAATTGCTTCCATTAAGCAACGCACTGAAGCTAGCCGTAGTAATACATTCTTGGACCCAAGAAATCCACATAGGAGGACATCCAATATCCATTAGAGCCTTGAGAATAAAGTCCCACCTCACTTTGTCATATGCTTTTTTCAAATCCACTTTAATACAAAACTCTCTATTAGCTCTTTTACTATGGTAATTGTGAACTAACTCATGACCAAGCAATATATTTTCAATAATGTGTCTACCTTTCAAGAAAGCAACTTGAATTGGACCAACAATGGTAGATAATACCTTAGAAAATCTGTTTCCCATGATTTTAGTAATCACCTTATATAAAAAGTTACAAAGAGCAATAAGCCGAAACTTATCAAAGGAATTTGCATGATCCTCCTGAACAACAAGTTGAAGGAATGTAGAATTTAAGGCCCTCAGCATTTTCCCATGATTGAAAAAGTACTTAACTGCATTTTAAAAGTCTACACTCAAAATGTCCCAGCAATGCACAAAAAATTTCATACAGAATCCATCTGGCCCAGGAGCTTTGTTTGAATGACAAGAATGAACAACTTGGGTGATCTCTTCGTCAAGAATGGGAGCAATGAGACTATCACGTTGAACATCTGTAAGACGTCCCCTTATATAGGAAGAATGACTAGTGTCTCTAGTTTATGGAGAAAGGATTTTTTCAAAATATGTTGTAGCTTCATTTCCAATTAAATTTGGATCTGAAATAAGAACATATTGAATCAATAATAGAAGCAATATTATTAGAAGCTGTATTTATGGAAGTAACAGAATGGAAAAACTTTGTGCATCTATCCCCCTCAACAAGCCAGCAAATTCTAGATTTTTGACGATAAAAACTTTCTTCTCCAGGAAGTTCTTTATTGTAAATTGCTTGAGCTTTCGACTTCTCCAAAATCAATGTATTATTCAGCGGGTCTGTCTAAAGAGCAGATTGAATCATGCTTAATTTTCTTTTAGCATCCTCTACACGGGATTTGATATTCATGAATCTAATTTTATTCCATTCCCTGAGAGCAAATTTGACTTTTTTCAATTTTTGAGTGAAAATATAAAGCAGGTTGCCACTGACATTCTCTTTTCAAGTTTTTGCAATAATGTCATAAAAATCATATGCATTGATCCAACAAGAATAAAATCTAAAAGGACATTTACCTATAACACCTTTAATCCTTATATTAACAAGGAGCGGCATATGATATGAGACATTAGGTAAAAGACATCTTATTGAAACTTTAGGGAATTTCACAACCCATGCTGGATTATAAAAAGCCATATCCAATTTAGCAAGAATTCTCCTAGCATTCATACTTTTGTTACTCCAAGTATAATTTGTATCAGAATTTAATTGAAGAAAACCAGCTGAATGCACATAATTATTAACTTCAAGAAGATATGAATTTAATACTGCAGTGCCTCCAAGCTTCTCATTCTTATCAAAGATAGAATTAAAATCACCAATCAATAACCAAGGATTTGAAATGCCACTGGAGAAATTAATAATATCCATCCAAAGATCTTTCCTACTATAAACACAGTTGCTAGCATAGACAAATGTCCCAAAAAATTGAAATCCATCCTGCATCCTAGTAATATGACAGTGAATGAATTGATCCCCTTCTTGCAATTTGATAAGTGAAAACATGGCTGGATTCCAACCCACCCATATTCTCCCTCCTCTAATGCAACCATAATTATCAATAAATTCCCAATCCTTATTAATAGAAAGATGAATTTTCTTAGCCTTATTAATATGCACTCTAGTCTCATTGAAACTGAAAATGCCACAAGAGAATTCTCTTATATGCATCCTGACAGAAGCCACCTTATTTACATTATTTAATTCTCCTGTATTCCAAGATAAAATAAACATCACCTTATTTGGGATTGCCATGTCTATGGGCTGACCTAAGGCTCCGCTGAGTCACAATAGAAATCCTTTGATCAATTTCTTCTTTTTTCTTTTCCTAACTTTTTACCTTCTTGGATATTACTAGTGTGAACCCATCAGGATTAACAAAGGAGGAACTCTTAGAAGCCAAACTGTCTTGAACGTTCTGAGGCATAACTAAGATTCTAGGAGAGACATGAGAAAGTGGAGAAATCCCTTCAATATTATGAAAATCAGAGTTTGGCACATTAAGTAGTAAGATCAATAATAATATCAAGACCTGCTGGGTCATTGTAACCCACAGCTAATTTGTTCTCACTCTAAACAAAGTTTGATGACGGTAAGGAGGAGAGATAGGAAATCTTACAAATCTTTCCATATTAAGGTTAAGTAAGAGCAGAGGTGCAATTCCCCCAAGTTTGGGTAGATGCAGCAAACTAAGAATTTTGAACATGATGGGAAACCAATTATCAGGCTCCATCCCAGCCTCTATGAGAAGCTTCAGGAACGAAATCATGACACTAGCAGAAATCCGGCATCGCAACATTGTCAAGCTCTATGGGTACTGCTGCCATTCTTCGTACACATTTCTGGTGTACAAGTACATGGAGAGGGGGAGCTTAGCCAGCATCTCGTGCAAAGACGAGATAGCGTCGGAGTTTGATTGGGAGAAGAGGGTGACTGCTGTCAAAGGCGTGGCAAACGCTTTGTCGTACATGCACCATGACTGCGTGCCGGCAATAATTCATCGAGACATCTCAAGCAACAATGTTTTGATGGATTCAGATTATGAAGTTGCGGTCTCGGATTTGGGCACTGCACGGCTGCTCAAAACTGATTCCTCGAATTGGACCTCATTTGCAGGAACCTACGGATATGTTGCTCCAGGTAAATTTTTATCACGGCCGGTAGTTAGAGGTTCATAATTTAATCTATCACCATCATCATCATCATCAAATAGCATTATGATTATTAACATCGTCTATGCCTTTTCTGACCTATACAGAGTCAGGCATTTGCTCATCTATTTCACTATAAGAAAACACATAAATACAACTACAGCCTTCTAAATGAGGAAATAATGAACACGCAGTATTTCACAGACTTAACTACACATTTAAGTTATTAATGATCATATTGGAGTTGGTGCTTGACTTCTGGCTTGGTTGCAGAGCCACAATGAGAGTAAACGAGAAGTGCGATGTGTATAGCTTTGGAGTTGTGGCACTTGAAATTCTGTTGGGAAGGCATCCGGGACAGCTTCTGTCTCAGACGCCGGCGATCGCAGGTGACCAAGAAGGTTCCCTCTGGAAAGATTTTCTAGACCAGCGTCTAAGAGCTCCTGCAAATGTGGTTGCAAACTCCATATCTGTGGTGGTCATGGTAGCTCAATCGTGCTTGCAGGAGAACCCTGAGTTTCGGCCTACCATGTTGCAAGTGTGTACGGAGCTGTGAAGAGGACGACCATTGACAAAGCCATTCCAGACAGCCACTTCATCTCAACCAGTGGAGCATCTACATGCTTAAATAAGGGGGTAATCAAAAGCTTAGTTACCGTAGCGTATTGTTGAAGTTGCTTCTTACTGTGAGTCTTGTAAAACTCCAAAAATGGGATTCCCTTTGTCGAACAATAATAGCTTTATTTGTTTTTTCAAAATGAAGTAATTTAGTTGAGTTCATTTTTAAAGAATTAAATAGAGCTGGGACGAAGGGATTATTATATATTTGGGATTTGGTTTAAGTCAGGTTATGTATAAATGGAGACATTGATGAGAATTTTTTAACAAAGGCGATGGTGACCTCTTTTCCCCTCCTCTTTTTCTCTTTTTTTTTTAAGATTTTATCGTGGCCAAAAAATTGGCCCTGGAGCTCTGCTTGCGGCTAGACTGGAGAGCTCTTGCCATCAATATGGCTGCAGAGCTATGCTCGTTGCAAGAAAACTGACGCGTAGCTCTGGCTAGATTGGAGCTATGCGGCTAGAAATCTGGCTGCGGCCATGCACAGGCTGGGCCTAGCCGCGGCCAGAAAGATTTGGGCTGAAGGAGGAGGGGTGAAGAGAGGAGGAGCCGAGGACATGGGGCAGAATCCAGATCGCCTGAGTTGGCCGGTGCCGAAGAAGAAAGAGAGGGGAAGGTGGGATAAAATAAAACTAACTTTTTTTTAAGGCAGGGGGATGAGTGACAGATTGGAGTCGGTAGGGCTCTAAGTAAATAGGAAATGGGGGACATGGACAAAAACTGATGTGTGAATAGTCACGTTCTTCGGAAAATTTCACACAATCGTAGTGATTGTTTAAGGTTTTCTGCACCAAGATTTACATTTCTTTTCATGAATAAGTTAATCCTCAGGAGCTTACGGCCAACTCCACTCTCACTTTCTGTCGACCCCAGTAGCCTCTAGACTTTTCTCTGCCGAAGTGACTCTAGCTAACTTCCCACCCACTCTTTGCATTTCTATGGAACTAATTCAAATCCAAAGTGACAAAAAACATGTATGTTATAGTCCCATTCTTCATATTTTCATTACCATTTTTGGAGTGTGTTTGATATAATCTGTTTACAAAGTTCACAGAGAAAAGCAACTTAAACAATACGCTATTGTAACTAAGCTTTTGATCATCCTCTTGTTACTTAATCCTGTAGATGCTGCACTGGATTAGATAAAGTGGCTGTCTGAAATGGCTGTGTCAATGGTGGTCCTCTTGACAGCTCCTTACACACTTGCAACATGGTAGGCCGGAACTCAGGGTTTTCCTGCAAGCAATTTTGAGCTACCTTGACCACCACAGATATGGAGTTTGCAACCACATTTGCAGGAGCTCCTAAACGCTGGTCTAGCAAATCTTCCCAGAAACCTTCTTGGCCACCTGGCACCGCCAGCGTCTCAGACAGAAGCTGGACGGGATGCCTTCCAAAAAGAATTTCAAGTGCCACAACTCCAAAGCTATACACATCGCACTTCTCGTTCACTCTCATTGTGTATGCAAGCTCTGCAATCAAGCATGAAATCAAACACCAACTCCGGTATTATCATTAATAACTAAAATGTGTAGTTAAGTCTGTGAAATACTGTATGTTTATTATTTCCTCATTTAGAGGGCTGATGCGGTATTTATGCATGTGCTTCTTATCATGCAATAGCTGACCATATGCCTGCCTCTGTATACGTCAGAAAATGCATAGATGATGATAATAATCATAATGCTATTCGATGATGACAATGATGATGATGGATTATATCATGAACCTATAATCACCGGCTGTGATAAAAATTTACCTGGAGCAACATATCCGTAGGTTCCTGCAAATGAGGTCCAATTCGAGGAATCTGGCTTGAGCAGCTTAGCAGTGCCAAAATCCGAGACCCCAACCTCATAATCTGAATTTAGTAGAACGTTGCTGCTTGAGACGTCTCGATGAATTATTGCCGGCGTGCAGTCATGGTGCATGTACGACAAAGCGTGTGCCACGCCTTTGACCGCATTCACTCTCTTCTCCCAATCAAACTCTGATGCTAGCTTGTCATTGCACAAGATGCTGGCTAAGCTCCCCCTCTCCATGTACTTGTACACCAGAAATGTGGATGAAGAATGGCAGCAGTACCCAAAGAGCTTGACAATGTTGCGATGCCGGATTTCTAATAGGGTCATGATTTCATTCTTGAAGCTTCTTTCATCAACTGTTCCATCCTCTTCCATGGGGTGAAGCTTCTTTACGGCCACAACTAGACCTGATGGAAGCTGTGCCCTGTAAACTCTTCCGTAACCCCCAACTCCCACGCAGTATTTCTCATTAAAATTCTGTGTTGCAACGATAATGTCTGCATATGATATTTTCTCTTCACAGTTCCATGTACTGACCAGAGTCCCAGACTCCATTTCATCTGGTTTTCTTTTTCTCTTGGAAGATCTCACGTATACAACCACTGGTATGAACATAAGAAGCAACAATAATGCTAGCACAAGGGGAACGACAACCCATAACACTTTTCTACGAGAGCTGCCAGAACTTTCTCGTGAAGGAGAAGGACAATCTGGGAGACCAGCTTTACCACACAAGCCTCTGTTACCAACATATGACTGCAAAGTGGCTTGACGAAAAGCTGGGGTGTTCGGCAGAGGACCTTCCAGTTCATTGTATGATATGTCTATCGTTGACAAGCTAGACATCCCTTCCAAAGAACCAATTACACCACCAGTGAGCAAATTGTGGGAAAGATTTAGATTTTCCAAATATCTCAGCTGCCCCAGAGAGGGTATATCTCCGGTGAGCCTGTTTACACTGAGGTCTAGCAAAATCTGAAGAGACTGCAATCTTCCAAGTTGAGATGGAATAGTTCCATTTAACGCATTCTTGCTCAATTTCAAGTAAAGAAGCTTGGAGCAGCCCTCCAATTCATTTGGTATCGGCCCTTTCAAATCATTTGAGGATAAGTCAATTCTTGCAAGATTCGACAGTGCGCCGATTTCAGGTGGTATGGAGCCAGAGATTCTGTTGTCACTCAAATTTAGATCAATTAGTAAACTCAGACTCCCCAATTCCTTTGGTATATTTCCTTCCAATTTGTTGGAAGAAAGGCCAAGTGCTTGTAGCTGAGAAAAATTCCCAACTATGGGAGGCATTGAGCCACTGATTTGGTTGACGGACAATTCTAATTTTATCAATTTGGAACAACTTTTCCAGTTCATGGGTATCTCTCCATACAATTTGTTGTGACTTAAATCAATGTACTCAAGATTTGGGCACACAGAAAATAATTCTGATATATTTCCAGTTAACTGGTTTTGTTGGAGTCGAACCCACTTCAAGGTTGAGCAATTTTTCAAGCTTGAAGGTATTGGACCAGTGAACTTGTTGTTCAGTGCAGCAATTTCTTCAAGGTTTCCACCCTCACAAATTCTCTGGGGCAGTTGCCCGGACAAATTATTCTCACTCACTATAAATACAGTTAGATATAGCAGATTGGACATTTCTTTTGGTATCGTACCAGTTAATCGATTTTGAAGCATACGAAGATCGGATAGGTTTGTCAAGTTACCGAAACTGGAGGGTATCGAACCAGTAAGATTGTTGACTGATAAGCTCAGTTCAACAAGTTGATTCATATTTCCAATTTGTGGAGGTATTGAACCTGACAACTGATTTTCCAACAAGTATAAGAGACGGAGCATGGTCAAATTTCCTAAACTCGGAGGAATGAAACCTGAAAGACTGTTGTAAGACAAATCAAGGTCAGTCAAATATAGCAAATTCCCAATTTCTGGAGGAATTGAGCCAGACAGATGGTTATTGTAAAGGTACAGAAGACTAAGATTTGTGAGGTTTCCAACAGAGGCTGGAATGGGGCCTGATAATTGGTTTCCCTCCATGTTCAAAATTTTTAGTTTGTTGCATCTACCCAAACTTGGGGGAATTGCACCAGTAAGTCTGTTCTCACTTAACCTTAATATTGAAAGATTTGTAAGATTTCCTATCTCTTGAGGTATCGAACCATTTAGCACGTTGTTAAAGAGACGACAGACTTGCAGATTCTTGAGCTGCCCAATCTCAGGTGGAATGTTTCCAAAAAGAAGATTACTTTGTAGCTGGATCATTTCAAGCTGTCCCCACCTTGTGAAAAGATAAGGGGCTAGCTCTCCTGTAATGGAATTATTGGAAATGTCCAATTCCCTAAGTTTAGTGAGTTTGGACATGGAGGGTGGTAAAACTCCGGCAAGCTTATTGATAGACAGATCGATAGAGGCGAGTTTTGCGAAAGCAGAGAAGTTAAAGCTCTGGAGACTACCTTGTATCCCTGACCTGGTCAGGTTTATGGCCGACACTCTTCCTCCTCTATTGCACCTAATTCCATGCCAGTTACATGGGCTTGTGCTGCTGGTAGAATTATCAGGGAGCAAGGTCCATGAGCTCATAAGAGGATGTTTAGCTACAAGGCTGGCTTTCCACTTCACGAGGGCTCCTGCTTCTTCGTCACTCTGTTGGGAGTTCGCAATGGAAGCAAGAGTTACAAGCAAGAGAAGCAGAAAGGAAGCTTGCTGAAAGAGGAAGTTCTCTGACAGAAATGCCATGGCCATTGTTGACAAGCGGCTTCCGGATCTTCCTAGTAGTTTGAAATACCGTCTGGTGCATGATATCCCATCACTTGCCATTGTACGTTGTAATATGCAATTGACTATGGTAACAACTGGGAATTTCTACCCCTTCATTGTTGATTGATTCTTTTGGTACGTAGGAAGCTTCTTTTCCGCCGTCCCTGCTTGACGAGGCTGTAGCCTGTAGGCCAGCCATGGATCGTGACTGGACTACTTGAGCGAAGAAAAGCCGTCCCCAGGGAGTTCTTTTACTGAAAATGATGGATATCAAAGTGAACCCAGTCAGAGCATTTGCCTTTATGTCAGCCGTTGTGTTTTCCTCGCAAGATCACTGAAGTGATTTTCTCACATTCACATGGGAGATAATCACAACCAATTTTTTAGCATTTGCCTTCCAATATCTTCTTGTAAGTGATCAGATAAAATAATCTGCTTCCATCCGCATTCTTCTGTTTCTAGATGCTTGACCCACCACCAAGCATTCATCTGGCAAAACAAGTGGATGGAAAACTCCATTTTCAGCGTCAGTGTTATGGAATTTTACAAACGTGGCTATTTTCACCTCATTGAATAATTCTCGTATCTCTCCGCTGATATCCCTACTCCGAATCTTTTACACCATCCCTACATCGCTGAACTGTCACCAATCATAATTTACCACGTCACACCTTACTACACAGGAAACACGTCACACCCATTCTTACATTGCACCTATTCCTCCCCCACTCCTGCTCGCCGGCCCGACTCCCCCCCCCCCCCCCACCATCCAACCTCTCCACCACCCTAGAGAAGGCCGGATGCTGGACATTCGCGGCGCTGCTCGGGAAGACCGGGGTGATGAAGACATACGAGAGCACTATTGGTACAGGGCTCACCGTCTTTGCGCCGTCCGATGAGGCCTTCAAGGCTCCCAGCGTGCCGGATATCGGAAAGCTGAGCAGCGCCGAAGCGGTGGCGCTGCTACTCTATCACATGCTCCCAGAGTACGCCCCCTCAGCGACGCTGAAGTCCTCCGGTGGCCGCCCGTTCGACACTCTTGCCACGAACATCGCTTCTAAATACGAGCTCTCCGCCACCGGCGACCACATCGCAATCCACGCCGGTGCAAGCACCACTAAAGTGACAACAACGGTGCTGGACGCGCCTCCAGTGGCAGTTCACGTAGTCGACAGCATGCTTCTCCCGCAGGAGCTCTTCGGGAAGGCTCCGTCCCCGGCCCAGCGGAACGCATCCTCGCCATCTCCAACGCCCACTCATACTCCGACCCACTCGCCTCCAGCGGCGGCGCCTTCTCCCAGAGGCGACACCAAATCACCTCCCGCTCCGCCGCAGCCGCCGTCGTCGCCGTCGTATTCGCCAGAGCCCTCTATCTCACCTGCAGATGACAATACGCCTTCCTACGCAGGGGAGGGGAGATGGGGGGCATCGTTTGAAGCTCTTGTTGCAGTCTGTTGTAATGGGTTCGTGGGCAGTGGCCATGTCTCGCTTTTGACGACGGAAATGATCGATAGCAGCCATTGATGGCTTATATATTCTTATAGGCTTTCAACTTGTGGGCATTTTGGCTCTTGTTTGCTGACTCTTGTATGCTTGCTTGCTTAGTTTACTGCCATTGGATTTGTAGCTGTTTTGGTTCATATATTTTTATAGCTTGTTGTGCTTAGTTTATAGCAGAAATTAAAACGAAAACTTGTTTGCTGTCTATCTTGTTTGTTTCATGGGCATGATGCTTGGAGAAGAGCAGAAACATCCATGATGGTGGTTGGTCTGCTGCAGTGAGGGGACCCCGCTGAAATGCAGGTGGGTGGGGAAGGCAATAGAGGAGCTCTGCAGAGAGTGTTCATTTAGTACCATGAATCCTTCCACATAGTCCACAACATCCCTCATTGAGATGGAATCTCTTCCCTCCTCCTTCAAAATACACAAAGCAAAGAACACAGATGGGAGTTTCTTATGTAGACGTGAGTGGAGGAACTCTCTGGGTAGAGCTCTTGAAAGAATGCCTGAAAGTCGGTCTGGCTCCCAGATCATGGACAGATTACCTCTACCTCTCTGTTGGTGGTACTCTCTCAAATGATGGAATAGTCCTTTAATATCGTTGCTGCTGATGAAGGTGCTCCCTGTCTGCCCGCCCGGGCCGGTGAGGAACGGCGCATTGTTGCCGTTGTTGTTGAGGATGGTAGCTCTGTTAGCTCCAGTGGCGAACGGGATGTTGCCATTGGGGAGGGGGACCCCGCCGTTGACCGGGAAGATGCCGCCGTTAGGCTTGCCAAAGGCAGGCCGTTGGTCGAGGTGGTTGCCACTAGGCCTGTGACGGTCCTGGCTGAGGCATGCAACCCGCCCAGTATATCGTGCATGAAGAAGGTGAAGACTCGTGGTGATTAGCGCGCGTAAAAGATGAGTGCCACGTGAGCACGGTGTAAGGAGGGGTGTAGAGATGCAGAGTACAAATATCATTTTCCCTATTTATGGTTTCCCGACCTTATCTAGTAAACTTTCTCACTCATCCCTTACATCTAAAAAAATATTCTACCTCTCATTATCTTACGTTGGCCAATGCCACCAAGCCGCCTACGGCCCCCCTCCTCAGGCAGCCTACCCCGCCCACCTGCCTACCTCCTTGGCCGTGGGCCTGCGGCAAGGCTATCTAGTCGGAGTTAGCCTAGTCCTAGCCGCTGCCAAGCGGTCTCGCTGCAGCCTGCTTAATGCTAGCTGCAACAAGATCTAGTTGCGGTTAATTAGTCGCGGCTAGGCTCAGATCTAGCCACTACTAGGCTTTTTTGATAGGCAGGTGGCCATGGTAAAATCTGAAAGAAATGAGAGAAAAAGAAGGGGGAGAAGAGGTCATCGTTGGAGTTAAAAAATGTTATTTTGAGAAAAAAGAATAAGGTTCATATTTAGAGAAATAGGAAGAAAATAGTAGAGGAAACATAAAAATTGAGGTTAAAAAACATATTTTTACTTTAGTTACTTTGGGAGGAGTTTACTAGGGTTTAAATAGCTTCATCCTTTAATTTATTAGTAATCCCTGCTATTTTTTTAAAGGGTGGTTGCGTGAACATCAATAAATTCCTAAATATTTTTTAATTTATTTTTTATTAATGAATTTTTTTTGTGCCAAAGAGTTTCGTGGGTTAAATGCCGCGTTTTTTTTTACCTTTTGCTCAATCAACTGTTAATCGAACATTGAAGGAGAGAAAAGGTCACTTTCTCGGACCGGTTTTGACCACAAAAAAGCACACGGTATCTGTATACGCGTTGCTTTTGATGAAATCTAAGTCGCCCCTAGTACGGTATCTGACACAGTTAGATGTGACATTGGAGCTCAGCGACATGGTTACGAGTACGTGAGGAAGAAAACCAGGTGGAAGAGGCCCACGGTATAGTCTTTAACACGTTAAATGATTCTCACCGTAACTTCATTGCAACGCCCACACTTTTCTTTCTCCAGAAATGAAACCCATACAAAAGAAAGAAGAAAAAAAAGTGTAAAAGGGTCTTCCCTCTCAACTCCAAAATGAACTTCCAGGAAACATACCATCCTTTTCCTATTGGATTCTCCACTCAACAACCACGTGATGAATGACTTTGTTGAATCTATCCAATGGTTCCATGTATTGTGCCTTAAATCCATCAACGTCGCGTTCCTTTGGAGACACAAGTCAACATTAGCTGTCAGGATTTGTACTATATGGAAGCTGGCATGTATATATAACTCAAGTGGCTGGCTCAACTTTCATTTGTATTTGAGATGAGCGGAGACACGGGACGATCCTTTACCCTTGCAATCCTTTTCATAACATTGCTTTTTGCACCTGCTATAACTCAAGGGAGATAAGTTTATGAGTATTTCGTTTTCCTGTATTTTGACTTTTTTTACAAGCAGCCGTGTTATATCTTATGCAGGACTAGGGCTGAGTGGGAAGAAGTACAGGAGAGAACTGGCCTCTTTAGATACCTCAGAGGTAAATTTCAATCTTCAACCATTTTCCTTTAGAGGCATTTCGCATCTTGTGGCTCATGTCTACGCTAGCTCTGAATTCTAAATCATCATGGGTGGTCTTAGGTGGAGTACGAGGAAGGAAAGGTTACGAGGATACACGGTGACTACAATCCACCCACGCACAGCATGAATGGCAGAGGGCCGCAGCTCCCTCCAGGGAACGGCAGAGAGCCGCAGTTCCCTCCAGGGAACGGCAGACATGGGCCGCTCATCCCTTCAGGGCCCCCCTCGGATTCCAATTATTCTCCTAATCCCACTACCCCACCGGAGGCGGAGGCACCCCCTCAATGAACTAGGATGCTCTCCCTTGTTGCTACAAATAGAGCTTGAAAGTCTCGCTAAAATTACATGATCTCCAGTTCAATGCATATTTACATGTGTAAGAACAGGAAGTAGTTTGGACTTTCTGATACTTAAATAGATTGCAACATATGTCTTTTTTGTACTTTCTATACTTAATTGATAAGAAGAAAAGACTTGGTATTTTATGTATGGACAACTCCATTTTCTGCATGCAGCCTTATTTGTTAGTTGTCTCTATAAGCCGTCCTCTTTTGATCATTGGGCAAAATTAATATACGGACAACTCTAAAATAAGCATAAATATTGATGTTAATGTGTACTAATATATGCACTATTTATGTTGAATATTAAAGGCTAATCTTATTGCCAGGAAATATGAAAAATACTTCCTTCTATTTTATGCATGCAGTGTTATAAACTTTATTAAGTGTAATTTATTAAACCCCCTTGCGAATTTTTTTTGCTAAATCAACTGTTTAAACCTAGAATGAGGGGAAAATTCATTTTCTCGGGTCATTTTCGCCACAATGAAATACTTTCTTTATTTTATATTAATAGATTTATTTAAAAAAATAATAATTTTATTAAAAAGGTAAAACTTACATTTAAGAGATGGAAAAATAAGCCTATTATATTTTTTTAAGTACTTAATTACTTATATTGAACAAAATAAATTATTCATATAATATAAAAAAAATTGTCAAATGAAGTAAGACAGTGAATATTTAAGCACAACGAATGTGTAGTGACCAAGAATACTTGTATGTGTTTACTTACTAGGTAATGTTATTCTTACGTGAAGATTCTTACGTGAGAACGCTACTTCATTACTTTTACACCCTTGATGTGTATGGCTTATTTTTTAGACCCCATACATAAGGGTATAAAAGTGATTTTAAAGTGTGAATCTTTACATTGTTAAAGCATTTTTCTTACTTTATAAGGTTTATGAGTTGAGTGATTTGATGACACCCCCGCAGGAAGTGACACTACTGTCGGCAGGTGACGAAGAATAGGAGGTGGAAAAGGCCCACGGTCATGTGTTCACACCCAAAATCATTTCAGCGAAACTTCATTTCAACACCCATGTAGCCTATGCAAAAAGAAAATGAAACACAAAACTATAAATCTACACAAAGTGGAGTTTTTTCTTGTCATTACGCATAGTGGAGTTTAAAGAAAAATGCTTGAGCGACATTAATCAAAACTCTCCTCCATCATTAGTGTTGAAACGATAAAGTACATCACAATAGCATTACTCGAATTTAAATGGTCAAATGATGCACACAATCTACATTGGCATCAATATTTCATATTGTACAAAAAAATAAGCAGTATATCAAATAGGATAGAAGAAAGACATCGAATTAGATGTCTCTTTTTATATGGTCTTATCCATATGAGCTATTTTTCATTAGTACAATATATTGGATCCATGCGAATACGTTGGTGCCCCTCCTCAACCTATGAAAACCTTTGTATTAATATACAAGTATAGTTGTAATATTACCTCTTCTCTTGGGTGATATTTGAGAAAATTTTGTAGCAAAAATTTTATAATAAGGAAAAAGTTTATATGAGCCCGGGCTCATGCACGTCTACATAAGCCTAGACATCATATGATGTATATATATATATATATATATATATATATATATATATATATATATATATATATATATATATATATATATATATACATATATTCCAATTCCAATTCCAATATAATGATGTCAAGTCATTAATGAAAAAAGTTAGCAATGTACAAGGAAAGTGATAAAAAAATAACCATACTAGGATGGATACCATAAGGGGCTGTTTGGGTGTTGGATTTTTTAGAAACAGAAGTAAACTTTTTTTAAATTAATTCCAACAGTTCACCATCGAATGTGAATTAAGGTTGACAATAAAAAAATTTAGAATAAATTCACATGTCATGTCGGACTCAATTTTAAATTTTACACTAATATAACTTTCTCTCTCTCTCTCTCTCAAACTCGGATATGCACAATCTTGGTACTATTACACTCTTAAATTTGAGCTCTATCAAATAAGATCCTACAAGGGTAAGTAATTTTAAAATGGGCTTACCTATTTATAGCACATTTTTTTAGGCTCAAATCGATATGAGATGTAACTATTGAAAACTAACTAAATCTGTGATTTTTGAAACAATGGTGAGGAAACGAAATTCAAAGAATCAGCCCATGAGGTAATTCAGTAATTCTAGCCAATTTTGACTCGAAAACGGCTTGGAATCATCTTCTAGTTTGAGCCAGAATTAGGGCAGAATCAAAAAAATCTTACAAAAATTTAGTACACAAATAGCCCCTAAGTAGCTAGGCCCTTCTATATAAATTTAGATTGATATCTTTACGAAGGTCAAGTAAGAAATTAAAAATAAATTCTCCCCTTAAAAAATAATATTATATAAAAAAACTATAAAGTAGTCCAAACTTAACAACCCTTATGTCCTACTCCATTCATAATTTGTTTTCCCAAACACTAAGTAAAGTTCCTACTCTCATCACAATTTGTTCTAACAAACATCGAAGGCCTAAAGCGAAGTTGCTCACTAGTCATCTTTAATCTTTTGTCTTCACTTAGTTCTAAAGTAAAAAAAACTAAACTTAAGGGGAAGGGTGTCCCTTGGGGGCAATGATCGTTTATAATTAAACCATTTGTAAGTGTACAAGGTAGTTGTACTAGGATGAGTATTTAAGGGTTGTCGAACCTCAGGGACAGATGAATTATTACTAAATATAAAAAGAAATTTGTTGGTTTAAAACTAAAAACAACTTAAACTTAAATTAAGTAAAGGAAAGGAATCAACTAGTTTAAAAAGGTAGAGATTAATGTGATAGAATTTACTTAGGAAATCGAATCCACTATAGAACCATAACAATTCCTTAACTTTTAATCTAAATCTAGTGTAAATATGAACAAGTATTCTCAGCTACAAGCTAGAATTACTTCAGAAAGAATCATTAATTAATTTCCATGGCATGAACTATCTTCGACAATAGCACGAATCATCTACACTAAATAGCTATAGGCATGACCCGTCTAATCTTAGTATAACTCATTCAAGTCCTTAATTATCTGAACATTAAAATTATTGTATGACCATCTCATCTAAATCACAGAAATTAGAATTGAAGCAAATATCAAAACCACATCAATCTATCATCTACAAGACAATAAATCAACATAGAATTGAATAAACATTAAAAACTCTTTCATTAAAAAGCAAATCCTTATCATATAATTATCATAATTCACAACTGAGATCTAAATTAAAAAGAAAAGAAACTGAAACTTATCTATAGCTTCATCAACTCCTAAGTAAAATAAAAGCCTAGTCTTCCATGGTAGAAGAAAACACTTAAATCTCCATTGAAAGCTTTGGCTTCTTCTCCATCTTCTTGTTCCTTCTTCTCTATAGAAAATCTACTTGTTCTCCCTAAATTTCGAGTCAATTATGTCTTTATATAGGCATTAGATCCGTAGGAAAGAGTTGTATATGAAAAAGACTCAAAATTGGGTGAAATAAGGAATTTGCGCGTTATGCCGATCGATCGCCCTGCATGACCGTTCGAACGCTTGAACTGAATTTTCTTCAAATTTACGTGTAACGGATCGATCGGTTAGTAAGGCCCGTTCGAACGCCAATGAAGAATCTGTAAAATAAGCCAATTTAATTCAAAACACCATGGAAGTTTTTTCTAACCTAGTTAAATTTAATATTTAATAATTTAACCTATATTAACGCTTAAATGAGACTAGAAAATAGAATAATTAAGGGTAAAATAACATATAAATTATACTTATCAGGCAATCCTAAAAATAAGATTTATTCTTTGCAATCTTAATTTGTCTGTTCCTTTTGTCCCTCAATTCCTTCTTGTAGTATAATAACAGTTTTTTACCTTGCCGCATTATTTATATTATTTGATTATTCTAATTATGGCTCAAGTATGTTATTAATATCATTTATTTGGTTAATAGCTTTTGTATTCAAAATCTCTAGGTTTCTTAATAACGAACTTCTCATGTCCTTGATGTATTGAAGGTCATTTATTTATGAATGCAAGACTTAATTTTTCTCTCATTATTGAAAACCTTATTCAATTTATTATTCATTATAAAAAATTATAGAGTTATCACTAATTTAACTTTTCTACTACTACTTAGAGCAATTGTGGTAATCAGCCCTTCAGCAGGCAATTCCGCGGATTTGAAAGATTTATGGCGGTTGACCTAAAGTCAGCGATTGACTGCCGCATTCTTTTATACATTTTACCAATTAAAAGAACTTGATTCCATGGCTGGAGCTGGATGTTCATGTCCCAGATCGATAGAAGGACATTGATTGTCAGCAAAGCCAAGCAGAGATGGCCTAATTTATGTTCAAGGCTCCAGGCATGGCATGCTATCCGCTAGCCTTGGTCAGCATGATCCATCATTTTCAATTACAGACATAAATACGATTATCACAAATCATGTTGTTCCTAAAATAGTCATGGTATGTGATTCTTTGGGAGTGGGTTTCTAAAGAAATTATCCCCCTCGAGTCCACCTACATTCAATATATGCTTACAACAGCGCCTGTAAATCTACAAGGTAAGGATCAGTCAGTCAATGGTATCCCAGTATCCCAGCCTATATGGTAAGCTACAACAAATGGGATTGAAATCTGAGCAATAAAAGCCGCGAGTAACGTACGTGGGCCGAGATTAGCTCCAAGAGAAGGATTTAGATATCATGTCCTGACTCCCAATAGGCTTCTCATGCCCTGTTCAGTCGAGTCACTATCCTTGGCTGAGCTAGACGACCTCAAGGACTCTTATTGGTCAAGCACGGCAGTCGGAGAAATATTCCCCGTCGTTGCCGATTGTCAATGCCTTGAAACCGTGCCAATTGCTGGGACATGATGTTCGACACAGTATATCTATATTGTACTACGAGGAACCGGAGTCCGCATGTAGCTCAGTAACCATGGCAATTCTTCAGCAAGCTCCCTTGCTGCTTCTCTTGCTTGTAACTCTTGCTTGCATTTCAAAATCTGCACGGAGTATCGCCGAAGAAGCAAAAGCCCTTGTGACGTGGAAACTGGAAAGCCAGCCTTGTAGCTGAACCTCCTCTTACGAGGTCATGGATCTTGCTCCCCAATAATGCTACCAGCATCACTAGCCCATGTAACTGGCATGGAATTAGTTGCAATAGAGGAGGAAGAGTGTCGGCCATAAACCTGACCAGGTCAGGGATACAAGGTAGCCTCCAGAGCTTTAACTTCTCTGCTTTCTCTGAACTCGCCTCTATCGATCTGTCTATCAATAATCTTGCCGGAGTTTTACCACTCTCCATGTCCAAACTCACTAAACTAAAGGAATTGGACATTTCCAATAATTCCATTACAGGAGAGCTAGCCCCTTATCTTTTCACAAGGTGGGGACAGCTTGAAATGATCCAGCTACAAAGCAATCTTCTTGTTGGAAACATTCCACCTGAGATTGGGCAGCTCAAGAATCTGCAAGTCTGTCGTCTCTTTAACAACATGCTAAATGGTTCGATACCTCAAGAGATAGGAAATCTTACAAATCTTTCAATATTAAGGTTAAGTGAGAACAGACTTACTGGTGCAATTCCCTCAAGTTTGGGTAGATGCAACAAACCAAAAAATTTGAACATGTAGGGAAACCAATTTTCAGGCCCCATCCCAGCCTCTATGGGAAACGTTACAAATCTTCATCTTCTGTACCGGTACAGCAACACTCTGTCTGGCTCAATTCCTCCAGAAATTGGAAATTTGCTATATCTTACTGACCTTGACTTTTCTGACATCGGTCTTTCAGGCCTCATTCCTCCTAGTTTAGGAAATTTGACCAGGCTTGGTTCCTTATACTTGTCCAAAAATCAGTTAACTGGTTCAATTCCTCCAGAAATTGGAAATATGAATAAACTTGTTAACATAAGCTTATCAATCAACAATCTTACTGGATCGATACCCTCTAGTTTCGGCAACTTATCAAACCTATCCGATCTTCGTATGCTTCAAAATGGATTGACTGGTATCATACCAAAGGAAATGTCCAATTTGCTATATTTAACTGTATTTTTAGTGAGTGAGAACAATTTGTCAGGGCAACTGCCCCAAGGAATTTGTGAGGGTGGAAAACTTGTACGTATTTCAGCATACATCAACAATTTCACTGGCCCAATACCTTCAAGCTTGAAGAATTGCTCAACCTTGAAGTGGGTTCGACTCCATCAAAACCAGTTAACTGGAAATATATCAGAATTCTTTTCTGTGTGCCCAAATCTTGAGTTCGTTGATTTAAGTCACAACAAATTGTATGGAGAGCTGCCCATGAACTGGAAAAATTGTTCCAAATTGACAGAACTAGAACTATCCTCCAACCAAATCAGTGGCCCAATACCTCCCACACTTGGGGATTTGGCTCAGCTACAAAACTTGGCCTTTCTTCCAACAAATTGGAAAAGAAGATACCAAATGAATTAGGGAGCTTGAATTCACTAATTGATCTGACTTTGGATGATAACAAATTGGAAGGGCCGATCCCATATGAATTAGAGGGCTGCTACAAGCTTCTGTACTTGAAACTGAGCCAAAATTCTTTGGATGGAAGTATTCCATCTCAACTAGGAAAAATGGTGTCCCTCCAGATTTTGCTAGACCTCAGTGAAAACAGGCTCACTGGAGAAATACCCCCACTTGGGCAGCTGCGAAATATGGAAAATCTCAATTTTTCCCACAATTTGTTCACTGGTGGGGTAATTAGTTCTTTTGAAGGGATGTCTCGCTTGTCAACGATAGACCTATCATACAATGAACTGGAAGGTCCTCTGCCGGACACCTTAGCCTTTCGTCAGGCCACTTTGAAGTCATTTGTTGGTAACAAAGGCTTGTGTGGTAAAGCTGGCCTCCCAGATTGTACGTCCCCTTCACGAGAGAGTGCTGGCAACTCTCGTACAAAATTGTTATGGGTTTTCGGTCCCCTTCTGCTAGCATTATTGTTGATCGTTATGTTCGTAGCAGTGGTTGTATATTTGATATCTTTCAAGAGAAAAAGAAAACCAGATGAAATGGTGTCCGGGACTCCGGTTAGTGCATGGAACTGTGAAGAGAAGATATCATATGCAGACATTATCGTTGCAACACAAAATTTCAATGAGAATCACTGGAAATTTTTTTAGAAATAGACTCAACAAATGTCATAAATACAAAAATAGGCCTGGTACTTCGATTTTGCACAATTAGACTTACGCACGTTCCACTTGCCCACACACGTGCTTGAATTTCCGATAATACCCTTAGGGCAATGGAAATGAAATGTGACGACCTGACTTCACCTCCGGTTGTATCCCAAAATCAGAAATCGGTTTTCCCTCCGGCAATCGCGACCGCTTTCAACCGTTACGTGAATCACATTCCCTTCCGGCAACCCCTCATCTAGCCTTTTATTTCCCCTCCATCACCCTCTTCTTCTCCACTATTGGTCATCATGTCCCATTTTTTGCTCCTCCAGTATTGCAGAGAAAGTTCCCATTTTGTTCCATCCTTCGCTATCCACTCCGGCGATCTCACTGCGGCAGTCATTTGACAACCGGAGACATATATTGCGGCTACCTTTCCCCCCTATGACGACATTTTGATAATCTCCATTGCCGTCGTCCCTCTATTCCAGCCGGCCGCATCCCACTACATCGGTGTTTTGCCTTTCTCCTGCTTCACTTGGCCATCTGACAAATCTCCCCAGCCATTGATCAATAGAAGACAATATAAATGGCAAGGTAAGATCCTACAATGTTGTATGGTTAATTGAAGAAACGAATATCTTGTTTTGGTGTATAATATGGTTTGGTTACGAATAGCATGTTTCGGTGTCTAATATGGTTTGGTTACGAATATCTTCTTGAGGTGGATAATATGGTTTGGTATGAAATTTATTGAGATTGTGTGATGAAAATTTTGGTAGATCTTAATGGAAGTTAAAGGAGCAAATTCTTAATAGGTGTGTAAAATGGCCGATGTACTACTATGATTAGTGTATTTGATATCGTAAGATAAAGTTGATTTAAATATTTGAAGGATGTGATCTCATGAAAATTTTTGAAAAGGAAATCTCAGATGAAAAAAAAAATGTTCGTAGAATAAGGAAGAAAAATATAGCTAATTAGTTAAGTTGGACTCGTGCTCTGTTATATGAGATATGATGAATAACAAGGGGGAGACCATAGAAGCTATATTGTATGTTACAGATGAATTGAACTGATATGGCCTAACTGTTGACTGGTACATTATAGGTTGGTCTTTAAAGTAAATTGTGTGGTCAGCAAACTTTATATAGTCTTATATATATAAGGGTAGATTGATCTCGTAAAAAGTAGATTTTGTGTTTAATGCTTAGTTTGCGGTCATGGCTTTGAAAAACCATAGAAGAATTCACAAAAAGTCTTTGAGGATAGAAATTTAGTTGCTAGGCTAAGTCTGGATAATAATGATTGTTCGTGGCTATTCTTGACCATTCTATGTGAAATGTGATATGATAAAAAAACAAGGGTATACCATTTAAGCAAGTATATATGCGTAAAACAAAGTGAACTGATAGGACCTAACTGTTGACGGGTAGGTTTTAGGTATCTATTATTGTTGTGCAAAGTACATTGTGCCAGCATTAGACTTGATATAAGTAGGTATATATATGGGTAGAGTAATAGGAGCGTGCGGGTTTCATGTTGTAAATTGTAGAATGTGACTTTGGGGCTTAGCTTACATTGATAAATTTTACCGAATGCAAAACCAATAGACAAAATTTTTTGAGGGTCGTCATGTAGGTGCAAGGCTACATCTGTAAATTATTGCTTATTAGTGGTTTTTTTACCATTACCTGTGATAACACAGTGAACAGATATGTCCTAACTATTGATTGGTATATATTAGATAGCTTTTATTTTTTTGCAAAGTACATTGTATAGGCTTTTGACTTGATATAGTTAGGTATATAGATGGGTAGAGTAATAGGAGTGTGGGGCTTTCATGTTGTCAACTGTAGAATGTGTGTTTGGGGCTTAGCTTATATAAATAAATTTTACCGAATGCAAAACCAATGGAAAAATTTTTATGAGGGTCGAAATGTAGGTGCTAGGCTACATCTGTAAATTATTTATCATTTTTACCATTCTATGTAATATGTGTTATGATGAAAACAAGGGTAGACCATCTAAGGAAGCAGATATGCCTAAAACAAATTTAACTAATAGGCCTTAACTGTTGACTGCTACATTTTAGTTATCTTTTATTTTTCTTTGAAAGTATATTGTACAGGCTTTTGACTTGGTATAGGTAGGTCTATATATGTGTAGAGTAATAGGAATGTGGGGCTTTCATGTTGTCAAATGTATAATGTGTGTTTGGGGCATAGCTTACATTGATGACTTATAAGGAATGCAAAAGAACAGGACAAAATTATTTGTGGGTCGAAATGTAGGTGCTAGACTACATGTGTAAATTATTTCTCATTTTTACCATTCTCTGTGATATGTGTTATGATAAAAACAAGGGTAGACCATCTAAGGAAGCAGATATGCCTAAAACAAATTTAACTAATAGGCCCTAACTGTTAACTGCTACATTTTAGTTATCTTCTATTTTTCTTTGAAAGTATATTGTACAGGCTTTTGACTTGCTATAGGTAGATCTATATATGTGTAGAGTAATAGGAGTGTGGGGCTTTCATGTTGTCAAATGTATAATGTGTGTTTGGGGCTTAGCTTACATTGATGACTTATAAGGAATGCAAAAGAACAGGACAAAGTTATTTAAGGGTCGAAATGTAGGTGCTAGGCTACATCTGTAAATTATTTCTCATTTTTACCATTCTCTGTGATATGTATTATAATGAAAACAAGGGTAAACCATCTAAGGAAGCAGATATGCCTAAAACAAATTTAACTGATAGGCCCTAACTATTGACTGCTACATTGTAGTTATCTTTTATTTTTTTGGCGAAAGTATATTGTATAGGCTTTTGACTTGGTATAGGTAAGTCTATATATGTGTAGAGTACTAGGAGTATGGGGCTTTCATGTTGCCAAATGTATCATGTGTGTTTGGGGCTTAGCTTACATGTTATGTATATAACCATATATTTGCATGGATGGTTATTATAAAGTAAAACACATTTGCAATATGGAAATTTTAAATATTGCAGGGTGAAGATACCAAGTAATGCCTCAATGATCTTCAAGGCAATGGAAAGTGATAAGGGTAGAGCCCATGAGGGTGACCCTCAACCCAAAAGCACCTATGCTTGCTTAAGGAGGCTAAAAGAGCATTTCAATAAGCATAGACGACAGGCTAAACTCTTTCAAGGATCATGTTTTGGAAAATACTTGTAGTTAGACATAGAGAAGTTCATGTTCCCACTTCAAGCCTTGGACCACATAATAAAAATGTATCAAGGAGAGTATAGGTTTCAAGTGACGGAAGCCTATTCGATGAAGTTGTCACCCACAAAATTTGCCCAAGTGACCGGTCTGCGTATGGCTGATGTGCTGCCATCACTTCCAATAGTGCCAAAATTTTTGAGAAAGGACTCCCTACTTTGTAGGGTGTTTCGGCTAGGAGAAGCTTCACATAATGAAGGAGCAGATATACCAAAAGATCATCATAAGCACAAGTGATGAAGACGCGGTGAAGTTGGCCCGCATATTGATGTTGGCTTCATTCATTGTGGGTAGAGGGTGGGAGCATAAGGTGGACCGGCAGTTTTTTTTTGTTGGTTGATGATGTGGATGAGTTCGATTCATATCCATGGGGTAACATTGCTTATTGGGACACCCTCCATGGCTTGGAGAAAGCAAGGAAGGCCCTAACCAAAACCATTTACATTGTGCATAGATTTGTATCGGCACTGTTGGTACATTTTTAGGGTAGTTTGAATGAGGTTTGAATGTAATATGATGCATATGAGATTATGACATTTATGTCCATGTTTTGAATATGCAGGTCTGGGCAATGGAAAGGATTCCTCTGTTGGGGGGCTTATGTGCTAGACATGTACAAGATGTTTATCCTAGATTACTGAATTGGGCTAACTATAAGAAGCCCAGTTATGAAGCAATTGACAAAACAATTTTTGGAGGGGAGAATGTAATATATTGTCAGTTGTTGTCTTACTATGACTTCTAATTTACAAACGACATATATGATGACTGATAATAAAAATATTTTGTCTTATAGATGTTGGTGCATAGGCGCTTGGAGTTGACCCAAGTTGAGTCTGAAGAGGAGATTGTCCAATCAGCCATAGGGCTGAAGAATTTTTTGAAGGGGGACCGGATAATATTTGATAAATCTGATATCCCCGTTGTGGTGCCCTACAAGGGGCAGAGGAACATGTAGAAGTAGATACGGAGGAGGAGCCTCGGCGAGCTCATGAAACACTTGTTTCTTCTGTTGATGAGGTGTGGCAAGAGGGAAGTAGACAACCACATGTTGTAGGGGAACAAAATGTGCATATCCTATTGGACTGGATAAAGGACACCTTAGTCAAGCTTGTTGGCACAATAGATATCATTCAGCTAAAACAGGCTGCATTCGACCAATTGGAGGCCAAGGTAGACAAAATTGTCACAAGATGTTTCAGCTTTGTTGTCTAGGAATAGGAGGTCGTTAGACCCATTAGAGGTTAGCTACATTATATTAATTATTATGACTTCTTACTAGTGGCAAGTTTTATTATTATTGTATTTTCACAATAATCATACTATGGTTTACAATATTTACTATTGACCAGGAAGGGAAAAATGTTGGAGATGATTTTGTTCAAGAAGATGAATCCCATCAAAACCCCATCAATGAATCTCAAAGTCCACAAGTTAGTGAATGCAAACTTATGTCATATGAAGGACATGATTTTCTTGACTCAAAGTTATACTTTTATTTCTGTATTGCCCCACATTGTCCTCAAATTTATTGATTTGGATTTGCACTCCTACTCATACGTGCATGTCTTAAAAGGAAATCGACGCATATGAAGTTCTCCCATTTGATGGTGCATCTGGTGTGGCCGTTGGGGAGGCTGCGGTCGACATTGGGAGTGATGCCCCAAAAGTCAAAGAGGTTGTGGCCCCTGATGTCCATGGTAGGAAGAGGACGACCAGCAAATATGTAAGGACCCCTTATACGGCGCCAAGGAGAAGCAAGAGGAGGTTGGTGAGGGGCCCAAGTGAAGTTGAAGAGGAAGAGACTGTTGGGGAGCCCTTAAACGACGACGATGTTCACTGCAAGGGAGAAGAAGATGGGCAGGCTAACATTGAATTGGCGAACCATTTACTTGATCAAATTGAAGATGTAGGAGATTTAGGTAAAGCCAACCCACCTAAGGGACAAACTCCAGCATGGCAAGAAGTCCACAGAAGCAAGATATGTGGACTAGTTGCACTCTCAAAGATAGCCTTGCTGGAGTATGTATGTCCTAAAACACATGTCCTAACACCGGAAGAAGATAAAACCCTGCGAAAGAGCCTCAGGAAGGGTTGGAAATCTGAGTGAGTTCATAGTATAGTATTAGATTTCATACACATTTCATGTCATATTGATCAATTTCATTTACTGTTCTATGTGTTGACATTCATGGCATTCATACTTGATCAGCCGGCCAGCAATTGGTGGAATCTAGCTGACATCCGAGTTTATATGGTCTGTTATGCATCAGCATAGGTGACTTTGGGATAATGTATGTGCGAATTACTCGTTTTATTATTAATAGTTGGTTGTGTTGTACACAATAATAATTATTCTGATTGTTATAGAAACTATATACGAAACTCATTCACTGTTCGATCCCTCTGATATAGCATATAGATGCGTATGTGTTGGCTTTGCGGAAGAAAGCACTTGGGAACCCAACAAATAAGCAAGCCTTCCATCTTGTCCATTTTATGGTAGGTCTTCATTTGTTTTTTTGTTCATACTTAACTAATAACTGCCAACTGCATGACTGACGTCTGATTCTAATTGAACATGAGCTTATGAGGATGGATTCATCTCCCCTCCTCAGTCTATACGCATCGATGAGGGAGAAGGATGTAACTATCTCCAGGGCCGCCGTTGCATCATCATGGCCAGAAGTTCCGACCAACATGTTGAAGTTATTGAAGGTGAATGAAAAAGACTTCTGGGAATATGAAGTTCACTACTTCCCTCTTCATGTAAACGGTAACCATTTGACTCTCATTATTCTTGAATTGAGGAAGGATGTCATATACATAATGGACCCATATTACTCTGGCATTGAGGTAGAGCAGTACTACAAGAAATTGGTGATACTTAGACATGTTTTGCCAATAGTTTTGCTGAAATTGGGTTATGAAGCAGCCGCTACCTTGCGCCTCCTAGTAAGAGAGATATCCGGACACCCACAACAAATCAATAACAATGATTGCGGTGTCTGCATATGCATTTATATGTGGTACTTGTCTCATGGGTACCAATTGAGCTTTACCGGAGAGGACGTCCGCATCATGAGGCATAGGGTTGCATACCAAATTCTGCAAAATTCCATATGACGACCATTTTCATGTGTTGTAGATGTGGCTTAACTTGATGGTCTTGGTCGTTGACTATGTGATTTGGTGTATGTTTGATTGTTGGTTTATAGGAATACTGTATGGAGCCATATCAGTTTGTTTAATGCTAGACATAATCTTGTAGTTATTTGTGTTGGTACTTGACTACATTAATTTAATGGATTGTGTTGGTTTTTGGATGATGTTGAATGATGAGATATGAACATTCTCTATGACTGAAATTGTTTTGATAAGGTCAGAAATTGTAGATGATAATGGGCAGGTGTCATTGCGATATTTGGTGGTATGATAGGATTGAGATATTGTTGCTGATTGGTAAGATTTGGAAGAAATTAAGCATGTGAAGGAATGGAGTATGTTGAGCAGTTATTGATATGTCATTGATAATTTAGCAAATAAACATTTGCGTTAAGATAATAGACGACTAGCCTATGATATTCATTTAGGAAGGAATTCAATTGAGGCATGTCTTGACTTGCTTCTTATTTACAGCTTGGAAACTTTAAATCAGAATGCTGAATTGGGAAAAATAATGAGCTTGTTATTAAAACCTTGTAACTGAAGTATTGCTTTATGAAAGAATTAAGTATTTCTGATCTCAGAAGTACGTATAGGAAAGAAATTATTGTTGAACCGTTTGTTTATACAACAATGATGAAACGTGCAGATAATTAAATCCTTTTGAACTATAGTTGCAAAACATTGAATAATTAAATCCATCAATGCCGGCTTCAAGACATATCATTGAACAATACCACATCTATGAGCACCTTCGAACACACATACACTGCCACATCAAGTCCATTATAAGAGCTCAAATTCTATTTTATACCTGGCAGAACATAGAAATCCACATCCTTGCATATGATAAATGATTTCGTCTAACTGTTGTTACATCATCCATTTGCATAGGGTTGTTAAGTACATTTATATCAGAAGTGTGTTTTGCTTGCTTGCATAATTACACAACATTGCAGTATTAGACTCTTCCTCTCTGTGCAATACTTTACGTGATGAATAACAATTTGTCAAAATATAACAACTTAGACAACAAAAAAATGTTGAGAATTGAAGGTTCTGCACCTGGAATTTCTAGATGATTTGCCAAAATATTGTGCTCCACTCCAACATAAAGGTTTCCCAAAAAATGGTCAACCAAACGACAATGGTAAGACTTTGTCCACTGAGATTGTTCACTAGCACATGATGTCGGCAAGTGTACATGCATTGAGCTCATCCATTTGTCTCATTTTCTTCTTTCTCTTCCCCTTTGGGGATAGAGGGTTGATCTTCGACTAGATTGGACATGTGTGACGCTTCACCCTAATTTCTTTACCACCCACAGTGTCGACTAAATGTGGGACTTGCGTAGATGTTGATAACTTTTGGGTAGCATGAGTTGGTGATGGGGGCTGGCCTTGAGAATGAGGGGATGTAGCTGTTGATGTATGATGAGTAGGGCCCCCGACCGGTTTCTCTCCAATTACCGCGGTACAAGTAGTGCGGTAGTGACCATATTGTTTGCACTTACGACATTGTACTCTCCTTTTTTCTTCACCTCGAGAGAGAATTCGCTTCTTCTTTATCCGGCTTGGTCGTGCCTTTTCCTTGGGAGGCCTCAACTTAAGGCTCTTCACATCTTCAGGAGTCTCCCATCTTTTATGTTCAAGGACCGGATAAACTCCCATGCTATAGATTTGCCTATAAGTTTCCGTTGTGTAGAACGGGGAGCAATAGTCAACATAATTTAGCCTTCGGTGGCCACATGCTGCCAACGCATGTTCACAAGGAAACTCCATTTGTTGAAACTTTCCACATGTACAAGTCTTTGCAATAAGGTCAACTTGATCATCCCCTCTTTCGGACCTAGTTAAGACCTCATGGCCACTTATGGGATAACACATCATCCCTCTAGCTGCTTCATTGCACTTCTGAATCTTGCCTTCGGCATATTTAGTCAAGTAGCCCTTCCAATGTTGTGCCTCCAATCCACGCCTGTACCACATGTCATGCGCCTTCAAACGGATTACCTCAATGATCATGACAATGGGGAAGTGTCGCTGCTTACTAATCATTCCATTGAAGACTTCGCAAGGGTTGGATGTGACTATATTATACCTGGGCAAAGGAAAGTAAGCAGTAATCCACAGTGACTTATCAATTCCAGTTAACCACTTGTATGCCTCGGGGTTTTTCACCTCAATAATAGCTATTTCTTCCATATATGTCTCCGGCCTAAAAGCTTTTGTCGCCCTAAAGAAGTTATAGTTCAAACCTTTGTCTTTGAAATGTGCAAACATGTTTTGAGATATGTGAAATGCACAATATCCATGTGCGGCGTATGGAAACATTTGAGCTACTTGTGATGTGATTGATCTATGCCGATTAGAAAGTATCACTAGGCCCTCCAAATAACCAATGCGGGTTTCCAAATGTGCAAGGACCTATCCCCATGCATCATTATTCTCTCCTTCTCTGATAGCACAAACAATTGGGTATATATAGTTCTCACTATCCAGTGTACATATCATGAACAAAGTCCCTTTGTACCTTCCTTTTAAGAATGTGTCATTTATACATATAACCCGTCGCATGTACTTCTTGAAGTTCTCCATGGCTGAGCCAAAGGAAACAAAGCATCTCTCGAATGTAAGATCTGATGAGTCGTACTGCAGGGCAGTTGAGGTGCCCGGATTTGCCTTCTCCAACTCATATAAGTAGGCAGCCAACTCGGCATACGATGACTCATAGGATCCTCTTAACATGTTAAACGCCGCAAACTTCAACCTATATGCCTTCGAATAATTCATCTTCACTCCATATTCTAAATCGACATCAACTTGAATATCTTTGGGAGTATAAGCAACATGTTTCCTAAGTCGTTTCACCACTGAGTCAGCAATAATACCCGCTTTTGCTTGTTTATAATATCCTCCAAATATTGGTTTCCCACATGTATGAACATTGTTCATTGCTTTCACTTTGAAGATACTACGCCCCTTAGTTATTGCAGCATGTAACCTCCATGGACATCCCGACACATTGCATACAACTGTGAATCGAGATTTATTTGAATATTTTACCTTGAACTCAAAGTTATTGTACATAGCATACTTGTGTACATGTAGCTTCAGAGAGTCCTTATCTATAAACTCTTGGCCAAGTAGCACAACCTTCGGATCTTTGTCATAGTCATACAAATCAACCTCCACAGACATGTTGTGCTCTTCATTCACACACACGTCCACATCTAATCTGTTGAACGATTATATGTATGTCGGTATTAGAATGAGATAAACAGTTATGAGTTAGGTATAATCAATTAACTAACTACGTAAGATATGATATGACCTTTTAAGTGGTTATGCTGCTGAAGTTTTCCCAAAAATGCTAATTGATGGTGGTGCTCCCCCCCCCCCCCCCCCGGTACATATCATGAACAAAGTCCCTTTGTACCTTCCTTTTAAGAATGTGTCATTTATACATATAACCCGTCGCATGTACTTCTTGAAGTTCTCCATGGCTGAGCCAAAGGAAACAAAGCATCTCTCGAATGTAAGATCTGATGAGTCGTACTGCAGGGCAGTTGAGGTGCCCGGATTTGCCTTCTCCAACTCATATAAGTAGGCAGCCAACTCGGCATACGATGACTCATAGGATCCTCTTAACATGTTAAACGCCGCAAACTTCAACCTATATGCCTTCGAATAATTCATCTTCACTCCATATTCTAAATCGACATCAACTTGAATATCTTTGGGAGTATAAGCAACATGTTTCCTAAGTCGTTTCACTACTGAGTCAGCAATAATACCCGCTTTTGCTTGTTTATGATATCCTCCAAATATTGGTTTCCCACATGTATGAACATTGTTCATTGCTTTCACTTTGAAGATACTACGCCCCTTAGTTATCGCAGCATGTAACCTCCATGGACATCCCGACACATTGCATACAACTGTGAATCGAGATTTATTTGAATATTTTACCTTGAACTCAAAGTTATTGTACATAGCATACTTGTGTACATGTAGCTACAGAGAGTCCTTATCTATAAACTCTTGGCCAAGTAGCACAACCTTCGGATCTTTGTCATAGTCATACAAATCAACCTCCACAGACATGTTGTGCTCTTCATTCACACACACGTCCACATCTAATCTGTTGAACGATTATATGTATGTCGGTATTAGAATGAGATAAACAGTTATGAGTTAGGTATAATCAATTAACTAACTACGTAAGATATGATATGACCTTTTAAGTGGTTATGCTGCTGAAGTTTTCCCAAAAATGCTAATTGATGGTGGTGCCCCCCCCCCCCCCCCCCCCCCCCATCTCCATTATTTATGAATGACATTATTCCATGTGCTCTTGTTGGAACTTCATCGGCATTGCATTTAAAACCACTAAAAATTTACTACACATTGATAATTTAGCAAACAAACATATAATAATAATGATTAAAACATACTTACCCCTTTCTTTCAGCCATGTCAATGTTCATCACTTTATTTAAGTTCTGAGGCGGAACTATTCCACCTTCCGTAGATGTGGCAGTCGCCTTTTGACGGCTTCATACCAAATGTCATCATCTCCTCCCACAATGTACACATCCTCATTATAATCATGCAATTCAAATTTATCCCATTTCATGTCCTCCGCATGATGCTCTTGCCATCCATCGTAGATGACATCATCTTCATCAATGTTATACATTGTGTTGGCCCCACTTTCTTCATCTTTCGCTCCTCCGACATCATTACCCTCAATTGAGTTGGCCAAATTCTCCTCAATATTTGAGATGTTCACCTTATCCACTTCAAGCCTTGCAATTGGGACATCTACTAGTTCTTCATCAGAATTGGATTGCAAATTTAAGTAAACAGGAGGCTGTTTCTTTGCCTCCAACTCCCTGGCCTCATGCAGTAAGTCATCTACTTCTACGTCGTCACTCAAATCCAATGTATTCTTGTACAATGCGTCGTCATTTACTTCTGCATCATTCAAAATAATCGACTGGTTAATCTTTGAATCGGATACCTCAAAATTCAGCTCACATTCCTCGAACACATGTACATGTCGCACTTTGGTTATTATCAATGATAGACCATCATGGCTGGTCTTGGCATAGCGCAGAAAACACTGAAGACTCCTAGTATCATGTATTTTCGTTGGAGGTATGTCGAGGGGGATTGCCAAAGGATATGTAAAACTCATATTCAACTAGTATTCCTTGCTACAACATCCTATTACTTTGTAAACCATGGGCACAAAGGATTTGTACGTCATTGAGCTTCTAACAAATATGAGATCTGACTTGGCATTGGAGCAATCATACTTGTGGCAACTAGCATCCCACTCTCCCCCCCACACACATAATAGAGGTTGCTCATCTATATCCATCTGAATACACCCGCTAATTATGTCAGTTAGGCGTTAGCAGTTCTCCGTTGATACTTATCAGTTAATGCTTTCAGTTGCATAATTGAAAGAACTTTGTGTTTAAGTTATTCAAATTGCTTCTTAACCTCAATCATTCCTTCCTGTATTACAACTGTACATGTGGCACACCTACCCTATAAGTATCTCCAAAAGGATAGATTAGAATTAGCCGGGAGTTACCTATGTCAGCCACTACCAGTTATCAGTTGAGACGGATTAGTTTTTCACTTTCGCCGACCTTCTACACACCCATAAATTAGCTGCCTTTCATGTTTCATCTTCAGAGAATATCAGGTAAGAACTAGTTCATCCATAAGTAAAAACATTAACATATTCTCCACATCCAACATTACCATTATTCCACTAGGGCCACCTGTAAGTACAAACGCGACTATCCGCGGCTTCCACTATGAGTTAGGGTACATATGGGGAGGCTGGTCTTCGACATCCACCTTCCGCCAACCTAAGTCTCATTGATCTGCTAGTAGGGCGATGAGCATATGGGGCCGTAAGAGAATACCTCAAACGATAGCATGGGACGAAACATCCTGGCTATTCAGAAAATGATGGGTTGTTTCCGGTTTTCACCTTTATGACGAGGTATGGCCCATTTCGGCTAAATGCTGGGTCGCGTGTGGACATCTCAATCGTGGCAATTTTTCTTCATTCTCGTGCACCACAATGGAAATATGTAGCTAAATTTATAAATCTATATAATAAAGGGAAACATTTATATGAGCCTGGGGTCTATGTCCAGTCGGATTTACATCTGGTGGTCAATAATCCCCTGTGAGTATTATGGGCAGTCGAATTTAAATCATTGGGCCCATAAAGCCCGGGCTCACGTAAGCGAGTGTGAGCCCGGGCTCATATATATTTTTTTGTTTTATAAGTCCCGTTTAAATGCCTCGTGATTATTATGGCCCACCAGATGTAAATCCGACAGCCCATAGAACCCGAGCGCATGTAGGCGCGCGTGAGCCCGGGCTCATATATACTCTTTGCTTTTTGAGTCCCATTTAAATGCCTCGTGATTATTAAGGGCTGCCAGATGTAAATCTGACGGCCCATAGAGCCCGGGCTCACGTAAATGCTTCATCTCCTCCCACGTGTTTTAGGTTACTTTCGAATATAGTATAATAACCGTAAATGAAGCTTTTAAATCAAAGCCTTCACTTCGTCAAGATATCTCTTTGCCATGGTGAATTCTAACCATTGATATTCTCATTTATTTAACTCTATTTTTTTGTTTTTAAAGACGTCTATGGGAAGCTGTAGCTTTTGAATTTAAGTTTTTTATTTTCTTATTAATATTTATCATTAGGATCATAACAACCACTAAATTGTATATGAATGCATTATAAACTATTTCTATTGCCACCAATCCAATCAACATAATCAATAAATAAAGCCAGTTCTAACCATGAGAAACATTAGATTTAGCATCTTCAGAAATTTGAGTCTATGATAATTATAGTTTTGTACTTCTGCATGCCCCCACCACCGACTAACAAAGAAAACTTTGTTATGTGCATAATGTTCGCTCTCCAAGATCATCATTCTATATAGCATAATCACTCAAACAGTTTATAAGCTGGTCAGCACCTCAACATCAGACTCCAACGCCCTGTTCATCAGCTCTAGCTTCTCCTCCGCTGCCCCTTGAAATCAATAATAAAATTAATGAGCCAAAATTTAATTCGAAATATATTAGCCACCTACCATCTACCACACATCAATTAGCCAATATCAGTTCACTTTATGTTAAACATGTACTCTAGTTTATATGGTCTCGTCCTAACTAATATCATATTACATAACTGAAACCTACCATGTAAACATATATTGATCAAAACTAATGAACACACAATGTACTTCAACAAATAATAGCCTACTAACATCTACCAATCACCACGTAGCCCGTATTAGTTAACTTAGTTTTAACCACATACACTAGGTTATATGGTCTCCTCATCCGTAAGTATTGGAGCAAAGCATACTCTTGAGAAAAACTAATTACATATATTTTTGCCTTCAAATATCAATAACTCTATAATGAGCGGCATTTCATTCGATGTTGGTGGTATACGGCAATATGTTCATACCTTTTCTTTTGTTCATTATGCAGAGTGATTATTCTGGATCAGATAATGTAATTGATTTGGAGAGCAAGCAGTCATGCACATTACAAAGTTTAATCATAATGATTTGGTGGTGGCAAGAGGAAGTATAAAATAATCATTACTATCGATTTGGATAATGAAGATGTTAAATATGAGGTCGGAAGCATAGATATGGTATATACCATATCTATGTTCCCCACCTACAATTAACAACTTCATTGTCTAAGTCAATAATAATGATTGTTTTATACTTCCACTAACCACCACCAATGCCTAATGAAGAAACTTTGTGATGTGCATAATGTTTGCTCTTCAAATCCAGCCCATCTTTTGATCTAGCATAATCAATTTATACACTTTGAAGCTGTCTGGCACCTCGCCTTTGGCCTCCACTGACTTGTTCTCTGCTCTAGCTTCTGCTCCGCTGCCCCTCGCATGCCTCGAGGAGGTAGAGATATAAGTGTACTATGGTAAAGTGAAGAGTTAGATTTAGTAGAAATCAGTTAACTACAAGTCAACATTTAATAGAAATTAGTTAACTATCTTCTAACCATATAAACTAGGTTATATGGTATCGTCGTCACTACATATTAGATCACATCATTGCGCAACGCAAATCTAATGACCACCTAATGTACTTCAAAAAATATTAACCTCATACCATCAACCAGTCAACCGTTAGGATGCATCAGTTTACTTTCTTTTAACCAAGTAAACTAGGTTATATGGTCTCCTCCTCGCTAGATATCAGATCACATCATACTCATGAGTAAAACTAAGTACATATATTCTTCTTACTTACCCTAACAACAAAACATATATATTTATTTACTTACTTTCCATCTATTAAAATATATTACAAGCATACTAACTAAGCACCTTACACACAAGATAAAGTTGACATTTTTACTTAATAACACTCTTATTTATCCACCCATATGTAAACGTAACTATGGCAAATCAAATGACCTCTCAAAAAATATAAGCCTCCTACCATCTACCAGTCAACAGTTAGGATGTATCAGTTAAATTTATTTTCTTCTTTCTACTAGGTCATATTAAGCACCAAATACACAAGATATGTTTGACAATATAACTCACATACACGCGTATTTATCTACACATATATAAGCCTAACTTGATCAAATCTAATGACCACACAATGTACTTTACAAATAAACGAGCCTCCTTACATCTACCAGTCAACAATTAAGCACTATCAGTTAACTTTATCTAATCTATACAAACTAGGTTATATGGTCTCCCCCTTGCTAGAAATCATATCACATCAGTCAAAACATGGGTAAAACTAATGAGCTATAGTTTTCTCACTTAGCCTAGCAATAACAAATACATTCATAGTTAATTACTTTACATTTATTTATATCTATCAAAGGCATGCATACTAAGCACCATACACACAATATATGTTTGACAATATAACTCATATACACGCTTATTTATCTACCCATATATAAGCCTAACATGATCAAATCTAATAACCACACAATGTACTCTGAAAAAAAAAATCCTTACATCTATCAGTCAACAATTAGGCCCTATCAGTTAACTTATAATTATCCATATAGACTAAGGTATATGATCTTCTTGCTAAAAATTAGATCGCATCATTCAAAACATGGGTAAAACAAATGATATATATTGTTCTTACTTAGCCTACCCACAAAAAATGCATTCACGGTTAATTACTTTGCATCTATTATTATCTATCCAAGACATACATACTAATCACCCAACACATTAAATATATTTGGCAATATAATTCGCATACATGTTTATTTATCTACCTATGTATGTCATGTAAGCATTGATGAGCCCGATGTGGTCGGTGGCTTGTTTTGTGAATGAGATCTAGCCGGGTCTTTAGTGCATTGCATTTCAGAGCTAAGAATGTGCGACTCATGTAGGTGCGAATAGGGCCCGAATGGGGAGTTTGCAAATTCGACAAAAATCAGAAACAGAGGGCGATTAGAACTCGCGGCTATAAACCAAAAACCACGGAGAACATGGGGATGCAAAGGCTTTTACTTGATACTGGACGGCGGTGGGGTTCGCGGTGAGGAAGACAGAGAGAATGACGAGGAAGAGGAGGGTGGGACGAGGAGATGAGGGCGGAAGAGAAGAGAGAGGCAGCTTGTCCGGGAATAACACTCACTGAATCTCTCCACTTTACGGGAATAAAACGCCGGCGGAGGATATGAGATACAAGGAGATGAGGGCGTCAGAGAAGAGGGAGGCAGCTTGTCCAGGAAGACACCGTCGAGTTAGAAAGGATGAAGTTTTTCACCTCTATTATGATGGAGGGGTTATTTCAGTATTTCCAGTGTGCGTGTGGGCAACTCAATCGTGCCGAAGTCTATTTTTGCAAAATCAAGTTTCCTAGCCTAAATTTGTATTTGGGCGGAATGTCAGGTCTATTTCTGAAAACTTTTCGAGTCACTGCGTGGGAGTTGGGGGCTATGGAAGAGTTTACAGGGCACAGCTTCTATCCGGTCTGTGTGTGGCCGTAAAGAAGCTTCATCCCATGGAAGAGGATGGGGACCAGAGAAGCTTCAGGAACGAAATCATGACACTGGCAGAAATCCGGCATCGCAACATTGTCAAGCTCTATGGGTACTGCTGCCATTCTTCGTCCGCATTTCTGGTGTACAAGTACATGGAGAGGGGGAGCTTAAAAAGCATCTTGTGCAATGACACGATAGCATCGGAGTTTGATTGGGAGAAGAGGGTGAATGCTGTCAAAGGCGTGGCACACGCTTTGTCGTACATGCACCATGACTGCATGCCGGCAATCATTCATCGAGACATTTCAAGCAACAATGTTTTGCTGGATTCAGATTATGAAGTTGCGGTCTCGGATTTTGGCACTGCTCGGCTGCTTAAAACTGATTCCTCGAATTGGACCTACGGATATGTTGCTCCAGGTAAATTTTTATCACGGCCGGTAATTATAGGTTCATAATATAATCTATCACCATCTTCATCATCATCAAGTAGCATTATGATTATTAACATCATCTATGCCTTTTTCTGACCTATACAGAGTCAGGCATTTGCTCATTTATTGCACTATATGAAAACACATAAATACAACTACAGCCTTCTAAATGAGGAAATAATGAACACGCAGTATATTTCACAGACGCAACTACACATTTAAGTTGTTAATGATCATATTGGAGTTGGTGCTTGACTTCTGGCTTGGTTGCAGAGCTTGCATACACAATGAGAGTAAACGAGAAGTGCGATGTGTATAGCTTTGGAGTTGTGGCACTTGAAATTCTGTTGGGAAGGCATCCGGGACAGCTTCTGTCTCAGACGCCGGCGATCGCAGGTGACCAAGAAGGTTCCCTCTGGAAAGATTTTCTAGACCAGCGTCTAAGAGCTCCTGCAAATGTGGTTGCAAACTCCATATCTGTGGTGGTCATGGTACCTCAATCGTGCTTGCAGGAGAACCCTGAGTTTCGGCCTACCATGTTGCAAGTGTGTACGGAGCTGTCGAGAGGACGACCATTGACAAAGCCATTCCAGACAGCCACTTCATCTCAACCAGTGGAGCATCTACATGCTTAAATAAGGGGGTGATCAAAAGCTTAGTTACAGTAGCGTATTGTTGAAGTTGCTTCTTACTGTGAGTCTTGTAAAACTCCACAAATGGGATTCCCTTTGTCGAACAATAATAGCTTTATTTGGTTTTTCAAAATGAATTAATTTAATTGAGTTCATTTTTAAAGTATTAAATAGAGCTGGGACGAAGGGATTATTATATATTTGGGATTTGGTTTAGTCAGGTTATGTAAAAATGGAGACATTGATGAGAATTTTTTAACAAAGGCGATGGTGACCTCTTCTCCCCTCGTCTTTTTCTCTTTTGTTTTATAGATTTTATCGTGGCCAAAAAATTGGCCCTGGAGCTCTGCTTGCGGCTAGACTGGAGAGCTCTTGCCATCAATATGGCCGCAGATCTATGATCCTTGCTAGAAAACTGGCCCAGAGCTCTGACCAGATTGGAGCTCTGCGGCTGGAAATCTGGCTGCGGCCGTGCACATGCAGGACCTAGCTGTGGCAGACGCGGCCAGCAAGATTTGGGCCAAAGGAGGAGGGAGGAAGAGAGGAGGAGCCGAGTACGTGGGGTAGAATCCAGGTCGCTTGAGTTGGAAGGTGGGATAAAATAAAATAAAAAAAAATTTAAGGCGGGGGAAGAGTGATAGATTGGAGTAAATAAGAAACGGGAGACATAGAAGAAAACTGTTGTGTGAATAGCCACACATTTCTTTAGAAAATTTCAAACAATCGTAGTGATTTGTTTAAGGTTTTCTGCACCGAGATTTACCTTTCTTTTCATGAATAAGTTGATCCTCAGGAGCTTGCGGCCAACTCGACTCTCATCCCCTCACTTTCTGTCGACCCGAGTAGCCTCTAGACTTTTCTCTGCCGAAGTGACTCTAGCAAACTCCCCACCCACTCTTTGCATTTCAATGGAACTAATTCAAATCCAAATTGACAGAAAGCATGCATGATAAAGTCCCATTCTTCATATTTTCATTACCATTTTCGGAGTGTGTTTGATATAATCTGTTTACAAAGTTCACAGAGAAAAGCAACTTAAACAATACGCTATTGTAACTAAGCTTTTGATCATCCCCTTGTTACTTAATCCTGTAGATGCTGCACTGGATTAGATAAAGTAGCTGTCTGAAGTGGCTTTGTCAATGGTTGTCCTCTTGACAGCTCCTTACACACTTGCAACATGGTAGGCCGGAACTCAGGGTTTTCCTGCAAGCAATTTTGAGCTACCTTGACCACCACAGATATGGAGTTTGCAACCACATTTGCAGGAGCTCCTAAACGCTGGTCTAGCAAATCTTCCCAGAAACCTAATTGACCACCTGTCACCGCCAGAGTCTCAGACAGAAGCTGGCCGGGATGCCTTCCAAAAAGAATTTCAAGTGCCACAACTCCAAAGCTATACACATCGCACTTCTCGTTCACTCTCATTGTGTATGCAAGCTCTGCAATCAAGCATGAAGCCAAACACCAACTCCGGTATTATCATTAATAACTAAAATGTGTAGTTAAGTCTGTGAAATACTGTATGTTTATTATTTCCTCATTTAGAGGGCTGATGCTGTATTTATGCATGTGCTTCTTTTCATGCAATAGCTGACCATATGCCTGCCTCTGTATACGTCAGAAAATGCATAGATGATGATAATAATCATAATGCTAATTGATGATCGACGACGATGATGATGGATTATATCATGAACCCTATAATCACCGCTGTGATAAAAATTTACCTGGAGCAACATATCCGTAGGTTCCTGCAAATGAGGTCCAATTCGAGGAATCTGGCTTGAGCAGCCTAGCAGTGCCAAAATCCGAGACCCCAACTTCATATTCTGAATTTAGTAAAACGTTGCTGCTTGAGACGTCTCGATGAATTATTGCCGGCATGCAGTCATGGTGCATGTACGACAAAGCGTGTGCCACGCCTTTGACCGCATTCACTCTCTTCTCCCAATCAAACTCTGATGCTAGCTTGTCATTGCACAAGATGCTGGCTAAGCTCCCCCTCTCCATGTACTTGTACACCAGAAATGTGGATGAAGAATGGCAGCAGTACCCAAAGAGCTTGACAATGTTGCGATGCCGGATTTCTAATAGGGTCATGATTTCATTCTTGAAGCTTCTTTCATCAACTGTTCCATCCTCTTCCATGGGGTGAAGCTTCTTTACGGCCACAACTAGACCTGATGGAAGCTGTGCCCTGTAAACTCTTCCGTAACCCCCAACTCCCACGCAGTATTTCTCATTAAAATTCTGTGTTGCAACGATAATGTCTGCATATGATATCTTCTCTTCACAGTTCCATGTACTGACCAGAGTCCCAGACTCCATTTCATCTGGTTTTCTTTTTCTCTTGGAAGATCTCACGTATACAACCACTGGTATGAACATAAGAAGCAACAATAATGCTAGCACAAGGGGAACGACAACCCATAACACTTTTCTACGAGAGCTGCCAGAACTTTCTCGTGAAGGAGAAGGACAATCTGGGAGACCAGCTTTACCACACAAGCCTCTGTTACCAACATATGACTGCAAAGTGGCTTGACGAAAAGCTGGGGTGTTCGGCAGAGGACCTTCCAGTTCATTGTATGATATGTCTATCGTTGACAAGCTAGACATCCCTTCCAAAGAACCAATTACACCACCAGTGAGCAAATTGTGGGAAAGATTGAGATTTTCCAAATATCTCAGCTGCCCCAGAGAGGGTATATCTCCGGTGAGCCTGTTTACACTGAGGTCTAGCAAAATCTGAAGAGACTGCAATCTTCCAAGTTGAGATGGAATAGTTCCATTTAACGCATTCTTGCTCAATTTCAACTCAAGAAGCTTGGAGCAGCCCTCCAATTCATTTGGTATCGGCCCTTTCAAATCATTTGAGGATAAGTCAATTCTTGCAAGATTCGACAGTGCGCCGATTTCAGGTGGTATGGAGCCAGAGATTCTGTTGTCACTCAAATTTAGATCAATAAGTAAACTCAAGCCCCCCAATTCCTTTGGTATATTTCCTTCCAATTTGTTGGAAGAAAGGCCAAGTGCTTGTAGCTGAGAAAAATTCCCAACTATGGGAGGCATTGAGCCACTGATTTGGTTGACGGACAATTCTAATTTTATCAATTTGGAACAACTTTTCCAGTTCATGGGTATCTCTCCATACAATTTGTTGTGACTTAAATCAATGTACTCAAGATTTGGGCACACAGAAAATAATTCTGATATATTTCCAGTTAACTGGTTTTGTTGGAGTCGAACCCACTTCAAGGTTGAGCAATTTTGCAAGCTTGAAGGTATTGGACCCGTGAACTTGTTGTTCAGTGCAGCAATTTCTTCAAGGTTTCCACCCTCACAAATTCTTTGCGGCAGCTGCCCGGATAAATTATTCTCACTCACTATAAATACAGTTAGATATAGCAGATTGGACATTTCTTTTGGTATCGTACCAGTTAATCGATTTTGAAGCATACGAAGATCGGATAGGTTTGTCAAGTTACCGAAACTGGAGGGTATCGAACCAGTAAGATTGTTGACTGATAAGCTCAGTTCAACAAGTTGATTCGTATTTCCAATTTGTGGAGGAATTGAACCTGATAACTGATTTTCCAACAAGTATAAGAGACGAAGCATGGTCAAATTTCCTAAACTTGGAGGAATGAGGCCTGAAAGACTGTTGTAAGACAAATCAAGGTCAGTCAGATGTAGCAAATTCCCAATTTCCGGAGGAATTGAGCCAGACAGATGGTTATTGTGAAGGTACAGAAGATCAAGATTTGTGAGGTTTCCAACAGAGGCTGGGATTGGGCCTGATAATTGGTTATCCACCATGTTCAAAATTCTTAGCATGTTGCATCTACCCAGACTTGGGGGAATTGCACCAGTGAGTCTGTTCTTACTTAACCTTAATATTGAAAGATTTGTAAGATTACCTATCTCTTGAGGTATCGAACCATTTAGCATGTTGTTAAAGAGACGACAGACTTGCAGATTCATGAGCTGCCCAATCTCAGGTGGAATGTTTCCAACAAGAAGATTACTTTGTAGCTGGATCATTTCAAGCTGTCCCCACCTTGTGAAAAGATAAGGAGCTAGCTCTCCGGTAATGGAATTATTGGAAATGTCCAATTCCCTAAGTTTAGTGAGTTTGGACATGGAGGGTGGTAAAACTCCGGCAAGCTTATTGATAGACGGATCGATAGAGGCGAGTTCTGCGAAAGCAGAGAAGTTAAAGCTCTGGAGACTACCTTGTATCCCTGACCTGGTCAGGTTTATGGCCGACACTCTTCCTCCTCTATTGCACCTAATTCCATGCCAGTTACATGGGCTTGTGCTGCTGGTAGAATTATCAGGGAGCAAGGTCCATGAGCTCATAAGAGGATGTTCAGCTTCAAGGCTGGCTTTCCACTTCACGAGGGCTCCTGCTTCTTCGTCACTGTGTTGGGAGTTCGCAATGGAAGCAAGAGTTACAAGCAAGAGAAACAGAAAGGAAGCTTGCTGAAAAAGGAAGTTCTCTGACAAAAATGCCATGGCCATTCTTGACAAGCGGCCTCCGGATCTTCCTAGTAGTTTGAAATACCGTCTGGTGCATGATATCCCATCACTTGCCATTGTAAGTTGTAATATGCAATTGACTATGGTAACAACTGGGAATTTCTACCCCTTCATTGTTGATTGATTCTTTTGGTACGTACGAAGCTTCTTTTCCGCCGGCCCTGCTTGACGAGGTTGTAGCCTGTAGGTCAGCCATGGATAGTGACTGGACTACTTAAGCGAAGAAAAGCCGTCCCCAGGGAGTTATTTTACTGAAAATGATGGATATCAAAGTGAACCCAGTCAGAGCATTTGCCTTTATGTCAGCCGTTGTGTTTTCCTCGCAAGATCACTGAAGTGATTTTCTCACATTCACATGAGAGATAATCACAACCAATTTTTTAGCATTTGCCTTCCAATATCTTCTTGTAAGTGATCAGATAAAATAATCTGCTTCCATCCGCATTCTTCGGTTTCTAGATGCTTGACCCACCACCAGGCAATCATCTGGCAAAACTAGTGGATGGAAAACTTCATTTTCAGCGTCGGTGTTGTGGAATTTTACAAACGGGGCTATTTGCACCTCATTGAATTATTCTCGTATCTCTCCTCTATTTATGGTTTCCCCGACCTTATCTAGTAAACTTTCTCACTCATCCCTTACATCTAAAAAAATATTCTACCTCTCATTATCTTACGTTGGCCAATGCCACCAAGCCGCCTACGGCCCCCCTCCTCAGGCAGCCTACCTGCCTACCTCCTTGGCCGTGTGCCTGCGGCCAGGCTATCTACTCGGAGTTAGCCTAGTCCTGGCCGCTGCCAAGCGGTCTCGCTGCAGCCTGCTTAATGCCAGCAGCAACAAGATCTAGGAGAAAAAAGCAGGTGGCCATGGTAAAATCTAAAAGAAATTAATGAGAGAAAAGGAAGAGGGAGAAGAGGTCATCGTTGGAGTTAAAAAATGTTATTTTAAGAAAAAAGAATAAGGTTCATATTTTAGAGAAATAGGAAGAAAATAGTAGAGGAAACATAAATGAGGTTAAAAAACATATTTTTACTTTAGTTAGTTTGGAAGGAGTTTACTAGGGTTTAAATAGCTTCATCCTTTAATTTATTAGTAATCCCTGCTATTTTTTTAAAGGGTGGTTGTATGAACATCAATAAATTCCTAAATATTTTTTAATTTATTTTTTATTAATGAATTTTTTTTGTGCCAAAGAGTTTCGTGGGTTAAATGCCGCGTTTTTTTTTTTTTTACCTTTTGCTCAATCAACTGTTAATTAAACATTGAAGGAGAGAAAAGGTCGCTTTCTCGGACCGGTTTTGACCACAAAAAAGCACACGGTATCTGTATACGCATTGTTTTGATGAAATCTAAGTCGCCCCTGGTATCTGACCCAGTTAGATGTGACATTGGAGCTTAGCGACATGGTTATGAGTACGTGAGGAAGAAAACCAGGCCCACGGTATAGTCTTTAACACTTTAAATGATTCTCACCGTAACTTCATTGCAACGCCCACTCTAACTTTTCTTTCTCCATAAATGAAACCCATGCAAAATAAAGAAAGAAAAAAAAAGAGTAATAGTACTTGTACTGACGTCAGGTTCCATACGTGATGAATTTACTTTATTTTCAAAACCGTTAATTAGTTTGGTCACAAAAATCGGCCCTATTAATCAATACTATTGGATGGAACGTGGGTGAAGTGGGTTTATTACGTATAAATATTCAATATACTCCAATACCATTTTATGCCAAAAAATTATATAAGTAGAAGAAAAACATGTTAGATGTCTCTCTCTTATATTGTCTTCTTTGTATGAGCTAATTTTTCTATATAATATCTTGTATCCATATGATCTATTTTTTAATTGTAGACCGGTAACTTCCTGTCAAAGTTGGAATATGGCCAGAATGTCGGCGTATCTTAGTTATACGAACTCTAATATGCAGACCAACAAAAGTGCCTATATCTTTCACACTTTACGTGTTACGGGAGTGAGGCTGAGACATATAGAAATCATTGTCTTTGGGGGATTACATGCTTATGGGATGAATTTGAGGCTTTTATTTTTCTTTTCTAAGAGCTCTTTAAAAGGGTTTTCTTAAAGAGAGTAAAAGAGACTGTTTTGTTATTTAATTTTTTCTCACTTTAGTTGATTTGTTGTTACTGCTTATAGAGCTATGTAGGTATCGCTGAACTACGAGGTTTTGTTGTTTCTTCTATTTCTTCTACATTTATTTTTCTATTACTTCTGCAATATTGTGCGTATTGTTTGTATTAATGGAGCTTGTGCTATTTACCCATAATAGAATAACTATTAGTCAATGATCAGGTTTGATAAGACCCCCTAAAACCCGGACAAGTTATGCAGTCTGTGGAACCCAAGAGGATTTTGGCATGTTTGCTTGATCGAGGTATTCAATTAAGTGAGAGCAATAGTAGACAATATCAAAATGCAGATAGAGAAGTTGAATGACAATAATTTTGTTTTGTGAAAGATCCAAATTGAAGAATATCTAAGACAAAAGAATATGTAGAGACTATTGACAGAGAAGAGGCTTGCGAACATAACAAAGGACAATCGGGAGGAATTGGACTTGAAGACACATGGTGTGATCTAATTACCATTGCATCCTTCCATCATATTTAATGTATCTTGAGTGAACATGAGGCATAGTTAATAACAAACTTAACGAATATGCATGAAAAGCCTTCGGCCACCAACAATGTTTGTCTTTTATGTCTGTTATTCAATAAGAATATATCTGGAAGAGAAAGTTTTATTAAGCACATTCGAGAATTCAATAAATTGTTTGAACAAGGAAGACTTGAAGGGTCCAAAAAATAAGAAATATTGGAAGTGAAGACATAAAAGACACTTTAAGAAAGACTGCAAGGCCTCTAAGTGGTTAGATGATTCTAAAAATGAGAATGCATGTATTATTGTAGCATAACATTTGGATTTAGATAATGTTTATGTTTTGACTTGTGAGTGAAAAGAAGATACATAGATCATTGACTCATGTGCTTCCTTTCACTATACTCATTTTTCTAGAAATTTACACAATTACATTAGAGGTGATTATAGTAAGGTTTATTTGGGAGATGATGAGCCTTGTGAGATTGTTGAAAAAAAAATTTGAACTTGAGGTTCACAAATGGATTTGTTTTGAACTTGTATAGGGCATGACACATATAGTTCAACTCGAAACCTTGGATCAGTGAGTCAATTAGTGGATGCAGGTTATGTGACCACTTTTTACCATGATTCCTGAAAAATTACAAAAGGCGCATTAGTGGTGGCTTGGGGGAAAAGGAATCAGACACTTCATATGATAGAGAAGACATACACCGGGGATGTAATATTGTCAGTGGTTGATACCAAGTTGTGAAATTACCGGCTAGGTTATATAAGTGAGAATGGCATCAAATCATGTTATCCAAAGAAAGACTTGAAGGGTTGAAGTCCGTTGACATAGACTTTTGTGAGCATTGTCAATGGGAAACAAAAGAAAGTATGTTTCTCCAAAGGAGCACGTGCATACAAGCCCTAGAGTTGGTTCATGCAAATGTGTAGGGACTAGCAAATGTTTCTCCAAAGGAGCACACACATGCAAGCCCTGGAGTTGGTTCATACAAAGGTGTGGGGGCTAGCAAAGGTGACTTTCATGGGTGGTGCATCTTACTTTATGACCTTCATTGATGATACTACTCGTAAACTATAGGTTTATTTCTTGAAGGATAAATTTGAAGTATTTGATGTTTTTCTGGGTGATTTACCCCACTCCAAACCTTCTTTTCTATGTTTTAAACCTACTTTAGCCTATTCAAAAAGTAAATGTAGCTAAATCAAGAGTACTCTATATTGTGGGAGGGTCAGTTTTGAGAGATAACTATCCTAGAGAGGTAAAAGTCTCAGAGTGAGGGAAGTCTCGGAGTGAGGGGAGGTTTTGTTCATCGCCTCTAAGCCTCAAAGAGTGAAAGTTCTAAGGTTAGAGGAGACTCTACCTATCACCTCTGGGCCTCATAGAAAGAAAATCCAGGGGTGAGGGAAGACTTTGTCCACTACATCAAGGCATCAAAGAGAGAAAGTCCTTTTTTTGAATTAGAGGCTCTATCTGTCACTACTTCCAAAAAATCTCAAGGGCATAAGGGTAAGTGGTATTAACTTCTAATTTCATACTATGACTATACCTTGCTTTCTATAACTTTCTTGTATCCTAAGAGTCTATTTTGAAAAGAAAAACATTGTCAATGCAGTTAGCTTATGGGCTATCCCCTATCATTTTCAAACAAGTAATGATGTCGTAAGAATAACATCTTGTTATACTGCATAATGGAATTTTGTCGTAATACAAACTTTTGCATATTATTATATCATATCAATGATATTTTGAATGTTTCAGATGATCAAATTTGCAGGGTAGTTGTAACACCTCGACCCGAGCCGGGGTCCAAAAAATCTCTAATTAAAATTTTCTTCCTTAATCAAGGAATCATCATCTGTGTGCAAAAGCTATAACATTCATCTACGCACTATGGAGCTTCAAAGCTTCTGAGTACGTAGACTTGAGTTATAATATTTATATACACACAACAAAGCTTCGAAGTTCGTCATGTGTAAATCAGAATAAAACTTATAATTATAATTAATTTGGATCGGGCCAACGTTGCCTTATCGTTGGTTGCCTATGTACATATTTGATAACATTTATAATATTACTTCAAAATGATCAGATTCGAATGTAGTTCTGCCTAACAACTATTATATATATCAGGCATCACAAAATCGTATATGTTAAAATGCATATAAACTTATATTCAAATACATCATTTGGAGTTAGATTGAAATCTCATAAGTCATAAAAGTCAGACAGAGATCTCATAAATCATTGAAGTCAGAAATCTCATAAATCATAGAAATCGTTGGTGTCAGATAGAATTCTCATAAATTATCGGAGTTAAACCAAAGCTAACAAATTAACAGAATTACATATTTTGCTTTATCACATAGCAGAGCATAACATAATAGAGTAGATTGGATCACATCAGACATATTAGATCATAATAGAGCGTATTAGATTAGAACGGAGTATATCATATCAAAGCATATTAGGACACTTCACATCATTTCGAATAAAGCATAGAAAAGCAATTCAAAACAGAACATATCATATCATGATAAATCATACATCTTAATTAGTTTATTATTATCACTAATTAAGATGTGCAAACATATAAGTCATTTAACATCCTAAGTTAACTACTTAGGATGCATACGTATTCTTAAAGCCATTTTAAAACAGAAGTTCAGAAATACTTACTCATAGGGGACACCGGAAGTGGCGGCATTTAGAGTTGTTTGTTTCTTTAGAGCGTCCTTTTAGGTCTAGAGATGGCGGGCAGAATCTCTTTTAGCACTGGAATGTCTTTCTCGCTGCATCAGAAGGTAGTGGATAGAATCTCTTTTTAACTCGGGACACCTTGCGCTTCCCACGGCCTTAGGTGGCGGACATAGCATCCCTTTACTTTGAGACACCTTTTACTTTTCGTGCGCAAAGGCAACGGACAGAACATCTCCATATTAGGAGATGTTTTTCTCTTTCTGTGATTATATGTTGCGGACAGGATCTCCCCTTAACTTGGGGATGCGCCTCTCATTGAGTGGCCCTTTGGTGGACGATAGAGCCATCCCTACTCTAGGTCACATCACTCGTTGTGGCCCGGCAACTACGGACAAAATCCCCTCTTATTCAGGGCCACTTTTCCTTTCTCCAACACTCGAGGATGATGGGTAGGACCTCTTCTTACTTCACAACTTTTCTCCCTTATATAGTTTCCAAATTGAAGAATGGGCCCCACCATTGCATAAAACACGCTCGATTTAGTTAAGAACGCCTCTTAAATGAGCTAAATCGGACTCAAAACTATCAGAAATGGAGAAAACAAAGTTCCCTAGTGCTTGAGGACAACATGCAGAGTCTCTTCTTATTTCGGGACATTTCCTCCTCATATGGTCTCCAACTCAAAGAAAGGACTCCTCCATTACGTAGAGCATGCTCAATTTAGTCAAGAACGCCACTTGAATGGACTTAATAGGACTCAAAACGATCAGAAACGGAGAAAACAAAGTTCTGCTTATGAAAAATCCTCAAAACAGCCTTAAATAGGCTTCAGCGACGCAAAAACCACAATGACGCCCGCCGATCCGCTTTTTTTAAAATATTATCTTCAAACGCGTATATCTTTCTACCCCGGACTCGAATTTATGCATTCTTAGTACTATTGGACTCGTATTGATGAGCCATTCGATACTAGCCCACTTAAAATAGTATATCCTGCTCTTTCCAAGTGGGTCCTGCCTATGTTGCACGCTTCTCGATGATATAACTTTCGATCCTGACCTCCGTTTCATGCGTTATCTAATTCATTACACTCGTTTCTTCGAACTCAACACATATACAGAGGTTTCAACCTCTAAAACCCACTAGAATTGATCAAAAAATTAATTAATTACCTCTAACCCCTTTAGTTAGATGTAATCGGAAAAGCGGGTTGTTACAGTAGTTCTTCGATACACAAACTAAGAACTAACAAAGTTATGACTCATCGATACTACCTATTAAGGCATATTGTGCACTCATACATCGAGAAATCATAAAAAACTTTCATTCTAATCTAGTTGCCCCACAAGCATATGTGTGTGTTGCTTTAGTATTGATAGCATTCTAGGAATAGATGATTTATCCAATTTTCACAAATAAATTACTTTCAGATTCTGTGTTAGTTGGCATAGATATTTTGATTTCTTTCAAGTCAAACTTTCGAATATCAATTATATGAAATTTTGGAAAAATGTTTTGTGAACCTTTAGTTATTATTCATGGTATAACTTATTAGTATAATTTAATTATACCTACTTAGTATAAATTTACTTATTCACCCCAAGATGATGTAGGTGTGAACTCATGGATGGAATTTTGTGAAGATAGTATGTAGATATTCAAGGACCTTCACTTTGGATTTTGACAAGTTTCTTTTATGCTCAATATATGTACATTTGTGTTGGCTTTATAATGTGGAATGTTGAGCCATGTTTTGTAACTTTTGTAATTATGTAAATTAATCAAAGTTTGCTCGTTTGTTCATGGTTGATCTTTGCCTTTTTTTAAATATAAATTGATGAGATTCCCACTTTTAATTTCATATAAAATGTCAGGTCATCACAGATTGTTCTTCTTATGTCCTCACCAATCTAAATCAAAGGTCCAAACATGATACAAAATCTATCAAGCGCACATTCTATCACGACCTAGATTTTTAAAACTCTTTTTAGCACGAACAATAAATCACAAAGAATTTTATTTTTATGTGCAAAAGAAATCATTCAATTAAATATTTAAGTTATGATAACTGAGGTTCACAAATACGAATATCAAAATATATAGTATTATTACATATCTCAAAAATCCATAAAGAGTACAAGTTTAATATCAATCTAAAAATAAATAACCAAGTTAGCTCTCACGCAAAAGAACCTGCAATCAACTAAACCAAACAATGAACTACATCTCATGCTTATTTGTCCATGTCTTACTATTCCTCATCTGAAGAACCTGCAATCAACTAAACCAAACAACTAAACAACAGTAGAACCTCTACACCCTCAAGAAAAGAGTTTCCTAAAAGAATAAAGGATTAATTAATATGTTTTAGATCTCGCCAACATCATCAGATGTTAGTTGCCTACCTACTCATTGAACAATACCTCCAATGTTATTCCAACAAGATTTGATCTAAACATAGTTCTACCTAGCAACTAACACCAACTCACAAAGCATATCATCATATATTCAATGCTTAAGTATTTTCAACTAGCCTATATTTTATGTAAGTCTTTTAATTATTCTACTTGTTCTAATTAGTAATTAATAGTAAACAATGTCAATTATTATCTCACTACTCTTATTTAATAATTAATAACCCTATCTAATCCCTTAAACGGACAGATATATCATATGTCAACTAAAATGACACATAATACTAACCCCCCTTCATTGTTCTGAACAAACTCTAGGTTTAACAAAATATAACTCTTGATGAAGGTCAATACACTACAATTGTGGTGTAAGGAAAAAATATATAATATAAATATGTACCAACTCATAGATGACTCGACTCCCAAAAATATCATTTAATACCCAACTCCAACATTGGAGTAAGACTACTTAAACAACATCTTAACCAAAATCCTCAGGGCTCTCATTAACCTACCATGAATTTAGAGGAGTAGATCCCAATTGTGCTCATGGACACAGATTAGCAAGAAATACAAGTCTTTCATGATGCTCATGAAACTCTATTTTTCATACATACTATATATAGTCTTGTGAAGACCTGCAGGAAACCCACGGTAAAGATTTTTTTAGGTAAATACCTAAACCGTCATGGATATGAAGAAAGTCTATAAGTATTACAATTTTCACCCTCCCTCACTTGGGGAGAAATGTCCTTCAATGACAATAAATAAAATAATCCATAACAGCCTAAGGTCCACATGACCACTAAATAAAATAATCCATAATCCCAAAAACATTTGAAACTTAGACTCAATTTATTTTACCCAGTCAAGTATTTGTCCAACCGATTGGGTCTTCTTTACATTATGAATTATCCCAATAAACAACTCGTCCAATGAGCTATGACTCAAAAATCACCCCAAACCCTGTTAGTCTCCCTCATACTAGAGTAAACTCTCATAACTGTCCCCAATTCATTAACTAAGGTAAGTTTCTATGTCAGAGCCCTTGTTCACTCTATGAGCCGGTCTCATACCCCAGTAAAGGTATTTTTAGTATTTATCTTAATTATGTGTTCTCCTCACAATCTAATGATAAGCAATATCTCTTGATTAATCATCATTAATCTTAGTTTTAAAATATATTTTTAATACATAAATAATAAAATATACATTAGAGTAAGTAAATATAAATAACATGAACTAACACGAGTCTATTAGTAATAAACGGGGTTACATGGCTAGGGCTAACCTAATTCATGCCTAAGATGATAAATGTCTCTTATGTATCACGCAAGGTACATATATACTACATTCACAGTCTCATGTATTGTGTTGTAGATAAATGTATCAAGCTACTTAAAACCTAGGGAATTGGGATTCTTTCCTTTGTTTCGCGTGACATTATGATATGTAAAGGTCTTTGTGTTACTTACTGGTCACATCCCTTCCACTCTCTCTCCTCTCTCTCTCTCTCTTCCCTCCCCTCTCCTCTCCCCACTCTCTCTCTCTTCTCTATCCTCTCACTCTCTCTCTCTCTTCCCTATCTTCTCACTCTCTCTTCCCTCCCCCTCTCTCTCCTCTAATTTCAATTTTAAAGATTTTTTATTCTTTAAAATTAATTTTATACATATAAAAAAATAAAATACTAATAGCAACATATAGTTATATACGTCGCTATTAGTACATGTATTAATGACATATACTCTTATACATCGCTACTACATGTACTAATAGCGACGTATACAACTATACATCACTATTAGTATTTTATTATTTTTTTATTTTAAAAATAAAATTCTTCTCTCTTCCCTCTCCTCTCTTCTCTCTCTCTTCCCTCCCCTCCCCTCTCTCTCTCTCTCTTTATCCTATCCTCTCTCTCTTCCCTCCCTTTTCTCTCTCCTCTAATTTCAATTTTTAAAATTTTTTTATTCTTTAAAATTAATTTTATACATATAAAAAAGAATTAAATAAAAATACTAATAGCGACGTATAGTTATATACGTCGCTATTAGTACATGTATTAGCGATGTATACTCTTATACGTCGCTACTACATGTACTAATAGCGACGTATACAACTGAACGTCGCTATTAGTATTTTATTTTATTTTTTTTATTTTAAAAATAAAAAATAAAATAAAATAAAATTCCCCCCTCTCTCTCTCTTCCCTCCCCTCTCTCTCCTCTAATTTCAAATTTTAAAGATTTTTTTATTATATAAAATTAATTTTAAAAAATAAAAAAAGAATTAAATAAAAATACTAATAGCGACGTATAGTTATATACGTCGCTATTAGTACACATAATAGCGACGCATACTCTTATACGTCGCTACTACATGTACTAATAGCGACGTATAAGAGTATACGTCGCTATTAGTATTTTATATTTATTTTAATTTAAAAATAAAAAATTTAAAATAATTAAAATAAAATTCTTCTCTCTCTTCCCTCCCCTCCCCTCTCTCTCTCTCTCTCTCTCTCTCTCTTTCTCTCTTCCCTCTGTTCTCTCTCTCTCTCTTCCCTCCCCTCTCTCTCTCTTCCCTCCCCTCTCCTCTTTCTTCCCTCCCCCTCTCTCTCCTCTAATTTCAAAATTTTAAAATTTTTTATTCTTTAAAATTAATTTTAAAAAGTAACAAAAGAATTAAATAAAAATACTAATAGCGACATATAACACTATACGTCACTATTAGTATTTTATTTTTATTTTATTTTTTTATTTTAAAAATAAAAAAAATCAAAATTTAAAAAAAAATCAAAATGAAATTCTTCTCTCTTCCCTCCCCTCCCCTCTCTCTCTCTCTCTTCCCTCTCTCTCTCTCTCTCTTTCTTCCCTCCCCTCTCTCTCTCTCTCTTCCCTCCCCTCTCCTCTCTCTTCCCTCCCCACTCTCTCTCTTCTAATTTCAATTTTTTAATTTTAATTTTTTATTTTTAAAATAAAAAAATTTTAAAAAATAAAAAAAATCAAAATAATATTCTTCTCTCTTTCCCTCCCCTCTCCTATCTCTCTCTCTTCCCTCCCCCTTCTCTCTTCTAATTTGAAATTTTTAATTTTATTTTTTAATTTTAAAAATTAAAAAAATTAAAAAAATCAAAATAATATTCTTCTCTCTTTTCCCTCCCCTCCCCTCTCTCTCTGTCTTCTCTATCCTCTCTCTCTTCCCACTCCTCTCTCTCTCTCTCTTCCCTCCCCTCTCCTCTCTCTCTATATATCTCTCTCTCTTCCCTATCCCCCCTCTCTCTCTTTCCTCTCCTCTCTTTCTCTCCTCCCTTTCACTATATATATAATATAATATAATATATATATATATATATATATATATATATATATATATATATATATATATATATTGAAGTCATGTTAATATCAGCCCGGGCGCACGCCGACACGCGAGAGCCCGGGCTGATATTAACTTTTCCCATATATATTATATTTATATATATAATATAAAATATAAATAGTGAAAGTTTTATCTTTTATTAACACTAGTTTTTATTGAAAATTTAATATTTATTTATTTTATATATAAATAGTAAATATTCAATAAAATATATTATATTTAGGAAGTTTATTATAATTTTTTTAATATTTATTTATTAAATAAAATTAATTAATAAAGCTATTAGCGACGCTTTTAAATAAGCGTCGCTATTAGAAATGGTATTTGCGATGATTATTTAAAAGCGTCGCTAATAATTGAAATTTTTTATTTTTTATATTTTTAATTCATAACTATTAGTGACGCGTGGCTAATAGCAGCACTATTAGTGACGCTTGTAAAAAAGCGTCGCTATTAATAAAGCTATTAGCGACGCTTAGAAACAATGTCGCTAATAGTTATGTTTTTTTTATATTGAAAATATATATCTTTTAACGACGCTTTTCGAAAGTGTCGCAAATAGAGAAACTATTAGCGACGGTTATAATAAACATCGCTAATAGTGTATTTTTTTGCGACGTTTGTTTATTTGTCACAAATAGTTGTTTGTAGCGACACTTAGCTTTACGTCGTTAATACTACATTTTGTTATAGTGCCTCCTGCGAAATAATTTCCCTCACAACTCCAAGATGAACTTCCTAGAAAAATACCATCCAATTCCTATTGAATTTGTGAATAAAATGGAGCTATATATCTATCCAACTGTTCTATGCTTTGGGACTTAAATTCATCAACATTGCATTCCATTGGAGACAAGTATGCACCAGCTATTAGAATTTGTACTACATAGAAGCTAACATATGTGTGTGTGTGTATATATATATATATATATATATATATATATATATATATATATATATATATATATATATATATATATATATATATAACCCAAGGTAGATGGGTTTGAGTACATCATTTTCGTATATTGATTGTTTTTTCACAAGCAGCCATGTTATATCTCATGCAGGACTAGAGTGGAGTGGGAATTGGCTCATGGTGAGTAGTAGGGAGCATTTAAAATTCTTCATTTTAAAATAGGGAACAATGAGACCTTGGTTCAACATCAGTGTCTTTATTACGGAAAAGTTTTTTATGTTAATCACTGATAATAAGCCTAGCATAAGCCACATATAAGAATTTTTTATATTTAATATTAATAGTGTATACACTAAGCACATGTTAATATCAATATCATTGATGTTAATGTTTATAGTATGTACGCGATTGATCCCATAAATGAAGATATCTCTTTTTATTTTTCCCTTCCCTTCACCACGTCATAAAAAGTGGGTGTAGAATGAAGTCAAAAGGAAAACCACCTGTCGGTGACATCAATTTTACAGCCTTGCTTTGCGGGTGAAAAGGGTACTCTTCCCTCTCAACTCCAAAATGAACTTCCATTCAGATATATCTCCATCAGTCGCATCAACTTTACAGCCTTGCTGGTGAAAAGGGTCTTTCCTGTCAACACCAAAATGAACTTCCAGGAAACATACCATCCTTTTCCTATTGAACAAATTTCCACTACACGTGATGAATGACTTTGTTGAATCTATCCAATGGTTCCATGTATTGTGCCTTAAATCCATCAACGTCGCGTTCTTTGGAGACACAATTCAACATTAGCTGTCAGGATTTGTACTATATGGAAGCTGGCATGTATATATAACTCAAGTGGCTGGCTCAACTTTAATTTGTATTTGAGATGAGCGGAGACACGGGACGATCCTTTACCCTTGCAATCCTTTTCGTTACAGTGCTTTTTGCACCTGCTATAACTCAAGGTAGATAAGTTTATGAGTATTTCGTTTTCCTGTATTTTGACTTTTTTTACAAGCAGCCGTGTTATATCTTATGCAGGACTAGGGCTGAGTGGGAAGAAGTACAGGAGAGAACTGGCCTCTTTAGATACCTCAGAGGTAAATTTCAATCTTCAACCATTTTCCTTTAGAGGCATTTCGCATCTTGTGGCTCATGTCTACGCTAGCTCTGAATTCTAAATCATCATGGGTGGTCTTAGGTGGAGTACGAGGAAGGAAAGGTTACGAGGATACTCGGTGACTACAATCCACCCAAGCCCAGCATGCCCCGCAGATCGCAGCCCCGCAGAGTGCCGCCCCGCAGATTGCAGCCCCCCAGAGTGCCGCCCAGAAGAGGGCCGCAGTTCCCTCCAGGGAACGGCAGACATGGGCCGCTCATCCCTTCAGGGCCCCCCTCGGATTCAAATTATTCTCCTAATCCCACTACCCCACCGGAGGCGGAGGCACCCCCTGAATGAACTAGGATGCTCTCCCTTGTTGCTACATATAGAGGTTGAAAGTCTCGCTAAAATTACATGATCTCCAGTTTAATGCATATTTACATGTGTAAGAACAGGAAGTAGTTTGGACTTTCTGATACTTAATTAGATTGCGTCTTTTTTGTACTTTCTATACTTAATTGATAAGAAGAAAAGACTTGGTATTTTATGTATGGACAACTCCATTTTCTGCATGCAGCCTTATTTGTTAGTTGTCTCTATAAGCCGTCTTATTTTGATCATTGGGCAAAATTAATATACGGACAACTCTAAAATAAGCATAAATACTAATGCTAATGTGTACTAATATATACACTGTTTATGTTAAATATTAAAGGCTAATCTTATTGCCAGGGAACATAAAAAATACTTCCTTCTATTTTATGCATGCAGTGTTATAAACTTTATTAAGTGTAATTTATTAAACCCCCTTGCGATTTTTTTTTGCTAAATCAACTGTTTAAACCTAGAATGAGGGGAAAATTCATTTTCTCGGGTCATTTTCACCACAATGAGATACTCTCTTTATTTTATATTAATAGATTTTTTTTTAAAAAAATGATAATTTTATTAAAAAGGTAAAACTTACATTTAAGAGATGGAAAAATAAGCCTATTATATTTTTTTCAGTACTTAATTACTTATATTGAACAAAATAAAATTATTCATATAAAATAAAAAAAATTGTCAAATGAAGTAAGACAGAGTCAATATTTAAGCACAACGAATGTGTAGTGACCAAGAATACTTGTATGTGTTTACTTAACTAGGTAATGTTATTCTTACGAGAAGATTCTCACGTGAGAACGCTACATAATTACTTTTACACCCTTGATGTGTATGGCTTATTTTTTAGACCCCCATACATAAGGGTATAAAAGTGATGAAGTAGTATTTTAAAGTGTGAATCTTTACATTGTTAGAGCATTTTTCTTACTTTATAAGGTTTATGAGTTGAGTGATTTGATGACACCCCCGCAGGAAGTGACACTACTGTCGGCAGGTGACGAAGAATAGGAGGTGGAAAAGGCCCACGGTCATGTGTTCACACCTAAAATCGTTTCAGTGAAACTTAATTTCAACACCCGTGTAGCCTATGCAAAAACAAAATGAAACACAAAACCATAAATCTACACAAAGTGGAGTTTAAAGAAAAATGCTTGAGCGACATTAATCAAAACTCTCCTCCATCATTAGTGTTGAAACAATAAAGTACGTCACAATAGCATTACTCGAATTTAAATGGTCAAATGATGCACACAATCTACATTGGCATCAATATTTCATATTGTACAAAAAAATAAGCAGTATATCAAATAGGATAGAAGAAAGACATTGAATTAGATGACTCTTTTTATATGGTCTTATCCATATGAGCTATTTTTCATTTGTACAATATATTGGATCCATGCGAATACGTTGGCAAGGAGGGGCAATTGCCCCTCCTCAACCTATGAAAACATTTGTATTAATATACAGGTATAGTTATAATATTACCTCTTCTCTTGGGTGATCTTTGAGAAAATTTTGTAGCAAAAATTTTATAATAAGGAAAAAGTTTATATGAGCCCGGGCTCACGCACGTCTGCATAAGCCTAAACATCATATGAGCTGTCAAATCTAGATCTGATGGAGCAAGGGGAGATCTATGTATAATATATATATATATATATATATATATATATATACCAATTCCACTATAATGATGTCATGTCATTAATGAAAAAAGTTAGCAATGTACGAGGAAAGTGATAAAAAAACAACCATACTAGGATGGATACCATAAGGGGTTGTTTGGGTGTTGGATTTTTTAGAAACAGAAGTAAATTTTTTTGAATTAATTCCAAAAGTTCACCATCGAATGTGAATTAAGGTTGACAATAAAAAAATTTAGATTAAATTCACATGTCGTGTCAAACCCAATTTTAAATTTTAAACTAATATAACTTTCCCTCTCTCTCTCTCAAACTCGAATATGCACATTTTTGGTACTATTACGCTCTTAAATTTGAGCTCTATCAAATAAGATCCCACAAGGGTAAGTAATTTTGAACTTTTAAAGTGGGCCTACCTATTTATAACACATTTTTCGAGGCTCAAATCTATATGAGAGGTAACTATTGAAAATTAACTAAATCTGTGATTTTTGAAACAGTGGTTAGGGGACGAAATTCAAAGAATCAGCCCATGAGGTAATTCGGTAATTCTAGCCAATTCTAACTCAAAAACGGCTTGGAATCATCTTCTAGTTCGAGCCGGAATTAGGGCAGAATCAAAAGAATCTTATAAAAATTTAGTACACAAATAGCCCCTAAGTAGCTAGGTCCGTCTGTATAAATTTAGATTGATATCTTTACGAAGGTCAAGTAAGAAATTAAAAATAAATTCTCCCCTTAAAAGATGATATTATATAAAAAATTACAAAGTAGTCCAAACCTAACAACCCTTATGTCCTACTCCGTTCATAATTTGTTTTCCCAAACACTAACTAAAGTTCCTACTCTCATCACAATTTGTTCTAACAAACATCGAAGGCCTAAAGCGAAGTTACTCACTAGTCATCTTTAATCTTCTATCTTCACTTAGTTCTAAAGTAAAAAAAACTAAACTTAAGGGGAAGGGTGTCCCCTGGGGGCAATCCTAAAGATAAGATTTATTCTTTGCAATCTTAATTTGTCTGTTCCTTTTGTCCCTCAGTTCATTCTTGTAGTATAATGACAGTTTTTTACCTTGCCACATTATTTATATTATTTGATTATTCTAATTATGGCTCAAGTATGTTATTAATATCATTTATTTGGTTAATAGCTTTGGTATTCAAAATCTCTAGGTTTCTTAATAACGAACTTCTCATGTCCTTGATGTATTGAAGGTCATTTATTTATGAATGCAAGACTTAATTTTTCTCTCATTATTGAAAACCTTATTCAATTTATTATTCATTATAAAAAATTATAGAGTTATCACTAATTTAACTTTTCTACTACTACTTAGAGCAATTGTGGTAATCAGCCCTTCAGCAGGCAATTCCACGGATTTGAAAGATTTCTGGCGGTTGACCTAAAGTCAGCGATTGACTGCCGCGTTCTTTTATACATTTTACCAATTAAAAGAACTTGATTCCATGGCTGGAGCTAGATGTTCATGTCCCAGATCGATAGAAGGACGTTGATTGTCAGCGAAGCCAAGCAGCGATGGCCTAATTTATGTTCAAGGCTTCAGGCATGGCATGCTACCCGCTAGCCTTGGTCAGCATGATCCATCATTTTCAATTACAGACATAAATACAATTATCACAAATCATGTTGTTCCTAAAATAGTCATGGTATGTGATCCTTTGGGAGTGGGTTTGTAAAGAAATTATCGCCCTCGAGTCCACCTACATTCAATATATGCTTACAACAGCACCTGTAAATCTACAAGGTAAGGATCAGTCAGTCAATGGTATCCCAGTATCCCTGCCTATATGGTAAGCTACAACAAATGGGATTGAAATCTGAGCAATAAAAGCCGGGAGTAACGTACGTGGGCCAAGATTAGCTCCAAGAGAAGGATTTAGATATCATGTCCTGACTCCCAATAGGCTTCTCATGCCCTGTTCAGTCGAGTCACTATTCTTGTGATGAAATCTGAAATTGGATAAAGAAGAATTCAGTTTAGGAAAGTTTAGAAAAGTTAGAAAATATAGAACATGAAGGACTCAGAGATATTTCATCGGACAGTTTGAAGAACATTTAAATAATAAGGGTATTTCCGTCCATTACTAATAGAAGTGTTTAGACTACGTTGAAGCAGGAGGTGGAGACATGGACAGTATAGTCATTTGACTATAAAACATGAGACGGTTAATTCTGTTAGTCTTCTTCTTCGACGGGTTTACAGCTTAAACATGCTTTTAGTTAACAGAGATCTGTGATTAATAAAGTTGATAAACATTAGTGAACTTTGGGCATCTATAAAAAGGAAAAAGCCAAATGAAAAGGGGGAATTTTGAATTTCGAATTGCTGCTGAAAGGCCAAAAAGTGGAGCTCCTCTTTGTTCCCATGGAACTAGATCTGGGAGAGATCTGTGAGTCATTTGTTTGAGAAATCCTCAGGCTCGTGGTTGAAGCATGAATGCTCCCAAGCTTCAGAGTTGATTTCTTTCTTTGAGCTAAGTAGAGATCAACTTTAGTTGTTGTTGTTCTATTCTGCACAATAGAAATCCATGTCTGTAGTTGTTTGGAGTTCTGTAAATCTTAGCTGAAGATCTGTAATACGAGTCAAGTGTAACAGTTGTGACTATTCTGTAATCGAAATACTCTAAGTATTCTTAACTGTTTCAGAATGAATTGGTGAATTACTAAACTTCTAGACATTTGGAGTATTGGAATTCGAATTGAGTTTTAAATTTGAAGTAACTCTGTTATTGAATTCCGAAGTTGCTGTAATTGTTGCAAGTTGCATTTTAGAATTATGAACAACGTACTGCTTCTCAATTGTTGATATTCAGAATTAACACTTTGTTGTAATTGGTTTATTGTTGAGAATTGGGTTTTCGGTTGCATCACCTTGGCTGAGCTAGACGACCTCAAGGACTCTTATTGGTCAAGCACGGCAGTTGGAGAAATATTCCCCGTCGTTGCCGATTGTCAATGCCATGAAACTATGCCAATTGCTGGGACATGATGTTCGACACAGTATATCTATATTGTACTACGAGGAACCGGAGTTCGCATGTAGTTCAGTAACCATGGCAATTCTTCAGCAAGCTCCCTTGCTGCTTCTCTTTCTTGTAACTCTTGCTTGCATTTCAAAATCTGCACGGAGTACAGCCGAAGAAGCAAAAGCCCTTGTGACGTGGAAAGCCAGCCTTGTAGCTGGACCTCCTCTTATGAGGTCATGGATCTTGCTCCCCAATAATGCTACCAGCATCACTAGCCATGTTATTGGCATGGAATTAGTTGCAATTAGGGCTGGTAATCGGGTTGGGCTTGGGTCCACCCGAGCCCGTTTATTTAGAGCCCAAGCCCGTTAAGCCCGACTACTCACAGCCCATTTAAAGGCAAACAATCATGAACTGGTTATGGGCTCTTAACGGGCTATAACTATATTCAACTCAAAAAAATATATTTTTGACCTCACAATGAGATGTAACTTGAACATACCATAAAATTTGATTATTATAGTCAAATATTTATTAAATTTTTTTATTTTATTATTTTTTAAATAAAAAATAAATATAAATTCTTAAATCCTATTTGGATATGAAACCATCTCAACGAATTAGGCCTACTTAATACATTTTTTAAAGGGGGTTTAATTTCCCTTGCCTAATATAGTTATTGTTTTATATTTTTTTAATTGACTCCTATGCATCAAATAGGTACGAGTCAATTGATGGTATAATTTCGATTCTTAGGAGGTCAAAGGTGATTTAGATACTATATAATATTTAAAATGCACTTAAAGACATGAAAGACCGTATCAACCGATACGTATCAATAAATTTTTTATTATTACTAAAAGCTGATACGTATTGGCTGTACTGTATCAATATGATCGATACATATCAATACGGTATTAAAAAATAATTTTTTATTTAAATTTTTTTTTAAAAAAATATTTTTTTATTAAAAAAAACACAATTCAAACCGAACTTTAATTTACCTTAGGGATGAATCAGAGATTTTATCAAAAATTTTAATTTTAAGAATCCCACATATAAGAGTAAGAAAGCCATGGACACATAGTATTGGAAGATTCAACTCGGTAGGTGATAGCAGCCTACCTATTAATTCACCTGAGGGATGAATCAGAGATTTTATTAAAATTTTTAATTTTAAGTATCCCACATACAAGAGTAAGAAAACCATGGACACATAGTATTGGAAGATTCAACTCGGTAGGTGATAGTAGCCTACCTATTTCTGTGTCATTGCCAGATTAAACTTCTAATGACAATGTTCTATATCTTGTACAACATACTATATGTAAAATACAATAACTCATAGCAAAGTCCTTTAGCTGCTGTTGGGTCAGAAAGTTGTACAACGAAACTAACGCTTCAAAGCTTTGCCTAAAGGCAGAATATATGTTCAAAATAATTGTCCAACAATATGCCAGGCATGAGCCTCCTAAACCGCAGAGATTTCACATCATCACACGGCTATATTTCTCCATCGTGTTCTCCATTTACAACGAGCCAAAACTTTGCCAAATCCAAGCTTTCTCAATGATCTGGAAAGAATTTCTAAGTATCAAAAGGCAGATTCCTCGAGTCGCGGAAATTTCCAGTGTGGCCACTGTTCATCAGGGCAAATGCTGCCAGCCAAATAAGAGGTCATGCAATTAGTATTTTACCGTATTGATAGCAAACAATACCAATAAGATGATTTATCTTATGACTCAACAACTGTTGTTTCAGTCTTCAATGACAGAAGCTAGTTTTCATTATATTATATCAACTACTTTAGCACAACAAAAGTTAACAGGATAAGTTTCTTTGGAAAGACTCAGGTAATTGGAAAAAACACGAAGTCCATCTTATGTAAAGTGACATATGCAACATCCCACAAAGCATCGTATTCGCATAAAATCAGTTTGCTAATTTCATGAACTTAATTGACAGTGAATGTTCAACCTCACAGGATACGTTAGAACATATTAAATTCTGCTGCATGAACAGGGAAAGACTTTTATGTGGTAATTGTCCTTGTACTCACTCGTCCAATGGACAGGTCTAATAGCATCCATCAGAAAGTAAAGCAGCCCTAAAATGAATGGTTATCATTGCTGTACAATAGATATAAGAGCTTCTTGGGTCTGAGAAATAAAAATCCATACCACTCTTTATAGGACTGAGGAAGTAGAATATATTTACTTGCATAACATTAACGACACATAAACCACTTAAAAGTATGTGGCTGATATTTGACACATGATACAGATAACAATTCCATTTTTGAAAAACAGATATTTTTTTATAAACCTAATACAACGACAGCCATCATATAAATCCCAGTACACCTCTTCTAAGAAGAGCACTCTAAGGAACATGAATTTCACCTCAATTAAAGAAGAAATAAAAAAAGAGAGAAAAAAAACTGGGAACAAAACAAAAGTTGCAGTCATACCTAGATGTCACACAATCAGCTAATATAGCATAGTTAGCTGGAGCTTGAGGCCTCCAAAATGTAAAATGAAAACCATGATCACTTCCAACAGCTGTAGAAACCAAGAATGCCAAAGATTAGAAGCTTATTTCCACTGATCATCATATTGAGCCATACAAACAACTATAGACCTTTATAAAAACCTTTCGGTGATATCCATATTCGATCAAAACACCTAGGAGAGAGTTGCATGTACTGGTTCCACTCGCTTAGTTAAGGATTACCAACATTTTTTAGCCACTAAGCGCTCTTACAATTGCAAAGTTGATTAGTTTCGAGCTTAACATATGTTAGCAGTAGCCACAAAGACACAACTAGGGATGCATACGTTATCTTTGAGCCTGCAGATGAGTTTGAGGCGGAGGGCGTTGAAGTCGCCATCGTCCTTGAGCTTGGTTAAATCGGCGACGTGCGGCGCCGGGAGGAGGGAGTTGAAGCGAAGGACGGCCACCGTCACAGCCTCTGGGTGTAGGAGGAGAAATATGGGCGACGGTGAAGAACTCGGGCGATTGGGCGAAAGAGTGAATATTTAAAAACCTAACGGGACTTATCAGGCTCCCGTCACATAGCCCGAGCCCAATTCACTTTACTAGAGCCCGATAACAGCCCGTCTGTTAATATTCAAACGGCTCGGGCCGGGCTGGTCAAACGGGCTCAGGGCCCGATTACCACCCTTAGTTGCGATAGAGGAGGAAGAGTGTCGGCCATAAACCTGACCACTGACCAGGTCAGGGATAATAGCCTCCAGAGCTTTAACTTCTCTGCTTTCTATGAACTCGCCTCTATCGATCTGTCTATCAATAATCTTGCCGGAGTTTTACCACTCTCCATGTCCAAACTCACTAAACTAAAGGAATTGGACATTTCCAATAATTCCATTACAGGAGAGCTAGCCCCTTATCTTTTCACAAGGTGGGGATAGCTTGAAATGATCCAGCTACAAAGCAATCGTCTTGTTGGAAACATTCCACCTGAGATTGGGCAGCTCAAGAATCTGCAAGTCTGTCGTCTCTTTAACAACATGCTAAATGGTTATAGGAAATCTTACAAATCTTTCAATATTAAGGTAAAGTGAGAACAGACTTACTGGTGCAATTCCCTCAAGTTTGGGTAGATGCAACAAACTAAAAATTTTGAACATGGAGGGAAACCAATTATCAGGCCCCATCCCAGCCTCTATGGAAACCTTACAAATCTTCATCTTCTGTACCTGTACAGCAACACTCCGTCTGGCTCAATTCCTCCAGAAATTGGAAATTTGCTATATCTTACTGACCTTGACTTGTCTGACAGCGGTCTTTCAGGCCTCATTCCTCCTAGTTTAGGAAATTTGACCAGGCTTGGTTCCTTATACTTGTCCAAAAATCAGTTAACTGGTTCAATTCCTCCAGAAATTGGAAATATGAATAAACTTGTTAACATAAGCTTATCAATCAACAATCTTACTGGATCGATACCCTCTAGTTTCGGCAACTTATCAAACCTATCCGGTCTTCGTATGCTTCAAAATGGATTGACTGGTATCATACCAAAGGAAATGTCCAATTTGCTATATTTAACTGTATTTTTAGTGAGTGAGAACAATTTGTCAGGGCAACTGCCCCAAAGAATTTGTGAGGGTGGAAAACTTGTACGTATTTCAGCATACATCAACAATTTCACTGGCCCAATACCTTCAAGCTTGAAGAATTGCTCAACCTTGAAGTGGGTTCGGCTCCATCAAAACCAGTTAACTGGAAATATATCAGAATTCTTTTCTGTGTGCCCAAATCTTGAGTTCGTTGATTTAAGTCACAACAAATTGTATGGAAAGCTGCCCATGAACTGGAAAAATTGTTCCAAATTGACAGAACTAGAACTATCCTCCAACCAAATCAGTGGCCCAATACCTCCCACACTTGGGGATTTGGCTCAGCTACAAAACTTGGCCTTTCTTCCAACAAATTGGAAGGGAAGATACCAAAGGAATTGGGGAGCTTGAGTTCACTAATTGATCTGACTTTGGATGATAACAAATTGGAAGGGCCGATCCCATATGAATTAGTGGGCTGCTACGAGCTTCTGTACTTGAAACTGAGCAAAAATTCTTTGGATGGAAGTATTCCATCTCAACTAGGAAAAATGGTGTCCCTCCAGATTTTGCTAGACCTCAGTGAAAACAGGCTCACTAGAGAAATACCCCCACTTGGGCAGCTGCGAAATATGGAAAATCTCAAATTTTCCCACAATTTGCTCACTGGTGGGGTAATTAGTTCTTTTGAAGGGATGTCTAGCTTGTCAACGATAGACCTATCATACAATGAACTGGAAGGTCCTCTGCCGGACACCTTAGCCTTTCGTCAGGCCACTTTGAAGTCATTTGTTGGTAACAAAGGCTTGTGTGGTAAAGCTGGCCTCCCAGATTGTACGTCCCCTTCACGAGAGAGTGCTGGCAACTCTCGTACAAAACTGTTATGGGTTTTCGGTCCCCTTCTGCTAGCATTATTGTTGATTGTAATGTTCGTAGCAGTGGTTGTATATTTGATATCTTTCAAGAGAAAAAGAAAACCAGATGAAATGGTGTCCGGGACTCCGGTTAGTGCATGGAACTGTGAAGAGAAGATATCATATGCAGACATTATCGTTGCAACACAAAATTTCAATGAGAATCACTGCGTGGAATTTGGGGGCTATGGAAGAGTTTACAGGGCACAGCTTCTATCCGGTCTGTGTGTGGCCGTAAAGAAGCTTCATCCCATGGAAGAGGATGGGGACCAGAGAAGCTTCAGGAACGAAATCATGACACTGGCAGAAATCCGGCATCGCAACATTGTCAAGCTCTATGGGTACTGCTGCCATTCTTCGTCCACATTTCTGGTGTACAAGTACATGGTGAGGGGGAGCTTAGCCAGCGTCTTGTGCAATGACACGATAGCGTCGGAGTTTGAGGGGGAGAAGAGGGTGAATGCTGTCAAAGGCGTGGCACACGCTTTGTCGTACATGCAGCATGACTGCATGCCGGCAATAATTCATCGAGACATCTCAAGCAACAATGTTTTGCTGGATTCAGATTATGAAGTTGCGGTCTCGGATTTTGGCACTGCTCGGCTGCTTAAAACTGATTCCTCGAATTGGACCTCATTTGCAGGAACCTACGGATATGTTGCTCCAGGTAAATTTTTCTCACGGCCGGTAATTATAGGTTCATAATATAATCTATCACCATCTTCATCATCATCAAATAGCATTATGATTATTAACATCATCTATGCCTTTTCTGGCTTGGTTGCAGAGCTTGCATACACAATGAGAGTAAACGAGAAGTGCGATGTGTATAGCTTTGGAGTTGTGGCACTTGAAATTCTGTTGGGAAGGCATCCGGGACAGCTTCTGTCTCAGACGCCGGCGATCGCAGGTGACCAAGAAGGTTCCCTCTGGAAAGATTTTCTAGACCAGCGTCTAAGAGCTCCTGCAAATGTGATTGCAAACTCCATATCTGTGGTGGTCATGGTACCTCAATCGTGCTTGCAGGAGAACCCTGAGTTTCGGCCTACCATGTTGCAAGTGTGTACGGAGCTGTCAAGAGGACGACCATTGACAAAGCCATTCCAGACAGCCACTTCATCTCAACCAGTGGAGCATCTACATGCTTAAATAAGGGGGTGATCAAAAGCTTAGTTACAGTAGCGTATTGTTGAAGTTGCTTCTTACTGTGAGTCTTGTAAAACTCCAAAAATGGGATTCCCTTTGTCGAACAATAATAGCTTTATTTGGTTTTTCAAAATGAAGTAATTTAATTGAGTTCATTTTTAAAGTATTAAATAGAGCTGGGACGAAGGGATTATTATATAAATGGGATTTGGTTTAGTGTAAAAATGGAGACATTGATGAGAATTTTTTAACAAAGGCGATGGTGACCTCTTCTCCCCTCCTCTTTTTCTCTTTTTTTTTAAGATTTTATCGTGGCCAAAAAATTGGCCCTGGAGCTCTGCTTGCGGCTAGACTGGAGAGCTCTTGCCATCAATATGGCTGCAGAGCTATGCTCGTTGCAAGAAAACTGACGCGTAGCTCTGGCCAGATTGGAGCTATGCGGCTAGAAATCTGGCTGCGGCCATGCACAGGCCGGGCCTAGCCGTGGCAGCCGCGGCCAGCAAGATTTGGGTCAGAGGAGGGGGGAAGAGAGGAGGAGCCGAGGACATGGGGCAGAATCCAGGTCGCCTGAGTTGGCCGGTGCCGAAGAAGAAAGAGAGGGGAAGGTGGGATAAAATAAAACTAATTTTTTTTTTTAAGGCAGGGGGATGAGTGATAGATTGGAGTAGGTAGGGCTCTAAGTAAATAGGAAATGGGGGACATGGACAAAAACTGATGTGTGAATAGTCACGTTCTTCGGAAAATTTCACACAATCGTAGTGATTGTTTAAGGTTTTCTGCACCAAGATTTACATTTCTTTTCATGAATAAGTTAATCCTCAGGAGCTTACGGCCAACTCCACTCTCACTTTCTTTCGACCCCAGTAGCCTCTAGACTTTTCTCTGCCGAAGTGACTCTAGCTAACTCCCCACCCACTCTTTGAATTTCTATGGAACTAATTCAAATCCAAAGTGACAAAAAACATGTATGTTATAGTCCCATTCTTCATATTTTCATTACCATTTTAGGAGTGTGTTTGATATAATCTGTTTACAAAGTTCACAGAGAAAAGCAACTTAAACAATACGCTACTGTAACTAAGCTTTTGACCATCCCCTTGTTACTTAATCCTGTAGATGCTGCACTGGCTTAGATGAAGTGGCTGTCTGAATGGCTTTGTCAATGGTGGTCCTCTTGACAGCTCCTTACACACTTGCAACATGGTAGGCCGGAACTCAGGGTTTTCCTGCAAGCAATTTTGAGCTACTTTGACCACCACAGATATGGAGTTCGCAACCACATTTGCAGGAGCTTCTAAACGCTGGTCTAGCAAATCTTCCCAGAAACCTTCTTGGCCACCTGGGACCGCCAGCGTCTCAGACAGAAGCTGGCCGGGATGCCTTCCCAAAAGAATTTCAAGTGCAACAACTCCAAAGCTATACACGTCGCACTTCTCGTTCACTCCCGTTGTGTATGCAAGCTCTGCAATCAAGCAAGAAGTCAAGCACCAACTCCTATATTATCATTAATAACTAAAATGTGTAGGTAAATAAGTGAAATACTGCATGTTTATTATTTCCTCATTTAGAGGGCTGTAGCGGTATTTTTGTGTTTTCTTATAGTGCAATAGCTGACCATATGCCTGACTCTGTATAGGTCAAAAAATGCCTAGATGATGACAATGATCGTAGTGCTATTTGATGATGAGATGATGATGATGGATTATGTCATGAACATATAATCACAGGCTGTGATAAAAATTTACCTGGAGCAACATATCCGTAGGTTCCTGCAAATGACGTCCAATTCGAGGAATCTGGCATGAGCAGCCTAGCAGTGCCAAAATCCGAGACACCGACTTCGTAATCTGAATCCAGTAAAACGTTGCTGCTTGAGACGTCTCGATGAATTATCGCCGGCATGCAGTCATGATGCATGTACGACAAAGCGTGTGCCACGCCTTTCACCGCATTCACCCTCTTCTCCCAATCAAAGTCTGACGCCAGCTTGTCATTGCACAAGATGCTGGCTAAGCTCCCCCTCTCCATGTACTTGTACACCAGAAATGTGGATGAAGAATGGCAGCAGTACCCAAAGAGCTTGACAATGTTGCGATGCCGGATTTCTGTTAATGTCATGATTTCATTCCTGAAGCATCTTTGATCAACGGTTCCATCCTCGTCCTTTGGTGAAGCTTCTTTACGGCCACAACTAGACCTGATGGAAGCTGTGCCCTGTAAACTCTTCCCTAACCCCCAACTCCCACGCAGTATTTCTCATTAAAATTCTGTGTTGCAACGATAATGTCTGCATGTGATATCTTCTCTTCACAATGCCATTCGCTGACCAGAGTCCCTGACATCATTTCATCTGGTTTTCTTTTTTTCTTGGAAGATCTCACGTATAGAACCACTGCTATGAACATAAGAAGCACCAATAATGCTAGCAGAAGGGGAACGACAACCCATAACACTTTTCTACGAGAGCTGCCAGAACTTTCTCGTGAAGGAGAAGGACAATCTGGGAGACCAGCTTTACCACACAAGCCTCTGTTACCAACAAATGACTGCAAAGTGGCTTGACGAAAGGCTAGGGTGTTCGGCACAGGACCTTCCAGTTCATTGTATGATATGTCTATCGTTGACAAGCTAGACATCCCTTCCAAAGAACGAATTACCCCACCAGTGAGCAAATTGTGGGAAAGATTAAGATTTTCCAAAAATCTCAGCTGCCCCAGCGGGGGTATATCTCCGGTGAGCCTGTTTTCACTGAGGTCTAGCAAAATCTGAAGAGACTGCAATCTTCCAAGTTGAGATGGAATAGTTCCATTTAATGCATTCTTGCTCAATTTCAAGGATAAAGCTTGTAGCAGCCCTCTAATTCATTTGGTATCGGCCCTTTCAGATCATTTGAGGATAAGTCAATTCTTGCAAGATTCGACAGTGCACCGATTTCAGGTGGTATGAATTGGGGTGCTAACGAGCCGAGCCGAGTCGAGTTTTTACCTCAAGCAGCTCGAACTTGAAGTTAGAATACTTGGCTTAAACTCAACTCGAAGTTCGAACTTACTAGCTCGAACTCAACTCAAACCAAAACCATGAGCTCGAACTCGAACTCGAGCTCGTTCCATTACAATGGCAAGCCCAACTCGAATTGATCTCGATTATTATATAAAAATAAACCTAATTTTTGAATCCAGAATTTCAATCCAACATTTTATAAACAAATATTGCTCATAGACTGAGTTGATCATAAATATTTGAATTTTTGTTAAAAGTGTCATAAATAAATTACATCCATAAGATATTAAATCAGATACACCGACACATTCAGAGGGAGAGACCTTCCGAGAGAAACCTTTGCAAACTTTGGAATTGTCCCTCCTTTAGTGTGAGGATTCTGAATTTGTTGACAACCCACACAAAGTCTATGTAGGAAACTTTGCAAGGACATTGACCTCTGATAGTCTCACCCGGTTCTTCTATGAGAAGGGAAAAGTTATTGGTACCAAAGTGTCTCGGGTGCCTGGAACCTCAAAATCAAGTGGATATGGGATTGTCTATTTTTCTTCTGATGAGGAAGTGGAAGCTGCAATTACAGAGTTCAATAATACTATAAGTTTTGTTGCACTTCTTTGTTTTCCTAGCACATAAAAGTCTCATACACAATACTGAGAAGGAATCCAACATTTACCATTAGAAGTCAGAAGATAGAGTAAAATGATCAAGAACTCGTATTTGTGAATCAGCTGATGTAATCAACACTTTCGATGGGTTCCCTGGTGCAAACTGTTGGAGAGGTTTAGATATGTAAAATGTTAACATATTTAATGTGGTAAACATAGTATAACATTTGGAATGAATAACTATGAAAAGTAATATTACTTAGTAAGGGGCAATATAAATATACAAGATACCTGAAACCCAGTTATCTTTTTCGCATGACCCTTCCTTTTCTTGCTATGTATTTCTATGTGCCCTTTCTGATTAAGCTTACATCCTGAACCATGAAAACAAGTGAGATGGCATATAGATGATACGAGTTGTGGAAAACTTTTGAGTAAAGCAAATCTTTTGATGAATCAATAATATTACCAAAAACTCATGGAAATCATATTGCAAAACTATGTTCTTAGTTCAGACCTTAATGGACTTATTTACTGCATCACATATACCTCTATGTGTGTAAAATTAACATAATAGATAAACTACTTTTTGTTTAGTGAGATATCTCATGGCTTCTTCAACTTATAGATTTAATTTAGTCTCTTCAACTTATATTTTTCTTAATGGAGGGCTACTTTAAAAGAAATTTTATACAAAGAATGTCACAGTAAAACACCCGACCAATTTAAATGTTGTTTATAGCACAGAAGGCAACATCATTGGAAGGGTAAATTTTTTTGCATCATTCCTTGTCATACACAAACTCAAAAAAGAAAGAAAATATTTAGCAGGACAAAAGATATTAGAAACCAACTAAGTTTAGATCAACTATTACTTCACCAAGACAACTGGTGTAGAAGTAGTGCATAATGAGTGAGTACATATATACAACTATTTACAGTTAGAGAAAAATCAATGAACAGAGACATACCGGATGTATTATACAAAAGACAAGTCTTTTGTGGCAACCAACTAGTGCACCCTATGAAACAAAGATGACTATTAGCAACAGAAGCAATGACCAAAAGCACACATATTTTTCTAATCTTAGGTGAATGGTTTCCCACCACTCTTTCCCTCAAATATTTTAGGTCAAACAAGAAGAGGTGAATATGTGCCTCAATTGCTAAAATGCAAAATGTAAAATGTACTCGCATTAGCAGAGGCTTGTACTTGGCCTTACCCTATTGTTTTCGCATTAGCAAAGGCTTGTACCTCCACAATAGTTTCTTCAGTTCTTCTCTTTTTGAGTTTCTTCTCAACAGTGGCGAGCACTCTCCTTTAGAGCTTCTTCTCCAAAGTGGCTTCTAATGTGGGACTATGGGAGAGACCAAATGTGGAACTGTGGGAGAGATGAAGGGAGACGAAGTGGGAGAGACGAAGGGGGGACAGTGGGAGAGATGGAGGGAGACGAAGTGGGAGAAACGGAGGGGGGGCTATGAGAGAGACGGAGGGAGACAACGTGGGAGAGACAAGAGGTAGAGCGGCCAGAGAGAGGAGAATGGCCGCGGCGCCGCCAAATGGGAGGAAAATTAGGGCTGGGAAACAAGGGAACAATGTGGAACTTGGTTTTTATACTAGGGTACTAGTTCGGTTCTCGTTCTCAGGTTTTTTTTTATAAAATCGAACCAAACCGAAATGGACTTGGTTTTTTTTCTAAGAAATGAACTTGGAGCGGTGGAGCGGGGGTTGGTCCAGGTATGGGGAGTTACAAATTTTGTTGAAGGCTTAAATATGGGGTATGGCTGTTTGGGTTAGTTAATAAGCTTGGGTTAACGGTTAATGAATAATATTTTTATAATTTTATTTATTTTATACTAAAGTTTTATTTATAATGATAACTAAGTATTCTTAGGCTACACAATTTCGATTATGTTTGGTGCATGCTGAATAGTGATGAGTGTACGAAATGGAGCTTATTAATTTTATCACTATAGTTATTTTAAATTGAGTCCCCTTATTATGCGTAAAAAATGTACAATGGGCACATGCAATATGTATCATTATTACACAATTTTGAAAGTATTGTGGCTTTTAATAATGCAACATGAGGACTCTATTTGCTTGCCTTTCTTGTGATCTAACGTGCACCAAGTACATATTTTAATTAATAATAATTTTTTTCTTTAAAATTATATAAAAAGTTACAAATAAAAGTTAATATGTGCTCATGGAAAATTATCTCAAACCTTCAAACTAGGCTCCACTCGAGCTTTAATTGCTCCCAATTCTTCAGTATATATGATATTAAAATATCATTATTAATTAAGCATGCATGAAAATATAACATCTAATTGTATAATCAATGTTGTCCCTTCTTTGGATTTTATTTTCAGGTTATAACTACCCTCAATTTTGGTCTGGTATGTGGCGAGATGTCTTCAATATGCTTACATCTCACTATTCGAATAATGATTATCAAGAAAATCATATTGTACTAGCAACAAGAAACTTGGAGTCTTGTCCTCTTTAACTAGTCTTAAATGAATATAACTTGTCTTTATCTTATGATATAAAGAACTTTTAGTAAATTGTTGTAAAATTTAAATTTCTAATGATTCCAACATTAGTCTTTACACCAAATTTTAAAAAATATATCTTAATTTATTTGACATGTAGAAATAATATATAATATTAATTACAAGTACATTTTTGTCTAATGATTGACATATAGTTTAATACCTAGTATAGACTATAATATATCTTATTTTTTACCAATTGTACTATAAATGTATATAGTTTATTAAGTTAAATTTCTATGACATATCTAAATTTCAAATTATGCATATGTACATATAGGTATTAATATGTATTTATGTATATTATAAAACATGTTTACATATTCATTCGAGTTCGAGTTGAGTCGAGTTCGAGCTGAGTTTGAGTTTTATTCGAGTCGAGTCGAGCCAAGGTATGCTCGAGCTCGACTCGAATATATTTAAGTTCGAGCCGAGCTGCTTCGAGTCGAGCTATATTCAAGTTGAGGCACCCTTGCTCGACGAGCTAGCTCGACTCGTTAGCACCCCTACCCGCGACCAACCGCAACTAGATCTTATTGCTGCTAGCATTAAGTAGGTTGCAGCGAGATCGCTTGGCAGTGGCCAGGACTAGGCTCGGCTCGTTAGCACCCCTAGTTGCGGGCAGGCTCATATCTAGCCACTATTAGGCTTTTTTGATAAGCAGGTGGCCATGGTAAAATCTAAAAGAAATGAGAGAAAAGGATGGGGGGAGAAGGGAATATCGTTGGAGTTAAAAAATGCTATTTTGAGAAAAAAGAATAAGGTTCATATCTTAGAGAAATAGGAAAAAAATAGTAGAGGAAACATAAAAAATGAGGTTAAGAAACAGATTTTTACTTTAGTTACTTTGGGAGGTGTTTACTAGGGTTTAAATAGCTTCATCCTTTAATTTATTAGTAATCCCTGCTATTTTTTTAAAGGGTGGTTGCATGAACATCAATAAATTCTTAAATATTTTTTATTAATGATTTTTTTTTGTGCCAAAGAGTTTCGTGGGTCAAAATGCCGCATTTTTTCTTGACCTTTTGCTCAATCAACTGTTAATTAAACATTGAAGGAGAGAAAAAGTTGCTTTGTCGGACCGGTTTTGACCACAACGAGAAAAAAGCACACGGTATCTGTAGTAGCGAACAGTAAGCGTACGCGTTGCTTTTGATTAAATCTGAGTCGCCCCATATTATCTGACAGAGTTAGATGTGACATTGGAGCTTAGCGACATGGTAACGAGTACGTGAGGAAGAAAAGAAAAATGCTTTCACGACAGAATTTTCACACGTCAAAAACTCAATTTATCGGGTCGCCATGGCATTACTCAAGTCTTTAATACTTTAAATGATTCTCACCTTAAACTTCATTGCAACACCCACTATGACTTTTCTTTCTCGATAAATGAAACCCATAGAAGAAAAAAAAAGAGTAATAGTACTAAACTGACGTCAGGTTCAAAAATCGGCCCTATTAATCAATACTATGGGGTGGATGAAGTGGGTTTATTACGTATAAATATTCCAGATACTCCAATACCATTTTATGCCAAAAGAATTATATAAGTAAAAGAAAAACATGTTAGATGTCTCTCTTATATTGTCTTCTTTATATGAGCTAATTTTTCTATATAATATCTTGTATCCATCTATTTTTTAATTGTAGACTGGTATCTTCCTGTCAAAATTAAACTTGTAGCCTACTCGAAAACGTGCTATGAAGTTGGAATATGGCCAGAATGTCGGCATATCTTAGTTATACGAACTCTGATATGCAAACCAACAAAAGTGCCTCTATCTTTCACACTTATAGCCTGTTTGTAGAGTTCTTTTTCTAATGCTTTCATTTCAAAATTTGAAATTGGGAGCGGAGACAGCCTAAAAACGTGTTTGGCACTTGGTTCTCCAAAATAAAATGTTGGCACTTGTTTCAAAGATTTTGTTTTTGTTTTCCCTTTCTATTTCGTCGTGGCTTTGATTTTTTTTACTTTTTTTGTAAAAGTCTTGCTTTTGATCACACTACATGTACCAAGGTTTGGTTTCTGAGAGAAAAGTTTTGGTTTTGAACAAGTTTTTGCATGAAACCAAAGTCGTAGATTGTACCCTACTTATGTTTTTCTAAACTGCTAATCTCTTTGACATCTCTGTCGCCTCTTTACATTGTCACGATCTGGAGACTTTTCTAGCTTTATTTTTGCCTTATTTTTGCTAAGTAATGGGTTTCATTGTCGTTGAGATGCATTCTATGTTGTCAAGCCTATTTGATCTTATTAATATTACAGACTCTCCCAAACATGTTATTCCTAATTTCTAAAAATCAACATAGTTTTGCCAAACATGTCAAAACCTAAAATTCAATAACTTCAGAATTTGGGATGAAAATCTAAATGTGCTAAATTTTAAGGACAAAATCACCTCAGAAATAAAATTGCTGCCAAACAAGGTATTACATGTTACGGGAGTGAGGCTGAGACAGAGAAATCATTGTCTTTGGGGATTACATGCTTATGGGATGAATTTGAGGCTTTTAATTTTCTTTTGTAAGAGCTCTTTAAAAGGGGTTTTCTTAAAGAGAGTAAAAGAGACTATTTTGTTATTTATTTTTTTTCTCACTTTAGTTGATTTGATGTTACTGCTTATAGAGGTAGGCATTGCTAAACTACGAGGTTTTGTTGTTTCTTCTACATTTATTTTTCTATTACTTTTGTAATATTGTGCATATTGTTTGTGCTAATGGGGCTTGTGCAAGCAATTATGTTTACCCATAATAGAATAGCTATTGGTCAATGATTGGGTTTGGTAGACCCCCTAAAACCCTGATAAGATATGCAGTCTGTGGAACCCAAGAGGATTTTGGCATGTTTGCTTGATCGAGGTATTCAATTAAGTGGGAGCAATAGTAGACTATATCAAAATGTAGATAGAGAAGTTGAATGACAATAATTTTGTTTTGTGAAAGATCCAAATTGAAGAATATCTAAGACAAGAATTTGTAGAGACTATTGACGGGCAAGACTTTCTACCCTACAACGTTTTTCAAGTGATGTATGAACAATTACAAGACCTACGACAAGAGTCAAAATTAGTGGATAAGTATACTAAGGAATTTTACCAATTACTACATTGTAATGACTTGGCTGAATCAGAGGAACAACTTGTATCTCATTATATTGGAGGTATGCATCAAAACTTTAAAGAGGCCTTGAATTTGTTTCACACTTTTTCCTTTTCAGATGTGCATTATAGAGCGCTCTACTTGGAAAACAGCAAAGCACTATTGGTCGTCTCTTTGGGATGATCAATGACACTTCTCTAACCATGTCGGCCACCACCAATTCGGTTAGTGTGCAAGCCTCTTCTAAGGCTGCACCTTAAGGCTCTTAAAACACCGCCAAAACCTCTACAAGCTTTGGTCCAAAGTGCTTTAAATGTGAAGCAATGGGTCATAAAGATGCAGACTATCCTTGTACTAACTAGAATGGTAAATGATTATTCACTGAATATGATGACAATGTTGGACTTGATAATGTTTTTTATTACACTAATCCTGTATATGATAAGGAAGAACCAATCGAAGAGATAGTAGAAGGTAATCATAGAGAAGCTTTGGTAGCACATCACCTTTGCTTTGCCCCTAAGGAGGTTGAGGGTAATCATTAGTTGGAAAACAATATATTCAACACAATATGCACCATTGAGAGCAAAATTTGTCATCTTGTGATTAATTCGGGAAGTTGTGACAATGTAGTGGCTGAAGAGGCAGTTCAAAAGCTACAATTGTGTACTACATCCCATCCCCATCCATACACACTTTCTTGGCTAAAGAAAAGAAGTGAGGTACAAATCTCTAAATAATGTTTAATTCCTTTGTCTATTGGTTCTACATATAAAGACAAGATGTGGTGTAATGTTGTTGTAATGAATGTTTGTCATTTGTTACTTGGGTGTCCTTGGCATATGATTGATGTGTGATGCATGATGGCTATAAGAACACATCTATTTTTTTTTTAAATAACACAAAAATGATTCTTGTGTCTCATAAGGATGAGGTGGTCAAACCCTAAAACAACAAAGAGGTGAATCTTTTGTCTAAGAAAAATTTCTTGAGGAATTGAAGGGAGATGATGTTGCATATGCTTTGGTTTCTAAGGAGGATAATAATGGTGAAGATATTCCCGAAGAGGTTAAACCTTTAGTGCATGAGTATCATGATATTTTCCCAAAGTCCCTACCCGATGGATTACCACCCCTTAGAGACATCCAACATCAGATTGACCTTATTCTCAGATTTATACTCCTTAATCATCCTCATTATAGGATATCCCAAGGAGCATGAAAAGCTTCATCAACAAGTCCTTGAGTTGTTGAGCAAGAGACATATTAAAGAAATATGAGCCTGTGTGTTGTGCCCACTTTGTTTACATCAAAGAAGGATGATAGTTGACATATATGAGTGGATAGTAGAGTTATTAACAAGATTATTGTTAAGTCTCGTTTTCCTATTCCCCGCCTTAATTATTTATTTGATCAATTGAATAGTTCTTCTATCTTTAGTAAGCTGGATTTGAAAAGTGTTTATCATTAAATTAGAATTAGACCAGTTGATGAGTGGAAGACAACTTTCAAGACAAGAAAATGGTTATATGAGTGGTTAGTCATTTCTTTTAGGTTGTCAAATGCCCCTACCACATTTATAAGGGTGATAAACTAAGTACTTCCACAATTTATTGGTAGAATTGTGGTGATCTATTTTGATGATATACTTATTCATAGCTCTGATATTCATTCTCACTTATAACATCTATGTGATGTTTTAGTTGTTCTTTGCAAGGATAGACTTTTTACAGCTATTAAGAAATGTTCTTTCATGTGAGATTCTATACTTTTCCATGAGTATGTTGTCTCAAAGGATGGAATATAATGACCATGACTTACTACTATACATGAGGTATAGAGTTTCCATAGGTTAGTTTCTTTCCAACGGAGGTTTATTCCCCATTTTATTGGCTCCCATTATTGATTGTATAAAGTTATAATCTTTTGTTTGGAATGATGAAGCAAAATATGTTTTTGTTCTTATTAAAGAAAAACTTATTTCAATGCATGTGTTAGTCTTACCTAACTTTGCCAAACTTTTTGAGTTACATTGTGATGCTTCAAAGGTTAGTATTGGGGTTATCCTAAGTCAAGAAGGTCGTCCAATTGTTTATTTTAATGAGAAATTATTAAGAGCACGAGGAAGATAGAGTGCTTATGATGTTGGGTTTTATGTTGTTGTCCAAGCTCTTCAACATTAGAGGCATTATTTGATTCATACATAATTTATTATTTATTTTAATCATTCTACTCTTAAGCATATTAATAGCCAAAAGAAATCATCTGTTAGACATGCACAGTGGGCATCATATTTGTAGGAATTTACTTTGTGTTTAATCATAAGTTTGGTGTATAGAACGAGGTTATAGATGCCTTGAGTCATCGAGTATGCTTACTTACTAGTGTGAGTACTTAGGTGTTATGGTTCGATTCATTTCAAGAGTTATTGTTTGCTTATCCTTTCTTTGCTAAGGTATTGTCTGAACTTGAGGCAAGATAGAAGTCAAATTATTTGTTGCACATTGGTTTTCTTTTCAAAGACACTTGGTTATGTGTTCCTACTTGTAGCATGTGCTTGAAGATAATTCAGGAATTGTATAGTGAGGGTCATATGGGAAAATATAAGACTTTTCGACTTGTTTCTTCTTCTTATTTTTGGCCATCTATATGCAGGGAGGTGTATAACTTTGTTGGGAAGGGTCATATATGCCATGTTGTTAAGGATACCTTCCAATGACGGGATACATATGCCTTTGCATACCCCTACTCAGCCATGGTCCAACATTAGCATAGATTTTATTCATGGATTACCCCCATACTTAGATAGGAATGGATGGTATGTGGTTGTTGATAGGTTTTCAAATATGGTTCATTTCATTGCTTACAAGAAGATCAATGATGCATCTCATGTTGCATTATTATTCTTTAGGGTGGTATATCATTTATATAGTTTACCATTGTCTATTATTTTTTAAAGAGATACTCGATTTATAAGTCATTTCTGGCGTTCTATGTGGAAGTTGGCACATACTTCTCTTGATTTTAGTAGTGCTTATCATCCACAAATAGATGGACATACGAAGGTAGTCAATTGATCTCTGAGAAATTTGGTGCTAATCTTAAATCCTATGATCAACATCTATATAAAGATGAGTTTGCCTATTATTAGAGTGTGAATCGAAGCATAAGTTTTAGTCATTTTACTATTATTTGTGGCTTTAATCCTCGCTCTCCCATGGAATTAGCTCCCCGTCCAGATGTAAAAAGATTAAATGGTCGAGCTAAAGATTTTATAACACACTTGCAGGATATTTATTCTGACACTCTCATGAAATTGCAAGTGTCTAATTGTAAGTATAAAACAACTAGATATTTTAAAAAAAGACATGTGGACTTTAATGTTTATCTTCTCAAACTTCCTAGCCACATTCATACTTATAATATTTTAATGTTAAACATCTTATTCCTTATCTTGCGAATTTTTCATATGATGATTTTGTGAATTTGATGGTGAATCTTTCAAGCCAAGGGAGGATAATGTAGATCAATTAGCATTAAAGTATATGGAGCAATGAGATCGCACAAAGAAAAATCACAATTTTTAGTCTGGCAATCGATCGACATTTTGGGCAATCGATCGGGCCATTGATTGATCTGTCAGCTTCATCGATCGATCAATACTCCAATACTCCGCTCGGCCCTATGTAAAATGAAGCCGAGAGCATTGACAATCGATCGACCATGTTAGCGATCTATCGTCCCAACTGCGAAACAGTTTCCAAGTCCATTTTGGATAATAATTTGATGCCAAATAGATTTTTTTTAAGCCTTTTGCTTTCCTAGGAGTTTTTATTCAATATTTCTTTGATTATTTAGGGATTTTATGTTTTATTTTCCTTAATTTTGATTGGTTAATCCTAAAGTAGTTAGAGATTAACTTCTTTTATTTACAATTATGTAATTAGGACTTTTATAAAAGCTTGACTCTTCATAGAAGTCATAGTTATGCATTTTATATATATATATATTGAAGAAGAAGAGAATATTTCTTTCTCCTTTATGTTCTCTCTATTTTTTGTGAATTTTTTATAATTAAAATTATTGAGAGAGGAAGGTTGTATGTGCCTGTAGCCGGATTTGTTGAACATTGTTCATCCCATGAATCCATCTCTGCATTGGGGGGGTGGGGGGTGGGGGGGGTGGAAGGGGGGAGGAGAGGCTGAGAGCAAGCCAAGTAGGGTGGAGGACCCAGGGCGGAGGTGACGACCATGACAGTTTGGCAACTGATGAGGCAGAGGGCAAGGATGGGGGTAGTAGAAAGCCAATATTGGTGGAGCTTTGTTGGGGTGGTGAAGGACAAGGAGCATGGTGGCGGTGTGGAGGGGTTCTGATGGCAAGGAGAGGCAAATATAGATGGTAGAGTTGTGACTGTGCCAATGGCCACAGCTCTGCAAGCCGTGGCAAAGTGGTGACCATAGCCTGCAAAATTGAGGTTGCACCAACGGCCAGATCTGGCCACTAGAATGGCTCTATAGGCTGCGCCCCAAATCACGCCATAGGGTGGTCAAGCTAGGCTTTGATGCAAGCTAGCCATGGATTTGTTGCTAATTGGTCGGGGCTTTATTACGGACTGGCCGGCCAAGCCAAATTTGGCTTGACTTTGGCAATGGTCTGACATTAGTTGCAAAAAAAAAAAATTATCGGCACAGACAACTAGCCACCTACATTGCCTCTAGAGAAGGGAAAGAGAATCAGGATTATACTTTCTTAGTCCCATATTAATAGCTATATTTAAAAAAAATTAATTTTTATTAAATGGTGAAACCCACTTTTAAGAAGAGGGAAAATTAACTTATGATACTTTTTTCAAGTACTCAATCACTTAAATTAAAAAAAATAGAGTAATTAATAATAAATAAACTTTTTTTTTACCAAATAAAGCTTTTATTTAGGACGGAGGGAGTACTACACAAACTTTATAAACAAACGTACTGAGGCAAAATACTCTTAATGACGAAATCCTGTAGAGAAGAAACATTTATACCATGCACGATTCAACACCACCATCTTAGCCTAATGTCATTGAAGAATGGGTCTAACATTAAGGGAAAGCTACCTGGAAGCCAGATGAAGACTAGAAAAAAACAACCAAGTTTACGTAATCTCACGTACATCTCCATCAATCACGTCAATATGGATGTGAAACGGGGAAGAAGTTGGACCACCTGAGGTGATCGATGCCCATTGAAAAGTCCTCCCGCGTATTGACTTTCATCACAACTCCGAGATGAACTTCCAGGAAACATACCATCGTATTCCTAATGGATGCTCTCCTCAACAAATTCTCACTGCACGTGATGAAAGTCTCTGTCAAAGACGAAAGATGGAGCAATTTATCCAACGGTTCCATGTATTGGGCCTTAAATCCACAAACGTCGCATTCCTTTGGAGACAAGTCTGCATTAGCTAGCTATCAGAATTTGTACTATATGGAAGCTGGCATGTATATATAACTTAAGTGCCTGGCTCAACTTTCACTTGTATTTTAGATGAGCGGAGCTATGGGACGATCATTTACCCTTACAATCCTTTTCATAACAGTGCTTTTTGCAACTGCTGTAACCCAAGGTAGATAAGTTTATTAGTTTACGAGTATGTCGTTTTCCTATATTTTGATCTTTTTTTTTTACTAAGCAATTGTGTTATATCTCATACAGGACTAGGGTGGAGTGGGAAGAAGTACAGGAGAGAACTAGCCTCTGTAGATACCTCAGAGGTAAATTTCAATCTTCAATTATTTTCTTTTGGAGGCATTTCGCATCTTGTGGCTCATGTGTTTGCTAAATGTGAATTCAAATCATCATGGGTGGTCGTAGGTGGAGTACGAGGAAGGAAATGTTGTGAGGTTACTTGCCGACTACAATCCACCCACACGCAGCTTGAACTTTAGAGAAGCACCACCGGCGCCGCCGCCTGACACCCCTCCAGAGCCTCCCTCTGATTCTGATTACTCTCCTGATACCACTTCCCCACCGGAGGCGGAGGCGCCTCCTGAGTGAACTATGATGCTCTCCCTTGTAGCTAAAAATAAAGGTCTAATGTCTCATTAAAAAATATATGATCTCCAGCGTGATGTATGTGTGTAATAACATGAAGTAGTTTCTGACTTTGTGATACTTGCATTAGATTGTAATCATATCATATCATATCATATCATACTATATTAAAACTTGGGAACGGAATACTATAGAATTTTTTATTTTTGACTATTTTACCTTCAAACTTTTATCCTTATTCCAAGATTACCTCTACTACTATGTTTTCTGAACTACATAAAAGTACTTGCCCCTCCTATGTACGAATCAGCTGAGGGTAGCCAATTCTAAGTGAAGGTCTCCACTGGCAGTTCCACGAAAACTAAAGCAAGTTTCGGTTCAACTCGTTGGGTATATGCTCTTCCTTTTGAATTTACAACCACCCATTGTTTGTCCCACCGAAATCCTATAAATGGATTAAACAAATTGTTATGAAACGGGAACTTCTGAATAGTTAGCAATTAAATTGCAACAATCCACTAAGAAAGCATTTATATTTTGTCAAAGACGGGATTTACCAAAAGAGATAGAAATTGTGAAAGGAGCTATTGCAATCGAGACCGGGAAATCATCAAGTTTTTACAATTAAATGTGTAAGATAACCAAGTTTTCCAACAACTTAAGCCGTTAAGAAGGGAAAATCTTATTTATTTCTTTTATAATCTAACACCCATTTCCCTTACATGCAAGGGTCCATTAAGTACGGCACATGAAATATAATTGGGGTATAAATATCTCCAATGACACTTGAACCTAAGACCTCCTATCAAGTGGAGCTTTGATATTAGAATTTTTTCTATATTGCCTAGCCAAAGAATGACATATTCCATATTCCCTGAATTTTAAACGGAAATGCCATATAACTTGGTTGTGGACCAAAATACCCTTAGGTTTCACTATATCATGTTTTAAATGTTCAGCTTGTAATAAATGCACATTGGAACAATGTTGCGCCGTTCCAATGTGCTGGGAGTCATCGGCGGTGAACGGAACTTGCCGGCGGGATCTGACCAGCGGTAACTCACCGGCGAGAGTAGATGAACAAGAAAAAAGTGATTTTGAAGACGCAAACGCTGTATGAGTGCTCCAAAAGCTGCATTTTGTAGAAACGATCGTTCTTTCACACCGATCATGGATAGGATCGATATTTGTATCCATTATAATGGAGAGGTAGGCAATGATGACATGTATATCGGTAGAATGGCACGGTTGATGAACATTCATCCGTCGGTGAGCTTCGGCGAGCTACTGGGGCAAGTCAAAGCACGACTTTCCATCAATGGTAATGTCAATTTGAAGTATTTAATTCCATCATCTCAATCATCCATGATATATGAATTACAAGATGATGAGGATCTCCAATCAGTGTTCTCCAATCATAAGAAGGAGAATAAGGAGGTGTTATCGTTGTATGCCAAGATGAAACAGCCCGACAACGGTGATAAATCACCATCACCCTCCGTTGAAAGGAACCAGACAGTCAATAGAGCTGAATCACCCGTCGTAATGGCTCATCCCAACTCTAATGTCAGATTTCATACCGGATTCAATGAAACTCAGTTCACCTTTGAAACTGTCAAGTAACAATATTGAATCTTTAGATTATACGCAATTGGTATATTTCGTGTACTCGAGACCACGATATTGAACTTATCGTGTTAAGGGTAAATCTGATGCAACCGTAAACCCAATTCTCAACAATAAACCAATTACAACAAAGTGTTAATTCTGAATATCAACAATTGAGAAGCAGTTGTTCAGAATTCTAAAATGCAGCTTGCAACAATTACAGCAACTTCGGAATTCAATAGCAGAGTTACTTCAAATTTAAAACTCAATTCAAATTCCAATACTCCAAATGTCTAGAAGTTCAGTAATTCACCAATTCAATCTGAAACAGTTAAGAATACTCAGAGTATTTCGATTACAGAATAGTCACAGTTGTTACACTTGACTCGTATTACAGATCTTCGACTAAGATTTACAAAATTCCAAACAATTACAGACATGGATTTCTAATGTGCAGAACAGAACAACAGGAACTAAAGTTGATCTCTACTTAGCTCGAAGAAAGAAATCAACTCTAAAGCTTGGGAGCATTAATGCTTCAACCACAAGCCTGAGGATTTCTCAAACAAATGACTCATAGATCTCTCTCAGATCTGGTTCTACGGGAACAAAGAGGAGCTCCGCTCTTTGGCCTTTCAGCAGCAATTCGAAATTCAAAAGTCCCCCTTTTCATTTGGCTTTTTCCTTTTTATAGATGCCCAAAGTTCACTAATGATTATCAACTTTATTAATCACAGATCTCTGTTAACTAAAAGCCTGTTTAATCTATAAACCCGTCGAAGAAGAAGACTAACAAAATTAACCGTCTCATGTTTTATAGTCAAATGACTATACTGTCCATGTCCCCACCTCTTGCTTCAACGTAGTCTAAACACTTCCATTAGTAATGGATGAAAATACCCTTATTATTTAAATGTTATTCAAACTGTTCGATGAAATATCTCTGAGTCCTTCCTATTCTATATTTTTTGACTTTTCTAAACTTTCCTAAGCTGAATTCTTCTTTATCCAATTTCAGATTTCATCAGTGCCTCCCTCCTCTTGAAGATTCGTCCTCGAATCTTTATTGGAAAAGTTTTCTTGAGGTGCATGATAGTCATACAAATCTGTGACATTAAAGGTAGGAGAAATGTTCCACTCACCTGGTAATTCTAAAACATATGCATTGGCATTAATCTTGTGTAGAATGCGAAAGGGACCAAATTTTCTTTGTCCAAGCTTCTGATAAACACCAACAGGCATACGTTCCTTACTCAGATATACCATGACCATTTTCCCTTCTTCAAACTATTTATCCCTGCGAGTTTTATCTGCATACGCTTTATACTTAACATTAACAGATGATATGTGATCTTTGACTACTTGATGAATTATATCAAATTGTTGCAAACTATGAACAGCAAGTAAATGATCCTCTTTATCTCTAGTAATAGGCATAAGATCCAAAGTATATCTAGGATTCTGGCCATACACAATTTGAAATGGAGATTTTCTAGTAGTTCTATTTACAGAAGTATTATATGCAAACTCTGCTTGGGGCAACATATTTTCCCACTGTCCATGTTTTCCTGCACAAAGAGTTCGAAGCAGATTTCCTAAAGACCTATTCACAACCTCAGTTTGCCCATCTATTTGTGGGTGACAAGTAGAACTGAAGTTCAGATGAGTATTGGCTCTTCTCCATAGTGTCAACCAAAAATGGCTAAGAAACTTATTGTCTCTGTCAGAAGTTATAGACTTAGGAAACCCATGCAGTTTAATTACTTCTTTGAAAAACAACTAAGCAATATGAACTGCATCATGAATCTTCTTACACCCAATAAAGTGTGTCATCTTTGAAAATCGATCTACAATCACAAAAATTGCATCATTGCCTCTCTATGTCCTGGGCATTCCTAATACAAAATCCATGGATATGTCTTCCCAGGGTTTATCTGGAATAGGTAGGGGTAAATACAAACCTGTATTTTGGGATTGTCCTTTGAATCTCTGACATATTTCACGAGTTACTATATTATAAACTTCTTTTATGCATTTAGGCCAATAGTATCTGTCTTGCACTAAAGATAGGGTCTTATCTTTTCCAAAATGGCCTGCCATTCCTCCTTCATGAAGTTCCTTAATCAGTTTCTCCCGCAGTGAACTTACAGGAATACACAATTTGCTACCCTTGAATAAGAATCCATCTTTTAAAATATAATCTCCACTGTTTGAGTTATGTTCATGACAACTTTGCCAAATGAGTTTAAAATATGAATCATTGGCATATTGTTGTTTTATCTCTTCAAAACCAAACACAGTAGCTTGTAAAGTTGTCAATAAAACATGTCTTCTACTCAAAGCATCTACTACTTGATTTAGCTTTCTTGATCGATGCTTAATTAAGAAGGTATACTCTTGTATCTCTGTAATCCACCTAGCATAAATGCGATCCAACTTGGTTTGATTCTGTATATATCTCAAGGGCTGATGATCTGTATGTAGAATGAACTCCTTGTGTAAGAGGTACTGTCTCCAATGCCTTAAAGTTTGAACTAAAGCATATAGTTCTAACTTATAGGCTGACCATTTCTGTCTTACTTCATTAAGTTTTTCACTGTAAAATGCTATTGGCTTCATTTCTTGTGACAAGACTACCCCAATTCCTATGCCTGATGCATCACACTCTATTTCAAAGGTTTTTGAAAAATCTGGTAAAACTAGAATAGGTGTTGTAGTCAGTTTCTGTTTGAGTGCCTTGAAACTTTCAACAGCTGCTTCAGTCCATTTAAAAATTTTACCTTTCATACAGTCTGTCAAAGGGGCTGTAATGGAACTGAAATTTCTTACAAACCTTCTATAGAAGGTAGCCAGGCCATGAAAGCTTCTAACTTCTTGTATTGTTTGAGGAGCTGGACAATCAACAATGGTTTTAATCTTACTTTCATCCACTTTGATTCCTCTTGTTGTAACCACATAGCCTAGAAATATCAACTGTGGAGTCATTAAAGGAGCATTTCTTAACATTTATATACAGTTCATGTTTCTGCAATAACTGCAACACTTCTTCCAAATGCTTCAAATGATCCTCTCTTGAATGACTATATATTAAGATATCATCAAAATAGACAACTGCACTCTTACCCAAAACTGGTTTAAGAACATATGTCATCATTCTCATAAAAGTGCTTGGGGCATTTGAAAGCCCAAAAGGCATTACTAACCATTCGTATAACTTATAAGCCCTCTCTTGTTTTAAATGTTGTTTTCCATTCACCTCCCTCCTTCATTCTTATTTGATGACAGCCACTATGTAGGTCTATTTTAGAAAACACTTGTGAACCTTGTAGTTGATCTAGCATGTCATCAAGTCGAGGTATGGGAAAGATGTATCTGATTGTGATCTTATTCACTGCTCTGCAATCTATGCACATCTGCCATTCCCCATTCTTCTTTGGCACCAATAGAGCAGTTACTGCCACTGGACTGATACTCTCCCTAATAAGTCCTCTGTTAAGCAAATCCTCAACTTGCCTTTGCAGCTCCTTGTGTTCAGTAGGGGTCATTCTATAATGGGGTAAGCTGGCACCAGGCTGGAAGTCTATCTGATGTTGTAAATTTCGCATAGGTGGAAAAATCATGGGCAGATCATCATCAGCTATGCATTTGTATTTTTTAATAACATGCTGACATATTCTGGTACTTGTCCTTCAGATGCTTGCTTTTCTTTCTCTACCACTGCATAGACCACATTTCCTGTTTTCAGAGTAGCTTTCAAACTTTGAATAAAACTGACTGTGGATTTGGGTTGTGGCAGTTCTTCAGCTTTTGTAACACTGGGCAGAAGTACAACTTTAACTCCTTTATGGGAAAAAGAATAAGTGTTAGAATGACCATCATGCATCACAGACTCATCAAATTGCCAGGGTCTACCTAACAATATATGGCAAGCTTCCATATCCACTGCATCACACACCAACTCTGTTTGATAACTTTTCCCAATGGAGAATGGTATTGTACATTGATGCTCAATCTTAATAGGTTTCACATTTTTAATCCAACCAATTGTACATGGTGTTGGATGTGGTTGTAATGTCAAACCTAGTTTATGAACTGTCTTTTTAGCTATCAAATTTTTTGAACTACCACCATCAATGATGATTGTACATACTCTTTTATTGACTGTTCCCTTCGTGTGGAAAATTTGATGCCGCTGACTATTGGATTCAGCTGGTGAAGTCAATAACAGTTTCCTAATCACCAAACTCAGAGGATGATTTTCACAATCCAAACCTTCATCTTCAGGAACCTCTTCTTTTCTTTCTTCTTCTTCAGGAATGTCATTTTGTTCATTTTGTTCATGTTCTTTCATTTGTTCAATAAGTAAGGCAGATCTTCTCACTGCTTGTAAATCAGCTTCAGATACAGGACATTTGTTGGAATAATGGCCAAGTTGTAAACACCTAAAGCATTTATCTGGTCTTGCTTTAGCATAAGGGTTGGGTGTTGTAGAAGTAGTTCCTTTGTCTTGATATCTACTAGGATTTCGTCTAGGAAAAACTTCTATCAATCTAACCATATTTGTTGTAGCATTAGAACTCTCACCTTCATTTGAAGTAGTTCTATTTTTCTGAGGCTGAAAATTATTGGAGGTCACTCTGTTGTTAAAACCAGTTTTGTGGACTGAATGACTATTCAAAAAAATTTCAGCTCTTACTAACAACTGAAAAGCATCATTTAGAGAATACACTGGAGTAAAGTAACCATGTCCTTAATTGAATACTTCAGCCCATCTATATATCTTTGTACCTGCTGTCCTTCAGTTTCATGCAGGTTATTCCTAGCCGCCAGTCTATGAAATTCTTCAATATATTCTACAACTGTTTTATTGCCTTGCCTACAATTTTGATAGTTATGGAACAAGAGTTGCTCATAATCTGGAGGTAAGGATCGAGCTCTCAACATTTGTTTCATTCTAACCCAGCTTTTAATAAAATGTTTTCCCTATCTGTTTCTTTCCATTTGTAACTGTTCCCACCATGCTGCTGCTCCACTTTTGAGCTTGCAAGAGACTAGTTTTACTCTTTTATTTTCTGGCACTTCTAAACAGTCAAAGTACTTTTCAACTTTACTTATCTAATCCAGAAAATCTTCCACATGAATCTGTCCATGAAACTCTGGTAAATCCAGCTTAGGTTGAAATTTGTCATCTCTTTCACCATTGTATGCATTTTGCACTTCAATTTCATCTTCACTGGTCATTTCATTTTCTTCAAAAACATTGTGTACTGGAATTAGCATTTGTGGTGGATTCATTGGAGTTGGTGGAGGCACATTTGTAGGAATTTGACCCCTTCTACCTCCTCTTCGTCTATTACCAAATGGATTCTGATGAAATAATGGAGGTGCATTTGCCACCCCAGGAAATGGTACAGCCATTCCTATCCCATTCTGCTGTGTCATAATTTGCATGAGTTGAGCATGATTTTGTTGTTGGGCTTGCAAAGTTTGCTACTGCTGTTGAATCAATTGTGCAAACATTTGTGGCATGCTAAGACTTTCCTCCTCTGCATTCTCAACCATGGTTTGCTTATATTCCAAGAATTAATACCGCTTTGATACCAAATGATGCAACCGAAAACCCAATTCTCAACAATAAACCAATTACAACAAAGTGTTAATTCTGAATATCAACAATTGAGAAGCAGTTGTTCAGAATTCTAAAATGCAGCTTGCAACAATTACAGCAACTTCGGAATTCAATAGCAGAGTTACTTCAAATTTAAAACTCAATTCAAATTCCAATACTCCAAATGTCTAGAAGTTGAGTAATTCACCAATTCAATCTAAAACAGTTAAGAATACTCAGAGTATTTTGATTATAGAATAGTCACAGTTGTTACACTTGACTCGTATTACAGATCTTCAGCTAAGATTTACAAAATTCCAAACAATTACAGACATGGATTTCTAATGTGCAGAACAGAAAAACAGGAACTAAAGTTGATCTCTACTTAGCTCGAAGAAAGAAATCAACTCTGAAGCTTGGGAGCATTCATGCTTCAACCACGAGCCTAAGGATTTCTCAAACAAATGACTCACAAATCTCTCCCAGATCTAGTTCTATGGGAACAAAGAGGAGCTCCGCTCTTTGGCCTTTCAGCAGCAATTCGAAATTCAAAAGTCCCTCTTTTCATTTGGCTTTTTCCATTTTATAGATGCCCAAAGTTCACTAATGATTATCAACTTTATTAATCACAGATCTCTGTTAACTAAAAGCCTGTTTAAGCTGTAAACCTGTCGAAGAAGAAGACTAACAAAATTAACTGTCTCATGTTTTATAATCAAATGACTATACTGTCCATGTCCCCACCTCCAGCTTCAACGTAGTCTAAACACTTCCATTAGTAATGGACGAAAATACCATTATTATTTAAATGTTCTTCAAATTGTTCGAAGAAATATCTCTGAGTCCTTCCTGTTCTATATTTTCTGACTTTTCTAAACTTTCCTAAACTGAATTCTTCTTTATCCAATTTCAAATTTCATCAAAATCATATCATGCGAAGTTATAAACACGACATGTAATATATCGTATTAGTAATTACACGATATACACATGCGATAGAGCAATTATGTTTTGCATCGTAGATATAATAACACTACATGCATTCATGTCGTGGTGTCGATAACACGTCTTGAAATGTTTGCGTGTTAACAGAATACACGATATCAACTGATGTTGCATTTTTTTAACACGATAATGTGCAATGCAGATTGGGAGAACCAGGAAACTTGCCCTCAACAAATCCATGCCAATCATCTTTCACCAATCGAGCGAGTGCAAAACCTGAAATAAAAGTAAATCAGAGGAATTGTCTCCAATGATGGGTTGGACAAGCACTTCATTTGATAACTACGAACCTCCATACAACCCTTATAATTACGACGGCGGAGAAGGCGAAGAAGTTGAGAATATGTGGGGTGAGGATCTGTGGTACGATAATGATATAGTTGGCATGGAAAGTATGTCCGACCATGAATAATTTGTAAACAGCGAGGTTCCTAGTAACATCGACGTTGAGGCGGATGCATATTGGGATACCGTCGATGATTTAAACATGTTGGAACCGAATATTGATGAAGGCCAGCTAATGATAGGTAGCTTGCAAGCTAAGGATTACCAGAAGCTTCTCGAATTGGGTGCACATTTTCTAAGCCTGTTGCATTTTAAGAGGGTCTTGATCGACCTAGCAATAAAGGCGAATTTCACATATCGTGTTGTGGATGAAAACCGGAATACGTACTCCCCAAAGTGCTCCAATGAATCTTGTAACTAGTACATAAGGGCTTCAAATATAGGAAATCATGTGACTATCACGAGGTTAGTACCGACTCATTCATGTGGAACCCAAAGGAAGTCAACTGACCATCCTCTGGCATCGCACCTTTAGATAGCGAGAAAATGTTATGGCATCTTTAAAGACTCGGTGGACATTACACCTAAGAGCATAGGAAGTTATATTTCGAAGCACTGGGGCATAACTGCGAACTACAAGAAATGTTGGCGCGCAGGTAATGCACGAGAAGAAACAAAGTGTTGATTTAGTGTCATGATATGTTAGTCTAGCGTGTTATCGTTTACACGCTTAAACTATAGTCGGAATATGCACTCACATGACATAATTCAATATCGTGTTACAAACAACATGACCAGGCATCGTGTAGGATTCCGATCACACGAAAACATAAATTCTCGTGCGATCGGGAACACAATGCAAGCCGGTGTCGTATAACATTTACTAAATTGTCTTTGTTCGTGCAGGTAAAGATCTAACTAATTTAATAGATGGTGACCCAGACGAATCCTACCGCTTACTTCATTCTTACAGTAGGCAACTAGAATATATAAATTTGGGAAGTGTAGTTATGCTAGTGAGATCATGTGACATTCCCGGACCTATGGGTGGGTACGATTTCAAAAGAGTATTCTTGATGTTTGGCCCCGTTTCGAGAGCTTTCAGAACAACCATGAGGCCGTTGCTAACAGTTGATGCAACATTCTTGAAAGGAAAGTATCCTAGACAGCTATTGATAGCAACTGCACTGGACCGGAACAATAATATGTTGTGCGTTGCATTTGTAGTGGTTGAGAACAAATGTGAGAAAACTTGGTGTTGGTTTCTTGAGTTGCTTAGAAATAATCTATTCTCTAATCCTCCAGCCGAGTTGGATACAATCGTTTCACATAGACAGATGAGATTGACAAATGTTGTGATAAAGTTTTTTCCATCTACACACCACGGGTATTGCATCCGTCACATGGCAGCAAATATGCTAGAAAGATTCAAGGACAACTACCTAAAGAATCAACTCCATGTTGCAGCCGAAACGTTTAGACAGAATGTTTACGATGAAATAATGAATAGCATTAAAGAACATAATCCGGAAGCATATGCTTGGCTAAATAAGATAGGTTCGGATCACTGGGCTAATATATCATTTTCAGGGAAAAGATATGGGACACTAAGCTCAAATAGATCCGAAAGTGCAAATGAAATGTTCAAAAAGGCCAGATCGATGCCTATAACGCATTTAATTGAGCACACGAGGGAGCACATGACGACATTATTTGAAAAACAGCGGACGGACAGATAAAATATGATAGAAGAGTTAACCCCATTTGCTCGAAAACACATCAAAAATAGGCAAGAAGAAGCTAGGAATGTGATTGTATTGCCTGTGTTACTGTATGAATTCTAGGTTAACTCGATACTTCACTAGGTACATTGCATTCATACAGCGATGTATAGCTTGTGCTTGTTTATACGTTAGGGCTTCATATTGTGTTAGGTTACACACGGTATTGTCCTTGAACGTGTAAGTCGATAAGTCTTACGTAACGATCGTAAGATGTGTCGTGTACGCGAGACTACGATAAATTCATTTATCGTGCTCTCTTACTCACGATATTTTCTTCACAGGATGTGGTAAACTTGGTTGATCGTACCTGCACATGTGGATGCTTTCAACATCTGGGACTACCATGTAAGCATGCAATCGCAGCAATCGATAATAGACATTTCTATGTGTCTGAGTACTGCGAAAGATGGTACTCTACTAAAATGTAGAAAGTGACCTATCGTGAGCCCTTACACCCAACAAAGGATCGGCACCAGTGGGCACCGGCTGGAGTTATGCCTACATTCAACCCACCTATCCCTCAAAAGCAGCAGGGATGTCCACGAAAAAATCGGATAGAGTCACAACTGCCTCTCAAAGCCCCACGAAAATGTGGAACATGTGGCCAATTGGGTAACAACCGCAAATGATGTACCAGTGCACATGGAGGGTCCCCCAATGTGGTAGATGTACCAACGACAAGCCGAAGGAGGTCAAATAATAGCGCACGCAAATGGTGTAAGGAAGGAGAGCATCGATCAGGCTTACCTTTTCCACCCCCGTTCTTCAGCTGAAATTTTTTGAATATACATCGTGTTATGAACAACACGGAATATGTAATTAACTTGTATTGGAAAATACGACATGATGTAAATAGGGTATACTGTATATGTATATCGTGTAATCGACAACACGACCCAAATGGGGTACGTGTTGCTAATTACACGATAATATCATTCGATTATTAATTTTGTAATCAAGAGTGTCGATTTCTTACACGATATTGGTAATAATGTGTGTTCCAACCCACGACAATTCCATGATCGTAATCCGATTCCCGAAGCGTTATGCTCGAAGCACCAATTCTTTCATTTACCTGGTGGTCCGTAACCGTCTCATCCTGCCCAAAGCACCAACACGACCACGCCAATTGATCGCTCACGCCTAGGCGAATTGTTATTATCTTTGTATTTTTTTCACTCCTCTGTAAAGATTAGCTTTTTGGATGATCCTTGTTGAAGTGTGTATGGCTTAACACGATCTGTGTGTATATCGTGTTGCCGTTCACACGACATTTGAACAAATTTGTATTTTCTTTTCAAACGACTATTGTGTATATCGTGTTAACATTCACACGATGAGTTGACGACTGCGATAGTGATTATTGTTCATATCGTGTACTCTATTACATGATATAAAACATGACGTGCCATCGAGCACATGACAATTGCATTAATTTTACCACCCAATTCCCAAAGCGTCACCACAATTTTCGGGATTTCAATTAAATTAGGATCACCAATTCGCGAGGAGTCATTTCCAATTTCCAATTACATTAAATATGGAATATTTATACCTATATATATATATATATATATATATATATATATATATATATATATATATATATATATATATATATATATATATATATATATATATATATATATATCTAAGTGCCCTCTTTGCTTACCCAATTCGCGAAGAGCACGAGACGGAGCCTTTGGGACATTGATATGGTGCCTGATGGTGTATCGTCCCCCTTCAGTGGCACGGTGCTAACTAGCCTCTGAAGGGGGCCGATTAACTACCCGACATTATTTCAATGTCGCGAAGGTTCCGTCACAATTGAAGTGATAGGTTCGTGAATCTGCATGGAGATCGCACGCATAATGATATTCACGAAGCACGAGACGGATCCTTTGGGACATTGATATTGCACCGGATGGTTAATCAACCCCCTTCAGTGGTACGGTACTAACCGGCACTGAAGGGGGGCGATTAACTAACCCGGCATAATATCAATGTCGCAAATGTTCCGTCATAATTGAACTGATGAGGGCACGATTCACTATCTTTAGAATTTTTTTATTTGTATTTATACACCGCTCTGTAAATATTAGTTTGTTGTATGTAATGAAAGCCCTTTCAAATTAAAGGAAAATATTAATATCAGTTATATACTTTTTTCCCTTGGAAAGATGTCTTCGTGTATAACACGACACACACCCTTATCGTAAGCTCGATAACATGACATATACCATTATTGTAAGATCGATAACACGGCATACACCATTATTGTAAGATCGATAACACGATATACACCATTATCGTAAGATCAATAACACGATATACACCATTATCGTGAGATCGATAACACGACCAAGCCTGTTATCGTAAGGCCGATTAACATTACATACACCATTATCGTAAGATCGATAACACGACATATACCATTATCGTAAGATCGATAACACGAGGTCCACCAAGTTATTGGAAGTAATAAGTCGGCATTACGAATACACGATTTATGTGAGTAATGTATTATCGATTACACGACAGAATAACATGCCAAAATGGGATGCAATTACACGATAATATCTCCGTTGCTTACTCGATATTGGTAATAATGTGTGTTCAAACCCACGACAATGATAGGATTGTATTGACCCAATTCCCGATGCATTATTCCAGAAGCATCAATACCTTCATTTACCTAGCAGTCCGTATCCGTTTCACCTTGCCTATATATATATATATATATATATATATATATATATATATATATATATATATATATATATATATATATATATATATTAGGGTTAGGGTTTGCTAGCTGCTCACTCACTGGTTCTTCGCCATCTTACATTCTCGATGCGCTATTGAATACACAATATTGATACAAATCGTTTGATCGATTATAAGCTATCTTACATTCGTACAGCAATTAAGTACAAAAATAATAAGGGCTCACAGTAATGAAATACAAAATAAGTGGTCTTTTTACAATTCATCTGTATCCGGATCAAATTCCTCTTCGATTCGGGCCCAAAGTATAGCAGCGCATATCATTGGCCTAACCAAGCCTGTTATCTCAAGCTGTCTAAAATCTGGCTGAATGATGCCCCTGCCTATTTCGCTACGTAGTACATGACGTAGATGCCACAATCTTCATTTGTTTCCTAGTACGGGCATTTGTTGATCTTAGTCAGTGGCCACGTCCGAGCGCCCTTTATCTTAAGTGCCTTCTCCATTCCATTGGCAACATGTTTCCTAACACTGTCCATCTCAGCGAAGTGCTGACTGTGATCACCCTTTAGAGGATTGTACCACCTAAATCGCTTTTCCCTACAGCGGACAATAAGCAATAGAAAGTGGCCTTTGACGTATACAGGAATGAAGCAGCTTTTCGTGTTAACATTTAGGCCTCTCAATAATATCCCAGAGAGTTTGCCCTCCTTCTCCGCCGGCCCTTCCGCCGAGCCAACGTTAAAGTAGTGTTGAATGGCAAACTTTCCGAAAAAATAGTTGGGGTACCTGCATGGATTTCTTATATTTCGTTCATCTAGGAGTTGGAAGAAGACGTCGATAACCTACAGAATACCATACGTGTTAGTAATGACATGATAAGGTACTGATCGTCATATGACATTACACGATAAGTTACTATACCGTGTTTACGATCACATGATGAAGTTACAAGTCGTGTGGTCATTAACACAATAGTTTTACTTTAGCAATTACAAGAAGATTGTTAGCGTATATGAAACCCAACGATAGGATCATATGTCGTGTAATCGATAAGACGATAATTCAATTTAATCGGATAACAAGATATGATACTAAGTAGTTTTATTTATAACATGATAGAGATTAAAACGTATGAGCAATTCATAGATATTACCTCATTCATTATGCAATCCTGCTTTAACAAAGATAGGTAGTCGGTGTATAGGAGGGTCTCTACGGGCCACAACTTGTATGAGTTCGAAAGAAATTCCATGATAATTTCCTTTACTGCCTCCTCCTGAACCTCCAGGTGGAACACCAACTCTGTGTCAAGATAGTCCTTCGTCCGCAAACTTGTCTCCTCCTTGTTTGTCTTAGTTGCAGTATCTTCTTCGACATCTTCAACATTGCAAATACTCTCCAATACGTTCGCATCTACTGGAGGAGTATCTGATATAGTGCCTTCACTGGAAACTACAATTGGGGCTACTGGTTCCGGGGGGGAGACTTGGGATGTGCCGGACGGATAATGCTTCGGTCAGGGGCCGATGCCAGAGGTACTTCGTCACCAGGCTTTCCAGGCTGGGCATTGTGTCGAAACTTTGCTAGCTTCTCATCAATGTAGCTGCTAAAATGCTTCGGCTTCTTCGAGAGCTGAGTTGCAACTTTCTTCTCATGCTCCTTGTTCGTCTTCCATTGCTCATGAGGTACAATGGGAGGGCCAGGAGCAACTTTCCATTTCACTCTGATTTTTATTGCTTGTTTGGATACTGCTCCTTTATTCGCTTGCTGGGGTGCTTCCAGTCCCTTCAAGGGTTGTTCCGGAATCTTCAGTTGGTCTGCGGGTCCCTCACGGGGTTTTTCCGGCACATCGCGGACTTGAGCCACAACCTCAAGTGGAAGGTCCGGTTCCTCTACCTCCCTAGATTGTTTGATGACATCCCGAGGAAGTTCTGGTTCCTCTACCTCCCTGGATTGTTCGTCGACATCCCGGGGAAGTTCCAATTCCTCTACCTCCCTCGATTATTCTTCGACATCCCGGGGTTGTTCTTCCACCTCATGGGGTAGATCCATGACACCCCATGGTTGATGCACAACCATTTGTTATTGTTCAATGAATTCTGCATTTGTTTTCGTCAAAAATCTAGTTATTACGGTCCTTTGCAACTTCAGACCAATCTTCTTCTTCGGTTTGGTGGCAGCTTGCAGTTGCCGTTTCTGTGTATATAAGAAGTAAGTTATCGTGTTAGTAACTACACGATATCCACACAAGTCGTCATTTACACACACGATACATATACTTATCGTATTTGTAAAAACACGACAGAGGCCTAATCGTGCTCACGATCACACAACCACGCAAAGATGGTTCTCACAACTGTTGCTTCAATGATCGTGTGATCGATGACACGAAAAGCCAACCATCGTCTGTCTTCCTCAACGATATGATCTCTTATCGTGTACTCAACTACACGAATATCCCCTAACCAAACTGTCGTACTTACTCAAAATGAATCCCTCTTCCACCGGATGAGGGACTTGTACTGGTTGATGTTCGGGGGCAGATGGTTGGTGATCTACTCTTGATTTTGAAGCTCTTTCCTTTGAACGAACCAAAGGTGATCCTTCGGTTATCGGAGGAGGGGTTGATGCTTAGGCAACCACTGGCTGACTAGGTTCAGGCGGCTATTCTGTCTCTCGTTCCTTGGGGGGTTGCATCTATTCTATGAGGCTAGTTGTCACCTCTAGATTGTCCTTAACACACTGGAGTGCAACTGCAACTCGATCCGTGTTCTATCCCCGCTCACTGTATAGAACAACCTTCTCCAAAACAACTTCACAAATTCCCGTCATGACATCTACTGGCATGGCGAATGATTCAATGACGCCATGGCTGGAATGTACATGACCCAACGTCTCGCCATGGGTGGCATGGCCGGGTCTCATTGTTTGGAAAGGCTGCGTACCTGCCTTCTTAGCATTCGAGGTCGCCCTTTGTCCATCCATCAAATACGCCTCTTCGGAAATTGGTGTGATGCGCATAACAATTTGTGAGTCAGGCTTAAGCCTCATGAAGACATCCTCGTACCACTTCCGCATCTGGTGATGAGCTAGAATCTTCTTCCTCCCCTTTTCGTCAGCCGGGTCAAGTTTATCAGCCTTCTCCACGTCGCTCAAAAGTTGGGTAAATCCGGGCCACATCTTGCACCTCGGGCTACATGGCGGACCACTTAGAGCCCATATGGACGTATACTCATAAAACCATACATATGGCGAATAATACAAAAGAATATGAACATTAGTCTAAAATGTTCAGTATCTTCACTATAACAAGTTAGTCGTGTTACTGATAACACGCGACAAGCCACGTCGTGTTTCTGGTAACACAATAAATTATGATCGTCTAATGAGATGTCTACAATATAATACATCGTCATGTTTTCGAGAACACGATATGTATATGTGCATGTTACATGGCGTATGTCCGATAACATGATGGAGATCTGTATCGTGTGACCGCTAAGGCAATATCCATCTCTTTAAAATATATCGTGTCATTATAAAGACGGTATTATAATTCGCGTATTATAACACATATGAGCGTTACCTAGAGCACTAATGAAGCCCCTATGAGAATTCCGGCCGTGGAAAAATGCTACACTTTGACATTTTTTAACAAGAAACAAATTTAAACAGAATGGAGAAATGCTTTTCTGTATTACGTACAAGAATGGTTGTACAAGCGCTGTGGAATCTCAGAAGCTTGTAAGATGGGCAACATGAGAGCATATGATGAATCAGTCCATGAGGGGCATCCAAGAAGAAACTCCTATAATTAGAATTAATAACTCCATAAAAACAAGTAAACAGCTTGAGAAGAAGGCTAAGAGTATCACCCCTTGTGGTACTGATGCAAGCTTGAGGAACATAGATCCCTTTAAAGGACTCGATGGGATACATGGTTGGAAGTCATTGTTGCAACTGGCTCTGCTGAGGCTTTGCCAAACAAGTAGGGATGTAAACGGGCGGATGCAGACACAAACAAGGGCTGTCTGTGTCCATCCATCCGCTGTCCATGATGGACATACAAACTGTCCGTCCGTATCTGTCCGCACAGACATGGACGGACATGGCTGTCTAGAATAACTGAAACTAAGACAAGCAAACCAAAAGGAAGCCAATGAAGAACTTGACGCAGTAGCCCACTAGCATGTTGTCAATTCTCCACACCTATTTTTGGCCACGGCCTTATCCATCTCCAACAATTTCGTTTAAATAAGAACATCCATATATTAAAAGGGACAAGTTAGTATGAGCCCGAGCTCACGCGCGCCGGCGTGCGCCCGGGCTCATTGGGCCATAGGATTTACATCGACGGCCCATCATACTCACGGGTTTAAATGCCCCGTGAGTTTAATGGGCCGTCAGATGTAAATCCGATGGCCCAATAAGCCCGGGCACACGCCGGCGCGCGTGAGCCTGGGCTCATATAAATGGGACTCATATTAAAATGCATGATAAATGAGTGCCTTGCAGACAATAAATGGCAGGAATCAGATTAGAACTCGCAGAGAGGAAACCAGGAAGGAAGAAGCCAGAGAGGAGTTCACAACGCTTTCAAAAGACATCATCACTAAAATCAATTTATAGTGACGGGTGTGACACTAGCGAACACGGATAACGTGTGTCCGCAGCCACGTCTGTTGTAAGTCCGGACCAAAACAACCATCTGCGAGGACATCCCGAAACTACACATTTTAAATGCGGGTGGACACGGCTACAGACGAACGGCTAATAACTGTTGTTCGTTTACACCCCCAACAAAGAGCTCAGCCTGGAAGTCTTGACATCTCTCCCGCTCCCTCCTCCGCTCCAGGACCTTTGAAACATGATTTAAATGGGGCACAACAAACTATTATATATGAGTCAATGACAATACAATAATTGTTCTCATTCCATACAAGGTTTCATTTGCCGAGAATATATATACAGTACTATATCACCCCATTAAACAATTTTTAACTTTCAACTAATATCATAAGTAGTATATATATATATATATATATATCTTAAATCACATATGTTCTTGACATCATTGTGAAAGCGGATAAATGCACAATAAGACGAAAGGAAGATGGAGAACAAGTGCCAAGGCAGTCATTCGACATAATTGATGATAGGAAAAATATTTTATTTTATTAAGTATATAACTAAATAGAAATACTAATTTATTTTTAAATAATAGCCTAATGCATCTAACAATGGTGACTAGATGGGGTTATTTGTAGGGGTGTAAGCCGATGTATGCAGACGCGACCAAGAGCTGTCTGTGTCCGCCCATTTTTACTATGTATAAACTATCCGTTCGTCCGCTATCCATGATTGACATACAGACTGTCCATCTATATCTGTTCACACATACACAAACGGACATGGCCATCTATATTAACTGAAACTAGGACCCACAAACTGAAAGGAAGCACATTACCGACAAGAAGGAGAAGTAGTGGCAGGGCTGGAAACTCCTAATGACTTCAAAGCAATGTTAGAACTTTCTTCAGAAAATGAAGAACTTGAAGTGGTAGCCTACTAGCATGTCGTCGATTCTCCACGCAGCTGTTTTTGATGCAGCAAACAAATGGGAAACGATTTGTAGAAATATTCCGAAATTTCACTAATTCAGAGTACAAATCATACACAGAAAATGAAAACAACTGTTATTCAACTCTCGCTGAAATAACAGTCACAGCTCAAACAGAGCTCAGTTTCTCACGAAACTCAGGGAAAATACCCAAATGAACAAATCAGTTTTCTCATTACAATCTAATTTTCCCATTACAATTTGAAAGACTATTTATAGTCACGGAAAACTAACAGAAAGAGATTTTGAATTTTGAATTTCTGACGCCGTGAAGTTCAGCTGAGATTTGTTACTATAGATCAGACTGCAGGAAGAAGACAACTAACGAATTTAACGACCTCTTTATTTAAACTCAAAAGTCCTAAATGCCCTTCACTAAATCCAGCATATTACTCGTTTTACCAACATATGTCCAACTGGTCATTAGTGAATACCAAATATACCCCTTTTAACAATCAAGCGCATCCACTTCTGTTTGACGAAATGTCGAGCTCAACTAGTTCCATTACAGATCTTCATGCTCCTGCATCAAACCCTCCAACTCAACGAAAGCTCGACCACGAGCGAAATGTCAAGATGAGAGTAATACAGAATCAGCTTCGTGAACAGACATTTCTTCATCATGAAAAGGCACTAAATCCCGAATATTAAAAACATTGGAAATATGCAGATTAGAGGGTAAGGCAACACTATAAGCATTAGAACCCAGTTTCTTAAGGATGCGACAAGGTCTGAATTTCTTGGCTTTCAGCTTACCAGAATAACTAACAGGTATGCGTTCTTTACTCAAATGAACCATGACCAAGTCTCCTTCAGATAATTGTACATCCTTGCGCCTTTTATCAGCAAATGCATTGTATTTCTCAGTAGATTGCAGTAGTTTATTTCTGACAGTATTATGTAGTTCAGAAAACTGAGAAATAATTTGAACAGCAGAAGGAGATTCACCCCCTCGTCTAGCAGGCATTGCAACATCCAAAGATTGTCGTGGCACAAATCCATATAAAATGTGAAAAGGTGCAAAACCAGTTGATCTATTCACAGAGGAATTGTAAGCAAACTCTGCTTGGCACAAGAATGAATCCCATTGCTTAGGAGTTTTTCCAGATAAACACCTAAGTAAGCTTCCTAAACTTCTGTTAATTACCTCTGTTTGACCATCAGTTTGAGGATGGCACGAACTACTGTATTGCAATGTTGTACCCAATCTGCCCCACAATGTCTTCCAAAATTGACTGAGAAACCTACTGTCCCTATCGGATGTAATGGTCAATGGAATCCCATGTAGTCTGACTATTTCTTTAAAAAATAAACCAGCTACATGACTGGCATTAGTGGTTTTTTTACAGGGAATAAAATGAGCCTGTTTGGAGAATCGATCAGCAACTACATAAATGGAGTCGAATCCCTTTTGTGTTCTAGGCAATCCCAATACAAAGTCCATGCTCACATCTTCCCATGGCCTTGTAGATATCGGTAATGGAGTATACAAACCTGCATTTGTTGCTCCTCCTTTATACTGCTGGCATATAAAACACTGCTGCACACACTTCTGAACATCTTTATACATTTGAGGCCAGTAATACCTAGCTTTGACCAAAGCCAGATTCTTGTCTCGTCCCACATGCCCTGATAAACTTCCCCCATGTAATTCTTTAACTAGCTTCATCTGTAAAGAACTTATAGGAATACAAAGCCTGTTAGATTTGTACAGAAATCCTTCATCTAATACAAATTCCCCTTGTGGTTTCTGCAACTGACTGCACTTGTGCCATATTTCCTGAAATGTTTTGTCATCCTTGTATAAATTTTTAAGGTCTTCAAAACCAAAGCAAGAAGTTGACAATTGATACACAACAGCAGCTCTTCGACTCAAAGCATCATCTGCTTTATTACTTTTGCCAGATTTGTGTTTTATCACAAAAGAATATTCCTGTAACTCACTTACCCAGCGAGCATGCAATCTGTCAAGTTTGGCCTGGCTGTGGAGGTGTCTTAGGGAATCATGGTCTGTGTTTAGTACAAATTCTTTATACACAAGATAATGCCTCCAGTGTTTAAGTGTCTGTATTAATGAATATAGCTCTAACTTGTATGCAGACCACTGTTGTCTATTTTCAGAAAGCTTTTGACTGAAATAAGCTATAGGTCTTCCTTCCTAAGATAGAACTGCACCAATTCCTTGTATTGAAGCATCACAATCCACCTCGAAAACTTTAGAAAAGTCTAGTAATGCCAATGTAGGAGTTGTAGTAAGTTTATTCTTTAAGATTTCAAAACTCTTTTGTTGCATGGGCTGCCAATTAAACTTACCTTTTTTAAGACATTCGGTTAAAGGTGCAGCCAATGAACTAAATCCCTGTATGAATCTTCTATAAAAAGAAGCCAGACCTAAAAAACTTCGAAGCTCAGTTGTGGTTTTAGGTATTGGCCATTCAAGAATAGTTTTAACCTTGCTCTGATCAACTTTTAGTCCTTCTCTACTGACAACATAATCCAGAAATATAAGTTGTGCTGCCATAAACACACTTTTCTTCAGATTGATGTATAAACTGTTTTGATGCAGTACTTGAAAAACTTCAAACAAGTGTTCTAAATGTACTTTCTCAAACTTGCTATATATCAGTATATCGTCGAAATAAACCACCACACTTTTACCCAAATAAGGTTGTAAAACTTGTGTCATTAACCTCATGAATGTACTTGGGGTGTTTGTTAAACCAAAAGGCATTACAAGCTACTCATAAAGACCTTCTTTTGTCTTAAAAGCAGTTTTCCATTCGTCACCCAAGTGCATTCTAATCTGCTGATACCCTAATCTGAGATCAATTTTTGAAAATACCACAGCACCTAATAACATATCCAGCATGTCTTCCAATCTATGTATAGGGAACTTATATTTCACTGTTATTTTATTAATTGCCCTTGAATCCACACGCATTCTCCATGTTCCATCCTTTTTAGGCACTAATAGAGTAGGGACAACCACTAGACTCAAACTTTCCCTGATTAAACCCCTGTGTAGAAGATCTTGTACCTGCTTTTGTGATTCCGCATGCTCAGTAGAGCTTATTCGATAATGAGGGAGATGTGATAAGGTGGCCCCTGGTATAAGATCAATCCTATGCTGGATATCTCTCATAGGAGGAAGAGCTAGTGGTAGTTCATCATTAACCAATTCAGAGTATTGGTGAAGCAAATTTTGTATTCCTTTATGACTATGTTTAGGAATAGCATCAACAGTTAAAGCAAATATGTTAACAAATAATAAAACTATCTGTTCAGATTTAAGGGTAGAAGAAATATTGCTGACAGTAACAAGAACTCTCTTACTGGTTTTCTTTTGTTTCCTCTGCCTGTTTGCAACTGTAACCTTTTCTTTTATACTGTCTTTATCACCTCCATATTTGTTGTTGCACTGAATTGCACTAGGCTGACTTTGTTGTTCCTTGGGTATTTCTGTTTTACAACTGGATTGCTTGGCAGAAGTTTTTCGCTCTGAAACACTTTCTTCCAATTGAAAGCTTTGAGGATGCAAAACTATAGTCTTTCCCTAAAATTTAAATTGTATAGTGTTTGTGTGTCCATTGTGAAGAATAAAAGTGTCAAATTGCCAAGGTCGACCAAGTAAAAGATGACATATAGACATATCAAGTACATCACAAAGTATATCTGCCTTATAGTTCTTTCCAATAGAAAAAGGTACCATGCACTGCTTAGACACCTTAATTTCTCCTACTTCCTTAATCCAGCCAATGGTATAAGGATGAGGATGTGGACTAGTCTTTAACTTTAAAGCATCCACAACTGATTTAGCTACCAAGTTTTTAGTACAACCCCCATCTACTATTACCTTGCAATTTGAGCTTTCAATTGTTCCTGTTGTAGAAAACAAATTATGTCTCTGACTTGTATCTTTTTGCTTAGGAGTAATCAATATTTTCCTGGTAAGCAGACTCATCTCACCCACATCTTCTCTTTCCTGCAAGTCATCTCCATACACCTCTTCCTGTTCCTCCTCAGTTGCATCTCCTTCACTGTCTTCTTCCTCCATAATCTGATGAGATGTCATAGCTTTAGAAGTTTGTTTCGGATCTCCTATCCTCAATGGGCACTCTGAGGAATAATGACCAGGCTGCTTACACTTCCAACAAGTGTTAGGCTTCGGCTTGGCATATATATTTTTTTTGCTAACAGGAATATAAAATGTTGTCTTATCCAATTTAGAACCCTCTTTCTTGCTAAATTTTGATTCAATAGCTGCAATTTCTTTATTTCTGTTTTGAATCACAGACAAGCTTTCACTAGAAACTTTGAACATTGCAGTCTTCTTATACTTGTTCTGTTCAAGCAAAGTTTCATTGCGCAAGGCAATTTGTATAGCCTTTGTAACTGTTCCAATTGGTTTAGTAGCTAAATGTATCTGCAATTCATATTTAAGTCCATTCACAAACCTTTGAACTTTCTGTGCTTCAGATTCCCGTAAACAGTTTCGAGAAGACAACCTATAGAATTCCTCTACATACTCTGAAACAGTTCTAAAATTCTGTTTGCAATTCTGATATTGTTGGAATAAAAACTGCTCAAAATCCACAGGCAGAAACATGTCTTTTAGCATTTTTTTCATACGAAACCATGATTGAATAGGATGTTTTCCTTTATTAATTCTATCTTGTTGTACCTAGTTCCACCAAGCAGACGCACCACTTTTCAATTTGCATGCAACCACTCTGCATTTCATGTCATCAGGAACATCTAGACAATAAAAGTAATTTTCTACTTCTGATATCCAGTCCAAAAACTGTTCGATATTCATCTGTACATTAAAGCAGTTCAGTTCCATTTTTGGTTTGAAACGAGGGTAAAAATTATTTGGACCTGGATTCTGTTGAGGATTCTGAACTGGCAGAGCTTCTTCCTCACTGGAAGATGAACTGTGACCTCGACGAAATATCGGAAGTCCATGATTTATTCGATGTATTGCTTCCGCATTTCTCGGATCTGCTTGCACATTTCTCGGAATTTGTGGTTCTCGAATTGGAGCTACCCGTTCTTCATTCATTCGTCGTAAACTAGCTGTAATTTCTTGCATTTGTACTTGCATTTGTTGTTGAAACTGCATTTGCATTTGCATCATCTGCTGAATCAAAGACAATTGATCCATACCTTCATCAACTCAATCGTGGCTAGACATCGCAGACTAACCAGTAGCTTTGATACCAATTTGATGCAGCAAACAAATGGGAAACGATTTGTAGAAATATTCCGAAATTTCACTAATTCAGAGTACAAATCATACACAGAAAATGAAAAACAACTGTTATTCAACTCTCGCTGAAATAATAGTCACAACTCAAACAGAGCTCAGTTTCTCACGAAACTCAAGGAAAATACCCAAATGAACAAATCAGTTTTCTCATTACAATCTAATTTTCCCATTACAATTTGAAAGACTATTTATAGTCACGGAAAACTAACAGAAAGAGAATTTGAATTTTGAATTTATGACGCCGTGAAGTTCAGCTGAGATTTGTTACTGTAGATCAGACTGAAGGAAGAAGACAACTAACGAATTTAACGGCCTCTTTATTTAAACTCAAAAGTCCTAAATGCCCTTCACTAAATCTAGCATATTACTCGTTTTACCAACATATGTCCAACTGGTCATTAGTGAATACCAAATATACCCCTTTTAACAATCAAGCGCATCCACTTCTGTTTGACGAAATGCCGAGCTCAACTAGTTCCATTACAGATCTTCATGCTCCTGCATCAGTTTTCGACCTCGGTCGTATTCATCTCCAACAATTTCGTTTAAATAAGAACATCCTACTCAAGTCATTAGTGATGTTAAATTAGACATCAAAATATACAATACAGAAGTTTCCAATCCAAAATAAATAGAAACTTAATTTCAAGAACTACCTTTCATCCAAAAATGAAACTAATTTGTAGATCTCTCCCCTGTCGCAATCCACCATCAAACAGAGAAGGAGAAGCATGCACAGAGATTGGCTAAAACACAAACTTGTGTTATCAAATAGAGAAAACAACAAAGACTTCAAATTGAAACAAAATGAAAATGAATCAGTGGAAAACCGTTAAACTGGAACCAAACAATTCGGAAGAATCAAATTCCGGAACTAATCATGAGTAGAACATACATAAATTAAAAGCCTGGTGAATGAGTGTTTTGTAGATGCTAAAATGACGAGAGTTGGATCAAAACTCGTAAAGAGAAGGTACGGAAAAGAGTGGAGAAGAGGAAACCAGGAAGAAAGGAAGAATCTAGAGAGGAATTCATAATGCTTTGAAAAGACATTGTCACTAAAATCAATTTATAGTGACCGACGTAGACAGTCGTGGACACAGATACCCTGTGTCCGTAGCCGCATCCATCACTGGACCAGACCAAAACAACAACCTCCGTGTCTGCGCAGACAAGCAAAAACTGTTCATTTTAAATGCGGACGGACACAGCTATAGACGGATGGTAGACAACTGTTGTCCGTTTACACCCTTAGTTATTTGATGGACACGGAAAGATCCAAATTACAAGATCCTAAAGCAATAAACACAGTTGTCATTTTAACTTCAGTTTGAGTTCAAGAATTCAAAGGTAATTATTTACTTATGATTGTTAATTATGTGCAACTTTAAATTTTCATCATTTATTTTACTGAAAATGGTATTTTATTCACGTTTTTTGTAGGTCATTTCACGATATCATCAAAATACCAATCAAAATTAATTATTAATCCTTCAATGAAAGAAGCATTTGAACTTAAAATTGGTGACTTTTTACAATATGCTAATATATAAATTTCTCATTTTATATAAGTTATTTTTTAATACACATATTATTACGTTTTGTAGGTTTTCAATAAATAATAACAAAGTCTCAACTCTTGTACAAGTTGAGTATTCAACAAATCAAGAAATAAAAATACCTTTCAAACAAATTGTGGATCTCGTAATTTAACAAAAGAAAAAACTGAGGTTGTTATCATGTTTTACTCAAGTTCCATACTATATCATATTATGATTCTTAACAAAATTAGAACTGGTGAAATTTTCTCTTGGCAGAATCAATACCATAAAGTAAAAGCTTGGATCACTGGAGTCAATCTGGACAAAGAATTATGTTATATTGTATGCCTAAATATAGCAAAAAAATAATTGATTTAACAAATGATCAGCTTTGTGCCAAAAGTCATGCTTCCCCACTCGAGAAAGTTCATAAGTACAAAATATCATTTCACAATAATTATTTATTCAATATTTAAATATTTAATGTTTTTTTCGCAATCTTCATGTTTCTTTTCTGAGTTAACATTGGCGATAACAGTAGTAGTAATAAGTGGATTTCCATTTTCAACCGAGAAGGACAAAAAATACTTGGGTATACAATAAATCAATTGCACAAGATAAAGGTAACAAACCTAATATAAGAGTATCAATATTTCTTATATTAGTTTTGAACTTCAATGACTTTATATATTCAAAATTATATTTACCCAAATGCAAATATATGTCCAATGAAGAAGGGTTTCAATCTCTTAGTAGAATTTTTTTGTGGAAATGGTTATGCCCCGACTTTTACATTAACTTAAAAGTTGGAATCTCTTAAAATTTGTAATCAAGTAGGGCCCGGATCAACTATGTATAAACGAGTAACCTTTATAAAATATTAATTTAAAAAAGTAAAAATTTTCAAAAGAAGGCGATAGATGCCACAAAATCATGTTAGCATAAATATATAGTGTAAACAAAAAGGACATTAAGAAAATTCTAGTACATCAGCTGTTAGTTTTTCCATGGACCGTTTTGCTACAACTCCAAACTAGCGTTTACATCTGTAATATCTGAGGGTGGGTAAGTATAAATTTTATACCCAGTAGGTAGTAGTAAATGTTATAACATGCTGAAGAAAATTAAAATAAATTAGATTTCAAATTGATAACTTAGAAATTAAAGTCAAATATTTTGTATAGCTTAAAACAAATACATTTCATTCACAAAATGTCACCGATACTAAAATGATACGTACATTTGTGCTCATGGGGCACCGGGATCAGAAGAAAAGGTTTTCCAATAATACCCCAACTCCTAAGTGCGTTATAAGCCTCATTAGGCAGTATCTAAGAGTGATAAACTCTGTTACTTCTTGTTTGGTGCCAAAGAACTACCCTTCAAATTCTAAATTTTAAAATGACCAAAATAATCGAGCGATATTCAAATACTGGTGCTTTGAAAAATCTCATTAAAGGGTAGACATTTGTCTAAACCCTAATGGTATTTTAAACCAGTTACTTTAAAAGTGAACCTTAGTGTATAACCTGAAGGCACTTTGAAAAAGGAACCTAGCGCTAGCACAAAATTATGATTTGGAACCACCTACACTCGTGAAACCTTCACTCATCATTGGCTTAAATGCGGCAGGCAGCACCTCCCCTTGTGCTAAGATAGTCACTTTGCCCAACTCGAGTGAGACGAGCATAACCTCCCCTAGCGCTGGGACGATCTTCACTTCCGGCCCGAGAATGGCGAATAGGGCCTCCTCTTGCACCAGGTTGTTTCCCCCCTTTTAGAGAGGTTAACTCAAAAAACCGACCCCCTCATGACATAAGGCACCCTTGAATTAGCTAGGGTTTGTTTTCAATTGAAGAAATCGGGTGAGAAACTACTTAGAAATTGTCATTTAAAGCTTTAAAGAGGGCAAATAATAGAGGAGGAGAAAGGGGTGGGGCAAATTGTATACTCCCACTCCTTATAAAGGGTAACACCACCGTTGGATGCATGCCACATGGCACACATCAAATGGTCAACCCGCAGCATGACCGTGGGTTGCCCTATGGCTAGCCTAAAGCCACAACCTGCTATGGCAGGCTATGCATAGCTTGCCACATTGTGGCAGGTTCACCTGTCGTGGTAAGTGTTGGCGCCAGTAGAGCGGCCTTAACCTGCTGACGCAGAAAATATATATTTTTTAACCACGTCACTACAACAAAATCCACTATTAGCGATGCTTTTAAGCGTCGCTAAAAGCGTCAAAAATAGTCCCGTCGCAACTGCTCATTAGCGACGCTTAGCAATAGCGTCGCTAATATTAGCGACGCTTTTCTAAGCGTCGCTAATAAATACTTATTAGCAACGTTTAGTTACAAACGTCGCTAATAAGACATTATTAGAGATGTTTATACAAACGTCACTATTACGTTAATATATTATTATAAATAAATAAAAAACATTAGCGACGTTTTATATACGTAGCTAAAAAGCTTTAGCGAAAAAGCTTTAGTGACGTTTATTATACGTCGCTAAAACCCTTTAGCGACGTTTAACAAAATGTCGCTATTAAGTTTTAAAAAACAAAAATTAAAGCAAGCGTCGCTAAAAAACCATTATTAGCGACGCTATAAACACCGTCGCTAATAATATATTTTTATAAAAAAAATTAAAAAATGTATTGGTCGCCATCAAAGCGTCGCTAAAAAAGAAAAAAAAATTGTAAACCGGTCGGGTCATTGAAGACCCGCACCCGCGCAGGTCGGTGGTGACCCGCAGAAACGGGTCGTCTTCAACCTCTTGACAGAGAGGTTGAAGTTCATTGGCGGCATGAGGTTGATGCCCGCCGGCCACCAAAAGCGCGGGGCGGAGGCTGTGGACGGCGGCGACGGAGAAGAGCGGGCGGAGGCTCAGAAGTGGGAGGGAGGAGCTGAGTGGACGGGAGGAGGGGAAGGAGTGGGGCAGGGGAAACCAGGGAGAGAAGGTGGAGCAGTTGTCGGGGTCCCAGTCTCCAGGAGGTGGTCACAGGGGGCAGTAACCGGCAAGTGGTCGCAGGGTGGCCGCAGGTTGGCCGGGGATCAGTGAAATAGGAGAGGGGAACCGGGGAAAGTGGGAATGTAGCGGCTAACGGAGGATTGTTCTCCAGGGGGCGAACGGCAGGTGGTGGTCGTTGGGAGGCGATCGTCGGGGGTCCGGTGGTTGCCGACGATGTCTGTGGACGACGAGCATGGGAGACCAGTGAGATAGGAGAGGGGGATTTAAAGCATGTGGGCAAAATTCGCCCGCACAAAGTTATTTGCGACGCTTCTAGTGGAAGCGTCGCAAAAAGGGGGAAAGCGAGAGTAAAAAGAGGAGAGGGAGAGGGAGAGGGAAGAGAGAGAAAATAGGAGAGAGAGAGTGGGAGAGAGGGAGGGGTGGAGAGAGAGGAGAGAAAAAGAGAGAGAGAGAGAGAGAGGGAGGGAGGAGAGAGAAAAGAGAATAGAGAGAGGGTGGATAGAGAGAGGAGAGAGAAAATAGGAGAGAGAGAGAGAGAGAGGTAGGGAGGAGAGAGAAGAGAGATAGAGAGAGAGTGTGTGTGTGTGTGTGTGTGTGTGTGATAGAGAGAGGGAGTGAGGAGAGAGAAAAGATAAGAGGGAGTGAGGGAGGAGGGAGAGAGAGGGAGGGAGGGATGAGAGAGAAAAGAGAGAGAGAGAGGGTGGGAGAGAGAGAGAGAGAGTGTGGAGAGAGAGAGGGTGGATAGAGAGAGGGAGGAGATAGAGAGTGTGGATAGAGAGAGGAGAGAGAGGGAGGGAGGAGAGAGAGAGTGGGAGGAGAGAGAAAATAGAAGGGAGACAAAGGGAGGCGGGAAAATAAGACTTCTTATATTTTTTTAATAGATATAATGCTATTAGCGACGCTCACAAATGAGCGTCGCTAATGGTAATGTAATGGCGACATTTGAAAAATAGTGTCGCAAGAATATACACTATTAGCGAGCGTCACTACAAGCTTTCAGCTTTATTTTAAAAAAAAGAAGTTATTAGCGACGCTTGAAGTAAAGCGGCGCTAATAGTAAAAGTATGTGCGACAGTAAATCTATGGCGTCGCTATTACATTTACTATTAGCGACGCTCTATCCAAACCGTCGCTAATAGGTTTGATTTTTTTTAAGGAAACCGTTTAATATTAGCGACGCTACATCAAGCATCGCTAAAAGGCCATATAATTGCGACATATAAGAAATAGCGTCGCAAATTTACTATGTCTGTCGCTAAAAGTTCAATTTTTTAACCTTCCCCCTCTCCCTCTCCCTCTCCCTCTCCCTCTCTCTCTCTCTCTCTCCTTTCCCTCTCTCTCTCTTTCATCCCTCTCTCCTCTCTCTCTCTCTCTCCTCTCTCTCTCTATTCTCTCTCTCTCCTCCCTCTCTCTATTCTCTCTCTCTCCTCCCTCTCCTCTCTCTCTCCCCTTTCTCTCTCCCTCTCTCCTCTCTCTCTCCACCCTTTCTCCCTCCTCTCTCTCTCCCTCTCCCTCTCTCTCTCTCTCTCCACCCTTTCTCTATCCTCTCTCTCGCTCCACCCTCTCTCCCCTCCCTCTCCCTCTCTTCCCTCTCCTCTCTCTCTCTCTCCACCCTCTCCCTCTCTCTCTTCCTCTCTTCCCTATCCTCTCTCTCTCTCTCTCTTCCCTCTCTTCCCTATCCTCTCTCTTCCCTCCCCCCTCTTTCTCTCCTCTAATTTCAAATTTTTATGATTTTTTATTCTTTAAAATTAATTTTAAAAATAAAAAAAATTAAATAAAAATACTAATAGTGATGTATTATATATGTCGCTATTAGTAAACATATTAGCGACGTATAGTTTGATACGTCACTACTAACTGAACTAATATCGACATATAAAACTATACGTCGCTATTAGTATTTTATTTTTATTTTCAAAATTAATAAAAAATTTAAAAAAATCAAAATAAAATTCCTCTCACCCTCCCTCTCTCTCTTCCCTCCCCTCCCCTCTCCGTCTCTCTCTTCCCTCTCCTCTCCTTACTCTCTCATCTCCTCACTCTCTCTCTATTATCTCTCTCTCCTCCCTCTCCTCTCTCTCTCTCCCCTCTCTCTCTCCACCCTTTCTCTCTCCTCTCTCTCTCCCTCTCTCTCTTCCCTCTCCTCTCTCTCCCTCTCTCTCTTCCCTCTCTTCTCTCTCTCCCTCTCTCTCTCCCCCCTCTCCTTTCTCTCTCCCTCTCTCTCTTCCCTCTCCTCTCTTCCCTATCCTCTCTCTCTCTTCCCTCCCCCCTCTTTCTCTCCTCTAATTTCAAATTTTTATGATTTTTTATTCTTTAAAATTAATTTTTAAAATAAAAAAAATTAAATAAAAATACTAATAGTGACATATATATTTATACGTCGCTATTAGTAAACGTATTAGCGACATATACTTTGATACGTAGCTACTAACTGAACTAATAGTGACGTATAGTTTAATACGTCTCTTCCCTCTACTCTCTCTCCCTCTCTTCCCTATCCTCTCTCTCTCCATCCTCTCTCTCCTCCCTCTCACTCTCTCTCTTCCCTTTCCTCCCTCCCTCTCTCTTCCTCTCCTCTCTCTCTCCTCACTCTCTCTCTCTTCCCTCTCCTTTCTCTCTCCTCCTTCTCTCTCTTCCCTCTCCTCTCTCTCTCTCTCTCTCCCTCTCTTCCCTCTCCTCTCTCTCTTCCCTCTCCTCTCTCTCTCCCTCTCTTCCCTATCCTCTCTCTCTCTCTTCCCTCCCCCTCTTTCTCTCCTCTAATTTCAAATTTTTATGATTTTTTATTCTTTAAAAATAATTTTTGAAATAAAAAAAAATTAAATAAAAATACTAATAGCGACGTATATATTTATACGTCGCTATTAGTATACATATTGGCGACGTATAGTTTTATATGTCGCTACTAAATGAACTAATAGCGACGTATAAAACTATATGTCGTTATTAGTATGTTATTTTAATTTTATTTTTTTATTTTAAAAATAATAAAAAATTTAAAAAAATCAAAATCAAATTTGTCTCACCCTCCCTCTCTTCCCTCCCCTATCCCCTCTCTCTCCACCCTCTCCTCTCTCTCTCCCTTCCCTCCTCTCTCTCTCTCTTCCCTCTCCTCTCTCTCTTCCATCCCCTCTCTCTCTCCTCTCTCGCCCTCCCCCTCTCTCTTTCTCTCTCTCCCTCCCCTCTCTCTCTCCTCTCTCGCCCTCCCCCTCTCTCTTTCTCTCTCTCCCTCCCCTCTCTCTCTCCTCTCTCGCCCTCCCCTCTCTCTTTCTCTCTCTCCCTCCCTCTCCCTCCTCTCCCTCCCCCTTTCTCTTTCATTAAATTTTTTATTTAAAAATAGGTAGTAGCGACGCATGTAACTATGCGTCGCTACTACCAAGGGTAATAGCAACGCATTTTACCATACGTTGCTACTACTATTAGGTAGTAGCAACGTATAGCATATGCGTCGCTATTAGTTCTTATTTTTATTTTATTTTTTAAATTAAAAATTATTAACGACGTCGCTATTGTTTAAACTAGTAGCGACGTTTGTAAAAATGCGTCGTTAATAGTTTTGAATTTTTTTAAAAAAAATTAAAAGATATATCTTTTAGTGACGCTTATAAAAGTGTCGCTAATAACGTAAGTATTAGCGACGCATAACTGAAAGCGTCGCTAAAAGTGTAAGTATTAGCGACGCTTAGTATTATGCGTCGCTAATATTGGTTTTTTTAAACGGTTTTTTATATGTCGTTATTAACGCTTTTTAGCAACGCATATTATTGGGACGTTTATATAAGCGCCGCTAATACCCAATTTTGTTGTAGTGCGTTAAAATTCAAAACACAATATCTCCTTACACCGGACTCAATTTAATGCAATCTATGCACCGATGAACTCATATCGACAAGCCCTTCTAAATAAGACCACACAACGAAGGTGGGTCCCTCCTTTGACACATTTCTTGAGGCTATAGCCTACAATCTCGGTGTTAGATTTTTGCATTCTTGGGCTCATTAAAATCATCTCTCCAAGCCCTACGAACGATCTAAAAGATCCAAAAAGATATTAAGGCTCGAGCAATGTTAAATTGGTAAAAAAAAAAAAGGTTATTGGGCCTGAAGGTATATTTTCAAAAAAAAATCAGGTTGTTATAGAAACCTTTCATATTTATCCTTATAACTAAATATAACCAAATTGAAGAACATATTTTCTACTCAACGAGGTGTGCATCCGTGTACAAGATTCATCAAGGTAAAACATACATAAAAACCTCCAATCGATCTCTTCTTATTTTATTTTTTTACAATTTACTTTCTAAGATCAATAGTGACATTGTTTAAATTACTAACCAGGAAATGCAGGAGAAGTAGGTAACAATGAAAATAGATTTCTTATTGAAGATTGATAGCAATGATTAAAGTTACACATGAATGTGTCATTTCAACAAAAGAATATTAAGGATTTTAAACTTAAATCATTTTACATTACCATATCTATAAAGTTGCAATACATTTCACAAAGGATGCACAAGTTTCTCTTCTACTAGTGGTAGCGATGTTGTAGCAACCTGACTTTTTAAATAAACTTGAGTTGGAATCCCGACAATTTGTAATCAAAAGGGGACCAAGATCAATCATGTATAGACGAGTAACTTTTCATTAATATAAAATATTTATAAAATTTACAGAACATGGCTTAACATGCCCTAACAAAATCAAAGCAGGGCAAACATAATTAATACATAAAAAAAGAACTTGACAAAGTAAATCCAAGCGTAGATCTTTCAAATTATATGTTATATTGATGTAATTGTCTTGCTTACTAGTAGTGCATTGATTTGGTTCCTTATTAAAGTTATCCTGGTTTTTTACCCTAGTTTGGGTTTTCCATGTTAAATTATTGTGTGTTCATCTGTTGATTAAAAGTGTTGAGTTTGATAGATTGATACATCGTAAGTGCAAATAGAGAATAGTTTTGCTTGTTTCCCCTTTATAAGAAAATTTTGCACAAAGAGGTCATATCTCGTAGTTTTTATCTTCAATAGATAATCAGACTAGGGGTAGTGTAGTGATCCTCTAGGTTGAGTAGATGAATATTAAACTCTTAGTTTACACTTCAAAGTCAAAAGAACATCCTAAGAATATAGATCCATACTCTATCCATAATAAGAGACAACAAAATAGTGTAAACAAGAAATCTTCCTTAATTAGACAAATTCAAGTCGTAAGTACAACTTAACTCTCCTTAGTCAATGTGTCATGAACAAATCTAGGGCTAAGGAGAGTTATGTGTCTTTAAATTTAAATAAATTACTAAGAAGATGAAAGGAAATATCTCACAGCATAGGGAACCTAAAACCAAAGTTATGTGGATTAAGAAATACACAGCTAAGGCTACATCTAGCTAGGAAGTTTTTTCAGGTGTGTGAAAAGAAAACTAAGATGGTTTGGATAAGAAATGAAAAGTTAGAGAATTTAAAGTCACATGATGAAAATAAGGGCTTTTGGTAAACTTGAAACCCCTTAGAATTACCCAAGGGATTATTACATTCAATGCTTAGTTCATTTGCATTTTTATTAAATTAATAATGATAATCAAACCAAAATATTCTAAGTTGCATGAAATTGAGTTATTGTAAGTACCATTTTTTTTAAAACCAGGTTCGGGTCTGGGTCAAAATCAGACCTAGAACCCATTATTTTTAGAAGGCACAAGGGGAGAGAATTCATCCTCCCCCCAACCCTAATTGTAATAGGAATAGGGGAGTCCAGATCGATCCTCTCACCCAGCGGACTACTCCCCTCTCCCCATACGCCCCACACTCCCCTCTCAGCACCTCTCTCTCTTCTCTCCCTTCTCTATTTGCACCTAACTTGCCCCTCTGGCCCCATCCTTGTCTCTCTTCTCTTGCTCCGGCGGGTAGCGTCATCTGAAGGCGTCCGGCGACTGTTTTGGGGGTGAAGGTAGGACGACGAGAGGGCTTGGCTTCAAGTTGGAGATGAAAAAGGTGAGTTTTTTGGGATTTTAGAATCTCCTTTCTCTCAGACTGGTATCCCCCCTTTCTCCCAAATCAAACTCTCTCTTCACAGTAGAGTTCTGGGCAAGTGAAATGCCCAAAATAAATTGTTCCTTTCTATGCTTTAGTTTATTGAAACCCATGTTTTTCTGAGCCACTAATTAGAGGTTTGATTTGAATTTTTATGTTAGGATTTAGAGAGGAGGAGTAGCTTTTGCTGTTAGGCGTTGGAGTAGGCCAAGGTGAGGACCCTCACATAAAACATGAATTATTTTCTTAGCATGAACCATTCTAGTTGTTTTTTTGTGATATATACATATGAAGTTGATTGAGTATGCAGGTTTTGTCCAAACTGTTTAATTCGTGCTCTATTCATAATTGTTTTATTTCCCGATCTGTTTAATATTGTCTAATGCACATCTCACTCATGTTTTAATATGTTCAGCAGTGAATGTGGTTGGAACATATACATAAGTCTGACTTGGAAGATTTATACATATGTGAGTTGAATGGAAATCTCCTCGCAATTGCCTAATGAATGTTTGTAGGTCCTACTTAGATGTTTCTGATGGATGAACCAAATATTATAAAATGTGCTCCACTAAAGTAATTAAAGATGAGTTATGTGGTAATATTCTTAGTTGTGGATCGGCTGGAATAAGGTACTGCTAGTATAAATGATATGGATATAGATATGTTCTGAAATTAGTCAAAATCATGTGTTAATGGCTAGTTTTAATGAGTTGTTGTTTAAGGTTTTAAATTAAGCATGGCCATGAGTTCTTAGTCTTTTCTAACCCAGTATGATGTAGGTAAATCAGCTTCTGTGTAATGGAGTTGGTAGATCTTAATGGTTTCTAAATGCTGAAATGTTTATATATGTGGGCATCATGATATGTTGGATAGTTGAAACTAAGTACATGAATTATAATGAGGAATGTTCAGCAACAAGATGAGTTGTTACATTTAAGTTTTAATGTGTTTGAGTTTTGTTGGAGTTCTTATAGGAAAAAAAACTACACACACTTGCACAGGTAAAATACGCTTCTTACACTATGATTTGAAGTGTTGGAATACTTGTCTTTCACAGGTTATATTGAGATGGAAATGCAAATTTTGATGTTTTGATATATATATATATACACACACACACACACATACACATGTCACTCTATGCAAGTTGTGATAAATTGGGTTACATATCAATTATGGATAGTTAATGCATGCTTATGTTTTGACAAGTTAATGAATTGAATAGACAATATGGGTGGATATATCAATTCGTGTTTTATGAACTTATGTGCTTATTATTCAATCTTATTTGTGAATCATAAGAGTTTTTCTGTTTTTGGGTTGAACTGTATAAAATATATTTTTCTCTCTTTATGGGCATGTGAGAGTAATATCTTGCATAAGTTGTTGATCAGGGATTAAGAACCAACCTAAAAGTGAGAGGTTGACAAGGGTAGTTAAGGTCTGGGTGGAGTGCCTTAACTTCAAGCTCAAGACAATAAGATTACCAAGGTGCCACGTAGGGATGAGGGTGGACCCCAGCTTTTGGCAGTTCCCTCCCAATTTTTACGGGTCATACCAAGTGCACGCAGATGACCACCTATGGCGCTTTCGCACCAGTGCAACTCACAGATCGCATAGCTAATTCTCTTGGTGATATAGGGAATGGGCTATGTATGTACTACGATATATGATGCATATGGTGATTATGTAAATGTATGACACGATGAATGATCATGTGAATGTTAAGTTAAATTGCGATGTATATATGATGACCATGTTTAGATATATCATGCTGAGACTTGAGTATTGAATCCTTGTTATTGTACAATCGATAATTGCTAAATCACAATACTTGTTCTATTTGAGGCATGATCACAAAGTTTTTAACTCACGGGTGGAATGTCCGTTCCACCAGGTGTATTTTTGCACTCAGGTTTATTTGATGATTTGGATGCGTAGGAACGTCAAGAAATGATAGAGAGATACTGTTCACAAGGATGATTAAGGAATTAGGATTAGTTTGATTATTTCTTATGAGGAATCAATAGTTAAATTTGTAGTTGTAGATGAGCACCCCTGGGGTGAAACTCAATTGATTCTGATTCAATAAAAGTTTAGTAGGTAGGTTATTCAAGTTTTAGTTTCAATTCTTTATCCCTTGCAAAATATTTTATTGTCTTGTAACAGCTCGAGTTTAGGTGCACTCTAATAGTGTGGATGGTCTTTAGACCCTTCTCAAGGCTCAGGTCAGGTCATGACAGCTATGACCATCTTTTAAATAATGCAAGATTTAGTAAAAGTTCTAAAAACACACATGGCTAATATAAATACCAAAAAAACGTCATATTTGAAAGTCTCACATAGAACTGAGGCGGGAAAGTGGCTTCCATTAGGAAAACAATCAATTTAGAATAGTTCTATTTGAACTTCAGTAAATTCCTCCGTCCCCCAACAAAAGGGAAAAAATGTCCCTTTTTTTTTTTTACTTCATTCCTTATGTTTCACCCATCACTTTGGTCCTACTTCTCCTTAAGTACATAAACCGCAGCCCATTCTCCAAAATAACCTTTTTTAACTGTGGTGACAGCTCCTGGTGACCTCTTCTCCCCTCCTCATTTTCTCTTTTTTATTTTTAGATTTTTCCATGGCCAAAAAATTTGGCCCTAGAGCTCTGCTTGCGGCTAGATTGGAGAGCTGTTGCCATCAATATGGCTGCAGAGCTATGCTCGTTGCAAGAAAATTGACGCGTAGCTCTGGCCAGATTGGAGCTATGCGGCTAGAAATCTAGCTGCGGCCATGCACAGGCCGGGCATAGCCGCGGCCGGCAAGATTTGGGCCAAAGGAGGTGAGCTTCAAACTGCGAGTTTGCACAACGGGTGAACTACCAAATTGTGAAATATCTTCCACAGCAGGTTGTCAGCATCAGAGAAGAATAAGGTTGTCAATGCCACGTTGTTAGCACCTAACAAAAAAGAGCCCACTTTGAAAATTGACAATTTGGCCGTTAACAATTTTAGAGTAGTTCATTTTGAAAAAACAAAGAGGACACTTATTTTGCAAGGAGGGAGTAAGAATTTTAAATGAGCTCATGGCTAGTTAGTAGCCAATCCGACCATAATTTGAGGAAGAGGAGGTGGAGGTAGAGGAAGATGAAACACTTGAGGAGGAAAGGGAGGGAAAAGAAACAAGGGAGGAGGAGGATAACAAGAAAAGGGAAAAGGGGAAGGAGGAGGCAGAGAGTTGAAGGCAAAGAAAAATTGGAGCATGACAAAAAATGAAGGTCTATTATCTATGAGACAGCATCATTAAAAAAATGAATGTAAATAAAATTATGAAGTCTCAAAGTTTGTTTTAATTATTACCTACTAATTTATCACATAGTAGAATCCAGGTCGCCTGAGTTGGCCGGTGCCAAAGAAGAAAGAGAGGAGAAGGTGGGATAAAATAAAATAAAAAAAATTTTAAGGCAGGGGGATGAGTGATAGATTGGAGTTGGTAGGGCTCTAAGTAAATAGGAAATGAGGGACATGGACAAAAACTGATGTGTGAATAGCCACGTTCTTCAGAAAATTTCACACAATCGTAGTGATTGTTTAAGGTTTTCTGCACCAAGATTTACATTTCTTTTGATGAATAAGTTAGTCCTCAGGAGCTTACGGCCAACTCCACTCTCACTTTCTGTCGACCCCAGTAGCCTCTAGACTTTTCTCTGCCGAAGTGACTCTAGCTAACTTCCCACCCACTCTGCATTTCTATGGAACTAATTCAAATCCAAAGTGACAAAAAACATGTATGTTATAGTCCCATTCTTCATATTTTCATTACCATTTTGGGAGTGTGTTTGATATAATCTGTTTACAAAGTTCACAGAGAAAAGCAACTTAAACAATACGCTACTGTAACTAAGCTTTTGGCCATCCCCTTGTTACTTAATCCTGTAGATGCTGTACTGCCTTAGATAAAGTGGCTGTCTGAAATAGCTTTGTCAATGGTGGTCCTCTTGACAGCTCCTTACACACTTGCAACATGGTAGGCCGGAACTCAGGGTTTTCCTGCAAGCAATTTTGAGCTACCTTGACCACCACAGATACGGAGTTTGCAACCACATTTGCAGGAGCTCCTAAACGCTGGTCTAGCAAATCTTCCCAGAAACCTTCTTGGCCACCTGGGACCGCCAGCGTCTCAGACAGAAGCTGGCCGGGATGCCTTCCCAAAAGAATTTCAAGTGAAACAACTCCAAAGCTATACACATCGCACTTCTCGTTCACTCTCATTGTGTATGCAAGCTCTGCAATCAAGCCAGAAGTCAAGCACCAACTCCTATATTATCATTAATAACTAAAATGTGTAGTTAAATCAGTGAAATACTGCATGTTTATTATTTCCTCATTTAGAGGGCTGAAGCGGTATTTTTGTGTTTTCTTATAGTGCAATAGCTGACCATATGCCTGACTCTGTATAGGTCAAAAAATGCTTAGATGATGACAATGATCGTAATGCTATTTGATGATGAGATGATGATGATGGATTATCTCATGAACATATAATCACAGGCTGTGATAAAAAATTACCTGGAGCAACATATCCGTAGGTTCCTGCAAATGACGTCCAATTCGAGGAATCTGGCATGAGCAGCCTAGCAGTACCAAAATCCGAGACACCAACTTCATAATCTGAATCCAGTAAAACGTTGCCGCTTGAGACGTCTCGATGAATTATCGCCGGCATGCAGTCATGATGCATGTACGACAAAGCGTGTGCCACGCCTTTGACAGCATTCACCCTCTTCTCCCAATCAAACTCTGACGCCAGCTTGTCATTGCACAAGATGCTGGCTAAGCTCCCCCTCTCCATGTACTTGTACACCAGAAATGTGGATGAAGAATGGCAGCAGTACCCAAAGAACTTGACAATGTTGCGATGCCGGATTGCTGCCAATGTCATGATTTCATTCCTGAAGCTTCTTTGATCAACTGTTCCATCCTCTTCCTTTTGGTGAAGCTTCTTTACGGCCACAACTAGACCGGATGGAATCTGTGCCCTGTAAACTCTTCCGTAACCCCCAACTCCCACGCAGTATTTCTCATTAAAATTCTGTGTTGCGACAATAATGTCTGCATATGATATCTTCTCTTCACAATGCCATTCGCTGACCAGAGTCCCTGATATCATTTCATCTGGTTTTCTTTTTTTCTTGGAAGATCTCACGTATAGAACCACTGCTATGAACATAAGAAGCAACAATAATGCTAGCAGAAGGGGAACGACAACCCATAACACTTTTCTACGAGAGCCGCCAGAACTTTCTCGTGAAGGAGAAGGACAATCTGGGAGACCAGCTTTACCACACAAGCCTCTGTTACCAACAAATGACTGCAAAGTGGCTTGACGAAAGGCTAGGGTGTTCGGCAGAGGACCTTCCAGTTCATTGTATGATATGTCTATCGTTGACAAGCTAGACATCCCTTCCAAAGAACCAATTACCCCGCCAGTGAGCAAATTGTGGGAAAGATTAAGATTTTCCAAATATCTCAGCTGCCCCAGCGGGGGAATATCTCCGGTGAGCCTGTTTTCACTGAGGTCTAGCAAAATCTGAAGAGACTGCAATCTTCCAAGTTGAGATGGAATAGTTCCATTTAATGCATTATTGCTCAATTTCAAGGATAGAAGCTTGTAGCAGCCCTCTAATTCATTTGGTATCGGCCCTTTCAGATCATTTGAGGATAAGTCAATTCTTGCAAGATTCGACAGTGCGCCGATTTCAGGTGGTATGGAGCCAGAGATTCTGTTGTCACTCAAATTCAGATCAATTAGTAAACTCAAGCTCCCCAATTCCTTTGGTATCTTTCCTTCCAATTTGTTGGAAGAAAGGCCAAGTGCTTGTAGGTGAGCAAAATCCCCAAGTATGGGAGGCATTGGGCCGCTGATTTGGTTGACGGACAATTCTATTTTTATCAATTTGGAACAATTTTTCCAGTTCATGGGTATCTCTCCATACAATTTGTTGTGACTTAAATCAATGTACTCAAGATTCGGGCACACAGAAAAGAATTCTGATATATTTCCAGTTAACTGGTTTTGTTGGAGTCGAACCCACTTCAAGGTTGAGCAATTTTTCAAGCTTGAAGGTATTGGACCAGTGAACTTGTTGTTCAGTGCAGCAATTTCTTCAAGGTTTCCACCCTCACAAATTCTCTGGGGCAGTTGCCCGGACAAATTATTCTCACTCACTATAAATACAGTTAGATATAGCAGATTGGACATTTCTTTTGGTATCGTACCAGTTAATCGATTTTGAAGCATACGAAGATCGGATAGGTTTGTCAAGTTACCGAAACTGGAGGGTATCGAACCAGTAAGATTGTTGACTGATAAGCTCAGTTCAACAAGTTGATTCATATTTCCAATTTGTGGAGGAATTGAACCTGTCAACTGATTTTCCAACAAGTATAAGACACGGAGCATGGTCAAATTTCCTAAACTTGGAGGAATGAGGCCTGAAAGACTGTTGTAAGACAAATCAAGGTCAGTCAAATATAGCAAATTCCCAATTTCTGGAGGAATTGAGCCAGACAGACTGTTATTGTAAAGGTACAGAAGACCAAGATTTGTGAGGTTTCCAACAGAGGCTGGAATGGGGCCTGATAATTGGTTTCCCTCCATGTTCAAAATTTTTAGTTTGTTGCATCTACCCAAACTTGGGGGAATTGCACCAGTAAGTTTGTTCTCGCTTAACCTTAATATTGAAAGATTTGTAAGATTTCCTATCTCTTGAGGTATCGAACCATTTAGCATGTTGTTAAAGAGACGACAGACTTGCAGATTCTTGAGCTGCCCAATCTCAGGTGGAATGTTTCCAACAAGAAAATTGCTTTGTAGCTGGATCGTTTCAAGCTGTCCCCACCTTGTGAAAAGATGAGGGGCTAGCTCTCCTGTAATGGAATTATTGGAAATGTCCAATTCCCCAAGTTTAGTGAGTTTGGACATGGAGGGTGGTAAAACTCCGGCAAGCTTATTGATAGACAGATCGATAGAGGCGAGTTCAGAGAAAGCAGAGAAGTTAAAGCTCTGGAGACTACCTTGTATCCCTGACCTGGTCAGGTTTATGGCCGACACTCTTCCTCCTCTATTGCACCTAATTCCATGCCAGTTACATGGGCTTGTGCTGCTGGTAGAATTATTAGGGAGCAAGGTCCATGAGTTCATAAGAGGATGTTCAGCTACAAGGCTGGCTTTCCACTTCACGAGGGCTCCTGCTTCTTCGTCACTCTGTTGGGAGTTCGCAATGGAAGCAAGAGTTACAAGCAAGAGAAGCAGAAAGGAAGCTTGCTGAAAGAGGAAGTTCTCTGACAGAAATGCCATGGCCATTGTTGACAAGCGGCCTCCGGATCTTCCTAGTAGATTGAAATACCGTCTGGTGCATGATATCCCATCACTTGCCATTGTAAGTTGTAATATGCAATTGACTGTGGTAACAACTGGGAATTTCTACCCCTTCATTGTTGATTGATTCTTTTGGTATGTAAGAAGCTTCTTTTCCGCCAGCCATTCTTGACGAGGTTGTAACCTGTAGGTCAGCCATGGATAGTGACTGGACTACTTAAGCGAAGAAAAACCGTCCCCAGGGAGTCATTTCACTGAAAATGATGGATATCAAATTGAACCCAGTTAGAGCATTTGCCTTTATGTCGGCCGTTGTGTTTTCCTCGCAAGATCACTGAAGTGATTTTCTCACATTCACATGAGAGATGATCACAACCAATTTTTTAGCATTTGCCTTCCAATATCTTCGTGTAAGTGATCAGATAAAATAATCTAATTCCATCTGCATTCTTCTGTTTCTAGATGCTTGACCCACCACCAAGCAATCATCTGGCAAAACTAGTGGATGGAAAACTCCATTTTCAGCGTCAGTGTTATGGAATTTTACAAACGGGGGCTATTTGCACCTATTCTCCTCTCTCTCCTCTTTTTATGGTTTCCCCGACCTTATCTAGTAAACTTTATCGCTCATCCTTACATCTAAAAAAATATTCTACTTCTCATTATCTTACGTTGGCCAATGCCACCAGCCGCCTACGGCCCCCCTCCTCAGGCAGCCTACCCCGCCCACCTGCCTACCTCCTTGGCCGTGGGCCTGCGGCCAGGCTATCTAGTCGGAGTTAGCCTAGTCCTGGCCGCTGCCAAGCGGTCTCGCTGCAGCCTGCTTAATGCTAGCAGCAACAAGATCTAGTTGCGGTTGGTCGCGGCCAGGCTCAGATCTAGCTTTTTTGATAAGCAGGTGGCCATGGTAAAATCTAAAAGAGAAATAAGAGAAAAGGAAGGGGGAGAAGAGGTCATCGTTGGAGTTAAAAAATGTTATTTTGAGAAAAAAAAGAATAGGGTTCATATTTAGAGAAATATGAAGAAAATAGTAGTGAAAACATAAAAAATGAAATTAAAAAACATATTTTTACTTTAGTTACTTTGGGAGGAGTTTACTAGGGTTTAAATAGCTTCATCCTTTAATTTATTAGTAATCCCTGCTATTCTTTTAAAGGGTGGTTACATTAACATCGATAAATTCCTACATATTTTTTTATTTATTTTTTATTAATGATTTTTTTTAGGCCAAAGAGTTTAGTGGGTCAAAATGCTGCGTTTTCTTTTTTGACCTTTTGCTCAATCAACTGTTAATTAAACTTTGAATGAGAGAAAAAGTCGCTTTCTCGGACCGGTTTTGACCATAGTAGCGAACAGTAAGCGTACGCGTTGCTTTTGATGAAAGCTGAGTCGCCCCTTATTATCTGACCCAGTTAGATGTGACATTGGAGCTTAGCGACATGGTTACGAGTACGTGAAGAAGAAAACCAGGTGGAAAAGGCCCACGGTCTAGTCTTTAACACTTTAAATGATTCTCACCCTAACTTCATTGCAACACCCACTGTGAATTTTCTTTCTACATAAATGAAACCCATATAAAAGAAAGAAAAAAAGAGTAATAGTACTATACTGACGTCAGGTTCCGTAAGTGATGAATTTACTTTATCTTCAAAAAACCGTTAATTAGTTTGGTCACAAAAATCGGCCCTATTAATCAATACTATTCGGTGGATGAATTGGGTTTATTACGTATAAATATTCAATATACTCCAATACCATTTTACGCCAAAAAATTTATATAAGTAGAAGAAAAACATGTTAGATGTCTCTCTCTTATATTGTCTTTTTTATATGAGCTAATTTTTCTATATAATATCTTGTATCCATATGATCTATTTTTTAATTGTAGACCGCCGGTAACTTCCTGTCAAAATTAAACTTGTAGCCTACTCGAAAACGCGCTACGCAAGTTGGAATATGACCAGAATGTCGGCATATCTTAGTTATATGAACTTTGATATGCAAACCAACAAAAGTGCCTATATCTTTCACACTTACATGTTACGGGAGTGAAGCTGAGACATAGAGAAATCATTGTCTTTGGGGATTACATGCTTATGGGATGAATTTGAGGCTTTTTCTTTTCTTTTCTAAGAGCTCTTTAAAAGGGGTTTTCTTAAAGAAAGTAAAAGAGACTGTTTTGTTATTTAATTTTTTCTCACTTTGGTTGATTTGTTGTTATTGCTTATAGAGGTAGGTATTGCTGAACTACAAGGTTTTGTTGTTTCTTCTATATTTATTTTTCTATTACTTTTGGAACATTGTGCGTATTGTTTGTATTAATGGGGCTTGTGATGTTTACCCATAATAGAATAGCTATTAGTCTATGATCAGGTTTGATAGGACCCCCTAAAACCCTGACAAGATATGCAATATGTGAAACCCAAGAGGATTTTGGCATGTTTGCTTGATTGAGGTATTTAATTAAGTGGGAGCAATAGTAGACGATATCGAAATGCAGATAGAGAAGTTGAATGACAATAATTTTGTTTTGTGAAAGATCCAAATTGAAGAATATCTAAGACAAAAGAATTTGTGGAGACTATTGACAGGGAAGAGGCTTGCAAACATAACAAAGGACAATCGGAAGGAATTGAACTTGAAGGCACATGGTGTGATCTAATTACCATTGCATCCTTCCATCATATTTAATGTATCTTGGGTGAACATGAGGCATAGTTAATAGCAAACTTAACAAATATGCATGAAAAGCCTTCGGCCACAGGCAAGGTTTCTCTTTTATGTCAGTTATTCAATAAGAATATATCTGGAGGAGAAAGTTTTATTAAGCACATTCGAGAATTCAATAAATTGTTCGAACAAGGAAAACTTGAAGGGTCCAAAAAATAAGAAATATTAGAAGTGTAGATAGAAAGGACACTTTAAGAAAAACTACAAGGCCTCTAAGTGGTTAGATGATTCTAATAATGAGAGTGCATGTATTATTGTAGCATAACATTTGGATTTAGATAATGTTTATGTTTTGACTTGTGATTAAAAAGAAGATACATAGATCATTGACTCATGTGCTTCCTTTCACTATACTCATTTTTCTAGAAATTTACACAATTACATTAGAGGTGATTATAGTAAGGTTTATTTGGGAAATAATGAGCCTTGTGAGATTGTTGGAAAAAAAATTTGAACTTGAGGTTCACAAATGGATATGTTTTGAACTTGTATGAGGCATGACACATATAGTTCAACTCGAAACCTTGGGTCAGTGAGTCAATTGGTGGATGCAGGTTATGTGACCACTCTTTACCATGATTCCTGAAAAATGACAAAAGGCACATTAGTGGTGGCTTGGGGGAAAAGGAATCGGACACTTCATATGATAGAGAAGATATGCACCAGGGATGTAATATTGTCAGTGGTTGATGCCAAGTTGTGAAATTACCAACTAGGTTATATAAGTGAGAAGGGCATCAAATCATGTTATCCAAAGAAAGACTTGAAGGGTCGAAGTCCGTTGACATAGACTTTTGTGAGCATTGCCAATGGGAAACAAAAGAAAGTATGTTTCTCCAAAGGAGCACATGCATACAAGCCCTAAAGTTGGTTCATGCAAATGTGTGGGGACTAGCAAATGTTTCTCCAAAGGAGCACACACATGCAAGCCCCAGAGTTGGTTCATGCAAATGTGTGGGGGCTAGCAAATGTGACTTTCATGGGCAGTGCATCTTACTTTATGACCTTCATTGATGATACTACTCGTAAATTATGAGTTTATTTCTTAAAGGATAAATTTGAAGTATTTGATGTTTTTTAGAAGTGGAAAAGCCTCGTAGAGAATGGTACATGTTCAAAGTTGCATTGTCTCAGGTTGGACAACGGTGGTAAATATTGTAGTGCAGAGTTTGACTAGTTTTGCACTGAGGATGGGATTTGACTTTAGAAGACTATTACGTGGACACCTCAACAAAAAAGGGTGGCAAAGCACATGAACCGTTCTAATACAAGAGAGGGCCAAGAGCATGAGGCTACATGTAGGATGCCTAACCAGTTTTGGGCAAAGACAATGCAAATGGCAATTTACCTAATCAATAGAAGTCTCTCAATGTCATTGGAGCATTATATCTTATTGTAGGTTTGGAGAGGTAAAAAAATAACTTTTTTCCCATCTTAGAGTTTTTGGTTGTGTAACAACCTAGAAAATGTATACAGTTTTGAAAATATTTTTTCCCCATAACGAGTTTTGAGGCTCAACAACTAATTTACTTAAATGTAAATCATTTTGAGCTTTATTCTTTTAAAAAAACTCTTAAGTCTTTAATAGGGTTCTGATAGCCGAACGTATCGATTTCAAGAATCCATAAATCAAATGTCGGGATAGTATGCTCCACTCTAAAAGAGTGAGATAACATACCCATGTGGGGTCTTATTTTGTAGGGCTCATCGATATAAGTTCAATGGTACCAAGAACAAGTGAATTTAAGTTCTGGGTAAAGAGTTATTGTTGTTTGAATTTTTAAAATCGAATTTCATTTAAAAAATAAAGAAATTATTTTTTTAAAAGGGGTGAAGTCAAACTGACATCAATGCATCAGACAATGTACAATATCTCAGTCGATATGACAAAAAGATGATCACCGCATGGTGTGTGGCCCTCATTGTGTGTAGCATGCTGATGTGCATCGCATGTTGCACATCAAGAGGCTTTTTCCCTATAAAAGGGGGGCGGTTTCCATTTTTTTTCACACCCAACTTGTTTCATGGGTGATTACCCTACTCCAAACCTTCTTTTCTATGTTTTAAACCTGCTTTAGCCTATTCAAAAAGCAAATGTAACTAAATCGAGGGTACTCTATATTGTGGGAGGGTCAATTTTGAGAGATAACTATCCTAGAGATATAAAAGTCTCAGAGTGAGGGGAGGTTTTGTTCATTGCCTCTAAGCCTCAAAGAGTGAAAGTTCTAAGGTTAGAAGAGACTCTACCTATCACCTCTGGGCCTCATAGAAAGAAAGTCCAGGGGAGAGCGAAGACTTTGTCCACTACATCAAGGCCTCAAAGAGAGAAAGTCCTTATTTGAATTGGAGGTTGTATATGTCACTACTTCCAAAAAATCTCAAGGGCATAAGGGTAAGCGGTATTAGCTTCTAATTTCATATAGGACTAGACCATGCTTTCTATAACTTTTTGGTATCCTAAAAGTCTATTTTGAAAAGAAAAACCTTGCCAATGTAGTTAGCTTATGGGCTATCCCTTATCATTTTCAAACAAGTAATGATGTCGTAAGAATAACATCTTGTTATACTTCATAATGGGATTTTGTTGTAATACAAATTTTTGAATATTATTATATCATATGAATGATATTTTGAATGTTTTGGATGATTGAATTTGGAAGGTAGTTGTAACACCCTGACCCTAATTAAGGAATCATCATCTGTCTGCGAGAGGTATAATGTTCATCTACGCACTACGGAACTTCAAAGCTTCCAAGCATGTAGACTTGAGTTATAACATTTATATTCACACAATGAAGCTTTGAAGTTCATCACGTGTAAATCAGAATAAAACTTATAATTATAGTTAATTTGGATCGGGCCAACATTGTCTTGCCGTTGGTTGCCTACGTACATATTCGATAACATTTACAATATTATTCCAATATAATCGGATCAGAACGTAGTTCTGCCTAACGACTTTACATACATCAGGCATCACAAAATCGTATATGTTAAAATATGTATATACTTATATTCAAATACATCATTTGGAGTTAGATTTAAATCTCATAAGTCATAGAAGTCAAACAGAGATCTCATAAATCATAGTCGTTGGTGTCAGATGGAATTCTCATAAATTATCGGAGTTAAACGAAAGCTAACAAATTAACAGAATTACATATTTTTCTTTATCACAGAGCATAGCATAACATAATAGAGTAGATTGGATCACATCGGACACATTAGATCATAATAAAGTGTATTAGATTATAACGGAGTATATCATATCAAAGCATTTTAGGTACTTCAGATCATATCGAATAAAGCAAAGCAATTCAAAACAAAACATATCATATCATAATAAATCATACATCTTAATTAGTATATTATTATTACTAATTAAGATGTGCAAATATATGTCATTTAACATCCTAAGTTAACTACTTATGATGCATACGTATTCTTAAACCCATATTAAAATAGAAGGTCAGAAATACTTACTCCTAGGGAACACCGAAAGTGGCGGCGTTTAGAGTTGTTTGTTTCTTTAGAGAGTCCTTTTAGGTCTAGAGATGGTGGGCAAAATCTCTTTTAGCACTGGAATGTCTTTCTCACTGCATCGTAAGGTAGTGGATAGAATCTCTCTTTAACTCAGGACACCATGCGCTTCCCATGACCTTTGGTGGTAGACATAGCATCCCCTTACTTTGAGACACCTTTTGCTTTTTGTGCCTGAAGGTGACAGACAGAACATCTCCATATTCGGAGATGTTTTTTCTCTTTCTATGCTTGTAAACTACGGACAGAATCTCCTCTTGTTCAAGGCCACTTTTCCTTTCTCCAACGCTCGAGGATGATGAGCAGAACCTCGTCTTACTTTAGGATGTTTCTCCCTTATATGGTTGCCAAATTGAAAAATAGACTCCTCCATTGCACAGAACACGCTCAATTTAGTTAAGAACGCCTCTTGAATGTGCTAAATCGGACTCAGAACTATTAAAAACGGAGAAAACGAAGTTCTCTGGTGCTTGAGGATGATGTGTAGAGTCTCTTCTTATTTTGGGACGTTTCCTCCTCATGCAATCTCCAACTCAAAAAAAGAACCCCTCAACTACGTAGATCACGCTTGATTTAGTCAAGAATGGCTCTTGAACGGACTTAATTGGACTCAGAACGATCAGAAATGAAGAAAACGAAGTCCTCTGGTGCTCAAGGACGACTTGCAAAGTCTCTTCTTATTTTGGGATGTTTCCTCCTCATACGGTCTCCAACTCAAAATAAGGACTCCTCCATTACACAGAGCACGCTCAATTTAGTCAAGAATGCCTCTTGAATGGACTTAATCGGACTCAAAACAATTAGAAACAGAGAAAATGAAGTTCTACTCAAGAAAAATCCTTAAAACAGCCTTAAATAGGCTTCGGCGCCACGAAAACCTTGGCGACACTCGCAGATCTGCTTTTTTAAAATCTTATCTTCAAACACACGTATCTTTTTACCCTGAATTCAAATTTACACATTCTTAGTACCGTTGGACTTGTATCAACGAGACCTTTAATACTAGCCCACTTAAAGCAGTATATCCTGCTCTTTCTAAGTGGGTCTCGCCTATATTGCACGCTTCTTGAGGACATAACTTTCGATTTTAACCTCCGTTTTGCGCATTCTTTGATTCATTGCACTTGTTTCTTTGAACTCTACACATATACAGAGGTTTCAACCTCTGAAAGCCACTAGAATTGATCAAAAAATTAACTAATTACCTCTAACCCATTTGGTAAGATGTAATCAGAAAAGCATGGCGTTACAGTAGTTCTTCGATACACAAACTAAGAACTAACAGAGTTATGACTCATAGATACTACCTATTAAGGCATATCGTGCACTCATGCATTGAGATATCATGCAAAACTATCATTCTAATCTAGTTGCCCCACAAGCATATATGTGTGTTGCTTTAGTATTGACATCATTCTAGGAATTGATGATTTATCTAATTGTCAAAAATAAATTACTTTCAAATTCTGTGTTAGTTGGCATCGATATTTTGATTTCTTTTAAGTCAAACTTTCAAATATCAATTATATGAAATTTTGAAAAAATGTTTTGTGCACCTTTAATTATTATTCATGGTATAACCTATTAGTATACTTTAATTATACCTACTTAATATAAATTTACTTACTCACCCCAAGATGATGTAGATGTGAACTCATTGATGGAATTTTGTGAAGATAGTATGTAGATATTCAAGGACCTTCACTTTGGATTTTGATAAGTTTCTTTTATGCTCAATATATGTACATTTGTGATGGCTTTATAATGTGGAATGTTGAGCCATGTTTTCTAACTTTTGTAATTATGTATATTAATCAAAGTTTGCTCGTTTGTTCATGGTTGTTCTTGGCCTTTTTAAAATATAGATTAATGAGATTCCCACTTTTAATTTCATATAAAATGCCAGGTCATCACAGATTGTTCTTCTTATGTCCTCACCAATCTAAATCAAAGGTCCAAACTTGATACAAAATCTATCAAATGCACATTTTTTCACGACTCATATTTTTAAAACTCTTTTTATCATGAACAATAAATCACAAAGAATTTTGTTTTTTTATGTGCAAAAGAATACCTCAAATGTTATTCCAACAAGATTGGATCTAAACATAGTTCTACCTAGCAACTAACACTAACTCATAAAGCATTTCATCATATATTCAATGCTTAAGTATTTTCAACTAGCCTATATTTTATGTAAGTCTTTAAATTGTTCCACTTGTTCTAATTAATAATTAATAGCAAACAATGTCAATTATTATCTCACAACTCTTATTTAATAATTAGAAACCCTATCTAATCCCTTAAACAGACAGATATATCATATGTCAATTAAAATAATACATAATACTAACCACCCTCATTGTTCTGAACAAACTCTAGGTTTAACAAAATATAACTCTTGATGAAAGTCAATACACTACAATTGTAGTGTAAGGAAAAAATATAATATAAATATGTACCAACTCATAAATGACTCGACTCTCAAAAATATCCTTAAATACCCAACTCCAACATTGGAGTAAGACTACTTAAACAACATTTTAACCCAAATCCCCAAAAATCTCATTACCCTACTACAAATTTGGAGTAGATCCCAATTGTGCTCATGAACACAGATTAGCGAGAATCACAAGCCTTCTACGATGCTCATAAAACTCTATTTTACGTACATACTATATATAGTCTTGTGAAGACCTGCAAGAAACCTACGGTAAAGACTTTTCTAGGTCAATACCTAAACTGTCATGGATATGAAGAAAGTGTATAAGTATTACAATTTTCACCCTCCTTGACTTGGGGAGAAATGTCCTTCAATGACAACAAATAAAATAACCCATAATAGCCTAAGGTTCACATGACCACTAAATCCAAAAAATATTTGAGACTTAGATTCAATTTATTTTACCCAGTCAAGTATTTGTCCAACTGATTAGGTCCTCTTCACATTGTGAATCATCCTAATAAACAACTTGTCAAATGAGCTATGACTCAAAAATCACCCCAAACCCTATTAGTCTCCCTCATACTAGACTAAACTCTCATAGCTGTCCTCGGTTCATTAACTAAGGTAAGTTTCTATGTCAGAGCTCTTGTTCACTCTATGAGCCGGTCTCATACCCCATTAAAGATATTTTAGTATTTATCATAATTAGGTGTTCTCCTCCCAATCTAACGATAACCAATATCTCTTGATTAATCATCATTAATCTTAGTTTAAAAATATATTATTAATACATCAATAATAAAAGCATACATAAGAGTAAATAAATATAAATAACATAAGCTAACACAAGTCTATTAGTAATAAAAAGAGTTACATGGCTAGGGCTAACCCAATTCATGCCAAAGATGATAAATGTCTCTTATGTATTACGCAAGGTACATATATACTACATTCACAGTCTTGTGTACTGTGTTGGAGACACATGTACCAAGCTACTTGAAACCTAGGTAATCAAGATTCTTCCCTTCGTTTCGCGTGACACTATGATATGTAAAGATCTTTGTGTTACTTATTGATCACATCCTTTCCATTTAAAGGCATTTACTATTATTATAGGGTGCCCTCACTCTCCTCCGGTTAGGATATTTGTTCATATGAAAATGGATAGATTGCCTATAAGGGCATTTAGGTAACTCTCCCACATGGGTACAACTATCTCCTTTGGGTCATTATAGTTACTCTTGACCCTACATGGGAAATAGTTAATTACCTATTTACTGAGATATTTCCTATAACCTCCATGATTTTTCTACAACCTTTCCTAATATTTTTTCGTTCATTTTTCGATGAGAAATATCTGATGCTATGGTGTATTTATTTTTCCTATTTTTACCTAGTATTTATACTAATAGAGTTGGGTGTGAGGCCCAGTTGCAGGCGTTAGGCCTCAACGTGCCATGGATATTTATGGCGTGAATAAAAAATAAAGGGTGGAAAAGAAAATTGTGAGAGAAAGAGAGGAGAAAAAAAGAAAAAGAGAAAAAAATCGGAAAATAGATGGGCTCAAGCAAGCCCATTCTAGAAACTATGGGAAAACAGACCCCATTCTAGTCTCCCTCCACTAGCCTGCTGCTTACCGCAGTTGACTCCATCTCAGCCTGGCAATGGTAGGTGACCGCCATTTATCATCGAATGCTCCTTTGCCGCCAAGAGGTAGCTCATTTCCCCCCTTTTTTCTTCCTTTTTTTATCTCTGCTAATGGATGTTGATCGGGCTCTTGGCCACTGTCGGGGGCTTCTGGCTATCATCAGGGCTTCGCCCTAGCCAGTGTTGACTAGGGCCAGTGCCATCAAGCTTCACTAAACCTTTCCTCCACCCCAATCCTCTCCTCCCCTCTGCCGCTCTATTTTTTTGCATGAGCCGTCTACCTCTAGGTTTGCTTTTGCCACCATCTACGGTGGGTAAATGTGGCTGGCTAGACCCAGCCTGCCTACCTCAATTCAGCTACGTTGGGGGAGCCACTGTGCCTGACCTTGCTTACCCTCTCTGCCCTCCCTTGCTCATTTTCCCTACCTCCCAAGCCAACGACCCATCTATTTGGGTCTTTGGCTACCGCCACTACTGGCCGATAGGGGCTAGCCTGCCACTAGGGGCTTCGCCTTGGCCTGACAATGATGGCAAGGCCATCCTAACCTAGCCCTCAGCTATTTGCCTTGCCAGTACATTTGCACATTGACCCCCCCTCCCCCCCCCCCTCTTGCCCATTTTACTCTGTTGGCAACCTACAACCTCTAGCAAGATTCTATTTGGCCAGCCTCGGCCCTACGATGGAGGAGTTCACCTCCATAGGCCTTGGCTCGGTGACAGCCTCACGGCCTTTACCCTGCCTTTACTCTACCTCAAACCTTCCCTTTGCCCTCTACCGTGCAAGATGCACAACTGTCTGCACCGATTGTTTTGGTTGTAGATGGCAATTGACAATGTTTTTGTCTGCACTTGCTACCACATTTTGGCCTTAGCTTTGTCGCCCTTGTGGGCTTAGAGATGCCTCAAAACCCACTGATAGCCTATTTTTCCTCGAGCGGCCCACTTTGCCGCATTTACATGTGGTCGCACATGCAATCTAAGGTTTAGGCATCATTTTTGTGTTGCCTGACAATTGGATGGTTCCGCCACTAACTAAATTTGACCCTCAAAGTCCTCTTCCACCTCTCCTCTGTCCTTGAGCGCATACCACTCCCTCCGCCCTTTTTATGGGCCCTCGACGACTAACTATTGCTATCATTGGGTGTTTTTCACTACTGATTTTACCACCTTGCGGCTAGTTGAGTGCCTCTTAGTCACCAGCGGCCAACTTCTATTTAGACCACCCTTAACTTTTGGTCGCACCGCCACTCCTTGTTTGCACAACCTTACTCCTGATCACTGTAGTGCACCGCTGTGGATTGTAGATTTTTCCACACATACTTATGTCACCCATCTTATCTTGATTACTTCTGGCACTTCTTAAACCTCGAGACAATAGCTCTCTCAACCAAGCGATGCATTTGGCCACCAACTCTGCTACCGATACCACCATCATCATGTGCTCACCATCAAACATCTGGATTTTGAGGTAGGGGACTTTGAACTCACAATTTCATGATTGCATACTTCAAATGTGTAGCAGCATGCAAGGATTGTATGATTTAATGCATTTGAGTGTTTATCCGATTACATGATGTAGGAGGGAAAGACAATAAATTATGGTATGTTTGAAAATGCATAGGACATGCATGTAAGCTATGAGTAGATTTGATGTATGTGAAATATGTATTATAGTGATGGCTAGCAAGTATATATGTTAGTATGTGATATGTTGAATTCGGGTATGTGATACATAAGTAAGATGAATATGTGTATGTGTGTGGGGCAAATGTATGGGCGATAGATAGTAAGATATGGCAAATAGTTTTATATGAATTTTGATGTGGATTGGAATTAACATGACAGAAGAGGAAGGACGTAAGTTTGACAAGTGAGGATTGGAGTGGATTAGTTTGGTTTGGATTTGAGTGTATATTGGGGGTTCAGTAAATAATTAGACTTAGGATTTGGAGCTTTATGAGTGATTGTCATATAGTAAGAGTGCAGCAAAATTATATAATCATAACATACATATTATGAAGTGAAAAGTAAGAATAATAAGTAAGGTATTAATAAGAGGTTCATAACATGAATGAGATTAAGTGACTTAGTTTGAGGATTTTCGAGTAAGATGATTTTGTCTATAAGGTGAAAGGTGAAGACTATATGAATATGTAAGGATATGTTTTGTGGTGAGTAATGATTATAAGATGGATGGTTACGTGAAGTATGCTACCCTGACAAACTAGGGTTTCAAAATGGGCTCAACTTTGGATTAGTTAATGGAAGACTATAAGACATAAGATTTTGATGGCATAATTATACCTACATAAATTATTCAATTCAAACTCGAATCATAAACAAAGCTAATATGATATTATTATGAGTTTAAGGCATGAGAGTTTCGATGAATTGAGTTATGTGTTTGAGCTAGCCGATAATGAGTCTACTGAGTATTTTTCATGTCTTTCCATAATGTTTAACTGCAGAATGTTATCTTGGTGTTATATCTAAACCCAGACATCTGATGCTCTACTGAGAGCGATGTATGTTTCTGCCCTTAGTCGGCATTGTATGATTCTGCCCATATGTGGCACTGTAAGATTTGGCCTAAGAGTGGCCCCGTATAATTTCCACCCTTAGTTGGCAATTTATGGTCCTTTGTTGCACTATATGGTCCTTAGAGTGTGGGTGTTTGTGGACTCAGTTAAGTAGTATCATTAATCTACTCTTACCTGTTTGATCTTGTGCCCCATGAGCATATATATGTCTTGCCTTCAGAAAAGTCTATGACATCTAGTTACTCCCATGAGGTTAAGGTGATGCCTCAATGGCATTCCTGTCCATTTCGACATTAGAATTTATTATTTGTAATAAGCTTCAGTGATCAATAATACATATACGACTATATAAGTAAGTATATAAGTTTCTAAATAATTTTGTAAAATCATGAGGAAGACTGTAAGTGTAAGATTCTAAGAATACTTTTCATAGCAAAACGGAAAGTGTAAGATTCCGAGTAAGACTGTAAGAGTAAGTTTCATAGTAAGACTAAGAGTGATACCTTGTTTGTCGATTTCATTAAACATGAGGAATTGATAATTAATTATTAATTTTTGAGGAAAATAGTCAAAATGCAAAAGTGAAGCTCCTTATGTGGTTAGAGCTTGAATAAATAAGCGTAACAAGTTGAAGAACACAAGAAATGGAAGTTAGGAGTAAAAGTTATGACCTTATAAAGCATGTTTCATAGGTAGGATCCACTTAAAAAAAGTGGGACAACTTACCTTGAGTAGTATAGTTTCATATGGCTTGTCGATACAAGCTCAACGGTACCAAGAACGTACAAATCTAAGTCTGGGGTAGAAAGATACGGACATATAAAGATAAAAATAAAATATATAAATAAAAAAGAAAAAGCTGCACATGCATTATGTGCAAGTGTCACGCTCTGGTGCAATGAGCAAGGCACTACCATTTGGCAGTGTTGCTGCCTATATTAGTTTACTAACTCATATTTTAAATAAAGAAAAGAATATTATATTTATGATTTTCTACGAGTTCTTAATGATATTGAAAATGTATTTATATATATACACACACATATGTGTGTGTGTGTAAGAGAGAGATAGAGAAAGAAATGGATGGCGCATATGCTAGCACACGTTAATATCAACGGCCCGTTCCTTACGTTGGGTTCATTGTGAGTAAAAAGCATTAAAAATTCTTCTCTTTAAAAGAAGAAACAATGAGACCTTGGTTCAACATCACCATGTGTCTTCATTATAAAAGAGTTTTTCATGTTCTTCGCTCACAATGAGCCTAGCGTAGACTATGCATAAAAACACTTTATACATAAAATTAACGACACATATACTAGTATATATTAGTGTAAGTACTACTAACGCTAATATATGTTAGCATATATACAGTTAAACTCGTGGAAGAAAAGCTCTTATGTATAACTTATGCTTATGCTTGTTGTCAATGAAGGGCCGAAAAACCCCTTCTCGTTACCCCGGCAACCTAATAAGTAATAACGTCTAGAAGAATTAGTATGGAGTCAAGGGAAAGCTTCGTGTCGGCCAGAGCCAAAACTAAGAACAGCCAAGTTATTTTATATGATTTCACATATATCTCCATCAATCACATCAACTTTACAGCCTTGCAAGTGAAAAGGGTCTTCCCTCGTGACTCCAAAATGAACTTCGAGGAAACATACCATCCTATTCCTATTGGATTCTCCCTGAACAAATTTTCAACACGGAGATGAATGCCTCTGTGAAAGACGAAAGACGGAGCAATATTCTATCCAACTGTTCCATATGCCTTAAATCCATCAACGTCGCATTCCTTTGGAGACACAATTCTACATTAGCTACTAGAATTTGTACTATATGGAAGCTGGCATGTATATATAACTCAAGTGGCTGGCTCAACTTTCATTTGTATTTGAGATTAGCAGAGATATGGGACGATCCTTTACCCTTGCAATCCTTTTCATTACACTGCTTTTTGCACCTCCTATAACCCAAGGTAGATAAGTTTATGAGTATGTCGTTTTCCAGTATTTTGATTTTTTTTTACAAGCAGCCATGTTATATCTCATGCAGGACTAGGGTGGAGTGGGAAGAAGTACAGGAGAGAACTAGCCTCTTTAGACACATCAGAGGTAAATTTCAATCTTCAGCCATTTTCCTTTGGAGGTATTTCGCATCTTGTGGCTCTCATCTATTCTAGCTCTAAATTGTAGTCATCATGGGTGGTCTTAGGTGGAGTATGAGGAAGGAAAGGTTGAGAGGATACTTGATGATTACGATTCACCCACACATAGCAGGAACAAAAGAGAAACGCCACCGGGGCCGCCGCCTGACACCCCTCCAGAGCCCCTCTCTGATTCCGATAATTCTCCTGATCCCGCTACCCCACCGGAGGCGGAGGCACCTCCTGAATGAACTAGGATGCTCTCCCTTGTTGATACAAATAATTAAAGGTCGAATGTCTCATTAAGTAATACATTATCTCCAGTGTAATGCATATAGACATGTGTAACAACAGGAAGTGGTTTGGACTTTCTGATACATGGTTAGATTGCAGCATATATATTATTTGTACTTTCTGATACATGGATAGATTGCAGCATATATATTATTTGTACTTTCTAATACTTGCAGATAAGAATAAAAAAGGTCGATATTGTCTACATGAGCAACTCCATTTTCTGCATGCAGTGTTATTTATGTGTTTGCTGTCTCTGACTCTCTATAATCCGGCTTATCTGGATCATCAGGCAAAACTAGTGCACAGACAACTCCATTTTCTGCTTGATGTATTATGGAATTTGTCAAGTTTAATTTATTAAATCCCCTTGATTTTTCTTTATGGCTCAATCAACTGTTCAAACCTTGGATGAGGAAGAAACTCGTTTTCCCGAGCTGTTTTCACCACCATGAGATATTTATGAAGCACGACGAATCTGTAAGTAGCCAACAATACTCGTACGCCTTAACCAAAAAACAAATAATTGTACGCGTCTACTTTTGATGCAAATCTGACTCAGTCAGATGTGACACGGGAGCTTAGCGACACGCTTTTTAAGGATTATGAGTTGAGTGATGCGACGCGCCTCGCAGGACAATGTTTCCTGACCATCGATATTTTATATTGATAGCGGATATATTAAGTACATATTAATTTAGTAATATTTATATTAATATATGCGTCATTAATTTTGTAAATGAATAGTTCCTGTACATACATACCGTAAGTTGAGTTTATTATCAAAGTATAAAAAATGCTTCTATCAAAGAATATATAGCAATCTAAGATTATTGGTAAATTTTTTTTTCTTACTAATATGTATTTTTTTTAAATTATTTCGTGATTTTGTTTCCCATTTGATTTAATAAAAAAGAGTTATCTCTTGATAAAAAAAAATATAGTAGTCGGGAAAGGCCTACGGTCTTGTGTTCACACCTCAAATGTTTTCTCACCCAAACTTTATTTTAACATTAGCACAGTATCACTGATACTAATATATGCATCATTGATCTTAGAAATAAATAGTCCCTATATATTCTTTATGTTAGGCTCATGGTAAAGAAGCATGAAAAACCCTTCTTAGCTATAGGGTGACAAGGAGGGGCACCCTCTAAAAACCTTGTATTAATATATAAGTATAGTTATAATATTACTCCTTCTCTTGGGTGGAAGAATTTGGTAACAATAACTTTATATAATATACCAATTCCAATATTACGATGCTAGTCATTAACGAACAATGTCAACAATGTACCACCAGAGTGATTAAAAAAACAACCATATCATGACAGGGTTAAGTAGGTAGGCCCGTTCTATATAAAGTTAGTGGTATTTTTACTAAAGACAAGCAAGCAATAAAAAATAAATTATTCCCTTAAAAGATAATAGTATAAAAAATTACAAAGAAGTTCAAACCCTTATATCCTACTCCAGTCATAATTTATTCTCTCAAACGCTAAACTCCGTTCCTACTTGTTCTCACAAGCATCAAAGGCCTAAAGCAAAGTGGGTCACTCGTCGTCTTCAATCCTCGTCTTCACTAGTCCTAAAGTAAAAAAACTAAATTTAAAGGGAAGGTTGTACCTTGGGGGCAATCCTAAAGACAAGATTTATCTGTTTGTCTATTCATTAGCTTCCTCAGTTCATTCTTATTGTATAATGACAATGTCTGCCCCTGTCACATTATCTCTATCATTTGATTATTTTGATTAAGGTAAAGTATGTTGTAAATATAATTCATTAATTTAATAGCTTTTGTATTCAAAGTCTCTAGCTTTCTTAATAACAAACTTCTCATGTCCTTGACGTTTTGAAGGTTATTTATTTATGAATTTACAACTTAATTTTTCTCTCATTACTAAAAAACCTTATTCAATTTATTATGCATTATAAAAAATGATAAGAGTTATCACTAATTTAACTTGTCTATTACTTAAATTAGTATTTTTATTTAGAATAAAATATTAATTATATTTATGCCTATTAGTATGACACCTTGTATTTTCAAAAAGAAAATTAATTCCTTTTATTTCTTTAAAAATGCTCCTTTTTGTTCATTAGCAAGTCATCTACACTTCAGTGACCTACTAATGAAATAGTGTAATGTTATTATCGCCAAGCATTGATATGTCTATAGCTTACCGATAATAACTGCATACATCGGTTATTTTAGAAAATGAGCTAGTTTTACACTTTCAAGACTCCTAAAGTAGTTATCCTAGTATAAAAGAGAGTGAAACTAGGAATTTGGGAGAGAACGGAAGTCTTAGAAGGGTCCTAGCACCGGTGTGAGTGACCGGAAGGAGACTTCATATCAAAATAGGAGAAATCTCACTTCGATATAGGTCGGATTGCAATCTACTCTTTGAAATAGAGAAAAGCATTTGTAGATTTTTTATTTTCTTCAAGTTCTCGATGATCTTAAATGTGTGCATGTGATTTTTAAGTTACGCCATGCATGATTATGCTTTAATGGTAAGTTCAAATTACAATAGGTTTAATGCTCAATTTATGACCCAAAGGGTTTGGAACTTTGGTTTAAAATGATTTCCATGAGTTTTTACGAAAGAAAATGTGTTTAGAAAGGATGTGGGGTTACTAATGCATCAATGTTTGCACCGGTAAAAGGATGAAGATGGATAGTACCTTTGTAGGCATACAGAACCAAGCATATTGGCTAGTCATCAGCAGTGTGGCCGACGCATTAGTGTGTTGTTGGTGGGTAGGCAATCCCAGCCAATCCACTGTTGGTGAAGGTTCGATACGTCAATATGATTACCCATGGTCATCGATGTCCTGGTCGACACGTCAATGAGGTTACCGATAGTACCTAAAGATAAAATATTTTTGTTGTGATTTTTAGCACTGGTTAAGTTATATAGAAATTATATATAATTACATGACTTACAAAGGATTTTGGTTGCATGTTGGATGATGAATAAGCATGTATTAAGTAAGGATTAGTAAATCCAATACATATGTATGAGACCTTTGGGATGTGATAATTGGTCACCCAAAACTAATGCATTCGAGAATTAAGTACAAGAGAATCCTAGTGTGATTATTCAGTCATTTAGCCATGTAGAATGAAAGGGTATGGTATAAAACATCACAAGGGTGAAAGTTATATAGACTCCCCTAGCATGGGAGTTGGGTTTGAATGGACTATAGTATAAAAAAGATGAATGCTTCTGCGCAGAGCAATAGTAGGGAACACAACCACTAAGGACCATGAGCCATGAAGTGGGCCTTTGCTTCGTGGCGTGGATAGGGTGGGGCAGGCTTTAGGCAATGACTGAAATTGAGTTTGGGGTAGTTCAATATCTAGTTAAGTGGGAACTCCTAAATGAGGCTATTGTGTCTAGTGGACCATGAAGTGGAGTTCCTTGTTGTAAGTATGTATAATTCGGAAAGATATCTATGAATCTAGTTTTCATGAATTCCTAATAGTTTTGGTAATAACCTTTTTTTTTATATGTTGTCAGTTTATATTGGTTTTAATTAGATTGCAATTTTACTAAATATACTCATATACTTAGCATCCTTTGTGGTACAGGTTCAAAATGTAGAAGATTATTTATAGGTATTGGGAAGGTTATAGTTGTGGAGGAGACCCTACCTTTTCAATTTGTTGATTCATCATCTTCCTATTGGTTTACTTTTAGGCACGGGAGTGTCATTTGTCATTTTTATTAGCTTGTGCATATGTAAGTGACATGTGCATTGTTGTAGATCCTATAAATATTATAAAATATTTAGATAGTTAGAGGTTTACTTATGGTATTATCACAACCAATGTTTGTTAAAGATATGACTCTCATGTCCCCAGTTTATCTTTTCAATGCTTTATAACCTCAGTAAATAGTTTTATCCACTACACATTATGAAGGGTAGCATGACATAAATTTTCATTTGGAGGATAAAGATTTTATAAAAGGCTATTTAAATTTGTGGGCGTGACAATTAGTGAAGTTGACAATTAAGCTATTATACAATGCTTCTAAAAAATGACGATATGAGAGCTCTTCATGGACAATTTTAAAATGTTATCTATTATAATAAAAAAATTATAATTTTTGCACAAAAAAATTAAAAATTAAAAAGTAACATTTTTTGCCCTTCCAAGGCAAAAATCATGGCTCCACTGCTCCATGCAACCTAGTTTTTTCAATATCTAGCTTGTAACTTTTCATTCTTTTTTTTATTAGTAAGAAGTATATTAAACACAAAAGGGGAAATGCAAGAGTTAATGAAGACTAATTATACAGCTTCTAACTATGAGATAAAAAAAGGAAAATCATCTAAAAAAATAGAGTTCTAGGAAGTGATCAAGATGATGACGTAAATAGCAAACTTTTGTGAAGACTTGAAAGCTTATGTTTCCATTTCATTCACAAGGTATAAGTAGTGTTTACAGAGTACAACTATAGGGATTGAAATCCCTTCTGTTATGGGTATAAGTTTAGTAAGTTACAACAATCAAGGAATCTATATTTGACTAGAATCACAACAAATTTGCCAGTGTATCTTTGTCCATATCCTTGCTTGTGGTGATATCACTCATAACTTCTACTTCACAACACTTGAATAAGGTGATTTTATGTAATATCCCAAATTTTTCTAGCTTTCAAAAATTAAATACATGGAAATTAGGTTGTTTGATCTTTTGCCCTTCTTAATAGAATAACTTCTGTGACGACCCAGATTTTTAAAACCATTTTTAAATAACATGAACGGTAAGTAGCGATAAATTTTTTTTTCTTTAAACACAAAACAAACCATTCAATTAAATATCCAGGTCATGATAATTGGGGTTCACAAATACGAATATTAAATTGTATAATATTATTATGCGTCAGAAAAATTTATAAAGAATAGCTCATCCATCTAAGTACAAGTCCGTCATCCGTCTGAAAATAAATAACAAGTTGACTCTCATGCTCAAGGTACATTTACGTACCAGAGTTGCAAACACGTAGAAACTTCATTCTATACGCGTCAATCTTGGTCTCACTTGTTGTCACCTGGAAAACCTGCAACAAAGCAAACCAAACAACAACCATAACCACAATAGAGCATCTCCGCCTTTAGGAGAAGAGCTTCCAAAGGGCAAAAGGTTTTATTAATATTATTCAGATCGGGCCAACATCACCCGATGTTAGTTGCCTACGTACTCATCAGACAACATCTCCAATGTTTCCAACAAGATCGGATCCAGACGTAGTTCTGCCTAGAAACTACTCTATCCTAATAAGCATAGCACCACACATGCAATGCTTAAGTATATTTAACCTACATTTTAGTAAGTCATTTAATCGTTCCACTTGTCCAATTAACAAGCAATATCAAACAATGTTATTAATTATCTCACAACTCTTGTTCAATAATTAATATTATAAAATCTATAACTTGGAAATGTCTCGCCCCTCGAGAAATCCCCAAACAAAGTACTCCAACCTTATATTAGACTGCTTAACAGCAACTTGACCCAAATCCCCAGGGCTCTCAATAGCTTGCTATGAATCTGGGGAAAAGTATCCCAACTGTGCTCATGGACACAGATTGGTAAGAAGCACCAGCCTTCCATGATGCTCATACAACTCCGCTTTTCGTACGTACTAAATAGTCCTGGGAAGTCCTGCGGGAGACCCGCGGTAAAGACCCTCTGGTCAATACCTAAACCATCGTGGTGATGAAGAAGCATATCGCAATCTCCAGCATTATCCATATAAGCCTCAGGTCCTCATGACCATTGACTCAGCCAAACATCTGAAATTAGACTAGATTATTTCCATCCAGTCAAAGTATTCACTCAACCATTTGGGTCATTTTCACCTTGTGAATCGACCCAATAAATAACTCATCTATTGAGCTATGACTCAAAGAACATCCCATAACCATCCTCGGTTCATTAACCAAGTTAAAAATTCTATGTCAGGGCCCCATTCAAATCCATGAACCGTTCCCAAACCCTATTGAGGGTATTTTAGTCTTTATCTTGATTAGATGTTCTCCCTCCACACCAACAGCAACCCATGTCTCTTGATTAATCTTCATTAATCTTAAGTTACTGATATGAATCAATGCATCAATATCAAAAGCATGCATCAACATAAATAACATCCAATCATACAAATGCATAAATAACAAACGAAGGCCCCTTGCACTCATGTACAAGACTAGGGCTTAATGTATTCAAACCCAAGAGTGTAAACAAATCTCACTCAACACGTGAATTACGTATATAATACTCTAGCTGATCAATGTATACAATTGCAGACACGTGTAAATCACTGCCTTACACCCTTATAATTAAGGTTATTCCCCTTATTTCCCGTGACACTATGACCTGTCAAGGTCTTGTGTCTTTTACTAGTCACAACCCTTCCTTTTAAAGTCATTTAACATCATTCTAGGGCACCCTAACGCTTGATTCACTAGGTCATCCGTTTCGACAGAAATAGAATATATTGCCCCTAAGGGCGTTAGGGTAATTTTACCGCTTAGGGTATGATACCCTCCCTTGGTCATTCTAGTTATTTTACTGCCCCTCTATTGATTTAAGTCATTGACCTCTCACAAAGCTCCACTCTCAGACCGACTCACGCTTCCATTTACACGAATGTGGGCGGGTCCACTCTAAGGGGTAATTTTGTCATTTAGTTTAAAGCCTTAATGAAATCTAATGGGTCCAAAATTCAATGCAAGGGTACTACTGGGCTTCATAGCCTCTGTGTAATTTTCCTGGCATATGACGGGGTCGTGAACCCCTTGAACCGACCAAGGTTTTGACAAATGGTTTACTATAAACCCTAAGGGCAAAAGGGTCCATTAACTACTCACTGGGATTTTTCAACACTAACAATTTTGGCCTATAATTAGATTACCCATTAAACTCTCACTGAGAATTTTCCTAATTTTTAGATCCACTCATAGGCCCCTAAACCAAAGCCTCGAATTCGGGTAAGTTAATAGTAAATGATAATTAACTAACGGGGGTAAAAAGGTCATTTTACAATCTCTGGGATTTTTCCCCAAGCTAAAACTTGGTCAGAATAATCCCAAACCTCTCCAGGTCCAATAGTAATTTTTTAGGAATTTTTTGACACAATTAAACCCACGAACCGGACCCGGTTCACTCCCCTCCTCAATTATCCCTTTTTTAAAAAAACAATCGACCCGGCCCGGGTCTTGAACCACCTGGTTCAGGTCAACCAACCCAAACCCGAGCAGACGACCTGCAGCGGGTCATCTTCCCCGCATCCGGTGAGGACTCCCAGTCGGCGGCTCCCGGGTTGCCACGGCGGGGCGACGGCCAGGATCGCCTCCAGGCGGCGATCCTTTCCAGCCTAGCCCGGCTTCCGCTGATGGCCGGCCAGAGCCTCTGCAACAACAAAACATCCGACACGGCCGCCATAGACTTAGCCTCAGGTGGTGCTGCTCCTGGTGGCCACGGCGGGGTGGGAGGCTAGCCTCACTGGATCGCCGCCAGGCGGCGATCCTGTTGAGCCAGGCTCCGCTGTCGCCCGGTGGCCGGCCGGAGCCGAAAAGATCCCTTCCTCTTTCTTTTTTTTAAACAACCGGCGGCCTGCACAGTGGCAGGCGAATCTACCGCCGCTAAAGCCGCCGGAGCCAGGGCTTCCACGGCCATGGCCGCCACAGCTAGGCCACCGCGGCCCCAATCCGAGGGTTGATCCGACGACAGGAAATCAATTACAGTTCACTAAATTACATTAATAGTAATTGCAGAGATCAATATAAATTTTCATAAAATTAATTAACATCTCTACGGTTCTCAATTCGAAATCTTACCTCTCAAGTCGAGTTGTTTGTCAATCCACCGCCGCCAACACTTCACCGGAGTCTTGCCGGAAAATTCCATCATCGCCTCTTTCTCGTTAGCTCCCCATTCTCCGCTCTATCTCCGCCAAAAGACCCCCAAAAAAGCCCTAATTAATTCTATTTACAGGCATGGGATTAGGACTCCTAATCCTATGAGAAATTAGGCCCCAAAAACCCAATTTCGGAATAGTAAATAATCAGGCCCTTATCGCAACTTAAACAGACAATTCACGCGTTTAATTCGCGTAAATGGGTCCTGCACGTTGTAGCCAACTTCAAACGGTCGTATCTCCCTCATCCGGACTCCAAATCACGCGTTCTTGGTGGCATTTCGAAGCTCTTTCTGTCTATTTTCCATCCATATATTATTCAGCCACCAATTATACCTGATTATTAATTTATTCTCACGGGAAAATCAAGGGCTCGTACACCCTAATTTCCCCGTGTACGACTTCAGGAATTTAGAAAATTCCCAAACGTTACAACTTCCTCCCTAGATAAAATTTGTGGATGAAGCCTATGTTTTTAGAAAGTAGACAGAAAGAGTTTTAAATGTCACCAAGAACGAGCAAATCGGAGTCCGGATGAGGGAGATACAACTGTTCGAAGTTGAACATATTGTATAGGGCTTGTTTAACCGATTTTAACATGTAATTAGGTCGTTTAAGTCATTTGTGGGCCCAATTAATTAGAGCTCCAAAAAAAATTTTAAGGGCCTAATTAGGTGGCCTAATGGAGGGAAAGTGGCCCAATTTCTAGGAGGATTAGAAACCCTAATCCCTATTGTCACACCCCGGCATTGCCCGACCCGGGCCGAACCCGGTCTAGGGGCTGGTCAAGTGCACGGGGGCGACAAGGGGAATTGAAAATTAGTTTAGCGGAAGACTTAGCCCTAATCGCGGGCAATCTAATAAAATTATGGAGTATGCACACCACTTTGAGCAAAAGTAAATAAGTAGAAATCAAAAGAGCTACTTTAACTCTAAGATAAACAAAAGTCTCAAACCCACATGCTAAGTTAAACCATAGCCCTCTCTAGGCTCCAAAATAGGTCTTAAGCAACACAAGGTATAATGTCACATAAACCAATTTAAGAACCACACACAAAGGTTCTAATCATCAAAGCATAAACAAGGAAACAAGTCACATAGGGGTCTCCACGATCACTCCCAAATCGTCTCCGACCTTTCCTAAAAGAGGAGATATTGTCCATCTGCGTGTCACACCATGTAGCCCCAAAGATAAAACACAAGACAGAGGGGTGAGTTTAACAAACTCAGCAATGGTTTTTAATATAACTATAATCATCGGAAACACGACGGTATAGTAATATAACAATTCATATCAAAGATTGACAAGATGTATCATTTTCTGATCACACATACACATCACCTAAACCTGTATCATAGTGTATAATTCACATGGTGTCATTCACATCATATAAACCTGCATTAGATGTATCTCTAACATACATTTCAGATCATGCATCAACATCATATCAACCTGCATGAGATGTATCTCTAACATACATTTCAGATCATGCATCACATCATATCAACCTGCATGAGATGTATCTCTAACATACATTTCAGATCATTCATCAACATCATATAAAGAATGCCTCTATCAAGGAGTAATCACAATTTAGTATCACACAAACGGGAACACAAACAAGGCTACGAAGGCGTGTCATGGTCCAAATTCTACACAAGAATATAAGATCGGGGTTATCAATCCCTAAAGTTGTTCGCCCTGGACGATCCTGGCCAAGATGTCTCATTCTCACACAGAAAATCTAGAACAGGGGTGTTCGTCTTGGGACATCTCCTGCGATGGGGAAGAGCCCGAGTTTCCACACAAGAAACCCTAGAACACATGGTAGCCGGTGCACAGAGCATACCATACTGGATTCTCAGGGTCCAGAAGACAATCATAATAATCTCAATTCGCAAGACAAGTACACGACTCGTCCCCACATAATTTCCATTTAACTAGACTCAACCCGGGGAGTACACATGTTCCACAAAGGAACTCAAATCAAAACATGTCCTTTCGGACCAATCAAGTTTTGAATTAAGCCACAACCAATTAATCTGGCATGTAATTTCACCTCATTGCATCAAATCAATCAAATTCGATTAATCTCGATAAAGCCTCAATTGGAAATCCATTTTCATAATGCATGCAACATGGTACATACGTGGGCAAAGCATACATGAATCCTAATTCATGATAAGTGCTCACATCAGCCCCTCATGCATCATTCATAATCATAATATCAATCCTCATCATCATCATTAAACCCCACATGTGTGTGTCTGTACATGGTAGAAGCACTTTACTCAATGTATATCAACATGCTTGTAATTTAACTCACCATCATACTACACATGTGCATTAATATCTAATCATGAATTCGAGCGAAAATCATAGGAGAAGAACCATTAAAAGCATGTCTCAAGTCCAAGCCTATCCACAAACTAAACATACGTAAGATTCATTCACTTCATACTTGAGTCAAGACATAACACTAACATTCACACATCATTTAACCACATCCTATCATGACATAACAGTCCATTAGTATATTGTAGCTCTATTAAAATATATTTAACCATAGAGAATCAACCATTCATAACTTCAAGATGACAATTCCAACATCATATATCCAACCACAAGTCATTCCACATAACTCTAAATATACACCACAACTTCATAACCTCAATGGTATAACCTTCCAGTAGCTTACTATAGCTCAAAACACTCCACATACATATGAAAATGATATATCAAAGTAGAGACACCGAAATAAACATCATGCAAATGAAAGAGAATCTGTTGTGTAGCCGTTCGAACGCCCAGTAGGGCCGTTCGATCAGCTAAACGTGAAAATTCTAAAAAAACAGTGTTGTCATTCGAACGCTCAGGAGGGCCGTTCAAACGCCAACACGGCAGAATCGACCTTCTTCTTTATTTCAAATTTTCAAACCGAAACTCCATTGATAAAACTTAAAATCTCCATCTAACAACCCAAATGCCATTAAAATTCCACCATAACTTCCAGAAAGCTAATCTACACCATAACAAGATAAAACCCTAAGAAATTGGGATTAAAGATTACCATTTATTAATATTGTCATTAAAGCACTAAGTCAAGTAAATCCACTTCAAATAAACCACAAAATCGAGATTTTTACCATAGGAAGACAGAAATTTCGAAAGTCCATTACCTTATCCCTTGATTAGGCTTGGATTTGACGGTCACCCTTCTTGAAAACCTTACAAAGACATAGAGTTTAAATTAAACTCCATTAAAACCGATTTAACATAGAAAACCTTAATGAAAAACTTAGATCTAGAGCTTGTTAAACATAAAAAATAGATTTTTAGATCCAGGGTTTGAAGTAAAGATGCAAATTAGTAGTTTTGATGTTTAAAAATGAATCAAAATAAATGGGAAATGATAGATTTAGAAAGGATTAGGAGAAAATCTAGGTTTTAAGGCTTAATTAAAAGAATCATACCTTAAGCTCCTTCTAATCTAGGCCTAATTGGGGAATTAGGCCTAACCTCCATTTCCCAACCTATTCTCAAAAATGGAAATAGCTCAGATCATTCTATTTATAGTAGGGTTTGGGGTGTGCATAAGTAATTAGTGGGGTATGAATAGAGAAATGGGCTAAAAATGGATATTTTGGCTATTTGAGCACTAATTAAACCTGGGAAAATTATAAAAAATTTTATGAAGGCTTGTGTTGATGTCTGGGTTAATTTTATTTAAAAACCCAAATTTCGACGGTGGGGCCCACAAGGGTCCCACCAAACCCTAATTTTCGGAAAATTAGTGAACAATCAGAAAAATCCCAAAAATTTAGATTTGACTCAAAATCACTTAAAACTAATAATTGTAAAGTTAATTTTGATTAAAACCATAAGAAACACCATTTATTTGCGAAACCACCGAATTTAATAAGAAATTGAGTTAACCACGCAATAACCGATAATTAAAAAGAAACGAAAACTGGTTTAGAAATGAGAGTCCTTACACTTATGATTATAAAAGAGATGACTAGGGCTCAATTAAGGGGGATTTTGGACTGATGGAGGAGAGAAGGTGGTCGGCGAAGCTCTGGCGAGACTCTAACAAGGATCTGGTGGCAGTGGATCGACAACAAACCAGCGATTAAGGATTGATCTTTACCGTTATCTTCAAGTATAGATTAATGAAGGTTTTATTAATTAAATCTGTATGTAGCTTAATTTTTGCATGAATAGTAATTGCAGAAACTACTGTTGTTTCTCTTCTCTGGCCAGATCGGCTACTCATCAACCGTCGGCCAGCCTACAGGTTTCTTTTCCCGGCTAGAAACTCTCGCCGCCGGGTAAGTATGTCAAGGCGACCCACCGACGGCAAGTTTTGCCGCCGTGCGAGTCAGGGTAAATAAAAAAAAAAGAGAGAGAGAGAAAGAGGGCGGGGCTGCGTAGGCACGGCCGCGCTCGCCTTGGCTGCGGCTGCCTAGACTGCGCCGGCCCCGAATGCGGCGGCCTAGGCTGCTGCAGCCCTGGCTATGGCTGTCTGGGCTGCGCCGGCCCCGGATGCGGTGGCCTCCCATGCTTGCCATCAGCGGCGGCGACTTCTACTACCGCCTCACATTTACATAAAAACAAAGAAGGGGGGCGTTTTGGCCGCCGGCTAGCCACGAGGCGGCGGCGGGACCGATCCTATCGGTTCTCCCGTACGCCAATGGTTCGGAATCATTTGGGCCTCCCTACCTCCATCGCGAGATGAGCAGCGCCGCCAGAGGCCGCCAATCATGGGGAAGACCCCTAAACCCTGAAACGGGTCGTCAGGCCTTGGACCAGGTAGGGGTGTCCGATTCGGTTCAAGTAAAATAAAAATAAAAACAAAACCAAACTGAACCCGGTCTAGTTCAGTAGGTTGTAGATGTGAATTAAATTTGAAAACAATTACATATAGCCATGAGCGTATGCCGAGTGCCCTGACCGAGTTTTCAGATTGATGAAAAATCTCAGAGGCTTTGAAATGACTAATTTGCCCTTATAAGTTGATATGTAGCATAATAATTAATAACCAAACTTTGGGGCTCTGGTTCAAGGCCCTATGAATGGATTTAAAAATTGAGAAAAATCTCAGTGATATTTTAATATGTATACTAAATTTGGACTTAGCCATAAGCTAGGTAAAAATCTTAGTAAGTAGATATTTGATTACTTTACCCCTAGGGTTAAGGTGAGATAGTTAATTGAACCGGGGTCGGTTCAAGAGGTTTACGACCCCGTTAAACTGCAAGAAAATTGTCTCGGCTTCATAACATCAAGGTGTAACCTTGGGATTAATTTTGTACCCATCAAGGTTTAGGAAGGCCCTAAACAAAAAGATAGAAATACCCTTATGTGTAAACCGGCCTGCATTCGTGTGAATGGAATTAATGGGCCAATGTGATACTAAAACCTTTTGAGAGCTTAAAGGCTTACCCGAGAGCAAAGTGGACCATATCCAATGTTGGGTAATTACTTTAATGCCCTTAGGTGCATTATGATCAGTTTTTAAAGAGATTTAATAAGCTAACCCAAGGAGGGTTAGGCACATGAGCTCGAACAATTTAATATCATTATTGAATTTGATTATTTATATTATGATCTTCTTGGACATGTGTGGTTCTGATGGTTTATGTTGTTCTTTGTTTCGATATTTTGTCATTGTTGTTGTGATAAGAGTTTATTATCTACTTAAGATTATTGAAAGATAAATCAATGGGGTTTGATAGCTTTGGATTGGGTGAGAACACCTAATCAAGATAAAGACTAATATACCTCTGAGGGGTCTGGGACTAGTTCATAGAGTGAACAAAGCCTTTGACCTGACGATTTGCCTTGGTTGATGAACCGATGGCAGTCTCGAGTTTTAAACCCTAGTCTAGAAGGGACTAATAGGGTTTGGGATAGTCATTTGAAATCCTAGCTTATAGATGAGCATGATAGGGTTCAGAATAGTTTCCAAAGTTTTTAGCTCTATTGAGGAGCCGCTGATTTGACCGTGTAGTTGCATCTCCCCATTGGAGGGAGCTCTATGTGAGTCGGGCTCATGACAGATCTATTGAGGATCTTTTAGTGTACAAGCATTTGGATTAGCTGGCATTCCTGCTTTGTTGGCTTTTCCCGCCACTTATGTTCAAGTGCAATTGTGGGTCACACCCTTTCACTCCGGTCAGGTCCTTCATGGGCTAGGAGGGGTGATGGTACTTCATGGAGGATTCCAGGGGCCTGGTGGATTCTAGGGTGTTTCATCATGATTTACCTTCGAGGGTGGTCTATGGTGAGTTATCATTTGTCACTTAGGATGACATCTGATGAGTCTGTCTGTCATTGGGATTAGACGGGGATATTAATTATCGAACAATGGTTCAAGAAATAATTAATAACATTGTTTGATATTGTGTATTTAATTAGAACAAGTGGAACGATTAAATGACTTGCATAAAATGTAAGTTGATTTAAAATACTTAAGCATTGCATGTGTGATGTTATGCTTCTTAGTATAGTGTAGTATTAGGCAGAACTACGTCTGGATCCGATCTTGTTGGAGATGTTGTCTGATGAGTACGTAGGCAACTAACATCGGGTGATGTTGACCTGATCCAAAAAACATTAAATATTACTTTTGTTCTTTTGAAACACTCCGCCAAGGGGAGGAGATGCTTGGTTGTTGTTTGGTCTTGTTTGATTGCAGATTCTTTAGAAAAAAGTCTTTGCAAGATCAGGACATTGGTGGGTGTTGAAGGACGACATTGCACTAGTGGGACATAGTCTCTTGCTTATGCAATCATGTAAGTAATTATAATTACTGGTGTGAGATCCAACTATATTTGGTTGTTTATTTTCAGACAGATAATAGACTTGTACTTAGAGGGTTAACCTGATGTTTATCAAATTTTGACATGTGTAATAATATCATGTGTTTTGATATTCGTATTTGTAAACCCCAGTTATCATGACCTGGATATTTAATCGGATGATTTGTTTTGTGTTTAAGAAATAAAAAAAAATTATCGTGATTTATCGTGTGTCTTTCATTTAAAAAGGGTTTTGAAAATCTGGGTCGTGACACTTTATGAGTCAACTCTCCCTTTACATTAGACAACTGCACTGAGAAAAATATTGAGAATGATTCCAAGTACAAATGGTGGTGACTAAGAACAAAGATATGTCTTCAATGAAACAACCGGTTTGGAAGACCTAACTTCTCATTTTCTTCAAAGTAAAAAAATAAAAGAATCATTCTCTTCTTCCTTATTCGTTTGTTTTTTGCTGCATGATTTAATTTCTCTTGGTAAAGTATTGTGGTTACTCTAAGTAACAAAATTCAAGGATTTCATCATTTCCAGTTTGAGCATCTCAATCATGATATCTCAATAACTAAAAGATGTATAGATAAACAACTGGCCAAGATGGATGTATCCAATCAAACCAAAAGGTCATCCAATTTAACCCGTTTCCATCTAATTAACTTATTAGCTTAAAATGGATCATATGAACATCACCATTATATGCCTTATACCGGTAGAATGTGTCTATTCTCCCCAAAATATGCTTAAAGCCCCCATTGCTTGTACACCCAAAAACAAAATCAACAATGAACTCATGTATACCCCTCCTCACACCATATATATTTTTTAAGTTACCTTCTTCTCCAACTTTGGCGGTGACAGTGGCAAGGACTACAGTGGCAACCCTACTCTCTTCTCCCCTCCTCATTTTTTCTGATTGGATCTGGCCTTTCATGCAGCCAGCTATTGCTAGTTGTGGCCACAACCTGATCTGGCACTGGTGCAACTCTGCACCAATTCGTTGTTAAAGATGCTCCCACCCTCGATTGACACATCAAACCTCAATGACACATGAACCGCAAACGCGCCAAGAAAGTCCATGCTTACTCTCACCATCTCCCTCGTGTGGTTCCAAGTCCCATCAAACACAATCAAATTAGGCATTTATTCCTCTCCGACATACCCTAAGGGGAATTGATGAAGTATAGTGGGTGGGTGTAGGGGAAATGGTGAGGAATGGAAGGGAAGAGGTAGAGGGTGTGGGGGGAAGGGGAGGGAAGACAGGTTGAGAGCAAGTCAAGGAGGGTGGAGGACTCATGGCGACGTCTAGCAATGGTCTAGTTGCAATGGAGGCATAAGGAGAGGATAGGGGTGGCGGAAAGCCATTGGCAGAGCTCGTTGGGGTGGTGAAGGATGAGGAGTTGGGTGACTATGTGAGGGGCTCCGGTAAGATCTCTAATTTATTTTTCTTTTTAATTATGTGAATTTGTTTGTTTATAGGTTTAATTTAATTTTTGGGGAATGGGTTAGTTTAATTATAAATTTCTTAAGGTTTAATTTTATTTTAAAAGTATTAGTATCAAGCTTGATTTACCCAATTTTCTACCATGAGACCCACGTCCGTGTGGGATAACGTGCTACCCATTTTGGTTGTCAACCTTCTTTTGATTTATCTAACTGGGATTAGGTGTGATTAAATTCGTTTTTGAGTTAAGAGTGTACTTAAATTGTAACTTAGGGCCTTTCTACCTATTTTCTAGCCCAACAATTCAATTCTTAGTCTATAAGTAAGACTATAAAAAGAAAAACCCTAGCCATTTGTCAAATGGGGAAGGGCCGAAAATAAAATAAAGACTAAACTCTACCCCCATTTCCCAAAGGAGAAACCCTTTGTAAGGTAAGACTTTCCCCCTTAATCACCACTTAATCTTTCAATTTTTTTCTTAATCATTTCAATCATCACTTCTCCTATTTAGATTCTTAGTTTTCTTCCATTAAAATCATATTTTTAATGTGACAACCCAAATTTTTTGTACGTTTATAATAATGTAATTTTAATATATTGATAGAGTACTATTTTAGATTTGTTACATAAAGAGTTATTGTAAAACTCTAAAAACCGAATATAAAGGTTTTTGAATCATTTGAATTGGAGGTAGTGGCCGTATGTAGAGATCGTGAGAGCGTGCATCATAAGCGGGCTTACGGTAAAACCTACCCATGAGCGATCTTGTTTCGAATGGCTCGTCGATACGAGTTCATTGGTACCAAGAATGTATAATTCCGAAATATAGGTAAAAAGTTACAGCTATTTAAAGTTTTGAAAAAAGGAAAGAAAAAAATGATATTTTATTAACCAAAATTTAACCGCACGACATCGCGCGGTTCGCCCGTGTGGTGCACCATGCGGTGCACAGAATTGCGTGGCCCGCAATGCGGGCCACGCACCGGCCACGGGACTGCGCAACACGCGGAACCTGCATGCCGATTTCTGCGTTACCGTGCGGTAACCGCGCGACATGCGCGGTTCCACGTGGTGGAACCACGCAGTGCACGGTGCCACCGCACGACGCGTGGTGGACACGCATCGCGCGTCGAGCGTTCCACCTCTCCTATAAATACTCTTCAGAATTCACTTTTACTATTCACTTTCACCACAGTTAAAACTTCCAACCCGTCATTCTGAGCCGTTTTAAATCCAAATCGACCCGTTCAAAAGGCGTTTCTAATTAAATCGAAGGTGTCGGACGCTGTGACGGGGCTGGATTTTCTATACAAGCTCTTTACAGCCACGAACTTTACACCCTAATTGTGGCGCCCCGGGACGGTAACGGACCCGGGCTGGGGGTTCCGAAAGTCGACGAAAACCAAACCCAGAACCCGAGAGCGTCCGTCTCTGAGTGCGAGAGTCTTCTCCTTCCTCTACGCGCTACGGAACTTTAGCGCCCCGTTGCGCGTAGGCAAAAACTGGCCTAATTATATAACTAATTTGGACCGGGCCAACGTCGCATTGTCGTTGGTTGCCTACGTACATATCGGATAACATCCACGATGTTACTCCGATACGATCGGATCCGGACGTAGTTCTGCCTATTGGCTACTACATACAACTTGCACACCAAAAACACATACGTATAAAGTACGTATCTCCGAATATTTAATCGGAGGTATACGAAAACCCGATAAAACACCGACAACACACATCTCGCTCTATCATAGAGACGAGCACCACACGACCACCACAACATGCCTCGCTCTATTCCAGAGCGGATACATCACATTCACACGTCTCGCTCCATCACTGAGCCGAGACCGAACACACACCACACGTCTCGCTCTACCGTAGAGTGAGACAACACACATCATAGCATAAAAGCACACATCGATCATGGCATATAAGCACACATCGATCATGGCATATAAGCCGACATACACACACACAACACGTCTCGCTCTAAGCTAGAGCGAGATAGCACACATTATAATATATGAACATAACATATCGGAACATAAAGGATCATAGCACTTCATGGCATATGAGCACATATCATGGAAAACATATAGATCATAGCATAGCACACATCATCATCACTAGCATATACCATTCTATAATTAAAATAGGAGGTTAGGAAACGCTTACGCCCCTGATGTCTCACGAGGTGGCGTATTCGGGATGCTCGTTTCTGGGCGTCCTCCCCTTCAGATCTAGAGACAGCGGACAGAGCCTCCTCTAGCCTCCAAACGTTCATCGCCTTGCACCGAAAGACGATCGACCGACCGACCGATTCTCCCCTTTCCCGGAGACTTCTCGTTTTCTGCGCCCGTAGGCGGCGGATAGAACCTCCCCTACTCGGGGTGTTCCTCACACATCGTGGCCCTTCGGTGGAGACGAAGTCTCCCCTACATCGGGCCACCTCTCTTGATCCGGCCCGGTAACGGAGGACGGAGCCTCCTCTCTTTCCCGGGCCATCTCTCTCTCTCTCTCTCTCTCTCTCTCTCTCTCTCTCTCTCTCTCTCTCTCTCTCTCTCTCTCTCTCTCTCTCCCTTTCTTTCTCTTTCTCTCGGGGCAAGAGGGTAATAGACAAAGCCTCCTCTTGCCTGGGTCGTTCCTCCCTTCTAGGAGCACCAACTCGAGGAATGGACTATGCTATTGCGTAGATCACCCTCGAATTAGCTAGGAACGCCTCAAGAACGACTCGAATCGGACTTAAAATGAGTGAGAAACGAAGAACAGAAGTTTCTGAATGTCAGAGGGAACACAGAAACGTGGGAGAGGATTCAGGACCGTGGGAGAGAGTTCTCCGGAACCTTTAAACTGAAGACTCAGGACGTTATTTATAGAAAAATTGGATAGACCTGAGGCTGACACGTGGCAGATAGGATTGACACGTGTCAGTCTTATCCGTTGCGTCAGCGATCTTATCCGCTTCGTCAGTAATCCTATCTGCTTCGTCAGCAATCCTATCCGCTTCGTCATCGATCTTATCCACTGCGTCATCGATCCTATCCAGAATGATATTATTTTATTCAAATAATATCCAAAACTCAAAGCGCGATAACTTCCAACCTCTACGTTGGAATCGCACGCTCTTGTAACCGATGGACTCGTGTCGACGAGACCTTCGAAACAAGACCACACATGGGTAGGTTATCCCGCACTTTTATGTGGGTCCTGCCCATATAGCACGCTTCCCGAGGTCATAGCTTTCTCTCCCGACCTCCATTTTGTGCGTTCTTTGAATTGCTACGCTCGTTACTCCGAGCTCTACCCATCTACAGGGGTTTCATCCCTTGAAACTCCCCGACACTTAATCAAACAATTACCGAATTACCCTTAACCCACCCGGGTTAAGCGTAACCGGAAAACGGGTCGTTACACTAATTCTACGGTAGGGGGTCTTAAACTCTAGCTTATGCTCTGCTTATATATTTTACTTTTTATGGACCATTTTTATTCAATCGTGTGTCTTTCTTTACGTTTTCAAAAGAAATGTTTTACGTATATCATGTTTTATTTAATCAAAATTATGATGCGATAAGTGTGTTTTCTGGATGGTTCTAGGGTTATACCTAGAACTATATTTTTTCTGGATACCTGCCGAAGAAATTATTAGTATTTGGCGCGTGCACATAGTTATGGAGTATCATGGGAAAACTCCTGCCTTCTGAGCTTCATGTTGCCCCGTGAGCATCGGAGGAACGATGTTCGGTATCACGGCTATGGATTTATCGTCATCGGACGAACCGGTGTTTTCCCAGAATTATTTCTGAATATGTTCTGCAAAAATTATTATGATTTTTTACTTAGCATCAAATTAGATTTTAATTCCACCTACTGAGTATAAAAATACTCACCCACCCTCAGACTCTGCAAGTAGTAAAATCAACCCGGAGGTGTCAACCGAAGAATTATCTATGTAGTTTCTTTTAAATATCTCTGTAAAAATCTGACTTTTATAAAAGGCCGGTTAGGCCTGTATTTTGTAATTTAAATGTTCTACATACAGTGTATTTTGGACTAGGTCCTGATTTGCTACTACGTTATATGTAATATTCTAGTTGTGCTTCAACTCCAAAGTATTATAAATTATTATGTTTTATATTTTTGTTATGTTTTCTTGGATTCGTACGGCGAGCCGTCATGTTCGGTTTCACGTACGATGTAACACGTGCTGAGCGGAATAATAATTACGCGAATTTATGGCGTAGATTATTTTCCGATGGTCGCCACATTTAATTCCGATTTAAAACCCTAATTAGGTTATTTTCGTATTCAACCTAAGGAGGTTTTGAATCTATCATTTCCTAAATTGATTTAAGTCTATTAATTAGTTTTGATTAAAATTAACCAAAAGCCCTAATGTTTTGTAAGATTTCTTGAGGTTGAAGCTCATTCAAAGGATTCACAAGCTTGATAGGGGTAGGGGGGTTTTCTTTCTAAGAGGTTTTCATCATTCAAAAGTTATTATTGTGGGTTTCTTTGAACTTTTGATTCATCTTGATTTGTAATGGTGATTTATTAAAATATGTGTTTTATGGTTGTTTTTGTATGTTTAAACATGAAAATTGTTAGATCTATCACGCTTTAGGCTCATGTAATCATTATATGAAGTTTCATGAAATTTTGGAAATTTTTATTGATTTTTGGAAGAATTCTAGTTCAGTTTCGTGAGGTAGAAGATGACTATTTTGACATTTCTGTTTTGACCATTCGATCGCCCTATGGGCTAATCGAACAACCAGTCGTTCGAATGGGATGAGAGGTCGTTCGAACGGCCAGCAGTTCAAACGGGCCATCAAGTCATTCAAATGACCAAATAGTTCTTTATTTTGAATTCACAACTATGTTTCAGATACTTTTACTTTGAGTTTTGCTCTCAAATTTTTTTTGGGAATATATAATCATGTCTAGATTATATTCCTATTTATTTAGATTTTTTTGGAATAATATTTATTTATTATATTTTTGGAATGTGTTGTATAGTAAAACAATGCTTCATTTTTGTGTTTAGAAGCATGTTTAAGGATAAAAAGTTATAATTTTTAGTTCATTCTTTTTATGATGGATTGATATATATTTTATGAGCATGCTATAAAAAATTCAAGTTGTTTAGAGCACGATAAGATAATGGCATAGTCATAAATTTGAAGGTCGACGATTTTGGCAAAACTTGAGAGTTTCATTAATTAAATGACAAAAATAATTGTTTGTACTTATTTTCATATGATATTTATTTATGTGTTAATTAAGACTACGATGTAGGTCTCAGTCAATTTTTATAGTGATTGGATTTTATTTTTTATTTTTTTAAAATGTACAAGTTGCATGTTGTGATTATGTTAAAACATCTACTTAAGCTAGTAGAAATGAGCATATGTGTAATTTTAAATGGGATTTTAATAATTTATTTATATTTACTCCATGATTTCAGTAGATTATGACTGTGATGAATTATGAATACTTGCACATGTCACATTAATTATATATGAACCATGTTCAACATCTTTTAGCTTAAATATGAGCACGTGCATGTATGTATATTTTTACTCATACTTATATGACTTTATTTGTTATAAATGGACCATATTTCATACATATTAGGAGTGATTAGAGTAGGTTTACCTATGCTTGCATTTATTAAACATTGCTCACAAATGTATCATGTCGCATGCATCATGAGAATGACTTATAAGTAAAGATTACTCGTGTTTAACCGTAATTAATTAATTTGATGTCTTAGTATTCCAGATTAGCAGTAACAGAGGTTTATCGAATCAGTTTTACATCAATTGGATGGGGTTTTATGTTCATTTAAGGATGGGTTTCCTCCCCAGGTGAGAAGAGCATAATGTTATAATGAGTTACATCGATGAATATTCCTAGACATAAGAATTTAGGTTGGTTAGTCTGTGTGTACCTGCTTTTCAGGGGGTACTTTCCTCGTTAGAACTTACCCAAACTTTCCTAATTTTTCTTTTTAAGAATTCAGACTTCTTTGTTAGAATTTTCAAGGTGAGCATGTCTGCTTGTGCTTCGGCCAAGATAAGCATAATTGTTTTCTTTATTGTGAGACATTCACCGGATTATTTATGCATATGTATGGATTATAATGCTTATTGACACAATTTATGTAGGGACAATAATACTTATGTTACACGTAATGTATATAAAATGATTACACTTGAACATGTAGGATAGAATATAGTTTGACACACTTGATTATGCAGGGTAAATGTGAATGTTGATGATTGCTTCATACTTGATGTGAATGAACTATGAAACTTAAATAATTGTACAAGGTATGCATGTGGGTATACGGGTTAATATAGAGCTTATGTATATAATTAATTATCATTGTGATCTTAAAGTAATATATTATAACTATGGCATGCAAAGGAAACTTTATTTACTATATTTTAAACTTTTAATTAATTTATTTTTTCTAATCTATATTTAGGGAAAATTATTTAAATAAAAAAAATTATTTATCAATTTGGACCACTTTATAAAATATTTTTCAAAGTGGTGTTTTTTTTTGTCACGCAGGCACAAGCCAAGCAGTTGACGCTTACATGACTTTTTTTTAAAAAAAAAAATTTAATAATTTCATCCTTTAGAAGGACAAAATTAGGTTTAAGTTGATTTCGTCCTTCTAAATGACGAAATGGGTTTAACGTTATAAAACTTAACCCAGTTTCATCATTTAGAAGGAGTCCTTCTAAACGACGAAATCACCCTAAAACCGACGTCGTCTCAACTTTGATGCTTTCCATGCAGAAGCATTTCTCGATGCATGCAATCGTCTTACTCATAAAACCAACGGAGGGAATATGGTTTTGAGCAAATACAATATATACCGTCTGCCATCAACGGGTTGCGAAACATCGCGAGTGGATTTAATCATTTTGGAGGAAAATTTGACAACGGAGCTCGACATGGACGGAGGACCACCTTTTGGAGCCCTTTACAGAAGAGCGAAGCAAAACCCGAACATCAATTTGACGGCAGAAGAGAACGAGAGACAGGGAAAGAAAGATGGAGGAGAGTTCTTCAAACTAGAGGAAATCCGTGGACAACAACCTCAAGAGGCTCCACTCCCTCCTCTTCGGGGCCGACATCGCCCTCGAGAAGGGCGACTTCTCCTCCCCCCAAAACCTCAACCTCCGCCTCCTCGGCTTTCTCGACTCTCGCTACCAAACCGAAGTCGATGTCGCCTACGTCCAACCCATTCGCGCGCAAGTCCTCAGCACGGGTTGGCCAACGACGTCTTCATCAAGTACGATGGCCAGCCCTTCCTGGCCCAGGTTTTTTCCACGCTAATAGCTTGTGCTTCTCTCACTCCCGAGTCCGGACAGAAGGGGGGAGGAAGAACTTTTGTTTTGCTTCAGAGTTGCTTCACTTTTGCTGCAGGAAATTTATTTTGGCGGAGAGGATTTCCAGCTCGGTCCCACGAACACAGCCTTGGTAGGAAGATGCCAGACCCGAGCCAGGGGGGTCTTTCCCGCGGCGCACGTGAAGTTGTCCAACCACGTGGTGTCCACCGTGAAATTGGTTTCTGGTGCGCGGTAGTTGGCTCGCAAGTTTTCAGCGCCCTCGAGCGTCAAGTCAGTGACGAGGTCACCAAAAAGCAACGTATCCGATGAGGAACTGGCAAGAGCCGCTTTCCCGGAGGGGAGTAGACAAGGGCTTGTCGATCATCTTTCTGAGCGACGATGAGGAACTCGCTCCAGTAGTGGCTGTCAGGAGCTTGCATGGCGTGATGAACAGGTCTTAAGAGGAAAGCACCTGCTTGTAGAGGGAAGAGCGGGGGCTGAGCTCTTCAGACCCACCCCATCATTTAATAGCTTCATCCTTCCAATGGCATGCCAACACCAGCCATGTGCCAGCAGCCAGCTTAAGCTTAGCCATGGCCGTCCCCCCACCTCCTTTCTTTATTGCTCGTCGTCCCTACCACGTTTGTTGCTGTTATGGGCTTACCGCCAGCTTTTGCCCCCCCAAAAGGAATGAAAACGAGAAAAAGGGTGGCAGATGTTTCGACCTTGCTCGTTTGTTCTCACTCAATACTCCTTCATTGCCATCCAGCTCTCTATTAAACAATCACGGTTGCAGATCTCCATCCCCCGGCCTTGGAGGGAGATGGCCCACCTTCATGCGTTTGGACTTCCGCCCAGCACCGGCGAGGCGCTTCATCGAGTGCGGACCAACCTTGCTTACTTCCGGATGAACTATGCTATCGTCGTCCTGGTCGTCGTCTTCCTCAGCCTGTTGTGGCACCCCATCTCCAGTACACTGGAGGTGTACTGCTCCATGGAACCAATGGCATCCCCCATACCCTCGCCTTCCTCTACTCCGGCAGTAGTGCAATCCCCAGAGTGCCAATGAACCACAGTACGTTGGACAGCATGTCCATGCTGGTGAAGAAGGCAATGAAGCAACTGCAGATGGTGATGAGCAGTGTGGCATTCACGGGCGTGCTGGTCTTGGGGTGCACCAGGGCGAACACCGGCAGGATCATGTGGGCGCCGTGCAATCTGGGCCATGTACCTGGCCTGACCCAGCGCCCCAACCAGCATGCCAATCGTCATGCCCTTGAGCGAGGGATTTGCGCTTATGCTTCTGCCACTCTCTTGCTTTGTGGTTCTGAAACTAGTACAACACATTCTTCCTTTCAATCTTCCCGTACTTCCCCAGCTGGGCTGTGATCTGGTTGATATGCTGAGCGGTGGGAGTTCTCATCCCTTCTCAGTATAGCATCTCCAGGATCTGTAGCTGCTCCTGGGCCGGGTTCCACCTTGTTCCTCCAGCTTGAACCACAATCTGCATGAATTATGTTCGTGTCTTTCAAGCACTTTCAGACAAAACTAATCAAACTAGAGGAGAGACAAGACCACGGTAACCGTGCTGCTGCTCAGCTTGGGTGCATGTTGGGGCAGTCTCTTGCATCCCAAAGCTAAACACTGCTCCTGCTGATCCCAGTTATCCACACGTACAAAATAGTCAATCTTCATGGCTGCATGCCTCACAATGAAGAGGATGGTGATTAACTGATGAGGATTTAGCAGCTGAAGTACCTGGGGCAGGGGTGCGCATCTTCGCTCCGGAAACACAGAACAGAACAGCCAGTTAAACTAATTGCATCAAGGCAGCAGTCCCATGGCTTCCCAGTGCTGGGGCAAGGGTGGTTGGTGGGGAGCTAGCATTTACCAATGCAGAAATTGGAGACCTCGTTCATGTCGATCCAAAGACCGTCGATGGGGATGAGCCCATGAAAGTGCTTGATCTCGTCGGCCCACCAAGAGACGGTGCGTGGGTTGAGGTAGTCCGGGAAGTAGACGGGTCCGGACCAGACCTGGGCCAGGAAGGGCTGGCCGTCGTACTTGATGAAGACGTCGTTGGCCAGCCTGCGCTGAGGACTTGCGCACAAATGGGTTGGATGTAGGCGACATCGACATCGGTTTGGCAGCGGGAGTCAAGAAAGCCGACGAGGCGGAGGTTGAGGTTTTGGGGGGAGGAGAAGTCGCCCTTCTGGAGGGCGATGTCGGCCCTGAAGAGGAGGGAGTGGAGCCTCTTGAGGTTGTCGTCCACGGATTTCCTCAAGTTTAAAGAACTCTCCTCCATCTTTCTTTCCCTGTCTCTCATTCTCTTCCATCGTCAAATTGATGACCAGGTTTTGCTTCGCTCTTCTGTAAAGGACTCCAAACGGTGGTCCTCCATCCATGTCGAGCTCTGTCGTCAAATTTTCCTCCAAAATGATTAAATCCACTTGCGATGTTTCGCAACCCGTTGATGGCGGACGGTATATATTGTATTTGCTCAAAATCATATTCCTTCCGTTGGTTTTACGAGTAAGACGATTGCATCCATCGAGAAAAGCTTCTGCATTGGAAAGCATCAAAGTTGAGACGATGTCGGTTTTAGGGTGATTTTGTCGTTTAGAACGTGATTTTGTCCTTCTAAACAACGAAATCGGGTTAAGTTTTATAACATTAAACCGATTTTGTCATTTAGAAGATTTAAAAAAAAAGTCACGCAAGCGCCAGCCACTTTGCTGGCACTTGCATGGCAAAAAGGAACACTACTTTAGGAAATATTTCTCAAAATGGTCCAAATTGATAAATAAATTTATTATTATTATTATTATTTAAATAATTTTTTTATATATTTATATTCATAATATATATATGAAAAAAGTTAATATCAGACCTGGCTCACGCGCGCTGGTGTGTGCCCGGACTGATTGGGCCGTCGGATTTACATCTGATGGCCTATCAAACTCACGGGTTTAAATGCCCCGTGAGAATGATGGCCGTCGAATGTTAATCCGACGGCCCAATTAGCTCGAGCGCATGTCGTGCGCGTAAGCCCGGGCTGATATTAACGGGACTCTATAAATATATATAATATTATAATATAAAGTATGATAATACATAATCTTTATAAAGGAACTTTGTGACACAAAATAGCCTCGGAGGCGAAATCCTCTCGAGAAAAAATAATGAGACCACCATTCAACATTATCATCTTTATTAGGGAAGAATTTTTTATACTTTATTTTGACAATGAGCATAAGTATAAAAAACGTATAAAAGTCATTCATATGTGGTACTAACGCTAACGATATTGATCTCAAATATTAAAGGTTCTCGTGTATTTCTTATGCTGGGGCTCATTTTCATAGTGCACCATTAAACGTTTCCCTTTCGTTAGTTACAGCCTATAATTTTAAGTAGAATGGGTCTAACACGGGGTCGAAGGGAAAGCTACCCGCCAGAAACTATGACGCTAAAAATGGGTCTCACATACATCACATCAATCACATTAATTTTGCAGGTGAAACAAGGAGGTAGGTGCACCATCCGCGGGGTGGTCAAGCCCCATTAAATATGCGTACATATCTGCTGACTTCACTCGCGAGTCCTCCTGCAAAATGATTTCCCTCGCAACTCCAAGACGAACTTCCTGGAAACATACCATCCGATTCCTATTGGTTTTCTGAATAAAATGGAGCGAAGCCATGGGACGATCTTTTACCCTCATAATCCTATATAAAGAGTTAAGTGGCTCGTTCAAGTTTCATTTGTATTTGAGATGAGCGAAGCCATGGGACGATCTTTTACCCTCATAATCCTTTTCGTTACGGTGCTTTTTGCTCCCGTTATATCCCAAGGTAGATGAGTTTATGAGTACGTCGTTTTCCTATATTGATTTTTTTTTTAACAAGCAGCCATGTTATATCTCATGCAGGACTAGGGTGGAGTGGGAAGAAGTACAGTAGAGAAGTAGCGTCTTTAGATACCTCAGAGGTAAATTTCAATCTTCAACCATTTTCCTTTGGAGGCCTTTCGCATCTCTAGCTCTGAATTCAAATCATAATGGGTCTTCTTAGGAGGAGTACCAGGAAGGAAAGGTTGCAAGAATACTTGGTGACTACAATCCACCCAGACCCAGCTGGAACCAGAGATCAGCACCGCTGCCGCCTGACACCCCTCCGGTGCCCCCTTCTGATTCCAATTACTCTCTCCATCCCGCTTCCCCAAGGGAGGCAGAGGCACCTCTTGAATGAACTAGGATGCTCTCTTTTGTTGCTGCAAATAAAGGTGGAATGTCTCGTTAAGAAATATATACTTCCTGTGTCTCACATTAATAGCTCCATTTAATTTTTTTTAAAATAAATTATTTTTAATTTATTGAAAAAAATTAAATAAAGCTATTAATGTGGGAGAGGGAGTAAATAATATCCTTAATTTGATGTATATGTGTGTAATAACAAGAAGTACATTAGACTCTCTGATACTTAATATATTATAATATATTCCCTCCGTCCCATATTAATAGTTATTTTTAGAAAATTAATAATTTTTATTGAATATTGAACCCACATGTAAGAGAAGGAAAAATAAATTTATGATACTCTTTTTTACGTACCAAATTAATTAAATTAAATAAAATAAAATTATTAATATAGAATAAATATTTTTTTCAAATGGAGTTATTAATTTAAGACAGGGAATATATCTCATTTGTACTTTTTAATACTTGCTGATAAGAAGAAAGGTCTATGTTTTGAAGTAATAAGATATTATGTTGAAGTGTAATAGATCAGATATGTATGATATGGCAACATATGTGATATGATTATAATTAGTTACTGCAACATGGGAAGAAGTCTCAGCATTCTTTTTAAAAGAAATGAAGGAAACTTAGCCATCCCTTCTATTGACCAATCTTTTAAGAATGTAAAGGGGTCATACTTAAGAAATAAATTAACAGAGCAGATAAAAGTGCGGAAATTATGTGATGGAACCGAAACATTATTGCCGAATTGCATGGAGTATCAGTCCCACTAAAGCATCCTCTCTTCTGCTTGAGTCCTTTACCACCTTCAAGAACAAAGGTAGAGTTCTTCTGTCCACTGCTAAACAAAACACACCAAAGGAAAGAGCCCTTGTGTCCGCCTTTGAATGCGACTCCAACCTCAGTAAATTGCTTACTATGGATCACAGAGAGGGTTTTGTTATCTGGAACAAGGATACCAGAGAAGACCTGAACTGGTTGTAGATACTTAGAGTGGCATCTCAGAAGTCGACCTGATATAACATCCACAGTTGGCAGTTCTACACCGCAGTTTGGAGCAAAAATTTCAGTATCATCATCCTCTGGAGGTTGGCAAGTTATAGCATCCGAGCCACTGCAATTTCCTTCACATTTCTGTATGTACTGCAAAGCCATGCACCCGAGACCAGGGTTATTATATAGTTTCGGTAGTTTGTGAGCCGTTCTGTTCTCGTTAATGGCGTCAACTAGCTCATCAGCTGGGTTTCCTAAAAGAACACATATACAGTAATTAACAGAACAGTGCTGATCACTTGCAGAAAAAAATGAAAAGTCTATAATCATTTGGTAATTAGCATCGGATTATACATCCCATGAAGTATGGGAAAATGCCAAATGATTGTAAATGTGTTTTTTTATAAAAAAATTTACAATTTGTGGACTATCGGTGTGCATATTACATTACGAGATCATAGAAGTTTGCACAAGTCCCTATCTGTTTTATAGAAGAAAATCTTCTGAGAACAATTATATGGGACAATAAAATACTACTCCTATATGCCAGTTGAACCCTCCTTCGACTCGTTAGACCTTTATTCATCCTGAATTTCTTATCACCCCATCCTGTTGATGGATAGAAAATCAATAGAAGAAAGTTATGACAACTTGCCAAAACCTTCATCAGATAAAACACAAAAAAAATTTCATTAAAGGCTGCAACTAAATGCTCATTATAGAGATATATTCAATCGATAAACCTCATGTTATCAACTTCTAATCCCTAACTTCTAAAACATTAGGAAAAATACACTAATTGTTAATCTCTAAACCAATTCGCTACACTAAATAATTCACAGAGGGGGTAGGGGAGGAAGATGATGAGCTAAAAGCAGAGTTATCTGTAAAATTGATAGTCAACTGGATAAAATGGTCAAATACGAATGAGAATTGAGATGTTTACAATAGATAAAATATAATCTCATCATTGTGGTTATGGCATTGGAAGACACTTTGTAGAACATTTACCGAATTTCTAAAGGGTGTTCTTCAACTTCATAAATAGATAGTCGGAGCATTTACCAAATTTCTTACGGGCGTTCAACAACTTGTCAAAATAGATAGTAAAACAATAAAATGAACAAGTAATGGAGTGCCAAATTGTAGAAAAAAATTAATGAAGTGTCAGATATTTAATGAGGCAAGCAAAGAAACATGAAAATAGATACTTCCCTCCATGTGATAAAAATCATTACCGAAGAGTGAAGAAAAACCTCAGGAAAAACAAGAAACAGTCTGTGTTTGATCCAAGTACAGAAAATAGCAGAAACTTAACACAGAATTATTTGAAATTTCATTTGCTACAAAAGAAAGAAGAGTGAATGTAAGTACCATGGATGTGAGCTGAATCTGCAGGCACCAACATCATAAGATACAGAAGGAAATGCTTGAAGGCCCAAAGAACTGACATTATAGACAAGGCCACAAGAACATCAAATGACGGGTAGAACTACTGTGCCTCCGCTCACCAACAACTTTCTATGAAGAAAGTGGGCAAGAATTTGGAAAAAGTGCAATTAAGTGATCAAGTTTACCTTGCTGCCTGTGTAAATTCATGACTAATATACGAGTCAGAGAAAATGGAAAGTGGAAGATAAGAGTGTAAAATCTATGTTGACGATTTAATTAGATACACAAACCTCCATTTCAGGAACACTGTTTCTGTAGCTTCCACCAAACTAGTCCTTTTCTTTTTCGTTTGTTTTTTTCAATAAGCGCTTCCTTCGGCTAAGGCCTGAGAGTGCATGCCAGAGATAAAGTTCCGGCGCTTAAAAAGAAGAGAAGGGACAAAATAATTCAAAGCTGCAGACTTGCAGATGAAACCATAGGGATGTGGGTCCCATCAGCCGTGTGGTGAGGCCCCTGTTGTATTATTTAACGAAATTTATTGCCGCCGAGAGGCTGTCGCTCATATTTTTGAATTAGAGTGGTAGATTGTGATAAGTCATATTATCATATTGTGGGGTTGTAAATAAATCGGCCCGACCCGGCCGGACCTAAAAATTAATTGGATTTAGCCTTAAAAAATAAGTTGTGAGTTGGACCGAGTTTTAAAAATAAAAGCATGTAAATTTTTGGGTTTAGCTGGGGCTTGAACTGTAAAAATTCGGCCCGGTCTACAATAAGTAAGGTTCATTGTATTGGCCGTTACTCAGCCCAACCAATTTTTTAACTCAACCTGCCTCTCTAAAATCTCATCTCCGGTCCCAACTCCCATCAAAAGGAAAAAGCCCTAACTCTTCAGCCTCCCCCTCATGCATTCAGTCGCTGGCTCAAGTCGTGGCTCTACTGGTGACAGAGGGAGTACATCAAGATGTGGCGTCACTGGTGGTTCGTATTGAAGCAGGAGAAGGTCTTCTGGTTTAAAAACTTGCATGTCACCTGAGCATCCAGGCCCCGCAGTATCATCCCCCTCACCATCTGCCTCACAATTAAGGGTGCGAAGGATGTCCTCAACAAGCAATTCACTTTCAAGCTCTCCAACGGTTGCGAGACCATGTATTTCATTACTAACTCTGACAAAGAAAAAGAAGAGTGAATCAACTCCATTCGCCAATCTATTGTCCAGTAATCCCGATCTGTGATAAGACTCTGAAGTTGTTTATTATGATGTCAAGTGAAATAGATGACGAAATTGAGTGTTCAACAAGAGAGGACAAGACTAATTTTTACCATCGACAGTCACTTATTCTCCTGTTGGTGGTGTCAGTGAAGAAAGCTCATGGCCCGGCCAAGTTTGGCCTACATATCGGGCCAAGCCAATTTTTTATTTGGGAGGTTAGGGCTGGGTTGGGACTTTTATTTGTCATTCATATTTAGGGCTGGGCCCGGGCCTACCTCTAACTCGGCCAGCTTGCAGCCCTAGTTGTGTGATAAGTGATGGCCAAATGGTGAAGACTAAAGGGCCCTAGTACATACGAAGCCTACTACGAAAAGAATAATATTTTCCCGTATTTTATGATGGGCTTGGTGACCAGCCTACATGGCTTAGGTACAAAAGGGGGATTCGGTCTTATACATACGTGATGAAGGTAATAAAAAAGAAGGAAGATATGTATTATGTTTACGTGGGCTTAGAAAAATAGGTCACACTATATGTTCTCTTACAAAAAAAGTACACTTTTATGTAAACTATTACTTATACTATCTTTTTAAAAAAAAATATTAGTTTTTAGGTCCCACATTATTGTTCTATTTAATTTTTTAAAATAAATTAATTTTAAAAAACTAAATGAGGCTATTAATATAGGAGGAGGGAATTATGAAAGGATTAACCCAAAGACACAGCTATAAGGATAATTTCGGCCCGATTATATAGTATGATTGGCATTACTCATTTAGGAAAATAAAACTCTTCCTTTATTTGAGCAATAGATCATGGTGTACCAAAACTATGATAAATTTTCTAAGAAAAATATATATTTTTTAAGTAATTTTCTAAAATAGACTTAGGTCTAACAAAATACACAAAATGTGCATAGGTCTTGTGTATTTATCCAAATAGAATTGTGCACATGTATTGTCACATAGGTAGTAGCAAAAGACTTAATTACTACACTCTTCTTCTAGTTCAAGTGTATTTACAAACCGAACTACCTCCCATCTCTTCTACTATTTAAAGTCTATTTACAAACCAAACTACCTCCCCTCTGCCTTATGTTCCTTCTCCTACTCCAGCTTCAACTCTCATCACTCCACCTCCTCTACCTCCACTCCACCTCTACCTTTTTTTTTTCTCCTCCTCATTTTCTCAATCTCCTCCTCTGCCTCATCCTCCTCTTTCCTCCCTTAACTTTAAACCATATGAAGAAACATAAGAGAAAAACAAGGAAAATAAAGATAATTTACAATTTGCAATTGTCAAACTATCAATTGTAAATGTGACTTGTCATTAATAGATGTTTGAGGTTTGTTTATGGTGGTAAAAGCACAAATTCATGTAAAAATAAAACTCATTATTCTTTTTAAGTAGTTTAAGATATTCATAAGTTTATTTTTAAAATTGAATCTTATAAAGAATAAACAACTTTTTAACTGGCTTGATGACTAGTTTGTAGTCATTTCCCACCATATTATAATAATGAAGATGAAGGGGAGAAGCCAGAGGCAAAGGTGATGCAGATGAGGAGGAAAGGAAAAGGAGATGGATAAAGAGGTGGAGGAGGAGACAAAGAAGGAGGAAGAGGTGGTGAAGTTGAAGTAAGAGACATATGGGAGGTAGTTTGATGGACAAATAGATTTGAAGTAGTATAAGAGGAGGGGTAATTAAGTTTTTTATTTTCACATGTATAGCAGTTCACATATGCACATCTACTTTTATGAATATGGAAAGATTGTGCACACATTTTGTGTATTTCGTTAGACCTTGACTCTACTTTGGTAAATTACTCAATTTTCAACATTTTATAATTCAATGTTTGTACTAAATTCTAAAACTAATTGAATCAAGTGGACTCGATGTCTTAAAAGAGATAAAATAAAATCTTATTAAACTTTAAAAACATTATACCAAAATATGAAGTTTAGATTAAAAAAAAGGGTAAAAAGTATGTTGAACCCGTAAGTGTTGTTCTAAACTAAGAATCATGTAAAATCATAATCATCAATAGTTGTTACACATATATAAAATTAGCCCTAACTTGATATAATTACTAACCTAACCCTATCACAGAAAGTGAATTGATAGAACTAAGAATTCTACTAATTTAAGATATTAAAATGAGGAAGAAACTTCTAATTGATCTGCATCAATTTGGAACCCTATAATTTGGATAATTGAAGAATGTCAATAATGCAAAGACAATCCCCTTAGATAGAACAGTAATATACACCCAATAAATATGTCTAACAAAACCTTCTAATAGGGTTTTGGTTGGACAAAATATATGGGTCTTACATAAGGCACACTTGGGCCCAAATCTTATGTCTAATTAAAACTGAATCAGGAGGTTTTGTTACAGATTCATTTGGTGATTGTCATTGTCCTCTTGGATAATAATCTTTTATAACTTACAAGTGACATGTCAAAAGAAGACTCTATAAAGGGCTTTTTATGGTTGCAACTACTTCATATATTTGTTCTTCATCATCTATAGTTGGAAAATAATACATCCAGGCATGATATGCTGAACCTTGAGCAACTCCATTAAAAAAGGAAACTGATTTTGTGGAAACCACCTCATGATTAAGTAACAGATAAGTACTTGTATCTAACTTTTAATTTTAAAATATTTTTTTAACTAAGATTGTGAAAATAATAGTATCCACATATTATAGCTGATGGCCATATTATAATGTTCATACGGTTGAGCATTAGAGCCCTAACTTATTGGGCATATTATGTCACTCACAAGTTACAAGAGAAAGATGTCAAAAACCTATTTTGTATTGCCAAGAAGCACTCTAAATGGAAGGCTCTGTTCAATAGCAAATCCTATCCACATCAATTAATCTAATTATATTTACCCATTTTCTTTTTGTGAAGAGGTGAAAATGGGTTTGTACCATTCAAATAAATGAATTAAACTAATTACAAAACTATTAATTATAACTATTAAACTACGAACATGTTTAAATGTAGCTAGTTCATTTATATGGGCAAATGATAGGCTTATTGTTCATCTTCAACTATAATAACTCATTTTAACAAAATGCCTATTTAATCCATCTAAAACCCTTTAAGAGAATCAATTATAGTAAAAAAAAAGTTTGACATGCCTCTGTTAATGGAAAGATTTATCATAAAAAAATCATCCAAAATGTTGAATTGAAGCATCACATTTTAAAAAAAAAATGTATGTACAATTGATTAAAGAGAAAACTGAACTCTGAGTAGTTTCTCTACACTCAATGCAGCACAGGACAAAGGTGGCAACATAGTGTGGGGGTCAACTGACTCGTGAAGAGAGAAGAGTTTTTCATGCCTAGCATAGGAGCCCTTGATATTTGAAATCAACAGTGTACACACTAGCACAATTAGCGCTAATAATATGTTATGCTCATTGTCCGAGGGAAGCATTAAAAACACTATTAGTGAAAAAATGAGGTCATGGTTGGTTGGCTGAAGGGTGGGCAAGGCCACCTCCCCCTCCCCTGCTCTGAAACCCTTCCCTGTGGTACTGTAAATGTAGGAAAATGGTGGACGGGTGAAGAAGCCCAAGGGCTTCCGATGTTTGCATTGGACAACTCTCATACCCAAGCGTTGAGACACTCTGACTTGGTGAACTCGTCGATTAATTAATACTCTCTCATCCTATATTAAGTGTCCTATTTAACATATTAAATAGGGGTTAGAGGGAGTACATGTGTATATAGGAGACCTTCCTAATTGTTTCACATTTAACATGCTTAACTTCATCCAAAATTTTACCCTAAACAATAGATAGATTAAATATTTGTTTTCAATAACCAGTCATAAGTCACATGTAATATGGTTAGCATGTTATAATTTGCCCCTTTATTTACCTCTACAAGTAGGATAAGTAAAAAAATTATAAGAGAAAAAAAATTTATATATACACCAATTTTTTGTTTTCATAAAAATGCACCTAAATTTCTGTATAAAAGGAAGGTTAATTCTTTTATTCACGCCCCACTTTTTTTGGCAATTACTCTAATATCATCCTACATTATTTTGTCTCTTATACCCCTTTAAGTTACCTATTTTTCAATTATCCTGGACCATGTACCCCTCTGGAACTTTTGTTCCTTGCCCTTCTTTCTTCAGCCACTAAAACTCTCCTTGTTCATCGACCAACTCTCCTTGCTCATCGACAACTTTAGCTACTTTCTTGAGTACAACTCTAGCTACCACGGACAACCTAGCAATGGAATATTCTCATGTCTTAAAATAAGTATTTTATTTTATTTTTCAAAATAAAATAATTTTAATTTAATTTAAAAAAGTAAATAAAATATTTATTTAAGTCGAAGAGGGAATAAGTAATAGAAACAGTAAGATAAATCAACTAGTTTTAAAAGGAAACTATACTTTGCAATCATTGACTGTACAACCACATTACAAAATAAGAACGCCATTAAACTTATTTTGTAATAAGGTGATTAGAGAACCTTGAATGACACTTATAGATTAGAAATACACGTGATTAAGGCTATCTTGTTATACACTGCCTACTTGTACAAAATAACACTTTCTCTATTCTATATTAATACCTCTATTTGACAAAAAAAATTTATATATTAATAATTTTATTTTATTTAATCTAAAGAGGTTAGGTACTTAAAATTATACATATAAAATGTAGGTTTTATTACTTAATAAAAATTATTATTATTTTTAATATAATTATTAATATAGGACAAATGGAATAACACTGAAGTCACAAATAATTATAGGCTAATATGAACAATGTTAAATGTAGTGTTTAGAACTTGTATAGAAGTGAGAATTGTCAGATCATATAGGGCCCACATGATCTCATAGTTGCTGTTCATTTTGAGCATATTTACTTTTCTACTAAAATACTTAAATATTTATATAAAAAATAGTGATGTTTACGTAACAAAAACTCCCAAGTGAGTTTTGGTTGGACTTAACAAAAATGCCTCACACAAAATTTAGTTTATTTGGTCTCACTTATTCAGTCCAACCAAAACTAACTTATATTATATAAATATCATTTTTCTTTTATTAACTAGAGACCAGGGTGAGTAAATATTTTGGGAAATGCATGGTGTTCACTTTGAGATTTTGGGCTGTAAAAGCAGAATCAACTCATATTTTAGTCCCAAATACGGGCGAAACTTCTAGAACAGATTCGGCCGTTTATCGCCGTTTTATCCCCAAAGCCCTCACCCCCTGTTCCTCACCCCAGCCGGCCAGCAAACAGAATCCGGTAACATTTCCGGTGAGAACAGGTTATCTGCTATCCATGGCCGCTTCATTCGTGACAATCTCGGGGCCCACCTCCCTCATCTGTCCGGCTTCTTCTTCTCCATCCGTGCGACCCAAAACACAGAGGTTATCAGGTATCTACATCGCTGGCTTTGCTTTCCTTTTTTCAGTCAGTTTCCTCTACCTCACTTCTTCTTAGCTTTCTGCATCTGGGTTTCCCTCAGGTTTGGGCAGAAGGGCGTTGAGTATCAGCGCTGCCGTGAAGAAGTGGGAACCTTCAAAGGTTTTTGCTTGTCTACTTTCTTATAATTTTTCTTTTCTTTTTGCGTTAAGAAGTTTTGAATAAAAATTTGTCTTTGCAGGTTGCTCCTCAAGCCGATAGGGTATTGGTTCGTCTCGAAGAGCTGCCGCAGGTGGGGCATCTATGACATTTTGATAGTAATTTTGTTTGTTCCTTTTGTGCTATCGCATTGTTGAGACCTGCATTCGTCCATTCTGCGAAAATTGGAATTGGTCCTGTGGTTATTTATGAATTATTATAGGGCATGCTGAAGAACTTTGAAATTTCATTTTTTAATGATCCTACTGAATATGTCTAGGACTGATGTGTAGATATTTTAGTTAAAATAAGAGGCAAATTTGCTACTTCTTGCGATTCTTCTTCATGTTGTATAATTTAGGAGTTGTTGCAATGGCGACATACAAACTAACCCCTTTTTAAGTGAAAGCTCTTGATTTTGTTGGCTTTTTTTCGTTCTCATATTTGTACTTCTTATAATTGGACACTCTTTGGCTTTGATGTGGAGTACTGTTCTAAAACGGAATCAAATTTGGATTTTACTTCATCTAAAGAGACAGATTTCACAATTTCAAAATAGTCAGTTAGACTAACTGATTTAAGATTTGTAATTCTAAACTGTAACATTTGATTATTTCTATTTTAATTTTTCGTCAGTATTGGTTTTCTTAAATTCTTTTCGAGGACAGTTGGCTGCATTTGAAATTTTATACAGCTAAGCCATCAAAACTGGTTTTCTGAAACCCAAGCCATAAGTGTTTATTGATAATGTATTCTTGTGACGTTTTGGCACTTTAATGTGTCATTTCTAATTAGGAATTCCAAGTGGCCACATTGAGAGTAGCTAGTATTTTAGGAGAGTGCAACTACTCCTGTACTTGAAAGCAGAGTCAGACGAGAGTTTACAGTGTCTGTAAACATGCAGTGTTAATAAGGTGTTTTTTAGGTGACCTATATGTTATGGCTCTTTGTAATCTTGTCTTTTAATTTCATGTCATCATCTTATATGGCTTTGTCTTAAGTTCTGAACTAATAAAATGAAGTACCTATGAACCAGAAATCAGCCGGTGGAGTGTTACTGCCTAAATCAGCTGTTAAATTTGAGCGTTACTTAATGGGAGAGGTAGGTATATGGCATTTTCCTGTTATTTGCTAGACTTTTAGAATCACCATTCTAACAAATTTTTTAAATTTCTTGCTGACAGGTTTTAGCGATTGGTGCTGAGGTAGGAGGAGTAGAAGCTGGGAAAAAGGTACAGAATTGGGAATGAAGAGACGTAATTATTTTTTAAAATCTATTCTAAGATCACATCAATTTTTTATAAAGGCATCAACTCGTCATATTTTATTTCTTAGAATCTTTGGAACTTCTAACAACTCATTGTTCAACGTAGTAAAAGTTTTCCCCATTGCTGGTTGACAACTGAAAAAAGAAAGATAAAATTGTAAAATAATACTGTCTTTATGGATCAAACAGAAAAGCGGAGGAACATCTGATTTGCTTGTATAGTTAGCAGAGTTGGGGGCCGGGGGAGGAACTGAAGGCAGTTGATAGAAGAAAAATAAGGAAGTTTAAGAGAATAAATATTGCACAATTGTTATTTTATGGATTGCTTCTTTTGAATTGCAGCACAATTAGGATTAGGAGTATGTTTGAAAGTAATGTTGGCATTTTTTTTCCTTTACAAGAAGTGCATTCTCCTTATTTAGGATAGGCTGCTAGTTAATATAGTTTTCAATATGTGACATTGCTTGTTATATATTTTTTAGTACTTCTGATCAGAAGTTGGTATTCGTTTGAAATAAAATTAACATGTTTTTGTTGTTGCAGGTTCTTTTTTCGGATATCAGTGCATATGAGGTGAGTGGGTTTGGCTTTTCTGTTTTCTCTCTTCTGTACATTTTGTGGGACCAGAATAATGTTGGGCCATAATTTTTTTTCCAAAATGGGAAGATATCTCAAATTTGATTGGTCTATTTGAAGATGTTTGTGCAAGGTTATATCTAACATGAGGTGACTGATTTGTTATACAAATCAGTTCTCGGTTGATGATTTTTAATAACTTTTGCACTATATGAAGATAATGAACCAGGAAACTTGATCTGCATATTTATGTTATGTCAGTGATCAAGTGTGATACCATCCTGCCTAAAAACGAATCCTTGGAGCAGAGTAGATCTATGCCTTATAGTAGTAGAAAGGGCATCTTATGGCATCTTGTCCGAGATTTCCTAACTATTTCAGGGCGGATCTATCTTAACGTATTATGCTGTTATCTAAATATTTTACATTTTAATGCAGGTTGATTTGGGAACAGACGCAAGGCACTGCTTCTGCCGTGCTGGTGATCTGCTAGCAGTAGTTGAGTAGTTGCTGAGCCTCTCAATGGATCAAGAAGATGTGGACAAGGCTTCAATGCTAAGTAGAGAGTAGGGATTAGGCTGCTGCTCAACAATTTTTATCGCTACTATAGTTTCTGCTTTGAATCATCTGTTCCTGGTGTCCCAATATATTTAAAGTATAATGAGCTGTTCTCATTTGAATTGTAAGCTGAAATTTATGAACTCTGTAGCTTTCTTTCTCAGCCTGTTAAGCGGTAGCAGGTAGCAATGCATAAGATTTTGTTGGATATTAGTTTGGCATGAAGGTTACTTGGGTACTAGTGCAAGCAAATTATGGCCATGTTTAGCAACACTTTAAAAATGCTCTTCTTAACACCCTTTCTATGAGGAGAATTATTTTTAAAGTAACTTTCCCTGTTTGTAAACGTGGCCTATGTAGGTTGTGTGGTAAATTAATCATGTTGGATTGGGTAAGTTTGCCAACCTCGGTATTGGATTCTCCTCCATGGCTAAGCGCCACGGCTAAGCAATACGATGGTCGTACTTGCTCCTTCGACTGGGGATGGTATTTCCTCGTGTTAAGTGGTGTGCACATATCTGTTTGACCATAACTCGGCGGGGGTACTGGATAACCTAGCCGAGGATACAAGGATAAAGACCTGTCAGTGCAACTAGGCCTTCCAGGAATGCTTACTCTGGTTGTAAATGTCTTACAATATGCAGTTATTTTGTACTCTCTATCTTAAATTAATAGCACTATTTAATATTTTAAAATAAATTAAAATTAATTTATTTTAAAAATCAAATAGAGATTTTAAAAATCAAATAATAGAGCTATTAATGTTGGACGGAGTAAGATGTAATTTAACTATAGTTAAATTTCAATACACTCGTCGGAAATAACTTGCTAGAGTGTGACAAATGTTTTTAACATGTATTTGTCATGTTCGACATAAGAAACAAACTTTTTTTATGTAAAAAAATGATTATCATGTTCATTACTTATTAGATATGATTGAGCCGAAATTCTTCTCCATGTTCAGCTTTAATTTGAGAACGAAGGCTTCTAGATTGAACTCAATTTTAGCGTGCACATGATATCCAGTTGCAACCAAGTTAAACCAAGCTTTTATTGAAAATTTAATGAAAAGTGGAGTTAAAAACTTAAAACTCGTCAAAATGGAAGTACAATTTAATTTCAAATGTCAACTTGAAAACAAATAAATAAGAATTTTGTCGGACGCTCTGACAAGAGAAGACTCTGTTCGATGATGCTCTAAGCTCGAGACATTAGCCCTTATTCTCGAGTTGCTGCTTATTCAAGGAGAAAATGCCAACACAACTAGAACCATACTAGTTTGTGGCTGGGCATGACTTCCTGATTTCACCTTGATTGCCAGTAAGAACCTCAACGGCGCCCAACTTGACCATAGCCTTGCCAAATGCAGTAACAAAGTTGAAGTTGCTACCTTTGGCAAAGAAGTTGACAGTGGGTCCAGTGGAAGCGTCCAGGGCCAGTGCCTGGTCAATTTGTAGAATGCCTCTCTTCAGGACGATCTGCCGGTAGTAAGAGTTGTCCACTATCATGGAGCTCAGAAGATTCTGATCCAGATTAACTGTGTTGTCGGTAGTAGAATTCCTTGGACACCTGATCTTCAGCTGAGCCAGAAGAGTTGAGTCCATGTTTGGGTCAGGCTTCCCTGTATTCTGGAAGTTGTACAACCTGTTTTGGAAGAGAGAACAGTGTGCAATCCCCACCGTGTGCCCGCCTGCGCAGAGATTAAATGGTCACTACTAAGGAAGCATTTTCTATGCTCCTTACAAAAAATGAGCCTAGTCTACGGAATGCATGGAGCCATCCATCCATAAAATTGATGCGCACATGCTACTGCATGTTAGCGTCAGTGTCAATGTTTAATGCTTTACTTAGGCTAAGCTCACTATCAGCAGGAGCATAAAAATTACTTCCCACTAAGCTCAACGGTAACTTTCATTGTACAAAAATCAGCTATAATTATGGGATTGATAGTGTGGTTAGGCTCTGGAAGTACCCAAGAGAAGAACCATGTCTGTGAGACCTAATCCCTTGTTTGCAAAGGTCTGAAGGGATTGCGAAACTGAGATTGAAGGCGCAGGAAGGTTCACATCCCCAGCCTTAGACACCAGCCCATCTCTCCTCCCTGTTTGCACCGCATACCAGCCTCCAAGACTCTGCACATGCATTGAACTCTTATAGCTATTTTTCTGAGAAAGATTAGCAATCTAGCTATAATTGTTTTAACTATCATCAAATGCGGAATTAGTATATGAATATGCACCAAAGCAACAGCATCTCTGGTGGCCATGACAATAATGTCTGCGCAGGAGACCACATTGGGGCATGCTTTCTCCACTGCAGCCTTGGCTTCGTCGATGATGTCGTAGCCTCTAACGCTGAGGTTTGGAATTGCAGTTTTCTCGCTTGAGTTTCCATTCAAAAGGATTGATGCATCACACCCCTAAAAATAATGAACAGTGATAGAAGTTGAAGGTTAGCATTTGTATAAATTCACCTTTAGGACTTTACATATGTAGTAAAACATACACGAACAAAACAGTCATGGAACTGCATGCGGAGGAGGGCAGGCGTGATGGTGCGGTCACTGGCAAAACGGATGCCCACCACCTTCTTCACAATGGCCTCCACATCGTTGACCCCACACTTTCCTTGGTAAAATCCCACCTGCAGTGCACTGTAGCAGAAGCTGGGGGCAAGGACAATGGCCACCAAGAGGATTGCTGCCAAGGACTTCATCTTTGCGAGGGAGGGAGCTGGTGGAAGATGGCATTTCAGCATCTCTTTTTATAAGGGTGAAGAAACAGTATTAAATCCTTCAAGGTTTGAACTTCAGCTCGGAATCTCCCCTGAAAATGGGAGGCACGACTGGACGTGGGATTAATGCATTTGAATGACAACCTGTATCGTCTTCTTATTCTATTGATGTGAAAGATGGAGCTGATTTTGCATGTGGAGATGATTAAAACACGCGGATAGAAGTCCGGATTAATAGCTGTACAAAAAAAAAAGTCCGGATTAATTAACTTTGAAATCCTATTTAATCAGGGGTGCATCTAGGACTGGCTGTAACTTTATTTACATGGGATTGCTGTAAGTCGGGTCTGGTTTTTATTAAGATGCGATCAGCATTTTTAGTACAGGAGCTTAAAAGTCAAAGGCTAGCATAAAACACAAATTATCTCATTTTCATACGAGACGGAAAGTGGATCGTTACTGTTGGTTTTGGTTCGAACACTTTCATGCAAATCTGAGGACCAGCTGGACTTTAGGTCCATTTTAGTTTCACTAAGAAAAATGCTTTCTTGACTTGCATAACTCGATAGGATAAGTGGAGGGGGGACCATGGTAAGTGTTGAATCCGGTACCCAAGTTTCTCTCATATATCATTTTTGGGTGACGTTGGAGCCTCCCATCGAAGGTCACATAACCTTAGCCATGAAAACTAATCAGTCTAGACAAGTCCTTTCATTAATTAGTAGTATTAACTTGACTAATCATTAATTATAAACGTGTCTGTTGAAGCCCATATACTTGCTAAGTTTAATAAGCATTCATATTTAACATAACATACACCCTTAAAGAAGTGATTAAGTAGACATACAGTCCAGGAATTCAGTTGACATGAAATATGAAAAATATTTTCAAAGACCACCATCATAACCTCGATGCATGACCAATCGAACCTCCACATGTATGTTTGTGAAAGAGAGTCGAGAAATATGGTATCTGGCAAGTGCTATACATTTTGACTCCTTTAATATAACTGTTTTTTTTATTTCTATAGATAAGCCAGCGAAGAGAAGAAAGAATTGAGTAAGTTGTAATCAGTTGGTGAACCTTCTTCACCAGCATAGTTGGTCGTCGATCACCCGGAATTAACAACACACGTATTAGCATACGAGTGCTACACAAAATTTATTTTTTGTGGCGCTTTTGTGCTCTAATATGTGCGTTGTTGATTTCAAGTGATCAACTGCCAACAAACCTACGCTGGTGAAGGTTATCACGACTTGAATTGAGTAGCATTGAGGAGGAAACTGTCTTCACTTTGAAGCTTCTTTAAGAGTTCTCTTTACCTCCCATGCATGTTAGCCATCCTTATGGTAGGCGGGTGAAGAAGGATAGAAAGATTCATTGCTGTACCATTGCTAAAGAAAAGGGCACTATGCTTCAGAAGACATTTTAAGCGCATTGCACTAACTACCGTTCAGAGAATGACTTCACCACACCAAAATTTCCTATTCAGTTACTCCCTCCATCCTATTTTAATAGTCCTAGTTAGAAAACCAAAAGAACCTTTTTATTAAAGTGAGATGGTACTCCAAAAGAATAGAACCAGGGGTTATAAACGCTCAATGAAAATCACACGTTCGAATTGTTTCAGTTCCAGGGAATAGCATTTCAAACTGAGATTTTTTCATATAACGAATATGCAAATAATCTATTATCCTTGGATTTGTAAAAAATATTCTATAAAATTGGGGTTTACATGAAATTTTTTAAAAATTAGACCAAAATGCCCTTTCAACATAGGTTAAGGGTTAAAATAATGTATAAATAAATGCTTTAAGTGAAGACACGCCTCATTAACCCATGAATTAGGGGCAGGTTGGAGATCTAATTATTAAAAAATTTAATTAGGAAAGCTATTTAATGGTGAAGCCAGAGAGTGAGTTGTACTTGCATTTATTGTGTCTTTGTATTTTAAAAAGCAAATAAATACTCATTCTGTCCTATATTAATAATTATATTTAGAAAATAGTATTTTTTATTAAATAATATAATTTAAAGAAATTTATTTAAATAATAATTTTTAAAAAATTATTTACCAATTTAGACCACTTTGAGAAATGTTTTTTAAAGTGATATTTTTTGCCATGCAGGCGCCAGCCGAGCAACTGGCGCTTGCGTGATTTTTTTTTAATTTATTTTATAAAAATGACGAAATCAGTTGATTTCATCTTTTGGAATGACGAAATCAATACTGTGTATTGATTTTGTCCTTCCAAATGACGAAATCTTCCTTCTCTCTCTATTCGCTCTCTCTCCTCTTTCTCTCTCTCCTCTTTGAGAATGAATAGAGAGAGTGGAGTGAGAGAGGAGAGAGAGAGAAAGAGGAGGGAGAGTAGATAAAGATAGAGAAGGGAGAGAAAGAGGAGAGAGAGACAGTGAATAGAGAGAGAAATAGGAGAGGAGAGAGAGAGTGGAAAGAGAGAGAGTGAAGGGAGGGAAGAGAAGTACTGATTTCATCCTACACAGTATTTATTTCGTCATTTTAAAATAGTACTCATTTCGTCATTCTAAATGATGAAATCATAAAAATGTAAGAAAAAAAACAACGCAGGTGCCAGCTGCTTGGTTGGCTCATGCGTGGCAAAAAAGCAATACCACTTTGGGAAATATTTTCCAAAGTGGTCCGAATTGGTAAATAATTTTTTAAAAATTATTATTTAAATAAATTTCCCTATAATTTACATATAAGAAGGGAAAATATGTTTATGACATTCTTTTAAGTACCCAACCACTTAAATTGAACAAAATAAAGTAACTAATATAGTATACATTTTTTGCCAAATGAAGCATTTAACATAGGACGGAAGAAGTACAATTCACCTCCATTCGTCATGGTGTCTCACGCTGGTTTTGGTATTGGAGTAGCCTCTGGTAGTGGTAGCCTAACTGATCTCAGCAGCTCTAATGAGAAGACGAGGCACAGAAAATAGGAAAGGATGGTGTTAGCTGAAGCCTGCCATAGCAACAAGGAAGTACATAACTAAGCCTTCCAGAATATCCATCAAAAAACAAAGATGACAATTTGTACTGAATTATTTGTCCTGATCCAATTGATCGTGCATGCAAATCACATATAGCCTCTTCTGCGGCCCTATTGCAGACAACAATCTCTCTCGCAACTAGTGCTAATAATTTAGACATTTACTATTGACAAGATTTAATCTGATGCAAGACAGAGAAACTCCTAAGAAGGAGGTGAAAAAAGTAACACCACAGTGAGTTGGACGGTCTTTTACCAATCAAAAGATACCCGGTTAAATAAGGTAAAGATGAGGTCCTCAAATCGAGAATGCCCATCAACCACTTGATGCAATTTACTAAGCAACCAATTCAAACAACGTGACAGTAGCACACAAATTATTACAGTTATAGGTCCATGAACACAAAAGAAATCGCTTTTGTATCTTCCAAAAATCATTCTCACCAAAGATTTGACCTATATTGCAATTGTTAACAATCTTCCAAACGTGAAAAACAGTTCTTATTATACGATAACTTTCGTCATATGCATATGTATAGCCAAAAATATTTACTAAAACTTGATTTACCTGAACTAGGAATGCATCCTAAACTCAAGTTCAAATTAACTTAATGTGACTACGCCTTAAATTAAGTCGGCGCAACTTGAATGAAATAATGCTTGATATTGAACTCTAATCTAATATAATATAAATTATAGCATTAATTCGGTAAAAATATTTTGAGCTGAATTTGAGAACTTTGGCCAATTTTCTTATACATGAGATTGAGATTGAATCAAACTTCGAGCTTTTGAGATTGAATCAAACTTCGAGCTTTTGTTTAAGCTCTCCCCCATTGTGCTGTTTTTTAATTGAGATGTGTCCCTTTGCGTGGGTCAAGTCAAGACACTAACGTTAATTGCCACATCCTAGTGAGCCAAGACCACAGTTGCTTCGCTCTGTGGATCAACTTAATGGCAGTTCTAGGATATGACAGTGCTTTTGGTTTTTACAGTTTTAGGATTTTCGTTGTTGCTGGTGACTGTTTGAGAAAACTTAATGGCAGTTCTGGTTTTCCTGAATTTGTGAGCTTTTGGTTTTTATACAAAATTCTCATCTGTCTCAGCTATCTTAGCAGAACCTTTCACAACATAACCTTTTGCCAACTTACAGAGTAAAATAACTTTGTGTAATTCGAAAAATATATACCTCTCAGTAGACGTCATATACAATTATAATATACACAAGACAAACAGCAAGATATATAAGACTGCCGATTGTGAACCTTTTTGCTTTGCACCAAATAAAAGAACAAGGCTAACACAGAAAGAGCATAGATAATTTTCCCGGGCATGGGAAGGACTTGCTTGCCTTATCACAACAGGAAAATGCCATTCATCAGCTAAAAATGATCAGTAAATCATTAAGTTCACCTTGCAAGTTAGATCAGGTAGATTACAAATCTCGCCATTTTTACTGTTCCAGGTGGACTCTATGGTAATGCTGGCTCTTGTTTTCTGATGCAGCTTCCGTGAAAAGGAGCAAAGATTTATTCTCACATGGGAAAAATGCTTATGAGAGTTGAGCTATTGAAGTACTAAAAATCAAGTAACAATCAAGTCAGATAAGTTTGCTAGATTGGATTGCCACCTAGAAATCATGTCGGGTTCAATTGGCACTTGAAACAGTGGCCTAAAGGCCGGCTTAAAAAGAGTATCATAAGCTTACTAATAATTGTATTTTGTTAAATTTAAGTAATCGATTATTTAAAAAGAGTATCATAAGTTTATTTTTTTATCTCTTAGATGTGAATTTTATTATTAATAAAAAATTTTATTTTTTCAAATATAACTATTAATATAGGATTACAAAATCACAAGACTAACTTATTTAAATGAGAATTAGGAATTTATATTTATTTTTTATTTAAAAAATAGTAAAATAATAATTCCCATTGAATATTTGTACCCTAATAATCAAAATTTATCAAATATTTATGTTATGTCTCATTATGAGGCATAAAATAATTTTTTTTTATTTGAAAGTAGTTATAGCCCATTAAAAACTTGAAACCGGTTTATTATTATTTATTTTTAAATAAATTATAAATAATCAGGCTTAACCGGCTTGGGCTCTAATTAAATGGGTTTGGGTGGGCCCGAGCCCGGCCCGTTTGCCAGCCCTAGCTCGAGCCACGATTTGGTTGGCTAAGTCTGGACCCACCTCAACACGTTGTTACGTTATTACAAAATATTTATTCGTCCTACATTAATAGTCCATTTCATCGTTTTATATAAAACTATTAATGTGGGACACAAAGGGAGTAGTGTATATAGCATGCGGAGTCGGCGACTCGGCGGTGAAACTCAAACGGGGTGTTCTCCGTCTGACGCTCTCCCGACCCCCGCAACCCATCATTGCTCCCTCATCGCCGCCGTCGGCTGTTGCCATCGCCGCCGTCGGCTGTTGCCATCGCCGCCAATGCCTGCTCCTCCGCCGTTGATCCCAGTAGGTAAAAGCTACTAAGCTCTTCCTTCTTCTCTTTCGGCAACTCGTCCCCCGTCTCTATCGTCGACCCGTCCTCGACCTGGCTCCGCTCTCCCTCCCCCTTCCCTGGCTCTGTCCACGATATGTTCAGCCCTTCCCCTCAGCCGTCTCCTGCTCATTCTAAACGCGAACCCAAACCCAACCCGTCTCCTCCTCCTTCCCCTTCCCCGCCAACGCCCCCTTACGGTTGCAGCTACTTATACGTAGTAGCTAGACGTTTTAACATTTTACCTACAGCTACAAAGCTGTAGGCGTCCAGTTCCTCGGCGTTCGGCAAACCCCGTCCTGTCTCTCTCTTCTCTCTCTGTGACTTCGCTTCTTGCTCTATCACTCTCTTCTAATACTTCGTACAAGGCTTGAGGCTGGGAAATTGGATTCTGTTCAGTGTGAACGATGAGGCTTGTTCTCGTCTCCGGCCATACCTCAGTCAGGTGGGCGCTCGACCGCCATTTTTCTGTCCTCTGATCTTCTTCCCGTTCTTCGAGTTAAATATTTCCCCAGTACTGCTGATAACTGCGCATCCAGGTACAGATTGATTGTCATAAAAAAATTCGAGGTTGGTACAGATTGATTGTCATAAAAAAATTCGAGGTTGTAATGTTTGTCTGAATGCGTTTGAATGGCTGAACTGATCTTCTTGTTCTATCCCTGATTTATGGCCACATCTGATAGCGTTTAGAATAGAAACATTTCATCTATGATTTATCTCTTTGGTAAATTCTCGTATTGTTTCTGGTGAAAAGAGGATAATTGTTTTTTCGGACCCCGATTGACGGTGGAGGTTTGTTATCGAATCTGTAAAGGGAAGGAAAAAAGGTGGATGGGGCGGTCCGGCTGCGGAAGCCACAACGAAAAAGAGGTGGAGGAGGAGTGGGCCAGCAGGAGGCTGTGCTCCTCGTCGGGCGTGTCAGATTGGTGTTCTCGGTGGAGCTCCTCATGGGACAACAAGGAGGTGAGATGGAGAGGAAGACGATGGAGAAAGGCACGAACCCGAGCCCCCCATAGGTTTCGCCGAATTTAAAACTATCTCGAGGGTGTTTTACTTATGTAGAAATTTTGCGCAGTGCATTTTAATAGGTTCCCACAATTTCAATTTTGTGGAACCTTCTCTTACGCAGTGCGTTTTAATAAGTTCCCACAATTTCAATTCTGTGGAACCTTCTCCCAAACGCCTCGTGCGACCTTCCACTCCCTCAACTACAAAGTTGTAGAAAGAAGACAACGAAAAAGTCCAACCAAACACCCTAGTATGCTTGATCTAATATCTGCTTCATTACTTCTATTTGTGCTACTGGTAATATGTTTCGGCCATTTGTGCTACTGGTAATATGTTTCGGCCATTTGTGCTAGTCGTGCTGTTCTTTTAGTGCTTTTGATTACGTGGTTAGGTTTATTTGTTCCATCTGTTAAAAACCTATGTGTAAGCAGACCAAACGCCTCCCTTGACCTCCCGGCTGTAAGTCAGCCAGAAAAGAGAGGGGATTTGCCGTGGAAAAGTTTCTATTTGAAACGATCCATGCTTTTCTGCTATTAGAAATCTGTGCTTTACTGCTGCTGAAACTGTTGGCTTTTATATTTTTACTAATCTATCCTTCAATGCTGTATTGATTTTCTATTTGGATTTGAATGCTTTCTGTTGTTCTTACTATGCAGTAGCATTTTTTCTTTTGCTTCTTACATGCTGTCCCTAATTCTTTCAGTTCAATAGCAGTACATGCTTTCTGGACAATCACCAATCAGTATTGGTTGTACCTCCATGACTGTAAGCTCTATGTTTGTAATTTTAAATGCTGTTGTGATAACTAGTATGATTGGCAGCTCATCCAATCGGGATTGGCTTCTGTATGGTTAAATGTTAATGTAATAAAAAATATATGTAAATGTATTGGACCACAAAACTGTATATAGAGTTGAACAATTGACATAAGTAGACCTGAGGTCTGTCGATATACCCATTTTGTGACAGGTTTTCCCATATTTACCGAAGTAGACTTCCAAGTGTGTGTACCTCCGAACGTGTGACTAGAAAAGACATACCCTTGTAACAGAAAGCTTATTTTCCCATAGATCTTCCTCCCCTCTGCCTCCTCCAGCTCTGGCTCCTCCTTCCCTCCTCTGCCCTTCTCTGCATTCTCCTCCCCCTCCTCATCCATATTGGAATCCGGAGGGATTGGCAACAAACTAGCCATGGAGCTATTTAAAAATTTCCTTTTTTTATAAGCCCCAATCTTAAAAAATTAACCCATAAACACCATCAGGTACTTAAAAAGAAGAATGAGTTTTATTTTATTTGATCTGAGATTTGAAGTGCAAAATTGCCAAATTGCCAAATTGTTGATTTTCAGAACAAGTTTAAAGCCAAACTGCAAAATTGCCTAACTGTAAGTTATCTCCCACAGTAGGATGCCAGCGCTGGAGAAGGAGGCCGCTGGTTTGGCTTTAAACTCAGTGTGAAAATTAGTAGATTGAAGCTTAGAATCAAGTAAAAATAAAATTCATTCTTCTTTTTTAAGTAGTTGATGGTGTTTATAGGTTCATTTTTTAAGATTGGAGCTTTTGAAGAAAATAACAAGATTTTTAAATGGCTTGATGGCTAGTTCGCGGCTAATCTTACCGGATTTCAGGAAGGAGGAAGAGTAGGAGGAGGAGGCAGAGGAGGAGGGGAGGAGAAGGCATGGAAGGAGGCAGAGAATAAGGAGGTTGAGGCACTTGAGGAGGGAGAGGGGGCGGAGAAGGAGGGGATGAGGATGACGAGGAGGGGAAGGAGACGGAGGAGGAGAACATGGAGGAAGAAGGGGAGGCGGAACGGTGCCAAAGGCAGAAGGGAGTCAGAGTTGGAGCCGAAGGGGAGGACGTTCTATGGGAAAATAAACCTTCTGTCACGGGGGTGAGTATGTCATTTTTGTCACATGTTTGGGGGTACACATACTTGGAAGTTTACTTTGGTAAATATGGGAAAACTTGTCACAAAATGAGTATATCAATAGACCTCAGTTCTACTTAGGGTAATTTCTCAATCAAGTTTTGTTCCCAGACAAGGTTTTAGTTTCCATATGGTCGTATTAGTTGGTGTTATGTTTTTTTTGAGGGAATCTGTTAACAAAGGCATGGATGCCATGTCTTGTGAAGTCTCAGCTAGTGTGAGCTACTCAAATTTTCACTGTGTCCAAAGCAGTTCTCTTAGCAATTGGGCTTGGAGAGATCTGTAGGGAATCATGATCAATGTCATATCGATCATTTTGTTCCAGCAATATGGATTTTACATAAGTTGGCCAACGCAAGGTGAGGGGGGTGAAACTACTGGTTTTGCTTGGTGGGCGGGGAATAATAAGCTGGTCTCCTTTGAAAGCGGGGTTGCCTAAGAAAGTGCCTTTTCTGCCCGCTGCTCCAGCCGCCCGCTTGGTGGGCGGAGCGCTCGTTATCCTTACTGTTCTCTCTGCTGGGGCCCCCTCCCATTGCTCTAGCCATAAGCTATGGTAGCTCCAGCTCGCACCCCACAGATCTGCTCTGTCATGAGCCCCTTCTGCATGTGACAGGCTTATTTTAATGTACTTTTCTTTAAAAATATGTATGAAAATGATCAGTCTGCATATCTTGTAATGTATAAGCTTCTCAAGCTGAATTGAACTACTTTGACGGATAATATTTTGTTTGTTGCTAAATTCTTAAAATTTTCTTTTGTTAGAGGCATCTTTCAAAGAATCGCCTCTTTATATGTAAATAAGTGAATCTGAAAATAATGATTTCGTTTTTACTGAATTGAATTTAAGTTACTTTTTATTTCTTTTTCATTAAATTATTTTCATGGACGTAGGGACAATGTGTATTCATCTCTGACATTCATAAATATTCTCCTTTTTCAGCCTTCTGTTGAAGATTTATCATCTTTTTATTGTGAAGTAGGAGCTGAACTCAAAACATGTCTGTTGTCATCACTACAAGCTTGGGAGATATAACCATCGATTTATACACAGATAAATGTCCATTAACCAGCAAGAACTTTTTGAAACTTTGCAAGTATGTAGTTGATACCTGCTTCTTTTTACCAGTTTTTTGTAGTTCACTTTTGAACATTTTGCATCACTTATATTTAAGTATCTCAAATTTGGTGGGTTTAATGTTCTGTTCGTAATAAGTATTTCCAGTCTCTGCTAGAAATATCTGTTGCATTTATTTAAGTTCTTTGGTTTTCTGCTAGGGATATCTGTTACATTTTTTATTTGTTTAGTTTTGCTTGTTAAGATAGTGTTAGAAAAGAGTGATGCTGCTTTCTTATTATTTATGTATTAATTAATTATTTTTGTAATTGTGATACTACCTTCTCTTCAGTCTTTTTCTTTGTTTTTCCCTGTTCTTTTCGTTTTTAAACTGGCCTTTCAATTTCAAAACCTACCAAATCAGCCAGCGTGGAATCCTGCTAGCAGATGGCAGAGGAGGACTCACAGCTTTTTTAAATTGTTAATTGACTATATTAGCTTAAACATTATTTGGATTCTTCGTAATTTATCCTTTTTATTATTCTTTGTGCTTTACATTTTTTTTTTCCCAGTTTGGTGCTTGTATATTTTATAAGGCAATTGGCAAGGTCAAGTAGACCAGACAAATTTTTTGTCAAGTCAAATATGAGGGAGCAGTTGGATCTCATGATTCAACGGTTGTATATCACTAGGATCTTAACTGCCTTCAGTCAGTTATGATAGTGAGCATATGTTGGATTATGATCCGAAGGCACCCACTAACTTCACTTGACAAAAAATGTCAACTTGATCTTACCAGTTCTCATTTTATAATGCTAAATTCTTTCTTTTCTAGCAATTGTCTAATTGCCAGCACTTTTTTTAGAGAGTTTCTTGAATCTTAATTAGAGTTTTTTTCCACCAGTTTGATGTCTTATGTCATTCCCTTTAAAGCTTTTTATTACAAAACTGAATGTTTCAGTTTAATTATTGACAACAGTCAAATGTTACTTGGGATTCTGGGTATAACATGTAGGGAACCTTTTATTTTAGATTGGAAATCATAGAGAATTTGTTTTCCTTATAATATTTAAAATACCTAGCAGTGAAAGTTATAGCATATCATTGTATAACTCATACATTCAATGTTTAATCACAATGCCTTACCTCAAACTGGAATATCTTTGTTACCTGGATAGTATTTGGTAAGCTCTACTTATTTATCTATTTGTAATTACCATGTGTCTCAATTATGTAAGTAGTTGTTTTGTTTATAATATGTGCATTTTAGAGCCTAGTAGGATTTGCATCTTAAATATATGGAAAAAGTAAAAAGAAGTTAACATCTTTTTCATTTTCTGGTTGTTAGTTCTTGATGTGGTTAATCTTTAGGTGTTGGCTTATGTTGGGATCTGATTTGCTTCATTCACTCTGTTGAAAGCAGGATTAAGTACTACAATGGATGTTTATTTCACAAGGTCCAAAAAGATTTTACTGCTCAAACTGGTGACCCCACCGGAAAAGGCACGGGTGGTGATTCGATTTACAAGTAGGTCGCTGCCTTTGAAGGATGTAAACCTTCTTTTTCAATAACTGTCACCTACTTGAGATGTTATATGCTGTGATCAGGACACTGTTTCTGGTGATCTTTGATTTGTGTACATTTATGATGTTGTAAAGTGTTGTATCATCTGCTGCATTATATAGGAATGTACAATTGAATTATAATAAAACTTTTATGGTCTGTAGATTTCTATATGGTGATCAGGCTCGATTCTTCAATGATGAGATTCATCCTGATTTAAAACATTCTGATTTTGGCATGGTAGCTATGGCTAGTGCAGGAAAGAATCTCAATGCCTCTCAGGTATAAATATGGCACTTGTATTTTGAGTTGACATTTCTTAAATAAGTCTCAAGTTATCGTTAGAAATTTTTTGTTTCGATTTCTTGGATCTACTTTTTTCTAACGGGCTGGATATGATGTTTTTCTTCTTACATGTCTTGTATGAATTGCCTTATTAGGATGACCGGATAAACACTATATTTCTTTTGATGTGGTTTAATTTTTTGCGATGTGATGGTAACTGTGTTTGTTAGTTAACATTATTTTAGAATAGCCATTAAAGTAAGATATGGTGTTGAATAATTTACTGCTTATCATTATATCATAATCATCATTATTAATAGGTTTACTGCTGATAATGATGATTTGTAATTTTTTTATTTGTTTTGTTGTCTGTATTATTGTATTTTGTATGGCACTTGCAAGTTTAACAGAATTCTCTAAAAACTTAAAACTAGTATGCCCTGAAAATGCTTTTCTATTATTGTTCCTACCATAACCTGTCCAATTTTGAAAACTTTGTCTGCAATATAATGGCCACTATTTGATATATTTAGTATTATTCATGTATATGTTTTCTTGTTTATTATTTGTGGCAGTTCTACATCACATTGCGTGAAGATCTTGACTATCTCGATGGAGAACACACTGTGAATCTTCTTATTTGCCTCAGTCTTAGTTGTTGGTAGTATCCAAATTGTGTCAAGGTAGCACAATTCATATGCAATTTCACATTTTTAGGTGTTTGGAAAAGTTGAAGAAGGACATGATGTCTTGAAAAGGATAAATGAAGCATATGTGGACGACAAAGGAAGGCCATACAAAAATATAAGGTTCTTAGTTTTAAAGAGTCTTCAACAAACAATAAGGTACTCATCATTTTCTTCATTAACATTGTCATCCTCTTCTTTTACAGGATCAAACATACTTATGTACTAGACGACCCTTTTGATGATCCCCCTCAGCTAACAATTCCGGATAGTTCTCCTGAAGGAAAACCAGCGGAAGAGGTTCTCTCTCTCTATAACACTATAATGCAGTTGTTTATAAATGACTGCTTCACTCTTGGGGCAGGTTTTGCCCAATTCTGTCGCTGCATAGAAGTGTAATCCACCTTTTTTAGTTTTCCCTTCATTTTGCAAAGCTCAGAGATCATATTTTGGTCAAAAATGAGATTGCTTCTTATTATCACTGTTGGCAGTGCTAGCAGAGTCTTGGGTTGTAGCAAGGTGTAAAGAAGGTTGAGAAGAGTTAAGTTAGCAAGGGTGAGCTTACCAATTTGATAGAAAAATGGGAAGCAAGGGTTCAGATTGGCAGGGAAGGGGGAAGACAGTTGCAATTAGTGGGGAAGATGGGTGGACAAGAGAAAATTGAGAAATAGGCATAATGGTAGCCCATTCTGTTCTCTCTTCTTCCCATATATTTGACTTGATCCTCGAAATTGCAACAACCTTCTAAATCAGCGGAAATTAGCTGAATCTCCTTTCATCTAATTTATATGGTTTTACTACAATTGAGTCTAAACCTGAGATTCCTCCTTGCTCTACTATGGCTTGGCCTTAAGGTGTTAACTCAGGGTAGTGAGGTGTGAACTTGGCATCTGATGTGAGGCTCAATGAAACCAAGGAGTACTCCTAGTTTTTTGCAAATATAGGTTTAGTTTAGTGTATAGTTTAGGTCAGCTGAAATATTTGGATAAGGAGGTCGGTCTGGTTTAGGGGTGCTAGAGCCTAGAATTAATTGGTTCAATTCAAGGGGCTCTCCTTGAATTGATGAGGACTTGACTGATCAAAAGATTTTAGAGTCCTGGAAAAGAAAATCATTCAAGAAAAAATCTGGTGCACTGCACATAGCTAAACTTGAATGTTTTCAAATTAAAGAAATGTGGATAGTGATCGCCTTAGGTTGAAGAATAAAGGTTTTTGGACATTGTTCAAGACTAATTGGCATTTAGTAACCACGTTATATGCTATGATTATGTGAATCTCTCTCTCTCTATATCAGATGTCACAAATATAATATCTCATATCATGATATTTTGACATGTAGGTGGCAGATGTTCGTTTGGAGGATGATTGGGTTCCTCTTGATGAGCAGCTGAGACCTGAAGAGCTCGAGGAATTGATACGTGACAAAGAGGCGCATTCCCGTGCAGTTGTTCTTGAGGGTGTAAGTATCATGTTCTTCTTTATAACTCATATTATTCCATCAACTATCAAATTGTTGAGTTATTTATACCAATATCTCCCTAGGTAGGAGACATCCCTGATGCCGAAATAAAACCCCCCGAGAATGTATTATTTGTTTGCAAACTCAATCCTGTTACTCAAGTAAGTGTTCCTCTATTTGATTTTGGTTTATGTTAGTAGTATAAACTGGTTCTCTTGGTCCCATGTTTGAATTAGATGATTAGGGAAATATTCCTTAGGCAATTGTCATGTCTCAAGGTTCACAATCTCGTGAGATCTCGGTCTCGGTAGAGATACCAAGGTAAGAGATAATGTAACTAGGCTATTTTGCCTTTTTACATGGTGTCAGCAAGATCTCGGTAATTTTTTCCTGATCTTGGTTATTTTTTGCCCCGCCATTTCTCTTCAATTTCTTACTTTCAAAAGTGTAAAACAAAAGACAACGATTCCTACTCAATTATTCATCAAAGTTGGGGTCATTATTTATTACCCACTCCCCTCCTCTCACATTGGAGTAGCATTTCAGTCCCTCATAATGTGAAGTTCCCTCCTTCCTTCAGCCCCTTACAATGTGACAACGGTCACTCACATATCATGTTCAGGAAAAGAGGGCTGCCCCATGTCACTCGAGCTACTGTTGATGTATTTTTTCCACTTCTATGCTTTATTTAGGTGGATCTTCTCAAACTTTCTGCTTAATGTATGATGTTAGTATTTGTATGTGTAGATATGTACTTATGTTATCAAATTTATATGTGAGAAACCTTTCTTAAAATGATTGAGATGGCGAGAACATTTCACATTATCTCTCCAAGATTTTATCTCTTTGGTTGATTGAGGCGAGATCGAGATCCAAGATGACGAACCTTGGTCCTTATGCAACTTTCTGTGCACTGCTGTCACTTGATAATAATGGTCATCTATGCCATCATTTAATCATGAAATTGGTAGATTGTATAAGGTGTTTGATAATGATGATGACATTAATGATGAAAATGATTTTTTATTCATGGGAGTAATGTAATTTTTTTCTTTTAAAATTTTTAAACAATTGTTGTTTGTTTTATATTTTAATTTACTGAGTTAGTGAGTTCTTTGATTGTTAACTTTTTATGTGTATACAATTCGTAATGCAGGATGAGGATTTGGACACAATCTTTTCTCGCTTTGGAAATGTTGTATCGTAAGTGAAATCAGAGTATACCATCTTATCTATTCATTTTTTTAGCTAATTCTATTGATTCCATAAACAGTAAATGCTATTCTGAGTACTAAGCTGAAAACATATGGTAGAAAAAAGAAAGAAGAGGAAGCTAGAAGAGATACAGAGAATACTGCTTATGATCCTTATCCTCTGTTTAGTATAGATGTTATGATCTGATAGTACATGCTTCTTCTAACTATGAAAGAATCCAACTCCTATATTAAAAGACTACTGATGACAAGTAAGCTAAGCTCATAAATTGTTGTGCAGTGAGATATTTATAGCAAGGGCTGACTAAGATAGTCTTCTTGATAATATGGCTAGCAGTGTTATAAAAGGTGTAAGGCTACAATTGTAAACCTCGAATATTGAGGCATAGTGCTCTTGTACAATTCTTTTAACATTTCGAACTTGACAAAGCTATTAGTATGATGAGAATTAAATAAAATGATAATATAGAAGTACATAAATTATAAAGTGATAAAATATTAAATTGAAGAGGTGGTTGAAAGAGAAGCTAAATAGAAGCAAAGTTTGTAACTTTAAGGCTTGAGATGCGCCTCACTCCATGATGCATTTGTAAAAGTCACATGTCATGTCCTTTGCTCTTTCTGTGGGGACATTTTCTTGAAGTTTTTCATGAGCCTTAGGAATGCTTTTAGACTCGCGTAGCTTCAGTGCCTTACACTAAGACTACCATGCCATCTCTCCCTCTTTACTTGTCGGCTTCATATTTTCTAGTATAGTATAATAGTTATGTGATCGTGACTCATTGTTGTTTATTCCAGGGCTGAGATAATTCGTGATTTCAAAACTGGAGATAGTTTATGTTATGCTTTTATTGGTGAGTGGTGCATTATGTTTATTATGTATCCTATTATTGCTGTCGCGTACTTGGAAGATGGATAACTGGTAGATGTTTTTCGCAACTTAGTGTTTTGTTAATTTTTTCATTAAATTAGGTGTTTTTTGTCAACTGACATCATATGATGGTTTAGGCCCTTGGGTTAGTGTTCTTTTGGTATTGTATAATGGTGAGAATGGTGTGTAAATAATTGGGAATTGGGAAGGATTATGATGCACTCTTGGCGTTATCCTAATGCAGGGAAACAGGGTCTAAGTGTGGACTGTACTGATGCGATATACCATATGATGTTGGGTTTTGGGTGGTGTGAAAAGAAGCTTTAACTGCGAGATGGCAAGAGAAGATGGAGGGGAAGGTTATTAGAAGAAGAGAGATCAAACAAAAGTGTTATGAGGGACAAAGTGTGCTTCCTTTTTTAATAAAAAGCCTAATGAATTTCTAATAACAATAGACTTCCCACGTATGTAATCAATATAAGACTCGATTCAATAGACATAATTCTGTCTCCTGTAACTAACAAGAATATTACCTTTAATTTAATAGAAATGTCTTTGGAACTAAAATTACAATAAATTCTGGAGAAAATTGATCAAATACATTTAATTATCGATCGTGCTCTGCATGAAGTTCCTTCTGCTCTCATCTCTCTGATTTGTAAAATTCTTGTTGGCATGGGTTTTTTTTGGTGATGTTTAACACTTGTTGCTGCGAATTGGAACAACTGTAATGAGCTGTACGACAATGATTATATCTTTGATTTTACATTCTTTGATTTATATAATATAGCCATTTTATTGAGCATTACTTTCCCTTTGGTACTTTTACAGAGTTTGAGAGCATAGAATCTTGCGAGCAAGCATATTTTAAGGTATATTTGTCCTTATGTGCTCTTTTGGTTTGGATATTGTCGTTTCCAAGTTGATCTCTGCCTTCAGAATGCATAGGTTCAGTCATTAGTCAACTAAAGGCTGAGTGAAGGGGGCTGTCTAAGCCTGTCACTTACTATCTCTTGTTACAATCTTAACAAACATAATCAATAGGCTTTGGGATCGTAATTTTAAGCTGTCCTAATTGAAGAATTTTTTTATGTGATTGATTAACATTATTCCAACTGTTGTAGCTTCTGACTGTAAGGTGGTATATACAAGAGGTGAAGTATATGGAGGCTGCAAGCAGCTTGATGACTGCTTACCAGAAATTATTTTGAAATGTGGCTAGCATGTCTTTTCATTGTGATTTTTTTAAAATATGATTCTCTTAATATGTTCTTTCCTTCTGTATGGAGTGACAGATAATATGTCCTTATTGTGTAGCATTTTGGTTTCTTGTGTCTATTACTCTGAAAGCGGAAGCTTGGTTTTCTCTTTGAGTTTAAAGTATTTCCAGTGTTGACTCCATCTCAAGTTGAAAGTCCGCATTTTCATAAAAGGAAGAGTTGAAAGTTCACAAGATTTAAATGGTGCAACTATGTACTACAGTAGAATGAACTGTTTCCTTTTACGTTGACTGGATATAGAAAGAGCTTGTTGAGTTTAGTTGCTTGTCATTTTGCTATTGCAAATATACTATGTAGCTTGCTCATTTGTCAATATTTATGATCCTTTTGTGACCTCTTATAGTTGTGCAATTGTATCAGTTGTTAAAAATGCATACTAATCTTTGGCAATCTGAAAATGTTTTAACAGCTACATGTTTTTGTTACAACCTCTGTTCAAAATTAATTTTTGACAGATGAATAATGCACTTATTGATGACCGAAGGATACACGTTGACTTCAGTCAAAGTGTGGCTAAACTATGGTCTGCATACAGACGTGGTGGAAAGAATCAGGGGGCTCAAGGTAAACGTAGGGCTTCACTGCGAAATGATATGAGTTGTCTTTCCAAATATATATTCTTTCATTTATAGCTGAACTGTATAGATGAATTGTGCATGTTGAATTAAGTCTGATCTCTTTCTCTTCATTAATAATTATTGATAGCTTTCTTTTTCTCATCAGTCCATGTATAGGAGTAATTTGTTGGTTTGCTAGAAGTATCCTAATTAAAAAAATCTTTGAACACTGGCCACGCTCAGTTATCTCTCTCTTTGGGACAGCTCATATTGGCACCATACTTGAACTTAATGCTTTACTCTTTTAGTTGCATACATTGCCCACGACTAAAATCCGCAGAAGAGAACTCTCTTTTGTGTGGTTTTGATTTTCCTAAATTAAATTTAGGGTCAGAAAGTAGAATTATGTTGTGTAGCATTGGAGGTCTAGATTTTTTTGGTATTCTTCTTTGTTATCCGGTTTTCCCTCAAGGAATGTGTTAACAATCCCATAATGTTCGGGATTTGCAGATTAAACATTTTGCCAAGATTCACTTTTTTTGCTTGAACTATACTATTGCTTCTTTATTTCACTATTTCCTTAACTGGAGTAAGTCAATTTAATAATGTTTGTGATTGAAAAGAATTAACCTTTTCGGCCCCTTAGTCATGCCGGAATAGAAGGATGGAGATGAAGAAATTGGTGAAAATGACCCCCTTTTCTAAATCTGACTGGTTTATCATGTAAGAAATAGCATTTCCACGTTTTCTTGGGTATATTCCATCCCTGCATTTCTGACCTTCATAGCTCTAGAAGCATTGGGCAGCGGGTCTTGCGCATAACCAAGGTGATTGGCGGCTGGATATAATATTCTAAGAGGTCGGTTGTCATGCCACTTTTAGTCGAACTTGGACAACCCTCGTTAAAAAGATAATGTGCCCTAATAACAATAACAAATTTATAAAAAATACTCTCGTCGTCCATACTAATAGCTTCATTTGATAAAATAGTTTATCTCGTATTAATAGCTCCATTTGGTTTAATTTAAGTGGGTAAGTACTTTAACTATTATGAACTTGGAGATTTGAAGCTGCTGAGTGACAAACACAGGAATTGACCAAAATAAAACACACACAAAAAAACGAGGTTATCAATAAATTTTGGGCTTCAACCCCTTCAGCAAAAGCCGTGCAGCAGCAAAGAAAATGTTATTCCTGCTATCTAAAACAAGATTTAACTTCATATGAAGCTTGATTTTTTTTTGTGTTGCAAGACCTCCATCATTGATGGCCTCGTTTGTTCTGGACTGAGCCACACTCCTCCTTGGAACGAATGATCACCGTCGCATTGATTTGCTTTTTGCCAGCACTGCTCTTGAATTTTTGCCATCAGCTGCCATTTCCTTTGAATAGTCATTTGCTACTGCGGTCATCCATATGCTGCTGATTTCTTTTGTTGTCGTTGATATTTATGGCCATAGTTCTACTGTTGCCCTTGGAGTACTGCTCTCTCTCTCTCTGTCTCTGTCTGTCTGTCTCTCTCTCTCTCTCTCACACACACACACACACAATTCTGTCATGCTTCATCCACTTCTCTGCTATCAGAGCCTCTCTATTCCCAATGCACTCGTGCTCACCTGTCTCTCTCTCTACTAGCTTCTACTAATCACAACTCTCTTCTATTCAGCATCTCCTTTCTCTTTACATTTCTTTTCTCTTCTCCTTTATTAGCTGGTTGTTCCTGCCCTAATTCATGGACTAATGCTCCGTTCACAGTTGAAAAATGTCAGATCTCTTCAACTTTTGATTTTTTTTTATTGGACACGAGTGGTAAATCACTGGTCTAATCTTTTGCTGTTTCTCGAAGGTTGGCTGTGTTTGAGGTTGATTTCCTTGAGATCCATGGTGAAAATGATTATGCCCATAAATATTAGATGATAAGTATCTGGAATATGTAGTGGAGCATAGGACATTCTTGGAAATGGAAATTTATCATGTCCACAAGAAATTGCCAGTTCCATGTCTAGCAGGAAATGGCTGGACATCATAAGCAAAACTTAGGGGCCTTTAGGTTGTTTGCTGAAATTAAATGGTTTTTATGTGAGGTTTCAATTTTAGTAATGTATGCATTTTCAAATTTGTGCAGGCAAAGGATGTTTTAAATGTGGTTCTGAAGATCATGTTGCCAAAAACTGTACAGAGAGTAAGAACACAAAAATGCCAGCCTTGAAGTACACGTTGAAAGATGAAAACACCCAAAGAGGTGACAGGGGTCAACAAAGGTTTGTTCTCTCTCTCTCTCTTTCTCTCTCAACAAGTGATTTATAAATGAGTCTAATTTTGCAGGTACGACATGGTATTTGATGGAGACCATGTTGAAGGTTCAAAAAGCAGGGGGAAGAGTCAACGTGAACATATAACAGAAGATGAAGGTAAAAGGTTGAAAGATCACCAAAGTTTTGGGCGTCAACATAGAGAACATGACAGAAGAGATTCCAGAAGTGACAGGCAAGGGCATGATGATAGTCATAAGAAGTATGGAGATGAGAGAAACCATGATGGTAATAAAGGAAGCAGGAATTGTGATGCTTTCAGAAGAGATGAAACAGAAGACAGGAAGAGAGGTGCAGAACATGAAGGTCGTCATCACAGGAGGGATGAGAGAGAAGACTATCATGTGAGAAGGAACTCCCGTGATTATGATCGGGATGAGCAGAATGATGTAAAACTTAGAAATCATCATAGCGGTTTACACCTGACCCATGAAGGAGAAGATCGGAAAAGAGACAGAAGGTACACTAATGAAACGAAATCAGATAGAAGACGTAGGGATGAGAAAAGGAGGTGACCTTATGTTTGACCTTGTGGCAATCATTTACTTGACCTTAAGAGATTGCGGCTTTTTCAATGTTTTACATAGCTGGCCGCAGATCATGTCGTACTTATATGCCACGCCAAAAGCAAGAATTTCTCTAGGTACTGTGTTCTGCTTGGTCAATCTTCTTGTACATTCTAAAATTCGTGAAGATCAACAACAAAAAGAATGTCACTTTATCCTCCATGATGCTGTTGAGTGTAATTTTTTTATGGGCTGAGCTGGTATCGCATCTGTTTGTGACTTTTTATTTCTTTTGTTTTTGTGGAGTTGGAGGAATTAAGTGACTGGTGAGGGTGAGTGCCTACTGGTTCGACTGGAAGCTTGAAAGGGCCAGTCTCATTTTCGAATTTCTAAGGTATTGAAATTGCTATAACATTCTATGCTCACAGGTAAGCAGAAAGTGACGCGAAAAGTAATCAGTTAAAGACTGTTCAGATCAATAGACAAAATCATAAAAATGCAAGTATACCTTGATCTCCCATATCTTCTACAGTTAAGCTCTAATTTTTTACTTGTCAAATCTTACCTTCATTTGTACGTCATTAGTATTATGAAATTGGTTTGAGAAGCTCTGGTATGAAAGGGACAATCCGTCTAGTTTTGTGTGGGTTGAGTACGTGTCTAACGAAACTACTGCTGCAAATGAAACAACGATGTCTGATTAACTGGAATTTGGCCAATAATATGAACAACCTGTCCATTCGTCTACACCATGGAGACTTCACCGAAGTCATAGCCAGGGTTGCCGCACAGATCAGGCTAGGTCACTTTCCTAATTTATTGCTCAATGAATTATGTACAATGGTAGGAGCCCTATTGAATCATGGTCACTGGTGCTGGTCACGGAGCCTAGTCAGTTTTATTTTTATGATAAAAAATTATATTTACTCATTGAAAATAAAATGGAGGAAAATGGGGCGCAAAAAAGAAGCACCAAATAGTTACAGCAGAATTTTTGGTGCTCCCTGAAATCAAGAGCCCAAAATGACCCCCTATTGTAGGGCCACGTGACATGGGCGACTAGTAGCAACTGGTTAAGGGCCCACTATTATCATTTTTTCCCTGCTATTGTTGGTTGCTTTGCTACAAGACCCTTGCCATAGGGGCTCATTTTGGGTTCATGTTATCAGGCAGCACCAAAAAATTTCCCAATTACATATCTTTTTTAATAACACAATCTGTTACATATCCAATTACAAATGAGAAACCAAATATTGATACTCTTTGTCCTATATTAATATCTCTATTTAATTTATAAAAATGAACTAAAATGAGGAAGTATATAAAAAAAAAACAATTCAAAAATATATCTGGCCCCCTAAATGGTTAATGAGCTAGATAAACTGTAGCTTGTGAATTTAATAAGAGAGATAAAAATGCCCAAATTCTGATTTATTTTGATGCCATTTACCACCTTCTTGTTGTTTGTTATATCAATTACTTAGGCAGACTCAACTAAAAAACCGAGAAAACCTAGCTAAAACATGGATCCCACCGTCCTTGGAGAATACTTTGAGTTGTCTATAGCATAATTAAAATTTACTAGCTTTTATTCTCATGTTGATTCAGCAGAGACGTCTGAGATAAAATGAGTCAATAATGAAAATAATGAAGATAAAATGTCATTCTAGGATTAATCAAAGAAATAAACAAAGTTTTTCTGCAATCCAGTCCTTATCAACTTTCCTTCTTAGCGAAGTGCAAATCTTCCGAATTGCTTCAATATCTTCCTAAATCAACCTATATCCAAATAGAGTGATTAATTAACCGTTAGCCTCACTGCACGTGTTGGTCATTTCTGTCAGTTAGTTTTATTATTTTAATCTGGAGATGATCTAATCAAAGATCTTTTTTTTCCTTTCATGTGTCAATGTTAGGAATGAAAGATGGCAGTTTGGGGACTTCGTTTTATTTTATTTTTGCCAAAACAGGTTGATGACTTAAAATCAGTAAAGCGATCGCTGTCACCTTCGTTACTTTTGCTTCTTCCTTTTCCCATCGTTTCCTCGTCTCCGTTTCCCACTCTTAGATTGCCGAGAACGAAAACCCATGAAAACTTAGCCACCCTTTTGAGCTTGGAGTGGCTTGTTCGGTTGTTTGAGTCTGAGAGCAGAAAAATAACCCTTGTTGAGAGTTCCACTCCATGGGCAACTGCTTAGATTCTTCGGCTAGAGTTCAAAGCTCCCAGAGCTCCCAACACCCGTCTGGTAATATTCATTGGCTGGAGTTCGTTTATTCCTCTTACACTTCTCGAGTTCTTATTATGTTTTTTGTACGGGAGACCCTTTTCCGGTTCTTTTCCCTTCCCAACCAAGTTTTAAAGTTTTTGAAAGTTGCTTGATTTTGTTATCTTTAATATTCTATGATGATTGGATACAGATGTTTTCTAGCTATGCTTTGGAGGCATTCGTGTTATATTAATTTGCTCTTTTTAATTGGGCTGTGGGATTAGAAGTGAGATATTTCGAGGTGGTAATCACAAAGCTTTTCCTATTATATTTTGCAACCAAGTTAGTATATGATTTGAGGTGATTTTTATGTTGCATAATTAATGCCATATTTCTATGGCAATAACAATCTTAAAGTTATCATGTTCTCTCTTTGGATTTCTAGGATATATAGTATTTGGTTATCCATGGACTATTTATTTAGGGGGAAGATAGTACTTTGCTGTAAAATGTTTTCTTTTTCCTTTTTCTTGTTAGCATTCGCAGACTCTGTTCACATTTGCTATAAAATGTTATCCCATTCTTGGGTTTTATTCTTCCTTCATACTTGCTGTAGTTCTAAAGAATCAGGAGCCAAATTGTGTATAACGTTGTATCTTTTTTGTAACTCCGTTATATCTCTGAATCAGAGGCTTCAAAAACCAACAACAAGAGAAAACTATCTATAAGTGCATCAAGTTTGACTCTGCCATTTTACAGCGAGAAAAGTGGTAGTTCTAATGCTCCAACCCCACGAACTGAGGGCGAAATCTTGTCATCCCCAAATTTGAAGAACTTCTCATTCAATGAGCTCAGAAATGCGACTAAAAACTTCCGTGCAGAATCTCTCCTTGGAGAAGGAGGATTTGGTTATGTTTTCAAAGGATGGGTCGACGAGCAAACATTAACTGCTTCAAAGCCTGGATCTGGAACGGTTGTTGCTGTGAAGAAGCTTAAACCAGAGGGTTTTCAAGGCCACAAAGAGTGGTTGGTAAGCCATTCTTCTCTTAATAAAGTTTAATAAAGTTTCTCAGTTTTATTGGTGTTATTAATTTGGTTTCACAACTGATGTGGACAGACAGAAGTTCAGTACCTCAGTCAACTTCATCATCCAAATCTAGTTAAGCTCATTGGTTATTGCTCTGAGGGTGACTATCGATTACTGGTCTATGAGTACATGCCAAAAGGCAGTCTGGAGAACCACCTATTTAAACGTAAATTATCCTACTTTGTTTTATGTTACTTAGAAATGAAATCATGCTCCTTGTGCATCTTCTGGAGAAAAGTTTATCATAAAATCAAAGATCCCACAGTTTCAACATTTAAAGATGTAGATTTCATATAATTCATGTATGATGAAGTGGCTTTGTTTGTGGTGTACGGACGTGTTGTGACTCTTGTTAATATGTAAAGATATCTATTTAGCAATTGTTGACTTCTTTTTAGTTATATTGCATCTCATAGTTGAAAATTGACCTCTTTTTCAGGAGGAGCCCAGCCACTTTCTTGGGCTATAAGAATCAAAGTTGCAATTGGTGCTGCACGAGGACTCACATTCTTGCACGATTCAGAATGTCAAGTGATATATCGTGATGTTAAAGCTTCAAACATCCTCCTTGATGCAGTATGTCTAAAGCTGCACATATTACATGATCCCAAGTAGAATGTGTAGACCTCATTCTTATTGTTTTGATGGGTGGGGCTTGCCTAAGATGGGACTGCTAGTGTTTCTTATTTGTGCACAATATTGCATACTCTGTTTTCCTTTATCACATTAACTTCTATCTCAAAGTTGTTGTTAACGATGCAGGATTTTAACGCAAAGCTTTCTGATTTTGGTCTGGCAAAAGCAGGCCCCACTGGGGACAGGACCCATGTTTCTACCCAAGTTGTGGGAACTCATGGTTATGCTGCCCCAGAGTATATCGCCACAGGTCTTATTCTCGTAGTCCTTGTATTTCTTTGGGAAGAAATGTAACACTTATGTACCTATTCTGCTATTTATTATAAAGATGCTAAGCACTGTAAGCTATTTTTTCTTGTCTTAGTATTCCTAGCGGTTGATGCAACAATTAGGTTATTGTGAGGATGCTAAACAACTTAAAGCATTTTTTTCTTATATATATGTTCCTAATGGTTGATACAACAGGTAGGCTATCTGCTAAAAGTGATGTTTACAGCTTTGGGGTGGTTCTACTGGAGCTTCTGACCGGGAGGAGAGCGCTTGACAAGAACAAAGCCAGTGTAGAATATAATTTGGTTGACTGGGCAAGGCCATATTTAGGTGACAGGCGCAAGCTATTCCGTGTTATGGACACTAAGTTGGAGGGACAATACCCTCAAAAAGCAGCCCATGGATTTGCTACCCTTGCTTTGCAGTGCCTCACCTCTGAAGCCAAAGCAAGGCCACGTATGTCTGAAGTGTTGACGACATTAGAACAGCTTCAAATGGCAAAGAATGTCTTAAGAGTTACTCCACCAGAACACAAAGTGGATTCCAGTCCTGTACGGAAATCGCCATTAAGACATCTTCCTTCACCACGGCATGCGACCCCCGGTGAATCACCATTATCATCATATAGGCAATCCCCACGTATACGTTGAATGAGGCAACTAATCATGTATCATATCGTGTATCCCATGGAGTATGAATTTTGCTTCATATGCTTTTGTATATTGTCCGTTGTCTGGAACTATCATCTTTCATTTTGTGTACTATTTGAATTGATAGGCTTTTAGCCACTTCTTTGTATGGTCTGGTGAAAATATGTCATTTTATTCTGCTTATAGGAAAACACTGTATTTTTCTGTTATGGTCCTGGGATTGGCAGGCAGTTCTGACTGGATCTCGTTTTTCACCAATTATCGTGGGTTCTGTTATGGTCCTCGGATTGGCAGGCAGCTCTGTCTGGATCTCATTTTTCACCAAGCATCGTGGCTTAGATATTAAATTGCAACCTGGGTTATATAGGTTCTTACGTGCAATGCCTTAAAGCTCAGCCCTTTCATAATTCCATTGACAAGAGTGACCAATATTGAATCTAAATAGACGCTTACAAAAAATGCATTTAGATGTGGATGGCACATTTGTGAAGGGGACCAATTTTAATCAGTGCAAAGAAAATAAATTTGGTTTGCACAATGTGATTCAATTTACAACAAGCAAGACGCAACTACAGATGCCCCTTCTATACCTGTCTTCCTCAGACGTTCTTGATGGCAGCCTAGCATTACAGTAAAGCATCTGAAAACACTTGGAACATGTTATATATGTACTTTCAGAGCACAACTCGTTATACCTCCATGCCTGATGTGGCATTCAGTTCAATCAACACCCGGCGACAAGCGCCGTTCAGTAAGTCATGAGCCCATCTAATATGTCAGGTAGCCAGAAGACCTGCTACCCGCCAAATCAGAATCAGTATCCGTAGGGCCGGCTTGCAGCAACGCTATCTGTGTTCTGAGAGAGAATTGCTTCACCTCCCCTCCAGCTATCTTCGATGGGTCGTGCTGTTCTTTATTCAATTGATTCTCAATTTTCGATGGATTGTGCCCTTCTTGAACCAATTGAGTTGCAGTTTTCAACATTTCATCCTTGAACTTCTTTATTTCAGCTTTAGCCTTCCTAAACTTGGACTTCCTGCCTCGCTGCTTGGCTAACATGATGACATATCCCACGAAGACAAGAACTACACTCCCACATGCAATGAGCAACAGAACCACCTGCAGCCATTTCATCCCATGGTTAGGGGGCGTGATCATATGTGTTGCTGCTGAGAAAGCAATTGCCATGCAAGCTACAGAAAACCACATCATCTTGTTTGTAAATTTCAACATTGTCAACATGGATTTACGCTGGAAAGGGATGATGCTGACAAAGACAATCACAATGCCAAGAGATGTGAACAAAGCTGCATGGTTGCTTATCATGAATATCTTAAAAGCAGCCGTCCTTCCGAGTGTTGCCTTGCCAATCAATGGTCCATCCTGGTAAACCCCACCAGGTGGGCTAATGCCGGCGGTGAAGGAGAAGGTGGCAATCAAAACAGCAATTAATGCTGTTGTGTTTCTTGCATTCAGTAAACCTTCATTACGAAGTTGGAGCTCAAGGTCCCGAGCATTATCATGTTTCTGGCCTATATTTCTTTGCGTTGTCTTCGAAGGGTGAGACCTTTTGCTTTCATGGACAACTCTTGAACTTCTCCTGCGACTAGGTGATAGTTTTGAAAAGTCTTCAATCTTTTCCTCGTCGCCACTGCCATTCAAGTTGGTTTTGTTGGAATCGATCACGCCATTTGGTTCAGCAACGCGGTCATTGTTGCCAGAGAGGGATTGAGCTCTCCGAGCCTTTGATCCATGGCGTCTATATCGGTCTGAATGAAGTCTCTTGGTACTTTGACGATCACTAGAATTGGTCCTTGTTCTGCTTTCGTTTTCCAATTTTAGCCCATCTTGGGACTGTATCACAGGATCATGACTGTCTTTTTCACCTCTTACACTCTCTACTATAGCTTCAATACTATGCTTGGTGCTTTTTTTCCCTCCTGCGCTCTCTAGTATTTCTCTGATCTGCTGACCTTCAGTACTAACATCAGTATTATCAATAAGATCACGAGCTGTTAATCCGTTACGATTCCTTGCGTTAATGTTCATATTCGTTAGATCAACAAGGTGCTTCACCATCTTCAAACATAAACAAAAGGGAAAATATCAAATGACTGACTTTAAAGTAGAAACAATAAGTGCTGGTAGGACTCATATTAGTAGCTACTTACCGACTACTGTTAACAAGAAACAGTAAGTTAAATAGTTTTAGACATACAACCCCTATAGCAACAGTGGAGGAGAGGACTTACAGTAATGTCCATATTTAGGCTTGCTAGATGCAGTATCGTCATGCCACTAATGTCACGATAGTTCAGCATGTCCATGACCGCTGGATCCTTCAGTAAGTAATTGAAAGAATCATGTTGACTGTTCTTTACAGTCAAATGAAGGACTGTCTCCTTTAGCTTTGTGAGAACCAACCGTGACTGAGGGCATGCTGCAAGTATCTCGGCAAGGACTGAAACTCCTCCCTTGGTTGCTGCCCAATGTAAAGGTATCATTCCATTTCCATCGGTCTGTAAACAGAGGTTTACATCAATCAATAAGAGCTCTGAAATGATGCGTAAATGGCCATTCCTTGCTGCTATGTGCATGGGGGCAGATCCTTGCTTGTTTAATTTCCATGCAAAATCTGGACGAATTTTTAGTATTTCCCGAGCAATCTCTGCATTCAGAGTTCCCAGACATCAAAATTCGTTGCTGCCTCCATTAAACAGAATAACCTTTGAACTAGATCTGTAATACTTGTCAAGCAAATTCAAATGACCTTGGATAGCAAGTAACAACTCGACAAATGCCCCAAAAATATCTTTTCATCTTAAAAATGAAATCAAACCAAACACATTTCTCCAATTTGGAATTATATGATATCACATGCTTAATAATGTTTAGACTATAGTTTGGACCCCTTAGCTAATATATGAACTAGACATACTTTATCGACTCATTGATGAATAAGTCAACGAGTCCAATTGAAAGCGGAATAACAATCCCCGTAACATTGGAACAAGGAATTACGGAGAATAGAGTTCCGTTAGGGTGCTTTTGGGCCACATAATTTAGCTCCTAGTGCCATAAATGATAGGGTAGTTTAAATCCCATACTCTTTTATATTCCCTCCGTCTCATATTAATAATTATATTTAAAAAAATAATAATAATACAACAAGGGACCTCTAGTTCACTAATCAGCCCTAAAAGTTAGGCTAAACATTTTTTTAACTTTTTTATTGATAATAATATAAAGAGTCCTATTTATATAAGCCCCGACTCATATATGTCTACGTGAACTCGGACTCTATAGGCCGTTGAATTTATATTTAGCGGCTCATAATATTCATAGATTTAAATGTCTATAAAAATAAAGGGCCGCCGGATATAAATTCGATGGCCCATAAAGCCCAGGCTCACGTAGACGTATATGAGCCCGGGCACATACAAACTTTTCCCTAATATAAAATGAGTTTCTTATTAATGCTCCTCCCAGGGCAGGCGTAGCTCAACATGTATACGATGAAAGGACTAACTAGTAAGTACCATGCCGACCTAAAGTAACATGTGACAGAGAAATGGAAGTTACCAGTCTGTCCCCAAGACGCAGCGGTATGCAGAGAAGTAGTAGAAGAGTTGGTCTCCAAGTCAAGCAAACGGCTGTAATTGGACAGCAAGTGCTTCACAATATCAAGGCGTCCGTTCCTGCTAGCTACGCGGAGGGCAGTCCTGCCGTCGTGATCGAGCTCATAAACCGCGGAGGACGTCTGATCGGCCTTCAGCAGCGCCAGCAGCACCTCCATGTGCCCCTGCCGGCACGCCTCGTACACGGGGGTCTGCAACTCCTTGTTCTTGACCGACACCATGCCGGAGTCCAACCTTGTGATCTCCCTCACCAGATCCGTGTGCCCCAAGCTCGACGTCAGGTGCAAAACTGTGAACTGGGTCTCCGGGGTGGTCTGGTACAGGAGGAGCTCGTCCTGCTGGACCAGATCGAGAAATGCGGGCACATCGCCCGCCATGCACGCGCTGTAGAGCTTGGCATCCATTGCTCAGTGCTGAGTTCTGAGATGAGATACTACTTGTATCCTCTCAGAATTGGATATGTCCCTTAGTTCCTCTTTTTTTTCCTTTCTGCTCAGCCTCTCCGAAGCTTCTCTTCTCATGGGCGAAGTTGCAAACACCGCGTGGGGCAAAGTCGCTTTATTGAGAAAGGAAAATAAACTGAGCTCATGTGAGTTTTATGCAGGGATGTAAAATTTAATTAGAAAGAGAAGATCACTATCCTTCAGAAACATATAAAAAAGAATAATTCGATGCCCCCTCAATAAAGACTATAAGGTTCAGCAATCGAAGTCCACCATTGTTGATGTGTTCACCTAAGTGCGAAGGGACTGCGCGCGCGGTTCTTTTTCTACAATATTTTGGTCTTACACTAATATAAAAGAAAAGAGTTTCTGTTTTGGATTGGAAATTCCTGTTGAACGGTGAGTTATTATTGGGATGTGCATCCTTTTGTTAGAGTCACCCTAACCTACAGGTTTTATAAACAGCAATAACATAATTCTGATGAGACATAGAACCCCAAGAATAGCTAATCTTGTTTTGTTTTGGTTAGTGCAGGAATTCAATGCAAAGCTTTCTGATTTTAGACTCATAAGACGAAAGAATAATGATGTCTGTAAGAACTTTGGCTACATTGCTCCAGAATGTCTCTCTACAGGTATTTTTTTCACATTCTGTGAGGATAAAGTTCTTTTGTTTTTATTGTTTTTTTTTCATTTTTTCCTATTTTGTGTCCAGTCAAATTGTGCTTTCTGTATCGTGTTTGGATCTTGACAATGCATTGTTATGTACTCACTCTTGCCATGCCCACGACCTGATGCAGTCATTTCTTGTTGTGCTAATTGTTGCATAATATGGTGTTCAAGGCCACAACACGTTTATAGTCAAGCTTGGTTGACAGTATGTTCTCAACAAGAGTTGAGTATGCAGTAACATTTTCATTTGTTATGTAACAGGCAGAGAGACGGTTAAAAGTGATGTTTACAGTTTTGGTGTGGTATTGTTGGAACTTTTATCTGGAGGAAGGGTGAGTGATTACCGTAAATCTGACGGAGAGCAGAATTTGGTTCTTTGGGCGATGCAGTATTTAGGTGATAGGTCCAAATTACCTCGTCTTATGGATGCCAAGTTGGAGGGGCATTATCCTCAAACTGCAGCATTGAGTTTTTCCATGCTTTCCTTGGCGTGCCTCTGCATGAAATCAAGACAAAGGCCACAGATGGCTGACGTTTTGGCTGGACTGGAGCAGCTCCAAATTGCAGAGAATACCTCAAAGGTGCCCGAAATGGGACAGTTGATAGATTCTCTTCCTAGCGAAAAACCAACAGTGGGACTCCCCTCCATGATGCCTGGTGGGTTTCTTGCCATAAGCCATATCTATGAACATTTTGAAATAGGTCATACAGAAAATAAGTATACCTTGATTGTTTCTAGCCTGATTATTATATTTTTATAACCATTATTTACTCTTTTGTTAGAACTTGTCAAGATCTTGACTTTTTGTGGTTTCTTTTTCGTCAATTATAACCAAGAATGTTCTAATGGATAAGTGGGAAACTATTATATATTTCATTAGAAATGACAGCGACAGGAGAGCTTAAGGGTAGCCCTGATTGGTGATAAATTTTAGATGATTTGGCCTTGTTTATAGGGGAGCACAAACAACACGTCTAAGAGGATCTGAATGTAAATATTGTCCTGTTGAATATTCCTTTTTCCTGGTAATGCCACACCACCTTCCAAAAGTTTTGGGGATACTTTTATCTTAATATAGAGAAAACATAAGTGTGGTTCCCACAAAGTAAAAAATGCAAAATGTCATGTTATGCGTGAAGTTCTGAACAATTACTCTCCAGTGCCAAACTATTTTTCTTTTCCATAGTTTATCTTACTATCAGTTGGAAAATATATTTTGTGGCTAACGTGTTATTCATTTCTTGCTGTTGGATTGACACTTTTTTGTCAATTTAAGTTGAAGAGTTTGAAAATGATATATGAAAGTTTTATCTTTATCTTTTTTTATATACCCTAACAAGATTGATGCTGGAGGAGAATTTCAGGACAGAGTAACTTTGAGTTCTATTAAGCCTGACAGATAAATTGATAAAAGTCATCTCGCATAGTTTTCTGTGTACCTCTTCTCCCATACTTGAACTCTTTCATTTCCAGGTAAAATTTAGTCACCTAACAGTGAGCCCTCAAGCATCAATTTCCACCCTTTTTTGTTCTTCATTTCTAGCATTGGGCGCTCTTACAATTTTAATCCTGTGAATAGATTGTGATCAACCAGTAGATGTGACTGCTGTTCCAAAGAGAACTCTGTTACTGGTCCAAAGTCTTAAAAAGGAGTTGAAATACACCTCCAAATCATTCTATATTTAACCAAAGTTGTTTGAGTTCAATAATAATTGAAAGTTTTCTCTGGAATTGTGGAGTGTGTGAAGGTGTCCCCTTACACTTCTAGCTATCATCCGAGTCATAGGTGTGGCAACAGTACACCTGACCAAACTCTGTCATTGCAGTAGCTTAATTTCAAAAGATCGACTGTGTGTGTTTCATCATCTCACTTACAACAGGTGCATGCGGTGTTTTTGTTGGTTTCCTACATTTGTAAGCTTTTCATTGTTGCATCATCCTAGCCTTCATCAATCCGTTCCACTGCATTTCATCATAATGATGCCAAGGCCAATGTTCACATGTGACTTGGACATGTAGGGTTCCTACTGTTAGAGAAAATATACTCTTAACACCTTCCAATGCCTTTCTATGGACTTATGACCTAATTCCAAGACATGACCCTCCAACATTTATGATGTGAGTTGGGAATGGTTGTAGTGATGACCATCTAATAGAAACTGAGTCAATGTAAAATGGAAGACACCACACTCTCTGCAAGTATTGGGTAATGTTCATGACACCATGGTCCACCAGCTTGCACAGCACCGCCAATGTCCAAGACCTTATGTTGCATTCTCAGTGCGAACTGGCTTTGTGGGGAGCTGTTCCCCGGTAACTGTCCTATAATGTTATGTTGTTATGGTGAACAATGGAACTATGCTTATGATTCATGATACTGCTTTCCTGCTATAATGATGCAGAATAAAGAACTACTTAGGGTTATTTAAGTCCTTTAATTATAATTACTAGTTAATTTTGTCTTTACTTATTATTGGGCAATTTAGTAATTAGGTTTATGTTTAGGCTTTACTATATAAGGCCTTCGAAGCATATGGAATTATCAGTTTTGGGGTTGAATAAAGATTATTTCAGCTTGAGATCCGGCTCCCCCTTGCTTGAACTTCGGTTCCCCCCCTTTGTGTTACTGGTCTGGCTACAAGAATTCCCAATCTCACGGTAAGTGCAGAGGTTTGTGAGAGCCTTTGCATCATAAAATCATGACCACTCATGAATGTTTACGACTTATCAATCTTCCTCTTTCTCCTCAGGAGAGTCATTTCCCTCGTTCCTGTTACTCATAATCTTATGAGTTTCTTATTTGTTATCAACTTCTTCGATGAACCTAAGTCATAGAGCAAACCTCATTAGACCCAAACTGGTTGGTGTCAGGCTATGCAGGATAAATTGGGTGTTCTCTATAGAACAGATATTTGGGATCTGTTTATCTTCCTTCTAGTGCAGAAAAAACTGGTGGCAAGTGCTTGAACAAGACTAAGACAGTTTGATGGGTGTCTTGAGTGGTATAAAGCTCAGCTTACAGTCAAGGGATACACATAGGAAGGAGGTATTGATTATGAAGAGAGAATTGCAACACTGTCAGGAATAACTCGGAGAAGCTGGGTGGGGTTTCTACTCCTGTTTGGCAACTTTAGCAGTTAAATGATTTTATCTTCCTGGCAGAGTTGCAAGAAATTCCCTGCTGTCAATCATATACTTGGTGCAACAGCCAGTGTTGTAGCAGACTGATTTTGAGTCGATTAGACAAAGGTTTTATAGCATTGAGTGGCTTCTTAGATTCCCTAACGCCATCCTCCAGTGCTGCCTTAGGGGATACCTGATTTTAAGTCGATTAGACAAAGCTTTTTGCGGCATGGAGTGGCTTCTCTAAGATTCCCTAATGCCATCCTCCAGTTCTACGACCACCACCACCTCAGACCAGTGTCCACTCATTTGCAATCTTAATCCTGCATTTCCCCAGGGCCCAAAACCATTCCCTTTCTTTAATATGTGGCTCTAGCAGGGTTCTTTAAAGGAAGTGATAAATAGAGCTTGGGAGTGCACATATTTTCTTTTAAAAATTATATGTGGTAAACAAGGCAACCAAGTGTGGAATAAAATGGGATTTGGTGACATGGGTAATCATTTCAACAAGATCTTCAATCTGATTCTTCTTATGCCCAGCTGATTATGAAGGAAAAAAGGCCCGATAGATACTTTTCAAGGAGAAAATTCTTGTAGAAAGCTTTTAGCGGCAAAAATCAAAGGTCAGTTGGCTTAAGGAGGGTGATAAATGTACCCGGTTTCTTCTCCCCATGGTGGCCTCTCGTTGTGTTAAAAACTCCATTTGTTAGATTATTGCTTCAAATGGGAATCCTTTGAAAAATCCGGAAGACATAAGTTAGGAGGCAGAGAAATACTTGAGAAATATTTTTATTACATCTAGTGTAGGAAGAAGAAATAATGGTGGAGATGTTATTTACCCAATAACAAGGTGTCAGGGCAATATGGATTTACAAAGGAGTTCTTTATAGCTTTTTGGGATCTTATTGGTGGAGATGTTATTGCGGTAGTCAAGGATTTTTTTGAAAATGGGAAGCTCCTAAGGACGGTATATAGTTCCTTCCTTTCTCTCATTCCTAAGAAACCTTTTGCTAGATGTTTTGATGAGTTTAGGCCAATATTCTTCTGCTACTTTAAGACTATTTAACAAATCATGGTCAATCATCTGTATTTGCTTCTTCCATCTTTAGTGAGTGTCAACTGGTCGGCCTTTGTTAGAGGTCGAATGATTGGAGAAAATATTCTTTTGGCTAATGAACTAGTGAGGAACTTTCACCATAAGCTGGGCCCTAAAAAACTTTGCATAAAAGTTGATATAAGGAAAGCTTATGATAAAATGTGCTGAAACTTTGTGCGTGAAGAACTTGGCTTAATGAGAAGTGGATTGAATGGATCAGTAATTGTATTTGCATGCCTTTGTTTAGTGTCCTCATTAATCAGCTGTGTATGCCTATTCTGGATGCATCACACTCGACCTCAAAGGTCTTGCTAAAATTAGGGAGGGCAAGTAACGGAGCTTGAGTACGCTTTTCTTTCAGCTAGTCTAAGTTATCTTGAGCTGCTTGGGACCACACAGAGCGGCACTTTTTCATGCATTCAGTCAAAGGGCATCTATGGTATTGAAATATTTGATAAATCGGCGCTAAAAGGTAGCCAAACTATAAAAATTGTGCACTTCACCTGTTGATTTTGGTGTGGGCCAGTTTTGTATGGCTTCTATCTTACTTTGGCCCACTTGAATACCTTCAAAAATCACCAGATACCCAAGAACACCAGCTAGTCGGTGAAGGGGCACTTTTTTATATTTATTTACAAAGAATGATGTTGGAGCATGTTGTTCCTCACCCTTGCTATACACCAATATGTCATCAAAATATACCACAATTGATTTTCCCAACAATAGTTTCAACACTTGAGTCATAAGCCTCATGAAGGTATTAGGCGCATTAGAAAGGTTGTTCATATAGGCCTTCCTTTGTTTTGAAGGCCGTTTTTCATTCATCCCCGGGCCTCCACTTGATTTGGTAATAGCCACTTTGAAGATTAATCTTGGAGAAAAAGGTGGCACCGGTCAACATAATATCAAGCCTAGGTATTGAAAATCTATACTTCATAATAATTTTGTTAATAGCCCGACTATCCACACATCCTCCAACTTCCATCCTTCTTAGACGATAACAAGGCCAAAACCGCACATAGACTAAGGCTTTCCTTAATCAACCCTTTTGCCAATAAATCCTCCACTTGCCTTCGTAATTCGACATGTTCAGCTAGGCTCATGGAATAGTGAGGCAAATGAGGGAGGCTAGAACTTGGAATTAGGTCTATTTGATGCTGAATTTCCTTCGTAGGAGGTAGCTCCAAGGGGTGTTCTTCAGTGACCAGCTACTTATACTTCTCTAAGAGGGGTTGAACCTGTTGTGGGTGACTTTTAATCTCAGTTTTCTATACTTTCTCTTCAACCTTGTAGACCAATAAGTACACAACTTCAGTGGCGGCTAGGTCTTTGTAGTTTTCAGTCATCATGGGAGTAGCCTTTGTTGGAGCTGCTTGGCTACAAATCTTTATGTGGATCAATAGAGTTTAGCTTCTCTTTGCATCTTTTAACAAGGGTTGGCTTGTTAGGCATGAGAACAACTTTTATCCCTTGTTGCTTGAATGAATAGGTGTTCTCCTTTCCATAATGTATGGTTTGGACATCAAATTGTCAAGGCCTCCCCAATAGAAGTTGACATGCATCCATCTCAATAACATTATAAACAATATTAGCTAAATAGTGCTTTCCAATAGAAAATGGTACCTTGCATTGCTCCTCCACTTTGACTCCTCTTGTCTCTTTGATCTACCCTAAGGAGTAGGGTTTATGACGCTTCTCGATGGGTAGATTAAGCTGCTGAATGACTGATTTGGCTATGAAATTCAGGTACTTCCTCCAATAATCACCCTACATACCTTGTTTTGTATAGTCCCAGTGGTGGTGAACTTGTTCCTTTGTGAATCTTTAGCTTGTTTATTGGAAACCAAGATCCTTCTCAGTGCTAATAATTCAGCTTGCTCTTTCATGTGCTCATCTCCATATACCCTTTCTACAAGTTCCTTTTTAACTGTCTTTGCTATTTCAGCATCTATAGCATCTTGAACTATGATCACAACAGTGGTAGGGGCAAATTTTCTGAGGGGGCAACCACTTGAGGTGTGTTCCTGGCTGTCTACACTTGTAGCAAATGATGGGATTGAAGTTTGTGGCTTGAGCAGGTCCGGGTTTGAAAGTTAGGAGAGCAGCTCTATAAGAATTCCTGGCAGCTTCATTCTTGCCAATTTTTTTAGAGGAATCTTTATTTACTACTTGTTTATGCTTGTAGCTAGGCCCTCCTTCACTTGCATTCCTTGAATAAAACCCCCCTCTTCTTGTACTCCTCTTAGTAAAACTCTCATGCCTAAGGGCAATTTGAGTAGCTTCCGAAAGAGAGTTAAGGGAATGGTTGGCCATTTTTTCTTGCAAAAGAAACTTCAATCCACTTATAAATAGAGTTATCTTTTGTGCCTCAGTCGCTGACAACCTTTGGAAGTTCTCCAAAATAATCCCATTTCCTTGGTAGTAGTCTTGATATTGCTTGAACAATATTTGCTCATAGTTAATGGGTAAGAATTGGTTCCTTAACAGCTGCTTCATCCGTGACTAGGATCGTAAAAGATGCTTCCCAAGCATTAATCGGTTTGTTTGCAACTGATTCCACCAAGCTGCAGCTCTTTTTTTTTTGCATGACATTGGCTTGTCTTTCAACTCATCAAGGCACTTCGATCACCTCAAAATAGTTTTCTACTTCAAACAGCCAATCTAAGAATTCCTCTATTTTGACCATTGAAAATAGGAAGCTCTAACTTCGGTTTGAACAGGTAGGGATTTTTGTCATCACGTCTATATGGAGCTGGATGCTCATCTTCATCGCTGGAGTCAATTTACTGGAATAGAAGACCTATTGGTGCAAGGGGGTTCATAGGACAACCAACTGCTGCTGGCTGCTGCATGGGAGCTGGTCATCCAGCCTGGGAAACCCTTGCTGGCAGTCGAAAATCCTCACTCACCAGGAAGATGGATTTCGTCTCTTCTATCAAACTGCTCTGGATGGCCTCGGAAAGGATTGGTCGGGTATCCTTGATTCGGAAGCGTTTTATATGCTCCCTGATTCAATGAGCCCAGTATGAGCCACGAATCAGGGAATGCCACGTTGCAAAATGAAAAGAACACAAACGGTGACGGAAGAGCTAACTTCCGTCTTCCCTTCCGTCCACTTACCAAGGCATTCCCTCCCTGTGAAAATTTCCCGCCCTTCCACCTCTGTTGATCGGTCTCTACTATGCCACCGGCGGGAAGATAAGGAAAGACGTTTTGGGCGAGATCTTTCCGGTGACGTGAGTTTGGACTCTCTCCAGCACGCCCTCTCCTCTTCCACGTAAACCCCATCCTCCTTGTCTCTTCTCTCTCCCTCTTACCCACCTCTCTTCTACTCTCTGTTTTCAAGTTGTTTTCCGCTCTGGCCGCGGGGTAGTGGTCACCCCGTCGATTCTGAAAACCCACATCCGGACAAAATCAGAACCAGAAAATCATTCATCAATGCTTCTTGTGTTCCGGAAGCAAACCACCTTGTGCAGGCTTTGTTGACGGCGAAGCCACACGCCAGCAATAAAGCACGGAATCTCTCTGCTTTGCGGTTTTCATTCATTCTTCCTTTTCAGATTTCAGATTGACCATTTAAATGTCTTTTGCCTCTCTTCCTTTTCTTCTATGAGGCTGTGTTACCTTACCCTTCATTGGGTACTATTCAAAGCTTCGGTCTTTTAACGAACTATGGCGCTTGCTGCGTCTCTATCCTATCATCTCAGTCTGAGCTCTCCTCTGTTGTTCGCTACAGGTGTGGATGGTGTTGGACTCGGATTGATCTTACACCACAAATCGCTTGGGAAGTAAGTAAATTCCCTTCATTTCTTTTTTTTCCCCTGTGATTGATTGGATGCTCCTCTGATCAAAACTTAAGGGTCGATGATCTATTGCGCACATGAATAATGTTTCTAGTTATTGGTTTCTTGGTGTCTGTATTAATACATTGTAGTCTTTGATTTTGTACTCTGATCATGATTGAGCACACTGTAGCCTCATCAGTAGTTTGTTGATTTCATAAGCACAACTATTCTTATTTTAATCTCTAATGACCATCCCAACTTAGAGACTCACCCCTCATGCATCTTCTCTATTGACGCTGCTCTGTTTGTGTCTATACATCACACATATTAGTCTGAACTAACCCCAATCCACAATTGCCCTATGAGTTGGCGTAAGTATGTCCATTTGTACATCACACATGTTTTGCATTTTCCTGCAGTTTGGTTGATTTATTATTTCATGTCATAGAAGGACGTAAAATGCATGACATCAGGTTCTTGCCCTCTCAATGATAGGAAATTATTTTGTTAGCAAAATTTTCTTGTTCCAAATTATTTTCTTTAAACACTAGCCATTTATAGTGGCCATTTAAATGTTTCTAAAGCATCTCCCTTTTTAGGTATATACTTTATAAGTCAAAATATTGCATTCATTTACCTTTTTATGTTATAAATCTTCCTGTTTTTAGGTATATACTTTATAAGTCTTCCATTAAGAAAGAAGATGCAGGAGCTTCATAGCTGACATTGTTGATCATGCCCTTTTCATCTTGACTGTAAGTAATCTACAAAACTGACTTCCACTTTCACTCCTTCCCAGATAGGGTAATTCTTATATTTAAAATATCGTGTTTACGATTATTCTTAATCATGTTCTCAGATTGAATTAGTGTTATGATTTTTGGAATGTCACGTTTAGGAACATCACTCACAAGTGTTAACATTCAAAATAGCCTTGGAGAATCACAGCTTAATGAGTAACTGACATAAAACAAAATGGAGTCTTTAGCATAGGGAGTGAATATTCAAATTTACTATAATAAGTGGTGATTCTTAAAAAAAATATAAGCAAATAAGAAAGACTTGTTCCTAATATCAGCTTCCCTGCGACCAAGTCTTGGAGTATCAATTGTTAAGGCAATTGCCCTGAACCCAGTTGCCTCAGCTATTCTTATAAGTTGGGAAACCACATTCATATCCTTAATAATATAAATTAAAAGACATAGCACAATATGAATAGCATATGTTTCATTCGTCGTTATTATTATGTTTAAAAAAGAAAGAGCTAAAAAGATCACTTGAAGACAAAGTAAACCTTAAATGAGACAGAACCTGTACAATGGAGAACAATGTACTTCCATCAAGTGTGTGAGACATGCACATTAGATGTTTTTAATTTCTAAAAACATTAATTTCAACATGAACCACTTTTTGTAACTTAGAAACATAGTATTTGTTTAGTAACATTTGATTGAGTTGCCACTTATATGGTTAACAGATAGATGAACTTGTATTATGTAATTTTTGCAGCTAAATAAGGTGTTACTTTGTGATCATATGTTTAATATATGTACACAATAACAGACTATTCTTGTAATTTATCTAGGCATTTTGGATTTGGTAACAATAGCTCCACCAATCATGTCCGCTAGACTTATACAAAAACAAAGCAAGAATTTGATTGTAAATAAGTATTTGACTGTATATAACTGAAAAATAGACACATCAAAGTAAAAAGAGCAAAAAAGAATGAAAGCTCACAAGATCCTTGAAAATGCATTTCGGTTCTCTCTAGGGGTCCACTGATCCTCAGCTTCAGAAGAATAATAGTCATAAACCATATTTTGAAGTTTATCTTTTGCCAAAGCTTCGTACTCAAATACGTTGGTTATTATCATTTTGCTCCCAACTAATTATAGAACTTACACCTAGTACAAGAAAATCAATTCAACTAATCATTTTCTGCTCATACATAAAAACAAAAGAATATAATAATCTATGTTGTGATATGTCATACACCTTATTACAACAAATTGACATATGAACTTGAAATTCATTTGAGACAGGTTGGCAATTTGTTTAACACGAGAAGCCCTTCCTGGATCAATCCCTAAAGGAGGGACAATGTTATATGAGGGCTTATGGTTGTTGGAACCAAATGGACTTACACGTTGCCTCATAATGAACAGGTTGACATATACCGCTAGCTGCCGCCATGTAAATCATCCGCTTGCTACATTACTAGTCGCCGACCACTGCAGCGGACATCTTCTAGAGCCTTGTAGGTGCAATCGTCCTCACTTAAATCATATCGTAGAACATAGTTATTTTCTTGTTTCTCGGTTGCCTCAACACTCTTTGTCTTGGATGCTTGTGTTTGTTTGTAGCATGAATGGATTGTGGTTATAGAACTAAATTGTCATTATTTTGTTACTTATCATTGGTCATGTATTATGAACAAGGCAAAAAAAGAGAAAGTTTACATGGTAGGAATTTTTGCAAGGTGTGTCATAGTTGTTTGTGAATGGGGCATACACACTTGCGGGGAAGGTAGATATATATAACACATTTTATATTAGCAAATAATGTTGTCATGAAGTGCAAATCAGTAATATTTGCTAAATTATTAAAAGTGGTGATAGTTTTGGTGCAAGCAATAGGAGGCTCTTGTAATCATCTTGTATCCCTAAGTGCCTGATTCGTATATTAGTTATTTGAATTACACAAAATAGTACTCTCTTCTATAAGTTAGTTTTTATTGTCGCCTACCCTAGTAGCATCAAGTCCTCATATTAATGATGCAGACAAGTTTCTTATAACAGGGAATTAGTAGTCATAAGGCAAACATTTTACGATAGTTATATATGCAGATATTAGATATTTTCCCAAAGTAGCTGGTTTGATACAACAAGAAAATGTCGACATTAGATGGGTATAAGTTTCTTTTTACTAATTTAAAGTTTAAAAGTGCTCTTAAGCATTTCATGTATTTTCCTATTTAAATGTTATAGGTTATCAGATGATGAAAAATCCTTGAGTGACGAAGAACCTTATATGAATGTGGGTGAAGGTGATCCAAAATGCACGTGCGAGGATGTCATTGAGACATGTGAGAACAATGACAAATATGAAGCAATATCAAAGATTTCGATTGAGGAGATTGAGATTGCATTCCCAGGGATGTGCTTCAAATCTGAAGAGGAAGCATATGCTTATTACAATGATTATGCTCTTAAAAAGGGGTTTAGCATTAGAAGATATAAAACACGGTGCAAAAATGGGTTGAGATTCTACAAAAGTATTTGTTGTTCAAATGAAGGAGTGAAAATGAAGTCACAAGATCAAGATGTTAAAAATCCAAGGTTGGAGACAAGAACAGGATGCATGGCCATGATTGGAATAGAATTGATTGAAGCATCCATGTAGAAGGTGAAACATTTTAGAGTAGAGCATAACCATACACTCCTACCTCCAGATCAAGCATTTATGTTGAGGTCACATCGAAAAGTGGGGCATACATGGGAGTCTGTTATTGATTTAGCAGAACAGTCGGGAATGAAACCAAAGGTTGCTTATGAGTTTGAGTAGACAAACAGGGGGAGCACAATGCCTTGGGTTTCTTCCAGAAGATCACCTAAATCACATTCATTCAAAGCGTAAACAATCTTTACACAAAGGGGATGCAGTGGCTATACTTGGCTATTTGAAGAATAAGAAGTTGAAAGACCCGGCATTTTATTATGACATCCAATATGATGATGACTGCAAAATTACAAACATCTTTTGGGCTGATTCAAAATCAATATCTGATTATCACTATTTTGGTGATGTGGTATGCTTTGATACCACATATAAAACAAATAACCATGGCCGACTATTAGGGGTGTTTGTCAGGATTAATCATCATAAGAAAACCACTATATTTGGAGCTGCATTATTATATGATGAGACCATTCCGAGCTTTGAGTGGTTATTTTCAACATTTTTGAGGACGATGTCAGGTTTAGCGCCAAAGACTATACTCATTGACCAAGATCAAGCCATGGCATGTGGAATAAAAAGTGTGTTGCCCAATACCCACCATCGAATATGCATTTGGCATATGTATCAGAATGCTTGCAAACATCATAGTCAAGTCTTCAACAGAGTTATTGATGGTAAAAAACCTTTCAGCAAAGATTTTAAAAAATGCATATATGACTTTGAAGATGAAGAAGAGTTTGAGGCAGCATGGATTGAATTGCTTCATACATATAAGTTGGAGGATAATGAATGGTTGCAGGGTATATATGGACAAAAGAAAAAATGGGCACTAGTATATGGGAGGAATACCTTTTGTGGTGGGATGCACTCAACCCAACGAAGTGAGAGGATGAATAGGACACTTAAGGTGTATTTAAATAATAAAGAAAGCTTATTGCAATTTTTTGGTCACTATGAGAGGGTGCTAGCAGATCAGCGGTACAAAGAGTTGAGGGCGGTATCAAAGCTGCCAAAGGTTCTCCACAACCAATAATGCCTTCACCAACATTACAACATGCATCAATTGTTTACACCCCTGCAGTCTATAGAATGGTCCAAGATGAGTACATTCATATATGCAATTATCGGATTGTTGGCCACAAGGAAGATAAAGGAATCAGTGAGTACAATGTTCGTGGAGTTGGCACAACGCGTAAAGAATGCTTAGTTACAATTAAGCCTCTGACAGAAGACATTACATGTACTTGCAGAAAATTTGAATTTATCGGGATCTTTTGTAAACATGTGTATGTTGTGTTCCAACACCTTGAGATCATGCAAATTCCATCAAAGTATATTTTGAAGAGGTGGAAGAAAGGTGTGAAAGAAAGTTTCGCACTCAACATAAATTCAGAGCCTTATGATCCCAATTCTGATGCAATGAAGGTAAAGATGCACAATGATTTATTTTCAGCCTTAGTTAAGATTTGTACAGATGCAATTGAATATGAAGAGACCTTCAAAATAGCCCTATCATGTTTGGAGAATATGGCAATTAAGGTTAATGCGTGTAAGAAGCGACATGACATGGCCGCCCATGATGTAAACAATGACCATACACAAAGTCAAAGTGTGCAAAGCTTAGATGATGAAAGTCAATTTAATACTCATGCTGGTGGTAACCAAGATCTACATGATAGTGCAACTTCACCAATGGTGAAGGGCATAAAGAGACGAATTAGAGAAAAGGGCCAACATAGGATCAAGAGCTGTTTGGAGAAGCGCCGGAGGAAGAAACCAAATCCCAAAGTCAGCGCAAAGAAGAAGATGAGTTGGGATGAAAAAGACACTAGAATGCCTATTCCTTCAAATGTAGAGCCTCTATCTGAAATAGGGCAGGTAAATATGCACATAAATGTCATTGTTATTTAAATTGTACATATAATGACTTTTATATTTAATTTTTTTGGCCAGGAGATTCAGCAAACTGCATTCCCATTTATGGGCATCACTCAAGAATCATATGTGTCTTCTCCATTTGAGCACAATATTAATTTTTCTGGCCAGGAGATTCAGCAAACTGCATTCCCATTTATGGGCATCACTCAAGAATCATATGTCTTCTTCATTTGAGCACAATAGCATATTCCCATCTTGTATGGATTGTATTAACCCACAAGTTAAAGATAGTCATGAAGTTGATAGGGAGGCTAGAAATTGACAAGGTAATATATTAGTCTAATACCATATTTGTCAAAAGTTACATGTTTTACATTACTATCTGGTTAAGCATGTATGCCCTTCTCATTGACAAGATGGACAGTGCTCAACAAAGATTAATCAATGTGCAGAGTTATTTTTTGTGAGATACAAGTAGATAGACAAATATCTACTCCAAGCCAAGATGGTGGTAGTAGATTAACAATCCTTTTTTTTGTATATATGACACAGATCATATGCTAGATAACAATAGGAAATTTTTTGTTATATACAAAGATATGGACAAATGTTGGGCAACTATGACCATAAATGACCACAACAAGAATTTTTTGTGAAATGTCAAATCAAGTTTGTACATGTTCGTTTGGAATGTTATCAAAAATTTCTAAGGAAAACATATTTGTTATGTCTTGTTGTGAATCCTATATTGTAAGCTAATATTGTGGAGATGTTATCTATTGGAGTACGATAGTACCTTGTTTAGAACCATCATAGTCTCTATTGGAGTATGTTAGTATCTTATTCAATTGTCAAATAGACATGTTTTCCATTTCAAATTGTAGCAGCACTTTTGTTTATTTCCATTGAATTCACATACCGGTGGCGGTCAAGCTTTACTCCACAAAGGCGCGACTCACTGGTGAGCTTCCTTCAACTGGGGGATTTGCTTCAGAAGCTTCTAAGCTCAATTTGAGAATCAATTTCGAGGAGGACGACGAGGTGATATTTTTCCTCTATTGTCTTGCCCTTCTCTTCTTATTCTTCTCTCATCCTCTCAATCTTGCTGGTTGGGGCAAGTTTCGGGCACGATGATGCACCCAGACGAGAGGCTCTTTCTGGATTGTTGTTTTGGTAAAGGATTGATTTTTGGTATGGGGTAATTGTGTTTTAAATTTTCCTAATGATTTGGAGAGGACCAGTAAAAAATTAGTTTATGTTGGTGAGTCACGCAGGTCAAGTTGAGAAACCTAATGCAATCATTTGGGTGTTTTTGTTTTCATCAAACTAAATTGTTAATTTAACTGAAGTAAATTTTGTACCTGTATTCAATATTTGAATTATGATTAAAATGGTTGACTGATTTTATTGTTGTGGTAATGCAAATGGTAGGAGGTTGAGTCAACCATTGATTTCTGCTGAAAGTTTGTCTCGCCATCTCATGAAATTGTTTCTCATGGCCACTTTGAGCAAGCCATTTTGAATGTATAAGTTAGAGGGTAAGGATCTAGCTCTAAACCATCAACAAATGAAATTACCATTGGCTAAAAAAAATAGACTGTATCAACTGCAAAAGTAGATGGAAATAGTGAGCTGCACAACTTCAATATCTAACAATTGAATGGATATAACTCTGGCATGTGATATGTTACTGAATTCACTTAGGTTATTATATAATGGTGTTTGGTCCTTTATCCCTTATAAGGGTTTCTTGGATAGATAGAATTTGTTTTTCATGAATAAAGGACATATAACACATATCATCATGTAGAGGAAGGTATTGTTTGACATTGGACGAAAATTCAATGTTTTACTTAACAACTAATATAGTTAGAAACATGAATATACCTACTTGAACTTATGATAATAAGCTATTATTTATTGTTACGCTCTTGAACAAGTTATATGAAGAAAAGTCAACTTTATAAGATAGCTGAATTTGATTGTCCTGAGCAAGTCTATTGATAATATTTTGGATGACTATAAATTTATTTGTATATGCCCGTTCTTGCAAAATGTGATAAATATGATACTTGTGTCCTTAACCCCAACATTTTTGTGCATGATACTGTTATTCTCTAAGTGTGGAGCTTTTGATGTTTCAGGTTTGATGAAGTGTCCCATCCATTACTTGATAACCCTTTAAATACTGAAAAATGCACTTATGGAATAAAAACCCAAGACTTGTGTTCTGGTAAGATGATGGAGCATATGTAGAACAGAGAAATCAAGAGCATATGCAGAACAGAGAAATCAAGGGCATATGCAATTGTATTGTACCATTCAATTGTGTATACATATAAAATTGTGTTCTGAGTGAAAATTGTCTCATTCATTGTGTTCTCAGTGAAAATTGTCTCATTCAATGGTGTATACATATAAAATTGTGATTTTCTTCCTGTAGGAATGTGGTGCTGCTTTTGTTTTCTTTAAAATGCGCGATGCTACTCTTGTTACTTCACAAGTTCTTCAATCTTCAAATCCGATGTTATGGGTTACTGAGTTGGCTCCTGCACGAGATGATGTTTACTGGTCTAATCTATGGATCCCCTACAAACAACTATGGATTTGGAGGGTTGCAACTCTTCTGGATGCTCTTGTGTTTGCCATACTGTTTTTTCCTTTTGTTACTTTTGTGCAAGGCCTATCGCAATTAGAGATTTGGCATGATTGAGAAGTTTTTATTATCGCAATAAGATCTTCTGCTATCTTGGCTAAACCTTGTCAAGAATGCCCCTTTTATTTTTATTAAAGGTATAGGACAGCCTAATCTCCTTTTCTTTCCAGGATGAATGCTGTTCTTGACTGACCTTAATTTTATTTTGGCAGATTTTGTATGATGCAAACGAAAGGGTTGTTGGCATTGCAACTAATGACATGGGTGTTGCTAAGGATGGCTGAAAAAGATCAACGTTTCAGCGTGGTGTGGAACTGAAAGGTAGGCATCAGCAAGCTTTTTTTTTTATAACCTAATTGTAGTTAGGAGCAAAAGGCTGGGTAGCCTGTGGGCTGCGTTGAATATTGCAACCTCCCTCCGACAGATTCTGTAATAGCATGCAATAATCACTTAGACAAAATTTGATGAACTTAAAGTTGTTGGTTGTCTGCTTAGCTTATTACTGAGATGCCCTTCACTCTCTATATAGCTTTGTATATATGCAGTTAGAAGTTGTCATTTGACTTTGTTACTTCTTACCTCGACTTGGAAATCAATCAGAATTCAGCTTGTGAAAACCACAATGCATGCTGCCAAAGACCATCGTATAGCTACGTAATATAGTGAAGTGCTACATAAATGGCTTGTCTAATGTTCTTCAATGGAAAACATCTCTCCCCTTTTGTTTATTCTTTTAACCAAATTTATGTATTTTTGTCTGAAGTAAACTAAAAGCAAAAGATTTATTTCCAGGGAAAATTACGCTTCTTGCTGAAGGATGTTGGGGTTCCCTTGCAGAGGTCTGTTCACTGTCATTTTCTGGATGAGCAGAAGTTCTTGTATTTATCACAGTTTAAACCTTTCTTGGATATCAAAGATAAGCTATAGAGGAACCAAATGTCCTAGTGAGAAAATGCCCGCATAGGGCTCTTTTTGTGAACAACCTTCAGTTGTGTTTTTGTGCTTACTGAGAATTATAAAAAACCATGAACTGTGAAGGAAATGAAATGGACAACATCAAACTTATACTTTGGGCATCAAAGAGGTTGGTGATGCTCTTTTGTTAATGTCAGGCATTTCAGTATTACTATGTCTATTGCCATAGTCATGTTGATGAATTATAATTTATTTAAAACCATACCATATGTCGTGTCCAGGCATGGGAAGTTGAAGAAGGAAAGCACAAACCAGGCACTGTGTTGCACACATTGGGTTGGCCGCTGGATGGAAAAACATACGAGGGATCGCTTTTCTATCACATGAAAGATAATCAGGTAAATCATGCTTTTCTCAATGCTTCTTTTGTTCATAGTTCCATATGTGAAAGTTCATCATGCATCTCTCATGATCACTTCTCTTAGATAAAAAACTATTAAATCCCTGTTTAAAACCTGTTACATGCTTCTGAGCCATATTAAGTATCAAAGAAGACTTGTGCAGATTTCCATTGTTCCCGTGGTTGCCCTGAATTACCACAATCTGTATTTGTCTCCACATGAAGAATTTCAGGTAGATATCTGTTATTAAATGCTGTATCAATAATTGATGCTCTACATTTTTTTATCCTTTGCCATCTGAGTAAACTTCATGAAACTTCTAAACCTGAATCTCTTGAACATAACAGTTAAACCATATGATGAATATTGTTTGAATGTGCAGAAATTAAAGCACCATCCTTCCAGCAAACCAATTCTGGAAGGTGGACGAGTTCTTGAGTATGGTGCTCGCACTTTGAATGAAGGAGGTTACCAGGTTTAAACTACATTCTTCTTATTTGTTGTTTCCTTGTCATGGATATGTATACTAATGTGAATAAATCCAATTTTGTTACAGTCCATTCCAAAACCTGTTTTCCCTGGAGGTGCAATTATTGGATGCTCTGCTGGTTTCTTGAACGTTCCTAAGATCAAAGGAACACATACTGCTATGAAATCAGGTCTTGCTTGGTTTTCACCTTCATGATTGTATCTATCTTCTGTCCGGTACCTCATCATTCAGTGTTACTGTAATTTACTTTTACTTTCTCATATGATCAAGAAGAGAGTCAGCCACAGCATTTAGCAAATTAGGTCTGTAACACAGTTCTTAAATTCTCCAGGAATGCTTGCAGCAGAAGCTGCTTTTGGCGTCTTGTATGAAGGAACTGGTATAGAAACATATTCGTTTAATTTACAGAAGTCCCGGATCTGGAAAGAGCTCTACAAAGCTAGAAACTATCAACCAGTTTGTACCTTTTATTAATCATTAAGATAGGGCTCAAACAAGCTGGCTTGGCTCGAATTTCTAGTTGTCATGAACTCGAGCTTTGTCAGACTTAATTGGGCTTGGCTTGAGCTCATATCTATTCTTTATATTGCTTACTATTAAGAATTACAAAAACCAAATAATACTTTTAAATTGAGGGACAGCCCAATTTAGGGTTGTCTCATAGTGTTTGGGCCAAGTGGGTAATCTATGTGTAGAAAAAACTAAGAAGTCTTCATGTTATGGTGTCAAGCTTAGTTACTTCAAGTCAAGCTTTGCTCCTTCACAACCTTCTGGATGAAAGAGATTAGACTAGTCAATATCAGAAACCAATCGTTGTGGTCTTTTGGTGTTGGAGTTCAGCTTGAACTTACCCAAGCCTTTGCGCTCAACTTATGTGAACCCTTGTATTTGGAGATAATTATCACTTGCATCCAGGCCGTGAAGGAATTTATTGTCATTTGCAGGCTGCTAATTATCATACACCAATTCAGTATCACAAGCCTGATGGATTGATTTCCTTTGATGTTCCCACATCTTTGTACAGGTTTGTGGAAAATAATTCATACAAGCATAAAAAATTGTTAACATATCATTTCTTTTTTTTTCTACTTATGAGTTCCTCCTCCTCTGTGGATTGATATTCTCCCAGGAGCAACACCAACCATGAACACGACCAGCCAGTTCATCTTTGTCTGAGGGACACTAACATACCCGACCAAGTGAGCCTGCCTTTGTATGCGGCACCTGAGTCACGATACTGCCCAGCACGCGTATATGAGTAATGACAACTTCTTTTATCTTCCCATTTAAATGAATAATTCTTAAATGACAAGTGGGTTTGAAATTCGAGTATATGATCCAACTGTGACAAATGTTGGAACTCATTTTTGTCTGGATGAGTCATTTCTCGTCACAGGCTTAACCCGTTCAGGGGTCAAACTTAGTAAACCGAACCTAAATAATGGCTGATTGTGTACATAAATTTGTAGACAGAGGATTTTTTTTTTCAAAAATAACTTTTTCCCTTTTTTTATCATCTTTCTTGTTACTGTGAAAACTTTTTCAATTCCCTTGTTTTCATCTCATAGCTTGGAAGAGATTTCAAATTTTATCATATTGCCTTTCCACAAGGAAAAAGTATATATGAGCATATTTCACTCCAGTGTTGCTGGTTCTTAGTTTGGCCTGGCATAAGTTCTCTCGTCCAGATGTCACTTAAAAAAGTCCTAGTTAGATGCGACACTTCTCAACTTTGGTATTCCTATAGCCATTTGGACTGTGTTTATGATTTGAAGTCATTGTAATCTTCTCATGTCTTGTGTTACCTTATAGATAGAAAACCTTTCAATTCATTTAGCATTAGAGGGAAGCTTGAGGGTCAATGTAAAACTTTCCAAATTAAGAAGAAAATGTAATAGTCGTATGATGCATGAGATGGTTGCTGGATTTTGCACCAAGCACAATGCCTCATTGAAATGTCTAGAATTTGTTTGACAAATACGTGTGGCCACCTTTCAGTTACTTAAGTCATGTGCCGCTGCATCAATGTTCATGACTAGAAGAAGTTGTATATAGTTTTATTCAACTGTTATAGCCCTTCTGGTTTTGTCCTTTATCTTTCAGGAATTGCATTTGATGAAAAGATCCTAATATGATTGAGCTATGCCCTTGCAGAATTAGGCCAGGAAAATCTGTTGCATCAAGATTGGGTCAGTCTGTGCGACTCATTGTTTGTTACAAGTCTTTACTGTATGTGGTGTGTGAGTCAGATATACTCGAGAAGTCCTCCTCAGCCAGCAGTTGGTGAAGAAGTAGATCTTGGTGTTCTTGTCTTCCTTGCTGTATATTTTGTTCTACGATGTTGTTTTTTGCATCATATCTATGCACCCAGAGGAAGGACTAGACTTAATAGGAAAAATACCCATGTAATCATATTATACATTGTCAGAGTTCTTACTTCCTTTCAGTAATTATAATCCTAATAGAGTATTAGAGGCTGTCAATTTTTTTGTGATTCTTTATTTTGGCCATTGCTGTCATATTTGAGATGCTATATGCTATTACTGTCATATTATGTGCAATGTAAAAGTATTCTATTCATTCTTATTTTTAGGTGTTCTATCATAATCCTTCTTTTTGTTTATATTTTGATTTGTATGGTATGTAACTTTGGAACCATTTGAACCCACTGGGTTACATCTAAACAAATTGAAGACAATGATATGGTATGCATGCTGCAGTGGGAAAATATGGGTACACATTTCCCAACACCCCCGTTAAGTGTAGTGTGTATCCATAGGATTTCAAATAGAAAATAAAAAAAAAAGCTGCCATTATCTGCAGGCTAGCGGCCTTTTATAATAAAACCCTTGTCAATTACCTTAAATGTATGCGAGTTTAAACTCACTTCACAAGGCTTCTTTTGGAATTGTGAAAATATTTTGTCCAAACCTCCTTGCTTTTATAGTAGTAATGATGATGATTATGTATGAGTAGTGTATGTTTCTTCATATATTTTATCTTCAGCTCCACACATTAACTTACTGAACTGAGCTGCTGAATGTGACATTTGTATATGTCCAGCTGTCTATCTGGTTGATTGAAGAAGATTATCTAATTTGCACATATAGCAGAGGTAAAATTTATAATGTCCTTGATGTTCTTATCTTCTGGTTTATTGAGGTATAGGTCTCCTTGCTATTTTGACTGTATTATATTTGACATGTGGAATCATTGATTAAGAGAAGAGATGGAATAGATGCACTTATAATTTTCTCCTTTTTAACAAGGAGTCGTTCCCTGGTTGAAGCAAGTCAGGTAGGTTTTGGATCATATAAATATGTCCTGTTGTTTGTGTGCTATCTGTGTTCACTTAGCATTTGAAAATGGCATGTCCTATCCCCTATGTGTGTTCAATTTAGGATAGAACTGTTGGTCGGTATTGTTATGAAAACAGGGAAACAATAGTCTCAGTAAACAGTACTATTTTATGATGAAGTAAGAAAATACCTTTTGTGTTCAACTTTTGTCTTCCATTTTCGTCTTTATTATGTTTTCAGTACTACCTGGATCTTTTTCCACTAGCCGCTTGTCTATAGATGGCCAAAACCAGTGGGTGTTTGTCAGGTTTTATCACCCTTGAATGCTATCTATCAACTTTTGAGTTCTTTTTTTTTCTCGATATTTTATCTAACCAGTAGCTGGGATCACATGATTATGCCATGTAAAACCTATCTTGAATACAAGTTGGTCTATCCTTCACGTGGCTGACTGAGAAGGCAAGTAGTATATTGATAGAGATGCGACTGGCACTCTATTGAGCCCTTAGAGTTGGAGATGGCTTGCGAGTAACGTATTTAAGTTTACAGTGCCATTCATAGAAACGACTCAAAAGTGGTACTGTCAACATAAAATAGTTGATCAAAATTAATCACTGGTCCAAACCATTCTGAATTATTTTGACCTTTTTGAATATCAATTTTCAAATAAGAGTTCTTACCTTGTGTCTGTAATGTTTAACAGTGATCGATCTTAGTGAACCTATGGGTCAAGTATCTTTATGTTCTTAAAAATTGTTGCAATCGTGAAGCTAGTAACGGTTGTCTCTGTATTAGTTCTTTGTGTTAGACCTTATATTATGCTTATTTAAGCCCATTTGTACTAAAGAAAAATTAGCCTATTCGTCAACTGTTTGACAGACAATGACTTGAAGAATGTGAAAGTTGGGGTTGCAGATCTGTGCCGAGCATTGTATGAAAACCTTTCATGGCAATTAGAGAAAGATTCCACTTATTTTAGATGCATTGGCGGATAACAAATCTGACCAATAGAGGAAGGGGAAGTGGTTACTCATTGAGAGGAGTGGTTGGATTGCAAAAAAGAGGTTGGCACTTGCCATTGCAAAGTTTGTCTTCGGCTCTCCAGACAAGCTAGTTTATATCAATTTGAAAAGGTTAAGTAAAGATATGGGTTCTTCATGTGTGAGTACTCTCACAAAAACCCTGAAAAAGTTCAAGTAAAGACATGGGTTCTTCATATAAGTTCAATTGTTAAAGTTGGTGAAGAAAGTTAAATTTTATTTTGCTAATATTTGTAACTGTATTAGAGGGCATGTTACAAACAATTTTAAGTTAAAATGCTTTGTTCCTTGAGAATATTTAAGGAGTGGGATGTGTTTTTTTTACATAAGGTTAATGAAGAATACATTGATCCAAGACATAGTCCGCCATATCATATAGTTCATATTATTTCTGTTAGATCCATTCTTTTGTACAGGGGAAAGTATGCTCAGCTAATCAGTCCAAGATAGAAATCAATAATATAGATAGCATAGTGGAATAATTTGTTGCTCATCTTTAAAAGTTGTAGAAGAACATAGCCTCAAAAGCATTGGAACAACATGGCCTCAAAAAAGAAAATATACATGAAAAAATATATTGTTCTTTCAACCAGTGTTTTAAAACCCAGACCGGCCTAGCTAGTTCGATCGGGCCCGATTAAAAATCTGGGCTGATTCGGGTGAAAAAAAAATCTACGGAGAGGGAGGGGAGAAAAGGGTGAGAGGAGAGGGAGGGGATCTCCTCAACATATAGGGGTGGCGCTGACAAGGTGGAGGCAAGATCGTTGTTTGGAAGCACCGGCGGCGAGGTCAGATGCATTGGGTGGTTATTTTTTTCTTCTTTTATTGGTATAATTCCACAATGTAGGAGTAGAAAGCCAATTGTCCAATATTAGACTCTACATTCTTGGTATGGCATTTAGAAATTGGCCTGCAATTGGTCATTTTCTTGGTATGGCAGGGAAAGTGAATGCTATGTGATTTTCCTGTGGACTTATGCTTTGGCTTCAATGTCACATTATGGTCTACTTTCTTCATGTCACTTGTCTCTTAGCTCCCAAATTTTAACAGTTGTAGTCCAGAAAATTTTGCAAATTGAATTGCCATTTGCTGCACTATCCTCTTATAAGATGTCACCACAACAGTGGTCATTTGCACCGGAGGTGGTTCAATATTTTTGGGGATATAGAAAGCTGTACATTGGCATTGAAAGTTTTCTTCTTGAAAAATTAAAAGTGACCTCGTTGGTACAAGTATGGGAACCTTGTACTTTGCAGGCCAAGACTTAAAGAGCACTTACGTGGAACATCCTTTGGAGATTAGCATACTTCCAAGATAATGAAACTACTTTAAATAGCAGAGTATATAACTCGCAATGGTGTAATATGTATTCATCATGGAAAACAAATGCACAAGCCCAATAAAAAAGGCATGCATACGCAACAGCCAAAGCCTAACCTGACTTGGTTCATTCAACTGTGCATATGTTTGTATTTCCTGATACAACTGAATTGTTGTTCAAGCCCTACCATTTTTTTTCCTAGCAATCTGGCAGTCATCCTAGCTGAAATAAAATTGTCTATATATAGACAATGTAAACGCCTACAATCCAATAGCTGCAAGGCAGCAAGGCTAAAAATTCCTGCTGACGTTGAAAAATTCTGTTTGTCTCTTGGTGAGACAGCAAGGCTGCAATCTTCTGCTGACATTGAATTGGATGGGAATCATGATTTGCTAAAAATTCCCCATTTGATAGAGCATACTAACCAGCAAGACCAGTATCACGACAACCAAGAAGCAAAGCTTATTCCTTCCTCAGTCTCTGAATCAGCTTGACCAGCCATCATATTTTCTTCTTGATTCGAGTTTTAGGCTTGTACAATGGAGTTCCTCAGCCAATCTAAAATGCCATGTATTGAAAACCCAGGTGAACTGAGGCGCAAAATGCACGAGGAATTTATTTGTTATGCAATAAAAGCAGGAGGGACATGGTGGGCTGGCTTGCTGGAGCATTAGGACCTACATCTATTAATGCGGAAGGCAAAAATAAAGCTTCACACTCTGGTCGGAGTAGTTACAGTCTTCAGGGAACTAATTTGGGCCATGAAGAAGTGAAAATAGAGACCGCTGCAGAAGAACTCTGAAAGAGGAGGCGTTGCAAACCAGTGCAAATTCATTTGTATAAATGTTTTATTTCACAGAGACACTATAATGTGTGGCCAAAAATTTCTTGTGCTGCAGTAGCTTGTGCATAAAAATCAAATGTCGTAGAACAGACTTGTATCAAACTGCAAAACCAGGTAAAACATTTGTTATGAAAATTCAGTTTAAGCTTTCTATACTCATTTTGTCAAGAAAATTCCACATTGAAACAGACCATAAACATGAGATATTAAGCACCAAAGAGTCTATATTGTAAATTAGAGGGCTCTCAGTTAATACAAGATTTTCTGAGATTAATATCTAAAAGCATAACTAGCCTAAATCTAATACACTAACCTGATAGAACAAAGAAGCACAAGAGCCACATTGAATAGAAATGAGTCCATAAGTGTACCAACCCACCTGAAACAAACCAAACAAATTAAGACTTGGTCAAAATAATTCAAATAATTAAAAGACAGTGTAAAGGATTTGTATGGGTAGTTCCTTACTTCATTGGATGTATGGTTATAAAAACCAATAGCAGGCCAAGTATCATAGCTCCTACAATCACTGCAATAAGTAGGTAGAAACAGAAAAATGCAAATGCTGCAGTTCCAAGTAGCCCTGAAGAACTATGCAATCAAATTAGACTGCATCGGCAAAGAAAATTTAAAAGCAAGACAGAAGCACATACTTTTCTAACTACATACCCCATACATCATCAAGCTTAATGAATACTTCATTCAAGAAAGGTGACATAGGGGAATTAATCAATAGGTAAATAACAATATGCGCAATCCATGCCACCGAAACAATCAACCTGCATGTCAAAACTTCTACTGTTACCATTTTACATTTCACAAAAATTAAGCATGAAAACAAACGAAGAATAGATTAATGCTAATAAACTAATCATCTATACAAAAGGTAGAGAATTCTATGTTGTGAATATATCTGTTTAAACTCCCTTTACGGATAACATCCCATCATGCAACCGATGTTCAAGACACTACAAGTCTTTTACACTCAAGCCAGACCCTTCAACTGTCTGTGAGTCAAATGAGGATCTCATATTAGATACTAGTTTCTATCAGCCAAAAAACAGAGTATCCAACTGGCCAATATTTTTTTTTATGAATAACTAGCCAATGTTATATCTAATCTAAACCACAAATTGTTACAGCTTTTAGACAGGCTTACAAGATCATCACTCTCAGCTTCCTATTTTCGTTCTTTAGTGAGCACATTTCCTTCAACTATTTGCTCAGCACTAGTGAAAAAAGACTGATTAAGGGACTATCAAACAAAAATTAATTGAAGGACTAACATAGTAATTAAAACATAAAAGTAAAAGCCCCTCATAACTATGGTGAAATTGCTGTTTCACCAAATCAAACCATGCCCAGTGAACATACTCTTAATCACAAACACATCATTAAATCAGAATTCAAGTAAAATAAAATGAAACATATAACTGAATTAATTAGCTTCCATCCACACTCTCCTTCAAATGAAAGAAAACTCAACTTCAAAAATCAAATATAAGACAAAGGAATCAACAATATTATACTTTTGGAAACACAAACTATTTCCACGATAATGCAATGCACATCATATTAAACCACTGCCAAAAAGGTGAAAAAGAAGGGAACAAGCATAGGCCCAGAAAAACCAATATTTCCATCAGCAAGGCAGTACTATCTATTGACATTGCTGCGACAACCGCCTCAATGAAATTAAGATTTCTAGTTAAAAACTTCTCAGTATAAGAAGATTCTTCAATAGTGTCATAGTTTTATTCTAAGATATCTATTAAAGTTTAAACTATATGAAACTACTGATCCAAATAGGAACTAATATCCAATACACACATGAAAGAAACATTTAGTAGAATCATAAGTAGAAGAAAAAATTTAAGAATAAAAAAATCTCTCAAAACTAAAGCATACATGATATGCATGCTAAGATGGACAGAATAACGCATCTCAGGTGGATAAAATTGACAGACATATATTGAGCAGAAATGAATCTGAAAACCTTTATTAGACTGTCCAAATATCCCATCTTTTGACTGTTCAATAAGGTAAAAAATTTCAGCTTATTGGGTCCATTCCAAACACCACTAAGAATTCCTGTTATGTGAAATTCCTCCAGTAACAAACATCCCACAGAAGAATATCAATAGTGAATCTGATACCTGGTGTAATTATGAAAAATAATTAGCAGAAGTGAACATAACAGTTTGTCACGAAAGGCTATTTCAATCCTCCCTAGAAATTTTAAACATTCTTTTCCATTTTCCATGAAGCAACCTCATAAAATAACAGTTGCAGATAGTGAGCTTGTGCATATTTCCAAGTTCCAACATCCATTGAATCCAGCACGTAGGGGTCGGGGCCAGGGTGTCCAAGATCCTCATCCGCTATAGAAGAACATTGTACGCAGCTACTGAAGAACATAAACTTTACCTTCTTGAGGGGTATATAAATGCAGTAAACCTCTTGAATCCAGGCCCTGCTACTGAAAAGATAACCCACCTTCAACCTGCAATATTTTTCAATTCAGCCCATGCTCTATGTCCTCTACCTGTTGCAATCTTAATGAGTTGGTGTACACCTCTTTGATCAAGAATCTGAAACAATTCTTAAGTAGTGACACGTTTTAGTTAAACGAAAAAATTGGGTTCACATGTTCAAGTTGGGACTTCAATACCAATCTATAAATTGTATATGAACTAAAGTTTAGTTGTCTAGTGTTGAAGCCATTTATATGGCACTCAGTTTTGTTTTTTTCAGAAAAAAATGTTCTAGCAGAGGGATGACCTTGCAGGGATCACTTTGGATGATGCCCTTGGGCAAGTATACAGGAAGAAATTTGCCAGCATCATCTCTAGTGTATCCAACTATGATTCGTGTGCTTGCTCCGCAATCTGCCAGTGGTATATGAATTATATGGAACAATAAAACAAAAAAAATTCCTACACTATCGGTAGGAAGTGGTGAAATATGTGGGTGTCATGCTTGTTCTGCAAAGTGACCAGATTAATGAGTGTTTGGATATTTTAGTAGCAAGTCCTCATAGGGATTCATGACCCATAATCTAGAGAAGAAATCACTGCTAAAGATATGTACTTGACAAATACTTAATGTGCCAAAATAAAATGTGAAGTTAAACACCACATAAGTTTTTATTTCACAAAGGCGTCAATTAGACAAAGCTTTCTCCCTGCAGCAATGGTGTTTTCCCTTTAACTCACATAAGGAGGAAGGCGCGCAAAAAGCTTGATGGGACGCTTTGGCCTTAACCATAATTGGGAAAGCCACTCCACTTCAGGTGAAAGAGGGGGGCAAACGACCTCCTAAATTTGATGAAAAGATGTCATTTTCCTTCAGTAGATATGCCAACAAAACCTATAGCCTGGTATGCCTAAAAAGTTGTGAATTTAACAATGAGACAACTTTTTGGCATAAGTAAAACTAAAACATGCTTGATCTGTTAAGCTTATAGTAAACTGCTAATACCTTCAATCAATAACCTGTTTTGATATTGTTTATCCTCAAAGACACTGTACACTGAATAGAATGGACAAAATTGTCAAAACGGTAATTGATTACATAAGCTCACAGTGAACTCCATATTGTTAGTCACCAAACTTTCTGTGCGGCTCCTCCACCTACTTAAAAGGATACTGCTTTCTTTATCTTAACGTAGCATCAGAACTTGTGCCAAAAATAAAAATCAGAAAGCTTGTTTAACTACCTAAGATAGTGGCAGAACCGTGTCTGAATCGAACGAGAATGGAAAATAATTCAACTGAATCACTCAACACTTTTATTTTAGGCTTCATTGGTCAGTTCCATTTGAAGTAATAGCTCCAATACATAAATGAGAAAATAGGATTCGGTAACGGCATACTCCTAATGAATGGATCAAAACATGAAAGAGAAACAACTGTAAGAACTAATTTAACTACAAATTCCATCAGACCCATGAAGCTATCTAGTCCTAAACAATGAAGAAGAATAGATCGAATGCAAACACACAAAAAAAACAGAACTTGAGCAAACTAAATAAGGCCAAATATTTACCGTGTTATGCATGTTGTCAGTCGCAACGATGCTGGAGTTTTCCGCAGACAGATAGGCCGGAATACAATCCGAGAGGAGGCTGATGCTCACGTTCCACTCCACCATCAAATGGATCCCTTCATTTCCGCCTCCCCAAACTCTGCAGACCCTGACCCTCCCCTTCCCATGCCTGTGCTCCACCTTCAGCCCTTCTGGAGACGCCGTCCCGGCCATGGCCCAAAACACAGCTACCCACCACTCCTCTCCGGAAGCTTGTAGAGTCTTCCTACCGTCTGGAGCCGAGATCACGGCTGGAGAGAGCCCGAGCTCACGTCACCGGAAAAAATAGCGGACTCCTCCAAGACTCGCCCAAAACGTCCTTCAATATCTTCCAGATCTCGCCGGCGACATAGCACACACTGGATAAACAGAGGCGGGAAAGCGGGAAATTTTCACACGGAGGGAGGGAATAGGTAAGTGGACGGACGGAGGTAACGTGAAGTTTGTTCTTCCGTCACCGTTCCGGTGTTCTTTTCATTTTGCAACGTGGCATTCCCTGATTCGTGGCTCATATTGGGCTCATTGAATCAGGGAGCATATAAAACGCTTCCCCTTGATTCATAGGGGTTGTCGCTGGCGGTGGATTAACATGGGCGACCCGGGGGTGGGCCTCCTACTCGCACTGGTGGAGCCTCCCAATCGTCTGGCGGTTGGGATTCCAGGCCTGGCGAAATTGCCTCTCACAGTGTCGATGGCTGCAGCTTTAGTTTTATAGCTACGGGCAGCAGTGGAGGGAGGAGCAGCACGAGGTGCTGCATTTGCTGAAGGAGTTGTTGGAGATGCACTTGCGTCTGTTGTTGCGTTTGGGCATGTTGCTGAAGCAACTCAACAATTGACTGTAGTGAAGATGCTTCCATGGTAGGTGGAGCGGCCATGGAAGACCATCTTTGGTTTCCCACATACAACGCCAATTTGATGTAGTAAAAATGGGAGAAACAACAATGTAGCAACATGCAGCCAACAAAAGATTATATTCTAACTATAAACAGGAAAATTGGAGAAAGAAGATGACTGATCTCTATTAACATTCTGAACATACAGTGCCTTACAAGCTTGAATCCACAAGCAAGGCTGCCTTCAAATCCATGAAGGTTTACAAAGAAAAGAAATAAAACTGAATCTACACTTCGTAGCTCAAGTCCATGGGCAAAAACAGAGGAAATTTCTGGAAATACATTCAAATTGGAAGTTCTGTCCTTTCTTCCTTTTTCTACCACTACTTATCCCCTCTAGAGTAACCTTTTCTGACAGTATAACAAATTGTGTCCAAAATTACAAGATTACCCTTCCCACTTACACTAGCTGGGGGCTATCTAAAGACCTGGACAGAAATGCTCCTTTCAACCTTGTGAAGGAATAAATAGCTGGAGCATGCTGTTAAAACAGAATTCAACTATATTAATCTGTGACAGGCTGAAAGGACTAGAATACTCCTCTACATCAGTGAAGCAGCCATTGCATCTCTCCTTTAAAGTCTAGCACAAAATCTTTATGCAGCACTTCGTCAAATTATTTTTCCAAACAGCTTTAGGGTAATTGCAGCCAAATAACAAATGATCTCTGGACTCCTCAGCATTTTGGCTGAGAACACACATGATTGTTAACTGGATACCTCTCTTGCACAAGTTATTCAATGTGTGGAGCCCATTATTGAGAGCTAGTCACGCAAAGGAGTGTAGATTTACTCTATGTTTATACCAAACAAGATCAAACCATTTAACTGTGTTGATATGGAGTCTAACAAACTCCCAAGCTGACTTAAAAGTGAAACTACCTGTAGGAGTGATCCAACTATATGAGTCTTCTTTTTGACAAAAGGTTTGGAGGATGAAGTATAAGAAAATCCATAGCTTGGTGAGTATGGATAGTGGAAGATGCAGCAAGATTCCAAATGGTGCGAGAAAAAGAGTTAACCAGCTAATCCTTTAGTGTCCCTCCCAGTTGTTTAATGATTCGACCTCCAAACTGCAGAAGAGGGGTAGATTCCACTCACGGTACTAGAGATGCCAAACCATAACCCAACCCAAATGCTTTGGAAATCAAAACCCGACCCATTAGGTCGAGTTGAGTCAGGTTTTATCAAAATAGAAAGAAAAGATATAAAAAAATTATATTTATAACTTTAATCAGGTTGGGTTGGATCACCTGAAAATTGAACACAACCTGAATAGCTATTGAGGTTGAATTTGGAAACCCGAACCCGACCCATTAGGGTCCGGTTTTACCATATACCTAACTCGAGTGGCATCCCTACACGGGTCCAGAGATGTATAGATGTTTCCATCGAACTTGCAGCCTCTTGCCATCTCTTCTCTCATGGCATAATAGAATTCAAGGCATAAGAACAAGATGATGGTTGACCGATTAAAGATGTTGGATATCAAATCCAAAGGATTGCTCTTATCCTTGGAGGTCCATTGTGGGCATGAGGAAAATGATGATTAATTGGTGCAAAATTAAGGTTGTTTGTGGTAGAAAGATATATACTTGGCTTGATCCGTGGGTGTGGCCTCAACCTCTCAACCTTTGATTTGGGGGGCAGAATCATTTCACAGCTAGGGGGTGATGTTCTTGACAGTTTGGCTGTCTTTGCAAGATGATGTTTGGGCTCTCAACAAAGCAGATACATTGCACACCCAGGAGGCAATAGAGCTTCTTAATCTCCACAAATACTACATTTTCTTATGGGTGGTGATCTTCACAGGCCGGTTTTCATTTAATCAGCTTGGGATTCTTGTCGGGTTCATTTCCCTATTTTGGAGTGGCATCAATTGATTTGGCACTAATATAGAGTGAATTGGTAAGTCTTTCTTTGGTTGGTTGGCTCTCAACGAGACTTTCATTAGGATAATAGATGTGCTCTTTGCTTGTAATGGGGAGGAAACAAGAGACCACATTTTCTTTTAATGTCTTTTCTCTAAAATGGTGTGGAAGGAAGTCCTACATAATTGCCACATTATGAGAATCATTCTTGACTTCCCTGGGGAGATGCGTTGGATTCCTTATTTTGTGAAAGTGAATGAGTATGTGGTTATTCTTCACAAAACTGTCTTTGCGGTGTACAGGGCTTGTTTGGCAACCACTTTGGAAACAAAAGTGGCTTTCCCAATGAGTAAAATCAAAGTATAAAATGTCACATTAAAAGGAAAACCACTTTAAAAACCACCCCGGCCTGGCCCCATCAACTGTCTACCCTTCTCTCTCCTCTTTTCCCGTTTCTGTTCGACAAAACCGCCCACCCATCCTTCTCTCGATCCGCCCCCGCCGCTGGCTGATTGGCCTCCAGCCCGCTGCCACGGCTTCGCCCCCGGCCAGGAAGACGTCGAAGCAGTACTGTCCCGGCCTCCTCACCCCTCCTTCACCGGCGTGAGGTAAAACTCCGCCCCCTCTATTTCCCTTTGTTTCAATGCATTGCGACCCGCGGTGTGCCGCTGGTTGCCAGCCACCACTGGCTGGTCTTTGGCCCCCCTCGGCCTAGCAACGACAAGGTCGTTGCCCCCGGCCTTTGATGAATTTGTCTTTTGAGGGGGCTGTAGAGGAGAATATGAAGGAGGAGAGACCCCTGGCCTGATGCGTGTATTTTTAAATCACATGAGTTGGGGTCGGAATTGAAAATCTACAAGTGAAAGCTATTTCACGTTGTAAGCTGGGGTTTGAAATGTACGAGTTTAAAAATCGCTTTCACATTGACTAATAGGGTAATCTTAAATGCACATGCGAAATCCCAAACGACTAACGCCTCATTCTGAAATGCGTGCTCCAAATCCCAAACAACTAACCATGTACTTTGAAATCGAGGAATTGTAGTATGAAATACAGAATGACTAACGCTATGATAAGGAAGGTTGGAGAGGAAAGGAACAGTTGAGTTTTTTAAGATAGACGGGGAATCCATCAAGTGTTGTTGTGGCGGTTGTTAATCAAGGTCACCGTATCTTATACAGCTTCGACCTTAAGGATAAGATTTTGGAGAGATGCTCCTTCTCGGCGGATTTCTGGGAGGCATAATTTCTTTTCTGGGATTTGGGTTCCTTGCCTTTGTTTTCTTTTGAGTTTCTCTTGTCGAGGTTGCTTTTGAGTTCTTGGGAATGGGAGGATTGTATTCTTTGTTTGATCCTTTTTGTATTCTTCCTCTTTTTGGTAGATAAAATTTTTCAATTACCAAAAGAACAATGAGGAGAGATTTGCCTCAGTATCAAGATGAAGTTTTTGCACTTTCTACATTGTGGTTCCCACTGTACAAAACTAACCTCTTTCAAATGGATGTCAAAACTGTGTTCCTTTATGGTGATCTCTTTTTGTATGCAGCCCTCTCGTGGTCTGCCTCATTGAAAGCTGTGTTTGTATCTTCACAGGCTCGTCAAAGTCCTACATTATGTTTAGTTGATGAATTTAGTATAATTTTTTTCAGTTAGGATCTTTTTCTCATTGCGCTTGAGTGTACTTTGCTAACCTGTTCTTTCTGTTGTGATTTTGTTCTTATTTTTGGAGATGATATGATTATTATGGGACCTAAGAATTTCAACATTATGAACGAAGTGTAGATTTTTTTATATTAATGATCTAGGTTTTTTAAGGTACTTCCTAGGTATTGAGATATTTTATTCTCAATGTGGCTATTTGCTCTCAGTCTATGTATGGGGCTGACAAGAGTGATTGTGCCAACTCATGGGTGGGACGTAAAAACAGTAAATACTCCTTAGTATATTACTATTAAGTTGTAAGCCAAGTGATGGAGTCCTCTTGAAGATCTCAATTGTTATCTGGAGTTTGTTAATTCATTATCTTACTGTCGTTCATATGGATATCATGCATGCTATTCATGTTGTCAAACAGTTTAGTTCTACACCGTGCTCCACAAATTCGGTATCAGTTTTATCCATTCTTTGCTTATTATTGTCATTTTCATGGTCTTGCTCTCTTCCACTACCAGTTACGGCATTTTTCTTGGTGATTCTCTTATGTCTTGGAGAGTAAGGAACAGTTAGTGAAGGTATAATATTGTACCATGGCTACCATTATTTTTAAGATTGTTTGTCTGTGTTAGCTTCTCGATGTCTGAGGGTCTCCATGTCTGCGCCTACCCTTAACAAAAGTTCCGTTCAAATTGTGCACATTTAGTGTTCAATAGGCAGACCAAGCACATTGAGATTAATGTCCGGCTGATTTTGAACTTTGACAATAACTTTTGGTAAGCGTCCAAATTATATAATAGTAATAAAGTTCACTTTTCTAAGTTTTAAAATTTGTCCTAGATTTGTAAAAATTTGTATATTTTTGACAGTCTTTAGTCCGTGTATAGTATCATCAAGATCAAACAGGGAGACAGGCGAGTCTGCAAATACAGCTTTAGCAGTGTCAACTCATAGAAGTAAAAGTAGTAGCATCATAATCCCATGGACTGAAGGTGATGGAAATTTAAAAAATTTCCCTTTCATGGAGCTAAAAAATGCCACAAGAAACTTTCGACTAAATGGTATGCTTTCAAAAGGAAAGCCAGGCCATCTTTTTAAAGGATGGATTGATGAGAAAGCTTCTATTGCTTCATGGCCTGGATCTGGAGTGGCTGTTGCTGTCAAGGTGCTCTCGAAAGGTTTTCATAGGCAGCAGGACTGGTTGGTATGCTGATTTTTATTTTCATCTGCATGTGTTTGATGATATTATCCACTTACATCTAGAAACTGATTGACTTTTACCTTATCAATTGCAGCTGGAAATATACTGTCTAGCCCAACTTGACCATCCCAATATTGTTAAGCTAATAGGGTACTGTTATGAGGATGGTCATCGACTTCTTGTATATGAATTTGTGCCAGAAGGCAGTCTGGAAGACCGGCTATATGGAGGTAATTGGTTTTAACTGAAGTTTCATAAATTGTTTTTGTCATAGGTGATATAATATTAAGATGCCCTCCGTCAATGAGCCCAGCGTAAGGTACGCATGGGAGCCTTTCATCCATCAGATCGACGGAGTACACTCTATTGTACGTTAGCACCATCAATCTCAAATATCAAGCTCTCCCAAGCATTCCTTCTGCTGGGTTTATTGTTAGAGTGGAGCATTAAAAACTCTTCCTATTTGGGAATGATTTGATACTTTTGTGTTGGGTGCACGTGCACTTTTTGGACATGATGTTTCTAAATTAGCATGCGTTTTCAATTGTAAAGGGAAATTTTACATATAAGTACCTATTTTTGGAGCTATTCACATTTAGCAGCCTACTTTTTAAATATATACACGTAAGTACCGATATTGATGGTAAATAAAAAACTGCTGCCCATATGTTTTTTTACAGTTATGGTTCTTTTTGTGGTCTCATGCACTTTTATTAATTACCAAGGCAAAGCTTATATTTGTTGCGAAAATAATTACCTAGGCAAAGTGTTATGTTCTGCAGTTACTTTTTTTGTTAGTTGTTATAATAAGGTGCACGTAGGCATCCATGTTAGTGTGCACGTTTGCTTTAATCAGTTATTAGTCAGTTTAGTTAAATAGTCTTTTCTATGTAGCCTGATGGCCATCAGCCTTAAATAGGCTGGATCGTTGTAATTAGGGATTAGGCATTAATTAAAACTATTTTCTCTTCTCTCATCCAACTCTCTCTTCCCTCTCAGAATCTCGACCCTCTTCTCTTTGGTGAGATCGCACTTGCAATATGCAAGTGCGCCTCATCCCTTCTCCTTTGTTCATCTTTCCCTTCCCTCATACAATCTCCTTCTTCAATTCTCAGTTCTCAAGGTTCATATCAACTGGTATCGGAGCCACAGTTCCTCGACTGGTGATTGCTTACCAATGGCCGCTGGAAGGGTATATGAAAGGAGAAACCAGGCTACCGGCCCTGAGGAAGAGCCGCCGGCAACTGGCAGAACGGCGGCACCACCAGAGGTTGGGGTGGAAACAACCCCCAACACTGCAGATCTTGTCCTCAGCGGCTGGGAGCCCATGCTCTATGCTCTAGCCACCCTTCAATCCCAAACTGCAGAAACCTAGAGGGTTTTCCTCCAAGAACTCCGGGCAGACCTCCGTTCATCAACGGACCATCAACAGGCCACATTGGAGCAGATCAGGAAGGACCAAGCGTCTTGCTTGGTCGCCTTCACAGCCAGGGCCCAACTCCACCCCCAGGCGCCCCAAACCTACCAGCGTACCACCCCCATGGAAAGGGAATATTGTAGTGCCCTTTTCCCCAACCCCGCAATTTGGGACAGGGCATGGTGTGCCTTCTGCCATGCCAACGTCCAACACCAGTGATGAGTGTGCGCCACCACCGACTTCTGCAGGACCTAGTCGCAACCCTAATTTCGCGACTGCTGGCCAAGACCAGCATCATGCCCCTCTGTGGCAAGACAATGATTTATATAGTGACGAGGCAGTAGATGATGGGACATACAGACCGGCCCCCAAGGCGAGCACTGTTCGTCTCAATTTCCTAGAATATTCTGGTGAAGACAACCCAAATGAATGGGTATCGCGAGCTGAGCGGTTTTTCACATATCAAGGTACCCGCCCAGATCAGCATGTGCTTCTAGCATCCTTCCACCTTAAGGGAGATGCACTGGTGTGGTTACAACAGCTTGAACAGCAAGAGGGAGCAAGAGGGCATGATAACATGGGATTATCTGGTGGTGGAACTATGTGCTTGCTTTGGGCTCAACGATTATGAGGACTTTGATTCTCGTTTGCACAACCTCCGCCAAACCTCCTCTATCCGGACATATCAGACCGATTTTACAAGGCTGGCCACCTGTGTGGAATGGACACCGTCAACTTTTCTCTCCAAGTTTATCAGCAGGCTGCGAGAAGATATTCAGGCTAAAGTACGACAGTTCGAGCCGGCCAACCTTCGCCAAGCTATTCGTCTAGCCCGCATTCAGAAAGAGCGACTCCAGCGCCTGCGGAGGGGTAACCTTTCCCTACCAAGGAACCGACCTCCCCCGGCTAACCCGACATCTGCCCCAGGCCCTGTCAGGCGCCTTACTCCTGCTTAGATGGATGACCATCGCTCCTAAGGCCTTTGTTTTAACTGTGATGAGAAATTTGTGCCCGGGCACAAATGCAAACGCCCAGGTTCTATGTTGATAATGGAAGAGGGGCTGGATATAGGAGACAGTTCAGTGTATGCCGAGCTAGAAAATGTCCCAGAAATCTCTATGTATGTGTTTGATGGATCTTATGAGCCCCACACTTTCCGAGTGGATGGCTCCATCAAACAAGTCGTCTCCATTCTTATTGATAGCGGTAGCACACATAATTTCATTAATGACATAGTGGCACGACGATTGGGATGCACTATTCAGCCTTCTACGTCCTTCGATGTGCTCATTGGCGATGGGAGATATCTGCATAGCAGTGGGGTATGTCTTTACTTCCCTTTATTGATTCAAGGCCATTTATTCCATATAGATATGTTTTTGCCCCCTACCAAGGGGGCTGATATTGTGTTGGGAGTTCAATGGCTCCAAGATCTTGGACCCATTACGTGGAATTTTAAGCAGTTGCATATGGACTTCATTTATGGTGATGCACAAATTCAGCTAAGTGGCCAACAACCAGGTACACTCCACTCAGCTTAGTCCGTAAACTCTCTTTTAAAATTTGCTGCAAAGGGACTTCTGTTACAATTATGCACTGAACCGCCTCCTCAGCCCGAGAGTATTTCGGAGGATTTGGGATCCCTGTTGGTCGAATATGATAGTATTTTCCAGGCGCCCTTAGCTTTACCTCCCGCTCGACGGCATGATCACAGAATTCATATTCAGCCAAGGTGTCCACCAGCTAATGTTCGTCCTTACTGATACCCTTAGGTGCAGAACGATGAGATTGAGCGGTTGGTACAGGAAATGCTCTATTAAGAACTCATCCGCCCTAGCACAAGCCAGTACTCTTCTCCAATTCTTCTTGTTCGCAAGAAAGATGGGTCATGGCACTTCTGTGTGGATTATCGTGCCTTGAATGTCATTACGATTAAGGATAAGTATCCTATTCCTGTTATCAAAGAGTTACTCAATGAATTGGCCGGGGCGACTGTCTTCACTAAGTTGGATCGACGCTCAAGGTACCATCAGATAAGGATGCACCCTCCCGACATCCATAAGACAGCCTTCAGAACACATGACGGCCATTATGAGTTTATGGTAATGCCTTTTGGGTTATCGAATGCCCCTTCCATTTTCCAGAGCCTAATGAATGATATATTCTGGCCTTATCTGCGACGATTTGTTTTAGTATTCTTTGATGATATCCTAATTTATAGTCGCTCCTGGTCGGCACAATCTGCAGCATATTCGAGTAGTCTTCTCTACATTACTTGGCCAGGGTTTGTTCCTAAAAAAATTAAAGTGTGCTTTTGGCTTACCACAGATTAATTATTTGGGCCATGTTATCTCAGCTTCAGGGGTATCCACAAATCCTTCCAAAATTGAGGCTATTATCAAGTGGCCCACTCCTACTATTCGGGCACTCCGGGGTTTTTTGGGCTTGACAGGATATTACAAGCGCTTTATTTAGGGATATGGTGCACTGGCCGCCCCACTCACTGCCCTCCTCAAAAAGGGGGCCTTCCACTAGCCTTCAGAAGTGCAGACCTCTTTTGAGGCTCGGAAGTTAGCCATGTCATTGCCCCCGGTGCTTGCTCTTCCGGATTTCTCCCAACCGTTTGTCATTGATAGTGATGCCTCCTCGTATGGATTGGGAGCGGTGCTTATGCAGGGCGGCCGACCCATTGCTTACTTCTCTAAAGCAATCTCCGGATGTATTGCACAGTTATCCACTTATGAGTTAGAAATGTTGGTCATTGTTCATGTGGTTTTAAAGTGGTGGCCTTATCTATTGGGGCGGAAATTCCTTATACGGACATATCACCACAGCCTGCGTTACTTTTTGGATCAGAGGGTGGTCTCTCCTTCTTAGCAGCATTGGGTTTCCAAACTTCTGGGATATGATTATGACTTGATCTATAGAAAAGGGAGTGACAACCAAGCTGCGGATGCACTATCCCGTCAGTCAGAGAGTTCTTGTCTGTCTACCTTATCCATGCCGACTTTCCCATTCATGGCTGAATTGCTACAAGCCTATCATCAAGACACGGAGGCATCTTCACTCATTGCTAGGTTGCGTGTTGATCCCTTATGTTCACCACCTTTCATTCTGTAGGGTGATTTACTTCTTTGGCGAGATCGCTTGAGGATTCCTGTTGTTCCTCAGCTCCAACAGTAGCTTCTCCATTATTTTCACTCCTCACCCATTACTGGACACGAGGGCCAATTCAGAACTTATAAGTGTGTTTCTCAGAGTTGTTATTAGAAAGGCCTCAAGAAAGTTGTCCATGATTTTGTCGCTTCTTGTGATGTATGTTAGCGATCTAAGACCCTCACTTCGTCCCCCGCAGGGTTACTTCAGCCATTGCCTATTCCAGAGCACATTTAGGAAGACATTTCTATGGACTTCATTGAGGGATTGCCCCTAGTCCAAGGCAAAAATGTCTTTTTCGTTGTCATCGATCGCTTATCTAAATATGCACACTTTCGCCCTTGGGACATCCATACATTGTTGGCCACGTAGCAGAGGTTTTTGTTAGGGATATTGCTCGGCTGCATGGCATGCCACGTTCCATTGTCTCTGACCGTGACCCCGTGTTCTTGTCCAAGTTCTGGAATAGTTTCTTTGAGTTGCAGGGTACATCTTTAAAGATGAGCACAACCTATCACCAGCAGACAGACGGCCAGACGGAGGTTCTTAATCATTGCCTTGAGCACTATTTGCGTTGTTTTGCAGGAGATCAACCCCGCATGTGGCTCTCGTTTCTCCCTTGGGTAGAGTGGTCATATAATACCGCTTACCACACGTCCCTTGGAGTGACGCCATTCCAGGTGATTTATGGGCGACCCCCTCCCACCATTCTCTCCTATGTGCCACACCGTTAGGATGTGGGAGCTGTTAACCAGTCCTTACAGGAGCGCGATAAAGTCCTACGGTCTCTCAAAAGAAATTTGAAGGCAGCTCAAAATAGAATAAAATAGGTTTATGACTGTTCTCACACTGACAGGGAGTTCATCGTCAGTGATTGGGTTTATGTGCGTCTTCAACCATATCGTCAAGCTTCGGCCCATCCATCCAGCCATCACAAGCTGCTGCCCCATTTTTATGGTCCATATTTAATTGTGGAAAAGGTGGGCAAAGTGGCTTATAAGCTTCAGTTACCTCCTACGGCTCGCATTCACCCTGTTTTCCATATCTCTCGCCTTCGTCGGTTCGTGGGGGATCCATCTGCTATAACACCACTACCTCCACCACTTGCTCCACCATCAGCTGTTACACCGACTCTGACTCCTATCTCTACTGAGTCTACTCGGCGGATTCGTCAGGGACGATTGGTTACTGAGGTCCTTGTTGCATGGAAGGACCGACCCTTAGAAGATGCCACCTGGATACTAGAAGAGGACTTTCTCAGCCAATTCCCTAATTGGTCGCCTTGAGGACAAGTCGATTTTCATGGGTGGAGGAATGTTATGTGCTGCAGTTACTTTCTTTGTTAGTTGTTATAATAAGGTGCACACACGCATCCATGTTAGTGTGCACGTTTGCTTTAAACAGTTATTAGACAGTTTTAGCCTATGTAGTTAAATAGTCGTTTCTATGTAGCCTGATGGCCATCAGCCTTAAATAGGCTGGATCGTTGTAATTAGGTATTAGGCATTAATTAAAACTATTTTCCCTTCTCTCGTCCGACTCTCTCTTCCCTCTCAGAATCTCGACCCTCTTCTCTTTGGTGAGATCGCACTTGCAATCTGCAAGTGCACCTCATCCCTTCTCCTCTATTCATCTTTCCCTTCCCTCATACAATCTCCTTCTTCAATTCTCAGTTCTCAAGGTTCATATCACAAAGCTTATAAAATTTAGTTAAGAAAATAAATCATCCAATTGGTGGATACTGTGCTATATCATGTTAACTTATAGTAATTGGTAAACAATGCTTTATCCTCTATTAGATCATGATTAGAAAGTCAAAAGATTGCAAAGGCAATTAAATAGTGATGTAAGAGAGGGAGAGAGGCAAATTAAGAAGGTTTTTGGCTCAGAATGCCTACTTCTCAGCTATATCTAAAAAATCAAAATGATCTAAAGATCACGATAGGCCACCTGCTTTAACTGGTTTCACGATTTCCTACTAATATTGAAATTGCCAGACCCAAGTATGGCTAGTGCAATAATCTATTTCTATAATTATTTAACTTTTTGAGACAATTTTAATGCTGTGGCATAAACAATTCTTATTTGGAATGATGGATGATGGGTGAAAAAGAAAGTAAAAAAGTTATTTTTGACACGTGCTGGTTATGAAGGGTAATTCTTCATATTTTGTCTTCAATTAGCAGTATAAATGAGAAATATTTCTCCACCTTTTTCTTAGGTGATTACGTGTAAAAATGCACAAGGAAGGTGGTTTTTGGTAATTTTATTACACGGCTGGTGGATGCATGTTAATAGCCAGTCATAAAATAAGAGTATATCATGCACGGAATAATGTTGGAAGAACTATTTAACTTTGACATGTTATGACATTGTATGGATGTATTTATATTTGTGGGGTTATGTCCTTTTTGATAAATTTTATATTTCCAAATTCTCATTAGAAGACAAGACTAATCCGTTCTTGGACAAAAAGAAAAATCTTATTGGGCGTTACTTTTCTAGGGACATTTCAACCACTGTCTTGGGCTCTCCGTGTTAGAATTGCCATTGGCATTGCACAGGCTCTTTTATACTTGCACAATTACAATGTAGTATACGGAAATGTTAAACCTTCGAATGTTCTCCTTGACAAGGTATGGGCTCATCTTCCTCTGCAGCTTGTAGACGTATGTAATACTTGTGTGCATTTCAGATAGAGGGATAATAGGGGTGCGCTAGAGTACAATGTTTAGCACTGACAAGATCTCATTAACTCTCTTGCAACAGAAGCATCACAAAACTAAACTACGAATTAATCATCTAAAACCATGAGTACCACTAACGGTGTTTGGTTTTGATTGTTGCAGGACTACAATGCTAAGCTTTCTAATGTTGTTCTAACAAGACGGAAAAGAAAAAGGTCCAGGCGGGCTTCTGTCAGTACCGTTTATGCTCCAGAATACATTAGAGAAGGTTTCATTGTTTGCTTGCTATTCAGAGAATCCATTTTTTTCTTTTTTTGTTTGTTTAGATATTACAAAAAACACTGTTGTAATGTATGCCTGTCCTCATGTTAATTAGGATGATTTATCTTCGACAAGATATGAACATGCATTAGATAGGCAGGCTTACAGAATATCAACTTGAACTAACAGTTTCATGGTAATTTAACAGGCAAACGATCTTATAAAATTTAGTGGTAATAACACTTTCATAGGTTATTGTGAGGATGCAAACACCTTAAAACATTTTTTTTCTTATATTTATGTTCCTAATGGTTGATACAACAGGTAGGCTATCTGCTAAAAGTGATGTTTACAGGTATGGGGTGGTTCTACTGGAGCTTCTGACCGGGAGGAGAGCGAACGAAGACAGTGGAGAATATAATTTGGTTGACTCGGCAAGGCCATATTTAGGTAAAAGGCGCAAGCTATTCCGTGTTATGGACAATAAGTTGGAGGGACAATACCCTAAAAAAGCAGCCCATGGATTTGCTACCCTTGCTTTTCAGTGCCTCACCTCAGAAGCCAAAGCAAGGCCACGTATGTCTGAAGTGTTGATGATATTAGAACAGCTTCAAATGGCAAAGAATGTCTTAAAGAGTCACTCCACCAGAACACAAAGCGTATTCCACTCCTGTACGAAAATCGCCATTAAGACATCTTCCTTCATGACGGCATGCGACCCCCCGTGAATCACCAATATCATCGTATCGGCAATCCTCACATATACATTGAATGAGGCAACTAATCATGCATCATATCGTGTGTCCTATGGAGTATGAATTTTGTTTCATGTGCTTCTGTATATTGTCAGTTGTCTGAAGGAGCTATCATCTTTCATTTTATGTACTATTTTAAGTGATAGGCTTTAAGCCACTTCTGTGTATGGTCTGTTGAAAATATGTCATTTTATTCTGCTTATAGGAAAAACTGTATTTTTCTGTTATGGTCCTGGGATTGGCAAGCAGTTCTGACTGGATCTCGTTTTGCACCAAGCATCGTGGCTTAGATATTAAATTGCAACCTGGGTTATATAGGTTCCAACGTGCAATACCTTAAAGCTCAGCCCTTTTATAATTCCATTGACAAGAATGACCATTATTGAATCTAAATAGAGGCTTACCAAAATGCATTTAGATGTGGATGGAACATTTGTGAAGGGGACCAATTTTAATCAGTTCAAAGAAAAAAAATTTGGTTGGCACAATGTGATTCAATTTGCAACGAGCAAGACGCAACTACAGATGCCCCTTCTATACCTGTCTTCCTCAGACGTTCTTGATGGCAGCCTAGCATTACTGTAAAGCATCTGAAAACACTTGGAACATGTTATATATGTACTTTCCGAGCACAACTCGTTAGACCTCCATGCTTGATGTGGCATTCAGTTCAATCAACACCCGGCGACAAGCGCCGTTCAGTAAGTCATGTGCCCATCTAATATGTCAGGTAGCCAGAAGACCTGCTACCCGCCCAATCAGAATCAGTATCCGAGGGGCCGGCTTGCAGCAACGCTATCTGTGTTCTGAGAGAGAATTGCTTCACCTCCCCTCCAGCTTTCTTCGATGGGTCGTGCTGTTCTTTATTCAATTGATTCTCAATTTTCGATGGATTGTGCCCTTCTTGAACCAATTGAGTTGCAGTTTTCAACATTTCATCCGTGAACTTCTTTATTTCCGCTTTAGCCTTCCTAAACTTGGACTTCCTGCCTCGCTGCTTGGCTAACATGATGACATATCCCACGAAGACAAGAACTACACTCCCACATGCAATGAGCAACAGAACCATCTGCAGCCATTTCATCCCATGGTTAGGGGGCGTGATCATATGTGTTGCTGCTGAGAAAGCAATTGCCATGCAAGCTACAGAAAACCACATCATCTTGTTTGTAAATTTCAACATTGTCAACATGGATTTACGCTGGAAAGGGATGACGCTGACAAAGACAATCACAATGCCAAGAGATGTGAACAAAGCTGCATGGTTGCTTATCATGAATATCTGAAAAGCAGCCGTCCTTCCGAGTGTTGCTTTGCCAATCAATGGTCCATCCTGGTAAACCCCACCAGGTGGGCTAATGCCGGCGGTGAAGGAGAAGGTGGCAATCAAGACAGCAATTAATGCTGTTGTGTTTCTTGCATTCAGTAAACCTTCATTACGAAGTCGGAGCTCAAGGTCCCGAGCATTATCATGTTTCTGGCCTATATTTATTTCCGTTGTCTTCGAAGGGTGAGACCTTTTGCTTTCATGGATAACTCTTGAACTTCTCCTGCGACTAGGTGATATTTTTGAAAAGTCTTCCATCTTTTCCTCGTCGCCACTGACATTCAAGTTGGTTTTGTTGGAATCGATCACGCCATTTGGTTGAGCAACGTGGTCATTGTTGCCAGAGAGGGATTGAGCTCTCCGAGCCTTTGATCCATGGCGTCTATATCGGTCTGAATGAAGTCTCTTGATACTTTGACGATCACTAGAATTGGTCCTTCTTGTTCTGTTTTCATTTTCCAAAATTAGCCCATCTTGGGACTGTATCACAGGATCATGACTGTCTTTTTCACCTCTTACACTCTCTACTATAGCTTCAATACTATGCTTGGTGCTTTTTTTCCCTCCTGCGCTCTCTAGTATTTCTCTGATCTGCTGACCTTCAGTACTAACATCAGTATTATCAATAAGATCACGAGCTGTTAATCCGTTACGATTCCTTGCGTTAATGTTCATATTCGTTAGGTCAACAAGGTGCTTCACCATCTTCAAACATAAACAAAAGGGAAAATATCAAATGACCGACTTTAAAGTAGAAACAATAAGTGCTGGTAGAACTCATATTAGTAGCTACTTACCCACTACTGTTAACAAGAAACAGTAAGTTAAATAGTTTTAGACATACAACCCCTATAGCAACAGTGGAGGAGAGGACTTACAGTAATGTCCATATTTAGGCTTGCTAGATGCAGTACCGTCAAGCCACTAATGTCACGATAGTTCAGCATGTCCATGACCGCTGGATCCTTCAGTAAGTAATTGAAAGAATCATGTTGACTGTTCTTTACAGTCAAATGAAGTACTGTCTCCTTTAGTTTTGTGAGAACCAACCGTGACTGAGGGCATGCTGCAAGTATCTCGGCAAGGACTGAAACTCGTCCCTTGGTTGCTGCCCAATGTAAAGGTATCATTCCATTTCCATCGGTCTGTAAACAGAGGTTTACATCAATCAATAAGAGCTCTGAAATGATGCGTAAATGGCCATTCCTTACTGCTATGTGCATGGGGGCAGATCCTTGCTTGTTTAATTTCCATGCAAAATCTGGACGAATTTTTAGTATTTCCCGAGCAATCTCTGCATTCAGAGTTCCCAGACATCAAAATTCGTTGCTGCCTCCATTAAACAGAATAACCTTTGAACTAGATCTGTAATACTTGTCAAGCAAATTCAAATGACCTTGGATAGCAAGTAACAACTCGACAAATGCCCCAAAAATATCTTTTCATCTTAAAAATGAAATCAAACCAAACACATTTCTCCAAATTGGAATTATATGATATCACATGCTTAATAATGTTTAGACTATAGTTTGGACCCCTTAGCTAATTTATGAACTAGACATACTTTATCGACTCCTTGATGAATAAGTCAACGAGTCCAATTGAAAGCGGAATAACAATCCCCGTAACATTGGAACAAGGAATTACGGACAATAGAGTTCCGTTACATGCACAGGGTGCTTTTGGGCCACATAATTTGGATCCTAGTGCCATATTACTTAAATGATAGGCTAGTTTAAATCTCTCTTATATTCCCTCCGTCTCATATTAATAGTTATATTTTAAAAAAATAATAATACGACAAGGGACCTCTGGTTCACTAATCAGCCCTAAAAGTTACAATGCCTGCTAAACATCTTCTTAACTTTTTTTATTGATAATTCTAATATAAAATGAGTTACTTATTAATGCTCCTCTCAGGGCATATATAGCTCAACATGTATACGATGAAAGGACTAACTAGTAAGTACCATGCCGACCTAAAGTAACATGTGACAGAGAAATGGAAGTTACCAGTCTGTCCCCAAGACGCAGCGGTATGCAGAGAAGTAGTAGAAGAGTTGGTCTCCAAGTCAAGCAAACGGCTGTAATTGGACAGCAAGTGCTTCACAATATCAAGGTGTCCGTTCCTGCTAGCTACGCGGAGGGCAGTCCTGCCGTCGTGATCGAGCTCATAAACTGCGGAGGACGTCTGGTCGGCCTTCAGCAGCGCCAGCAGCACCTCCATGTGCCCCTGCCGGCACGCCTCGTACACGGGGGTCTGCATCTCCTTGTTCTTGGCCGACACCATGCCGGAGTCCAACCTTGTTATCTCCCTCACCAGATCCGTGTGCCCCAAGCTCGACGCCAGGTGCAAAACTGTGAACTGGGTCTCCGGGGTGGTCTGGTACAGGAGGAGCTCGTCCTGCTGGACCAGATCGAGAAATGCGGGCACATCGCCCGCCATGCACGAGCTGTAGAGCTTGGCATCCATTGCTCAGTTCTGAGTTCTGAGATGAGATACTACTTGTATCCTCAGAATTGGATATGTCCCTTAGTTCCTCTTTTTTTTCCTTTCTGCTCAGCCTCTCCGAAGCTTCTCTTCTCATGGGCGAAGTTGCAAACACCGCGTGGGGCAAAGTCGCTGAAAATAAACTGAGCTCATGTGAATTTTATGTAGGGCCTACATGAAAAATTTAATTAGAAAGAGAAGATCACTATCCTTCAGAAACATATAAAAAAGAATAATTCGATTGGCCCCTCAATAAAGACTATAAGGTTCAGCAATCGAAGTCCACCATTGTTGATGTGTTCACCTAAGTGCGAAGGGACTGCGCGCGCGGTTCTTTTTCTACAATATTTGGCCTTATCAGTTATGATGCAGCCACGATTGAACCAAATTTATATTTATATTGTACCAAAAAAGAAAGAGAGAAGAAGGCGAACAAGTTCAACTCTTTCAGGATTATCTAAAAGTACATGACTGATCTGAGTCCACCGACCATTTATACCATCACTAAATACTTAATTATATACTCTGTTAAATTAATGAGACACTTAATAAGTTTATATATAGTTTTAAAAGAAGTAACAATCTTAAAAACCAATAATTTTCCTAATTTGCCCCTAATCACAGACTCTAAAGATAATTATATGATACTAATATGTCACAACTAATCATTGTTTCCAACGGCCTGCATCGAAGTTGCCATCCATCTTCTGTAGTTCCTTCGTGGCTAGGAGAAAAGCATGTTGGTCATGGATCATTTCCATGTAATGAAATCCAAGTGAGTTATGGTCCTATGGAGCTTTAGCGGCATGTTGAGTGGTTAAGAGGCTGTTTCAAGGCTCCATGGGCAACTGCTTCGGGTACTTCAGCTTCCGACCAAAACTCCCAGAGCTTTAAACAGAATCCCGGTAACCACTTTTAGATTCTCTTATTATAATTCTTTCCGGTGTTATGAAGTTTTTACTCTTTCTTAATATATGTTACCCTCAGCGTTCTCCTTATGGCTTCGTGTATTTCCTCTGCTTTTCAATTATTTTCTTTTGTTGAAATTAAATTCGTAATGTTGGAGACTGAAATGGTTATCAGAGGGCGTCAATGATGATTAATCTGAGATCTCTAGATCTAAATTGAGAAAATAGTGCTTCTTCTCATATGGAATTTGTATTGTTTCTCCATTATTTTCTTATGTTTTCCTTTGCAAGTTGGTTACCTATGGGTGCGGTTCAGTCTTTTCCATTTCATGATGTACATAATTGTCTGCTTGGTGTTGACTGGTTATCCTTACTCATACCTCACTGTGACGGAGATGGAATCTGTGTTTTTCTTGATTTTGTTTTGTTCTTCTATGTAAATTGGTCCCATGTATTCAGTTTAGCTTTCGTGAGGGTTTTGCCCTAAAAGATGATTCTTTTCATTCTCTGTCCTCAATAGTTGTTTTCCGTTGACTGCTTATTCGCTACTCATTTCATTGTGACTGAGCATCAGATGCAATGAAATGATTCCCTACTGCTTCTGTTTAATATGACAAGTTTGGCTTCTGGCTGATTACCAATAAAGCATTCCTTCAGCAGTCACGTATTAAGAAATGCATAATCCCTAGAGAAATATATATAGTTTTGATCTGGTCTAGGTGTAACCATAATGCCTGTCTAGATAACCACTTGTATTATTTTCTTCTTCTATTTTGCGTTTCCATAATTCTCTATCGCAGCTAATTTGAAAACTCCGCTGTTGATTCTCATTTAAAGGTGGGAGATTGTCACCTCCGAAACTAGCGATGCCACCGGGTCGGGTTCGGGTCGGGTTTCGCCAAACCCGAACCCGAACCCACATCACAAAGCTGTGACCCGAACCCGACCCGACCTGAACCCGAACCCGACCCGTTTGACCCGAATAGATTAAAAAAATAATTTTTATATTATTTTTTTAATTTTTTTCAATTTTTTTTAAAAAATAATATTAAAAATATATAAAAAATATAAGTTTTATATTTATATTTTTATTTTTATTTATATTTATATTTATATTCGGGTCGGGTCGGGTTGGATCACTAAAACCCGACCCGACCCATTAGGGTTATTTTTTAAAACTAAACCCGACCCATTAGGGTCGGGTCGGGTCGGGTTTACCATTAACCCGACCCGAGTGACATCCCTATCCGAAACTGAAGAACTTCTCCTTCATTGATCTAAAAATTGCAACTGGAAATTTTCAGTCGGACAGACTTCTTCGTGTAGATGACTGTGAGCTTGTTTTTGAAGGAAAGATATATGAGGACGCTTCTTGTGCCTCAACAGTAGGGACTGAGGTCATTATTGCTGTAAAAAAGCTTGTACGAGAGGACTTCCCAGATGACAACATGTGGATGGTAGGATTAAGTGTTTTTACTATAAAGAGTGCTATTTAAACCCCTGTTTTATCCCGGTATCCCCCACTATTTATATACCCCGAATACAAAATTAAAAAATCTCATTTAAACCCTAATGCTCCGAGATATTTTAAAAGAGTAGAACTTTTAATTTTTAATACTGTATACCCCGTCACCTTTATGGTGGGGCTCTGCCAGGGTGTGGACTTGCGGCACCTGGAGGAGAACATGAAGGAGGTGGTGATGCACATCATCCTCCAGACGTCAAGGAAGACCCTCTACACCAACGATGACGGGACCCTCCTGGAGTCGAGGTTCTACGAGAAGGAGTTGTCCATGGTGATCGAGCACCAGCCAGTGTTCTCGTACCTGGACGACCCCACCAACCCCTCCTACTCGCTGATGCTCCAGCTCAGGGATGTGCTGGTGGAGAAAGCTCTAGAGGGGGAGGAAGCAACCAAGGAGGGGTTCTCCGTTTTCAAGAGGATACCCGTGTTCCAGGAGGAGCTGAAGAAGCAGCTGCTGGAGGAGGTGCCCAAGGCCAGGGCACGGTTCGACGCGGGCGACTTCCCCGCCCCGAATCGTATCAAGGCGTGCCGGACCTACCCGACCTACCAATTCGTGAGAGCCCAGTTGGGGATGGAGCTGCTGAGTGGTACGAAGAAAGTGAGCCCGGGCGAAGACATTGAGAAAGTCTACACGGCCATGGGGGAGGGCAAGCTGGGGGAGGTGTTGACCCACTGCTTGGCGACCTGGCGCGGCTCCTCCGGGCCCTTCACGCCACGCCCTGATGTGGGGTCCCTGGCCCACTTCAACCCTGAGTATTGGGGTTGGTTCGACAGGGTGAGGTCACCTTCGGCTACTAGTGGAAGAGGCTACTGGGGTCTCTTAGCTCTGAATGGACTGTTTGAAGAAGACAAAATTATGTGACTATGTCGTGGTCAACATCGAATGTGTTTAATTTATACTTTGTATTTGTCGCAAAAGCATCTGAAGCACATTACAGCTCTGTGCACACTCTAGAGTTTAAATCAACTAAATTTCCTGCATTCATTATGCTACATTAGCTGATTGTAGGTATTTGTATAAGTTTAATTGTTGTACTGCTATAGGTTAGTTGTATGGTAAAAATAAAGGAATGAAAAGTTATGTTGAACAGGATGAAAAATGTGCACCAGGTTATTTGTATGGTGAAAATAGTGGACATGTTATTTTTATAAGTTTAATTGTTGTGCTGCTATAGTTTAGTTGTATGGTGAAAACAGTGGAATGAAAAGTTATGTTGAACAGGATGAAAAATGTACATTAGGTTATTTGTATGGTGAAAACAGTGGATAGGTTATTTGTATAAGTTTAATTGTTATGCTGCTATAGGTTAGTTGTATGGTGAAAACAGTGAAATGAAAAGTTATGTTGAATAAGATGAAAAATGTGCACCAGGTTATTTGTATGGTGAAAACAATGGATAAGTTATTTGTATAAGTTTACTGACTGTGAATACAATGGAACCCTTGCATTCCTACTTCGCAAGAGAACCCCCATCATTCAAATTACTGTCTTCGAGTTGACGGGGGGTACCCCCCGCCAAATTGTGTATGAAGTGGCGGGGGGCACTCGGTGCCCATAACATTCTTTGAAAACAGATGGGGGGTGCCCCCTGCCACGGAGAAGACAGTAACTCGAATATGTTATTGTCTTTGAATTGACGGGGGGTACCTCCCGCCAAATTGTGTATGAAGTGGCGGGGGGCAACTCGTGCCCGTAACACTTCTTGAAAACAGACGGGGGGTGCCCCCCACCACGAAGAAGACAGTAACTCGAAGTGAATTAACTCATCTAGTATATATAGAAAATTTCCAATTGTATCCAAAATATCATAAACATCTATCCGTAAACACTTTCAATACATCCCATCTTTAGTTAGGATTCCACTGTCGGCTCTCCAAAACTATCACATAGTGAAACCATCGCACACAATGGTGGAATGCTACCACATGGACGCATATCAAAAACTCGATCTTTATATAACTTTTCCCAAGCATTAGCAGGCGGTTCATGATATCTTCTCCAAACAGTTGCAATAGGAGGCACTGGGGAGTTTTGTGTAACATGGACTCCTACGAAATGGTTTCTGTTGACATGTGCCATATAAATCTTTTTCGGCTTACTGGCAGGCGCTGTTCTAAATGGGAAATATAGTCATGCAAATGTGATTTGAAAAAAGAAGCAAAGGAACACCGTAGCAAGATGCAATCACATATCCCATGTCCGGCATGGTCATCCAATTCTTTGGTGGTGCCACATCTCCAAAGAATGATAAACTTTCTATCAATTCATCAATCCTCTCATTTCCACCAAAAATACTAGCATATTTGGGTGTATAGGTAGATAATTCATATACAAGATCTGCTCTTACCTTTCTCCGTCCAAGCTCACCCATTCCTAAGGCAACAGAGATTACATGGAACCCACAATGTCCATCTGCAGCAACGTTGAAAATGTCCTTGACGTATAGATAAATAGTACTAGGAAGACAATTCAAATATATTTCTTTGACATTACTTTGTTTTAACTTCTTTGATATCTTAATCAATAAGCTATAGTCACCTATAATAACACAAAATAAGGGTAATGAAAATCTAGGATGATCATAAATAGACAAATAATACTTGGCAAGAACTAACAAAAGTTTTTAGCCCATCAATATACATTATTGTACTTAGAAGTGGGTTATCCCCATGTAGATATAATCACATTGTTGCGGGGTTTACCCTCCGCAAGTATACTAATTTAAGCTCCGCAAGTATACTAATTGAAGTTTTTACCTAGTTAATATGTGGCAGGGGGTGGTCCCCGTGAAGTGAAGAACAATGTGGCAGGGGCTAGCCCCTGCCAAAAAAATAACAGAAGCTTGCATCTGGAAACGTTCTGGCAGAAAAAAAATCCGACTAACTTGTATCTGGAGTGTAAAGACGGTCTCTGGAAGTGTAAAGACGTCATTAATGAATAAAGGAAGAAAACCTACAAAAAGGGTTCAATTGGTAGGCCGCCAGAGCTTTTTTACCCACCACCGGAGTTTTTAAATCGTCGCCGGAGCTAGGGTGTATGTCGACGGAAATAATACTCTCTGATCGCCGGCGGCTACAGTGCTCGCCGGCAGCTATAGTGGTCGCCGGTAGCTATAGTGGTCACCGGCAGCTACAGTGTTCACGGGCGGCCTTGAGGAGGAGGAGGAAGTAAAAAAATATCTTTCATTAGGTTAACTCCTGAAGTAAAAACGTGGGCGGGGGGGGGGGGGGGGGGGGGGGAGGAGTAAGTCATGAAAAGGTAAATGGGGGATAAATGAGTAAGTTAGGGAGGGGGAAAGTGGGGTATAAAAGTAATAAAATATTCAGACTTTTCACTTTCGTTTGGGGGATAGTGGGAAAAAATAGGGGTTTAAATAGCCAGCTTCTTTTACTATACTCTAAAATATTGCACTTCTACTTTTACATTGATTTCTTATTTCAATTTTGCTATTGGTACATACTGATGGAAATCAACTGCCTCAACTAACTTCACCATCCTAAAATATCGTGGCTTCTTCGGACATCAAAGAAGACCGCTTCTTGGTATACGAATACATGTCAAATGGCATTCTGGAGGATCACCCTCTTAGTGTACGGAGATAGTTATCGAGCAGCATGCACGGGTATATTTATTATATTTACTTAGGGCCACGATATTTGCGGATACCACGAGTAGCCATGTATATACGGCATATTTCTCCCTCCTTGCTGACTTCGACATAGCGGGTGCTTATTCATGGGGCAGTGCTACTCTTGTATTTTTATATCAAGAGTTAGGGAAAACATGTCAGGTCATGACCTTGGGGATGCAGGTTGTCTAATCCTTCTTCCGGTAAATAATTTCGTCACTTAAAATATTTTTTTGCACGTATAATTCCTTACTTTTTTTTAATAACTTTTATCATATTTTGTGACATAGTTATGGTTGTGGGAACATTTACACGTCGGTCGACCAAGTATTGTAATAGATCACTTAGTCGAGGGTGCTCCATTAGGAGGGAGGTAGGGTATATATATTTTTAACACTTAAATTATTGTACGAAGGTTTTATTTATATATGTTTAACTCATTTTTAAAATTTAACTCCTTAAGGTGGAATATTCGGAAAAAGAGAACCGACAATCCACAAGGAGTCCTCCGATTATACAGAGGGGAGTTAGACCACTAGCGACCCTATCAAGTAATTTTATTTTATTATTAAATTTATTTACAATGATTATAAGATATGTAAGGTTATTTAAACTTAATTATCTTTATATATTATATAGGTAATTTGGCAGCCGTACTCACCGGAAATATTGGCTGTGTTACCTCCTATATGCACCGACAGTCGAGAGGTGTGGCTATCGCGAACGCCACTGATATGTTACGAGATTGTGGAGATGTATGTCTCGGATCGTGTAATGCTCCAGTTTAACCTGGAGCAAGTGGTCCCACCTTCTACTGTTGAGTTTGTCCATTGCATCACTAGACAGGGCCGCCATATTACCGATTGGGTTTTACATCATGCATCATATATCGCTTGATGGGATGATAAGAGAGCTACTGTTATCCATGGGGAGATGGCTACAACATCGCGAGATATTCGTAGCACATATATGCAGTGATATTTATAGATTACACGGCAATATATTTTACCACACGATGATGTAGAGGAGATGACATATTAGCTTAGGGGTGCATCTGAGGCAGCTTTAGTAAATATAACTTTGTTAATTATATAATAATATTATTTTACTTCTTATTTATTAGTTATCTAATCTTTAATTTATTTTTCTTATAGCTTCATTTAGTGCGACATACACATGGATTTGACTGACATGATTAATACATGTACTTAGAGTGAGGACTATAAACCATCATATCAGTTGATACTTAGGGAGTATGATGATGTCCTTCGTAGCTTGCCACTGCTTCACTCGGTGATTACGGATGTTCATAGACATTATCTTAACGACGATGCCGCTCAAACACAACCGAGACACGATTTATTTCCTGATATTCCATCTTCATCAGCAGCGCATAGCTCTCCTCCTCATTCATCATTTTCGGTCACTCCATATGTAGCTCAGCCAGATCCGATATTATATTATAGACGACATTGGCCAGCTCGTGTTGAGCCATCTGTTACTTATGCGGAGCCGGAGCTAGAGCCACATCTAGAGCGGGAGCCAGAGCTAGAGCTGGAGCCAAAGCAGGCAGATCATGAGGAGCAAGCAAATCATGAGGAGGAGCTTGTACAACACCATCAGGGTCAGGGTCGAGGTCGAGGACGTAGGAGATTGTGATATTGAGTGTATTACATTTGTTATGTGTTCATTTTATTAACATGTGGTGTTATATATTTTATAAACATTTATATCTTATACTTATTTTTATGTTACGTAGATGATGGTCGATGTTAATAACTTTAATGTTATGTGATTAATGTAGATAAGTTTGATGTTTTGTAGATGTTAATTTAAACATATGCATAGAATGTGTGGATTGAATGAACGATTGTATAATGTGAATGTGTTGAATGAATGAACAGGGACATGCGTTAAAGTTAAATTAAAAGAGTTTTTTAATTAGATTTCGTCATTTGAAAGGACGAAATGGTGTTTGGCCTAAGCGGTCGAAATGTCAAGTATGATGATTTTGTCTTTTAGAAAGACGAAATCAATTTAAACTTAAATGACAAAATCACATAAAATTGAAAAAAAAATCCACATAGGCGCCAGCGCCTAGCTAGCGCCTAGCTAGCGCCTACGTGGACAAAAATAACACCACTTTGGGAAATATTTCCCAAAGTGCACCATTTCGGTAAATTTTTTTAATATTATTTAAATAATTTTCCCTAAATAAAAAGTTGTTGCCCATATTTTTTGTTCAATTATGGTTCTTTCTGTGGTCTCATGTACTTTTATTAATTACCAAGGTAAAGCTTATAATTGTTGCAAAAATAATTGCATAGGCAAAGCTTATAAAATTTAGTTAAGAAAATATCCAATTGGTGGATACTATGCTATATCATGTTAACTTATAGTAATTGGTAAGCAATGCTTTATCCTCTATTAGATCATGATTAGAAAGTCAAAAGATGGCAAAGGTAATTAAATAGTGATGTAAGAGAGGGAGCGAGGCAAATTAAGAAGGTTTTTGGCTCAGCATGCCTACTTCTTGTTGGGGTTACTACAAAATATAGAGTGCAGATTGAATACAAATCACAATTATCATGCAAATCATCACATATAAATATATTCGCAAATATATATATATATATATATATATATATATATATATATATATATATATATATATATATATATATATATATATATATATATATATATATATATATTAAATACTAGAGAAGAGAAATTTATGAACCCGATTCGAGGCGTGTTACACGCTATCCTTTAAATAGATATGCCGCCCTCTGTGCACAAGTATTCCACAACATTCCGTTCCTGAGATACAACAAACCACACAGCTCGTTTAAAGGTACACTTCTACTCAAATAGACAGGATCTCAATCGAGGTAGACTCTATTGCTCAGCCACAGGTTTCAAGGTCAAAGAAAAAGGAAGAAAAAAAATTTTAAAATCTTTCTCAGAGAAGAAGAAAAAGATCGGAAGAAGAGAGCCATTCTGTCTCTGTATTTTCTTATCTGTTCTTTTTTTTTTCAATCATTTTGATCAGTGAGAGGGTAAATTCCCGAAGCCGAAAACAGCTCTTTCAATGATAAACGTCGTTCACGAAGCCGAAATGGCTAAGTTTCATTAACCGTTGCGTCTCAACTTTGTAGGAGCCAAAACGGCAGAATTTATCAAAACCGGTCACGGTGCAATCAAAGCGCGTTCCGGTTTAATGCAAAACGCGTTCCCGTTTAATGTTTTGGTCAAACAAAGTGGCGGACTGACTTTTTGGTTTTATAACACGTCAAAATCCAACACTTCTCACCTATATCTAAAAAATCAAAATGATCTAAAGGGCACGATAGACCTCCTGCTTTAATTAGTTTCACGATTTCCTACTTATATTGAAATTGCCAGACCCAAGTATGGCTAGTGCAATAATCCTTTTTTATATTTGTCTAAACTTTTTCAGACAATTTAAATGTTGTGGCATAAACAATTCTAATTTGGACTGATGGATGATGGGTGAAAAAGAAAGATACAAAGTTATTTTTGACATGTGCTGGTTATGAAGGGTAATTCTTCATATTTTGTCTTCAATTAGCAGTATAAAAGAGACATGTTTCTCCACCGTTTTCTTAGGTGATTACGTGTAAAAATGCACAAGGAAGGTGGTTTTTGGTAATTTTATTACACGGCTGGTGGATGCATGTTAATAGCCAGTCATAAAATAAGAGTATATCATGCACGGAATAATGTTGGAAGAACTATTTAACTTTGACATGTTATGACATTGTATGGATGTATTTATATTTGTGGGGTTATGTCCTTTTTGATAAATTTTATATTTCCAAATTCTCATTAGAAGACAAGACTAATCCGTTCTTGGACAAAAAGAAAAATCTTATTGGGCGTTACTTTTCTAGGGACATTTCAACCACTGTCTTGGGCTCTCCGTGTTAGAATTGCCATTGGCATTGCACAGGCTCTTTTATACTTGCACAATTACAATGTAGTATACGGAAATGTTAAACCTTCGAATGTTCTCCTTGACAAGGTATGGGCTCATCTTCCTCTGCAGCTTGTAGACGTATGTAATACTTGTGTGCATTTCAGATAGAGGGATAATAGGGGTGCACTAGAGTACAATGTTTAGCACTGACAAGATCTCATTAACTCTCTTGCAACAGAAGCATCACAAAACTAAACTACGAATTAATCATCTAAAACCATGAGTACCACTAACGGTGTTTGGTTTTGATTGTTGCAGGACTACAATGCTAAGCTTTCTAATGTTGTTCTAACAAGACGGAAAAGAAAAAGGTCCAGGCGGGCTTCTGTCAGTACCGTTTATGCTCCAGAATACATTAGAGAAGGTTTCATTGTTTGCTTGCTATTCAGAGAATCCATTTTTTTCTTTTTTTGTTTGTTTAGATATTACAAAAAACACTGTTGTAATGTATGCCTGTCCTCATGTTAATTAGGATGATTTATCTTCGACAAGATATGAACATGCATTAGATAGGCAGGCTTACAGAATATCAACTTGAACTAACAGTTTCATGGTAATTTAACAGGCAAACGATCTTATAAAATTTAGTGGTAATAACACTTTCATAGGTTATTGTGAGGATGCAAACACCTTAAAGCATTTTTTTTCTTATATTTATGTTCCTAATGGTTGATACAACAAGTAGGCTATCTGCTAAAAGTGATGTTTACAGCTTTGGGGTGGTTCTACTGGAGCTTCTGACCGGGAGGAGAGCGCTTGACAAGAACGAAGACAGTGGAGAATATAATTTGGTTGACTCGGCAAGGCCATATTTAGGTGAAAGGCGCAAGCTATTCCGTGTTATGGACAATAAGTTGGAGGGACAATACCCTAAAAAAGCAGCCCATGGATTTGCTACCCTTGTTTTGCAGTGCCTCACCTCAGAAGCCAAAGCAAGGCCACGTATGTCTGAAGTGTTGATGATATTAGAACAGCTTCAAATGGCAAAGAATGTCTTAAGAGTTACTCCACCAGAACACAAAGCGTATTCCATTCCTGTACGAAAATCGCCATTAAGACATCTTCCTTCATGTCGGCATGCGACCCCCGGTGAATCGCCAATATCATCGTGTCGGCAATCCCCACGTATACATTGAATGAGGCAACTAATCATGCATCATATCGTGTGTCCTATGGAGTATGAATTTTGTTTCATGTGCTTCTGTATATTGTCAGTTGTCTGAAGGAGCTATCATCTTTCATTTTATGTACTATTTTAAGTGATAGGCTTTAAGCCACTTCTGTGTATGGTCTGTTGAAAATATGTCATTTTATTCTGCTTATAAGAAAAACTGTATTTTTCTGTTATGGTCCTGGGATTGGCAAGCAGTTCTGACTGGATCTCGTTTTGCACCAAGCATCGTGGCTTAGATATTAAATTGCAACCTGGGTTATATAGGTTCTAACGTGCAATACCTTAAAGCTCAGCCCTTTTATAATTCCATTGACAAGAATGACCATTATTGAATCTAAATAGATGCTTACCAAAATGCATTTAGATGTGGATGGCACATTTGTGAAGGGGACCAATTTTAATCAGTTCAAAGAAAAAAAATTTGGTTGGCACAATGTGATTCAATTTGCAACGAGCAAGACGCAACTACAGATGCCCCTTCTATACCTGTCTTCCTCAGACGTTCTTGATGACAGCCTAGCATTACTGTAAAGCATCCGAAAACACTTGGAACATGTTGTATATGTACTTTCAGAGCACAACTCGCTATACCTCCATGCCTGATGTGGCATTCAGTTCAATCAACAGCCGGCCACAAGCGCCGTTCAGTAAGTCATGTGCCCATCTAATATGTCAGGTAGCCAGAAGACCTGCTACCCGCCCAATCAGAATCAGTATCCGAAGGGCCGGCTTGCAGCAACGCTATCTGCGTTCTGAGAGAGAATTGTTTCACCTCCCCTCCAGCTTTCTTCGATGGGTCGTGCTGTTCTTTATTCAATTGATTCTCAATTTTCGATGGATTGTGCCCTTCTTGAACCAATTGAGTTGCAGTTTTCAACATTTCATCCTTGAACTTCTTTATTTCCGCTTTAGCCTTCCTAAACTTGGACTTCCTGCCTCGCTGCTTGGCTAGCATGATGACATATCCCATGAAGACAAGAACTACGCTCCCACATGCAATGAGCAACAGAACCACCTGCAGCCATTTCATCCCATGGTTAGGGGGCATGATCATATGTGTTGCTGCTGAGAAAGCAATTGCCATGCAAGCTACAGCAAACCACATCATCTTGTTTGTAAATTTCAACATTGTCAACATGGATTTACGCTGGAAAGGGATGATGCTGACAAAGACAATCACAATGCCAAGAGATGTGAACAAAGCTGCATGGTTGCTTATCATGAATATCTTAAAAGCAGCCGTCCTTCCGAGTGTTGCTTTGCCAATCAATGGTCCATCCTGGTAAACCCCACCAGGTGGGCTAATGCCGGCGGTGAAGGAGAAGGTGGCAATCAAGACAGCAATTAATGCTGTTGTGTTTCTTGCATTCAGTAAACCTTCATTACGAAGTCCGAGCTCAAGGTCCCGAGCATTATCATGTTTCTGGCCTATATTTCTTTGCGTTGTCTTCGAAAAGTGAGACCTTTTGCTTTCATGGACAACTCTTGAACTTCTCCTGCGACTAGGTGATATTTTTGAAAAGTCTTCAATCTTTTCCTCGTCGCCACTGACATTCAAGTTGGTTTTGTTGGAATCGATCACGCCATTTGGTTGAGCAACGTGGTCATTGTTGCCAGAGAGGGATTGAGCTCTCCGAGCCTTTGATCCATGGCGTCTATATCGGTCTGAATGAAGTCTCTTGATACTTTGACGATCACTAGAATTGGTCCTTCTTGTTCTGTTTTCATTTTCCAAAATTAGCCCATCTTGGGACTGTATCACAGGATCATGACTGTCTTTTTCACCTCTTACACTCTCTACTATAGCTTCAATACTATGCTCGGTGCTTTTTTTCTCTCCTGCGCTCTCTAGTATTTCTCTGATCTGCTGACCTTCAGTACTAACATCAGTATTATCGATAAGATCACGAGCTGTTAATCCGTTACCATTCCTTGCGTTAGTGTTCATATTCGTTAGACCAACAAGGTGCTTCACCATCTTCAAACATAAACAAAAATAAAAGGGAAAATATAAAATGACTGACAGTGTAAAGTAGAAAATTCTCTAAGCCATAATAAAAGCAACTCAGGCTGGTTGTAAAGTTAAATAAAAAAAATAACAGAAATATTTACAAGCTATTATATAAATTAACTCAGGTTATCTGTGAACGTACTAGAACAAAAATGTAAATAGGGCCAGGAGACCAAAGCATAGAGCTCTATAAGCCATCATCAAAATTAACTCAGGTAGGTTTCTTTAGTTGCCTTCAGAAAAATAAGTGGAGGTAGAACTCATATTATCAGCTACTTGCCCACTGTTAACAAAAGGCAATAAGTTAAATAAGACACAAAACCCCTATAGCAGCAGTGGAGGAGAGGACTTACAGTGGTGTCCTTATTTAGGCTTGCTAGATGCAGTACTGTCATGCCACTATTGTCACGATAGTTCAGCATGTCCATGACCGTTGAATCCTCCAGTAAGTAATTGAAAGCATCATACTGACTGTTCTTGACAGTCAAATGAAGGACTGTCTCCCTTAGTGTTGTGAGAACCAACCGTGACTGAGGGCATGCTGTAAATATCTCTGCAAGGACTGAAACTTGTCCCTTGGTTGCTGCCCAATGTAGAGGTATCATTCCATTTCCATCTGTCTGTAAACAGAGGTTTACATCAATCAATAGAAGCTCTGATACGACGCCTAAATGGCCATTCCTTGCTGCTATGTGCATAGGGGCAGATCCTTGCTTGTTTAATTTCCATGCAAAATCTGGACGAATTTTTAGTATTTCTCGAGCAATCTCTGCATTCAGAATTCCCAGACATCAAAATTCGCTGCTACCTCCACTAAAGCACAAATCAGAATAACCATATAACCATTGAACTAGATTTGTAATATTTCCTCTATCTGATATTAATAGTTATATTTAAAAAAATAGTAATTTTTATTGAATGGTAAAACTGAGAAAGAAAAATAAGTTTATGATACTCTCTTATAAGTGTCAAACCATCTAAATTAAACAAAATGTAGCTATTAATATTCAACAAAATTGTTTGCTAAATGGAGTTATTGATTTAGGACCGAAGGGAGTATTTGTCTAGAAAATTCAAATAACCTTGGATAGTAAGTAACAACTAGACAAATGCCCAACAAATTTCTTTTCATGTTAAAAATGAAATCAAACCAAACACATTTCTCCAATTTGGAATTATATGATACCACACGCTTAATAATATTTAGACTCTAGTTAATTTGGATCCCTTAGCTTATTTATCTATCAAAATGAATTAGACATACATTATTGACCCATTGATGAACAAGACAACGAGTCTAATTGAAAGAGGAATAGCTTAACTGGGTAATAATGGGCTTTAATTGGACGTACTTTATGGTGACAGAGAGATGGAAGTTACCAGTATGTCCCCAAGTGGCTGCAGTATGCAGAGAAGTGGTGGAAGAGTTGGTGTCCAAGTCGAGCAGGCCGCTGAAATTGACCAGCAAGTGCTTCACAATGTCAAGGTGCCCGTTCCTGCTAGCTACGCGGAGGGCAGTCCTGCCGTCGTGGTCGAGCTCATAAACCGCGGAGGACGTCCGGTCGGCCTCCAGCAGCGCCAGCAGCACCTCCATGTGACCCTGACGGCACGCCTCGTACACGGGGGTCTGCATTTCCTTGTTCTTGGCCGACACCATGCCCGAGTCCAACCTTGTGATCTCCCTCACCAGATCCGTGTGCCCCAAGCTCGACGCGAGGTGCAAAACTGTGAATTGGGTCTCCGGGGTGGTCTGGTGCAGGAGGAGCTCGTCCTGCTGGACCAGATCGAGAAATGCGGGCACATCGCCCGCCATGCACGCGCTGTAGAGCTTGGCATCCATTGCTCAGTTGGGTTTGCAGCTGAGTGCTGAGATGAGATGCCTACTTGTATCCTCTCAGAATTGGATATGACCCTCGTTCATTTCTGTAACATTTTTCTACTCAGCCTCTCCTCATATCCTGGAAGCTTCTCTTCTCAGGGGGGCGAAGTTGCAAACGCCGCGTGGGGCCACCGACGCTGCAAGTCGCCTACTTGAGAAAACATATAAAAAAGTACTCTAACTCCACCATCGTTGACTTTGTCTACAGCCTGTGTATTATTATGTTCACTTGAATGAGAAAGGACTGTCGGTTCTTTTTTCACAATTTTTGGCCTTACCAGTTGCCATCCCTCTTCTGTGAATCCCTTTCTGTAGTTCCTTCGTGGCTGAGAGGTAAGTATGGCAGTCCATGTAACGAAGTCCAAGTGAGTTATGGAGCTTTAGCGGCTTGTTGAGTGGTTAAGAGGCTGTTTCAAGGCTCCATGGGCAACTGCTTAGGTACTTCAGCTTCCGACCAAAACTCCCAGAGCTTTAAACAGAATCCCGGTAACCACTTTTAGATTCTCTTATTATAACTCTTTCCGGTGTTATGAAGTTTTTTCTCTTTCTTAATATATGTTACCCTCAGCGTTAATAGCGCCTTATGGCTTCGTGGATTTCCTCTGCTTTTCAATTATTTTCTTTTGTTGAAATTAAATTCGTAATGTTGGAGACTGAAATGGTTATCAGAGGGCGGCAATCTGTGGCGCCTGCCCTATACAGATGTACTAGGGCGTCAATGATGATTAATCTGAGATCTCTAGATCTAAATTGAGAAAATAGTGCTTCTTCTCATATGGAATTTGTATTGTTTCTCCATTATTTTCTTATGTTTTCCTTTGCAAGTTGGTTACCTATGGGTGCGGTTCAGTCTTTTCCATTTCATGATGTACATAATTGTCTGCTTGGTGTTGACTGGTTATCCTTACTCATACCTCACTGTGACGGAGATGGAATCTGTGTTTTTCTTGATTTTGTTTTGTTCTTCTATGTAAATTGGTCCCATGTATTCAGTTTAGCTTTCGTGAGGGTTTTGCCCTAAAAGATGATTCTTTTCATTCTCTGTCCTCAATAGTTGTTTTCCGTTGACTGCTTATTCGCTACTCATTTCATTGTGACTGAGCATCAGATGCAATGAAATGATTCCCTACTGCTTCTGTTTAATATGACAAGTTTGGCTTCTGGCTGATTACCAATAAAGCATTCCTTCAGCAGTCACGTATTAAGAAATGCATAATCCCTAGAGAAATATAGTTTTGATCTGGTCTAGGTGTAACCATGATGCCTGTCTAGATGACCACTTGTATTATTTTCTTCTTCTATTTTGCGTTTCCATAATTCTCTATTGCAGCTAATTTGAAAACTCCGCTGTTGATTCTAATTTAAAGGTGGGAGTTTGTCACCTCCGAAACTGAAGAACTTCTCCTTCATTGATCTAAAAATTGCCACTGGAAATTTTCAGTCGAACCGACTTCTTCGTGTAGATGACTGTGAGCTTGTTTTTGAAGGAAAGATATATGAGGACACTTCTTGTACCTCAACAGTAGGGACTGAGGTCATTATTGCTGTAAAAAAGCTTGAACGAGAGGACTTCCCAGATAACAACATGTGGATGGTAGGATTAAGTGTTTTTACTGCTACTCTAAAATATTGCACTTCTACTTTTACATTGATTTCTTATTTCAGTTTTACTACTGGAACATACAGATGGAAATCAACTGCCTCAACCAACTTCACCATCCTAATCTTGTTAATCTTATTGGATTCTGTTTGGACACCGAAGAAGACCACTTCTTGGTGTACGAATACATGTCAAATGGCAGTCTGGAGGATCACCTTTTTCCAAGTAAAATAGCTCATCTAATTTCCAATTTCTTTTTGAATAGTTGGATTTTAAATCAGTTGATCTGTTTACTGATGGTAGATTCATAGTTCTTAGGCTTATATCACATAGGATATCTTATATGACAAATCTTGTTATTCATGATCCTTTTAGCAATTCTTTAAAAATATAACATAAGTTCAGCTACAATTATGCTTTGATTTTTCACATATTGAGCAAGCCTCTAGCTGTTCACTTACAACCAAGCTAAAACTTACCAAAATGGAACCAGAGGTTGTTAAGTTTTTTGCAATGTCTAGTACAAAATGTTCACTTTTATATGTCTCATTCTGTTCTTGGTTTTAATATCTTTTATCTACTTTTCCTTCCACACCATCAAGACAATCTAATTGGCTTTATGTCTGTGAATCAAATCCTGGCCTGGATACGTTAGATTTCCTTCTTACTTCCTATATTTGGTTTAATCAAATACCCTGGACTAGAGTCAAGCTATTTATTTTGCAGGAAGGAAGGAGCCACTTTCTTGGGCAAGAAGGATTAAAATTGCGGTCGGCATTGCACAAGGACTCTCATTTTTGCACGACCATGGAGTTGTATATCGCAATGTGAAAGGCTCAAATATCCTTCTCGATGCAGTACGAACATATCTTTTGTCTAAAATCACAGATAAATTTGTTTTTTAATTCTCATGTTGTATTATCATTATCATCATATACTTTAGCATTGGGATCATATCCTCATGATTCTTTACTTGCAGTTTCCAATTTTTCCTATTTGAATGGGTAGTATCCCTTTAGCTCTCCTGTGACAGCCCATAAGAGACCTATGATGAACTTGGCTAACCTACCTATGTTGATATTCTTGGTCTTACACTAATATAAAAGAAAAGAGTTTCTGTTTTGGATTGGAAATTCCTGTTGAACGGTGAGTTATTATTGGGATGTGCATCCTTTTGTTAGAGTCACCCTAACCTACAGGTTTTATAAACAGCAATAACATAATTCTGATGAGACATAGAACCCCAAGAATAGCTAATCTTGTTTTGTTTTGGTTAGTGCAGGAATACAATGCAAAGCTTTCTGATTTTAGACTCATAAGACGAAAGAATAATGATGTCTGTAAGAATTTTGGCTACATTGCTCCAGAATGTCTCTCTACAGGTATTTTTTTCACATTCTGTGAGGATAAAGTTCTTTGGTTTTTATTGTTTTTTTTTTCATTTTTTCCTATTTTGTGGCCAGTCAAATTGTGCATTCTGTATTGTGTTTGGATCTTGATGATGCATTGTTACGTACTCACTCTTGCCATGCCCACAACCTGAATTACTTGTTGTGCTAATTGTTGCATAATATGGTGTTCAAGGCCACAACACGTTCATAGTCAAGCTTGGTTGAGAGTATGTTCTCAACAAGAGTTGAGTATGCAGTAACATTTTCATTTGTTATCTAACAGGCAGAGAGACGGTTAAAAGTGATGTTTACAGTTTTGGTGTGGTATTGTTGGAACTTTTATCTGGACGAAGGGTGACTGATTGCCGTAAATCTGACGTAGAGCAGAATTTGGTTCTTTGGGCGATGCAGTATTTAGGTGATAAGTCCAAATTACCTTGTGTTATGGATGCCAAGTTGGAGGGGCATTATCCTCAAACTGCAGCATTGAGTTTTTCCATGCTTTCCTTGGCGTGCCTCTGCACCAAATCAAGACAAAGGCCACAGATGGCTGACGTTTTGGCTGGACTGGAGCAGCTCCAAATTGCAGAGAATACCTCAAAGTTGCCCGAAATGGGACAGTTGATAGATTCTCTTACTAGCGAAAAACCAACAGTGGGACTCCCCTCCATGATGCCTGGTGGGTTTCTTGCCATAAGCCATATCTATGAACATTTAGAAATAGGTGATACAGAAAATAAGTATACCTTGATTGTTTCTAGCCTGATTATTATGTTTTTATAACCATTATTTACTCTTTTGTTAGAACTTGTCAAGATCCTGACTTTTTGTGGGTTCTTTTTCGTTAATTATACCCAAGAATGTTCAAATGGATGAGTGGGAAACTATTAGATATTTCATTAGAAATGACAGCGACAGGGGAGCTTAAGGGTAGCCCTGATTGGTGATAAATTTTAGATGATTTGGCCTTGTTTATAGGGGAGCACAAACAACACCTCTAAGTGGATGTGAATGTAAATATTGTCCTGTTGAATATTTTTTTTTCCACGTAATGCCACACCACCTTCTAAAAGTTTTGGGGATACTTTTATCTTAATATAGAGCAAACATAAGTGTGGTTCCCACAAAGTAAAAAATACAAAATGTCATGTTATGCGTGAAGTTCTGAACAATTACTCTCCAGTGCCAAACTATTTTTCTTTTCCATAGTTTATCTTACTATCAGTTGGAAAATATATTTTGTGGCTAACGTGTTATTCATTTCTTGCTGTTGGATTGACACTTTTTTGTCAATTTAAGTTGAAGAGTTTGAAAATGATATATGAAAGTTTTATCTTTATCTTTTTTTATATACCCTAACAAGATTGATGCTGGAGGGGAATTTCAGGACACAATAACTTAGAGTTCTATTAAGCCTGACAGATAAATTGATAAAAGTCATCTCGCATAGTTTTCTGCATACCTCTTCTCCCATGCTTGAACTCTTCATGTCCAGGTAAAATTTGGTCACCTAACAGTGAGCCCTCAAGCATCAATTTCCACCCTTTTTTGTTCTTCATTTCTAGCATTGGGTGCTCTTACGGTTTTAATCCTGTGAATAGATTGTGATCAACCAGTTGATGTGACTGCTGTTCCAAAGAGAACTCTGTTACTGGTCCAAAGTCTTAAAAAGGAGTTGAAATACACCTCCAAATCATTCTATATTTAACCAAAGTTGTTTGAGTTCAATAATAATTGAAAGTTTTCTCTGGAATTGTGGAGTGTGTGAAGGCGTCCCCTTACACTTCTAGCTATCATCCGAGTCAGGTGTGGCAACACTACGCCTGACCAAACTCTGCCATTGCAGTAGCTTAATTTCAAAAGATCGACTGTGAGTGTTTCATCATCTCACTTACAACAGGTGTGGTCTTTTGGCTGGTTTCCTACATTTGTAAGCTTTTCAGCGTTGCATCGTCCTAGCCCTCATCGATCTGTTCCACTGCATTTCATCATAATGATGTCAAGGCCAATGATCACATGTGACTTGGACATGTAGGGATCCTACTGTTAGAGAAAATATACTCTAACACCTTCCAATGCCTTTCTATGGACTTATGACCTAAAGCCAAGATACCCTCCAACATTTATGATGTGAGTTGGGAATGGTAATGTAGTGATGACCATCTAATAGAAACTGAGTCAATGTAAAATGGAAGACACCACACTGACTCTGCAAGTATTGGGTAATATTCATGACACCATGCTTCACCAGCTCGCACTGCACCGCCAATGCCCAAGACCTTATGCTGCATTCTCAGTGCAAACTGGCTTTGTGGGGAGCTGTTCCCCGGTAGCTGTCCTATAACGTTATGGTGAAGAATGGAACTATGCTTATGATTCATGATACTGCTTTCCCTGCTATAATGATGCAGAATAAAGAACTACTTAGGGTTATTTAAGTCCTTTAATTATAATTACTAGTTAATTTTGTCTTTACTTATTATTGGGCAATTTAGTAATTAGGTTTATGTTTAGGCTTTACTATATAAGGCCTTCAAAGCATATGGAATTATCAGTTTTGGGGTTGAATAAAGATTATTTCAGCTTGAGATCCGGCTCCCCCTTGCTTGAACTTCGGTTCCCCCCCTTGTGTTACTGGTCTGGCTACAAGAATTCCCAATCTCACGTAAGTGAAGAGGTTTGTGGGAGCCTTTGCATCTATAATCATGACCACTCATGAATGTTTACGACTTATCAATCTTCCTCTTTCTCCTCAGGAGAGTCATTTCCCTCGTTCCTGTTGATAAATTGGGTGTTCTCTACAGAACAGATACTTGGGATCTGTTTATCTTCCTTCTAGTGAGGAAAAAACTGGTTGCAAGTGCTTGAACAAGACTAAGACAGTTTGATGGGTGTCTTCAGTGGTAGAAAGCTCAGCTTACAGCCAAGGGATACACATAGGAAAGTGGTATTGATTATGAAGAGAGAATTGCAACACTGTCAGGAATAACTCGAGAAGCTGGGTGGGGTTTCTACTCCTGTTTGGCAACTTTAGTAGTTAAATGATTTTATCTTCCTGGCAGAGTTGCAAGAAATTCCTTGCTGTCAATCATGTACTTGGTGCAACAGCCAGTGTTGTAGCAGACTGATTTTGAGTCAATTAGACAAAGGTTTTTATAGCATTGAGTGGCTTCTTAGATTCCCTAACACCATTCTCCAGCGCTGCCTTATGGGATACCTGATTTTAAGTTGATTAGACAAAGCTTTTTGTGGCATTGAGTGGCTTCTCTAAGATCTCTAATGCCATCCTCCAGTGCTACGACCACCACCACCTCAGACCAGTGTCCAGTCATTTGCAATCTTAATCCTGTATTTCCCCAGGGCCCAAAACCATTCCCTTTCTTTAATATGTGGCTCTAGCAGGGTTCTTTAAAGGAAGTGGTAAATAGAGCTTGGGAGTGCGCATATTTTCTTTTAAAAGTTGCATGTGGTAAACAAGGCAATCAAGTGTGGAATAAAATGGGATTTGGTGACGTGGGTAATCGTTTCAACAAGATCTTCATTCTGATTCTTCTCATGTTCAGCTGATTATGGAGGAAAAAAGGCCCGATAGATACTTTTCAAGGAGAAAATTCTTGTAGAAAGCTTTTACCGGCAAAAGTCAAAGGTCAGTTGGCTTAAGGAGGGTGATAAATGTACCCAGTTTCTTCTCCCCATGGTGGCCTCTCGTTGTGTTAGAAACTCCATATGTTAGATTATTGCTTCAGATGGGAATCCTTTGAAAAATCCAGAAGACACAAGGAAGGAGGCAGAGAAATACTTAAGAAATATTTTTATTACATCTAGTGTTGGGCATGCACAATACCTCCCTTTTTCATAGAAATTAAATTTGGTTCAGGTGAACTTTCTTACTCGCCTGGTGTAGGAAGAAGAAATAATGGTGGAGATGTTATTCACCCAATAACAAGGTGTCAGGGCTATATGGATTTACAAAGGAGTTCTTTATAGCTTTTTGGGATCTTATTGGTGGAGATGTTATTGCGGTAGTCAAGGATTTCTTTGAAAATGGGAAGCTCCTAAGGACGGTATATAGTTCCTTCCTTACTCTCATTCCTAAGAAACCTTTTGCTAGATGTTTTGATGAGTTTAGGCCAATATTCTTATGCAACTTTAAGACTATTTAACAAATCATGGTCAATCTCCTGTATTTGCTTCTTCCATCCTTAGTGAGTGTCAACCAGATGGCCTTTGTTAGAGGTCGAATGATTGGAGAAAATATTCTTTGGGCTCGTGAACTAGTGAGGAACTTTCACCATAAGTTGGGCCCTAAAAAACTTTACATAAAAGTTGATATAAGGGAAGCTTATGATAAAATGTGCTGAAACTTTGTGCTCTTTGTGCGTGAAGAACTTGGCTTAAATGAGAAGTGGCTTGAATGGATCAGTAATTATATTTGCATGCCTTCGTTTAGTGTCCTCATTAATCAGCTCTGTATGCCTACTCCGGATGCATCACACTCGACCTCAAAGGACTTGTTAAAATCAGGGAGGGCATGTAACGGTGCTTGAGTAAGCTTTTCTTTCAGCTGGACAAAGCTATCTTGAGCTGCTTGGGACCACACAAAGCGGTACTTTTTCATGCAATCAGTCAAAGGGCATGCTATGATACTGAAATGTTTGATAAATCGGCACTAAAAGGTGGCCAAACTATAAAAACTGCGCACTTCACCTGTTGATTTTGGTGTGGGCCAGTTATGGCTTCTATCTTGCTTTGGCCCACTTGAATACCTTCGGAACTAACCACATACCCCAAGACACCAGCTAGTTGAAGGAGCACTTTTTCATATTTATGTACAAAGAATGATGTTAGAGCACTTCAAAAACTTGGGCAAGCTATTGTGCATGTTGTTCCTCACCCTTGCTATACACCAATATGTCATCAAAATATACCACAATTGATTTGCCCAAAAATAGTTCCAACACTTGAGTCATAAGCCTCATGAAGGTATTAGGCGCATTAGAAAAGCCGTTCATATAGGCCTTCCTTTGTCTTGAAGGCCATTTTTCACTTATCGTTGGGCCTCCACTTGATTTGGTGATAGCCACTTCGAAGATCAATCTTGGAGAAAACGGTGGCACCGGTCAACATATCATCAAGCCTAGGTATTCAGAACTTATACATGATAGTAATTTTATTAATAGCTCGGCTATCCACACACATCCTCTAACTTCCATCCTTCTTTGACACTAACAAGGCCGAAACTGTGCATGGACTAAGGCTTTCCTTAATCAATCCTTTTGCCAATAAATCCTCCACTTGCCTTTGTAATTTGACATGTTTAGCTAGGCTGATGCAATAGTGAGGCAAATGAGGGAGGCTAGAACCCGGAATTAGGTCTATTTGATGTTGAATTTCCCTCATGGGAGGCAGCTCCAAGCGGAGTTCTTCGAGCTACTTATACTTCTCTAAGAGGGGTTGAACCTGTTGTGGGTGACTTTTAATCTTAGTTTTCTACACTTTCTCTTCAGCCTTGTTGACCAATAAGTACACAACTTCAGTGGCGGCTAGGTCTTTGCAGTTTTTAGTCATCAATAGAGTAGCCTTTGCTGGAGCTGATTTGCTACAAATCTTTATGTGGATCAGCAGAGTTTAGCTTCTCTTTGCATCTTTTAACAAGGGTTGGCTTGCTAGGCATGAGAATAACTTTTATCCCTTGTTGCTTGAATGAATAGGTGTTCTCCTTTTCATCATGTATGGTTTGGACATCAAATTGCCAAGGCCTCCCCAATAGAAGTTGACATGCATCCATCTCAATAACATCACAAACAATATCACCTGAGTAGTGCTTTCCAATAGAAAATGGTACCTTGCATTGCTCCTCCACTTTGACTCGAGTCTCTTTTATCTACCCTAAGGAGTAGGGTTTAGGATGCTTCTCGATGGGTAGATTAAGCTGCTGAATGACTGATTTGGCTATAAATTTCTCAGTACTTCCTCCAATAATCACCCTACATACCTTGTTTTGTATAGTCCGGTGGTGGTGAACTTGTTCCTTTGTGAATCTTCCACTTAAGATCCTTCTCAGTTCTAATAATTCAGCTTGCTCTTTCATATGCTCATCTTCATCTCCATATACCCTTTCCACAAGTTCCTCCTCAGCTGTCTTTGCAATTTCGGCATCTATAGCATCTTGAACTGTGATCACAACAGTGGTAGGGGCTGATTTTCTGAGGACGCAACCAATTGAGGTGTGTCCTGGCTGTCTACACTTGTAACAAATGATGGGATTGGAGCTTGTGGCTTGAGCAGGTTCAGGTTTGAAAGTTGGGGCAGCAGCTCTATAAGAATTCTTGTAGTTTCATTCTTGCCAAATTTTTTGGAGGAATCTTCATTTACTACTTGTTTCTGCTTGTAGTTAGATCCTCCTTCACTTGCATTCCTTGAATAAACCCCCCTCTTTCTGCACTCCTCTCAGCAAAACTCTCATGCCTAAGGGCAATTTGAGTAGTTTCCGAAAGAGATTTAAGGGAGTGGTTGGCTAATTTTTCCTACAGAAGAAACTTCAATCCACTTGTAAATAGAGTTATCTTTTGTGCCTTAGTCACTGACAACCTTTGGAAGTTTTCCAAAACAGTCCCATTTCCTTGATAGCAGTCTTGACATTGCTTGAACAATATTTGCTCATAGTTAATGGGTAAGAATTGGTTCCTCAACAGCTGCTTCATTTGTGACCAAGATTGTAGAGGATGCTTGCCAAGCTGTAATTGGTTGGTTTGCAACTGATTCCACCAAGCTGCAGCTCCTCTTTTTAATTTGCATGAGATTGGCTTATCTTTCAACTCATCAAGGCACTTCCATCACCTCAAAATAGTTTTCTACTTCAAACAGCCAATCCGAATTCCTCTACACTCATTTGGCCATTGAAAATAGGAAGCTCTAACTTCGGTTTGAACAGGTAGGGATTTTTGTCATTACGTCTGTATGGAGCTGGATGCTCATCTTCATCGCTGGAGTCATCCTGCTGGAATAGAAGACCAATTGGTGCACGGGGATTCATAGGACAACCAACTGCTGCTGGCTGTTGCATGGGAGCTGGTCGTCCACCTTGGGGAACTCTTGCTGGCAGTCGAAAATCCTCCAGAAGTCACCCGCCAGGAAGATGGACTTCGTCTCTTCTGTCAAACTGTTCTGGATGGCCTGGGAAAGGATTGGCCGGGTATCCTTGATTTAGAGGGGGTTGTTGCTGGCGGTGGACTAACATGGGCAACCCAGGGGGTGGGCCACCTACTCGTACCGGCAGAGCCTCCCAATCGTCCTGCGGTTGGGATTCCAGGCCTGGAGGAAATTGCCTCTCACATTGTCGATGGCTGTAGCTCTAGTTCTGCAACTATTGGCGGCAGTGGAGGGAGCAGCAGCATGAGGTGTTGCATTTGCTGAAGGAGTTGTTGGAGATGCACTTGCATCTGCTGCTGCGTTTGGGCTTGTTGCTGAAGCAACCCAACAATCGACTGTAGTGAAGATGCTTCCGTGGGAGGTGGAGTGGCCATGGAAGACCCTCTTTGGTTTCCCACATACAACGCCAATTTGATGCAGTAAAAATGGGAGAAACAACAATGTAGCAACATGCAGCTAACAAAAGATTATATTCGAACTGTAAACAGGAAAATTGAAGGAAGAAGATGACTGATCCCTATTAACATTCTGAACATACAGTGCATTACAAGCTTGAATCCACAAGCAAGTCTGTCTTCAAATCCATGAAGGTTTACCAAGAAAAGAAATAGAACTGAATCCACACTTCGTAGCTCAAGCCCATGAGCAAAAACAGAGGAAATTTCTGGAAATACATTCAAATTGCAAGTTCTGTCCTTTCTCCCTTTTCCCCCCACTACTTATCCCCTTTGGTGTAACCGTTTCTGACAGTGTAACAAATTGTGTCCAAAATTACAAGATTACCCTTCCCACTTACACTAACTGGGGGCTATCTAAAGACCTGGACAGAAATGCTCCTTTCAACCTTGTGAAGGAATAAACAGCTGGAACATGCTGTTAAAACAGATTTCAACTATATTAATCTGTGACAGGCTGAACGGACTAGAATACCCTTCTACATCAGTGAAGCAGCCATTGCATCTCTCCTTCAAAGTTTAGCACAAAATCTTTATGCAGCACTTCGTCAAAATATTTTTCCAAACAGCTTTAGGGTAATTGCAGCCAAAGAACAAATGATCTCTGGACTCCTCAGCATTTTGGCAGAGAACACACATGATTGTTAACTGGATACCTCTCTTGCACAAGTTATTCAATGTGCGGAGCCCATTATTGAGAGCTAGTCACGCAAAGAAGTGTAGATTTACTCTTATGTTTATACCAAACAAGATCAAACCATTTAACTGTGTTGATATGGAGTCTAACAAACTCCCAAGCTGACTTAAAAGTGAAACTACCTGTAGGAGTGATCCAACTATATGAGTCCTCATTTTGACAAAAGGTTTGGAGGATGAAGTATAAGATAATCCATAGTTTGGTGAGTATGGATAGTGGAAGATGCAGCAAGTTTCCAAATGGTGCAAGAAAAAGAGTTAACCAGCCAATCCTTTAGTGTCCCTCCCAGTTGTTTAATGATTCGACCTCCAAACTGCAGAAGAGGGGTAGATTCCACCCACTGTTCTAGAGATGCCAAACCATAACCAGACCCAAATGCTTTGGAAATCGAAAACGGACCCATTAGGTCGGGTTGGGTCAGGTTTTATCAAAATAGAAAGAAAAATATAAAAAAAATTATATTTATAACTTTAATCAGGTTGGGTTGGATCACCTGAAAATTGAACACAACCCGAATAGCTATTGAAATTTAATTTGGAAACCCGAACCCGACCTATTAGGGTCAGGTTTTACCATATACTTGACTCGAGTGGCATCCCTACGCGGGTCCAGAGAAGTATAGATGTTTCCATTGTTGCCAATTCTCAACTTGCAGCCTCTTGCCATCTCTTCTCTCATAGCAAAATAGAATTCAAGGCATAAGAACAAGATGATGGTTGACCACCATATGGGCTGATTAAAGATGTTGGATATCAAATCCAAAGGATTGCTCTTATCCTTGGAGGTCCATTGTGGGCATGAGGGACATGGTGATTAATTGGTGCAAAATCAAGGTTGTTTGTGGTAGAAAGATATATACTTGGCTTGATCCGTGGGTGTGGCCTTAACCTCTCATCCTTTGATTTGGGGGGCTGAATCATTTCACAGCTAGGGGGTGATGTTCTTGACAGTTTGGTTGTCTTTGCAAGATGATGTTTGGGCTCTCAACAAAGTAGATACATTGCACACCCAGGAGGCAATAGAGCTTCTTAATCTCCACAACCGTACTCTCTTTAATACTGCATTTTCTTATGGGTGGTGATCTTCACAGGCCGGTTTTCATTTAATCAGCCTGGGACTCTTGTCGGGTTCATTTCCCTATTTTGGAGTGGCATCAGTTGATTTGGCACTAATATAGAGTAAATTGGTAAGCCTTTTTTTGCTTGGTTGGCTCTCAACGAGACTTTCATTTGGATAATAGATGTGCTATTTGCTTGTAATGGGGAGGAAACAAGAGACCACATTTTCTTTTAATGTCTTTTCTCTAAAATGGTGTGGAAGGAAGTCCAACATAATTGCCACATTATGAGAATCATTCTTGACTTCCCTGGGGAGGTGTGTTGGATTCCTCATTTTGTGAAAGTGAATGAGTATGTGGTCATTCTTCACAAAACTGTCTTTGAGGTGTACAGGCTTGTGAGGCGAGTCATTAAAGTGTCTAGGTTCACTCTAACAAACTCAACGGACTCAGTCAAAGAGTCAATGCTCAGTTGAGTTTGTTAGAGTTGAGTCAAAGCTCGGTTCCTCCACTGTAGGAGGTTGTTGTGGTTGTTGTAAACTAATTACGAGGTAACAGGGATTGAATCTCTATGACCCTGTATCATATATAATGAATGGATATGAATGAAAGAATTACGGACTGCAATTTTCACATAGTATTGGCCAGAACATCCTGATTATCTTCTTTCTGCGTCCATTCTCTTCTTCAATCATGTCTTCGGCCAACAATTCTGAAACCACTCTTCCCTACATGGAATCACTCATTGCTCCTCTTCCTATTGTCAAGTGTATTTCTCAGGAAATCTCTGTAAAACTTGCCTCCACAAATTACTACATGTGGAAGATGCAGGTTTTACCAGTTCTTCGTTCACATGGACTCATTGGGCTGATTCATGGTGATCTGTCTCGCCCCTCTGGTGAGGATAATGATCCCACTGTGCGTGTGTGGTTTCGCCTTGACCAAATGGTCTTGGCTTGGCTGGCCACCTCTGTTTTTGAAGATGTTCTTCCCCAAGTTGCCCACTGCGATTCCGCCCACTCCTTCTGGTCTACAATGGAGGTGCTCTATGGTAAGCTGACTCGATCCCGCATCCAGGGCCTCAAAGGAGAGCTTCACAGCCTCTCGAAGAGGTCTCTCTCTATCAGTGACTATATTAACAAAGCTCGGTCTCTTTCTCACACTCTTGCCATGGCTGGCAAGCCAGTTGATGATGACGACTTCATCATACTTTTACTGAAAGGTCTTGGACCTGAATTTGACACAGCCTGTGCTGCCATTCATGTTGCTCGCGAATTTCCAACAGTTGATGAAGTTGCCGCTCTTCTCATGGACTTCGAGCTCCGTCTACTGGGACAGCAGAGTGCTCCTTCCTCCCTGGCACTCTTCACCTCCAAGTCCTCTTCGTCTCCTCGACCTACAGTCCCTCGAGGTGGTTTTGGTGGAGGTGGGCGCTCTGGTGGAAATCGTTCTACCCCTCACTCACGTGGACAAACTGCTTCTCCTTCCTCTCTGCCGGCTGGCCGTGGTCGTGATGGGGCACGCCGTGGTCGTCCTCGTGCTACTCCTGTTAATGGTGACTATTCAGCCATCTATTGCTATCGTTGTGGTCATCCGAATCATAAGGCTGATGCATGCCAGGCTACTTCCACCGAACCCATCCAATCCTTTTCTGCACTTCAGTTGGCTGATCAAGCAGACAATGGGTGGTACCCTGATACTAGTGCAATGCACCATATGACCTCTGATTCAGCCCAAGTGGATGGTATGTCTCCTTACTCTGGTTTTGACAAAGTATTTGTGGGAAATGGTAACTCTCTTCCAATCTCCCATACTGGTTCAGTCACTTTATCATCTGCATCTCCTAAGTTGGAGAAAGTTTTATTAGTTCCTGGCCTCACTAAAAGTCTTCTAAGTGTCTCGCAATTCACCAGAGACAATAATTGTTGCTTCTTGTTTTATAAATGGGGTTTTACTGTGAAGGACATGCAGACCGGGCAGATCCTCTTGGCCGGACCTAGGACAGATGGGCTCTATCGTGTTGCTGCTGCTTCTACTCTTTGCAAGTCCCTTGTTAGTCTTCTCTGCACTAAAGTTAGTTATGAAGTATGGCATGCTCGCTTGGGCCACCCCTCTGCATCAACAATGCGTACTTTGGCGTCGTCTCTGCATTTTCCCTTGTCTTTGAATAATTTTTCCATTGATAGTTGTAAACTTGGCAAAGTATCAAAATTGCCTTTTGACAAACGTGTCACTTATTCTACAACTTGCTTTAGTCATTTGCATTCTGATGTATGGGGCCCTGCTCCTGTTTCTTCACTTGATGGATTTCGGTTTTATTTATTGATTATGGATGAATATTCCTGTTTTATTTGGTTGTTCCCTATGAAACGAAAGTCTGAAGTTTCTGGAATTTTTATTGATTTCATTCATTACCGTAAGCGTCAATTTGATGCCTCGGTGAAGGTAATTCAATCAGATGGCGGAGGAGAATATGTTAGTCATACTCTTCAAACCTTTCTCCGGCAACAAGGCATAATTCACCTTCTCTCCTGCCCTGGCACTCCTGAACAAAATGGCTTGGCTGAGAGGAAACATCGTCATGTGGTCGAGACTGGCCTTACTCTTATGGCTCATGCTCACCTTCCTAAAGCACTTTGGCCTTATTGCTTCTCTACTGCAGTTTACTTAATTAATCGTCTTCCCTCCAAAGCTCTTGACAGAAAATCACCATATGAGCTTCTCTTTCGAAAGAAGCCTATCTATGATCACCTTCGGGCTTTCGGTTGTGCTTGCTATCCTTATCTTCAGCCCTTTGGAAGGGGCAAGCTTGATTACAAAACAGTACAATGCATCTTCTTGGGGTACAGTGGCCATCACAAGGGATATTGCTGCCTTGACCCTCTCACAGGGCGTTTATACATCTCACGACATGTTTCCTTTGTTGAGCAGGTCTTTCCTTACCCAACTATTGGCAATCATGGACGTCCCTTTGCTCATCGCTTCAGAATTCGGCCACTCCCACTCAAACTTCTAGCAGATGAATCAGTGGACTCTTGGCAGGCTATGTTTGGTCCCTCTGCAGTCCCTCCTGGACCTGGCTCCTTATCATCTTCTCCTGGGGCTTCCTCTGATCCTCTACCACGCTCAACATCTGGTGTTCCTCCTCCATTACCAATACCTCCTGCACCTGGGCAGCCACCATTACTAGTCTTTCGCCGCCTCTCAAAGCCGCTGGTTTCTGCTGCTGTGAATTTTGCAAATCCACCGGCTACAGCGCCTGTGCCGCCACCATTACAAGTATATCGCCGCCATCAAAAGCAATTTGTCCCTGCTTTGCCATCTTCACAGCCTGTCTCCTCCCTCCAAGTGTGTGACAGGAGCTCACCAGCTTCTGCTCCGCTCTCTATGATGCCGGGTCTCTCTCCCTCCGTGAATCAGCCATCTTCCTCTTCCCCTGCGGACTGTCCTCTGGCTGCTGGTGCACCTACGGATGTCTCTCCTGTCTCCATTGCTCCTGCTGCGATCTCTGATTCTTCTGGGGCTGTCTCTACAGTGTCCAAGCATCTGCCTTCACATCCTGATGACGACCCACAGCTGCTAATGCCCACGTCTGTCCCCCCTTCAGGTGCTCTACCAGACTTACCTCCATCTGCCTCCATTACTGCACCACCACTTAATCCTCCTGCAGAACTCTCCTCAGTGTCAACTTCCAGCAATTCCCATCCCATGGTGACTCGATCCAAGGCAAATCAGTCCAAGGCCCTCCTTGCGACTCGCTATCCCCTCCCTGCCGCACTACTTGCAGCTTCTGAGTCTCTGCCCATAGAGCCCAGCACCTATCGCCAAGCTGCCAAAGAACCCAAGTGGGTCGAAGCTATGCAGGAGGAAATCACAGCTCTTAACCGTAATAGAACATGGACTCTTGTTCCCTATATACCTTGTATGAATGTGATAGGCTGCAAATGGGTATTCCAGGTTAAACTCCATGCCAATGGATCTGTTGAACGCCACAAGGCCCGTCTAGTAGCAAAAGGTTATAATCAACGTGCAGGTTTTGACTTTGATGAAACATTCAGCCCGGTTGTAAAAGCTTCTACAATTCGTCTTGTGCTTGCATTGGCTACTTCATATGCATGGCCTCTTCGCCAACTTGACGTTAAAAATGCCTTTCTCCACGGGGATCTTCATGAGGAAGTCTACCTCCAACAACCTCCTGGTTTTGTTGATTCTGCACATCCATCCTATGTATGTAGTTTGCACAAAGCTCTATATGGACTTAAGCAAGCCCCAAGGGCGTGGTACACTAAGTTCACAACCTTTCTACTGCATCTTGGTTTTGTTGGATGTCCTTTTGATACCTCTTTGTTTCTCTGGCAGCATGATTCTCACATGCTTCTGCTCTTGCTGTATGTTGATGATATTATCCTCACCGGTTCCTCTGCTCCACTCCTGCAGATGCTAACCAAAAAATTATCTGAAGCTTTTGATATGAAAGATCTTGGACCTTTAAATCTTTTTCTTGGTATGCAGGTTAAGCGGACAGGATCTGCATTAATGCTCTCCCAAAGCCATTATGCCCTTCAACTCTTGGAAAGGTTTGAACTGTCTGGAGTTAAACCTGTCACCAGCCCTCTGCAAGCTGGTACACATCTCTCAGCATATGGCTCTTCACCTCTAAAAGACTCCTCTCTCTATCGGCAAATGGTAGGCAGTCTCCAATATCTCACTCTCAGTCGGCCTGACATTGCTTTTGCTGTCAACCATGTCTGCCAATTTATGCACTCACCCTGTCAGATCCATCTTGAAGCTATCAAGCGCATCTTCCGCTATATAAAAGGGACTATATCCTTGGGACTTCAGTTTCATCAATCTATGGATCTCTCCCTTCGTGCTTACACTGATGCAGATTGGGCAGGGTGCCCTGATACTCGCCGCTCAGTTACCGGTTATGCCATTTATCTTGGCCCAAATTTGATCTCCTGGGCAGCCAAGAAGCAACCAACCGTCTCTCGCTCTAGCTCTGAAGCTGAATATCGTGCTCTAGCTGCCACCACTGCTGAAGTATTGTGGTTGACTCATCTTCTTTGCCGGCTTCGGATTTCCATCTCCTCGCCTCCCTCCATTTTATGTGATAATGTTAGCGCCCTCTACATGGCCCGGAATCCGGTCTTCCATAACCGTACGAAGCACATCGACATTGATGTCCATTTTGTTCGCGAACATGTTCTTAGCGGCGCTATCCGTGTGGCACACATACCCGGGACCCAACAAATTGCAGATCTCTTCACCAAATCCTTACCAAGTCCTAGGTTTCTGATGCTTCGCCACAAGCTCATGCTTCGTGAACCTCCACATGAGCTTGAGGGGGGCTGTGAGGCGAGTCATTAAAGTGTCTAGGTTCACTCTAACAAACTCAACGGACTCAGTCAAAGAATCAATGCTCAGTTGAGTTTGTTAGAGTTGAGTCAAAGCTCGGTTCCTCCACTGTAGGAGGTTGTTGTGGTTGTTGTAAACTAATTACGAGGTAACAGGGATTGAATCCCTATGACCCTGTATCATATATAATGAATGGATATGAATGAAAGAATTACGGACTGCAATTTTCACAAGGCTTGTTTGGCAACTTTGGAAACAAAAGTGGCTTTCCTAGTGAGTAAAATCAAAGTATAAAATGTCACATCAGAAGGAAAACCAACCCTCATAATAAGGAGGGTTGGAGAGGACAGGAATAGTTGAGTTTTTTTAGATAGACGGGGAATCCATCAAGTGTTGCTGTGGCGGTTGTTAATCAAGGTCACCATATCTTAAACAGTTTCGACCTTAAGGATAAGATTTTGGAGAGATGCTCCTTCTCGGCAGATTTCTGGGAGGCATAATTTCTTTTGTGGGATTTGGGTTCCTTGCCTTTGTTTTCTTTTGAGTTTCTCTTTTCGAGTTTGCTTTTGAGTTCTTGGGGTTGGGAGGGTTGTATTCTTTGTTTGATCCTTTCTGTATTCTTCCTCTTTTTGGTAGATAAAATTTTTCAATTACCCAAAGAAAAATGAAGTGAGATTTGCCTTAGTATCAGGATGAAGTTTTTGCACTCTCTACATTGTGGTTGCTACTGTCCAAAACTAACCTCTTTCAAATGGATGTCAAAACTGTGTTCCTTTATGGTGATCTCTTTTTGTATGCAGCCCCCTTGTGGTCTGCCTCATCCAAAGCTGTGTTCCTTTATGGGACTTAAGAATTTCAACATTGTGAACGAAATGTAGATATTTTGATATTAATGATCTAGGTTCTTTAAGGTACTTGCTAGGTATTGAGATATTTTATTCTCAATTTGTCTATTTGCTCTCAGTCTATGTATGTGGCTGAAAAGAATGATTGTGCCAACTCGTGGGTGGGACGTAAAAACAGTAAATACTCCTTAGTAGCTTACTATTAAGTTGTAAGCCAGGTGATGGAGTCCTCTTGAAGATCTCGATTGTTATCTGGAGATTGTTAATTCATTATCTTACTGTCGTTCATATGGATATCATGCATGCTATTCATGTTGTCAAACAGTTTAGTTCTACACCGTGCTCCACATATTTGGTAGCAGTTTTATCCATTCTTTGCTTATTATTGTCATTTTCATGGTCTTGCTCTCTTCCCCTACCAGTTACGGCATTTTTCTTGGTGATTCTCTTATGTCTTGGAGAGTAAGGAACAGTTAGTGAAGGTAGAATATTGTACCACGGCTACCATTATTTTTTAGATTGTTTGTCTGCGTTAGCTTCTTGATGTGTGAGGGTACTCCATGTCTGCGCCTACCCTTATGGTTGTAACAACAAAAGTTCCGTTCAAATTGTGCACATTTAGTGTTCAATTGGCAGACCAAGCACATTGAGATTAATGTTCGGCTGATTTTGAACATTGACAGTAACTTTTGGTAAGCGTCCAAATTATATAATAGTAATAAAGCTCACTTTTCTAAGTTTTAAAATTTGTCCTAGATTTGTAAAAATTTGTATATTTCTGACAGTCTTTAGTCCTTGTATAGAATCATCAAGATCAAACAGGGAGACAGGTGAGTCTGCAAATACAGCTTTAGCAGTGTCAACTCATAGAAGTAAAAGTAGTAGCATCACAATCCCATGGACTGAAGGTGATGGAAATTTAAAAAAATTCCCTTTCAAGGAGCTAAAAAATGCCACAAGAAACTTTCGACCAGATAATATCCTTTCAGAAGGAAAGTCAGGCCGTCTTTTTAAAGGATGGATTGATGAGAAAGCTTCTATTGCTTCAAGGCCTGGATCTGGAGTGGCTGTTGCTGTCAAGGTGCGCTTGCAAGGTTTTCAAAGGCAGCAGAAGGACTGGTTGGTATGCTGATTTTTATTTTCATCTGCATGTGTTTGATGATATTATCCACTTACATCTAGAAACTGATTGACTTTTACCTTATCAATTGCAGCTGGAAATATACTGTCTAGGCCAACTTGACCATCCCAATATTGTTAAGTTAATAGGGTACTGTTGTGAGGGTGATCATCAACTTCTTGTATATGAATTTGTGCCAAAAGGCAGTCTGGAAGACCAGCTATATAGAAGTAATTGGTTTTAACTGAAGCTTCATAAATTGTTTTTGTCAAAGGTGATACAATATTAACATCTTACGGTATGTTCCCCTCTGATAATGAGCCCGCCCAGCGTAAGATACGCATGGGAGCCCTTCATCCATCAGATCGACGGAGTACACGCTAGTGTACATTAGCACCATCAATCTCAAATATCAAGCTCTCCCATGCGTTCCTTATGCTGGGTTTATTGTTAGAGTGGAGCATGAAAAACTCTTCCTATTTGGGAATGATTTTGATACTTTTGTGTTGGGTGCACGTGCACTTTTTGGACATGATGTTCCTAAATTCGCATGCATTTTCAATTGTAAAGGGAAATTTTACATATAAGTACCTATTTTGGGAGCTATTCACATTTAGCAGCCTACTTTTTAAACATATACACATAAGTACCGATATTGATGGTAGATAAAAAACTGCTGCCCATATGTTTTTTTCAGTTATGGTTCTTTCTGTGGTCTCATGCACTTTTATTAATTACCAAGGCAAATCTTATAATTGTTGCGAAAATAATTACCTAGGCAAAGCTTATAAAATTTAGTTAAGAAAATAAATTATCCAATTGGTGGATACTGTGCTATATCATGTTAACTTATAGTAATTGGTAAACAATGCTTTATCCTCTATTAGATCATGATTAGAAAGAAGAGATTGCAAAGGCAATTAAATAGTGATGTAAGGGAGGGAGAGAGGCAAATTAAGAAGGTTTTTGGCTCAGAATGCCTACTTCTCAGCTATATCTAAAAAATCAAAATGATCTAAAGATCACGATAGGCCACCTACTTTAGCTGGTTTCACGATTTCCTACTGATATTGAAATTGCCAGACCCAAGTATGGCTAGTGCAAATAATCTATTTCTATATTTATTTAACTTTTTGAGACAATTTTAATGTTGTGGCATAAACAATTCTTATTTGGAATGATGGATGATGGGTGAAAAAGAAAGTAAAAAAGTTATTTTTGACACGTGCTGGTTATGAAGGGTAATTCTTCATATTTTGTCTTCACTTAGCAGTATAAATGAGAAATGTTTCTCCACCTTTTTCTTAGGTGATTACGTGTAAAAATGCATAAGGTAGGTGGTTTTTGGTAATTTTATTACACTACGGGTGGATGCATGTAATAGCCAGTCATAAAATAAGAGTACATCATGCACGGAATAATGTTGGAAGCAGTATTAACTTTTGACATGTTATGACTTTGTATGAATGTATTTAGATTTGTGGGGTTATTTTCATTTTGATAAATTTTATATTTCCAAAATGTCATTAGAAGACAAGACTAGTCCGTTCTTGGACAAAAAAAAAATCTTATTGGGCGTTACTTTTGTAGGGACATTTCAGCCACCGTCTTGGGCTCTCCGTGTTAGAATTGCCATTGGCGTTGCACAGGCTCTTTTATTCTTGCACAATTACAACGTAGTATACGGCAATGTTGAACCTTCGAATGTTCTCGTTGACAAGGTATGGGCTCATCTTCCTCTGCAGCTTGTAGACGTATGTAATACTTGTGTGCACTTCAGATAGAGGGATAATAGGGGTGCACTAGAGTACAATGTTTAGCACTGACAAGATCTCTTCAACTCTCTTGCAACAGAAGCATCACAAAACTAAACTACGAATTAAACATCTAAAACCATGAGTACCACTAATAGTGTTTGATTTTGATTGTTGTAGGACTACAATGCTAAGCTTTCTAATGTTGTTCTAACAAGACGGAAAAGAAAAAGGTCCAGGCGGGCTTCTGTCAGTATTGTGTATGCAGCTCCAGAATACATTAGAAAAGGTTTCATTGTTTGCTTACTATTCAGAGAATCCATTTTTTTCTTTTTTTGATCGTTTAGATATTACAAAAAACATTGTTGTAATGTATGCCTGTCATGTTAATTAGGATGATCTATCTTCGACAAGATATGTACATGCATTAAATAGTCTGACTTATAGAATATCAACTTGAACTAACACTTTCATGGTAATTTAACAGGCAAACGATCTGCTACGAGTGATGTTTACAGCTTTGCTGTCCTTTTGCTTGAGCTTTTGACTGGACAAAGGGCATTTGACATAAATAGGCCACCCGGGCAGGCCAATTTGGTTGAATGGATGAAGCCATATTTAGCGCAGCCGCGCAAGCTACTGAAGATGATGGACCCCAGGATGGATGCGGTAGATTCAACTAAAAAGGCACTATTTCAACTTGCCCGGGTCATCTCTCAGTGCCTACAGCTGGAAGCAACGAGGCCGTCATTAGTGAGGGTTTTGGCCGTGTTAGAGAAGCTTCAAACTTCTTAGAAATGCAGCTGGTGCGTGTGAAGTTAAATCTTGTGTTAGATGGCAGTAATAAGATCTTTGTTGCTTTTAATGAATGAGTTGGAGCCCAAACTTTAAGAATGTCGTGCCTTTGTCTGTGCACAATTATGCAAGACATTTCTTCTTGTCATCACATGTAGACATGTACAAAAGTACGTCATGCCGATGCGGCCATGCAATAGTCTTCTTGTTACATTTTGACTTCTTCTACAGCCCAAGCAGTAATTGAACATGGCCCAGGAAGTGGGTATGGAGCCCACCCCATAGCGAGTATCTCTGCCCCAAGTAGGGGTGTTCACGGACGGAACGGACGCAGACATAGTATTGTCTGTCTCCGTCTGTCATTTGAATAACTATTGTCCGTCTCTGTCCACGTCTGCCTTAGTCTATATTATATTTTATCAAAGTTCATCCACTATGGATAAAGATAGACAGAGACAAATATTTCAACATCGAAATTTTTTTTTTAATTTAATATTTTTAGAATTTTTATAACATGTAAAAGTTGTCTTAACATATTACATAACTACTAAAATTATGTTTTCAAGTTATCTAATACCTATGTAGTATATTAATATTATCTTAACATATTATATAAGTTCTAGATTTATATTTTTAAATTGTCTAATACCTATATAGTATGTTAGGAGTGTTCTAACATGGTACATAAGTACTGAATTTATGTTTTCAAATTGTCAAGTGCCTATGTAGCATGTTAGGACTATTCTAACATGGTACATAAGTACTAGATTCATGTTTTCAAGTTGTCAAGTACTTATGTAGCATGTTAAAATTGTCCTAAGATGCTACATAAGAATTGAATTTTATTTTTTTATTTTATAGTTAGTAATAATTACTACTATTATTAAGAGAATCTTAGGTAAGTGGTGGACGTCTACAGACACGGACAAGGGTATGTCTGTGTCCGTAGCTCCATATTAATGCGGACAAAAAACTTTGTCAGTGTCTGCATCCGTGTCTAGCTCGGACAAAAATTATTGTTCATTCTATATAAAAACGGAAGTGGACACGGACGGACATACGGATAACGGACGTCCATGAACATCCCTAGCCCCTAGAGCTAGGAACATTTAATGCAGTAGAATTTTGCATATGGCCACGTTAGGAGGAATGGATTTGACGTAACATTTAACATGTCAAATGCTCTTATAATAGGCATGTATGCCCCGTGTGGTAACATAAAAGAACTTGTAATGAATTCTCTGCGTCCCATATTAATAGTTCTATTGGCAAAATAGAAATTTGTTCCAGCTCCATTTGGCTCAATAGAAGTAGGTGGGTACTTAAAAAAACATCTTAGAATCTTATTTTCAATTTTCTTTGCTATGGGTCTCACTAGTTAATAATAATCACTGTTTTTCTAGATGAAATTATTAATATAGAACGGAAGGAGCATTTGATAAAATGGTGAATAAAAACCTTGTAACCTGGAGTACTAATGATTCTAAGGGTTAGCACTGCATGGACAAGCCGTTTATGAGCGGTTCTCTCGAATGCAGAAAGAAGGGTTCAAGCTACATGAGATTTTTATTCATTAGCATTCTTTTTGCATGTTGTTATGCAGGGTTGGTGATGAGGCTAGAAAATGTTTCAGATCCATGATAGAGGAGCACGGAATGGTGCCATGGATGGATCACTATAGCTGCATGGCCAATGTTCTATGTTCTGGCACAAAGTTGTAATTGGGGTATGGTGACGGTTAATTCGGTTTGATTAAAAAAGAAATTTATTCGGGATAAAATCGTGAAAAAAATTGGCACTAAACTTAAAAATAAATAGTATGAAAATTATTATTTAAATAAATTATTACCAAATGGATGAGAGATAAACTTATTTACCAAATTATTGTTCTTACATGCCACATAGGTGCTAGTGTGGGAACTGCCACATGTGCATTTTTTTTAAATTCACTCTGGTTAGCGAAACAAGCATTTCCTGAGTTGGAAGGATGAAATAAGAGTTCAGGTGATTTGGTGACTTCATAACTCACCATGAAGAACTCAAAAGAATGTCATTTTAACAACAATGGGTAGCTCATGAGTCTTCATTTGCAACTCTTTTGACAACTTACATTTATCATTTTCAGTACTATATTCGATGATAATGCAACTATCCACGAGGACTAGATAATGAGGTTGCAGTACCTCTCCTACCCCTACTCTGACCTGCACCTTGACTATTGCACCCTGATATTTTAAAAACCCCTTTTCTATAATCTAATCAATAGAAACTAATTTTTTTAAAACCTTTTGTCAATACATTTGACAAAATTATCTTAGGTGTGATCACTCGGTTTTTAATATACTAATATTCAAAACTAGATAATATATTAACATGTTCAAACCATTCCACAAACACATATAAGGTCCAGCCCGAATACATGTCACATATCTACAATATACAATCATAAGTAATTGGTACTCAAGTGTCTAAGTTCAAATATACACATACTAAGAGTACTAATAGAGTCCAAAAATTCTACATCAAACTATGAAGTAATTTGGTCAGTCTTTTCGAGTACTACAATCCCAACCCGGTTACTCTTCCTCTACAAGCTTACATTAAAAGGATGTTGAGTATATAAATATACCAAGTGGGATAGCAAAATAAGTGTCATGTAATGGCAAAACATCTATAAATTAAAAGTATCATAACTAAGTGAACATAATCATCATTTCCTAAGTACACCAAGTGAAACATAGGAATATAAATTAATCACAATATAACAACATATTCAAAAGTACAAGAATATAAATATTTCGTTATCATGACCACACTTATGAGTTTCTTACTCCCTTAGTATAAGTCATAAAGGTCATCTATGATATAGTAGTCACGTCTAGGAGTAGGGCTACATCTCAATTCGGTTTCAAATTGTTCCATTAAGAACTAAACTGAACCGAATTATAGAACCGAATCGAACTGAACCGAGTAATAAAACCGAGATATATGAACTGAACCAAATCGATATAAGAACCGAAACGGAACCAAAAACCGAATAAGAACCAAAAATTTTAATTAAATTTCTTTTTAATCAAAATCATATTAAAACTACAAAAAATCATATCTATAAAGAAAGTTGTCAATGCAGAATTCAATTTAACATAAAAACAAGAGCTCAACAGAAGCAACATCTAAAAATTCAGCCAGTACTGTCATTTAAACAAGCCAGGTCTAGTAAAATTTTGAGTGGAGGGAGTAAAAAAAGGCATTGATCTGACCCTATGTACAGACTGGTTGAAGATTTCCAATCTGGACCCAAGAAAACGGTCATTGGGATCTAGAAATTTACAAATTACTTTTCAGAAAATGATATGAAACCATGCACCTCTACAAATGTAGATATTACATCAAAATATCATCCAGACCTTTACAATAACTCAATAAGTATCTAATAAACCAGAAATCGATGCATAAACAAACAAGGTTCAGGCGCCTGTCTCATAAAAAAAAAATGTATAAAAGCCACATATGATCTTGCCATGTCCTAGTAATCAATCAAAAACACTACAAGTAAAAACACAAAAATGTAGAGACTGTAATCAAAAGAATCAGAACATGCTTCAAAAGAAAGACCAAAGTGGCTTCTAATGTGGGACTATGGGAGAGACGAAATGTGGGACTGTGGAAGAGATGGAGGGAGACGAAGTAGGAAAGACGGAGGGGGGACTGTGAGAGAGACGAAGGGGGGACTGTGGGAGAGACAGAGGGGGGACTATGGGAGAGACGGAGGGAGACGACGTGGGAGAGACAGTAGATCGGCCGAACATGAGGTAGAGGGGCAGGAGAGGGGAGAATGGCCGCGGCGCTGCCAAATGGGGAGACCGACTCTGAGAATGAATGCAAAAATTAGGGCTGGGAAATGAGGGAAGAGTGTCAAAGTTGGTTTTTATAGGAGGGTATTAGTTTAGTTCGGTTCCAATTCTCAATTTTTTTAGAAAAACCAAACCGAACCGAAATTAACTCAGTTTTTTTCAAGAACTGAACCAAACCGAATAAAGAACTGAACCGAACTGATAAATTTTGGTTCGGTTTTGCCCAGTTCAATCCAATTCCGATTTTTTGGGTGCAGCCCTATCTAGGAGTTCTTATCACTCACTAGCCCATGAACTACTCTCAAAATTGGCCACACTTCATCCATGCCATGAAGCTATAAGGACCACAAGGGCTCATGGATTGATAGAAGGTGCTAGGGGGGCCAGATCTATAATATACAACAAGTATAAGTAATTGACGCTCACGTGTCTAAGTTCAAAATACACACATACTAAGAGTTTACTAATAGAGTCCAAAAATTCTACATCAAACTATGAAGTAATCTAGTCGTCCTTTGCGAGCACTACAGTCCCACCCAGTTACTCTTCCTATGAGCTTGCATCTTAAGGATGTTGAGTATATGGATATATCGAGTGTGATAGCTAAACAAGTGCCATATAATGACAAAACATCCATAAATTAAAAGTATCATAACTAAGTGAACATGATCATCATTTCCTAAGTACACCACGTGAAACATAAGAATGTAAATTAATCACAATATAGCAGCATATTCAAAAGTACAAGAACATAAATATTTTGTTATCATGACCACACTTATGAGTTACTTACTCCCTAAGTGTAAGTCATAAAGGTCATCTATGATACAGTAGTCGCGTCTAGGAGTCCTTATCGCTCACTAGCCCATGAACTACTCTCAAATTCGGCCACACTTCATCCATGCCATGAAGTTATAAGGCCCAAAAGAGCTCCCCCCCCCCCAAACCTTTGAAAATTCCTACTATGGCCATGAAGCACCAATATTTTTTTCTCATTAGTGCAACAATGTGACCCCCCTTGTAGTCCATCCCTAGCTTTGTTCTTGCATAGACCCGAGTGGTCGAGATTTCAACTATCATGATCGTGAAAGCCTCCTATATTGTGATGTGTGGGACAATCATCTTTTTTATGATTTAGTCCATTTGAACCAAACTCCTAAGACCATAGAGTGACTCTACATAACTCCCTTCTTTGGGGAGTTGAAAGACCATAATTATTTTTTATATCACACCCTTCCATTTACGTGGCTAAATGACTCACTTAAGGAGTCCACATGTTATTAGGAATCTTCGACCTTATGTGTAAAATACCAACAATTTGTGGTGTGGTCCAATATGAGAATTCAAGTTTATCATCACATATTCTTGCATTTTTATGCTCATAAACCCATGTAATCATAATGTTAATACTAGCATACATAATATCTTAACTCATACTGAGAAATACTCAACATCAACTTATTGTTGGCAAACTCATGACATGCCAACCATGTTACCAATGCCCATTGGCGACCTATTGACATATCTAACTCTCACTAGCAGTGGGTTCACATGAGACAACCCACTTCATCGACTTCACACTAACACATTGACCTCACTACTAATGATTGACTAGTTGCATAACAATGTGTCAATGTTTGTCAGTGTCAGCATTGTCATCTCTTTCCTTTCACTGATGTCGTCACTAACGTGCCGATGGTCGTACCAACGATCAAGAAGAGACAACAGAGAATGAACACAATTCCCCAAAATTACTCCAATTCATGTCATAACGCAAACCTTTCTACACACCCTTTTTGTAAGACCTATTAATTTTAATACTTTCTTATTAGTGTAGAAATTGTTTGTTTTCACTTTAATTTTATTTTCTTTGGGTAATGGGTTAGTTTTATTATGAATTTCTTGAGTTTAAAAACATTAGTGATTAACTTAATTCATTAATTTCCACAATTTAACGTCATTTTTATCATTTAAATCCTTAATCAAGGAAGCGGGCCCTACCGTGGGACCCATGTCAATTTCAAATGGCATGCTAACCCTTCGGCCGCCAACCCTCTCTTGATTTTTTTTAAACAGGCTTGGGTTTAGTTAATTTTATTTTTTAGGTCTAATGCATACATATGGGTACACTTAAGGCTTATTAGGTCTATTTTTTAGCCCAATAAGTATTTTTCTAACCCATTGAGCCACTTACTATTAAATACTTAAGCATTGCATCCATGATGTTATGCTTCATGAAAATGTGATAGTTTCTAGGAAAAACTATATCTAAATTCAATCTTGTTAGTATTAACATTAGAGATGTTATACAATGATTATGTAGGCAACTAATATCCAATGATGTTGACGGTCCAAAAAGTATTTATTGATACTTTTATTTTTTAAAAAATTTTCCTCCAAAAGGAGGAAATATTCTATTTTTTGCCCCTACTCCTGGCTTGACCTTATTTAAAACAAGCCAAGAAATGTAGGCCCTAACCTGCAATTTTACTTGTTGGGAAGGGAGGACTAGATGGTTGACCCTTAAAAGTTTCACCCATTATGGCTGCAATGTATGTTCCTTTATTTGGCCACACTAAGCCTACTTAGAGGATGGTCAAGTCGTGTAATACTATTCTTCTTTGTTAATTCAATTTGAGGGAAATTCTCTCAAAAACCCTAATCACTGATTCTATCAGAATTTATCCTCAATATGATCTATGATTATGCATTTGATTACCAGATTAGAATCTTAACTTGAACTAACATTTTCATGGTAATTTAACAGGCATAAAACGATCTGTTAGGTGTGATGTTTAGAGCTTTAGCATCGTGTTGCTTGAGCTTTTGACTGGACAAAGGGCGTTTGGCATGAATGGGCCCAAGAAGCACAGTTTGGTGGGCTGGGCAATGCCTTATTTAGCAAATAAGCACAGGGTACTCAAGATAGTGGACTCCAGGATGAAATGCTGAAAACCCTAAGAAGGGACCCATTCGACTTGCCGAGGTCATCTTGAAGTGCTGAAAACCCTAACAAGAGACCAATTCGACTTGCCGAGGTCATCTTGAAGTGCCTCAGGACAGAACCAACGAGGCAACGAGGCCTTCAATGAGGGAGGTCTTGACGACACTGAAAAATATTCAAACTTTATATAAAGTTAAATCCTGTTTTAGACAGCAGTAATAAGATTTTCTTTGCTAGCTGCACAGCTTTTGCTGAAGGGGTTGGAGCCCAAACTATAATGATAACCTAGTTCGTTGTCTGTGTTATTTGTCCATGTGTGTGTGTTTTTTTGGTCGTTTCCTTTGTTACTCAAAAGCTTTGTTACATTAAATGTTCATCTTCGTAATATACTCCTTTCGTCCTATATTAATAATTTTTTTTAATTTTTTAAAATAAATTAATTTTAATTTATTTTAAAAAACCAAATAAAGCTATTAATTTAGGAATATTATACTCCTAGCAACACGATGCCAAAGATGAGAATATTAATCATAAATTCTAATTTTAGGTTTGACATGAATAGGAAGAGTGATGTTTAGACCTTTAGTGTCATCTCACTAGAGAATATTAATAATATCCATTGGTCACTCACTTGAGATTATATCTTGATTTATTCGAGATATATATATATATATATATATATATATATATATATATATATATATATATATATATATATATATATATATATATATATATATATAATGTATATGCTTATTACGTACCTAAAGGGATTGACAACAAGATATGATAGTCTAAAGTCTAAGTGGCCAGTTGCCTTGCCTATTTTAGTCAAACTTAGACACCCCTCATAAAAAAATAATACTTCATAATAACTATAAAATTTTGAGTAAAAAAATATTCACTCCATTCTATGTTAATAGTTTTATTTGAAAAAAGTATTTCTCATATTAATAGTTCCATTTAGCTCAATTTAAATGGCTTGGTACTTTAAAAAGTCTCTTAAAAGTTATTTTTTGTTCTAATTGTGGGTCTTATCATTTAATAAAAATTATTCTTTTCATCCTACATTTATAGCTACATTTAGTTTTTAAAAATTAATTAAAAATAAATTTATTTCTAAAAAATTAAATATAACTATTAATTTTGGACAGATAAAATATTATTTTTTTAAATAAAACAATTAATATAGACAAAGAAACTATTAATAATAAAGCATTTTACATTATCATAAAAAAAAAACTAATTGGGGAGGCTTTTCTACACAATTATGTCCCAGTTGAAATTCAGCATGGGCCCTATGGGGCCTACTTTTATAATATAACGGCGCCAAATCTTTGTGAGCGAGACATCGCCCATCCTTGATGAGAGCTTGTAGCTTGCTCGTAAGTCGGCGTTCTGCACTCTTCTCCTCGAACCCCGACCATCAGATCAACGTAAGAGATGGGTACAAATGGAATATCATCATTAAAGGTTTACAGGAAGAGGGGAAGCCCGGACAGGCGGTTATGGTCTTTGCTGAGATGGGAAGGAAAGGACTGAAGGTTGACAGCTACACACTTCTGTTTGTTCTCAGATCTTGCTCCGCCCTACCGTGGCTCTTTGGAGGTGCAGTGACACATGGGAAGATCTTCAAAATGGGTTTTGAATCGGAGGTCATTACACAGACTGCATTGCTGCAAATGTATGGTTGCACTGAGAACCTTGAATCTGCAAAGAAGGTGTTTGATGAAACTCCCGAGAAAGATTTAGCTGTGTGGAATGCTCTCATCAAGACTTACGCGAGAGGAAACCAGCCTCACAGGGCACTGGGACTTTTATGTGATATGGGTAGGGACAGTCTGTGGCCAAATGGGTTGACTGCAGTTTCTGTTATTTCAGCATGTTCTCCATTGAGATCACCTAAGATTGGAAAACTTCTGCATGGGTTTTTCATCAAAGTTCTTGTGTATTTTGACTTATTAGTTTATAATTCCTTGATTGATATGCATATGAAAAGTGGATGTCTATCTGTTGCTCGCAAAGTCTTTGATCAGATGCCGGCGAGTAATGTAATTACATGGACGACTATGTTGAATGGATACAGGGATAACAATAACCCGCAGGAGGCTTTGGCCCTCTTCAGGAAGATGGAGTCTGAAAATGTGAGACCAGATGAAATCACAGTGCTGGGTCTAGTATCCTTGTTCTCAAAGCTAGGAAGATTTGATTTAGCAGAATTGGTAGATGGCTACCTTAAGAAGAATGGGTATGACAAGACGATTACCATGTCAAATGCTCTTATAGACATGTATGCCAAATGTGGTAACATAGAGAGAGCTTGTCAGATATTTGATAAAATGGTGAACAGAAACCTAGTAACATGGACTACTATGATTCAAGGGTTAGCATTGCATGGACAAGGGGTTTCTGCACTAGTCAGGTTCTGTCAAATGCAGAGAGAAGGGTTTAAGCCGGATGAGATTGTCTTCATTAGCATTCTCTCTGCATGTTGTCATGCAGGGTTGGTGGACGAGGCCAGAAAATGTTTTAGGTCCATGATAGAGGACCATGGAATAACGCCATGGATGGATCACTATGGCTGCATGGTGGATCTTTTATGCCGAGCGGGGTTGGCAAACGAGGCTTTTGATTTCGTGGAGAGTATGCCCACAGAACCCGACGAGAAAATTTGGAGAACTTTGATTAGAGTTTGCAACACAAGTGAGCACATTGCTCGAGCAAAACAAGGTATGACCCATTTGCTGGAGTTGGAGCCCAAGTATAGTGGGAATTATGTATTGCTATCCAATTTGTATGCATCAAATGGTGAATGGAGCAATGCAAAGGAAATAAGAAAAGAGATGGGGATAAGGGGTGCCGTTAAAAAGGATCCAGGCCACAGTTTGGTAGAGGTTAAAAGGCAGTCAAGTGTGTAAAATGATAAAAATCTTCTTTTGGACTTAAATTGAGCGTTTGCTTTGTGTAGATAAAAAGAAAATCTAAAAACTTCAGTATATAAACTGGTCCGCCAGCAGTTAGATTTGAGGAGAACCAGCAATCTGAAGTACTTGCTGGCCACTGTCACTGAACCAGTGGATGAGATTGAAGGGTTTACATTCTCCTGTCCATATTCTTCTACAATACGGAGAAGAAAATGTTTATTTCCATACAGAAGCAGGTGTTAAGTGCGTTTAGTCCACAAAACGAATTGTTAGAACTTGGAAGGGTAATCAGCAGTGCTTGCACAATCTCTGCTCCTTTTGCCAGACGGTCTGCAACACAGGTTCTGTGCTATATTAATGTAGGCAGGCCCTGTTTAGCATCGAATTTCCCGCATAAACTAGTGTTATAAACGGCCCGGCACCGACCCTGAATGGTGGTTGGGTTGCGTTTTTTTGTCAAACCCGCCATTGACACGATTCATCTTAGATTTTATAAAGGTATGTCTAGCCTCACGGGGCTCCGTGACCAGGGGGCCCTGTGATCAGTCTACATAGGGCGCTCTAAACATAATACATAAGGGGGGTTTAATTTATAGGAATTAAACCCCATATAAGCTCAAAATATTTTTCGATTTTATAACAAAATGGCTAACAACTAAAATCTTAGTGAGTGCGGTAAAATTTTAACTGTCAGGGGTCAAGTTTTAAAACATTCATATAAAGTCTTTTAACTTGACCAATTAAGAAGGTCCGCTGATATAAAAGGGCCTGTTGGGGAGATACTTTAGAAGAGTTTCTAACTAGGGCTGTCAAATGGGACCTCAACCCGTTTAACCGGCCCAGCTAGAGCCCGTGTAAGCAGCTACGAAGTACGAACTGAATGCTATCGGGTTGTGGTAAAGTAAATCGGGCTTTGGCTCCGCTATGGGGGCCTGATAAGTCTCGCTTTCGATTTTCATTCTCGCCTCCCGAATCTACTCTTTCACCCAAGATCCTCACCATGGTTGGCTAGTGCTTTAAATTCTTCATTCCTCATCGACTTTTCAATCGCCGGCTTGTGAGGAATGAGCGGATGTGAACAGCTTCTCCGGCCTCTCCTTCGACATCCAGCGGCGTGTGATGGTGATCCTTTGTCACTTCAACTCCTCACATGGCGACTGTCAAAGCTCAAAACAAGGAGAAGCCGTTGCAATAGCTCAAGTCGACGGACTTCCTCCTTCAAGGTCCAACTCATCACGTTGCTCACGCTCATCTCCCATGCCACCATCACCACAGGTAACCCTTTTTTACCTTTTATCTTTTCTTGTGAATTTGTTCAGGCCAGAAAATACTTCAAAGAGACCAAAGCTAAGATGTATATGTTGCTTCCCGCTTCTCATTCATCTTTTATTAGGGTTGTTTGGATATGAATTTTTTGTTTGATTCTATCGATTCCCCTTTAATTTTGGCCCGAATTATTGAAATTATGTTTATATGTAAAAAGTGGGTGGAATTTAAAATTTATCTTGGAAGTTGATTCTAAGCTGTTTTGAGCCGGAATTGACAGGAATCACTGAATCACCTCATGAATGATTCAGTGATTTTGTCGATTCCAGCTCCCATCCCCCATTTTCAAATTACAAGTTCTATTTTTTTTCAACGGTCGACTCTTATATTAATTTGAGTTTAGAAAAATATGTTGTAAATAGGTGGGCCCATTTTAAAAGTTCAAAATTACCTACCCTTATGAAATCGTTTGCTTGAATTTAGAAGCACAATAGTACCAACAACGCGCATATCCGAGTTTGGGACAGAGAGTTATATTATTTTAAAGTTTTTAAAATAGGTTTAACAAGATATCCGAATTCTTTTTATTTTTTTTATTACCAACCGTAATTCAAATTCATAAGTGGATTTTTGGAATTAACTCTAAAAAATTTCACTTCCATTTCTAAGAAATTCAACACCTAAATAGTGGCTGGTTGAACTGGTTAGGACACAGAAGAACAATTCTCATAAAATGGTGGGTGGAAGTAAAGTCTGTTCCTACATAGTTGTTTTTATTGTGATGTGCCAAATTGCACGTGTTGTAGTTGTTCTTTAATACAACATCTTGTTGATATGTGATTTCTCCCAATTTGGGCAATTGGTTTTCAGTTTTATGGGGTTTACATTTTGGTGGGGATGGATGTGCATGCTTGATTTGTCCCACTTTTTCAACTCAAGATTATTTCTGCAATCCCCCTTCATTGCAACTCAAGATTATACAAGGTTCCAAGAAAAATAATTTATTAAAAAATCAAGAGGAATTGACCAAAGTAGACTCCTACTTTAGTCAAATAACCGAAGTATGAGCAAGTTTCTACTTTTTACCAAGGTAGACTTGCTCACATGGGAACTTGTAAGCATGTGAAGGAATTTTACTTAACTACCCTCTCCTTCATTATATGACAAGCCGATGGGAAAAACATACCAGATCGATCGCTCAAACCAGGAAAAAGATGTCTTCTTCTTCTTCTCCCGTAAGACTTCATCTCGCGGTGATTTTTCCTCCTCATGGGTAGGTTCTTCTTCCTCATATTTTTGTTTTCCCAGTTTGCTTCATCTTCTCTGCTTCTTTTCTCCGGGTCATCACATCTTCGAGTTGTTTCATCCTCTCTGCTTCTTTTCTTCGGGTCTTCACATCTTCGAGTTGCTTCATCTTCTCTGCTTCTTTTCTCAGGGTTTTCACATCTTTGAGCTACTTCATCTTCTCTGTTTCTTTTCTCTGAGTCTTTACATCTTCGAGCTCCGAAGACCTAGTAATTTATTTCCCTTCCACCAAGTAGATTGGTTTAGGTTATTTCAGATGATGAAAAAGGTGTTATCCAATGAAAATGTTATTTTGGGTTGGTTATATCTTGGACATTACGTAGTTTTTGCTAGTAAGATTTTCTGGGTAGCTGGAAAACTGGAAACTGGAAAATTGGAACACTGAATTATTAAAATACTAGAAAAGTAAAAAACTAGATTACTAATATGATATGAGAAGAATATGGAAAGGGACACAAAAGGTTTGTTGTGTATTTGGGACGTCCATTGGGATGCAAGTGGTAGGAAATATAATTTTGACAATATAGAAATAAAACTAATTTAATCACCTTTCAAGTTTTTCATTTCAGTTTTTCAGGATTTACGTTTTCTAGTTGTCCAGTTTTTTAGTTTTCCAGTTTTTCGGTTTTCCAGTTTGACAATATGCCAATTTTCCCTTTAACACATGGATTATTCTAGTCAATGAAGGCATATATATAGGGTTCCTCCTATTTTTCTTCCTATGTTATAAGCTAATTTAGGTTTTATTTGGGTTTTTGTTCATATGTTGTTTCCAAAATTGCTCATTTGTGTGAACTATGATTTTTCCTCTCACCATTCCCGAAATTGCTCATTTGTGCTAAAATATGAGATAATTCTTTTAGAACAAAATAACAAATGTGTGAGTAAACAAGACAATAGTAATTTAACAATAATTTCCCGATTATCGTCGCTTAGGTTCCCTACTACATCTATAGAATTTGACGTATCACTGCCAAATTTAGATACATTGTCATCCCACTCCCTAATCAAACTGCATCCTGCCCACCCTTCATCAATCTTTAACACATGGTATCCTTGATTTATTAGGCTCGCTTCTCCTATTTCGGAAGGGCGTTGTCATCTTCTGAAAAAAAGGATTCAACAACTCTATTAATTATGACTCCAATTAAGTGATATGAAAAGAAAACATATGATGAGTGACTAAGTCATCTTTGTAACGACCCATTTTTCGGTTACTCTTAACCCGGGTGGGTTAAGGGTAATTCGGTAATTTTTTATTAAGTGTCAGGGGGTTTCAAGGGATGAAACCCCTGTAGATGGGTAGAGCTCGGAGTAATGAGCGTAATGATTCGAAGAACACGTGAAACCTAGGTCAGGAGCGAAAGCTACAGCCTCGGGAAGCATGCCATATGGGTAGGACCCACATGAAAAGTGCGGGATAACCTACCCATGTGTGGTCTTGTTTCGAAGGTCTCGTCGACACGAGTCCATCGGTAATAAGAGCGTGTGATTCCAACATAGAGGTTGGAAGTTATCGCGCTTTGAGTTTAGGATATTATTTGAATAAAATAATATCATTCTCGATAGGATCGATGACGCAGTGGATAAGATCGATGATGAAGCGGATAGGATTGCTGACGAAGTGGATAAGATCGCTGACGCAGCGAATAGGACTAACACATGTCAATCCTATCTGCCACGTATCAGCCTCACGTCTTTCCAGTTTTTCTATAAATAGCTCCAGAGTCTTCAGTTTAAGGTGCCGAAACTCTCTCCCACGGTCCTGAATCCTCTCCCACGTTTCTGTGTTCCCTCTGACATTCAGAAACTTCTGTTATTCGTTTCTCACTCATTTTAAGTCCGATTCGAGTCGTTCTTGAGACGTTCCTAGCTAATTCGATGGTGATCTATGCAATGGCATGGTCCACTCCTCGAGTTGGCGCTCCTAGAAGGGAGGAACATCCCGGGGCGAGAGGAGGCCTGTTTGCCACCCTCCTGCCCCAAGAGAGAGGGAGTTGGCCCGGGAAAGAGAGGAAGCTCCGTCCTTCGCCACCAGGCCACATCGGGAGTCATGGCCTCAAGTAGGGGAGGCTCTGTCTCTACCAAAGGGCCACGATGTGTGAGAAACATCCCTGAGTATGGGAGGTTTTGTCTGCCGCCTACAAAAGCAGAAAATAAGAAGTTTCTGGGAAAGGGGAGAGCTGGTCGGTTGTCTTTTGGCGTAAGGTGAAGAATGTGCGGAGGCTAGAGGAAGCTTCATCCGCTATCTCCAGATCCGAAGGGGAGGACGCCCAGAAACGAGCATCCCGAATACCGCTACCTCGTGAGATATCAGGGGAGTAAGAGTTTCTTACCTTCTATTTTAATTATAGAATAACATATGCTAGTTATGATGTGTGTCGTATGATCCATATGCTTGCTATGCTTATATGCCATGATGTGCTATGATCCTTTATGTTCCGATATGCTATGCTTATATATCATGATGTGTGCTGTCTCGCTCTAGCTTAGAGCGAGACGTGTTGTGTGTGTATGTCAGCTTATATGCCATGATATGTGCTTATATGCTATGATGTGTGCTTTTATGCTATGATGTGTGTTGTCTCGCTTTACGGTAGAGCGAGACATGTGGTGTGTGTTCGGTCTTGGCTCAGTGATGGAGCGAGACGTGTGAATGTGATGTATCCGCTCTAGAATAGAGTGAGGCATGTTGTGGTGGTCGTGTGGTGCTTGTCTCTATGATAAAGCGAGATGTGTATTGCCGGTGTTTTATCTAGTTTTCGTATAACTCCGATTAAATACTCAGAGATACGTATTTTATACGTATGTGTTTTTGGTGTGCCTGATGTATGTAGTAGCCAATAGGTAGAACTATGTCCGGATCCAATCGTATAGGAGTAACATCGTGGATGTTATTCGATATGTACGTAGGCAACCAACGGTAAGGCAACGTTAGCCCGGTCCGAATTAGTTATATAATTAGGCCAGTTCTTGCCTACGCGCAGCGGAGCACTAAAGTTCCGAAGTGCGTAGAGGAACGAGAAGACTCTCGCACTCATAGACGGACGCTCTCGGGTTCTGGGTTTGGTTTTTATCGCTTTCGGACCCCCGGCCCGGGTCGGTTTGCGGGCCGGGGCGTGACAATCTTATCATGCACAACATAGAAATTCATACCATAAAAGTTTTTTTGTCAATAATTGGTAAGCTATTAACTTCCTTAGCGAGCGCATGTCCTCACCTGTGAAGTCAAAAATATAGCGGTGTGACAAATACCACATGTATAAGCACCACAAACCCCACAGTCATCACAATTAAAATATGACATTCCCATATACGGAACACAACCAAAATCCAATGATTATTCTTGACATGGTGTGGGAAGTGATGAGCTAAAAATTCTGAAAATGGTGTTCCATTCACACTCAACAAGCTCTTCAATGATTCTGGAACTGTTGTGTACATGGCTGCCCATTGCTCTAACTCTGGCAGCTTGTCATATTCACGTTTAAATATAATTCATTTATCCAATGCATCCTTGCAGTCATGCACAAGTAGTATTTGCAAACACATTACTATGTACCTCAGCTTCACAAGATTCAATTGACACTTATCCACTTCATAGTTATCCTATTGATAGTTATTTAGTTGACAGTTCATAGTTTTTTGTATGAAAAAAAAAGACTTATCAGGAAATAAACTGAGTGGAATGTATGGTCCTTAACCCAACGAGTAAATTTACTACTTAACTATAAAACTGAATAACTGGTTATTTGCAAGTTACAAATTTTAAAACCTAAAGTAAATTTTGCTGCTTCATGTTGCGAGACTCCTAGTTTGGTCGTATAACCAAAATATGGGGAAGTTTCAAAGATGTACCTAACTAAACTTATCCATGTGAGAATTGAATCTTATATTCGCTTGTTGTCAGTGGGGTACTCACATTGGGCTGGGTGGATGTTTTTGTGAATTAAGGTCAGTGATTAGATTGGTTATTTTGTGCGATAACATATGACTCTTGTTTCATCTCCTACAGATGTAACATTTCTAAAAAACTAGAGAACTAAAAAATTGGAAAACTGGAAAACTATAAAACATGATAGTTATAAAACTGAATAACTATAAAACTGGAAAACTATATAATTGAAAACTACATAATTTTGGAAACAACATGTGAACAAAATCTTTAAAAAGCCTAAATTAGTTTCACAACATAGGAAGAAAAATGGGAGGATCCTATATATATGCCTACATCGACTAGAATAATCCATGTGTTAAAGGAAAAACTGGAAAACTAAAAAATTGGACAACTGGAAAACGTAAATCCTGAAAAACTGAAATGAAAAACTTGAAAGGTGATTAAATTAGTTTTGTTTACGCATTGTCAAAATTATATTTCCTACCACTTGCATCCCAATAGACGTCCCAAACACACAACAAACCTTTTGTGTCCCTTTCCATACTCTACTCATATCATATCAGTAATCCAATTTTCTACTTTTTTAGTATTTCAATGATCCAGTGTTCCAATTTTCCAGTTTTTCAGCTACCCAAAAAATCTTATTAGCAAAAACTACGTAATGTCAAAGAATAACTAACCCAAAATAACATTTTCATCATATAACACCTTTTTCATCATCTGAAATAACATAAACCAATCTACTTGGTGGAAGGGAAATAAACTACTAGGTCTTCGGAGCTCGAAGATGTGAAGACCCAAAGAAAAAAAGCAGAGAAGATGAAGCAGCTCGAAGATGTGAAGTCCTGGAGAAAAGAAGCAGAGAAGATGAAGCAAACTGGGAAAACGAAAATATGAGGAAGAAGAACCTACCCAGGAGGAGGAAAAATCACCGTGTGATAAAGTCTTACGGGAGAAGAAGAAGAAGACATCTTTTTCCTAGTCTGAGCGATCGATCTGGTATATTTTTCTCGTTGGCTTGTCATATAATGAAGGAGAGGGTAGTTAAGTAAAATTCATTCACATGCTTATAAGTTCCCACGTGAGCAAGTCTACTTTGGTAAAAAGTAGAAACTTGCTCACACTTCAGTTATTTGACCAAAGTAGGAGTCTACTTTGGTCAATTCCTCAAAAATCAAAGGGGTTCTCAGTTTTTACTTATTTAATTGAAGATAGATTACACTATGGTACATGTTGAATTTGAAAAGGACATTTTTATCATTACTTCTGCAATCCCCCTTCATATGAAGGGGCAAACAAGACAAACATATACATAATTTAGCTAGAGTTATGCAACTGCCTTGAACGAGCTTCCCCGATAATGGGCTTCAATCTTAAATAGATTTTGCATGACTTCAAATTGGGAAACTACAAGAATAAAACTGAATGCCTTCATTTGGACTGTTCGGTTTATCAAAGTTGATGCATAGCTGTAAATATGCGACACATTGTTTCTTGCTGCTTTAATTGCAATATCTGCTCTTTATTGACTTGTGTCTTTTTTTTTCACTAGTTCATGCATAGATCATTCACCCTGCACAATAAATATCTCAATTACACGATACTAAATTTTGTATAATAAATTATATTCACATATGTCATATAATTTTAATTATCCTTACACAACTTGTGTAACCTGGGCATAATATTATCTGATACACATGCATCATCAACAAATGGTGAATGTCTCTATTATGGAGAAAAATACAATCATGTCATGTAGGTTGGACATAGTCCAATTTTCACGAAGGAAACCTAAAGTGTTCGGGGTAGTTAGCCCTTAAATCTGCTTGCGCAGGACAGTTCTGGCCAAGAACGTTCGAATCTCACATAGAAAACCCAAAGCAATGTGTTCGCCTTAGATATCTCCTGCAGCGGGAAGAGTCCAAATTCCCACACAAGGAACTTAAAATACGTGGTAATCGGTGCACGAAGGCGTACTACTCTGGATTCTCAGGGTCCAAATGACTATATCAAGAAATCTCAACCGTATACGAGTACACAACTCATCTCCATTCAACTCAACTCAACATCAACTCATATCGACTCAACCCGGAAAGTATCCGTGTTCTACACAAGAACTCAAATCAAAATCATGTCCTTTTAGGCCAACCAATTTTCGATAAGCCAACAATCAATTAATCTGGCATGCAATCTCACATTATTGCATCTAATCGATCAACCACGACTAAGCTCGATAAAGTCTCATTTAGAAATTCGTTTCATGATGTATGCAACATGGTACATACGTGGGTAATACATACATAAATCTTAATTCATAATACATGCTCTCATCAGCCCCTCAAGCATAATTTATAATCATAATACTAAGCATCATCATAATCATCCCCCACATATGTGTATATATGGTAGAAATATTTAATTCTAAGCATATGAACATGCCTTATAAATAACTCATCATCATACCACACACATGCTCATTAGCATGTAATCATGGTTCCTACTGAAATTATAGGTAAAAACCATCGAAAAACACTATTTAAATCAAGTACAACCTCATGCTGAACTTATATAAGCATATTCATACCACATTTGAAGGCATATACCTTCATTCTCGTGCTATAAACTTTTATGGAAACATACTAAAATATAATGAATCACTCAATCATGGATTCAATACAAGAGTTTATAACATGCTCAACCGAATAACATAAAATCCACTTAACACTTAAGCATTCATCATGGCCTTCAACATCAATTTATACCCTTCCAGTAGCTTATCATGACATATATTACTCTTCAAAATCACAAGAAATGATAAGAGTAAAAACATTAAAATGAGCAAAATAGGCAAAATAGTCTAATCTGTAGTGTTGCGTTCGAATGCCCTGTAGGGCCGTTCAAACACCTGGCCATTCGATCGGCTCCCTAGCCGTTCGATTGCTATGATGGGGATCTCTGGTTCGTCTTCCACACTTCGAAATCAAAACCGAAACTTCACATACACTTCATAAATCATCAAATCTCATCTCCAAACTTCATGATAATCAAATTCATTATTAGAAAACATCAAATCTAGCCATTACTAAACAAAAACCCCAAGAAATCTCATCAAAGATTAAACCTTTCTCAAATTGCCATTAAAGCTCATAACTATAGAACCCACTTCAAACTCTATCAAAACTCAAATCCAAAATCACAGCCATGTTTAGGATGAAAACACTTACCTTAAACAAGCTTCTTCACTCGAAATAGCTCTTCCAACACCTTCGAATCCTACCCAACATATGGTTTTTATTAATACCTTCATAAATCCGATTTAAAACACCTAAATCCCTCAAAAACTAGTAGATCTAGGGTTCAAGAAGCTCACAAATAAAATTCCATTCATTAAGGTTTGAAATAGGAGTTCAAATTAGTAACTTTTTGAGTAGAAATCGAGATTAAACCATAGCAAAAGAAGAGATTTGGAAGATTTAAGAAAAAACCCTAAGAGATTAATAAAATATTAAGTAAATCCATACCTTAATTTCTTTTCTCATTTAGGAAAATGAGGATTAGGCTCCTAAGCTCTTAGTCTCATCTTTTTCCCAATTGGGAAAGTGTTGGGCTATTCCTTTTATAGCAAAGGTTGGGGTAAATCTAATAAATTTGTGGGGTACAAATAGGATTTACTACTAAAAATTAAAAAAAATATATTTATTTTAAACAAAATTGAAGTCTAAAAATTTTGAAATAATTATTTTTTGTCTTAGGATATTGTTAGGGTCATTTAGGACTAATAATCCTAATTTTACACTTGGGGCCCATGGTGGGTCCCGCCTCCTATTTTTGGGGAAAATAGCAAAAATTTCAAAAATTCTAGAAAAATTCTAAATAATTTATATTAACATAAAAACTATAAATATTGGAAAAATTTTAGTTAAAACCTTTGTTAACCACTTTAATTTTAAAAATAGTCAAAACTGATCAAAATTAGCATTATACCACACATTAATAATTAAATATAATTAAAATAAACCGGTTCAAGTTTAGAGATCTTACAGCTGGGGCCAACTCAGGTTGATCATTCTGGATTTGTGTTCTAGATTGGACCTATTTGTTTGATTCGGCAAAGATTTATGATATTGAAAAAACCTTGATTGCACAAGTTGGATGATATGCTCACATTGAAGACTTTTTTTTACATTTAAGTATGAAGGAAGAATATTTGCACCCGTGACTTTGACAAGGTTGTTGTGAGATTTTTTGCCATATTTTTGTTTAGAAGCAGGGTAAGGAAACTACTTCTTGTTCGGAACCAAAAGAGTCAAAAGAGCAGTAAAATTTTTTTATGAACTTTGATGTTTGCCTTCTAGTAAATTAAGTTTGACCTGTAAACTAATCAGCCTCTCTAAATATCTTCATTCATGAATTATTCGGTGATAATCAAATGCGATCTCAAACTCTTTGTATCATCACAGGTTTTAATGTCAGAACTCATGATAGCCCAGATATTGTTTTGGTGATGATTCTAATTTTTGGTTTCTTATAGCATATGCATGTCAATTTTTGATCAAAAGTAAATGATTTTGTTCCCTTTTTTTTATCACAGGCGAATGATTGTGAACTATTATGACAACATTGTTCTATGAATTATTTATACCCTTAGTGGCTTCCCAAGAAATTCTTTCGGGCTTCTAAATTAAAGGAGCTTACTGGAGATGCAATTTCAAGAATTTAAGGAATATGGCAAAATCATTTTTATATTTATTTCATATCTATATGGAGCACTTGATGTGTGTAACTTGCACTCTTCTTGACAGTGATTAAAAACTTACAACACCTCGTAAAGCAGCATAATTATAGAGTAATGAGTTGTGGCATAGGCTATTTCATATTCCAAAACAAACTCTGAATTTATCTTCTATTTTTTTTCACGGAATGCCATTTATAGACTCGCTCTACTATAAAATATATGAGTTGATTATTGGTAAAAATGAATGGGGCTAGCTTTATGCATAGGTGACTGCCACCCCTTGTTTATGCCAAAAAATAAATTAAAGGATTGAGATTCCTCTTCGAGATTGTTTTTTTTTCTTCTATTGGATGAAAGTCTTGATTTCCTATGGATAAAACTTGGTAGTGGGAACAGGAGCTAGCCCCGGGGTGAATGACTAGAAACAAAGAGAACAAGTCTCCATCTTATACATTATGGGTCATTCTTGGCAAAAATATTAATAAAAAAAACTCTCCAACTCAAGTCCGATAACCTCTTCATATTACAAGACATCACAGTGTGAGGGCGAGTGCAAAAATACAAGGTTGGCTTGTTCAACATAGATATAAAGACGATTCTTCTTATGTATCAAGTCCCTCCTCGATGATGGTCTCCAAATTTAGGGGATGAGAAGGCTTGGGTGAACGAACGTGTAGGGAAGGGGCAATTTCAAATGACCATTTCTGCACTATCTGTTTGGCTGGGTGGGCTCCAAGGCCATGTTTCAAGAACACATAAGTTGAAAGTTGAAACAAATCGACAGAGACCATAAAGGAGTAGTTGAGGGGCAGGAGCTTATTAGATTGAGAAGACCGATTCCAAAAATTAATGGCTCGAATTTAAGAATTTGTATTTGTATTTCATCTCAAAAATAGTAGAATAACCATTCCTAACTAATATTTGACCCCAAGAATTAAATTTTGCCGTCTGATCAAGTTACATTTTATTATGAGGCCAAAATTAACTCTTTTTACATTGAATAAAATTATAGCCCCTAAAAGCTCAAAATTGGGTTACGTTTATTTTTAAATAGGTTGTGAATAGTTGGGCTAACAGGGTCGGACTCTAATTAGACGAGCTCGGGCGAGCCCAATTACCAGCCCAAAGTCTTTACTTTAACGATGCCCTACCCTTGAATTGAAACATGCCCAAAGTCTTTACTTTAACGATGAAGGAGTCGGATCCGTAATTCATAATCCATTTCCCCATGATAAACATACTACATTATTTAGAAACAGTTAATTAGTAACGTCTAAAACGTGAGCCTTTGGCTTATAAATCCTCGCGACATTAAAGGAACCTTTCATTTCAATATTTCGATATGTCAATGGCTTTCCAAGTATGGGCATCATGACCAATAATAACTGGCTGGCTCCGCACCTGAGTCCACCCTTTCCAACTGCAAAAGTAATGATTAGGTCACATGGGTGCAAAGAGTTGGTCATCATTTCCGACCACTAACTGCTTTGGCTCTTACCATTTCGACTTGCCTTCGACTCCACGGCCAAAATTCCTTAAGATCTGATAAGAGTTTGTCTGAATGCTCTTTATTAGTCAAGCATCTTGTTGCTGTTGATTTTTCTCTTTCTTTATTACTTTTTTAAACAGTTTATTTTAATTTTTAATGCATGGTCCATTATAATTTATTATTTTTCTGACCTTTTGAGTTTATTGTAAATGAATAAAGAAAAAATTTGTGATACGTGAAAAACCTACTTTTGGTTAATAAGGACCATTTTTTTTTAACTCCACTAATCAATGATTTCTAAATAATGGCGAAGTAGGTTTTTCACCTATGAAGATTGAAGCCTGATGTGTAGTTGCATCACTCATCAATAAAATGCCCTAATATTGTTATTATGTCCACATTTAGTAACTTGCCAAAAAATTGTAAACGGTTGGTAAGTGCCAAAAGAGTTCTGAAAAGTGAAAACGTGATAAATGATTGGCATTTAGCCCTTGTGCCGTACTTAATTATGTGGATGCCACGCACATACAAGAAAAAAAGTTTGAAAATGGTCAAGTGGCGCCAATGTAAAACGTTCCAAATGATAACGACGTGCGCGGAAAAATCTCTCCACGCCGGTCAAAGCAGAAAAGCCCCCCCGTTTGATGCCAAATTGCTAAATTACCATGCTCCATGCTGCCCCCGAATTGCAAACTTCATAGGGGTAAACTAGTCCGCTCGGCGCCGGAGAAAATTGGGCGGGGGGAAAACTCGGATCGGACGCCCCCCCCCCCCGCTCCAAATGTCCATGCTCCCCCGCAAGTGCCGGGGCCCACTTCTCTTATCCTGCGCACATCCCGCGCTAGCCTCTCTTGCTATTTTCTCCTTCCTCCGCTCTCTTTTTCCCTCCATCGCGAATTCCGCTTATCCTGCGCACCCCACCCCCTCATTCCTCCTCTCCCCCTCTGCGCTGCGCCCGCCCCAGGTACTGGCTCTGCTGTCGACTTGTCGCCGGAGTTTGGGTTGAAGAAGCAGAGAAATGGAGGCCGCGTTGGATCTGATGCGGCGGATATCGCCGAACGAGTCGGAGGCGGCGCTGAACGCGCTGCTGGCCCTTCTTCCCCACCACTCCTCCGATCTCCTCTCTCAGGTCGACCAGCCCCTCCAGGTTACCCCCCTATTTCCCTGCTCTTCTTCTGAATTTTGATGAAATGCTCGCTGTTCGGGTTTTGCGTTCTTCTATTTTCGAGTCATTTCGTCCGCGAAGTCGGGCATATTTGAAACATGCGGAATTTTCGCATCTTTCGCTTTCTTCAGCATTTTGACTTTCTGCGTTTTTTATGTGAGATGAACTATGTAAGAATCGGGTTTAATAAATCTGATGTTGATTAATCCCTTTTACTTCCGTTTTTGGTTTTATCTGGATGTTGATGGAGTTTTCATGCTTCTACGTATTGAAAAAATGAGTGAGTTTGATGGCTGTTACGTTCTCCTCCTTGTAGATCATGACTCAACTGTTCAGTAAAACAGAGTAATTGGACCGATGGTTTACTGAAAGCCATTCATTGAAACTGTGGATTAGTTTGATTGGTCCTATACGAATTAGACATATCGTAATGTATAAATAAATTATGCACTAATCTTATTAATTCTTTTTTTTTTGTTAGAAAACTTGCACAAAAAAGGACAAGTGAGTTTCCATTTGAAATTTGTCGCCTATATTGCACTTTAAAAAGATAGTTAAGTTGCAATAGAGTCAGTTACTTTTGACTTACGAATGTTATTGGATTGTAGTCTTCCTTGCGTATCAATAATATATATGTTCTGAGATTTGCATTTGCCCTAATGTTTCCTTCGGAGTTTAGTTCTATTTGCCAAAGCAAAACCAGTTTGGGTTGGTTTTCACCTCAGCATACAAGCATTTCTCTGGATGCAGAATTATATGTATTGGATAATCTGTCAATCTGCATCTTTCTGTTTGGGTCGGTCTGGTCTTGATATACATTGTTATTTTGTTCCTTAACAATATGTATTATTAATTCTTCCGTGTTATTGAACTAATAATAGCAGAGTCTCAAATGTCATCTTATAAAAGGAACTTTGGAAGACTGTAGAGTACAAATTCTAACCCCTCTTGTCTGCCCTTTTCTGTAAATAATTCCATAGGATTTTGAGTGACTTTTCTTTTGAAATCAGCAACATACCCTACTTTTCCTCTGATAGTCTAGCATCTCTCTATTTATGAAGAAAGTGGCATTTGCACCATATTGAAATGTTACTTTTAGACCTGATTATAAGTTGAGATCCGTTTATAATTTCCTTTCATGGCAATTTTAAAAACTTTTTTTTTACCATTACGGTTGAAGTCATGGGAGAGGACCAATAAATTACATGTGCATATTATGCACTTGATTTTTTAGTCCTTTATAAAAGGATTACACAACTAATGTTGGTTGCTTAAAAATTCCAAAGTATTATTCCTCATTTGGAGTGCATGTTTCGTACCAATTTTTTTGACTCTTAATCTAGCAATTAAGGTAATTGTAATGATTAATTTAGTATGAAGAATGAACCTTTGTTCCATTGTGTTGGAGGAACACGAGAAAGAGGGGTTAGGAGATTTAATAATGTCCGACTGTCATGTAAATGTAATAAAAAATAGAAGACAACATGAAAGGCAGAAGTTAATATGGAACTATTCACAAGCTCACAACAGAATCAGATGGCGGGGATTTTTGTTATCTACATGCTTCTATCTATTTGTTGTCATTTAGGATTCTATGATCTAGAGAAATTTATATTAAACATCTAAACATAGTCCAATGGCTATTTGGAATGTACATCTTTTTTTATACCGTAAAACAAGGTGAAATATTGATTACTCGGACTTGACAAATAGGATCGAGGTATTTCTCTCTAGTGAAAGTGGCAGTTGGATTAAACTTAGTCCTGCCTAGTAGGTTTAGGTTCAATGCAATTTGATTCCAGTATATGAATTCGATCTTTATATTGTAAATGCTTGTAGGATTTATTGATAATTTCAGCACCAAACTTAGAATTTAGAACAATTTCCTTTTTGGGTGCATGAAATTTTAAAATTAAATTCATGTCATGATCATAATCATAATCAAGTAGAGCCTTTTTCTAACAATTTGGGGTCGGCGACATGGATCTTACGCCTCTATTCTAGCCTATTTTGTGCCATCACTTTTGCAATGATAACTTTTTTATTTTTATTTTTGATATTTGTGGTAGGTAATGTGCGATCCAGAGTCTGGCAAAGAGTTCATATTGTGTGAGTACAATCGAGATGCCGATTCATATAGGTAAACTGCCTGAACTATCGATAACTTTGTACTTTTTAACTATTATAACATTAACTTTTCCAGGAGTGAGATATCTTGTCAATTTCCACCCTAGTTTTTGTTTCATTATTTGATGATCAGCCTTATATCAGATAATGTAGGGGATTTATCTTACTTTTGTAGGTCTCCTTGGTCAAACAAGTACATTCCCCCACTTGAAGATGGACCCCTCCCATCAGCTAATTTAAGAAAACTTGAACTTGAAGCAAATGAAGTGTTTGCAATCTATCGTGACCAGTAAGGTCCTTCACTATTCTCACATTTTACTCTCAATTTTGTGAAGGTGATTGAAAATGCCTAAAGACTTAGCAGTCCATTCAGATTGTCAATTCTTTGTTTGATTTTGGTCTTTGTAGATTTGGAATTGCTGAATTGACTAGGGTTCACTTTTTTGTCGTTCATTTGATTTAATCTTTGAGTCATTTCAATCTGTCCATAGGTGCTCTAAGAGGTTGAGAGTTCAGTTTTGGTTTTGTATTTATATGTCTCTGTATATGCTGGTAGAATCTGTTGTGCCTTCAGATGTCAAATTGAATAAGGTCATATCTTAATTTCTTATCTTCCTGTTACTATCTTTATTCCTCAGGCTTAATTTTCTTTCTCTTGTTTTTATCAAATAACAGCAGATCTTAGTATTTGGAGGAAAGTATTCTTTGTACATTAATGATCTACGAAAGTTAATTACAGGTACTATGAAGGCGGTTTTTCATCAGTGTACGTGTGGGAAGATGATAATGAGGGTTTCTTTGCTTGCTTTTTGATAAAGAAAGGTTGCATTATCTAAAAGTTTCTTCAAGTTGAAACATAACTTTTCATGTTATAGAATGAAAATTGTTTAGTTTATTTTGTACTGATATATTTTTTCTCCTGGAATGAAGATGGATCAAAGTCAGGTCAAGGTCGAAGGGGTTACTTGCAAGAAGGAACATGGGATGCAATTCATATTATTGAGGTAGGCTAAGATACTCATATTCTGCATTTATAAAGTGTGATCTAATTAGACTTCAAAATTCAAGATGGCATAATTTTGAAAGCACTTTGGGAAAGAGTGAAATTGTATCATAAATATTTGTTTTTCAGGTTAAGAGCCAATTTACATCTTATGGGTATGTCTAATTAGAGGTTGCTCAATGGTGTACTTGTAATTTAGTATTAACATATGAATGCGAGAAGAGTATATGTTTGAGTTGGAAATACAAATTTTCACCTGCCAAAGAGTAAACATTAATTAAAATATTTATGAAAAAATAGTTGTGTTATTTTAAAAGTTTTTTGGGCATAGTTAAATATCCATCAACATAGGGCATAATGCACTTTAAATACCATGTTCCTTGAAGATGTCATTTAATACGCACTTCAACTGGCGTAACCTGTGCTATTTATTATTTCAAAACTTTTCCCAACGTCTTATTTTCCCTCTCCTTCTCTCTTGTCATCCCTCCAATCTATTATCCTTGTTCTTTCTGCTGCACAATGGATTTTAATTCACTTTACTTTTACCTATAGTTTCCTTAACTTTTCAGACAATAATTTGCCTTTTTCTTATTTCATATACTCCCTCCGTCCCACATTAATAGCTCCATTTGGTTATTTAGGAAGGGGAACATGATGTTTATGCCTCATGCTGGCTGGTTGTCAGCTTAATTTCAAGGAGATGGAATGCCTTGATTTTTTCTCTGGAGTTGTTTAATAACTGTAATGATAATCTTTTTCTATTCTTTTTTTTTTCTGACAAATTTATATATCGCCCACCATCTATCTTTCAAGCTATTTATGTAACCCCTTTTTTAATGTTTTTCTACTTTAATTTGGAAAGCACTGTCATTTGTATCTTATGTTTAGCGATGAATATTACCCCTCTACATTAACCCCCATTTTTTGGTTTGCACCCCCACCCCCACCTCACATGTTAAGGAAAGAAGCACATTAAGTTCTTTATATGTTATTTTTCTGCAAATTTTTTTGCAGGAAATAATAACATGTCATTTCTTGACTAATATATAATTAGTTACACATTTATAGTTAAGAGAGAGAGAGAGAGAGTGCTGCTAGCTCCAAGTGGACAGATGGTAGACATCTGTGGGACCTTGGTGTCTCCTTCATCCCAACCTTTTGGACCTCTTATTTTCCCTTCACATTTTTATTTGTTGACTTTTTCTTCTATAAAAAGTTTTATGAAATAAAATGTACATAAAAGATTATGTATTGTTTACCTTTATTAACATGTAAGGTGGGTGGGCTCGAAGCAAAGAAGTAGGTGGGTGGTCTGGAGGGGGCCATATCTTTCATTAACACATTTACATCTATCATCAATGCTTCTGGTCATGTGTAAAAACATTGGAAACAGGTGGGTAGGTGGTAAGCCATAAGTTTCAGTTTTATGGTGGGAAGACTATATGTGTGAACTTCAGAAGTTGTTTTTGTTTTGTGCTATATTTGAGTTTGATGGTACATTTTAGCATTTATTTTGATAGGTTTCATCTCTCTATAAAGTGATGTTTTTTTCACTTGCTTGCTAGGTGGGGCCTGAGGAAGACGGAAAAGCTCATTATTGTCTAACTAGTACTGTTATGCTATCATTGACCACAAATGGCAAGTCATCAGATAAATTTAACTTGTCAGGTTCAATTAGAAGACAGGTTTGTCATCTTAAAGTAATTATCTTTTTTCATGAACTTACTTGATCCTTCCAGTATTTTCAATCCATGGTTCACCCATCATATTTTTTTTCCTTAGACAAATGGCTAATGCAGATAACAGAGTTTCCTTGTCTTGATATTTTTGCCAATTAAATTTTACAAGTCTGCTACTTCAGTTATATTATATTCACTTCATGACAATAGTAACAAAGTTATAGACCGAACAATTTTCTGGAGGATCAAGTTTCTACAAATAGACCTATTGGTTTTTATTTTAGTTTCTGAAGATAATTGGGAATTCCTAGTCTGTGGAAATATATACTGTGTCTCCGCATGAGCCATGATATTAATCACTGCCTCTGAAGCAGCATTTAGAATTCTGGATCTTCTTATTCATTATATCATAAGACATTACATGGCTCAAAGGGCTATTGATTTGATATTAAAAGTATTTATACTTATGTTATATTTTCATGCAGTCAAGTCTAGACCTTTCAGTTGAGGAGGGACACCTTTGTAATATGGGAAGAATGATAGAAGAGATGGAAGGCAAATTGAGGAACTCATTGGATCAGGTAAAGTTCTTAGTTTTCTGTCCCTGATTTATCAAGTAATATTACTTTCATTATTTAGTGAAGTTATATCAATATGCATGGTTTTAACTACCAATGACAGGTCTATTTTGGGAAAACAAGGGAAATGGTTTTCCATCTACGCCCTCCACCAGATGGAGTACAAATGAAGTTGCCGGACTGTCCTATGTGATTTCCAGTTACAGTGGAATGTCATTTTTTACTTTTACAAGAGGTGATAACTTTTTCATGTATACATGTAATTATTTCTTACAGTAAGTTTCACTTTCATACACGATCACCCTGTGTCAGTATGGCTGAAATGCAAACGAGCAATGTCATACATGTTGCAAAGACACAAATCGCACAGGTATACTAGTCTATTTCAGCGGGGATTGTGATAGTCACAGCACAAACACCTAACAAAAACTCCCACATGAGTTTTGGTTGGATGGAACAAGTGCACAAAAGTTCACTTGGGACCACTTTTTAGTCCTACCAAAACTTATGTGGGAGTTTTTGTTAGGTGTTTGTGTTGTGTAAATATCATTTTCCTTTCAGTGGGGGTGCCAACCATTGTAGGGGCCACCATGGATTTTAATTTGTATGTGGACTGCAACGCTTTTCTCTCTCTTTTTGGCAGAAACACGTTTCTCATGCTCCAATACGGAAATAGTCACCATGGCGTACTCTTGTTTTATTTTCCCCTTTGCCAAGACTCCTTGTTTGGAAAATTTTGACTGAAACAAAAAATGTAACGGGGAAATGTTATAGAGTAGTTATTATGATCTTTTTAATATGGCCTTTGCTCGATAGTATGTAGAGAATGGCTTCGGCAAGATAGGAAATGTCTTGTGGCATTTTCTAAATGGCGAATGGCTCTAGTTATGTGAAGCAAATTAGACATGCAAATGACTTTCCCTGCGAGAATTCTATGACTTGTTCCTTTTTCTTGCCTGTCTTCATTAATTGTTTGTACTTTCTTTTTCTTGAAGTGATTTCCTTACCTTATCAACTTGCGAATAAATATAATTCGTGTACCAAAAAAAAAGAATAAAAACCATTCATATTCCTTATGAACGCTTGTGTGTCATCTTCCCATTTGATCATAAAGACATGTAATACCTTAAAATTTCTATGCCAATTTTATTATCAAAAGTAGTTTGTCATCCTCCCTACATCCTAAATTAATAGATCTATTGGGTAAAAAAAGTTTGTTCCATATTAATAGTTTTATTTTATTATATTTAAGTGGTTGGGTTCTTAAAAGATAACATCATAAGTTTATCTTTCCTGCGTTTCACCATTTAATAAAACAGTTACTTTTCTAAATGTAGCAATTAATATAGGATAGAAGGAGTAGAAACTAAAGATCTACTGCCCAATTAGGGTTGAAGCCAAGTGTGGTTGGGCTGAGCTAGAGTTAGGCCTTGGTTGCCTTGGTGTTAGGCCTTGGCTATAGTATGTTAACTTATTCCTTGGCCTTGGTGTTAGGTGGGCTTTTAAAAGTTTAGCTCTAAGCAGGTTGGAGTCGGCCTCCGATCTTTTTTGCCTTTAAGTCTTATATTTTTATTAAAAATAATTTTTAATAAAAGAATTTATAATCTTTTGATGGTGACCTATTAATTGACTTTATAAAACATAAAATAATATGACTTTAACCTTTAGATACGTTCATTCACAACTAATTATAATCATTTGCAAGTTTAAAATATCTTAAGCTTCCTTAAAATATGTAACTTCTTTTTTTCTCATTTCTCTTCAGCTTATGTCAAACTATTAAAAAATGTATAATAATTTTTTAATTCTTGAGGGCAGGCCTATAGGTTTTTTTGCCCATCGTCCCCTATCCTGACCCTATTGAAGACGGGTTACAAATTTTAAGATCGAGCCAAAAAATTCAGCCCTAACTCATATTTTTAGTGGCTGAGTAGGGCTGGCCCAGCCCTTAAAAGTTTTATAATCCATAACTTAATAATCAATTAGTGAAATGTATTGCCTAAGTTCGCTGTGCATGGCTTTGTAATTGGTGTTTGCGCTAACATAGATATTTTTGTGTGTGTCAATTTGATAGCATTTAAAAGTGCCATTAATACGCATTTACTAGATTTATCACCCCTTTGTAGATATCCTTTGATAATTGCGAGTATCAAATGATGTATGCAACTTCTATCATTTTGGTGGGACTTGCTTGCTTGAATTAGTGTATTTGATAAAATAACTGTGTTGCTTTGATCTATGGTAATTTTTAGGGCGAATGAACTTTTTTAATTTTTAAATATAACTTTTTTTTCAAAAAAGACATCTTGGTTTTGATCCTTCCGATACAAAATATTGAAGCGCAAGATATGTGGCTCTAAATCTGTTGATTATCATTATTAAAAAGCATGACACCGGTAATAATATATGGATCAACCAAAGGAGGCTGAAATACGAGAATGTTAAATTATGTAAGTTAAAGTTGGTTAGTATTAAAACAAAGTTCATCTTGCCGTCGTGACTTGGCATATAAAGTTATTTACACTATTTAAGGATAGATAAAACTTGCCGTAGGAGTGAGATAACGTGGGCCAAACAAGGACTACAAATGCAAAACTCTCAACTAAAAATCATAAAATGACAATCATTTAAGGAATAATTACATTTATGACTCGTTTGGATGCCACTTTTGATCTCATATGAAAAAGTAGATTTAGTGCTGTTAAATAGGCTTTTTACTAATATTTGGTTTAGATGTGCCACTTTAGCATGAAATGACCTATTTGAATGAAATGTCATTTAACGTTAATTTTCCTTGAATTAATTAAAAAAGTCATTTCCCCTCTCCACTATCTCTCAGGAGGGTTCTATGAGAAATGATATTTCTAATTTTAATGTTATGAACACTCATTCACTTCTATATGTTGTTCAGTTCTTTTGTCATTGTATGCACCAATGGTAGTACATTTTCTTTCAAAATCATAAAAATATATATATACCTAAATATGACCCTCTTGATTTTATTTGAAGAAAAGAAAATCACTAAAAGCCCATTTTATTTCTCCTTTAAAGATGCATCCAAATGCTCCCTAAGTTTTCTCACATGTAGACTTCTTCTATTTGAGTACGTATATTTGCTCCAACCTAGGTCCAAAACCACATGTCACAACAAAAAAACAAAAGAGAAAGAAAGAAAGCAAGCTACGCGGTCAAAATTCTGATAGAGTTTCATTGCTGTTGCTATGAATTATCCATTGTGTCAAGAAGTAAAAATTTGCTTATATAAATATCTACATCTACAATCAATTATCAGAATCAGGGCAGATCTCTTGGAAGACAGGCAACCGTCGCCTGCATTTGGGCAAACTCTGGATAAGCTGTGCCACTACTGCAGGGTCAGTAGATAGTGCAAGCTCCTCTGGAGTCATGTCTTCCAGATTCAGCTTGCTCACAGTGGACGATTCCTTGCTTGCTTGTGATTTTCTTGGCGTTGTCTCATTGATTGTTAATGCTGGCTTGCCTTCAAGGCCGGTTGCATTACCTGTGGATGATTTCGGCTGTGATTTTGTCGGCGTTGTCTCATTGACTGTTAATGCTGGTTTGCCTTCAAGGCCGGTTGCTTTACCTGTAGATGATTCCGGTAAGTGCTCGTAGACATCGTTACCAGCCATCTGTAGATAAAAAAGAATCGAACATATTATTAACTATTCTTCAATTTTTGATGTGGCAGCTGTGCAGAAAAATATAATATTTTATTTTTGCCTATATTAATAGTTTCATTTACTTTTTCAAAATAAATTAAAATTAATTTATATTAAAAAATTAAATAAAGTTATTAATATAAGTTGGATGGAGTAATAAAATAGCGTTATAACAGTTATCAAAGAATCGTCAAAGTAAAAGGAGCTATATATCTGTATATATATAGCCCATAACTAAGAAATATTGCAACTCAAGATGCACACATTCATTAAAGCTCGAGACCAATCTTATTTAGCTCGAGCTCTTAAGAAACAGAAATTTTAATTATTTATTTTATATTTTAACAGGAGCTATATTTAAAGTTTATAATCGTTGACTACGAGCTAAATTCCGCACAAAAGTTCACTTTAGGAAATTGAAAATTTGACTGCTTAATAGATGGACGATTAACAATCTCCGTTTTGATGCATGTGAACAAAAAGAAAAAAACGTAAAACCACAAAATTAAAGAACCACACATCAGCATTGGTCAAATCTGTACGTGAGGCCCAATTTCCATAAAATCTTTCAAATTTCCCTTCACACCCACTATGGCCTGCGGGTCTGGTCTATACTTTATGTGATGGAAGTTCAGGAAATAATTTCACCATATTACCACCATAATTAAATCTAGAAATTCAAGCAATTGCACGGCTATATAAGCAGTCAGCATTAAGATAAAGAAGACTACGAAAACATGGCGATGAAACGACTATTGTGATTCAATATAACTTTACTGGTAGTAAACAAGATCTTGGGAGACAACATAACTTCACTCATACTATTTAAAATTTTCAGAGCAAGACAGTTTCATAGCGTAGCAGCATTCTACCTTACCACCGGAATAACTGTTTCTAAGCCAACGCTAAATAATAAAGTTCAACAGCAGATTAAATAATCCAATTAAAATCATGGTGCAAGAAAGGAATTCTACTTGTTCATATCCGAACAGTTGTTCTTTCCCATAAAAAAAACTCCAAACACAACGATTACTGAACCTTAAAAACATAAATACAGAAGTGCTTCAAAACGGAAGTCGTCATATAAAGAAAGACAATCTGAGCACAAGAGACCATTGTTATCTAGAAAACTGCATTATTTCGAACGAATAAAAAGCTAGAAAACAGAAAGACGGCCTCTCGTTTGAACAGCGAGGGATGATCCTCAATTCAACTAACCTTCTCTTCCTGATGAATAGCTTTACTTCTTTTCTAGCCCTGCAACAAAAGCCTTCTTAATTCCTTCGCCTGAAACTACTAGAATCACTTGGACGTAGAAGGCAATAAAGCTTCTGCTTGATATTACTTCACGTAAAAACATGGGTCGCTTATTTATAAGGCGTATCTCCTTTTGCGTTTATAATTCAGAATCATGTATTACAAGGCAACCAATTTCTGTTTTAAGGGACGTGCCTTGTTTAGCCTTTCCTGCTGTTTTAAAAACCCGGATTCTGTAGGCCGGGCGGACCGGTTGGTCCTGATCCCGGTCTCTATCCCGGGTTGGCTTGCCATGGCTGTGACTGGCTATGCCGGTCATCAATCGCTGCTGGACGGCCCGTAGCGGCCACCACCAGCAAGCATAGGAACTCAAAACAGTACATAAGCGAGATGACGTCACCCTTGGTCGGCTTAGCAGACCAGGTTAACCAACTCGGGCTACTAGAATGGGTCAGAACCCGGTTTTTAAAACATTTTCCTATTTCTTTTAATGCATCTAATATGTTAAATCTAACATAGTACATAATTACTATGTTGGCCTCTATGTACTTATATTACAAGCCCTATGTAGCATAATTACAAAGCCCCCGAATAGAGTGGTCGAAAAATATTTTTCTAATCTAATTCCCCCTTCTCTCTCCGGGGATTAATGATCATTGGAAAAAAAAGGTAAAACTTGCACTAAGAACATTGGCAATGGTCTAATTAGCAATAAGGCCACCCCTTTCCCCCCTTTATAACTTAAATTAAATTAATCGTTAAATTTTTCCATAAGCACATCTAATATCCAACTCATTTTTCTTAATATGGAAGCTTCCCCTCCACCTTATATTTCTCTTCATCCTTCTCTTGCATCCTCAACCTCCTCTTCCAAGTGCTTTTGTTACCACTAGCAGCACTATTGCTCCCATTAGACCTTATGTCACTGTCCCCTTGTTTTTTTTTGGCTTGGCTTCATCATCTCGTTGCAGGTTGGCCACCCCTAGATCTATTGATGACTATTCCAATCATGACTAAAGCTATTCTAGCTCCAGCTAGATATCTTCTTTTGCAGTATGGTAGGCTTCTTTGTAGCTCTAGTTAGAATTCTTTGATATCTTCTTTTCAGAAGAGTTTTGCATGTTTTCCTCTATCAATGAGTCTAGCGTAAGGAACCATTGGGAGCTATTGATATTTGAGACCAACAAAACACATACTAGCGCATGTTAGTGCCAGAATCATTGACACTAATATATGCTAGCGTATGGGTCATTGATCTTATAGATGAAGGGTTCCTATGCGTTTCTTACGTTGTGCTCATTGTTAGATTAAAACATTAAAAATGCTTCCCTTCTTTTCTACCTCATACCAAATTTAATTAGAGCTAGGCTGGTTATCATAGACACTAAATGTCGAGGTTGGCACTTGATAGTAAATATTTAGAGTTGCCTCCATGATGGTCTCAATGTAATATAGTTGTGATAGGATAGTAGGTTCGATGTCTAGTGAGGAAGAGTGGAGTAGGAAGGAAGGAAAAAATATTTTTATCTAATGTAATTATTTGTCCTGATCGCATTTAAGAGAACATGTGCTAGACTTATTGCTAGTTAAGCTTATATTGACGTTATGATCCTCTATTATTTAATTATTTATTCTTTATATTTCCTTGCTAGTGTCCCCTTATGGAGCATTATATGGACCGCTTCCTTTTAGATACTATAAGGTCAACCTCACATTAGTTTTATTGAGACTAATTTTTATATGCTCATTTTTGTAGGACTGCCATCAAAGGCATGTACCAAGGAGAATAAGTAAAATATCATAAGGGTAGGTTCCATGTGAATTGTTTTTGTCAATTTTGATAAGTAGGACCTATTCATTAAGGCCGATAAATTTTTAAACCCTAAATTAATAATTTAAAATTGATAAGGTTAAATAAATATCTTATATATTAGAAGGACACCAACTTCGGTTGACCCACATCATCGAAGTGGATCTTTAAATCCTAATTGGTCCTACTCATTTTGTGACCTCTATGTGTTACTCCCCCTAACTTGAATTGCCTTGAGGACGTGGTAAATTCTAACTCAAAAAAACATGGGCTAGATCGAAGTGCACAACTATCATTTTGTATAAAAGCAATCGAAGGATAAAATAAAGAAAATTGATCTATCATTAACAAACATATTACTAAGCATCCTTACACACATATGAATTCATAGGCATAATGAAGTTTATATCCTTCAAAAGTAATAAACAAGTCCATAATAATCAAAATGAATGTGCTCTCAAAACATGACTAGGAAGTCTCAAGGTTACATGACTTCATTAACTAATAATTATCCCTTAATAGATGTCTCATCCCCGCTCAACATCTCCTTAGTTTTCATCTTGCTTACAAAACAATTCATCCTAAGCACCTTCGTGACACAACCAAATAGAGGATTCCCGACAAATAGTGAGTATAACCCATTAAGGTTTTGAAAGCACAAAACTTACATTAACACCACAAAGCACACTCACAAGGTACATAAAAATCCTTATGCAATACTAGTGTTAATATCTTAAGAATGCATCAAAATCCCTTACACAATATTGGTGTTATAAACATCTAAATAATGCATCAAATTCCTTGCACAACAATGTCGGTGTAAATATCTCAATAATACACCAGAAATACCAAAAAACCTCTATAAACCAAAAATGCCAAAAGTCCCTATTCAAGCCAATGCACATGGACATGACCAACCCAAATCATGGCTTCATTATCTTAATAATTCCTCTCAAACATCTTCATCATCTCAACCTTGGGAGGAAACTCGAGCTTTTGGATGTAAAACCCTGCACTTTTGAATGTAAAACCCCACCCTTTTAAATGTAAAATTGATCCATTTAAAATCTGATACAACTAATTCAAAAAATCAAGGTTAATCTCTGTAAACATGGTTCACGACTAATCACAATAAAACATTATTGAGTGATTTAAATCTCATGAAGTTGAATCATGATGCATGAGGCTTAATAACATTACATTCATATAAGCATAAGCAATTTTACTATATCATAATAATGTTTTTACTACATGATAAAGGCACGTTAAAACCATAAGAGAATTGCAAAAAATTACAACTTTTAACCAAATAGAATTGCGACCAACCATCCAAACCTCATAAATCTTTTCATAAACATCATTCATATCTTAGACATAAAAAAACCCAACAAAATGTCCATGTATATAAAAATAGCATCAAAACTTATACTTAAGGGAATTAAAGCTCACACATCCATCAATCATCATCAACATGATCAATCACATAACCTCTAATGTTAGTGCAAGATAAACATCATCAAAAGCAAAAAACCCTTACCTCCAAATAGTTGAAAATCCCTTTAATTTTATCTCTATATCAAACAATCATTAATCAACAAATTAGGATCCATTACCCCTAAGTAAAAACTAAAACTTTCCAACAAATAAAATGTAAAACTACTATTAATGAGGCAAATCATGCATTTTCTTGTGTCTAATAAATTTTAAACTTGAATAAAAATATTTTGAACAAAAAACAAAGGTCTAAGCTCTACAACTTAGATAAAAAGAAATAATTTTTAAGAATTTCATTAGAAGAAGACATGATCAAGAATATACAAAAAAGACATTTGAATCAACCAAAAACGACTGTCGCGCCCAAAGTTTTCTTGCATTTTGTTGAAATAGAAACCAAAGTTACTATACATTCATGGACAACCCCAAAATTTCCAAAGACCTCCTTTAGCTTTGAAACACCCTAAAAGAATCCTAGAACACTTAAAACACCTTAGTTTGAAGTTTAGAAGCCTATAGTGATAATCACTTTTGAGCTCGTTAGTGTTAAGATGTTACGAGTGTGCTGCCTACATTGTGCAACATTGCGCACACATATTGCCTATGTTGCAGGCATCTCCTGCACACATTGTGCTCGACTCCCTTATATGTTGCACGTAACTTCCGCATAGATTGTGTGCCTTTACTTCATACGTTTACATGCCTTTACTACACACGTTACTTGCCAACGTTGCTACTCTAAGTTTTCAACCCCATTACTTAGTCTCAAAAGAACCTTAGTACTTGGCCAACATCCCTGTTATCTTGCAGTATACATGCCTTGGCTTGTCCTCTTTCCTACGCCAAGTTAGCCATTAAATTAATCTCAAGAACATTGATGTGGGGCTAACAATTCCAATTAATGTTGGACAAAACTTTGGACCATGTAAATGAATATTTGCTCCCAACTGAGCCAATGCTTGTTTGCATGCATTAAGAATGAATCGTCATTAACAAACAACATGGTCACTTACAAACAATATCAATCCGATGGCTCCCATGCATGGTTGTATGAAACTTTAGACCATGTAAACATAAATTTGATCTTGCATGCATTATGATCAAGTCATCATTTGCCAAACAACATGATCGCTTACAAATAATATTAATGTGATGGTTCCCATGCATGGTTGTACAAAACTTTGGGCGATGTTTTATAAAGTGATTGAAGTTCTCTTCACATTTGTTAAGATATGATGGTTAATTAGGCCAATGTTCATATTTTGCCACCTGCACGCAGCTCATGTCTATGTTCACCTTATACTTCCTCGAGATCTAATATGCCTTACTCCCTTCACAACCCTTTTATCTTCTTCCTACTATCTAATCTGCCTTCTCCCTTCCGTGAATGTCTGTTAACCAAAAAATATATTTTTTTAAAAAACATCGCTAAGAACATTGGTAGAGGTCTAATTAGCAATAAGTACACCCAATTTTTCTTGATTTCTTGAATTAACAGTTAAATTTTCCAATAAGGACAACTAATTTCCACATCATTTATCTTAATGTCAAAAATCCCCCTCCATATTATCTTTCTCTTCATACTCCCACCCACATCCTCAACCTCCTCCACCAAGTATTTTTGATATTGACATCGGCACTATCACCAATATGAACCCATGCCACCCTGCCCTTTTTTTGGTTTGGCTTTGTCTAGATCTAGCTACAAATTGGCGGCCACCAGATGTATTAATAGCTAGCTCCAACCACAACTAGATCTGGCTGGAGCTAAGTCTTATTTGCGGGCTCCTGCTAGAGTTCTTCTTCAGAGTTATATCACCTTCATTAACTTATTCTTAAGCTAGGGTTAGAACCTTCTGTGGTATCTTCTTCTCTCCGATTAAGGGCGTATCTGTGCTTAGCCTGGAAGCAGAATTTTGTAATAATTTACCACTGAATTATACTTATGTAAATTTACAATAAATTTGAATGTTGCATCAAACCTATTTTAAAAACTTTAAACTAATATAACTTTCTCACCTGAACTTAGATATGCACATTCTTGGTACTATTATGATCTGAAATTCGAGTCCTATTAAACAAGATCACACAAAAGTATGTAATTTTAAACTTTTAAAATGCCCCTACCTATATGACACATTTTTCGAGGCTCAAATTGATATGAAAAATAACTATTAAAAATAATAAAAGCTGTAATTCTAAAATGGAGGATGGGAGATAGAATCGACGAAATCACCTTACGAGGTATTTGGTGATTTCGACTCAAATTGACTTAGAACCAACTTTTGGGCAGAATTTTTAATTCCGCCCACCTTTAGCATACAAACATGATTATGATTATTCCGACCGAAATTGAGAAATTTTGCCCACTTTCAACACACAAATATGATTCTAATAATTTGAACGAAAATTGGGGCAAAATCAATATAAATTCAAAATCCAAACAGCCCCTTAGTGTCATCTGCCGTGTTGGTCTCAGTCAAATAGTAGTGATTGAATAGTATGATATAAGAGTTGACTGGAGAGGGAGGAAAGGACATTTTTATCCATATGTAATTATTTTCCCTTATTGCATTAAGAGAACATGCACTAGACTTATTGTAATTAAGCTTATATTAATTAGTGTCCTTAGCCCTCATTTTGCCAACTATATATGATCCTCTACTCCCTCTGTCATGCCCCGGCACTGCCCAACCCGAGCCAAAACCGGTCCAAGGGCCGATCAAGCGCACGGGGGCAACAAGGAGATTGAAAAACGATTAGCGGAAGACTTATGCCCTAATCACGAGCGATCAAAAATTTACGGAGCAAACGCACCACTTTGAGCAAGAGTAAATAGGTAAAAACAAGAGAGTTACTTTAATTCTAAAATAAACCACAATCTCAAACCTACATAGTTATTTAATCCATAGCCCACACTAGGCTCCAAAATTATATCTCAAATAATCTAAAGGTAAAATGTAGCACAAAACCAAAACGAGAACTACACCACATGAGTTCTAACATCATAGCAAAAACCAAAGAAATATATCACATAAGAGATCTCCACGTCTACTCCCAAGTCCTCTCCGATCTTTCCTCATAGAGAGGATCCTGTCCATCTGTGTATCACGCCACGCAGCCCCAAAGCAAAAGCACAAGAAAGAGGGGTGAGTATGATACTCAATAATGGTTTTTGATATAACTATAATTATTAGAAACACGACGGTATAGTAATATAACAATTCAAATCAATATTTGACAAGATGTATCATTTTCTGATCACACATACACATCACCAAAACCTGCATCATAGTGTCTAAATAGTATAGTGCAATTCAACATCATATAAACATGCATGAGATGTATCTCTAATATACATTTCAGATCATGCAACCTTGCATATAGTGTCTCCATCACAATCTTCAAATCAGACATTCATAATATCTCATCCATTCTGCACGATAAACGTGTCAAATTACATGTTACACAAACATGCATAGCATACATCATATACATGCATCATCAATATAAATAGATAATGCCTCCATCAAGGAGTAAACACAATTAGTACCACATAGGCGGGAACACAGACAAGGCCATGAAGGCGTGTCATGGTCCAAATTCTACACAAGAATATAAGGTCAGGGTTGTCAGTCCCTAAAGTTGTTCGCCCTAGACAATCCGGGCCAAGGATGTCTCATTCTCACATAGAGAACCTAGAGCAGGGATGTCACGACTAGGATTTTCAAAAGTATTTTTAAATAGCATGAACGGTAAGTAGCGAGAAATTTTTTTCTTTTTCTTTCTTAAATACAAAATAAACCATTCAATTAAATATCCAGGTCATGATAACTGGGGTTCACAAATACGGATATCAAATCATATGATATTTACATATCTCAAAATTCATAAAGACCAGCTCATCCATCTAAGTACAAGTCTATCATCCGTCCGAAAATAAATAACAAGTTGGCTCTCATGCTAAAGGTACACTTACATACCAAAGTTGCAAACACGAAGAAACTTCATCCTATATGCGTCAATCTTGGTCTCACTCGTTGTCGCCTGGAAAACCCACAACAAAGCAAACCAAACAACAACCACAACCATAATGGAGCATCTTCGCCTTTAGGAGAAGAGCTTCCAAAGGACAAAAGGTTTTATTAATATTTTTCAGATCGGGCCAACATCACCCGATGTTAGTTGCCTATGTACTCATCAAACAACATCTCCAATGTTTCTAACAAGATCGGATCTAGACGTAGTTCTGCCTAATACTACACTATACTAAGAAGCATAGCAACACACATGCAATGCTTAAGTATTTTAAAGCAACCTACATTTTATGCAAGTCCTTTAATCGTTCCACTTGTTCTAATTAAACAAGCAATATCAGTCAATGTTATTAATTATTTCTCGAACCATTATTCGATAATTAATATCCTCGTCTAATCCCAAAGACAGACAGACTCATCAAATGTCAATCTTAGTGACAAATGATAACAAAACACCCTGGAATCCACCAGGAAGTACCATCACCCCTCCTAGCCCATGAAGGACCTGACCGGAGTGGAAGGGCATGGCCCACAACTGCACCTGAACAGAAGTTGCGGGAAAAGCCAACCAAGCAGGAATGTCAGCTAATCCAAATGTGTGTACACTAAAAGATCCTCAATAGATCGAAAGCGAGACCGGCTTACGCACAGCTCCCTCCAATGGGGAAGTGCAACTACACGGTCAAATCAGCGGCTCCTCAAAAGAGCTAAAAACTTAGGAAACCATTTGAACCCTATCTTGCTCATCTATAAGCCAAGATTTTCGAATGACTATCCCAAACCCTATTAGTCCCTTCCAGACTAGGGTTTATAACTCAAGAATGCCATCGGTTCATCAACCAAGGCAAACTGTCAGGTCAAAGGCTTTGTTCATTCTATGAACTAGCCCCATACCCCTCAAAAGTATATTAGTCTTCATCTTGATTAGGTGTTCTCCCCCAATCCAACGACAACCCATGTCTCTTGATTAAACTTCATTAATCTTGAGTTACCGATAAAAATTAAAGCATCAACAATAAAAGCATGCACCAGCCTAACCAACATAAATAACATACATTCACACCAATGCGTAAAGAATGAATAAAGGCCCGTTGCACTCATTTGCAGGGCTAGGGCTTAACTAGTTCAAGCCCAAGAGTATAACAACTCTAACGCATCCTGCGATTTACATATATAACACTCTAGTTGATTGATGTACTTAATTGCAGACATGAGTAATCCGCTACCCTAAACCTTGAGAACGAAGATCATTCCACTTGTTTCCTGTGACACTATGACCTGACAAGGTTTTTGTGTCACTTACTAGTCACACCCCTTCCTTTTGAAGCCGTTCCACGTCACTATAACCTACCCTAACGCTTAGTGGTTAGGTTATTAGTTTTGATAGAAACGGAAAATACTGCCCTTAAGGGCATTGGGGTAATTCTACCCCTTAGGTTATGCTACCCTCCCTTGGGTCATTCTGGTCATCACACTACCCTTTTATTAATTTAAGTCATTGACCTCTCACAAAGCTCCACTCTCAGACTGACCCGCGCTTCCATTTACACGAATGTGGGCAGATCCACTCTAAGGGGTAATTCTATCATTTGGTTAAAGGCCTTAATGACATCCAATGGGTCCAAAATTCAACTCAAGGGTGCTACTAGCCTTCATGGACACTGTGTAATTTTCCTGGCGTATGATGGGGTCGTGAACCCCTTGAACTGACCTAGGTTTTGACTAACGGTTTACTATAAATCCTAAGGGCAAAAAGGTCAATTAACTACTCACTAGGATTTTTTTTCACTTATAGATTTTGCCTATAAATAGGTTACTCATTAAACTATCACTAAGAATTTTCCTAATTTTTAGATTCACTCATAGGCCCCTGAACTAGAGCCTCGAACTCGGGTAAGTTAATATTATATGATAATTAACTAATAGGGGTAAAAAGGTTATTTCATAATCTCTGGGATTTTTCTCCCAGCTGAAACTCGATCAAAATGATCCCAAACCTCTCTAGATCCAATGGTAATTTTATAGGATTTATTTGACAGAATTAACACCCTGAACCGGACCCGGTTCACTCTAATCTATTCTTCTTCTTTTTTTAAACCAACCCGGGCCGGGTTGGTTTGGGTCGACGACCCGCAACGGGGGTCGTCTTCCCCGCGTCCGGCCAGAGGCGAAAACGCCTCTGGCAGCGCCGTCCCTGGACACCACGGTAGGGCGGCGGGCTGGGCTCCACAGGATTGCCGCCAAGCGGCGATTCCGTTGAGCCGGGGCCCGCTGCCTGCTGGTGGCCGGCGATGGGCCAATCGGCCGACCCAATTCTTTTTTTAACACCGGCGGTGGTGTCGCGAAGGCAGCCGCCACGGCTAGCCGATGGGCCGGGCTTGACCGGATCACCATCTTCCAGCGATCCCGGATGCCCTGGTCCATCTTCTGGCCGGCGGCGGCGCCGCGCCGCCCCAAGTTCTTTTTTTTCTTCTCTGCAACGAACCGGCGGCCTGCGCAGCAACAGCCGAAACTACCACCGCCAAGGCCGCTGGTGCTAGGGCCGATGTGGCCCAAGACACGGTTGATGCGGCCAGAGCCAGGGCCGTCGAGGCCAATACAGCCCCCCGGTCCTCCGACAGGTCCGACCAACAATTACACTACTATTCATATAAATAGTATTATGCAGAAATCGCTATTTTTGCATAAATCACTATTATTATCATTCAAATATGTTATTAAAATCCTTAATAATCGCAACTTGAAATCCTACCTCAGTGGCCAAGTTGACGTTGATCCACCACTGCTGAAGCTTCGCTGAAAAATTCCCTCGGCTGCTCCTCCTCTTCCCTCTCTCCCCAAAAATCCCTATTCTTGATCGGGCAAAAGACCCCAAAAAAGCCCTAATTAATTCTTTTTATAGGCATGGGATTAAGGCTCCCAATCCCATGAGAAATTGGTCCCCAAAAACCCAATTTCGGAACAGTAATTAATCGGGCCCGTATTGTAACTTAAACGGATAATTTGCACGTTCAATTCGGGTAAACGGGTCCTGCATGTTATAGTCAACTTCGAATTGTCGTATCTCCCTCATCCGGACTCCAAATTAAGCGTTCTTGGTGGCATTTCGAAGCTCTTTCTATCTATTTTCTAATAGAATTGGTTTCAGCCACAAATTCTCTCTTTAAAGGAGGTTATTCTCCTAAGAAGTTCAAAGGGTTAAACACCTTATTTTCCACGTATTTAATTTTTGAAAGTTAGGAAAATTCAGGATATTACATTCTTCCCTCCTTAAAAGAATTGCGTCCTCACAATTTGCCACAGCCAACCCTTGACAAGCTCAGCAAATGACTCCAAAGTCATTCTACCCTTTAAATCCACATCAACTGCAATTTATAAATTAAGTAGCACACAAACTTAATAGCCCATTACTTCAGGTTGTTACAAGGGATGTTCGCCCCGGGATATCTCCTGCGGTGGGGGAGAGCCCGAGTCCCACATAGGGAACCCTAGAACACGTGGTAACTGGTGCACAAAGCATACCACTCTGTATTCTCAGGGTCCAGAAGACAATCATAATAATCTCAATCCGCAAGACAAGTACATAACTCGTCCCCACATAATTCCATTTAACTAGACTCAACCCGGGGAGTGCATATGTTCCACAAAGGAACTCAAATCAAAACATGTCCTTTCGGACCAATCAAGTTTCGATTAAGCCAATGACTGATTAATCCGGCACGCAATTTCACCACATTGCATCCAATCAATCAAACTTTGTTAATCTCGATAAAGCCTCAATTGGAAATCCATTTTCATGATGCATGCAACATGGTACATACGTGGGCAAGGTATACATGAATCCTAATTCATGATAAGTGCTCTCATCAGCCCCTCATGCATCATTCATAATCATAATATCAAGCCTCATCATAATCATTAACCCCACATGTGTGTACATGGTAGAAGCACCTCACTCGATGTATATCAACATGCTTTGTAATTAACTCACCATCACACTACGCATGCGCATTAACATCTAATCATGGATTCCAATAGAAAATCATAGGAGAAGAACCATTAAAATCGTAACTCAAGCCAAAACATAACCACATGCTAAACATATGTAAGGTCAATCACCTCATACTTGAGTCTAGGCATAACACTAACATTCACCTATCATTTAACCACATCCTATAATGACATATAAGTCCATTAGTATGCTATAATTCTACTGAAAACATGCTTAAACCCTAAGAATCAACCACTCATATCTTCAAGATAGCAATTCCAACAAATATATACAACTACAAGCCATTTCACATAACTTTAAATATACACCACAACTTCTTAACATCAATAGAGACATCTTGAAGATAAACAACATACTCGAATCTTCATGTAGCTTACCCTAGCTCAAAATACTCTACATACACATAAAAATGATATTTCAGGGTAGAGACATCGAAATAAACAACATACATACAATGGTCTATTTCTGCAGTGTAGCCGTTCGAACGCCCTCCAGGGCCGTTCGATCGGCTAAACAGAAAATTTTCTGAAAATACAGTGTTGCAATTTGAACGCCCTGGTAGGCCGTTTGAACGCCAACAAGGCAGATTCGACCTTCTTCTTTATTTCAAATTTTCACACCGAAACTTCATTAATGAAACTTAAAATCTCCATCTAACAACTCAAATGCCATTAAATTTTTATCATACCTTCCAGAAAGCTAATCTACATCATATTACGACAAAACCCTAAGAAATCAGGACAAGAAATTACCATTTACTAGTCCCACCATTAGAGCACTAAATCAAGTAAATCTATTCCAAATAAACAATAAAAATCGAGATTTTTACTATAGGAAAACTGATATTTCAAAGACTTATTACCTTATCACTTGATTAGGTTTGGATTTGACCGTCACCCTTCTTGAAAACCTTCTGAAGACATAGAGTTTATGTTAAACTCCATTAAAAATCGATTTAACATTGAAAACCTTAATGAAATCTTAGATCTAGGGTTTGTTAAGCATAAAAAATGAATTTTGATATGTATGGTTTGAAGTAAGGAAGCAAATTAGTGGTTTTGATGTTTAAAATCGAATCAAATTAAAGGGGAAATGATGGATTAAGAATGGATTAGAAGAAAACTTAGGATTTAGGCTTGATTAAAGAAAACATACATTAATCTCCTTCTAATTCGGGCCAAATTGGGGAACTAGGCCTTAATCACCCTCTCCCAGCCTATTTTCAAAATAAAAATGGCTCACCTTTTTCTATTTATAGTAGGGCTTGGGGTATACATAATTAACTAGTGGGGTATGAATAGAAATTTGGGCTAAAATTAGTATTTTGACCATTTGAGCACTAATTAAACCTGGGAAAATTATGAATTTTTTTATAAAAGCTTATGTTGATGTCTAGGTTAATTTGGTCCAAAAACCTCAATTTCGCCGATGGGGCCCATAGGGGGTCCCGCCAAACCCTAATTTTCGAAAAATTAGTGAAAAATCTCAAAAATTTAGGTTTGACCCAAAATCACTTAAAACTAATAATTGTAAAGTTGATTTTTATTAAAACTATAAGAAACACCATTTATTTTTGAAACCACCGAATTAATTAGAAAACTGGTTCAAGAATGAGAGTGCTTACACCCTCAGTCCTATATTAATAACTCCATTTTCAAATAAAAGTTTGACCCATGTTAATAACTCCATTTGACTCAATTTAAGTCTTTAGGCACTTAAAAAAGTGTTAACTACAAGAAAAATTATACTTATAAAAGTGTTGCTTCTTAAAATATGTCGCTAAACGTGTCACAAAAAGTCCCATTTTAATTGCTCATTTTTTACACATGAAAAAACATCATTAATAGTACTTCTATTAGCGACATTTTTTTCGTCACTAATATTATATTTTTTGCGATGCTTTATAAAGTCTTGCTAGCTAATAGTATATTATTAGTGACACTTATAAACTAATAGTATTTTTTTCACAAAAGCGTTGCAAATATTATAACCTATTTGAGACACACTTTCATAAGTGTTGCAAATATTACAACTATTTGCAGCACTTATATAAAAGTGTCGCAACTAGTATTTTATTTTAAAAAAATCTCTCTCTTCTCTCTCCACTCTCTCTCTCTCTCTCTCTTCTCATTCTCTCTTTTCTCTCTCACGCAACCTCCCTGCTTACCCCCAAGGTACGTGTGTATATCGTCAGACCAAAATTCGATTACCCATACGACCAGGGTTCACACTAACGTGCATGAGCCTAGTCTCACACAAATGGGGAAGAGATTATAATCGTTGCAACTATTTTTGAAAAAAAATTAATTTATATATTTTTAAAAATATTATTCTTTACGATGCTTTTATGAAAGTGTTGCAAATAGTTCAAATAGCACATAAATTTTTTAAAATATATATAATATTTGCGACATTTACGAAAATGTATCGCTTGAAAAAACATGCATATAGTATTTGTAGTACTATTTACGACTCTTGAGAAAAATAGCGCAACAAAAAGGTCTCCTATTTGCAACACTTATGAGTAAGCATAGCAAATAAAAGTTTTTTTTTGCAACTATCTTTTAAGCTTTGTAAAAAGTAATTTTTAGCAATGTTTTTTACTGTGATGTTAATAAAAACGTCGCAAATAGTCCTTTTTGTTGTAGTAGTTTCATAAACTATTTATATTATCTTAACTATGAGTCCCACCATTAAGTAAAAATCAATATTTTTTTAAATTGAACTCTCAATATGGGTCGGAAGGAATATTATTTAATTAATTTTTTTCTATTTCCTTGCTATTGTTCCCTTATGAAGAATCATTTGTACTACTTCTTTCCATAAGTATAGCTTTGATAAGACTAAGGGATTTTGCTGAATTGAAATATGGGTACATAGCTCTTATAGCTCCCCCTGAATTATGATAAAAATGCACATTCACCCATACATTATGAAACTTGCACATAACCCTATAGTAAAATATCTTTTTCATATTCCTCTTTAAGCGTCTTCTTTCTCTTTCTTTATTTTTTTACCATAGCCCCCATCTTCACATACCTTCCCAGGTCTCTTCTTCCTTACATGAACCAAACTTTCATTCTATGAAACTTGATCTTTTATTGCCTAATTTCATTGACGCAATAATATTGGAGTATGCCCTTCCCTACCCCTTACAAGATTTGACATTCGGGCTGAGCAAAATCAATAATGATGCTTGACCAAGATTGATAATATATGATGCCTATAAGTGTGCTACACGTCCTGAGAGAATTGTCGGCACTAAAGATGCTTAAGGTTGTGGCTCATGGTAACCCTAAGTGGAGCAAGGTGGTGTCAGTCAATACCAAAAAATACAAGGGAAATCAGGTCGCATAAGGATGAAGAGATTTGGGAAGGTGGGATTACAATCAAATAGCAAGGAAGGAGAGAAGAGAGGGGTAAAAGTGGAAAGTAAGAAAAAAGAGACCGCATCAGGGGGGGTTATATGAAAAAATACAAGGGTATGCATGTCATCATAATTAAGGGGGTGTAACCGTGTAAGTGATATTTACTTTTAAAATCTTTATCCAAATTGTTAATTTGTTATAAAACAAAATCTCTAGCCATATTAGCTTAAGATGTCTGAACGCGAGTTAGTGTTCGATAATGCTGAAAGGTGTTGAACGCTAAAACTGCCTTTGATGCAGTTTTCAGAGCATTTGATAACATCGAAATGCGTCTAAATGTCTGAGCACGTGAGACATATTATGCATCTTGCGTTTGAATGGTTATAGGTGGTTAATTTTAACCGTTCAGACGCTTTTTAGTGCTAAAAAAAATCAGACCTACTGTAATCAAATGCTTACATAGACTTGAACTCAAACTCTTGATTATATGCCATAATTCAAGCATTGACCCAAACTAGCTAGGGACTTGGATTTTGGCACGTTCCTTATGGTGGCTGTCAAAGGGAAATCACAACAACTATTGTGGTGCAAACTCAAACTCATCATTTATAAATTGGCTATAAGATTTAATACAAATGTAAATATAACAAAATAATGCTGGTCTACTAAAATAGCAACTGTGAGTGTACTCAAATTTAATGACAAAAATTTGATCACCTAACCTACCCTACTTTCTCTATGCCTGATATATGCTTACATAAGGAACTTCAACAGAACCAATCCATAGAGAGTCATTATCTTCGTTAACTTCAGATATAGTACCTAATGCCCCTCTCTCATTGCCTAAAACTTCTAGAATGTTCCCATTTTCATCTAATAACATGCCGGACACAGCATCATTTGGATTTGGTGTCTGGAACCTTGAAGTTGGAGCTGCAACCTCGCCGACTCTTGCCCATGAACTAGCAATTGCAACCCAAAATTCACCTCTGGAATTCCTCTTGATGTTGTCAGGGTATCCTGGGACTGTTGCAAAGTCTTCTTGTTTTCCTGCTTTGGGACCTTGAAGCCAAAACCTTATGATTTTCCCTGTGGTAGTTTCCCCTATTAGAAGGAAGGTATTGTCCTGGCTCAAGGCTAACCCATTTGGATATGTAACTTCACTCATTAAGACCGTTACAACATCGTTGTTTGGGTTGTATCTCAATACTCTCCCTGTCATGTCGTTGCTAGAAACCACTATGTCATGATCCCTGTAATGTTTGTAAATTGTGAGACAAACCCACACGAAGAAAGAAAAACATGTAATTGCCTTGAGTGAAACCAACTACGTACATACATGCTAACTGTTAATGCTACACCAATCTGAACCACTGACTTTTATACTTAGAAATTTATTTTGAGTGTGTTATTAGTAAAAGCTAAACGTTAAAATTACCTCCGTTTATAACGAGCACTGGAGTCCGTGACGTAGACCATTCCGTCGTCTTGGTTTACATCCAGTCCATTTGCAAAAGTCAGCTTCACTCCTCCATCTTTATTAGTAACTTGTGTGGCTGTTCCACCCGCCTGTCCCACTCTCAGTAATCCATAAGATGAATCAGCTATATAGAATTCACCGGTAGCCTTATTGAACTGCAATCCAAGTGGTCTTCCACATATGTCTTCTCTATTGGGATCTTGAGAGCCATTGCAGCTTTCTGGCCTATAAAAAGAACATAGAGGAGACTAAATAAGTTACATGACATCTAGAAGGGATTTGACTTTGTACATAAGCAGAGTTATAGGGTCTTTCCTATATCATTATGTCAAGCTCTAGATCTAACAATTTTAAGACAAAAGTAACTCCTTTGTTTATAAAATAGTGTGTGTGTGCGCGCGCGTGACAGTTTGAACATTTTATTAGGTGATAGTGAGATTGGCTTTTAATTTTGCTCAAGTTCTAGAACTCAACAAAAACTAGATTCATCCTAAATGCACATGTACAATAGCCTTTTGCTTTTCAAACAGTTATAAGAGTCTATGCAACTTTTTTGAGAATAAATTTCATAAAAGTTGGAGACCAATCTGGCATATACAAATTTCCATAGCATATTAAATATAAATTACAAGAAAACTAAGACTTGGATGGCTGTCAAACAAGGAAGGCATTAAGCATTGCAATTGAAAAAGAGAAGTAACGTCAACCAAAATCCGCCTAATACTGGGTGCCTAAGCAATCACATAATCGCATGTTGTTGGCCTTAAAATTAAGAGCACAGTAAAGAACTTCGTATCACGTACCTATTTTCTGATGGGATAGAGAAATCAACCCACGCTTGACTCGTTGGATCCCACCTGATGACCCTTCCATCTGAAACCCCTGTGTAAGGTCCCTTACCATGATTGTCAAATGCAAAACTCTCTGGACCCGTTGTGCCCCCAGGAAGTTCAATTCTTTGGTAGTTTAGAGAAAAGACCGTTCCAAAAATATTTGAAAGGGTAAGCACCATAATTGCAATGAAAAGATAGTTCATCTTCATTGTTTTCCTGCAAAGAGAAACACTAAATTGCATAAATATGTCTATTGGAAGTTAGAATTTTAGTTTTATCTACTTATATAAGTAAAAAAAGGTACGCATTATTCCAACTGCATGCAGATATACACAGAGAACTATAACAACGTCCATGACTCCCAGAAGTAACAATAAACGCCATGCAATAACCCTAAACTATTTTTAGGTCATTTGCTAGAGCTAGCGTTTGATGCTCCTTTTAGCTAGATAGTACTATGCTAACTGTCTTTTTACTTATCTTACTTTTGGTTTGCTTAGTTGTTTTTACTAATAATGATTCAACATTATTGCTTGTAACTGGGTCATTAGCTAAATTTATAAGTGGTTACACTGCTTATAAATCAGAAATTAAAGCTAAAAAATCTTCTCTAAGAAATTGAGACCTGTAATCGTTGAGTACAAAGCAATTTTTTCATGAAAGCTTTAAAGATTCTTTTATATAATAAAAAGCTTCAAGGAAATTGAGACCGGACTACTTAATACTCACTACTGTATGAGCAAAGTAATTAACTATCCCAATATGAATGCATGCGAAGGAATATAAAAAGAAAAAAATAGACAAACTATTCTGATCATCACACGGCCTGTGGGATCCGTAATCCGTCATGGAAGTTCAAGAAATAATATTCCCCAATTACCATTACAATGACATCGAGATGTGTAGTTAAGCAATTATTGGATGGCTACACTTATTATTTTAGTTCAGCAATTATTGAATATCCTTCGTGTGAGAAGAAAAACCGGAAAGTTTCTGGACAGAACAGAAGTGCTCCAAATCCTCGGTTTTTCTAGAAAACACACAAAAATAATGGAAAAGGAAAATCTGATACAAGATAGACAACGGTCACAAGAGATCATCTATTTCTATAACCAGAAAACTTTAGAATTTGAACGAAAGGAAGATAAAAACTGAACTGTTTGAACTAGAAAGGGATGATCCTAAAAGAAAATAACCTGTTCTTGCGAAAGTTTTCCATGAAACCTGCAACTAGAGCCGTCTATTAATTCTTTCGCCTGCAACGCTTCAATTACAACCACTGAACATAAACTTTACGTAAACAATTATGGGCTTAGTATTTATAGAGCGTGATCTCCTTTTGGATTATGAATTCAGAATCCTATTAGAACTTGGAACTTAGAACTTAGAAGGCAACTTTTTTCTTTGAAGGAACCTGCCTCATATTGAGCTCTTTCTCTTCCCCTTGTCGTCGCCACCCCTAACCATGCGCCTTGATAGTTGCCATGACCAGTCCAGCCTCCTTTGTTTCATAGAGAAGCATCATCAGATCTAAAATGATGAGACCACTTTTGATCGCACAACTACACAAGAGCATTGTCAAAAAGTGATGTCATTTTCTAGTTAGCAGTTATCCCTTACTGGTTGTGCTAGCTACAACATATTTTTTTGCCACCGAAGGGCCAAAGAAAACTTTATAATAGAATGAGAGAGAAGAATTATAACTAAAATGGGCAAAGGTGCCTAAAATATTCTAAAAATAAACAACGGATGCTAAAAGAAAATATCAGTTTAATATCTACCCCATCCAAATTGGGTCACATGTGTTAAACCATGTAGCACCCACACCATCGCAACAACCACCATCGTTTATCGTAGCTACCCCGTTGGCCACGACTAACTAGATTTGGCCATAGCCTGGCACAACGAACCTTGCACAACCTATTAGGTGAGTTACCATCGTGCATCGTAGCAACCACTATCATATGTCATCGCATCATCGTCATTCACCATCGCAACCACCCTGTTGGTTAGGCTTGACCAGATTTAGCCATAACGTGGCCTTGCATGGCATGGTTAGGCGGGCTATGTGACTCCTATTGTACGAGTACAGTATCATCAATCGGGCTTGGCCTGTAAGAAGGCTTTATATGATCCATATGATCTGCGGAGAATTAAGAGCATATCATCAATCGTTAGGAACATATAATCATACCTAAATAGAGAATAAATAAAGAGACTGATTATATGTTTACCAATCAAAAGGAGGGTTTCTACATGATTTACTATTGTGCCCACTTTGTTTATACCTCCCACATTTATATCCTCCTCTACCATTTCTCTTCATAGTCCTATGGTCCATTGTATTCCTAATGCGAATAAACCGTGGGCGACCGGGTTGCCTTGTTGCTCTAGAGGGTATAACACAAAAGGTATATCCCTCTCCGACCACAAGGAGAATAACATTGTGTCGAGTACACATTTTATAAGTGGAAAATGTGTAAAACAATGATGCCTATACGCTTTGCCCACACGACAATAAGGTGCGAGCAAGGATAAAAATAAACCTGAGGGATGTTGCACATACAAGTATGCATTGCCACATTTACCACAACCTTCCGGCCACAAATTGACATCACTTCGTACTGACTGGTGTTGATCCTATTAACTATATACTCCCCAATTTTTCTTGTTTGGTCTCCAATTATCGCTTCCACTCTGGGAGTATATAGGGTGGTCATGGCAGATACAGCAGATGATTGTTTAACGAAAAATTTGACTACCCGATAAAAAATAGCTGACACTAAATCCCGCATCATTATTTATACATATTTGTCTCGAATTCGATCCATATGTTGGAATAGCACATTTTATAGAGATTTTTTATCTTCTTCGATCTCACCCAGCCTTGCTAGCTACTTGTATTTCAAATTCATCATATGTAGACGGTTTCTTAATTAATAATCCTTCTGGGCGTCTGTCATAGTTAAGTAAAAATCTAACCATTTCTTTTGCCATCTCTATTCACTTAATTCATAAACAATAGATTAAATTAATATTAGATTAAACAATTGTCTCAAAACTAAGAGGCTAAAATTAGATTAAGCAGTTAATATTAGATTAAGCAATTGCCTCATAGATCAACGAGCAATAATCATACACTTCACATATTTCTTCTCTTATCCAAAGAAGACAACAAATATTCTCATACACCTCTTCAAATATTGCATCTACCATATTGATAAAAATATTAAACTATTACTAACAATGAGTCTATATAATATCAAAACTAAATTTGAGCTAACTAAATTTTTTTTCTCGCAATACAATGTTGAAAGCAGCTTGTACCCACTAGGTAAAAAAATCCAGAGAGTCAAAATAGGAAAACGATTATAGAGAAATAGTTGTATAAATGTAAATACCACTTAGCCTAATAGTTAAAAAAAAATTCACAAAAAACAAGTCGTGGAGGGAACTAATAAATTGACATGAAAAAATTTCTACGCATAGTAAAAATAACAACTATGAATATAGGGGGGGCGGAAAAATTCACCTGAGGAAAGGATGATAGACAAGAAAAGCCGGTCGGAGGAGAGGAGAAGAAATGGATTTGGGTGCAAGGCGGCATCGGTGGACGCAATAAAGTTATTTAGAAACTAACTAATTTATAATTAGTTGGGTTATTTTTTTTCATTAAGAGTATCTACTGGATGTCAAATTAAACAGTTAATTTTACATTATTTCTATTTTAATTAACTAAGTAAAATATAAAATTTAATAAAAAAGCGCATTTAAGACTATATTTTAGTCTTCAATTTAATGAAGCCTAAAGTCACAGCCCGAAATTAGATGTATAATAATAAAATTTCTATCTAATCAATTGATATTTTCGCATTTAAAACATGAACTAGAAAAAGGAAGAAGTCGTTTCTCGAAATCAATCAATGGCCGAAATTGAAATTAGGGCAAGGACACCGGCAGATTTAGGGGAATCGAACATGAAACACGATGGAGGACGGGATTTGGGCGGTGGTGCTCAATCACGAAGCACGGTGCCAGGGCAGATCAAGCACAGTAGAAAGAAAATGCAACGCAGCGGGGCGGATCGAGCACAACAAAAAGAAAATGAGCACAATGCGATCTGGAGCGGAGAAGCGGAGGCGGGTTAAGACAACAACAATTTTGTCCTTTAAAAGCACGAAATTGTCTTTGCCTCTCAAAATCTAACGGCCGAAATGTCCAAGTGCGGCGATTTCGTCATTTAGAAGGATGAAATCGGGTTAAGTCTTATAAATCGATAAAACCGATTTCATCCTTTAGAATGACGAAATCAACTTAAACCTGATTTCGTCCTTCTAAAAGAGTAAATTATATAAAAAATTTAAAAAAAAATTACGAAAGAACTTACGTGACAAAAAGCAACACCACTTTAGGAAATATTTCCCAAAGTAATCCGAATTGGTAAATATTTTTTAAATTATTATTTAAATAAATTTCCCTTATTTATTTTATAATTCTCTAGAAAAAAAATTCTCCTAGGGGTGAAGAAAATAACATTTACGCTCTACCGACTCAGTTACAATAATTTTGTGTAAATATTATACCTAACTTTTTCTTTAATTTAATATAATAAAAAATTAGGTCAACCCAAATTGACTCACGGTTAAACCCAAATAACCCAGCTTGGTGACCAATTCGGGTCAGTAAACATTGCAAATACCCCATGCCTCGTATTTACAAATCATGTTGTGGACTTGTGGCTTGATTTTAACATAGTTTTCGGCCCTAAGCGTATCATATAATTCCTTGAATTTTTAATCGTACTAAGATGGCCAAATCTACTGTCGGGGCATTATCATTTGAGGTGCTCCAGGCCACACCACAAAGGTACGGCAAATGATTGCAAATGATCATGACTACCATGTGCGACAACGGCAGTATACGAGGTGGAGTTGGCTACCATTTTCAAGGTGTGGCGGCAGTGGCATGGTGGAGAGTGTGAGAGGGAGAGAAAAAAGAATGAGGGATGGGCAGACGAGGAAGAAGAAGATGAGGGGAGAGGTAACTTTGTCTTTTGAAAAAAAAGCGATAGCAAGCTTTTAATTATCCCAATACACTTAATAATGTTGCAACCTTATGTCCTAATGTGATATTATCAGCATAATTAGAGCATAATTGCAGGGGCTAATGCTAAAAATCCCTATATTCTATTATATTAATCATAAGAGAGAAAGGTGCATAATCAAGGACGGGTATTATATATTTGGAAGAGTTTTTAATATTTTTATTTATTATGAGCCTAGGGTAAGGAAAGTTTGAGGTTCATTCATTTAGTGAGGTAGACAATACACGCTAACGCATGTTAACTTAATTTGTGCACGCCGTCAATCTAAAATGAGTTTAGATTAGCTGGGTGGGCTGGCTCGAAAAACTAAGTCTTCCTATATGTTATTAGAATTCATGTTATTAATATAAAGAGTCTGGACTGCTACGCGAGTTCAATCAGCAAACTTCAGAGGATAAGTACTACAGCGTCACCTTGCCCATGAGACAGAAGAAAAGCCAAGGCCCTCAAAAGCTAATGGAGTACTAGTGTACTACTATGCATTATTAGACTACAAGGGCTCCGTCCCGCACCTGATCAGAGATCACGCCAACAAATTCTATGATTTAGATCAAAGTTCTGTCAAGGAGGAGGAGAAGGATGATCATGAAAAGGAGAAAGGTAGATAATATTCGACACCACCCCACTTCACCTCAAAAGTGGACTCTGTTAATGGTAAAGATAGGTTCTCCGTTCAAAACTACAATTCCTCAAACCCAAGAGTGGAAATTGTACTCTAAACATGGTGTATAGAAAGTTTTGAGAGGCAGAGATTCATCTGTGTGGGTCAAAATTCTGCTCATCAAAAGCACCAATGCAAAACTGTAGTCCGTGTTCCCAAATGCATGCATCTTTTTAAAAGAGTCGACTCGTCATTTTTACGTTAGAACTGTATCAACCAAGCAATCTAACTTCAGAACTCGTCCGGGCAGATCTCTTGGAAAATAGGCAACCTCCGCCGGCACATGGGCAGGCGGGCTTCCAGCTGAGCCACCACTGATGGGTCTGCGCAAAGGGCGATCTCCTCCGGGCTCATCTCCTCCAGCTTCAGCTCTGCCATTCTCGATTCCATACTCTCCTCCGCTCGCAGCCGCAATGGTGCCCCCACCAAGGGCAAGTTGGACGAGACCACCGGCAGCTTGGGCTTTGGCGAGCGGGGCGGCGTCTGTAGCGCCAGCCTTGACCCAGCCGAAGCTCTGCCCACCTGCACCATAAATATAAAAAATCAAAGCTACTACCACATATATATAACCATGCATGACATAGAATCCTAATAAAATTAAGCTTGCCCTGGCCCATCCCAATCCCCATTGGGTGGCTTTGTCCTGATTAAATCTTTGTTGCAGTAATGGAAAATTTTTGAGTTCATGGTTACCTCGGTCTTGAACTTGGACGGGCGAAATGGTCGCAATTCCTCTTTCCCGTGCGCAAACTGAGTAAGAATTTGATCAACATCTTGGTTATCATCATACTATGTGGGGATGGGATGCGTATTCCACTCATGCAGCATCATGCGAATTGAGGTTTTGATTACCTGACACTTGGAGCCATAGCGGCACGAGCCCAGCTCCTCCCACGCGCGGCATATCTCCGTCTTGTACAGCCCGTGTTGGTAGCCGGCAATCAACGATGACGAGGCCGTGGAGTCCGTTGAGCCGGATCCGGACCTGGCCCTGGACGATCCGCCGCCCCTGGGACCGTCCACCAGAATTCCGTCCATCACTAGCACGTCCTCCCCGTCGACCTCTACCGCGGGCATCTTGTACACCGGCGGCGACCGGGATGACGGGGGCGTCACCACCAGCCTGTTTTCAATCGGCGACAGCGGCGAGAGGATCCGCCTGGGCTCCGTCGAGAGGAAGGACTTGGCGGCGTTGAGGTAGGACTTGCCAATGGGTTGTGGGAAGCGGGCACCGGCCGCGCGGCGGAAGGAGGCAACGTCAATCTCGTCAACCAGCTCATCGGGGGTGGTGAATGCGGGGCCGACGAAGGAGGCGGCGGAGGACGAGGAGGAGGAGAAGCGAGGTTTGAGGGGGAAGAAAAGGCGGCCGGCGGGAGAGCCGCTTCCGCCGCTGTGGTAATAAAAGGAGGTGGGGCTGTTGCTGCTGCTGCTGCTACTGCTGCTCTTGCTCGTCCGCCCCGACCCGCCATTATTGTCCGCGCACATCTGCGGATACCTTGCAAATAACCAGCAGAAAACACAACAAAATAACAGGAAATTCGTGTTCCATTTAATTTGTTCCAGTTCTTGACCGTGTGAGATCGTCAGGTTCGGAGCACTGACAATTGTTGCGCATACAGATTTTGTTGACCAAAATAACCTCAAATGGATTGATTTTTGTAAAAGAAGAGCCGGACTAGGGGCAATGTCGTCACTGAGCATAGCGGTTTGAATATTAGTATCTCTGAATGTTTGATTTAAAATGTACCGATCATCGGCACCACTGACCAGAATGGCGGCAAATCCCGCAAGATGAAGGAATTTTTATTTGAAATGGCAGTTTGTTTTCTCAAAGTAAAAATGTTTTGTTTGATGTGCTCAGGTGGCTCTCATCGGCTGTCAGGAACACACAAACTGGCACCGATTATTTAGATTCAAATAAGTCAAGAAGCAGTAAGTTTCTGTTTTGGCAGAACAAGAATCAGTAACTAGACGATGAAATTGAGAAGAAAACTGAACCAAAAAGAAAAAAGATCAACCCAGAAGAAAAGCGACTGAGAGCCAAAGAGAAAGAAGCGCCATTTTTTCAGTCTAGAAGACGATGCAGATTAAATTGACGTGAGCTAGGACTCACCAATTTTTTTTGGAAAACGATGATCGACAGATTGGGTCGTGCATGAGTTCTTAATTTAACAGAAGAATCATTTGAGGTGAATACGTTCTGCTTTCCTACTAAAACAAGACGAGCAACAGAAAATTGCTTCTTCTTACAGAGGTACCGAAATTGCGAGGCTAGTATTTTGGATCTAAGAGAGAACAAAATTTGAATTTCAAAGAAAGTTCTGACTTCTACAACATGAATTTCGGAGAAAGAAATCAACAAAATTCACGGAGAACAATCAATTCCACAACCAAGCATATTCAAATTGTCAAAATTCTCGTTCAAATTCAACACAAGGAAGCAACGAGTTCAATCACCGACCTTCAAGTCTGGTTGCATAATTTCCGCGAAGCTCTGCAATTGATGCTCCCTTCTTCTTCTTCGATCACTTTCCTCCGAAGCACTCGCCGGTAAACTCCTCCGCATTCCGACCAGTTGGACCGCCGGACAGGAATTTTCACAATCCATCGGAGTTCTCCACTCTCTCCCGCGAAGTTCGCTTCGGGTTTGAAGAAAGGAGAAGGTAATCTGCACTTCGTACGGACAGAATGGGGTTCGTACTTAAACGGCTGATACGAGTTGGGCCCCTCTGGAGAGGAAACAGATTAGACGGTCGGGATCTCAAGCGGAGCATTACGAGGCCCACAAATGGTGTTTTGGCAATTCTTGTCAATATGGATGGTAAATCCCCACTTCCAAATTTCTTTGCTCTTGCCCAACCTGACGTGGCGGGGTCGGGGTCCGAGATTGTAATTGGTTGCCCTTGGACCAAGCAGATTTTTTATGCATCAAACGCAGACATACCACTGTGAAACGTAAAAATTGCAGTCTGGGGGCTGGGCTCCATTTTGGTGGGAAACTTAACCCGACCCGATCAGCCTTTTCGGTATTTTCTTGAACCGGAACAAGAATTATGAGCCGAGCCAAATATCATTTGTGAAAAATTATGACAAAATTTAGCAACACTAAAGGGTCTGTTTATTTCGGCTGAATCTTAATCTTAAAAAATTATTTTAATTAGTTAAAAAGCTAATTTTCTGATTTAGCTGAATTTAAACTCAATCTGGAGCTAAATTAGCTGAATCTAAATATAAATCTCATTATCATCAATCAGGTTCAATATAAATGTCATATAAAATTATAAAAAAGCCAACTAAAATTATACTACACCCTTACTTCTCCAAATACAGCATACAACCCAGTAATACATTTTGCTTAATCAAGTTTAGCTTCACTAGCAAATACATTCAACTCATCTCTTTTATTTGCTGATTTACAATATCCTCATTTTTTTTCAAATCCTTTGGAAGTGGGCTTTGTTACACTGTTTGATACACAGAAAGACCAGCATGCCAGGTATTTGCTGCCTCGTCGAGGAATCTGCATGACATGTAAAAAAATAAGAAATGTAAGTGTTAACCTTCTACCAAATTAACGAAGCTCTAAATTTTCAGTTTTAAGTTTTTTCAACCTAATAGAAGATATTTATTCAATATGTTCCACTCGAAAACCCAATGTTGTCTTGTGTTTTTAAGTGTCCAATATGACCAGCCAAATGAAGCAACATTATAAACATCTAGTTGCGCCTTCCCATAGGCTTGATATGCTTCTCGAGAAGCATTCTGCACATTCCACTCATTCACCCACTCCCGTGCACCCAGATAGATATTCATAAATCCAGTCAAACTTCTGAACAAGCATAATACAGAGTTGGCAAACATTTTCAAGTGTCAACAGCATAAAATTTTCTGGTAGAATATTATATATGCCATAAGGGAATATTTTCTCACAATATGGTAACCTTTTGTGATAATAAGAAGTTAAGATGTCGGGAGGAACTAAAGAAGCAGAAGGCTCATTCAAAAGCTCAACACCCAGCAGAGTGGGATATAGTTAGCGTACCTACAAATAAATAAAACCATGTTCTAGGCTAAATAACTTTCCAGTGAGGTACATCCTGAATCTTCTAACTAAGAAATGTTTGAACTATGTGAAAGAGATATACCGGGAAGTCAGGAATTTTATAGCATTTAGAATTTCCAAGATGTTGTCTGGAGATTTAGGCCAGTCTATGGAACCATCCCTACTGCCACTATGTTCCATCCCATTTTGTGAACCAGGTGCAGCATGGAGATCTATTATGCATTTAAGGTTATAGGCCCTGAGTCAATGTCAAGAAAATTGTATCAAATTCCCTAATAATACTTAAATTACCAATAATGCATGTGATACACAACACTTTTTAAAAAAATAAAACGAAACCTACAGTACCCATGAGCAAGCATTATCCAAAGCAGCCAAAGTGCCTCCAACAAAAGGAGCAGGAGGATCTGGATCTTGGGCAATCCACCATCCAACTGGGATTCTGACTGTATTTATTCCATTCATAGAAAGGAAACGGAAATCTTCTTGAGTGACAAAGGTCTGCCAATGCTTCTGCACATTGTAGGGCACCCACAGGTTAAAGCAGTGTAATTGAAGATAAACAAGGATTGGGTTTCCTGACTGTCATATTTACCTATATTTTAGCAAAAAATTTAATCCAATCATTTCCCACTGTATTTCATTGCTTTTACTGCATTGAGATTTATATGTAAAAATTTTACTCTACTATTTGGAACACATTCCAATACCCTAAACCTATTTATCTCTCTGCACGCTCGTTAAATATCTAATCTTTTGAACCAAGACTACCTGTATTGCCAAGGCTATCCAAAGCTACTGATAAAACATGATTTTGGCTTTAATTGACTAATTATGTTACTGTAGTTAACAGAGGATTGTAAGCATGGTGCTCAGTCATTATCATAGTAAAGTCAAGCTTTCTGAGAGTGGCGTGTGTGTGTTAAAGAGAGAGAGAGAGAGAGAGAGAGAGAGAAACTAAGTAAATAGTAGAAGGAATTGTAATTTACTGCAAGTTGGTCATCTCCATGCAATTTATTTGCAACAATAATCATTTGAAACATTGTTGAAACAAACAAAGTAAACAAACATCAGCGGCAGGGAAGCGTTTTTGCTGCTCCGCTCTGACAGTGAGCCGAGCGTAAGGAATGCAAGGGAAGCAACCATTTTCAAGATGGACGCTCCACACGCTAGCACACATTAGCGTAAGTGATACTTACGCTAATGTGTGCTAGCGTGTGGAGCGTCTATCTTGAAAATGGACGCTTCCCTTGCGTTCCTTACGCTCGCCTCACGGTGGCCAGAGAGCGTGAAAAACGCTTCCCAACAGTAGTGTAATCCTTGAAAGCTTACAATGTCTCTTATTAGGGAAATCAAAATGCTACAGTTACACATTCCTCGTACACTATACTTTACTTACAGCTCAATTTATCCCAAGAAGAGGTTCTAAACAATCAGAAGTATGCATGAAAAATATAAACAATATGAAAGAAAGACGCAAAGAGAAGCAAAAAATTTCCATATTTATCCTTATAGAGTAGTAATGTTCCTCCATTGGCCAATGAATTCAGGAATTCTGCTAGTAAATGAGTTGCCTGATGCCCACCTGAAAAAATTAACTGTCTATGAAGCAAGTTTTAATTATGGTGGCATAAACACAACATGCCATAATGAGCATCTTGTACACACAGTTATAACTACTTACACAGTTAGTCACCACCAATGCCTGCACTATCTATATACCTGGCAACGATAAACTAGATCAGAAATCACTTCCCAGATTCTTTTATCTTCAAACAGGCATTATTATATTGAAACATTCAAATTAAAGGGCATATGTTTCAAGTGGATTTTTCACTCATTCCTTCTGTAAACTACTCACTGTTGGGTGAGAGGGCCAACAATGGATATCAATTTCACCAACCAAATTAAGAAAACCCAACACTTCCCACATGCACAAGCCTGATTAAACATCTGCATATGCTTGCAATATTAGAACCAAGGCTCCTAAAAATTTATACAAATGCAGCTCTAATTCGTAGTAAGGAATGAATATAACAAAATGCTCTACTGCTGCTCATTTATTTCTTGTAAGGACATCTGCTTTGTCATTACTACTTGCTATTTTCACTTTCTGTCATGACAAGAAGAGAAATGAAAAAAACTGGCGAAATCTTACATTAATATTTACTTTCCACTTAAGACTTCACTGATAACCTCTGTTTGCAATGCCCGGAAGGCAGCAAAACCAAATTGATAACACCCACAAGACAGAGCCTAGCATACACCAGTATGAACGATATATTCCACCATATAAATTGATGGAAATAAACAACGATGTCCTGAATGCATGATCAATACCCACTTACCAAAGTCAAAGTCCAGTCCAAATCAAAACTGTCAAGATGGACAGACTCATGGAAGTTACAATCATCAAGGATTACAGCTCCACCTCCAGTAGACTGTAGAACTAGCATAATCTGCTGACAGAACACAAAAACATACAAAAGTCAGTTGTCATTAGATAGTACAAAAATACTTAACTCTTAAAATGAACAAGAGAAGTGCCATCTTAGCAATGTAAAAGTAAATCAGTACAAGCAGAGTAAAAAGATGATAATAAGCATGACAATATATTATAGGATTCCATTTTAGTTCTGATGTGTTTGTTCCAACAGTTTATTTAAATGTCAGTGTTCCAAAAAAACTCACCAAAAATATGCTAATGTTACACTTCTTTCCATTTCACAACATTTTAAACTTAAAAATCCTTTGGGGCAGCAAATCCTCGGCACAGCAGTACCTGGTTTAATGAAAACTAGTAACAATCAGAATCAAATTATTAATGAAAACTTGGAACAATCAAATCAAATTTTTAACGAAAACTTGGAACAATCAGAAACAAATTCGATATGTAGAAATAGTTAAAAGCAGTAAAATTAGGAGAGGAAAAACCAAAAGAAGAGAGAAGAATTACCCATCAGAGTCAAGCGATGCCTTGAAGCACGGAAGCACTCTTTGCTTGGCATTTCCTCAAACAGATGACTGGGCTAAAAGCAACAGCTAAGAGGACGATAAGTGAGCCCGTAAGTCCTCATTTACGGCCATGACAGCCCTCCCTGGATTTGGCGTCATGAACCTGGTTTCCCCAAACTTCGATGTCGATGCTGAGAACTTTGATGACGACACTGCATTCCACACTTGGCTTGTACAATGATGGGTCGGCACCAAAACAGATGAGCTCATTGAGAGATTCTCGATCTTGAAGAGGTCAGAGATGGAGCCGTTGGCCACTACCTTGGGCTGGCCACAAACGTGAAGGTCAACCATCCGATTTCCCCAGCATTCAACGGCACGACCACCGCTTCAGCCGGCAACAGCAACGATTGGCAGAAGACCTCCAATCAGTCACTATTCGAGGGAGGGACAGCAAGGGTAAGGGGAGAAGAGGGATCAGGGCTTCAAACTTCGAATTCAGTAAATCAGACAGGCAAACTCATCTAATCCCGGAGCTATAAAATTACACGTAATCTGATTTCTTTGCTGAATCAGCCCAGAGTTTAGCTTATAACAAACAGCCTGAAAAAGCCGACTTTTGGCTGGCTTTTAAGTAGCTTAATCAGATAAGACCTGATTAAGCTAAACAAACAAACCCTAAGTTTCTTTTTCCTAATGCACGTAGATGTGATTCACGGGAATAAATAAAGCTCATTTTAAAACATACTCCCCCCGTCCTATATTAATAGCTATATTTAAAAATATAATAATTTTTATTAAATATTGAAACCCATAGCTAAGAAAAAAAATAAGCTAATAATATTCTTTTTAAGTACTTATCACTTAAATTTAACAAAATAAAATTATTAAAATGAAACAATTTTTTTCCTAAACAGAGCTATTAATTTAAGATAGACGAAATAATATTTGCAGTTAATCCAATAAGCGTAATTGCAGTCAATCCAATATGCGGTATAGTAGTTCGAGAGGTAGAGGGTCAAAGTGACTTAATAAAAAACTATCCATCATTACATAAAAATTGGAGTCCGCACCAAAATCTTACTCCTTACCTTTGATTGGATTGAAGAAAGTGGATCCCATTAGTGTCATGTGCGACTAACATTTCTCTATCTAGTCAAAGGCTGGAATAAGGTTTTCATGAAGAAAAAATGGAGTAGGAATACCAGGTTCCTTTACAGAATCCTGGGACAAGTGCAGTTACCAAGCTACAGAAGTTGGAATGGGACGTTTGAGCACAAAAAGTTCTCAGTAACAAATTTACGCCTCTTCCTTGCAGAAATGTTTGTCTTTATTCATTTTTTATTTTTGGGAATTTGCAGTCAAGTGCTGGGTGGTACACACCCCAAATGCAAAGAAACTCAAAACAGAAATCCACTTCACTTTTAGAAATGACATTCTTAATGAAGATTCCCATGCCCGCCACCTTCAGCCTCTTCTTTCGCCTTCCGTGCAGCTGCCCTAATTTGGCGTTGCTCCTCCTTGTAAATTCTGTTTCTCCGCTGAAACTACAGAAATAGTAGCAAACTTTTCCATTACCATCCTATTCGTTTTGTAAGCAATCACTTGATACATTTTTATCAATATGATCCTGGGACGTATTAAGACAGACAAAGACATGGATGAGCAAATTATCAATAAATAAATAAATTACACACACAAGGAGCAGAAGTTGAACATTTCGGGAAGAACTTTCTAAGGTGCACACCAATCATTTCTATTTTTTGGTTCTCTATCTTAGATAACAGATACCATCTTGGATGCTGCTCATTTTGTGTTTAGCCTCAGATGGTCTTTGATTAATACAACGTGCATCATCATACATATGTGGTATATGATGTAGCATAGAGTGCATCCTACAGAATATCATTAAACTTTTTAGAATAAGCCACTGATTTAACGTATATCATCATACATCTGTGGAACATGTTCTAGCCTAGAGAGAATTCTACAGAAAATAGTAAAACTATTTAGAATAGGCCAATGGATTTATCCGAAGCACAGAAAGTTTGTGATGCTAGCACAAGTCCTTGCAAGCAAAGCTGGATATGCAAAGCTCAAACAAGCTAACAAACACTACATTGGAGACCAGCAGCTAAATCATTTGGCAAAAATTCAAGGAAAGCTTTAACATGACAAAAATGCAAGAGAAACTTGTTTAATTGCATAGAAAATTGTATATCAACAATGCCAAGAGCAAAAGGAATGAAACAAAAACAATGAGATAAAGTCTCCAGAAGCCCAACCTTTGAAAGTTGAAAAAGTAATAACATAATGTAGAAGAGTTTCAACCTTTTGCAATTCAGAAAATGCTCAACACTAAATTGCAAGCTAATTGAAATATAAGAATATGAACATCAACATTTGGAAATTGCAAGATGATAGGTGCCATGATCAAATAAATAACCACAGATATTTAGTTATTTCACAGGTAATAAGTGCCAATTTAAAATACAAAGCCAATGAGAAGGTTGGTGACGAACAAATTTTGATCAAACAATACATCAAGAATTTGAGATCAAAGTGATCAACATAGAGTTCTGCTCAAACAATGTCCACGTAATTGAAACCAAAATGTTAAATCTACAAAGACGGCTTTCAGGATGAGAATAGGGAGTATCTATGCGCCCCAATTAGGAAAAAAATTCAAGTATAAAGTTTGATGGAGTTCTAAGCATTTTAGATGATGATGGAGATAATCGCAATATATGTTTTATTGTGTATGTTACTCTTATTGCATTGGCCATCATCATAATATTTTTTTGCTCAGTGTTAGCCATAATAATATTACACATATGCTGTCCAGCAATCATTTATACCGTACACCTTAGTGACATACATGTTAGCACTTAGATCTAAGCATTTTAGATGATCACGTAACAAGCACCCACATTCTCATACATAAAATAAAGGAATACTCCCTTCATCCCATATTAATTGCTCCATTTGGAAAAAAAAGCTTGTCCCATATTAAAGCTCCATTGGGCTCCATTTAAGTGGCTGGGTATATATAAAAGTGTTTCAGAAGCCTATTTTCCATTTTCTTAGCTGTAAGTCCCACCATCAATAGAAATCATTATTTTTCCAAATGGAGATATTATTATGGGACTGAGGGAGTATAACAAACTGCCCACAATTAATTTTATATACAACAAGATTAAAATTTAATATTATAAAAGAAAGACACCCAATTCTTTCTTTCTTCTTTCTCTAATTCCCTTCTCTTTTTCTCTTTGTTCAGAGGTAAAATTAGGTTTCCCAAATGAACTAGATAAGTTAAATTGCGATTTCCAACATTCAGTATTTAAAGAATAGTTCAAAACGCATAAAAATTCAATAATTCAAGCACCCACTTCAAAGTTAAATTTTCTACAAAACATTTCAGATCCCTTACAAAAAAATTTCCCATCAGTGTTTGAATTAGAAAGAGAACGAAAGTAGATAGGTTTAAAAACTATGACGTGATACAGCTTCTCATAATGACATAATTAGATTTGGCAAACAATTTTCATTTATTCATGTAAATATGGTGAGCTTCTAACATTGGCAGATAATTTTTTCTAGTCAATGAATTTTTTTTTATTAAAATATTTTAAAAACAAGGAATAATACTAAGTGCTGAAGTCAAATTTCTTGTCCATGGCATTTTTATATTGCATATTTTTCTTATTTATCATACTTTAGAATGAAAGAATTGAATCATCCATCTCATTAATCTGGCTACTCAGTAGTGTGATGATCAGTCTTGTTCTGACAACAATGATAGAACGTGCTACAACTAAATGCATCAAAACGACAATCTGGACGGATCCGTTTTAGGGATGATAAACGATTAATTTTATGAATAAAAATGACGAGTGCGAGCAGATTCTTGCCTCGCAAATGCTTATGAAATCAGATCAAGATCAAAAACCCACACAGATCAAATTTTGACAGGATTAAAAAATTAGAGATGGAAGTGAAAGAAGATGAGGGAGAAGAACCTCCTTGGAGTGGTGGAGGCATTCGAGGTAGTCTTCACGGAGGAGAGCACAGTCCTTGGGCTCCCTGCAGCGGGACATGCACTCGCTGAAGTCAGTCCAGAAGTCGTAGCATCGGCCCTTGTTGCCGGTGATCCCCCACCCTGAAGCCATCCCTCCCCTTCCCTTCTTCCGAGTTCACACCGTGACCTTCTTCGGAAACTTTTCCTGTTATTCGCCCTTGTTGTCGAGTGCTATTGTGCAGCACAGATAGGGACGCCACTCGGTCTTTTAATAAACCCGACCCGACCCGATGGGTCGGGTTTAGATATCCTTAATGCTAAAAGGAATCGGGTTCGAGTTTAAATGTTGACCCGATTCCTTCGGGTCGGGTCAGATTCGGGTTTGCCTAATCCGACCCGACCCGACCAGTATCTACCTCTCATCGCTCGCCCTAATTTTTTTTCCCGTTTCATTCTTCCACTAAGTCCGCTATCCTCCGCCTTGCTGAAAAATTTCTCCCTGGCGATCCCAATCTGCCAATCTTCCTTACAGTTGATCGTCCACCGCCGTGCCATTCATGAAAGCCCAGTCTGCCGCTGTGCCCTAATTTTTGCATTATCAGCAATGGCCCAGTAATTTGCACACACTTATTTGGGCTCCTTTTTCATGGGCCTGTTTCGGTTGGTCAACCTTTTTCTTTTTTTTTTAGTATAGCACCCACCTCACAGGTTTGACTAGGCAGCAGGCCCATGTAGCATGTTTGACGAGGAACTTTGCTAAGCAGACGGCATAATTGGATAGTTGTGTGCCATATGAGTTATGTGCATATTTTCATAGTACATTGCACCTAATAAATCTACCCAACAAACTCTCTTAATAAAGTTTTAGTTGGATAAAACATGTGAGGCCTCACCAAAACCCAATTGAAAAGGTTCCTTAGTTAAATAGGGGTCATGTGCATGTTTAATATAATTCATAGTAGTGCAATTTTTTTTTAAGGATATGACATATTAGTAGGTCAAAATTGTAGTACATTGACAAGACTTTTTTTAAAATAATTCAATTTGCATGAGTAATCCTACAAATATTTGACCAACTAATGTGCAAATCTATCTATTTTTTTTACCATTCAAAGAGAATTACTTGTTTTTATTTTTACTGCAAAGCAAAGCGACGAGTAAACCTTAGAGAGAACGTTACTAAGAGCCCCGGCTCATGTGTGCTAGTGTGAGTTTGGGTTTCAAAAGCCATCAAATTGAGATCCAACAGTTCAAAATGCCTGCCCCCTGACTTATGAGTGGCTTCAGATCAAAATCTAATGGCCCACGTAGCCTAGGCTTAGTTATGCACGTGAGCCCGAGATCATACAAATAAAACTCATTCCTTATTTTACTCGTTTTTTTAGCGAGTACAAGAAGGCATGCCTTGAGAAGCCAATACTCTTTTAAAATATTTAGGACCCACAAAATTGATCACACCTATGCTTTAGTTGCTGTGTGTTGTGACATCCACTAGGCAACTATCACACATAGTCCATGAGACACACAATGCTCTCTCATCATGTGCTTACAAAGGTATCAATATTTGTAAGTGGGAGTAAACTACCACGAAGGAATATTTCTTCCTTCATTTACATGATTAAGGTAACAATATATCATGGAAAATTCAGGCATGTTTCACGACTAGTGACTGAAAAGGTGGAGACAAGTTGATGTGGGTCGCATGTTCAATCTCATTCACTTGAGCTAATCTACTAGGTGTCACTGACTTCTATATTAACTAACAATTGTCTTAATACATATCTCATTCTTGTTAGAATTGCAGGCGAGAATCCTAGAGAAACACATGTAGAACGGAAAAGAACCAAACCCATGCTACTGAATGCATGTAGGGATGGAACGCATGTTGTCAAGCATTAAACTATTGAGGTCGTAAAAAGATGGCGGAGAAGTTTCCCCTGTTCCACAGCTCTCTGCTTCATCCCTGTGCTATTGAGATACTAAGAAGAAAGCATACGAACCCTTTCATCTATTCATTAATTTTCAACTCTATTTTTTTGTTAGCAAGTTGTTTTTTAATTCTAAGCAAGGAAAATTATTTAGTCTTGGAGTTATGTTCAAGTTATGTAGGTTGTCCATCCACGTACATCACTATATGTGGGACTCCCTCTTATACTTAATGTGTATTAGCATGTGGGCCATTAATATTGAGGATCTATGGCTCGTGTGTGAAGTAAGAGTAAATCCATACTCTGGTAATAACACGAATTTTACCATAGTTTTCTATTTATGTACTATTTTATATAAAAAAATTAAATATTCTGTCATAATTACGCTTTATTTTCCCTTGATATATGTGTAGTTAATGTCTTATGTGAGGCCTAGTCTTAGGCGAAGAAGTTTTGCATATAAATTAAAGCTTTAACATGACAAGATGACTTTGACGCACAAAAAGATGTTTAACTCTTGAGGAGATTTGGGCTCATTAGAATGTGGTTTTAGCGTGTGAATTCGTCGTTCGGTGCATGAAGGGGGCAAAAGGAAAAAATAATAAAATAAAAATTATAAAGCAAATTGCAGCTTGGTCGTAAACACTTTCTTTTTCTTCCCTGTGAGCTCATAAATGCCTAGAGAGAACTGAGCTTTATCTGGTCCCTCCAGTGGACTGCCTCCTTCATCCAACTACACCACCCCTTGCCGATTTCGGCTCAACATAGCCACCACGATTCTAACAATTCTGGCCAGAGCCGCCACCATTGTGAACCTTGCTCCTCCGTTTTGCTGCTTCTCCCTCATTTTTACTCTTGTTTCTACTGTTTGGATATCTGGAGAGTCGCCTCGCTGCCATTGTGGCCCGTTTCCAGCTGACCACCACCTTTGCACCCCCAACTCTGGCCATAAACTCCCTCCCCATGCTCTCCTTTCTCCTCTCCAACCATCGTACTATTGTCCCGCCTCCATTCTACACCAAAACCTACCCAGACAACATATTTCCATGTTGTTCAGTGGTTGTGTTGCCCCCACCAGCGACTAGGTCTAGCCACCACTACTTGGTTTCCCTTATCCACACCCCCTAGCCCGTTTATGCAGGTATCAACCTTCGGAACAACCATTGTCGACCTTTGTCCAATATGTTTCCCACTTCTGAAGGTCTACAATGACCTCCCACCAAATGGCCATTGAGTCCATACATCTTCATGAGCTTTGGGCTCCCCAACAGTCCCTTTAGGGCATATTTCCACTCCTGACCTTCCCTAGTAAGCATTGAGGAAAGACTTAAAAAGCATGGAAGGCTGTATCGGCCGATACGGGTATGTATCAACCGATATATACCTATATTGGTCGACATCAATATGGTATGTACACTGATACGGCGGGCTCAGGATTTATCGACACAAATGTCGCCTTTTGCCCATATCGACTCGATCCAGATCGATCCGCTGCAAGAGGGCGAGGCGATCTACAGAGGGAGAGTGAGATCGGAGAAGATAGAGGGCAGTGTTGTCTTCCTTCCCTCTGATTCACCGAGATAGAGGGCGAGGGCAGCAATCTGTCTTCCCCATCTCTGATCTATCTTCCCCAGCTCCGATCTGTCCAAAAATCGCCCCTGGCCTCCCTATACGTGGGCTCTCACCATCCCGTCTTCCCCAGCTCCGATCTGTCTGGAAACCGCCCCTGGCCTCCCTATACGTGGGCACTCACCGGCCTCGTCTTCCCCAACTCCGATCTATTCGGAAACCATCCGGAAACCGCCCCTAGCCTCCTCATCTCTTACTCTCCTCTTCGTTGTCTGCTGGACTCGTCTGCTCAACACCTCATGAAGCTTATGATTCAGGAACCAATGATATTTGGTTTCTTATAGCCGGAGGAAGTGGTTTGTATTTTTCCCCACTTGTGTTTTCAAGTCGTTTCCTTTATCTGATCATGGTCAAATCAATTTTATGTTGCGTGTATGAATCAAGGATGAAAAACTGAAAGAATTTTCTTAGTGTTCAATAGTCGGCAGTCGCCTCTCTGTGAGTTGTTCTCACAGCAATCCCGAACGCTCTGAAGGTTGTAGAACCAGAATTTAGTACAAAATTGCCTTGATGATCTCTGCATTTTTTTTCTTTTTACCGCTTCAAAAAATTGATAACGATTTGGAATTTATCTTGCTTGCTATATCTATTGATGAATTAATAACTGGCATATGAGATGAGGTTAGTTGTTCGTGTCTTTTTCCTGATTATCTAGTGTTAGTGTGTTACTATAAATAACAACTGAAGGTTGAATTGTCCAGTTAGTATGAACGCTTTGGATTTTCAAAGTATTTGAAATAAGTTAGCTAAAGACATAATGTGAAGGGATGCTTCCTTAGAGGTGGAGCGGTATCATACTTGATAATAAGGGAAGATCCATGTCTTTGGTGACGAGGATGATACTGGTTACTTTTCCTGATCTTTGAAGCAAACACTGAAATGTAGATTATACTATTCTTTTATAAGAATTTTTAGTGTTCATTGTTATGTGCTCTTTTCATACAAATATAGGTTGACACTTGCCTAGCCTCTAAGAAATAGTGGAGTAAGTTCTAGTTTTTGTTGATTGGACTTGTTAGAGTGTGGACAGAGTAACTTCTTAACATTTATGATCTGTGCTTGGTGCATATTTGGATTGATCTCGAAAATTGGAGACAATGACCATTTGATTGGACTTGTTAGAATGTGGACGGAGTGGCTTCTTAACATTTCTAATCTATACTGGGTGTATATATGGATTGATTTTCAGATTTAGAAAAAAGATCATTTGAGACTGCTGTTAGTTAATTTAGAACAATAAGTTTCAATTTTATACCGCTTCAAATATTGACAAACTGTTTTTGTGCAGGATATTTATAATTGTGAAGCTTGATTTTGAAGTTTTCTTTTGTTTCTTATTAGTTGTTAATTTTCATCTCAATGCAGGGGACATCTCGAGTGATGGGATCTGGAGTCAGTAATTTGGAGCCAAAAGCAGATGAAGCTGAACTTGAAAGATTGGAAGGTCGTCTGAGTGAGTTAAAAAAGGTGTTGGATAACGTTTTGAGTATATATGCTATTAAGAAAGAATTTTGTGTGTGTTTTTTTTTCGTGCTGCTATCATCAAAAAATTTTTGTTGTTATGTTTCCATATGCCTGTGTTAATCTATTTCCAAGTCTTCTTTGGGCATGTTACCATTTTGATATGGCATGTGCACATGTGAGGATCTTAGTGTTCAATAGTAGGTATGGATAAATATTGGGGGAAAAAATCAATCAACAATTCCCCATCCAATCATACTCTTTGTTGTGTAAATATATCTCTTTATGTCTTTTATGCACCATAAGTATGATAACAATAAAAAAAAATTGCAAGTTCTTTCTATCATGTAAATCTAGGTGTTTGATTGAATATTAATTAGTTTTTTTTTACTTGAAGGGTTGTTAGTACTTAAGGTTTTCAAGATGACACCAAAGGAGAAAGAGCTTGACATTGGGTGGAATCACGGTTCAAGGGTTGGTGGAAGTAGGCATAAGACGCAATGTAATTGGTGTGGACGTATCATGGCCGGGGGAGGTGTCACATGATTAAAGCTTCATTTGGCGGGTTTAGGTGGTAATGCCCAAGCGTGTCCAACATGCACAAAGGAAGTAAAAATGAAAATAAGAGAACATTTGCTAGGAAGTAAGAATAAGCAAAGTGTGAACATAGTTGATATTGATGATGGCAATGTGAATGTTGATGATGATGAATTGTCGATTAGAGAAAGAAAGGAATTAAAAGAAGCAATGCATGAAAGTCAAGCATTTGCACGTCAAGAAGAAGAGGATATGTTAAGGAGTGCTAGTGGATCTAGAGGTTTGTGTAGAACTCAAAGTGTGAGTGAGGCTTTTAACAAAGGACATGTTGGCTCAAGATCGAAGGAGAGTAAAATGGGGAAACAATCTTCATTAGCTGATCTGTACTTGTTTAGGTCAGAAAATGCTAAACAAAGTAGGTTGGATGAGACATGGCTAGGGAAGGGAAGGAAAAAAATTGGCAAAGTTATTTCAAAGTTTTTTTTTTACAACCATATTCCAACTCATGTATGCAATTCTCCCTATTACAAGACTATGGTTAGTGAGATTCAAGATGCCGGTGCAGGTGTGAAAGCTCCAACTGCCAAAAAAGTATATGGAATCTACTTGGAGGAGAAGATTCAAGAATTGAAACAACATATCAATAGTATAAAAAAAACTTGGGAAACATATGGAGTCACTATTATGTGTGATGGTTGGACTGGAACAACAAAATTGAGTATCATCAATTTCTTAATATCATGTGCAGGTAGAACTGTTTTCTTGACATCAGTTGATGCTTCAAATAAAGTAAAAGACTACAAGTACTTGTCTAAGTTAATGGATAATATAGTTGAAGAGATTGGTGAGGAAAATGTCATACAAGAAGGCAGGTAAACATCTTGAAGCAAAAAGAAAACATTTATATTGGTTCCCTTGTGCTGCACATTGTATAGATTTGATGCTAAAAGATATTGGAGCTAAGGATAAGATGAAAAGTACAATGAAAAAGGCAAAAACAGTTACTAATTTCATCTACAACCACTTAGGGGTATTAGCATTGATGAGAGAGTTCACATCTGGAGAGTTAGTACGACCAGGTATCGCATGATTTGCTGCTAACTTTGTAGCTCTTTCTAGCATTTTAAAACAGAAACAAGGCTTGAAAGCCATGTTTGCATCAGAAAAATAGTTTAATCACAAGTTGAATGGGACAAAACAAGCAAAAGAGGTTGAAGATGTTGTGTTGAGTAACAGTTTTTGGGATGCAGTCAAAGAGATGGTTGTCATTTTAGAGCCCATTATAAAAGTATTATGAATGGTTGATGGTGACAAAAAACCTACAATGGGATATATATATATGAGGCTATGAGGCTTTGTAGGAAGGCTATAGAAAAAACTACAAGAGATCATAAGCAATATTGCGATATTATTGAAGATAGATGGAACAAACAACTTGTGCATGATTTACATGGAGCTAGTATATATTTCCCTTTTTAATTAGTAAATATTTACACTTAACTTTATCTCTAATTTATTTTTTTAACCTTATTTTAGCTTTCTACCTTAACCCTAAATATCAATATAGCAAAGATATTGGAACTGATGATAGATTGCTATGATGCTTACAAAGAGTAATTGAGACACTACAACAAAATATAGATCTAGCTATCAAAGCTTTTCGATAGGTACATTATAACAACTTATAATATTTTAGAATTTATGAAACATTAAATAGTATCTCACATTAATGTGTAAATTTCATTTTGTAGGGAAGGATATTTAGACAAAGAGAAGGCAGTTATGGTTCTTAGATTATGTCATATTTATCTCTAAAATAATAATTTAATTGGTTTCTAAATTTTAATCTTATAATTTTAGCTGAGTGGTGGCTTGGTTATGGGATGGATGCCCCTGATTTAAGAAAGATTACAATTAGGATCCTTTCACAAACAACTTCATCGTTTGGATGTGAAAGAAATTGGAGTTTTTTTCCCTCATCCATACAAAGCAAAGGAATTGACTATCATACAAAAGATTGGAACAATTAGTATATGTTCATTACAACATGCGCCTTAAAGTAAAAAAATCTTGAGATAGATTACAAGAGAGAAGAGGATTATTATGATCCAATTGATTTAAGTCATATATTTGAAGAAGATGGCCCATTCAATTCATGGTTAGCAGAAATTGGGGAAACTATTTTAGATGAGGCAGGAGAGCCACCACGGGCACCTAGTCAATTAATAGGTGCACAAATGGGTGTTGATGTTCATGAATGGGTGAACAATTATTCTAGTACAGTAACAAGGACAATGGAAGATGATGATGATAATTTTTATGACATGATGAAGACCCCTACAAGAGGAACAACAATAGAATCAAATTTGAATTCTTCTAGTAATAATGATGGTGGTGGTGAAGTTGATGGTGGTGATTGTGAAGTGGATGGTGGTGGTCAAGGGTGTGGGGGTGGTGGTAGATCATCAAATCATATAGTTTTTCACTGAAGAACAATATTTTGATCATGCCACCAAAGATCAAGACCATGGTAGTAGGGGTCATCATAATTTGAGTTTTTATAGAGGTAGACATGGAAGTCAATCACAAAGGCATCACCATGAGCGATATGACCAACCTGCTTCAGTTCAACATGATACTAGTTACAACCAACCTTCACCTTGGGATAATATTGCACAAGGGATTTCAAATATAAGTGTTGAGGTGAATCAACTTCCATATGGATATGGACATGATGGATATAATGCACAATCTTCTTCATACAATATTTATGGTTCTGGATCTCCAAATGATTCTTAATCTCAAACTTCAAACTACCCAACATTGGTTCACAGTTATTCGACAGTGCACTTTGGATGGAGTCCTCAACTTTATCAATTTTATAATGATCAATATCTTCAACATTATCATAATTATATGAGTTGGGCTCAATATTGCAACCATGTGAATCAATTAAATCATCAAGACTCGGTAAATGATGACAATAATGGTTATGAGCATCCTTGTAACTCTTTTTGGATTTGAGAGGTATGCTAATTTTTAAAAGGCTTTAAGAATTTTATATTACCATAGTTTTATATATTTTTCTTACTCAGTATATTTGCTTTTATAGGTTTGGATGAAAATACTATGGTCTACGGATTCTACCTTTTAAGTGTTTTAATATTTGTAGTTGTATTGACATTATAGTATTTTTAATTGATAAGACATTGATGATATAATATTATATTATATTCTACTGTTATGTATATTGTGCTTTGAACTTATTTATATTTTCTTATGGTGTTATTACTCATTGATTGTGGCTCTATATTCAATCATATATTTTAGTGTTTTACTATACTCTAAATAAAGTATTATAATGATATATTATTAGTTATAATTTTTTTTTTATGTGCATCAAAGGGTTTACGACCGTATCGGCGTGTACCAAGCGTATCATCGGAGCGTACTCATATCCATAGTCATCGATACTATCATCCATATCGATACTACCTTCCATGCTTAAAGGTCGACGGACGCCTTATCTGGACCGAACTGCACTTCGCCTAAACCCTGCCTAGCCTTCAACATTTCTCCACCCTGGAGTAGCTCTATATGATCGAAGGTGGTACCTTGGTCTGCAGGATTTCTCTCTGCCACCATGTTGCGCCCCGTGATCGAACTTGCTTATTAAGCAAAGTAGGGGACTTTCAACTTGTAATTTCATGATAGCATGTTTTGCATATTAGAATGCATGTTAGGGCCAATGTAAATACATGTTTAGCAATGCATAATGATGTTGATGCCACGTGTAGTCACATGACATTAGCTCATGTAAATGCTAATCGAAGGGCATGTTTATTGGCTTGATGAATGCTGGATTGTTTGTATGTTGTAGAGAGAATTATTTGCATGCTAGCCAAATTGTGTATTTGCATGCCTATGCATTAAATTATATGTATGTAAGATGTTCTATAGATTATAAGTTATGTTGGAATGGATTTGTGTGGATTGACATGTGGAATGGTGGGGGTTTGCATATGTAACATCAATAGGTATATATTTGATAGGTTAGGGTAAGTTTGGATTAGATCAAACTTTGGAGTAACAAGTGGAAGGCTCTAGGGTTCAGTGAGTAGGTGGACTTAGGTTTAGGGCTTAAGTAGAGAACTGTATCATAGACATAATTGCACAAACATAAAGTACTTAAGTCAAACTTTAATATTAAGCAACAATAACTTTGTGAGTTTGAGACCTTAGGGGTTTGATGGATTAAGTTATGTGTTTGAGCCAATTAGTGATTAGTCAGCTGAACATTCCATGTTTAGTCATGGTGTTTATCATGGAGGATGTTGTCTTGTTGCTATTTTTATGCTTAGACATTTAATGCTCTATTGAGAGCATTGTAGGATTTTTCCACCATAAGTTGCATTATATGATTCAACCCAAAGTGGCAGTATATGATTTTTGCCCTTAATAGGCACTATATGACTCTTAGTTTGCATAGTATGGCCTAAGAGAGTAGGCGTTTGCACATTCAGGTAAGTAGTATCATGGATCTACTCTTGCCTATTTGATCTTGTGCCCCATGAATATATGTGTACCTTACATTTGGAAAAGTCCATGACATCTATTTGCTCCTCAGAGGTTAAGGTGACACTGTAGTGGCTCATCAACACTGTAACTGATTAAATTATAATAGGCATCAATCATTGGTTGTAAGTGTTTGAGCAAAACTATAATTGTAGTGTTTGAGTAAGACTGTATGAGCAAGATGGTAAGTGTAAGAGTTTAAGTAAGGCGGTGCTTGATACATGTATGAGTATGAACATGATATTTTGAGATACTCTGATTTACTTATGTTATTAGTGTTTCATATCAATGTTTCATGAATGCAACTAATTATAGACTTATAGAATTCACTTATTTGATTGACAAACGTTCAAATTGTATAGTTTTGAATTTGTTGTGTGAAATATATAAAATGTTTTCACAAGTCATAAATTTTGTCAATTTTTACAAATTATAGTTGTTATATTGCAAAAAAAATTATGAATTTTTAAAGAAATGTGTTGAAAAATCTTGGACGTGATAGCTCCGTAGATACTCAACATTTTCTCCCAAACAATAATCTTGCGCGTGGATTACTAAATTGCTCTTAAAAGTAGTATTTTGAACAAAGCAAGCATTAAGAGGTTAGACCTCGATATACAAAAATTTGTTTATGTAGCAGAAATAAAAACCTAATCCTTAAGTACAATCTATGATTAATTTAACAAGTAATTAAACCACAAACATACATGATCATACAAAAAAATTTATGTGAAAAACCCATACTAGGGTAAAAAACCACATACACCTAATAAGGCTCAAGTCAATGAACTAGTAAGCAAGATCTCTTACAAGACCAAAATAAACTACCAACCTCTATTGATACTCTAACAAAAACTACTTTCACTTAGACCTCTCATTCTTTTGTTGTTAGCCTTCAAGTATTCTCCCCTAAGTCATAAAGTTATTTTCCTCCTTAATATGTCCCTGTCTTCTTCTAGTTCCTCAATCAAAACTCATTTTTTATTGCTGATTTGCTTTGAATATCTTCAATTACTCATTGATGAAGATTCAGCTGCTCTTCCTTAAGCTCAAATGTGTGTAATGTGCTCTTGTTATCTCTTTTATGTTTCTCTCACCATGAAGAAAATTCACTAAAAAACAATGGTGAATCAAGGAAAATAATGACAAATCACTCTCTTTTTTCTTAACTTAAATATTAATTTTTTTCTTCAATTTTGCCCTAGTCCTTTTATAGTATATGAAGTTGGTTACGATAAAAGAATCCAAAGTTAGAAAAGCCACTTTTTCGAAATCTTATACTAGGTAACTTAAATTGCAAGTGGTCAATCATTTCAGTCAGGCGATCGATTGTTCATTTTTTCTACATGAACGAAATACTCAATTGATCTATCTTTTGACCCAGCGATTGATTGATCTTTTGTTTTGGTTTAAAAACTAAAAAATATTCAATTAAAATATTAATTTCAACAAGTCCTATGTTCAAAGGTGATCAATCCCTTATAAACAATTTTCTAGATTTTGACCTTAAATGTCCCAAAATTTCCAAAATCACTTTAACTAATTATTTTTACTTAATTTTAAGTGATTTGTATATGTGAGTGTGTGTATCATACTTTTAAATATTTAACACTGAATGTAGTTTTCAACCTTGAACTTTCAAAACAAGTGTGCTCCTATTTTTTTAAGTATTTAATTTTCAAATCTGACTTGACTACAATGAAATCTATCTGACTTTAAAGACTACAATGTACATAAAGCTTTGATATTGTTTTGATCATCAAAATTAACTAATTACAATACATATTCCATCATATGTTTTAACACACTCATCTCCCATGGGGTATGTGGTTTTTCCTTAGCATACGACTATAGGGTATTCAGGTCTTACGACTAGGCAATCAGATCTTCCTACTTTGGGAGTACCACGTGAGATTATTTACTCCCATTGCACAGGAGTCAATAATTTTCAAAATCAATGGTGCACATGATATCACATGTAGTGTAGTTGAGAAATGTTTCCCACTACACTAGTATATGTGTAGTCGATCTTGAGAATTGATGGTGGGAGCAACTCCCGAGAGGACTTCCCATGACTAAATAATTTCTAGGAGACCTACAAGGGGCCAATTTATTTATTTGAATCTAAATAATTATTTTTCTATCTCCTTTGGCTATAACATGTCATATTGGAGTTTAATTTTTTAACCATTTTTTTATATATATTCGATATAGTGGATCTCACCTCACTGTTTCATGTACATTCTGCTTTGTATTCTCCCCATTTAAAAAAAAAATTACACATCTAACTTGATCTACCCATGGAAGGCAAATGTTTTAAAACCTGACCTGGCCACTGACCTAGATTGGTTGCCGGGTTGGGTCAACTTGGTTCAAATGTGGGTCCATAAGTACTTGAGCCATTGATGACATCAGCAATTAAAATAAATCATCTCCCTCATAATTTTAATAATCTATATATAGTTGAGTATCATGTGTTGCACGAAATAAAAGATAGTATAGTTGGTAAAAGTGGGTGATGTGTTTGGGCATTTGTGAAGGGTTTGAATCCCTCCAAGAACCAAGTTTTTGTTGTGTTGCTAGTGTGTGTGTGTATAATATATATATATATATATATATATATATATATATATATATATATATATATATATATATATATAATTAACTAAGTAGACATCACATAAGTAAGTTATAACCAACTTGATTAAAGACCCATGTAATGGGAAGGAGGGCCATGTTTAAATATCCCTCCCCTCTTGTCACAAATTATTTTGTGTAGAAGTGCTTGAAAGGGACTAGATTGGGTCGACGGTTCAACCGGTCGTGCCAATATGACTCGGCAAGGTCAAATTGGCCCAGCGACCAGGATGATTTGTCTGTGTTCTAAGCCGACCCAGTTGAACTTGGTGGGACTGGCCGGTTCGGGTTTTAAAACATTATAGAAGGTTGTACTGATCAATACATGTGTGTATCAACTAATACATACTTATATCAATCATTACCGGCATAGTCCAAATGGGGGGTATGTCTTCCAAAAAAATAGTGATACATTTCTAATGTGTCAACCGTATCATATCAATCTGGCCAATACATATCAATATGTAGTAATTATGGCCTATTTCCATAAAAAATTTTTTTTTTCAAAAAAACTTAGCCATGATTCGAGCCCGATCTCTTAAAAGGTTTAAGGTTGCAATGTTATTCTTATACTCCCTTTGTCCCAAATTATTAGCTGCATTTGGTTTTTCAGTAGAACTTTCTATTAAATTTAATGCCCTTCTAACAAGTAGTACAATAGAACTTTCTATTATAACTATTCTGCTTTTAAAATTTTATCCTAATTCCAAAATTACCTTAATTAACCACATAATACTACTTCTCTATGCTGTCTCTCAAGTCTGGTAGTCAACATTAATTTCCTTCCTTTTTGATTCCGCATGCGCATCTAGGTGTATGGTTGTCTACCAGATTGATTTTTTTACTACAAATAAAAAACCCTTCCTGTAAGCTATGATTTTTTGGAAGATGCACAAATAATTTTAAATAATTACAAAAATAGAAAAATCACCCAAATCAAAGCTACAGCCCACGTCCGCATTTATATGAAAGGCAAAAAAACAAACCCAATTTCGAGTCGAATCAAAAGCAAGAAACTGCTATCCTTCAAAAAAATGAAATAAACCCCCAAAGCCCCAGCTTCGTGCAAAATCTCTAGGATCAAAAGACCCATATCAGCCCCCCAAGATAACAATAAACAGCGGCAACAAAATACCAATACCCAGCCAAATCGAATTAAATTATCACACTCCCATGAGCACCTTCTCTACCTAACAAATTGGGCTCTTATGCATGAGAATTTTTGGGTGTGTCACACACCGTGTCGGCGGTGTATTCTACCACTCAAGACACGACCCATCAACAAGGTGATATCTCACACGTGCTGATAGGTCATTTGGTGAGTAGTAAAATACATAACCAATATAGATTGCATAGAAGGACACTAGAAGGAAATGGTGTATATCCAAGGAGGAGAGTGTGGGGCGGAGGCTCAAGAACAATATTAAGTTTGATGAGTGTGCAGTTCAACTTCACCGAGGGCTACTAGCCGGATGTGGCTAGGGTCTATATACAAACCAACTAACCCCATTTGTACAACAAACCAACCAACCCACTTTGTACTAGTACTTGTATTGAAGAGTACAAGATTGATCGAAGTAAAGCATTTACAAAAAACCTCCAATCAATTTCTCCCCAACTAGGATTTATCTTCTAAAAGGATTTTCTACTCAACTAGGTGTGCATCGTGCCCTAGATTCATTAATATAACACATGCAATGTGAAGAAAATAATATTTCGTGTACTAAACTTTATACATTTTACATTACCACTATCTTGTGTCTCTCATATAAATTATGCACACAAAATTTAAAGTTGACTAAATTATTTTGGCAAGTTGCAACTATTGTTTACAACTCAAATGAATTTTATTAAAAAAAAACATACTAAATAAAACCTTGCATATTGTTGCAAATGTACTCTTACTAGTATTCAAAAATTGTAACCATTTTAATGTATTAAGTGTATTATTGATGTATATTTATATCAATAGTCATTCATACTTAATGCTGCACCAAAAAACTGGAACCGAACTGAACTGAACTGAACTGGGTGAAACCGAACCGAAATTTAGTGGTTCGGTTCTAAAAAAAATAAACCGAGTGAATTTCGGTTCGGTTCGGTTTTACGAAAAAAAAACCGAAAATAGAACCGAACCGAACCAACATATATACCCGTATAAAACCCCTTAACACTCACTTTCGCTCTTTCACCCTTTCCCAACCCCCAACCCTAAAATCTCATTCAGCCTCTAAATCTCTCCCATAGTCCTTTTCCCGGCGGGCGGCGGTGCTGTGGTGGCTCCCTCCGACGGTCCGACCCTTCATCTCCCTCCTCTCCGGCCCCCTCTCCTCCCCCTTCCTAAGACGTCATCGGTAGCGAAAAGACCAGAGGTCCAGAGCCGATTACTACTTCGACTCCTACTCCCATTTCAGTATTGTGTTTCTCCACCTCAGTACTGTGTTTCTCCACCTTTTTCTTTGAGCTGCCTTTGTTTGGATGCGGATTCCTTTGGTTGTATTTGTACCTGCTATTTCAGAGGGATCAAGTTTTTGTTTTTATTTCTAGGAAAGTATGTGTTTTGTTTGTCCGCTTTGTTTATTATCTGCTCGTTGAACTGCATTTGTGTTTGAACATTATAGGACTATAATTGCTCTTTTTTCTTTTATATGGCTGGGTTTTTCTTTTCTTTTGAATCCAGTAGCTGGGTTTTTCGTTGGACTGCTAGCTAGATGTAGCAGACGTTGCTGCTCTTCTGGAGGTCAGATGCCAACAAGCAGGTTAAGCTTTTGTGCTCTTGGGCCTTATTTCTTATCCGTGTTTGTGTTTGTTTTTTCGGAAATCAAATGGAAGGTGGCAGCCGTTTATGTGTATTCCTATTGCTTATTACGCCATTGAGTTTTTTATTTTTGTTGATCTTTATCTTACCTCAGTCAGTAATAACTGATTTATTTTAACTTATTCTTCATGTTACTTTTGCACATTTTTCTCCTATGTAAGCGGTTAATTCACTAATTTTCCCATGTGGTTAACAATGACAGCGGAAGACAAACAACCTTCATCGGGGGGCTTCATACTAGGAGAACTTGTTGTAGGAGCTTCGTACGAAGAGAAATAGATAATTACCTAGCAGGGTCAACACGGGAGTGTCATAGGTTTAGACTCTACATTTTGTAATGTTTTTGTTTTGGCATAGTCCTAATGCTAAACACTTTTATGGATGTATTTGCAATGATAAATATTTTAGGTTGCAAATATCAATTTTTTTTTTTGACTGTTTTGAACTATTTTGATTAATTAAAGTAATTTTGTTAAAATGGTCTGTTCTTATTCGGTTTCGGTTCGGTTCTTATCTCGGTTCGGTTTGGTTCCTATATTTTAGTTTTAAAATTCGGTTTGGTTCGGTTCCTATATCTCGGTTCCAAAATTTGGTTATGTTCGGTTCCTGCAAGAACCGCAGGAACCAAACCGAGATGCAGCCCTATTCATACTCTTATGAATACCAATATACCTTTTTATACTATGTGACTAAGGGAGTTAACTAGCCGATTATTGGGCTTGTGCAGTTTAAAAGCTCATTTAGTTTGAGCTCAGCTCGAAATAGAAATCCATAGCTCAGCTTGAGCTCAAGCTAGCTCGAACTGTAATAAGTGAATTACGAACCTAGGATTAATTTATGCTTGAAATAAAAAAAATAAAAAATATTTAAATCTAAAGTATATAAAATATCACACATAGTATGATGTTTTTACTATTAAATAATAATAAATATAATTCAACAAGTATTACAACTGCATATCAAACAACTAACTATAGTAACTAAGAAAGAAGAAAATTATGACAAATGAGTTTTAGTTATAGATACTCCAAAAAGATAGCATTATAATTTTTTTCTTTTTATGTGTAGATAATTACTAAAAAATACAAAAAATATAAACCCACATAAGCAACATTACCATCGACTTTTTTGTATTTTTTTTACATGCTTATAAATCACTATAGTAAAAGAACTATTTTTCAACCTTAGTATGCCTCCAAAAAATTTCAAGTACATGTTAAAAAAAATTCATTGAGCTCCTAGTGTCATATTTCAGCTTTTTAAAGAATATTTTAATTATTCATTTGGAAACTAAGGTTAATCTCCTTAGTGTCATGCTTCTAAGTTATTGGATATTTTAGTATGATATCACATTTACTCTTTATTTTATATTAATAGCTCCATTTAGTTTTTCAATTGATCTAGTTTTAGTTCATCTTAAAAAACTAAATAGAGCTATTAATTCAGGATGGAATGAATATATCATTGTTTGTGTCTCTAAAATATTTATTTTTTTAAAATATATATATATATATATATTATAATTTAATAAAGATATATATTATAGAAAAATTGTATATGAGTTTACGTAAGTTCAAGTGTATTAGTGCTTGAATCGAGTTTGAGCTGAGCTCATTTCGAATAGACCCTAATTTAAGTCGAGTAGTTAGAACTAAGCCGAATCGGGCTCATCAATAAACCTATATATAACTGTGCCACATGACTGAGCATGGAGGGCTCTTAGGGGCAATTAGGGGTATTAAAGTAAGTGCAAAAGTTGAACTCGGCTTAAAGCTTGATAAAAACTTAAACTCACCTTAAGTATATTATTTTTTCAAATATATGTATGCATATATTACACATTATATAGTGTTGGATGTTTTTTAGAAATAGAAGTAGAATTTTTTGAAATTAATTTCAAAAATTTACCGTCCAATGTAAATTACGGTCGATAATGAATTTTTTTAAAATAAATTCAGATGTCACGTTAAACCCAATTTTAAAACTTTAAACTAATATAATTATCTCTTCTGAACTTGGATATGTACGTTTTTGATACTATTACGCTCGTAAATTCAAGCTCTATTAAACAAGATCTAACAATCGTAGGTAATTTTGAATTTTTAAAGTGAGACATATTTATTATGACATATTTTTCAAGGCTCAAATTGATATGAGATGTAATTATTAAAAAATAATAAAATATATAATATTTAGTGATTCCGACTTGAAACGGCTTGGAATAAACTTCCGGGGCAAAAATTTTAATTCTGCCCACCTTATGAACACAAACGTGATTCCTATAATTCAAGTCAAAATTGGGATGGAATTAATGAAAACTTATCGAAATTCAATACACAAACGACTCTTTTTATGTCTCCCAAGTTTTAGTTTTTTTATTAATATATTATTTACAATTATATAAAAAAATTATTAAATAAATTATATAATGTCTTATAAACTATTTTTTATTAAACTTTACTCCCTTCATTTTTATTATTAGTTTATATTATAGAATTAAAATTAACAAGATTGATTCATTTAATTTTTTAATCTAACACAATGTTTTATTTACTATATTTGTTTTAATAATTATTATTTTTAAATATTTTTAAGTTATTAATTATAAAAAAGTCTCATTAATATTAGCTGGGCTCACGCGCAGCTGGGGTTGATATTAATTTTTCTCTATTAATAAATTTTTTTTAAATATCTTTAAATTATTAATTATAAAATTAAACAATAATTACAATAATTCGAACTCGAGCTTAAGTTTAAAATTAAAATTTTCATCTTAAAACTTAAAAGCTCTAAAATTAGAGAATACTCAACTCACGGAGTTCGTATAAAAAAAATTTTAAAAACAAAATATATTATATTTATTTTAAATAAGTGAATGGGGAAAGCAAATCTACAGACCGACTCATGAAGGAATCGTTTAAGTGTCAGTGTCAGACAGCCGCCCCCACTGTCAACAATAGTGCGTAAAGTCAACTTGGGGAAGGGGCTCTGTGGGCAAATGGAGAAGATATTGAGGTGAAGAAGCACCCGAGTCACGAGGAGGAAAAGTAGAATGACCTGAGCTGGGTTCGAATACAGCAGTGGCTGCTGAAGCAGGTCACACGGCTCACACGCGGGGATGGGAGAGAACACGAAACTTAACTCTTGTCCTGCTGTCATCTGTCCTCTCCCTCCTCCCTGTGTACCACCCACTCGGCACTTTCTTTCCCTTTTTTTTTTTTTTTTCGTTTTTCTTTCCTGTTTTCTTCCTCTTCATATTCTTCCCTCACCTTCTCACTTCTCTGCTTCTATCCGCTCTCTGCTTTATCTCCCTTCCTCTCTTTCTTTCTCTGTAGCACTCGTCTCCTAGTTTCGAGCTCAACCACCTTATACCTGAGCTCATACGCATAACATCGGCCTTGTCTTCATGGAAGATCGCAAAGAGAAGGAGGTCAGTTCCTCTCCCCTCTCCCCTCTCCCTGTCCTTTTTTGGGCCGTTGTGTCTGGTTGAGTCTTTGTGGCATGCTCTTCGTTTGGTTTTCTAAATTCAGTGCCGTTTTGCGGATTCTGGTAGGAGAACTTTGGTGTTTTCCTGTACTTAGGCTTAGCTTTCGGTGTGAGTCTTGTGCTTGATCGGCTTTGATTTGTGGGATAAATAGTTTGATGAGCTGATGCCGGGTCGCTGGTTGTCCCGCTTAATATGTCTTGTGTCTGCTGTTTACGTCCATTCCCAGAGTTCTAATCGCTTGCATGATGAAGAAATCGTTGCCTTTTGTTATGGGATCACCTCCATCTAAGATCTGAGTTTTCGTTCACTTTGTTTTTTCTTCTTATAAATTCGATGATCTAGATTTCTACTTAAAAACATGTTTCTATTTCTTGCCTTTAATTCATAGCTACCTTATTCCATTATTCCGTTTCTATTTAGTTTGTGGGTATCCGGTAAATGATCTGTTTTTAGCGGATTGAACTATGTACTTATGTAAACATAAAGTTTCTGCCTAACCCTTTGTGATAGAAGAATTCTTGTGATATTTCTTTCTTCTGATTCTCGTGAATCTGTTTCCCGCTTTCGCTTTCACTGATGACCATTCACGTGCTCAGAAAAATGCGTGGCTGTCTGTCCCTCAATTCGGTGACTGGGACCAGAAGCACAACTTGCCAGATTACTCCATGGATTTCTCCAAGATCAGGGAGATGAGGAAGCAGAACAAGAGGGATATCTCCAGGGCCAGCCTTGGAAACGAGGAGGAGCTGGTTGCCACCTCCCAGGCCCAGCAGCATCAGCCCCTTCAACACGATCATCACAATCAGCCCCACTCCCCAACAGTACTTCCTCTATCTCACCTGCCCTTTACTATTCTTCTGTCTTTGATTACTTCTTTTCCCCTCTTACGCACTCTTGTTAGTTAGCCAAAACCATATAATAAACAATTTCCACTAAATCAAACTTTGATAAGATAAACGTTCTTGGCCAACCAAATATAAATGCTTATTACCTTCTCATGTCATCTATCATGGATCCTTTTCTCGTGTCGCTTAATTCTGTTATGGATCAATGCTTGGTACAATACATTGTATTAAAATTAATTTGTTCAAATTGATGACCGTGAGTTGGGACCTTGAAAACTTCATGTCATAGGTCAAAGTTGCATACTTTTCGTGTTTAAACTTTCTTGCTAGACATGTTCCGCCTCATGAATCGTGATGCTCCTTCCGTCCCGTTCTAAATATCTTATTTAGTATATTTTAATAAACCAAATAAGGCACTTAATATAGGACAGAGTGAGAATATATTTTAAGTTATGCTGCATTATTCCTCCATTCCTTTGAGGCACCTGATATCTGACTAAGCCCTTATCTTTATTCAAAATGGTAGACAGCTAATTTTTATTAGCTGACCACAAATTTTGAGCTAAACCCAATGCTTATATTCCAACTACTTTTCTGGCGTCCAATAATATTAAACTGTTCGAGGATTTTATTCCTTCTCTTTGTAGCAGCAGGACTCTAAAAGACTAAGCTTTTCTTATCTCTTATTGTGAGTCTTTGATTTGGACAAATTTTTAAGAATCGCCTAAAATCGTCTTGCCCAGTTGTTCAAGGTTCACAGCTCACCTATTGCATACTGTCTCATTCTCCACTTCGACTTATTCATCTCCGCGTCCAAGTTTGGACTATAGATTTGTGGATACGATAAGTCCATAGCAGCTGCACTGGATGTGAAAGTAACATCACTTCAGGTGGGTAGGTGTCGTTGCCCCTTTATACTTGCCTATCTATCAAACCAAGGCAGATTTCTGGAACAGTTTGGCGTGTGACTTTGTGCTGTCTCAATTAAACGTATGGTAGGATTTATGTGATGTATTTTAAGTGGTCGGGTAGGTGGCGGTTCGGAATTTGTGGAGATGGAGCAAAGATAAAATCAGTAGTTAACATGCGCAGATGCCCGGACTCGCACGCTGTTGGAAGCATTTTTAATGCATTGTAGGCAGCATAAAAAAATGCTTCCCACGCTGTCACCCTGGCTCTGTGCCTTCTGAGAACTGGCTGCCTCTTGTGTACACATGTATCATACCGGCTTGCCGGGCAGCCTGAAGGCCGGGTGTACGAATCTAAGATATAAGCGACTGTTTTGGTTGTTGCCTTTAATTATTTTGTAACGTGGGCATCTGTCCTCTTGGACTAATATGAAAATAAATGGAGTTGGTTTATTATTAATTTTCGACTGGTGTTGACGCTGACATCAAATTGGGGGAATAATTTTTTTACTTGCTTTATTTTCAGACAAGGAAGAAGGTTTTCAGCTATTTCAACTGCTGCATAAAAGCGTGAAGGTCATAAGAGATGCCGAGATGCATGTTGGAAATAGGAAATCAGTCATTGCTTCCCCTTCGCGTCTTTTTGTGTTTGCTCGGCTCGGCTTACTTCTAGTCTGTTATTGTTGTATCAGAAATTCATGCTATTTGTAATATTGACTAATCACTGGAATGCATTTCCCATTTGGAGCATTTATCTTGTTACCTGCCCAATTTTAACTTACAAATTACTAGGTTTAGATGGGCTACGCTGGATAGCAACTCGCCCTGGTACTCTGTTCAAGCTATCCTTCCTTGAGATGTTAGCGACCGAAGGCTGGAATTTGCTTGGTTGGGGTACGGCACGTCAGTAACTAAGATTTGGAAGAACCTTCAATCCATCTAAATGTAACTCTCTAGTTACCTGTTTTAGCAACAACAAAACGTACGATCAAGTAAAGGGACAATATTTTGCACTAGGACATATCATCTGATCTAACACCACATATCCCGCAAACATCAACCAACATCAGATTGCTTCCATCTTGAAAACTAAACGGAAAGCTCTGCTCTGCCTAGATGCTCAAATAACACGCACATATCAACCGCAGCTATGATCTACGTCGGCTGTGCCACACTACATTCCTCTTAGTAATCTGCAATACCTCTCCCGACAAAATCTACCGATTAACAAATCATACTTTCTTTATTATTTGAACCACATCTTCATCTTCAAGTTCATGTTCCTAGGAGAGTGCAAAATAAAGAGCTAATTAAAATTAAATCATACTAAGTCCCTTGCACACATCATTAATTTTGATAGAATATGCCAACAAAAAAATAAAAATAAATAGAATATACAAACCTTGCCAACCCTCTGCGGCTTATGTTTCGCACTTGATCCCCATACTAATGCACTGCATATTCACATAGTACGATTAGCAGAGTCGCTCTTCAGAATGTTAACCAAATGGGTGAGAGCAGGATATTTACTATTTGAATTGTTTGAGCATGTCTTTGTGGATTCGGTTGCAGAAGTCTTCAACACTTCTAGTCTTTGAGGACAGGATCACAGGGTCTTCATAGTCGGGATTCATTCCCTTCGGCTTTGTGTATATCCGGGTCAGGCAAAGATATTCCCATATCTTCTCCAATAAACCGTCAAGATTCCATTCCAAGTGAGCACTGAGCAAATACACAGCATCAGGATCACCAAATAAACCACCAAATTTTTGGAAGGTAAAACCCCTAGATCTAGTTGGTTCCCATCATACAATGCAGCTGCTTCAGAGAAAGCAAATAAGAAAAGGGTGCGTGCAAATATATATCAACTGTTCTGACATTTGCCACTGCAGGCATCAGAAAATGCTTTGGGAAGAGTTAGGCTGTTTAAGCCCCTTGGATGGCTTAGCAGCAAAATAACTGGTAACTCTAACACTAAAAATAATGATAGTAAATAACATGCACGTATGTGTGTATGTATTACCTGACTGGACAGTAGTGAGGAAGCTTATCCAAAATTTCCAGCTCTTCAAGTGTAATCTGATCAATTTTGTTGACTACATAAATACATGGCATATATACACGACTTCCCTCTATCACATCTATGAGATCATCAGCAGTAGCATCATAACGAAGAGTGATATCAGCATTGTGAATTCTGTATTCACTACATATTGCTTTCACGGTTTCAAGGTCTAAATGGTTATTTGCAACTGTTGATGTAAAATTGATTCCACCCTTATCTTTTTTCCTGAAGGTTAAATTAGGAGGCTCCTTGTTTAGCCTGTTGAATGGAAAATAGGTGAGAGAAGAGACATAATAGAGAACAGGATATATATTAAATCAGAATATGCAACTTCTTTCGAGTATACATTAAGGGCCCGTTGGAAAGAGAATTCTGGTCCCCAGAATCCATTAACTTGGTTTGGTAGCCATTTTCACCCCCTCACAGAATTTGGGGATAAGCTGGATTCCTGGAAGGATCCTAGCAGTATGGTAAAAAAAAAGATTCTAACCACAATCTGATTGCAATCAGAGGCAAGATTTGGCTGAAAATGCCAGCATCTCCCCTTTCGAAAATCTCCTCAATTCAGAGTCAAGATTCTTGAGGGCCTCATAATATGTTGTCAGCACTCATTAATGAGCTTCTAATAAAAAACTCCCCTAAATCAGTTTTATTACAACCGGCTTCCAGTTCCAACTACAATCTCTTGCCAAACAGCTCCTAAATGTATTTCAAACATCAATAGATAAGAGATGAAACCAACATTCCAGATTACCTAATTCCAAATCCTTCAAGTTCTTTCTCAATTAGCCGCTTGTGTGTAATTGGCTTTATCGCATCAAGAACAATTAATATGCAGTTGCACGTTCTAGCAGTGCTGATGACCTGGAAAATGGAGTCACATATTTTTCCAGTTAAAAGCACCCCTTTTACATTCTAGAAGACAAGAAGGTTGAATACGCCACTTCATAATTTCAATGCTCAATAGCAATAGGAAATTCAAGGACCAGAAAAGGTATAACAGTATAAATCAACAGAAACAAACTCAGAAGTATATATGTACACAAGTAGAGGGGTTGCCGCCAGGTAAACTACAAATGGCAGAGATGATCTTCAGAAGTGGAAAAGGTAAGAACTATGTTCTCATTCAGTTTTGAATACAAAGAAATTGTTGATATCTGGAAACTCTCCCACAATACCTTTCAAAACATTTTAAAGGAGACAAAATAAACAATCTTAAGTAAATATTACATAGAATTACCTGTCTACCTCTACCCTTCCCATCCTTTGCACCCTCAATAATACCCGGGAGATCCAACAACTGCCATGATCAAGTAAAGAAACTTTCATATAGTGTGAGAAAAGAAGTGAAGAAAGAATATGGCTAGCACAAAGTATCAATATATACTCATTAATGAAACAACAGAATGATGATTTAAATATCTTTTTGCATAGAGACCTGAATTTTGGCACCTCTATACGTGATCACTCCTGGAATGCATGTTAGTGTAGTAAATTCATATGAAGCAACCTGTAGAGTTGAGAAATCAGTTTTGTACAAGGTATCAACAATGATTTGTCATTTTTAAACTGGAAGAATGAAGGTCAAATCATCAACCTCTGAAAATGTCCCAGTCAACTTATTGAGAAGAGTTGACTTGCCAACAGAAGGAAATCCAACTAGGCCAACACGTGAATCTCCACTTTTAGTCACATCAAATCCTTCACCAGCAGCAGCACCACCACCCTTTGAGGGAGGAGCTATCAGCTCACGCCTAAGTTTCGCAAGTTTAGCCTTTACAAAAATGAAGAAATGCAAATTTAGTAGCTTTAGTTTTTAATCATATGAAAGTTAACACATCAAAGAATAACAGGAAAGCATGGGTGTGTTAATTATCAGCATGCACAAGAAAGACAGCACCTTAAGCAAACCAAGATGATGGGCAGTGGCTTTGTTCTTTTGTGTCCTTGCCATCTGATATGATATTAAACAAAGACGCATTGTTAAAATATCTATTTCATCGGTTGTTAATGCTGCACCAGATAGTGAATATTGACAGAGAAAAATAGAAAATAATAAATGCCATAATAAGGAAAGAAATAAGAGGTTATACAATGATACCAGATCATGTAATAGGTGGAAGTAAAATAGTGCAAATTAACCCGGATTATCAAAATACCTTTGTTGCTGATAGAGGGTACATATCACAATTCCCTCAATCATTAAGCATATAAAACAGACATTAAATAAGGAAATTCATAACAACTTCTTAAGTAAAAATAGAATTTCAGAGTAACCATTACAGTTCTTCTAAAACCAAGCATTCTTAAGTAAATCGTCAATTAATATTAAAATGTTTTCATTGAGAGGGCTGGAAAAGCAAAAATGATACTTTTGTCAGCAATGCACCATACCATGTACTAAGACAGAACGCTATGTGCTTTTTAACCGTTTTATTTTCTTTCTAGCCATCGTTTGTTTTATACAGACCTCAGCAATTAGGATAAAAGCATTTTTCAAGCCCTCTTCTTAAGCATATTCCCATGGTTGGCCAGCACCCATTTTTTTTAGGAAACTGCCTTGAAAGATTAGGAAAACATTTAAATCTTTGGCAAGTCATTCAAATTACACTGCAACCTGATAAAAATCAATGTTTTCCTGATTTTCTTAACCCGTCATCTTATTGTTTTCCTCATCCAGGAATGAGCATATTGTTATGTCCCTGCGATTCTGAGATGAAACACTGGAGAATAGAGAAGGGAGCAACGGATGAAAGGAGATAGATGAGAAGAGTCGCACTTGCAGAGAGTTGCAAGTGCGATTTGGTTGAGAAGGAGAGGACGAGTTCAAGGAAGAGAAGTCGAGACGAGAGGAGGTCAAAAGGAAATTAGGTTAATCATTGCATAATCCCAGATTACATCGGTTCATCCTATTTAAGACTAACTTAAGCCTATTAGGCTACATAAGAAAAACTAACTGGCTACATAAAGAAGAAACTAACTAATGACTGATTAAAACAGGGAAACGTGCACACTAACATAACTACCTACGTGCACAACCATTACTATAACTGAATAACTAAATAAAGACATGCAGAACATAACACTCCTCCACCCATGAAAGACGACTTGTCCTCAAGGCGACCAATTAGGAAATTGGCTGAGAAAATTATCTTCGCGAATCCAAGTGGCATCCTCCACAGGCTGGTCTTTCCATGCAACAAGGACCTCAGTTATGATACGACCTTGACAACGAATCCTTCGGGTGTCTTAAATAGAAGCAGGCATCAAAGTAGGAGTAGTAGCTGAAGGTGGAGCAGGTGGTGGTAGAATGGATGTGATGGCAGCAGGATCTCCTTTGAATGGACGAAGGCGGGAAATATGGAACACGGGGTGAATACGTGCAGTAGGAGGCAATTGGAGCTTATAAGCCACTTTTCCCACCTTGTCGACAATCAAATAAGGTCTATAAAAATGGGGCAGCAGCTTGTGGTGACCGGATGAACGGGCGGATACTTGACGGTATGGCTGAAGGCGCACATAAACCCAATCACCGATGACGAACTCTCGGTCAGTATGAGAACGATCATAAACCTATTTCATTCGATTTTGGGCTGCCTTCAAGTTACTTTTGAGAAATCGAAGGATTGCATCACGCTCCTGTAATGACTAGTCAACGGCACCTACATTTGCACGATGCGGCACATAAGAGAGAATAGTGAGAGGCGGCCGTCCATAAACCACCTGAAATGGTGTTAACCCCAGGGACGTGTGATAAGCTGTATTATAGGACCATTATGCCCAAGGAAGAAGGGAGAGCCACCGACGAGGTTGGTCTCATGCAAAGCACGGTAAATACTGTTCATGACAGTGGTTAAGAACCTCCATCTGACCATTTGTCTGAGGGTAGTAAGTTGTGCTCATCTTCAAGGCAATACCCTGCAACTCAAAGAAAGTGCTCCAAAACTTCAACAAAAACATAGGGTCACGGTCAGATACAATTGAACAGGGCATGCCGTGAAGCCGAGCAATATCCCGAACAAAAACCTCTACCACGTGACCAGCAGTGTAGGGATGACCCAAAGGAGAAAAGTGTGCATATTTCGATAAGCGATCGATGACAACGAAAATGACACTTTTACCTTGAGCTAAGGGCAAACCTTCAATGAAGTCCATAGATATGTCTTCCCAAGTGCGCTCTGGGATGGGCAATGGCTGTAGCAACCCGGCGGGAGAGGAAGTGAGGTTTTTTCCTCTCTGACATACATCACAAAAAGCGACAAAATCATGAACAGCTTTCTTGAGACCCTTCCAATAACAACTCTGAGACACCCGTTTATAAGTTCTAAACTGTCCCTCATGCCCTGCAATAGGTGAAGAGTGAAAATAATGGAGAAGTTGTTGTAGCTGAGGAATTGCAGGAATCCATAAGCGATCTCTCCAAAGAAGTAAATCTCCCTGCAGAATCAGTACGCAACCTAACAATGAGTGTAGCAGCCTCCGGGTCCTGATGATAAGCCTGAAACAAATCAGCCATAAAGGGAAAAGTTGGCATGGAGAGTGCAGACAGGCTAGTATTTTTTGATTGGCGAGACAATGCATCAGCCGCTTGGTTGTCACTTCCTTTCCTATAAATTAAGTCATAATCATATCCCAGAAGTTTAGAAACCCATCTCTGCTGAGAAGGAGTGGCTACCCTCTGGTTCAGAAAGTAACGTAAGCTGTGGTGATCTGTCAGTATCAAGAATTTTCGCCCCAAGAGATACGGTTGCCACTTTGTAACTGCATGAACAATGGCTAACATTTCTAATTCATAAGTGGATAACTGTGCAGTACGCCCAGAGATTGCCTTAGAGAAATAGGCAATGGGTCGGCCGGCCTGCATAAGCACTGCCCCCAATCCCTGTGAGGATGCATCACTGTCAATGACAAACGGCTGGGAAAAATCGGGAAGAGCAAGCACCGGAGAAGAGGACATGGCGCTTTTCAGAGCATCAAAAGAAGCCTGTGCGTCTGAAGTTCAATGGAAGGCCCCCTTCTTGAGGAGGGCAGTGAGTGGGGCGGTCAGTGCACCATATCCCTGAATAAAACGCCTGTAATATCCTGTCAAGCCCATAAATCCTCAGAGTGCCCGGATATTAGAGGGAGTTGGCCACTTGACAATAGCCTCAATCTTGGAAGGATCTGTAGATACCCCTGAAGCGGAAATCACATGACCCAAATAATCAACCTGTGGCAACCCCAAAGCACTTTGATTTTTTTAAAAACAAGCCTTGATGAAATAATGTCGTGAAGACCATACGGATATGCTCGAGATGCTCTAACCATGAATGGCTATAAATCAAAATGTCATCAAAAAATACCAAGACAAAGCACTGCAGAAAAGGTCGAAAAATATCATTCATCAGACTCTGAAAAGTAAACGGGGCATTGGACAAACCAAAGGGCATGACCATAAACTCATAGTGGCCGTCATGGGTTCTAAAAGCTGTCTTGTGGATGTCAGGTGGGTGCATCCGAATCTGGTGGTACCCTGAGCGCAAATCCAGCTTAGTGAAGACAGTTGCCCCGGATAACTCATCTAGTAGCTCTTCGATCACAGGAATGAGATACTTATCCTTTATGGTAATAGCATTCAGGGCCCGATAATCGACGCAAAAGCGCCTTGAACCATCTTTCTTACGAACAAGAAGCACTGGGGATGAGTACTGGCTGGTGCTAGGTCGAATGAGTCCGGATGTGAGCATTTCCTATACCAACCTCTCAATCTCATCCTTTTGCACCTGTGGGTATCTGTAGGGACGAACATTAGCTGGTGGACAACCGGGTTGAATATGAATTCGGTGATCATGTTGTCAAACAGGAGGGAGAGCTGATGGTGCCTGAAAGATCTCGTACTCAGCCAGCAAGGACCCCATATCATCCGGTATAGACATGCTCAGGAGGTGGGTCAGTGCACAACTGTAATAAAATACCCTTGGCAGAGAATTTAAAGAAAGAATTTATGGCCTGTATTGAGTGTAGAGTACCTGGTTACTGCCCACGAAGCTAAATTTGTGCACCGCCATAGAAAAAATCCATATACAGCTGTTTAAAGTCCCACATAATGGATCCAAGGTCTTGGAGTCACTGAACTCCCAACACAATATCCGCTCCCTTGGTGGGAAGCAAAAATAGGTCTACATGAAATAAATGACCCTAAATTAATAAAGGAGTGGAAGGACATACCCCGCTGCTCTGCAGATATCTCCCATCTCCAATGAGCACATCGAAAGAAGTAGATGGCTGGATAGTGCAGCCCAGCCTTCAAGCCACCCGGTCATTAATAAAATTATGTGTGCTGCCGTTGTCAATGAGAATGGAGATGACCTGCTATTTTATAGCTCCGTCCACTCGAAATGTGCGAGGCTCATAAGACCCATCGAAGGCATGCATCAATATCTCTGGTACCCCCTCTGGATCATCGGTCAATAAACTATCACCTGTATCCAGCCCTTCCTCCATTATCAAAATAGAGCCTGGCCGCTTGCACTTGTGACCTGGAATAAACCGTTCATCACAGTTGAAGCAGAGACCATGCGAGCAACGGTCTTCCATCTGTGCCGGTGTCAGGCGGCGGACTGGACTCGGGGCTGGTGTGGGAAGAGATGGATTTGGTCGGCCTCCTGACAAGGATCGGTTGCCCCTGCGTAAGCGTTGGAGTCGCTCTTCCTAAATGCGGGCTAGGCGAATGGCTTGTCGAAGGTTGGCTGGCTCGAACTGACGAACTTCCACTTGGATATCTTCCCGCAACCCACTTACAAACTTAGAGAGGAGAGCGGAAAAGGTCCATTCAACCCTGGTGGCCAGCCGTGCAAAGTCTGTCTGATAGGTCCGGATGGAGGAGGTCTGACGTAGACTGTGGAGGAGGTCTGACGTAGACTTAGGCGGGAATCAAAATCTTCATACTCATTTGGACCAAAACACGCACATAACTCAGCCACTAAATATTCCCAGGTGATTGCCCCCTCTTGTTGTTCAAGAGGTTGCAACCATACAAGGGCGTCCCCTTTTAGATGGAAGGAGGCCAGGAGAACCCGTTGATCAGGGCGTGTCCCCTGATATGTGAAGAATCTCTCTGCTCGTGAAATCCACTCTGTGGGATTATCCTCTCCGGAATACTCCGGAAAATTAAGGCGTACGGTGCTCGCCTTAGGGGTCAGTCCATACCTTCCTGCTTCGGCTGCTTCATCAGAATATACCTCATTGTCATGCCAGTAAGAAAGAGGGGGTTGCTCAGGTTCGCTCGCCAGATTGTATGGGGAACGACTTGGTCCTGCGGCAGCGAATTGAGCAGCACGTCCTTCTCTGGTGGTGGACGCGAGGGGCACAGAAGGGTCCGGCCTGGTGTGAAATATAGGAGGAGAGGGTCGCTGAAGAAGACCCTTTCCATGGGGACGAGGTGCCTGAGGCGGAACTGCTAGTGGCTGGCCAGAACTTGGGGTCGCTGTGAAGGCCACCAAGCAAGCGGCTTGGTCTTTTCTGAGTTGCTCCAAGGTCGCTTGTTGGCGTTCTGCCGACGACCTTAAGTCCGACCTAAGTTCCTGTAGAAACACCCGTTGAGACTGCGGCTTGAGATTGGATGGCAGTGAGGGCGGTAAGCAGGGGCTCCCAGCCACCGGTGACGGGATTTGGAATGGCGGACAACACAGGTTCCGCCTCTACTCCTTCTGGCGACGTGTCTTCCAGGGCTGCGGGTTGTGTCCTGCATTCGTAAACCTTTCCCACCACCATGTTTCAGGTTGACACAGTCGAGGAAAGAGGCTCCGATACCAAGTTGTTATGTCCCTGCGATTCTGAGATGAAACACTGGAGAATAGAGAAGGGAGCAACGGATGAAAGGAGATAGATGAGAAGAGTCGCACTTGCAGAGAGTTGCAAGTGCGATTTGGTTGAGAAGGAGAGGACGAGTTCAAGGAAGAGAAGTCGAGACGAGAGGAGGTCAAAAGGAAATTAGGTTAATCATTGCATAATCCCAGATTACATCGGTTCATCCTATTTAAGACTAACTTAAGCCTATTAGGCTACATAAGAAAAACTAACTGGCTACATAAAGAAGAAACTAACTAATGACTGATTAAAACAGGGAAACGTGCACACTAACATAACTACCTACGTGCACAACCATTACTATAACTGAATAACTAAATAAAGACATGCAGAACATAACACATATCAGCCACCTTGACAAATTAATTTGTTTTATACATAAATTTTGTTGGTAAAATTCGAAAATACAGTGAGTTAAAGATAATTAATTTATCCAACTTCTTAATTTCTCAGGAAAACCAAAAGCATAATGGATAGAAGTGCCCTACAATGCCTCCAAGTGCCACAAAAGGGTGACCTTAATGCCTTATTTACTTAGAGCATCGTAAATTCCAATTAAAGAATATTAATTTCTGAATTTGTTCGAGAGTCTCTCTTGGAGTTTTCCACTCTCCTGGCAATGAAGATGATGAGACCAAGATTATAGTATTAAATTATTCTCGTTTTTATATTTTTTAGTTACTTGTTCTCATAAAAAAGAAAAGAAGGAAAAGCTTAGTAAAAGAATTTTTAATTGCAAAGTTGCTGAAACAAACAAAATTCCAGAAACACACTCTCAGCCCTGCAAAAATCAAATTTTGTCAAACGCACCATATCATATAATCGACGATATCACTGATGATGGTCTATTCAGAGATTGGCTTTCTAAAGACACACATTCCCATCACACCAAAAACCCCCAAATCCTATCTAGAATATAGGAAGCCATAGTACTATGTATTCATCACATCAAAGTTGACCGAACAAGACATAGTACACACGTAATCTTACATATGAGAACATACGCCCATATGTTGATCATAAAAAAAACCCACATATACTACAAAGGAATCACATGCCCGGACAGAATTGTTATACAATTATCTAATACAACAAGAGGAAAGAAGATTAGAGAGAAGAATAGTCAAAGATGGAGTTTTTGGACAAAGCCCAGAAAGGTATAACAGCTCAAAATTTCCCATCAAAACCCTAAAAGCAATAATGAGTCACCTTACAACGATTACAATCACAACGTGACCACTGCCCCTGTACCCAGAAGCCGACCATCATTCTTACATCCAGCTAAAGTAAACTGTTTACAGAAACCTCACATACCAATCAAAATCAAAAGAACCCACAAACCCATAATTTCAATCAATAAAGTTCCTCCAGATTCAAAGCCAGCGCAACCAAACACAGAACAGAGCATTTGGAATGAACCTTCTCAAAACCATGCCTGATTGTCTACTTAAAAAACAAACAGTAACGTAAAGACAATCAACGTGTAAGCAGGGAAGTAATGATTAAAAACCTCATCTTCAATGTCTTTGATTTTCTGCATGATGGTCGCCATTGCTGGGATTGAGAAAGCCTCGGCCTTTGATCGCAGAACAGAAGCAGCAGCAGCACCCGACGTCCTTTGTGGCTCCTTGGTTAGGACGGGAACTCATATTTATGGGTGGGTTGACGCCATTTACAATTATGCCACTGAAGAGGCCCACACAACTGGGCCCATAAGTGAAAACTGGGCTGGGCTTGGCCAGATGGTCCAAGCACACACTGGCTGGCGAGTCCGGTATTCATCACCTTCCCGCCATCGGGGAGATTGAAAATTGATGAGTTCTTGTTCCTCCCGCTTGAAGAAGGCGGCGCTGCTGGAGCCCCAGGCTCTGGTCTCCTGCATCCAAAAATGCTCCTCCCTTAGGGACCTGAAGCCCATTCATGCTGCCATGATGCGCTCCGGTTCCATCGACGACTACTTTCTCGCCAGCAAGCTGATCGAGTCGTCGGCCCTTGCTCTGTCCGGTCAGGTAGGCTACTCCCACCGCATATTGTCCGCGACCCACCGCCCGAACGCCTTCATGTGGAACACCGTCATACGGGGCTACTCCGTCAGCGACTCCCCGCTGAGAGCCCTTTCCCTTTTCAGGGATATGCGTCTCTGTGGAATTTTGCCTAATAGTTTTACTTTCGGGTTCGTTTTAAAGGCATGTTGTGGGCTGTTGAGGCTGCAGGAAGGGAGGGAGGTTCATGGGATTGTTCTGAAGATGGGTTTTGACTCTGAGCTTCCGGTGATTAATGGGTTGATCAGGATGTACGTGAGCTGCGAGTGTGTGGAAATGGGGCGTGCCTTGTTTGACGAAATGCGTGAGAGGGATTCTGGCTCTTGGAGTGTGATGGTTACGGGATACGCGAGGAATGGATGTTCTCGCGAGGCGCTGGCACTGTTTCGTGACATGCAGATGGCTGATGTTGGAATTGATGGGTTCACATTGGCTACCGTAGTAGGTGTGTGTGGCGATTTGGGGGCTCTGGACTTGGGGAAGTGGATTCACTCTTATATTGACAGGAACAATGTAAGGATTGATGTTGTCCTTGGAACAGCTCTTGTGGACATGTATGCTAAGTGTGGTGGGCTGGAGGAGGCACTCAGGGTGTTTGAGGAGATGGTTGAGAAGGATGTCATAGCCTGGTCTACTATGATTGGAGGATGTGCAATCCATGGGTATGGAAGAAAGGCCTTGGAGATGTTTGCACGGATGAAGAAGTGCAAAGTGACACCCACTTGTGTTACGTTCACCAGTGTGTTGTGTGCCTGCAGTCACTCAGGTTTGCTGGATGAGGGTCGAAAGAATTTTGATAGCATGCAGAAAGAATACGGAATTAAGCCCCAAATTGAACATTACGGCTGTATGGTTGACCTATACTGTCGAGCAGGGCTGGTTCACGAGGCTAACAATTTCATTAAAAACATGTCTATTGAACCAAATGTTGTTCTTTGGCGGACTTTACTTGGTGCCTGTAGGCTTCATGGTGAAGTCCAGCTAGGAGAGCAAGTCTGCAAAAGAATTCTTGAGCTAGAACCCAACAGTGGCGAGAATTATGTGCTTATCTCAAATGTTTATGCTTCACAAGGACGGTGGTTGAATGTAAATAAGGTCAGGAGCCTAATGAAGGACAATAAAGCCAATAAGCTGCATGGTTGGAGCTCAATAGAAGTGGATTTCACTGTCCATGAATTTGTGATGGGAGATGATTCACATCCTGAGAGTGAAGAAATCTACAAAATGTTGGATAAAATAGGCAGGAGGCTGAAGCAGGCTGGCTATATTGCAACTACCAAGGACGTATTGCATGACATCGATGAAGAGGAGAAAGTGCACGCCTTGGCTCTTCACAGTGAGAGGTTGGCCATTGCTTATGGTCTCCTTTCAACCAGTGAAGGAACCCATATTCGCATTGTGAAGAACCTTCGTGTGTGTAGCGATTGTCATACAGTCATGAAAGTGATTGCTCAAGTTTATCATAGAGAGATCACTATAAGAGATAGAGTCCGTTTTCATCATTTCAGTGGAGGCAAATGCTCCTGTCATGATTATTGGTGAAGTTGCCATCCTCCATCTGAAGGCTGTATAACTCCCTACCAATTTGTGATTGAAGTTTCTGAGAAGGAAATGTCATGGATTATGACTATTGCATCATTTTAAAGGGTCTTTTAAAAAGATGAAATCTGTTAAGGCTTTTTTTCACCCAAAGATTGCATCACCTCTATAATTGCTGAAATAACAATCTTCAGCTAGCAAGATTAATGAGTCTGTTGAGACACCAGTGAATGATCAGTTTCAAAGCTGAAGAATACAAGCCCAGTTTGCTTTTAGATGTCATATACTGATTTTACTGCCAACTATCAACATCCCTTTCAATGGGAAGCTCAGGTGCGCTTTAGCTTAAGGAGATCAATTGATTTGACACCAAGGTGCGGAGATTTGAGGCTATTGGGATGTCAATCTAAACAATAAGGCGTGCATGGTCAGTGTTTGGTCCATCAATTGTTAGTTATTAGAGGACATCTGATGAAGGTATAAGGTGGATGGCAACCTTCTAAATCCCAGAAGGTGAACCATCTAACAATTGCTGTTTGCTTCTTGTGATCCTCTCCCAGTTATGTTGTTGCATGAAGACTCAGTCAAGAAAAGAGCTTCTTTGGAGACAGTGGGTTGGAAGTGGAGAGGGAGGCTTTTGGGAGGGATGTTTTTGATAAGAACATAGGTAAGAGGCATTTCCTTCCTGTCCTTCAAGGTGCTGTCACAAGGCCTTTCTACTCAAAGGTGCAAAGTTCACATGTCTTTGCAGTTGGTGCTTATGTTTGAATCCGTGTATGCATTCAGAGTCATGATACTTCAGGATGCTATGTTAGGTCGACTGGTATCATATTGCTAAACTTATGTTCTGTGGACCAACCAAAATCACAAAGCAGTGTACATGGTTCGCCTTTTGTTGGGTAAGGTCATTTGTGCTAAGGGACAAAATGTTAAGCTATATACTGCAATTATACTCTGCCTCCATGGTTCCGGCTAGAGTATGGGCCTGTTTGGATAGGAAAGGAAAATGGCTTAAGGGGCCTTTCCACCTGAACCCTTCTCAGGAGGAGGGTTAAGTTTCAACGACCCTTTAAAGTTGATTTGACATTTTACACAATAAAACGACCCAAAATCTTTTTGCTTTAAAAACTGAAGGGGTACCCAAACATGCCCTATATATCTGATGAAGCAAATGGGAACTTTTGAATAACACATCATGACAACAGACAAGTTAGATGGAAGACTCAGTAAAAGACTCATATGGCATCTATAAAAAATCCTCTAACACCACAAATAGGAAAGTTATAATAATGAGACGCATCATACTTTAAGTTGAACCAAGGAAAGCCTCGAGGCTGTCATAATAGGGTTTATGAAGCATGAACCAAAAGACTTCATTGATCATTTATAATTGTTTAAGGTTTGAGACAATGCGGTACTAAATCTTACAGAGCTAGTAATAATGTTGGCAAGATCTCATGCTGTGATGTACAAGATTGATTGAATTATCGAAGTATTGCGGTTTTTCCACACAATCCAACATGTTTAGGTAGAAGGTAAGAACGAGGAATTCCTTTGTCTAACATACTTACAAGCTGAAAAAAACAAACCCTCCAGTGACTTGCTTAACATTACCATATGAGTCCACCTAGTCTGCGGTGGACTCTCAGCGGCCACATTTTTATCCGGCGGCCCATCTTAATTAATAAAGAAACTCGTTTTAGTGACGTGAAGTTTATACGTGATGAATGTATTTTATAATTTAAACACTGTTTATTAGTAAGGCTCATTTTACTTGACCCCATCAATTAACAAAATTTGGATGATGAGGTAAATTCAAGGGAATTTGATGTCAAGCTCTAAGTTGTGGTGGAGCCCACCTACAAAATTTTGACATGAGCAGAATTCATCTTATTTAGGGAAGATTTTTAAATGTGCCAACTACAATGAGCCTAAGACAAGCCTGTCAACGTATGGAGCCAAATGGTTGTTGCCAATTTTGACCAGCCTGCGCAACGCAATTGGGAAGCATTAAAGGACAGTGAATCTAAAAAAAGAAAGATACAAGAGCCGTTATTATATAAGATTAATGATGCACATATTAACATATATTAATATTATATTACTAAAACGTATGCTAAGATATGTCTAATTCTGGACCGGGTCGTCGGCCGTGGTTGTGCAGATCCGCTCTACGTCCACGTGGGTCGACACCACCCACCCGAATAGTAACGTTTGGCATTCTCGTAATATCTCCAAACAATTCGCCCATTCTTTCTTTGGTCCAAAGAAAAGAAAACGACAAACATTCCGTCTTCCGCCATACATATCTAGACAGTCTGCAGTGGCCGGAGTTCACTCCCGTTCGTGCGTCCTGTTCCTCTTCTTCTCCGGAAACGTACGTTTCCAAAGTCATGGCAGCTGCAGACCGGCCGGTCCGGTTCGGCATCCTCGGATGTGCCGAGATCGCGCGGAAGCTCTCGCGGGCCATCTCCCTCGCCCCCAACGCCGCCCTCGTGGCCGTCGGCAGCCGCTCCGTCGACAAGGCCCGCCAGTTCGTTGCCGCCAACGGCATTCCGGACTCCGTCCGATGCTATGGTAGCTACGAGGCCGTGCTGGATGACGCCGACGTTGACGCGGTGTACGTGCCACTGCCGACGAGCCTGCACGTACGGTGGGCGGCGCTGGCGGCGGAGAAAGGCAAGCACGTGCTGCTGGAGAAGCCCGTGGCGCTGAACGCGGCGGAGCTGGACCGGATCCTGGCCGCCTGCGAGGCCAGCCGCGTCCAGTTCATGGACGCCACCATGTGGATGCATCATCCCCGCACGGCCGAGATGAAGAATGTCCTTTCCGACCCGAACCGCTTCGGCCCAGTGAAATCGGTAATACATCTATCAATTTTGATGATTTCTCTTTCATCAAAATTAAAAGAGAAGTCAATTAATCAAGCATATCATGTTCATAGCTTCTCCTAATTTTGCATTGACCGATATGGGTTCTGTTGATTGCTCTTGTTTGAACCTGTGAATGAGCTTACTTGTGCCAACCACGATCCGGAGTTTTGTCAATCGTGACTAAAAATACTTTATGGCTTTCTGTTCGCAATATAAATTTGTTCCACAAAATGGGTGTTTAATTAAGCCCAAATATTTCAAATGTTGGTGGCTAATCTCTAGAAGTTTTGCAAACTTGCACTGTTCATGTCACTCTGAAGTATCTACTAGTATTACTGCCAAAAAAAAATCTACTAGTATTTTAAGGATTTCTTGAATTTTGATTGGCTCTATTCAACTATTTATAATGAGTTCAATTTGGTCCATCTTCTGTACTACAAAAGTGTTTGGGTTTTTTGTCTTTTCGTTTTTATAGTATTTTGAAAAAATTGAGAAAGATCCTATATTGAATTGGCACAAGGGAAGATGATACAAAGGAAGGGAAATAAAGAAGAAGACAGAGCAGAGAAAGGGAGATAAGAGAGCGCTTTATTTTTTATGCAATCTAATCAGTAGAGAGCGCTGAAGATATTTCCATGACTCTACAAGGATCTTACGTTTTTATTTTATTGTCCATAGATTCACAGTATTTTTTCATTCTTTGGGGGTGCTGATTTTCTGGAGAATGACATCCGGGTCAAGCCTGATCTTGATGCGCTGGGTGCTCTGGGCGACACAGGGTGGTACTGCATCAGGTCAATTCTGTGGGCTGTAGATTATGAACTACCAAAGACAGCAATTGCTTTGAGATCACCTGTCTTCAACAAAGCAGGCTTGATCATGGCATGTGGGTCCTCGTTAGTGTGGGGTGATGGCAAGGTAGCAACCTTCCAATGCTCATTTCTGTCCCATTTGACGATGGATTTAACTGTTATCGGCACAAGGGGGACCCTCCACTTGAACGACTTTGTGATCCCTGTCAACGAGAAATCTGCCTCATTCTCTATTGCAACGGATATTGGATTCACAGAGTTGGTGACCGGCTGGCAGCCGCTTCCTAGCGAGCATGTGGTCTCAACAGATTTGCCTCAGGAAGCACTCATGGTGAAAGAATTTGCTAAGCTGGTAAGCTCTGGAGCGCTTGATACCAAATGGCCAACCATATCGAGGAAGACACAGCTGGTGCTTGATGCTGTGAAGGCATCCATTGAGAAGGGTTTTGAGCCCGTTGAGATAGTTCCTTGATTGGGGTAGTGGGGCTTGTTCCAATGTTGATCATGATTATGGACTAGGCTGTGTTGTGTTGTTCAGCTTGCTCTGTTATGTGCAACAGTTCTCATCATCTCTGATAATGAAGTGGATAACAAAGTTTTATCTTTGTTTCAATTAATAAAATGTGTTAGTTTTCTTTATGAAGTCTTCTAATTACTGTATATTTCTGTATATCTGGATAATTTGGTAAAGACAACTTCCTTGAACTGCAAGTGAAAACTGTCCAATGAGTCTGACATAACTGGCTGGTGCTTCTGAATCACCAGGTTTTCATTCCTGGGGATGATGCTTCCTTCCATGGGGAAGGCTTTTTGAGTGTCAACAGATGATGTCGGTCGTCCAATTTGTCGAAAATACAGGTTTAATCAGATTAAAGTAATGTTGGTACATATAATAATAAACTGCGTAACCGAAGCTTCGAGTATTTTATTGTTTTAAGGCATACGCTGGCATATTGTTTTGTCCTGTTTGCGTGTTGGTACTGACTTGCTGAATTACATATTCTGATGAATTGGCTGACATTGGTTCTTTCATTAGTTTTACTGTGGTGGCCACCCTGCTGTCCTCCCAGGCAAGCGATGCCCCACATGACAGGATGACACCGTCTTGGTTGAGATCCACATCAGGGATTGCAGTGATGGTCTTAGGTAGGTACCCTAATGCAGTACAATCCAGCTTCTCCAAGGGCTCCCATTACGTCCAGGTCCGGCTTCACCCTTGTGTTGTTATCCAAAAACTCTTCTTTGGGGTGCATAGGTTGATGAACTGTGGGTCTAAAGTTCACACGTAGAGGAAATAACTTACAGTAATATTTAGAAGTGAATAATTTAGCTGGAAACAGCTTATAAAATTAGAGTATAGATTTTTTGTACAAGCTGCCTTTATACTACCCAAAAAAATCACATGAGCATCGCCAAAAAGCAACCGTAGACATCATAGATATTCATAATGATATGTCATTAAAACGAAACTTACACATATGCTATTGTCTTTCATAAATATGTTCATTATGAATCCAACTCGATTCATGGCCATTCCAGTCCACAAGGTCAAGGGATATCGGCCGGGAAAGCGGCTGTTTCTAAACATGCCAAATGTGTTGCCTTTTACCTATTGCAAATGAAAGTAGAGATTGATATTTTCTAGGTGCTCCATGTCTCCATTAACATCAGTCTGAGGACCATGAGTTTTGGAACTGTTTTTCATAGTCCCCTCTTACAATGGTCCTAGCTACACGATGCCTTTCTTTCAACATGTTAAGTGGTTTATTTTAAATGGAACTTCTAAAAAGCTGTGGCGCCTCTTGCCATACATCTACCTTGGCCAGCTCTCCTTAACCACTTCTAACAGTTTTATGTTTTGCTAAACTAACTATAAGCAAAGAGTTTCAGCTTGTACTGTATCTGAAAAGAACTAATCCAAAGGTCAAAAGCCCTTTGAATTGAATTCTTTTTTGGTTCTTAATTAAATTACTAGAATTAAAGGGTGCATGTAATTAATGTGCTAGCATCACTTGACCATATGACATCTATAAAAATTCCTCTAACACCACACATAGGAAAGTTATAATAATTAGACGCATCATTCTTTCAGTTGAACCAAGGAAAGCCTCGAGGCTCTGTCATAATAGGGTTTATGAAGCATGAACCAAAAGACTTCATTGATCATTTATAATTGTTTAAGGTTTGAGACAATGAGGTACTAAATCTTACAGAGCAAGTAACAATATTGGCAAGATCTCATGCTGTGATGTACAAGATTGATTGAATTATGGAAGTATTGCGGTTTTTCCACACAATCCAACATGTTTAGGTAGAAGGTAAGAACGAGGAATTCCTTTGTCTAACATACTTACAAGCTGAAAAAAAAACTCCGGTGACTTGCTTAACATTACCATATGAGTCCACCTAGTCTGCGGTGGACTCTCAGCGGCCCATCTTAATTAATAAAGAAAATCGTTTTAGTGACGAGATATTTATACGTGATGAATGTGTTTTATAATTTAAACACTGTTCATTAGTAAGGCTCATTTTTCTTGACCCCATTAATTAACAAAATTTGGATGATGAGGTAAGTTCAAGGGAATTTGATGTCAAGCTCTAAGTTGTGTTGGAGCCCACCTACAAAATTTTGACATGAGCAGAATTCATCTTATTTAGGGAAGATTTTCAAATGTGGCCAATTACAATGAGCCTAAGACAAGCCTGTCAACCTATGGAGCCAACTGGTTGTTGCCAATTTTGACACAGTATTTTATAATTTAAAACTGCTTCTTAGTAAGGCTCATTTTCCTTGAATCCATTAATTATCAAATTTTGGATGATGATTTGATGTCAATATAACGTTGCTCTAAGTTGTTGGTGGGGCCCGCCTACCAAATTTTGACCTGAGCAGAATTCATGTTATTTACGGAAGATTTTTAAATGTGCAAACTACAATGAGCTCAAGACAAGCCTGTCAACCTATGGTGCCAAATGGTTGTTGCCAATTTTGACACAGTATTTTATAATTTAAAAATGTTTATTAGTAAGGCTCATTTTTCTTGATCCCATTAATTAACAAAATTTAGATGATGAGGTAAGTTCAATGGAATTTGAAATTAATATAATATTCCTCTTAAATTGTTTGGTGGAGCCCACCTACCAAATTTTGACCCTAGCAGAATTCGTTTTATTTAGGGAAGAGTTTCAAATGTGCCAACTACAAGACAAGCCTGTCAACGTATGGAGCCAAATGGCTGTTGCCAAATTTGACCAGTATGCGCTTACATGTAATGAGAAAATATTTTTAATAGGAAAAAAGTTTATATGAGCCCAGGCTTATATATATGCCTATGTGAACTCACGCTCTATGGGCTGTTGAATTTATATCCGATGACTCATAATACTCATGTGCATTTTAAACCTATGAGTATTATATGCCATCGAATGTAAATCTGACGGCACATAGAGCCAAGTTCATATAAACAAGACACTTTTTAATATATCTTAGGATAGTGAAGTGAACCCCAAAAAAGAACGTATAAGAGCTATTAATATATAATATCGATGACATACATATTAACGTATATGTATTACATCACTAATACTAACGTGTGCTAAGATAAATATATGTCATTGGCTCTCAACAATTCATGACACAGAATTTAGTATGAGGAACATTAAAAATGTTTACTAGCATTAGGGGCCACATTTTGAGCTCAATTAAGGTGTTGTCTAGGCTTGGCTGGGTTGGTGGGCCATCGCTGTTGCCCTAACATCAGACCGGATGCCCCCTCCCGGACCGGGGTCGTCGGCCGTGGTTGTGTTGTGCAGTCTGCATATCCGCTCCACGTGGGTCGACTCCACCCACCCGATTAGTAACGTTTGGGATTCTCGTAATATCTCCAAACATTTGGCCCATTCTTTGGTCCAAATAAACGAAAACGACAAACATTCCGTCTTCCGCCACACATACATATCTTGACAGTCCGCAGTGGCCGGAGTTCACTCCCGTTCGTGCGTCCTGTTCCTCTTCTTCTCCGGAAACGTACGTTTCCAAAGTCATGGCAGCTGCAGACCGTCCGGTCCGGTTCGGCATCCTCGGATGTGCCGAAATCGCGCGGAAGGTCTCGCGGGCCATCTCCCTCGCCCCCAACGCCGCCCTCGTGGCCGTCGGCAGCCGCTCCGTCGACAAGGCCCGCCAGTTCGTTGCCGCCAACGGCATTCCGGACTCCGTCCGATGCTATGGTAGCTACGAGGCCGTGCTGGATGACGCCGACGTTGACGCGGTGTACGTGCCACTGCCGACGAGCCTGCACGTACGGTGGGCGGCGCTGGCGGCGGAGAAAGGCAAGCACGTGCTGCTAGAGAAGCCCGTGGCGCTGAACGCGTCGGAGCTGGACCGGATCCTGGCCGCCTGCGAGGCCAGCCGCGTCCAGTTCATGGACGCCACCATGTGGATGCACCATCCCCGCACGGCCGAGATGAAGAATGTCCTTTCCGACCCGAACCGCTTCGGCCCAGTGAAATCGGTAATACATCTATCAATTTTGATGATTTCTCTTTCATCAAAATTAAAAGAGAAGTCAATTAATCAAGCATATCATGTTCATAGCTCCTCCTAATTTTGCATTGACCGATATGGGTTCTGTTGATTGCTCTTGTTTGAACCTGTGAATGAGCTTACTTGCGCCAACCACAATCTGGAGTTTTGTCAGTCGTGATTAAAAATACTTTATGGCTTTCTGTTCGCAATATAAATTTGTTCCACAATACTTTATAGTATTTTGAAAGGATTGAGAAAGATCCTATATTGAGTTGGCACAAGGGAAGATGATACAAAGTAAGGGAAATAAAGAAGAAGGCAGAGAAGAGAAAGGGAGATAAGAGAGCGCTTTATTTTTTATGCAATCTAATCAGTAGAGAGCGCTGAAGATATTTCCATGACTCTACAAGGATCTTACGTTTTTATTTTATTGTCCATAGATTCACAGTATTTTTTCATTATTTGGGGGTGCTGATTTTCTGGAGAATAACATCCGGGTAAAGCCTGATCTTGATGCGCTGGGTGCTCTGGGCGATATGGGGTGGTACTGCATCAGGTCAATTCTGTGGTCTGTAGATTATGAACTACCAAAGACAGCAATTGCTTTGAGATCACCTGTCTTCAACAAAGCAGGCTTGATCATGGCATGTGGGTCCTCGTTAGTGTGGGGTGATGGCAAGGTAGCAACCTTCCAATGCTCATTTCTGTCCCATTTGACGATGGATTTAACTGTTATCGGCACAAAGGGGACCCTCCACTTGAACGACTTTGTGATCCCTGTCAACGAGAAATCTGCCTCATTCTCTGTTGCAACGGATATTGGATTCACAGAGTTGGTGACCGGCTGGCAGCCGCTTCCTAGCGAGCATGTGGTCTCAACAGATTTGCCTCAGGAAGCACTCATGGTGAAAGAATTTGCTAAGCTGGTAAGCACTGGAGCGCTTGATACCAAATGGCTAACCATATCGAGGAAGACACAGCTGGTGCTTGATGCTGTGAAGGCATCTATTGAGAAGGGTTTTGAGCCCGTTGAGATAGTACCTTGATTGGGGTAGTGGGGCTTGTTCCAATGTTGATCATGATTATGGACTAGGCTGTGTTGTGTTGTTCAGCTTGCTCTGTTATTTGCAACAGTTCTCATCATCTCTGATAATGAAGTGGATAACAAAGTTTTATCTTTGTTTCAATTAATAAAAATGTTAGTTTTCTTTATGAAGTCTTCTAATTACTGTATATTTCTGTATATCTGGATAATTTGGTATAGACAACTTCCTTGAACTGCAAGTGAAAACTGTCCAATGAGTCTGACATAACTGGCTGGTGCTTCTGAATCACCAGGTTTTCATTCCTGGGGATGATGCTTCCTTCCATGGGGAAGGCTTTTTGAGTGTCAACAGATGATGTCGGTCGTCCAATTTGTCGAAAATACAGGTTTAATCAGATTAAAGTAATGATGGTATATATAATAATAAAACGCATAACCGAAGTTTCGAGTATTTTATAAGCTGGAAACAGCTTATAAAATTGAGTATAGATTTTTTGTACAAGCTGCTTTTATACTGCCTCACATGAGCATCGCCAAAAGGCAACCGTAGACATCATAGATATTCATAATGATATGTCATTAAGGTGAAACTTACACATATATGCTATTATCTTTCATAAATATGTTCACTATGAATCCAGCTCAAATCATGGCCATTCCGGTCCACAAGGGATATCGGCCGGGAAAGCAGCTGTTCCTAAACAATGAGTCCTAGCTACACGATGCCTTTCTTACAACATGTTAAGTGGTTTATTTTAAATGGAACTTCTAAAAAGCTGTGGCGCCTCTTGCCATACATCTGGCTTGGTCAGCTCTCCTTAACCACTTTCCGTTTCTGGCTACTACAAAAATGTACTCGGTTGCAGACAAGACAGCATTAAGCGGGTTTTGAGCAGTAAGTTGATAAGATTTTTTTTTTAAGTTAATAAGGTAAAAAGAAAAAAAAAACTTAAATCTATATCACCTAGGGTCACTGGTTCGACTAGAGGTGGGAGTAGGCCGGCCCGGTTCATGGATGAGAGGGCCAAGCCCGGCAAGGCTCATGGCCCGCTCTGCTCCATCTTGGCCGCAGCCCCGCTGGATGGGCATGCTGACCGGCCCAACCTGAGGCCAGAAAATCCAGGCTTGGCTTACTCCCTCCAATGAAGAATGCTTGTGGGTGGCCCACACGTTTGCCAGCACTAGGTTTGACCAACTAGTTTTGTTTGAGTCAATTTCACATGGAGAATCAGATGAACTTACCCATTTTTTTAACGGGACCGATCAAACCCATTAAGGTTAGATAGTTCGGTTTGGGTTATAAAAAATTGGAAGGAGACCCTCCGCCTATGTTACTATTTGAATGATGAAATTGAGAGGAGGGAGAGGGAGAATTGTGGCCACCAGCTACAAACAATATTTAGCCTTTGGGTTGACAATAGATGACTACGATATCAACTACGAAGTTCATTGAAGTTTAACCGGAAAGGGGAAGGGAAGGTGGTGAGGGCAGTGGCTCTAGTTTGGGGATTTGGAGGAAGGGTGTTTCAATCGGCTTTGAATATGATTTGTAATTGTGCAACTGGAAGTAAGGGGTAGGGTGGAGAATGGAAATTGAGGTCTCGACTCTAAGTGGTTGAGAGCATTTCTAATAGGAGATGTAAAATTGAGCCGTTGGAGATGCTTAAATAGTTCATCGATATGGCTATGTAATAATTTAATACAAACTCCAACTATAGGTGTTATTGGGAAGGAGATGTACAAAAAAATTAAAAAATAAAAAAAGATAAAAGAGTGGTGACCTGAGTTGGAAATGGCTCCCCAGTTGGAAATAATGGGGTGCTTTTTTTTTTTGTTTTTTTCTACGAGCAAAAAATATGTCATGCCCCTCCAAGGAGATTATAAGGTTTTTATAGAAATAATCTTACACAAGGAGGTTTATTAGTAAAAGTTTATTTTAAATGTGTTTTTATTTTTACTTGTAAAAAAATAAAAATAAAAAAATTTTGAAAAGCCTAGCCTGAGCCTGTTTAGGGCCATCTGTCATGACTCGAGCCCTGAGAAGGGTCCAAAGATCATCCACACCATAGGAGTGCACCGAAACTCAAGTTTTGACAAGATAAAGAAATATTTTGTAAGGGATAAATAATTGAAAACATAACTTGAATAACCTTCTTACTAACTTTTATTGAATCAAAATCTATTGAATTTCACCCAAGGGGCATTCATCTGCAAATACAATTTAACTACTTGATTCTTCATAAGAAAATAATCAAACTAATCCTAATTCTCTGATCATCCTTGTGAATGATATCTCTCTATCATCATCCAAATTAACAAATAAACTTGTGCGCAAAAATACACCCAATGGAACGAACATTCCACCCGTTAGTTAAAAGCTCTATGATCGTGCCTCAAATAGAACATGCATTGTAATCTAGCAATCATCATTCATACAATAACAAGGAATCAATACTCAAATCTCAGCATAATAAATCTAATCATGGTCATCATATATGCATCACACTTTAACTTATCATAACTTATCATTTACATTATCATTCATCGTGTCATATGTTTACATAAACACCATATGCATCACATATCGTACTACACACACAGCCCATTCCCTATAACACATAGAGAATTAGCTATGTGATATGTGAGCTGCGCTGATGCGAGAGCGCCGTGAGTAGTCACCTACGTGCACTCGGTAAGACCCATGAAACTGGGACAAAACTACCGAAGGCTAGGGTCCACCCTCATCCCTACGTGACACCTGGGTAATCTTATTATCTTGATCCTGAAATTGATATACCACTTATGCAATATAATATTCTCACATGCCCATAAAGAGAGAAAAATATATTCTATAAAGTTCAACCCAAGAACAGAAAAGCTCTTATGATTCACCAATCAGATTGAATAATAAGCACATAAGTTTATAAAACAAGAGTTGAAATATCACCCATATTGTCTATTCAATTCATCAACCTGTCAGAACGTAAGCATGCACTATATATCCATAATTGGTATGTAACCCAATTTATTACAACCTGCATAGAGTGACACATATACATACACATATATCTATCAAAACATCAAAATTTACATTTCCCTCTTGAATATAACCTATAGCATCTCATAGTTAAATCACAGCTTCGTAATAGTCAAATAATTGCCCAACATACATCACCCAACCTCATCCTATATAAATCACTCTATCAACACAGGAGGACATTCGTCATTTCAGCCTAAACATGTACAAAACAGATTTTGAGTGTGTACTAAATAATTTAGAACAGAACCTATATTGGTATTTTAGAATAAAGCATACTTCAAGCAATTTAGTACAAAACATCTATCAAACCATTAATTCAAACTTACTTTAAATCACACATTTATCTAGCGTTGGGGCAAGGCTTGTTTTAATCCAAAACATATCCCAATGTTGGAGCAAAGTACATGTTCAATTAAAAGTTGTGCATACAACTGTCGCTGAAATAATATGTATGTCTAACTCAAATAAAATATCACATGGTGGAGCAGTTCATACCCTTGAATTTTATTTGAATCAAACGTATTCCATATGCTAGAACAATGCATAAACTTCACTCAATTAATAAAGCAGACATTAGGTAATGCATAGGATAACTCCATTATATATTTCAGACATTTAAGAGGGCCTAGAACCAACTTGGCATATAACTCAAGCATTAGGCAGTGCTTGTATATAATTCTAATCATATCATAGATGTAAAAAAAATAGAGTAGTGCATGAGATTAAATTAGGGCATATATCACTCATACAGTTCAGAAATTCCAAGCGAGACCTAGCATTAAAAATTTATCTCACACACACACACACACACACACACACACACACACACACACACACACACACACACACACACATATATATATATATATGAGTCACGTTTACATGAGCCTAGGCTCATATACGCTTGCTTGAGCCCAGGCTCTATGGGCCATCGGATTTGCATCCGGCGGCCCATAATACTCATGGGCATTTAAACCCAGAGTATTATGGGCAGCTAGATGTAAACCCATAATCACAAGACAAACGATTCATGCCATAAAACAATTCATGTTATACGTGAGGGTCCTCACCTTGGCCTACTCTAATGCCTAACGTCCAAAAACAATTGCTCCTCTCTAAATCTTAACATAAAAAATTCAATTCAAACCTCTAATTAGTGGCTGAGAACACAAAGTTTTAAATCGACTAAAGCATAAGAGAGGGGATGTGGTTCTGGGCATTTTTCTTGCCCAATGACATGCTGTGAACAATAACTTCGAATTGGGGAAGAAAGAGTTAACCCAAATCAGGGAAAGGAACACTAAAATTCAACCAAAAGCCTAGCTTTCTTGCCTTCCCTTTGCAGCTCAGCCCTCTCACCGCCCAACTTCACCCTCACGACCGTCGTTGGCCGTCAGACGCCCTTGAATAGTGCTGCCCGTTGGAGCAAGAGAAGAGGAAGGGTAGAAGGATGGGGCGAGTCACATATAAAAGAGAAGGGAGAGATGGGCTGTGAGGGGAGTGGGGGATGTGAGGAAGAGGGAGCAGTCCACTGGGAGAGGAGAGCTTCTCCCTCTCCGGCAGTGGCTAGGGCTGAGAAATCTCCTCTCCCCCGACCCTCCCAAAACTTAAAACAGTCCAGGTCTGAGTTGAACTCATACCCGGACATGGTTCATTGTTTTTTTTTAAACCCAACAGTTTACACCATCATTTTAACAGCCCGCCTAGGGCCAGGGTAGAATTAGAGTCGGGATATCAATTTTAGGGCTAGGGTCAGGGCCTCGCATTGGCTCAGCTCGTTTGTAGCCCTACATATAGCTGGTCATGTTTGAACACTTGGTCGACTAACAAGTATTTGGATTTTTAAGATGTCATCTCCCCTTAAATAGTATTAAAGAGTCTTGTAGAGTATTTTGGGGCTATTTGACAAACTTTAAAGAAATCATGTATGTATAACCACTTTGGCTGCTACTCTAGCAGAATGCAAGAAATCTCTTATGCTATATAGGGAGAACTTGGTGAGCTAAATGTATGAGTTGTTAGTATGATGTTTAGTCTTATAGTTGGTTGCCAGAAATGCATGAAGGCTCACTGAGTTACTAGCTATTATATAAGGAGCCCCATCTGCTAGGGGATGGAGCTCTCTAACACAAGGGTCAGTTGTCCAGCCTTATGGCCTTGTAGGAAAGAATGACTTTTGTGTGTACTTGATTAAGAAGGAGTATTCCGACGTCCAAGTTGGCTAAGTTGAATATTTGCATTACAAGGCTGCAACTCCTTTCGGTTAGCTCGCATGGGGAATGTCTCCGCACATTCGCATATCCGCCTTGTGACAAGTTTGTCATTTGGGCTTGTGGGCTAGACACTTGATTAAATGACATAAGGTCACGACCTTGACGAAGAAAGCTAACTCACTTGACTATTTAACCTTGTGAGTACCATAGGGATAGTCACTTTTTCAGGTGCCTCCTTGACAAAGTGTTCTTGCCTTAACATTAGACTGGATGCCCCAACCCCAACTTAGCCGAGTCATTGGCCATGGCTATCTAGATCCGCTCCATATAGGCCCTCTACCCGCCTGAATAGTAACATTCATCATTCTCTTATAGGGTGTTAGTCGTTCTGTATTTTAAATTGATATATTTCTGATTTTTTATTTCAAAATGTAGACTAAAATCCTACATTTTAGACGTTTGATTTCAATTCTACATACTAGAATCTTCGGTTTTCAAAATGCATGATAAAATACACGACATAATTCAACTTTTATCTAAACACAATATATAAAATATTAATTCTTCAAATCTTAATTAAATAAATAAAAATAAATGATCAGTCCATAATAAGATGATATTAGCTAGGTATATTTTGTTAGATAATATCTTCAAGAATAGGTCGATATGCACCCAAATAATTCCCTTAGCAATTTAATAACCCCATAACCCTCTAATAAACCCATAACCTCTTATAAAATTTATAAGTAAAGTAAGGTACTCAGCAAATTATTAGGTGCATATAGAATGGATAGGGATATTCCATAATAAAAGTACCCACAAAAAGAATTTTAATTTGCCTTCACAAGTAGGTTCTACAATAAATTTAAAATCAAAAGTCATGTGTTAATTTTTATTGTGTACTTTGTGTGAGTTTTTGTTGTATAATTTTGATGTAAAAATATCATTTTCCAATAAAATGGGTCCACCGTACATATAAACTCATTATCTTCAAACATTCTGCCCTTTCTTTGGTCCTCACCCTCTCTATAAAAAGAATACGACAAAATTCCGTCCTCCGCTATATTTTGACATTCTGCACTGGCCGGAGCTCACTCCCAATCGTGCGTCCTGTTCCTCTTCTTCTCCGGAAACGTTTCCAAAGTCATGGCAGCTGCAGACCGGCCGGTCCGGTTCGGCATCCTCGGATGTGCCGAGATCGCGCGAAAGCTCTCGCGGGCCATCTCCCTCGCCCCCAACGCCGCCCTCGTGGCCGTCGGCAGCCGCTCCGTCGACAAGGCCCGCCAGTTCGTTGCCGCCAACGGCATTCCGGACTCCGTCCGATGCTATGGTAGCTACGAGGCCGTGCTGGATGATGCCGACGTTGACGCGGTGTACGTGCCACTGCCGACGAGCCTGCACGTCCGGTGGGCGGCGCTGGCGGCGGAGAAAGGCAAGCACGTGCTGCTGGAGAAGCCCGTGGCGCTGAACACGGCGGAGCTGGACCGGATCCTGGCTGCCTGCGAGGCTAGCCACGTCCAGTTCATGGACGCCACCATGTGGATGCACCATCCCCGCACGGCCAAGATGAGGAATGTCCTTTCCGACCCGAACCGCTTCGGCCCAGTGAAATCGGTAATACATCTATATGACTTCTATTTCATCAAAATTAAAAGAGAAGTCAATTAATCAAGCATATCATGTTCATAGCTCCTCCTAATTTAGCATTGACCGATATGGGTTCTGTTAATTGCTCTTGTTTGAACTTGTGAATGAGCTTACTTGTGCCAACCACAATCCGTAATTTCGTCAGTCGTGATTGAAAATACTTTCTGGCTTTCTGTTCGCAATATAAATTTGTTCCACAAAATGGGTGCTTGATTAACCCCAAATATTTGAAATGGTGGTAGTTAATCTGTAGAAGTCACTGTTCATACACCCTGAAGCTTGCACTATTCATGTCACTCTGAAGTATCTACTAGTATTACTGCCAAAAAAAATCTACTAGTATTTTAAGTCGAAGGATTTCTTGAATTTCGACGGGCTCTATTCAACTATTTATAATGTGATTTGAATTTGGTCCATCTTCTGCACTACAAAAGTGTTTGGGATTTTTGTCTTTTCGTTTTTATACTATTTTGAAATGATTGAGAAAGATCCTTTATTGAGTCGACACAAGGGAAGATGGTACAAAGGGAACACTAGAAGAAGCAGAGAAGAGAAAGGGAGATAAGAGAGCGCTTTATTTTTTACACAATCTAATCAGTAGAGAGCACTGAAGATATTGCCATGACTCTACAAGGACCTTACGTTTTTATTTCATTGTCCTTAGATTCAAAGTAATTTTTCATACTATGGGGATTCTGATTTTATGGAGAATGACATACGGGTAAAGCCTGATCTTGATTCGCTGGGTGCTCTGGGCGACACGGGGTGGTACTGCATCAGGTCAATTCTGTGGTCTGTAGATTATGAACTACCAAAGACAGCAATTGCTTTGAGATCACCTGTCTTCAACAAAGCAGGCTTGATCATGGCATGTGGGTCCTCGTTAGTGTGGGGTGATGGCAAGGTAGCAACCTTCCAATGCTCATTTCTGTCCCATTTGATAATGGATTTAACTGTTATTGGCACAAGGGGGACCCTCCACTTAAACGACTTTGTGATCCCTTTCAATGAGAAATCTGCCTCATTCTCTGTTGCAACAGATTCTGGATTCACAGAGTTGGTGACCGGCTGGAAGCCGCTTCCTAACGAGCATGTGGTCTCAACAGATTTACCTCAGGAGGCATTCATGGTGAAAGAATTTGCTAAGCTGGTAAGCTCTGGAGCGCTTGATACCAAATGGCCAACCATATCGAGGAAGACACAGCTGGTGCTTGATGCTGTGAAGGCATCCATTGAGAAGGGTTTTGAGCCCGTTGAGATAGTACCTTGATTGGGGCATTGGGGTTTGTTCCACTGTTGATCATGTTTATGGACTAGGCTGTGTTGTGTTGTTCAGCTTGCTCTGTTATGTGCAACAGTTCTCATCATCTCTGATAATGAAGAGGATAACAAAGTTTTATCCTTGTTTCAATTGATAAAAAGTGTTTGTTTTCTTTATGAAGTCTTGTAATTACTGTATATTTCTGTATATCTGTATAATTTGGTAAAGACAACTTCCTTGAACTGCAAGTGAAAACTGTTCAATGAGTCTGACATAACTGGCTGGTGCTTCTTCTGAATCACCAGGTTTTCATTCCTGGGGATGATGCTTCCTTCCATGGGGAATGCTTTTGAGTGTCACAGATGATGTCGGTCGTCCAATTTGTCCAAAATACAGGTTTAATTAGATTAAATTAATGATGGTATATATAATAATAAAATGCATAATCGAAGTTTCGTGTGTTTTAGTTTTGTCGAATTGGCCGCCTGCTGTCTTCCCAGGCAAGCGATGCCCCACATGACAGGATGACATCGTCTTGGTTGAGAGATCTACAGCAGGGATTGCAGTGATGGTCTTGGGCAGCCAACTACCCAGAGGATTGCCCTTATTCAGTACCATCCAGCGTTTCCATGGGCTGCAAGGTGGGTTGGGCCAACGCGAGGCCCTAGCTCTAGCTTTAAAAATGATATCCCGGTTCTAGCCTTATGTGGGCTTTCAAAACGCCGGTCCTCATCCGGCCATAAGTGGGTTCAGGTTAGTCTTTAAGTTTTACTTTTAATATTTTTTATGAATAAGAATACAAATGTAACATTGAAGATAAGTTTTCACTAGTAAACAAATTCTCTTTGTATTAGATTATTTTTACAAAGAACTTATAAACATGCTTAAAAATAAAAAAAATTATAATCTTATTGGAAAAATATAGATGAAATAGAGAGAGAAAATTAATACAATACAATTTAAGATTCAATTAGCTTAAATGGCCCCGTTACAAGTTGCTTTTTTCTCTCTAGTCCACAACCTTTATAAAAAATATAATATAAGATATAATGAGCTTAATTGGTCTCAACACTCTATGCTTCAAATAACTTCAAAAATAAATATTCCTAAAAAACAACAATACAGATATGATTAAGTTACTTTACAAAACAAGTTTTAACTTCAACCCAGATGGTACCTACTGAATGGTTTACTTGAGAGAGTGGCATAAAGAAGGTAGCTGGTCAGATTTTTCTAAAATAGAATTAGTTCGTTGCATAAAAAATTAGTATAATATTACTATTTTAATATTAAATATAAGAATTACTTATTTTGAGATTACTTACTTATTTGAGACTCAGATTTTGAATCTAGGCCCTTTTATAATCAACTCCTTCGTGATCAAATCAGAAAGAATGATACTTCTCTCTATTAAGATTAAGTCAAACCTTTCTCTCCAGACATTTACCAGTCTAGTTTGGAGTTGACATATAGTGAGAACATTGACTCAATAAGTGTCATAGCCTCCTTAGCACCCTACTCATAAAAACAGAAAAAATTCACACCTAAGATATGCAACATAAAAAAAAAGCATATAAAACTTGAAACATGAGACATGTGAATCAGATCAAAGAATCAATAACATAGCGACCAAGCTCATTTGCAATGAAGCTTTTTGTGAATTGTTAAAAAAAAATTTCAGGGAAATAAGAAAGTTTAATAAAACTTATTAGCTGCAAAGAATTTCAAAGTTGCACCTATTTAAAGTGAGGTTTACCACTTACAGCCTTTTATTTGTAGAAAGACAAGTACAAACTAAATGAATCACCAACTGCTTAGGCTTACACAGTTCTTTAGTGAGGAAAATACATGAAAAGAGGGGAAGAATCACTGTTGTTGGCTACCTTAAGCAGAGACGAGAGTAGAGACAGAGAAAAAAGACAACGGAGAGGAAGGAAGATAATGAAAGGTCAAGTTTTTCATTGAACTCAAAAGGAGGGTAGTAGCCCTTACATATACTCAACCTAGCTCTTAAGCCTGGTTTTATTTAAGGAAACTATTACTAATTGAATGCATAAATAAAGATCTAAGCTTATAAATAAAAAATTCTTAATGAAACATAAAAATTGCTTATCATAGAACTACCTAATAAAGATCCATGACAATCTACTACGCTTTGCTACCGCCTTATCCTCAAGGCACAAAATCTAGTAAGAGGGCATAAAACTCATCCTCTGAAAGCCACAAAGCATATTCCAAAGAGCAACCATGCCAAACAACTAAAATCTCTGAGATAAGTCAACTACAGCGACGAAGACGCCAATTGTCAATGATGGCGGAAGGAAGTAATGACTGTTCGGCAGGTACTAGCAGGAGGGGAGCTAGGGGAGACACGAGTAGAGTCACCAACAAAGTGGCGTAAGTGCGAGACATGAAAAGCTAGATGAATTTGAGTTTTTTTGGGAAGCTGGAGGTGGTAAGCAATGAAACCTACTCGCTCAAGAATAGAATAAGGACTATGGAAGCGATGAGCTAACTTAGAACTCATTCGCTGAAATAATGAGGGTTGCCGATGAGGAGAAAAACTGACATAAACAAAATCCCCGACTTGAAACTCCTGATCAAGATGTCGTCGATCATAAACTTGCTTCGTATGGTTTTGAGTGGCATAGAGATTATGTTTGAGTTGTCGCAAAAGAGCATCCCGGTTCTAAAGAATCCTAGTTCTGAAGAAGATGGTCGACCTCCCCGACAGTGGCACGGTGAGGAACATAAGCCATGACTGTAGACGGATCATGGCCATAAACCAACCGAAAGGGAGTAAAACTAGTAGCGGAATGAAATGTTGTATAATAGGAGTATTCATCCCATGGAAGGAATTGGAGCCACTTTTGCAAATTGTCGCCAACAAAACAACAAAGGTATTGCTCAAGGCAGTGATTAACCACTTCAGTTTGGCCATATGGAAGTGCCATGGAATGTGAAGAACTCCTACAAAAAATGGGAGATGAAAATATGATCGTGATCAAATACAATGGTGCATGGCATACCGTGAAACTTAGGCACATCCTAAACATAAAGAGTAGCAACGTCCTAGCAGTGAAGGGGACGAACTGGACCATTTTGTTAACGGGACTAGTCAAACCCAGATGAGTTAGCCAGTTTAGTTTGGGTTTGAAAACATTGGAAGGAGCTCCTCCTCCTATGTTACCCTTCAAATGATGAAATTGCTAAGACAAGATGGAGGGAGAGGGAGAATTGTGGCCGCCAAATGTGAACAACCTTCGGGTTGACAACAAATGGCTACGACATCAATTATGAAGTTCATCAAAGTTTCATCGGTAGGGGAAAGGGAGGGTGGCTAGGGCAGCAACTCTAGTTTGGGGATTTGGGGGGAGGGTGCTTCAATTGGCTTTGAATATGAATGGGCAATTGGGGAGTAAGGGGTAGGGTGGAGAATGATAATGGAGGTCCCGACTCTAAGTGGCTAATAGCATCTCCAATAGGAGATGTCAAATTGAGTGGTTGGAGATGGTTAAGTGGCTCATGGATATGCATATGTAACAATTTCACAACATGCGAACTCCAACCATAGATTCACAAAAAAAAAAAAAGATGGAAGAGTGGTAAAAAAAAGGTAAAAAGAGAGAAAAAAAAACAAAAAATGCCATAACTTAGGCCACCATTTTCACATAAAAAATGACTCCCTGATTGGAAATGGTGGGACACCACTTCTTTTCATTTTTCCTACCATGCCCATGTTGGAGATGCTCTAAGTGACCCGAGTCTCCCAAGTCCCAACCCAAGTAACCCAACCTGTTCATCTGATATTTTTTTTAAGTAGACAAAATCTAAAATGATATCACCCTCACCGGACTAGCTTCTCGGATCACCTATTCGACCAGCTAGTTTTGTTCGACCCACCAGATCAATTTCACCTAGAGAACCAAATGTAATAGTAACGGGTTTGGTTGGACCGGCAGGTCTTGGTTTTAAAGCCCACATCTAAACCCTACCCCCTCTTTCCTCCTTAAGCCATAGCTACGTCATCCCATTGTCCCCTCACCAGCTCACCTCTTCCTTGTAGGGTTACAGGCTGAGCAACGCCATCAGTCCCTTGACACCCCCTACAAGCTACAGCCGAAGCCGGTTGCCACCTCGAGCCACCAACATGTTGCCGTTTTCCTGAAAAAGAGGTCCTTGATTGCTTTTTTATTTTAATTTATTAAATTTCATATGCTATTGTAATGCTCTATTTTTCTATTATGTATAACCCGAGGGTTAAGGGACAAAATCCATGTATATGAGTAGATCTTGAAGTAACGAGTGTATCAAATCGAAGAACACATGAAATAGAGGTCAGGAGCAAAAGTTACGACCTTGGGAAGCATGTTACATGTGCGGGACCTACTTAAAAAGTACAGGATAACTAACTCATGTTGGGTCTAGTTTTGAAAGGCTCATTGGTACGAGTCCATCAGTACTAAAAACACTCAATTCCAACTTTGGGGTAAGAAGATATCGTGTTTTGAAGTTAAGATAATATTTAAATAATATAATAATTAAAAATGGGGAAATGGACGAATTTGATGGCGTCATTGATGATGTCAACAACTAGCGAGCTGCACCATGTGAACCGGCGCACAAGCCAGATTTGTGGGGCCCGTGCGACCCGCGCACCACAATGCATGGCGGATCCACGAGATCCCGTGAAATGCATAACATCTCCGTAGTAATGCCACGGGTGCTTGCTACATCGCTACCTCACTGGTGCGCGATGCTTGTCTTGTGTGTGCACTCATCACTATGCTCGCTTGTAGGTTTTTCCTCGATAAATAGGAAATCTGTGTGATTTTTCGGAGGAGTTTCCTGGCCCATTTTAAGTTAGATTTTGCTTGTTCAAGATATGTTTTTAGCTAATTCGATGATGTTCTATGCAATAGAAGTGTCCACTCCTCCAATTGGCAACTCTAGAGAGGGCAAAAGGCTTGGAGCATGAGGAGGCTCTGCTCGATGACCTCGGGCCAAAAGAGAGACATAAATGTCCCAGAGCAAGAGGAGTCATTGTCCTCCGCTGTCATGCAGCATCAAGAGAAGCGGCCCTGACTAAGGGGAGACTCTGTCCTTCACCGACAGTCTACGTAGTGAGAGAAACATCCTTGTGTAAGGGGAAGTTCTATCCACCACCTACAGGTGTGAAAAGTAAGAAATGTCCCCGGGTAATGGGAGGTTTTGTGTGCTGCCTACGGGCGCAGAAAGTGAGAAACACCCTATATAAGGGGATGTTATATCCACTGCCTACGGGTGCGGAAAGTAAGAAGCGTCTCTAGGTAAGGGGAGGTTCTGTCCGCCACCTTCAGGCATAAAGAGTGAGAAAAGCTATCAGAAAGAGGAGCGTTTGTTCGTCACCTTTGGGCATAATGAGAGAAACGTTTCAGAGCAAGAAGAGGTTTTGCCCGCTGTCTTTCGGACCTAAAGTGGTGGACTTCTTGAAGGAAGGAGCAACTCCAAATGCCGCTACTTTCGAAACTACAAGTAAGCGTTCTTGATATTCCGATTTTATATATGATTATATGAATGCATATGTTAATTAAGATATATGTTATACTCTAATCCAATGGGTTTTGATATACTTTGATCTAATATGATTTGATAAGCTATGATATGCTCTAGTTTTTATTTGATTTGATATGTTCTGATATATTCGGATGAGATTTGATGTGATATGATATGCTTTGATGTGTTTTACTCTATTATGTGATAGAGCGAGTGTGTGATTTCGCTGATTTGTTAGCTTCCGTTTAACTTAGATGATTTATAAATTTTCGTCTTGACTCTAATTAAATATTTGGATATAAGTATTTTGACATACATGATTTTAGACTGCCTGATTTATGTATTAGCTGTTAGAGAAAACTATGTTCAGATCCAATCATATTGGAATAATATCATAGATTATACCATATATGTACAAACAATTAACGGTAAGGCAATATTGGTTTGATCCAAATAAGTTATAAAATTAGGTTTATTCTGACCTACGCGCATTAGAGTGCTTAAGCTCTATAGTACATAGAGAAACTTTACGGCTCTCACATACAGATGCCACCACTCCTAGTTTTTACTTTTTAAATTTATAACCTTAATTCTGTATTCCAAACCCCTAGTCTGGGTCGGTTTTTAGGGTGGGGTGTGACAGCTACACAACCATTGAGTTTTGGGAATATAGCTTTTTCCTTTGTTTGGATTCTGTATTTAGTTTTTTTTTGTTGATTGTCAATTTGGGTTTGTTTGGATGGGGGGTTTGGACTTGCTTGGTTTAATCTGGGATTTCATTTGATGAGTAGAAGCATGAGCGCTAATTTATAATCTTGCCAACTTAAGTGCTATTGCTTGTGGAATACTGGAATGATAACACAAAAATGATGGGTAGGCATGGTAAATGTACAGACCTTGTAAATGCATTCTTGATTGTGCTTCTATCTAGAGTCCTCAACTTTGTTTGATTCTATCTAGTGAAGGCTATCTATCCTTTTTTCATGGGTTGAGAGAATAAAAATATTATTCTAGTTCATATATGATTCTATGATTATTATTTAAGCTGCATATCCTGAGACCCAAAGAATTTGTAGGGCGCCCAATTTTCTCATGTGTAGGCTGATTTTTTTTTTTTTTTTAGGGGCACCCGTGCTATGCAAGCCTTGTTTGTACAGGGTCCCAACACCAATTTTTTTCGATGTATGGGATCTAATAAAAATCCATCAGAACAAATGCCCATGCAAGTTTTAGTACAAGTGCTACAAGTTCATCTCTCTAAAGCCAGAACCTTTCAATTTGCTGGATCCAATCTTACATTATCTTGGCTCTCCAGGGTCAAGCCAACTAGCAAGCCACAATGTCGATAAAAAATTTGGGCCAGGGCACCACTCTTGACCACTATAAAAACTTGCTGAAAAGGTAGTTGCCATCGTGTTGTAGAAACGTCACAAACCCTCTAATAACATGCTTGGAATACACAATACAGTAGCATATAGAAAGTTTGACCGACGATGCCTGGTGAGGTGAAAGTATCCAATAGAACCGTTCTACCATGTGTCCGTGCATATGTCCCTTCATCTTCAAACTCGTAATCCGTAATTTGTGCCTCATCATACTCAATTTTAAACACGTACCAATTCATCAAACGTGTCACTCTTTAAAAACACATATCTACCACCTGTCCCATACAACGGTTCTATTAGATAATTTTTCATGAGTGAGGGTTGAAGTTGCGATTTGGGCTTGCTTTTGGAAGGCTGCAAGTGAGTTAGCATTAGCATAGGGAAGTGTTTTTATACTCCGTTCTAACAGTGAGACGAGCGTAAAGAATGCATGGGAAGCGTTTATTTTCAAGATAGAAGGCACAAGTGGCTAGTGCACGTTAATGCAAGTATCACTTGTGCTAACGTGCATTAGCGTATATGCCGTTCATCTTGAAAATGGATGCTCCCCATACATTCTTTACGCTTTGCTCATGGTGTCCAAGTAGCATAAAAAATGCTTCTTTAGTGGAGATAGCATTGCAGAGGTGAGGGCCTTGATTATATTGTTAAGGGGGCGAAGATGAGGCAGTCATGAAAGTCATGAAAGAAGCAGGAGTTTGAGATATTTCTAGCAACCACAAAATGCAAAGAAGGAGGAGTTGATGATCACAACATAAAGGGGGGAGGGGGAGTGGGGTGATCTATGCTTGGTTGGAAGAAGATGAAGTGGGAGGGAAAATATTCCCACTACGAGATAATTAGGGAAGCATTTTTCATACTCATTCATTGTGAGCCAAGCATGAGAAATACCCATGAAGCGTTTATTTTCGAGATCGACATCCCACGTATTGATGTACATTAGCATAAGGAGGTAAGTAATTACTTATGCTAATATGTGCTTAACGTACGGGACATTGATATCGAAAATAGACATTTCATAAGCATTCTTTAAGTGTGGTTTATTATAAAAAAGAGAACATAAAAAATGCTTTCGATAATGAGTCATAAAATATAATTTTTTCCATCTTTAATAGGGTACCCTTCTAAATACTGCCCCTCAAAATAGAGCCCTGGCATCTAGAATGCAAGGATAGGCGGCCAATTACTTATTAGTTAAATCTATGACTCATGAAATGAGATGTATATTTCTAGTGTATATTTGTCTTTATATCACAATGTTTACACTACCTGAAATGACCCTTCGCTGAAATTAACCAAAAACGAAACTTTGTAACTATGGTCTTGAGCTCACCTCTCCCGCTCTTTCTAAACAGTCTCGACCGCCCTCGGCATGGCTGCTGCTGCTGCTGCTGTGAGAAATGTGAATGTGAAGCGCCTTCTCCTTTCCTCATCCCCCATCTATTCCTGCTGTCGGGCCACTATTTTCAGCCCCGTACCTGTTCCGGGATCTTCATGCTTTCGTGATAGCGAATTGGATGGAGCTTTGTGGTGGGCAAGGTCGATGGCTACGTTTACCAGCACGTAAGTAGAATAAGAAGTTTGCAAGATTTCACATTTACTTTCTCATGATTTTTCTTCTTAAAATGATAATCTGGAAAACTCATGTCACATTGGTAAAGATTAGTAAATTTCATGATAGGAAAACCGTAAATTTTCATCTTTGCAGTTGGCATGTATGGATGGAGGCATAGTGGCCATTTCTGAGCAAGTGTTTAATATATATATCCATTTTCCTACAGGAGACCTCATGTAAATGTTGGGACTATCGGACACGTTGATCATGGGAAAACTACACTGACCGCAGCGATCATAAAGGTCGAATCGCACTGGATATATACCTTATCTAACTAAAAAAACTTGAATATATATGTTATGTAGTTTCTGAATTTGGGATGGAATTGACGAATGTATATAGAATAAAATGTTGAAGGTGTCAAAGAATTATTAATGTTCATGAATCGGCAATAGTTAGGAAAAGATTTGATCAGTCTAATGCTTTCCATCTTCCTTGCGTTTGAAAGCCCAGGTGCTGGCAGAAGAAGGTAAAGCGAAAGCTGTTGCTTTTGATGAGATTGACAAAGCCCCTGAAGAAAAAAAAGAGAGGAATCACCATTGCAACAGTTAAATTTTTTCTTTACTAATTTGTTACTGATTACTAATTAGCTAGTTCTTTTCAGTACTGAATGTGTATAAAACTTCAACTTAGTTTCGTTTTTTCTCTTAATAATGGAAAGCTTTGCTTAGTTTTAGTAATTTTATTTTATTTGCAGGCTCATGTGGAATATGAGACTTCCAAGCGTCACTATGCACATGTAGATTGTCCAGGGCATGCTGACTATGTCAAGGTAATAGAAGCTCTCGTGTCACATATTGCAGTTCCTAAACCTCTGACAAGGGTAGAGTCAGAACGGTGTCTGCCTTCATGATGTGTTCCAGCTATCATGATATTTTAGTTCTGGTCACAAACAATGATGTGCTAATTTTTTAATACCGTAGAAGTGCCTTGTTGTGTATCAACCAATGTTTGTAATCTCGCCACATCTCGGTCTTGGTACGAATGTTGAGGCAAGAGACCATGTAACCAGGCTATTTTACCTGTCCACATAGTCTCGGCGAGATCTTGCTTATCTTGGTAAGTTCTAGCCAATTTCTCACCTGGACTTGTAAATTCTTGCCCAAAACAGTAAAAAAACAATAATGAAAAAACTGACAACCACTCACAGGTCTACTGTTGGGGGTTCAAGTATTGATCTAAGATAGAGCCAATTATTTCCCCCTACAATTATTATATTGGAGCAAATATGGAGAGGCTAGGATGGGACCATTGTAAATTCTTCTGACCTCGTAAATCACCGTGTTTTTTTATTTAATTAGCATAATTTATTTTAATACAAATGTTATCTCATTGTATTACACTTATTCTAGCTTAGTATTAGGGCTTCTAGATGTTAATATATACTTAGATTGCTAAAACATATGCAAAAAAAAAAATCTTACCGAGATCATTTACATGATCTATCCGAGATCTCTTCTCTTTGGCCGGCTGAGAGAAGACAAAGATCCGAGATTGCAAACCTTGGTATCAACAGTGTCTTTTTTTACTATCATGAGGCAACAATTAGCTGCTTTATTTGCATAACAGTAAGGAGCTTAAAGTAAAGCACTTTCACCCACTGCAAAAAGGGAGACTATCAAGGGCTAGTTTGCTACCTCAGTGAGCTTAGTTTGGTCACTTAGAAGAGAGCTCCTAGCAGTTGCCCATTGTGGAAGCAAAGATTAGTTATTTTCTATCACCTTTTTAAATGCATTTATTTATTTTTCTATTCCAGAATTTTGACTGCTTGGACCTTGTGATGGATTTAGACCAGAAATTTTACTGATGTTCCAGCATGAAAATTATTCTTTTTTTTGAAATGGAGAATTATTTCACTATTAAGTCCACACTGTTTTTTTCATTATGAACTGCAGAACATGATTACCGGAGCTGCATAAATGGATGGTGGCATTCTTGTTGTATCTGCTCCGGACGAACCTATGCCACAGACCAAGGAACACATTTTACTTGCACGCCAGGTGATTTTCATGCATTAGGCATGTGCTAGACAAAGCCTTTTCTAGTGATTGCAGTGAAAAACACCTCCATCATGCTTATTCTTTTTCATCTTATCAACATTCCTATTTCTCATTTTATAATTCAGGTCGGTGTGCCATCATTAGTATGCTTTCTTAACAAAGTTGATGCGGTTGATGATCCAGAGCTTCTTGAACTAGTAGAAATTGAACTGCGAGGTGGGCATTCATTTTGTAACATTAAATTACATGAGGTACTGGAAAAGCATTCTAACTATATTCATTTCCATCTTCCAGAGCTGCTTAACTTCTACAAGTTTCCCGGTGATGAGATTCCGATCATCCGGGGGTCGGCATTATCTGCATTACAGGGAACTAATGAGGAAATTGGAAAAAAATGCCATCCTAAAATTAATGGAAGCTGTTGATTCATGCATTCCTGAACCTGTGAGGCATATTTATAAGCCTTTTCTCATGCCAATTGAAGATGTATTCTCGATTCAGGTAATCTAATACATCTTATTCATATGCATATACATATATAGACTTGATATTTCTTTATTTATATAATACTTTTGCATATCTTTCTTTGCATTTTCTCTTGGTGAGTAGATGAATTTGATCTACCAGTAATCTCTTTGAAGGGATAAATCTAGTTCAATCCATTTGGTCTATGCAATTTTTTCAGCATTTTTGTAGGTTGGAAATTGGAATAGGATCCGCGTATAAATCAAGTTATGGTCAGTGTAGGTACCATTGGATCTTAACCCAATATTTGGATGATAATAACACTTCCATCAAGTACAACGTTATTCTCGTCATCATCTTCAACACTTGATTTCCAAAAAGTTGTAGCCATACTAAAGCGTAGTATATAGCACAAATATGTATTTTTTGTTTATGTGAGCGGTTTTGTTAAATCTTCTAGTGAATTTAAGAGTTCCAACAGTCATCAATTGCAAAACTTTGATGCGAAAACCATCCACTGTTAAGCACTTAAGCCTAGGAATTGCCTTTACCCATTGGATTGTACTCTGTTGTCTTTATAGGTTTGAAAGGCATAATTGTAACAATATAATTTGATTCCTTGGTTCCATAGCTGTGCAAGTTACAATAGAATTATTTTTTGGTTCTTCAAGGTTATGCTAAGCAATTATAGGACACTACTATCTGTTGAACACTTATTGGAAACTGCTTGATAACTGATCTACCCACAATCTCAAGCTGATAGTAGATGAAATAACAATGTTATATCAAAACTCCAGTGTGTGTGGTTAAGCTTTTCACGTAAACACAGTGACATGGTTTGTGAAATGAGGAACCTAATGCCTTTCAATCTGGTACGAGTTAGATAACAACTATTGTACCCCAAATTCTTATAAAATGGGGTTAATAAAGTATATCAATGGAACTAAAATTTCTTAGCAGCAAATTTCTCTTGGCCAAAGTGCTCATTTGACAATGTGGGCCTCTAGAAATAGTCCCTTTACTTTTTTGAATTCATGCACATAGTCAGGGAGATGAATTCAACATTGGATTCTCTAGCAGGGTAAGGATTCGGAAGAGAACTCTTTTCTTGTTCCTTTTATCTCTCAGTGTATCACTTATTTTGTTAGTCTTTACAAAAGTTTAACCCCTTTTAATTTATTGCTTTCTGGACCCCCACACTTGTGTTGTTAGCCATCATATATGTAATAATTAAGAATGTTTAATAAGCAAACCAGACACCACATGGATATTTTATCTAGTCTTAGCTCATTTCCATCAGGGAAGATAGAACTAATTGAGTGTATTTAGAAGTTGGAGGGGGTTCACATCAATTATTTTTTACATGCTAGAGAATTGTCTTATTTAATGGGTTTAATTTTTTGTGCTTCTGAAACCTCAGGGACGTGGTACTGTTGTTACTGGTCGTGTTGAGCAAGGGACTATCAAAGTTGGACAGGATGTGGAAATAATGGGATTATCGCAGGTGTGCATTTTATTTCAGATTTTAAATTTTTTTAGAAATCATTGCAGGTGCGTCTTGTTTCAAATCAATGAATTTTTCTTATCTTTGTAAAATCGGATGCAGATATTGACAAATAACTTTACTTCCTTGTGACATTGCATGTTTTTTTGGTCAGGGGGCTCCGCTTACTAGCACTGTAACTGGAGTAGAGATTTTTAAGAAGATTTTGGACTTTGGACAAGTAATAGGTTACCTTTTGAAATGTCACTTCATTCATTGCATTCTCCTTCTATATTTAATTGTTGCCTCCTTTGTAGGCTGGTGACAATGTGGGGCTTCTTTTGCGTGGTCTCAAAAGAGATGATGTGGAGAGGGGACAGGTGAGTAATTCGTCTAATCTAATAATTACTTTGTAATTGCAGATTTTTTTCCTGTGTTTAATGAGCGTGTCTGATGTAGGCAAAGGAATTTACCCTGAATTAAAGAAGTTTTTTACTAATTTTGCAAATTAAACCTTTAATTAGTCGTGACAAGAAAGAAATAAGTTCTACCTCGTAATTGAGCTTTCGTAGACTTTAGGTTATGACATAATTAAAATTTATGAGCATTTCATTTAATAAGGTTCTTATGTCTTCAGGCATTATCTTTGTTCGTTATTATCCATGTTTCTCATTTGTCTCTTCTCAATTTGCTTCTGTTTACTACATAGTCAAGCATCAATAAGAATATGAGGGTGCTTTAATTTTTTATTGGTGCAATTTGAACATTAGGTGCCTGCATTTTCTTGAATTTTCTTGCAATATTTGCAGGTTGTTGCTAAACCTGGTAGTTTGAAAGCATACAAGAGATTCGAAGCAAAGATATATGTGCTCACGTAGGATGAAGGGGGTCGCCACACTGCCTTCTTCTCCAACTACAGACCACAGTTTTACATGAGAACTGCAGATATTACTGGGAAAGTGGAACTGCCTGAAAACGTAAAGATGGTGATGCCTGGTGATAACGTAACTGCAACTTTTGAGCTCATCTCTCCTGTTCCACTTGATGCAGGTAATCCATGTCCGTTACTTTTGGAGATCTGTCATGATTGTAATGTGTATACCTTGGTACGAACTACAAGGCCAGTATCATTTTTTTTCAGTAATATTTTAAATGTTGGGACTTATGGAATGTCACAAAAATTTTTGTGCTATTCCTTGTATTTTAAGATATGCTCGTTTTTCCCTCATTTTTTTCTGACTTCCTTAAATTATAATTTTTATGAAATGTATAAGAAATTTCATGGAATAAAATTTTTACGCTCTCCCTTTTGTGAGTTAAGCCATGGTGAATACTTAAAAATGTGTGTGCTACCCTAAGTTAACTCCGTGAGCTTATGTTTCCAGTGGATAACTTCCAGCGGCTAAGGTGGGAATTCTGATAGACTATGGTTGTAATATTATTTTTTTTGTTTGAGACTTATCATCATTAGCACCTTATCTCATTTGTATGGGTCGGCATTATTACTTTAGCTAATTATTACTTTTAATATATTTGTCCCTTTGCAGCTAAAATTATATTCTTTATGTTCATTTTGTGAATTGGATAGCACTTGTGGATTTGGGATTTTTGCACCTGTGTGTATTTATATTTGAGTTGCAAATTACTGAAAGAGGGACTTCTCTTGAAAGATTTACTAAATGCTGTTTCTTTTCCGCTTAACCAATTATATGAGGTGGCACTAACAAACATGTGCAGATGGCTGTGGATGATTCTCATTGAGATGTTTGAATACAATTATTTGAAATTTTTAACTTTCTTTATAGGAATTTTTTTTTGTTGGTAATGAATGTTGATGTGTTATTGCTAGTGCATGGTCAAAGATTTGCTTTAAGAGAAGGAGGAAGGACGGTTGGTGCAGGGGTAGTTTCCAAAGTGATCAGCTAAGCCTCTTTGAGATTTTATGATTTTTCTGTTTCTTCCCTTCCAGCAAGGTAGAGTGCTCTGAAGAACGCAACATATTGAAACAGTAGTTCACAGCGGAAACATGTATCCACCAAATTTTCACTCAACATTTATTTCAAAGAGTCACAGGCGATTAGTAGCTTTTGCTGTGTTTGGGAAGAATACTCCTGCATTTTATGGCTCTGCAGTGCCTAGATTTTTGTCATATTTTCTTTAGTTTTTCTAGAAAATAAAGTGAATCAAAACCTAAAGATTGATGTTTGTCTACACAAAGAATCAATACATAGGGCACGTTTGGCAACCCTTTGGGTGAGAAAGGACCTTGCCCTTGCCTTTAAAGCGCCCTTCCTCTCCAACAATCCTCATGAGGAGGGTTGTTTACTAAAGTCACTTTCCTAGTAATGTGACACTTTATATAGTGATATGACTCACAGCGAAAGGGACTTTGAAAATGTAGTGGATGTCAAATAGGCCCACAATGTGATGCGATGCAAGAAAAGGTAATCTACTTTCACAGTTGAACGTGAGAATATTCAGTGTCATAGTTGTGCTGGTTCTCTCTATCACCAGGCATGAGAGCTATTATAGACCTATCCTTTCTTTTATGTGTAGATGGTCATTCATGGTCTCTGCCCATACTGGTATAGAACAAGTTGGTAACCTGGAAAGATTTGTCATTATTGACGTTCATGTTGATGGGTATAATGTTTCTATAATGATGTTCAATTGTTCACCTTTACCTTTCAGAAAGTAAAATGGCATTAAAACAGAGTGGTTTTTCTCTTAATGAATGGCTGATCTTTGCAAATAGTTCTCTGCAAATTGAATCGCCGATCTAACAATTAATTGTAATTTACTTTGTAGAATTGGAACATTAGCTGTTGCTAATACAATGAGTTTTGTCTTATTTGTTTGCCAATTTTTTTTGTTCAAAGACAATCTCGGGGTACTCCATATTAGACGACAGGATAATATTCCCTTTAGCCTAAATTAATAGTTCCGGCAAAAAAGTATGTTCTATATTAATAGTTATATTTTGCTATATTTAAGTAGTTAGGTACTTAAAAAAGAGGATTATAACTTATTTTTTACGTGTGGGTTTTACAGTTAAAAAAAGTTATCATTTTTCTAAATATAGTTATTAATATAAGACACAAGGAGTACTATTTAACATCCATGGATCAGCATAAACCCCAATTATTAATTACTATAATATTATAATTAGACACAATGCAGGAGTATGCGATGCTGAAGCTACCACCAGTCCTCAAAACTGATCAGAGCTCCACTGGCTTGAACCCAAGCTGGATCGATTTGTTCACAGCATCCAAAACCACCTGCGTCTTCCTACTGATCTCCGGCCATTTCATCTCCGGGGCAGCCTCACCGTCTCGAATTTTCGCAGCCAGCCTCGCAAACTCCTGGACCATGAGTGCTTCTTGTGGAATCTGCAACTCGACCCTGATCTCCTCTGGTTTCTTGTTCCATCCCAGCTGGAGCTCTCTGAAACAAAAGTTGGCCTTGTGCGAGTAGGTGAAGGACGCCGAGTTCTCAACGTAAGGGATGATGAAATCCCTAACGTGAAGTGGCCCATTGTCGCCCAGGATCGTCACGTCCATAGATTCATGAGCAAGGAAGGAGCAGAAGAAGGTGGCCACCCTCCTGTCCTCCCAGGCAAGCGATGCCCCACATGACAGGATGACACCGTCTTGGTTGAGATCCACAGCTGGTATTGCAGTGATGGTCTTGGGTAGTTGGTAGCCAACTGCCCAGAGGATTGCCCTTATGCAGTACCATCCAGCATCTCCCAGGGCTCCAAGTGCGTCCAGGTCCGGCTTCACCCTTATGTTGTTCTCCAAAAACTCTTGTGGGGGTGCATAGGTTGATGAACTGTGGACCTAAAGTTCACACGTTGAGGAGATAACATACACAAAATAATATTAGAAGTGAATGATTAAGCTAGAAGAAGTTTATGAAAATTGAGTGTAGATTTTTTGGTACAAGTTGCTTTTATACAACCCAACAAAAATCTAGCTCACATGAGCATCGCCAAAAGCAACCGTAGATATCGTATATTTTCTAAATGATCTCGGTCACTAAGACAAAATTTACACATCATTGGTTGCATAAGATGTGCACACGCTATTATATTTCACAAATATGCTCATTATCAATCCATGTCGTCGTCCTAGCTACACAATGCCTTTCTCACAACTTGTTGAGTGGCTTAGTATAAACAGAAGTTCTAAAAAGCTGCGGCCCCTCTATTAAGACGGTTTTGTCTTATTTACTATAAGTAGGACCATGTGGCCCACTTAAAATGAATGGACTTGGCCAACCTTATATACCTCCTCCAGGACAACCGCTTCTCTGGTGCTGCCTTCCGAGCACCCCTCGCCCCCCCTCCTGGCCCGCTTCGATCTCTCCTCCAATTGCCAATTGCCAATTGCCTAGCTGGGGAGATCCCCTTCTCCCTCAAAATAACCTCACCCAACTCAACTCACTGGCCTCTTCTTCCAGGGTAAATACTTCTCTAGGCCCCCCTCCCAGCATCATCACCACCCCTACCCTGGTCAACTTCATGTTTCCAACAACAACCTCAATGGCTCCATTCCAAAATCCCCCTCCGGTTCCCCCAAGTCCTCCTTCACAAGAAACCTCCAGCTTTGCGAGGAGCTACTGATCCCCCTTCTTCAACGCCCCATCACCATCTCCTTCTTTCCTCCCACTGGAAAGCCTATCTCAGAAATCCTCAAAGAAGCTCTCTCGGTCGTTGGCTGGAATTTAATTCCCTGAAAAACATATAGAGTCTAGACCGGCCCGAAAAATAAAGAACTAGCTAGTTGTAGTTGTCTGATCAGGCCAATCTAACCGCGACCTGTCTAGGCTAGTCGTGGCCCCCTTTCAACCGCTGGTAACGCAGAGGTAGAGTGATTTTTTCTCCACGTCGCCCGCCAAGAAGAGGAGGAAGAAGAAGATGAGGGAGAGGAGGTAAAGCGGTCGTTGCTGCCGGGATATACCGTTACCTTTGCCGAAGTTAGAAAGGGAGAGAGAGTTTATTTTAAATTAAGATAATAAAAGTGATGTAAATAATGAGGTTATGGGGGGTTAGAAAAATAAAAAATATATTAAATTTTTTAGTAAAATGTAATACTAAATTAATAAGGTATGTATAGATGTTTTTACTGTCTAGTAGTGACAAACAATGAGAAGCTCACCTAATCTGTGGTGAGAGACACATTTGGAAATAAAAATCCCATCTAACTCTCCCAGCTATACAATGGCTTTCTCAAAACATTGTTAAGTGGCTTATTATAAACAGAACTTCTAAAAAGCTGCGAGCCCTCTATTAAGCCACTTGTAGCTTCTGGCTGCTACCAAAAGTGTACTCTGGTTGCAGTCAAGGACTCAAGACACCGCTGTTAAGCGCCTTTTGACCAATAAGTTGATTTGATGTTTTTTTTGGTAGACAGTAAGTTGATAAGCCGCCTTACCGACTGGAGTTTCCCAAAGAGCTCGGCATCGGAGATGATGTCCCACATCTTGGCCGTCCGGGGGTGGTGCATCCACATGGTGGCGTCCATGAACTGCACCCCGCTCGCCTCACAGCCCGCCAGGATGCGGTCCAGCTCCGTCACGTGCAGCGCCGTTGGCTTCTCCAGCAGCACGTGCTTCCCCTTCTCCGCCGCCAGCGCCGCCCACCGGACGTGCAGGCTCGTCGGCAGCGGCACGTACACGGCGTCCACCTCTCCGTCGTCAATCACCTCGTCGTAGCTCCCGTAGCACCTGACAGAGTCCCGGAGCAGCCCATTGTCGGCTGCGAACCGCCTCGCCTTGTCGAGGGAGCGGCTGCCGATGGCGAAGAGGGTGGCGTTGGGGGCGAGGCAAACGGCCCGGGCCAATTTTCGGGCGATCTCAGCGCAGCCCAGGATGCCAAATCTGATTTGTTGGCTCTCATTCATCTTCTCCACCTTGGGTGGTCGTCTGCGGCGTATAAGCTGGCTTGCTGTTTCAATTATTTGAGCCCATGAGGCGATGCAAAAGATCAGTGTTTACAGCAATATTGAAATTCTTTTCTTTTGCTAGCGATATTACAAATTGGTTTTAAGGTGGAAATCATTTTACTGCAGCTAGTTGAGTTACAGTTCTTGTTAGCAAAAAGGAAACACATTTACTGGGGTTGTTAGGACAATAATGGTGGGTGTGTTGATTGCTTCCAGATAATAAGACAAGATTTTTTTCATATACAAGAGTGAATTAAGAGTCAGAGAAGAAATCGCCTTCCTTATCAAGTTTTGATAAACGACAATTACAGGCTTACATTACACATCTAATGAAAGGGAAGTATTTATTGTTCTCTCACTCACCATGCCCCAGCGTAAAGAATGCTTAGAGTCATTTATTTTTTCAGATCGATAGCAAACGTATATTAGTGTGACATTGACATTAATATGAACTTGTTGATATGTATTTTTTAAGTTTGGGCTCATACTAAGTGAGGAACATAAAAAACTCTTCTATATAAAAGAGAGGTACTTCAGATGTTTTTTGTCTTTTATCTCGTGTTTGCGTGGGAGGTGTCCATCTAAAAAATTGACGATGAACATACTAATATGCATTAGTGTCAAGGCTAATAATTTTAATGTGTTAGTATGTATACTGTTAATTTCAAATATTAATAAATTTTTTACGCTAAACTTAGAGCGTATTTGCTAAGCATATATTTGTACATATATATTACTAATATGTATTAGTGTATGCGACATTAATTTTTATGATCGGCTTTTATTAGTTAAGTATATATTGGCAGACTTCCTGGGACCACAAATTCTTCTTAGGAGGGATGCATGTGGTCAACAAAGGAGAGGTACGACGTACGAGGGAAATTGGGTAATCAGGTAAAATGTTTCCTCATTTCCCATAAGTGTCCTTTTTCTCCCCCCCCCCCCCCCACAAAACTACGTGAAGGGAAGCAAAAGGTCGCCTTATCTCTCCATTCTTTTATCTTCATTTATCTTCTTTTCTTCACAAAAATATGTAAAATCTTTGATATTTCGTTCCGAGTTGATGTAGGTTTAAAAATGCATATTACTCTCTAATATATCTTGTAGAAAAAATGATAATTTTTTGGCCGTCCTACTTGTCTTTCTTATCACTTAATTTGTTAGATTAAATTAGCTTGTGGTTTAGGTTTTAGTGATAAACACACAAGCGTCCAAACACTGGGGATGAAAGGAATTTAGATTTGTGGAGTTAGATGGGCAACATGTTTCCTCTTATGTTATCCTATATGTTTACTAGGATCTTGTTATATTCAAATGTTGATTAAAGAATAATACTTAGGTTTGCATATTGTCGGCATTTACACACTAAGCGATCGATCAACCCATCTCGCGATTGATTGATTGCTTGTCTTCTCAGCCAATGTCCACTAACTTCAATGATCAAATGATTGATCATTACATTGTGCGATCCATCGCCGGTCTTAGCCAAATCGCAGTGATCATATTTTAACGTTTGAACAATTGATTGCTTAATATGGCAATCGATCATTTCGTCATATGCAGGATAAGATTGCAGGTGCTAGTTTTGCTAATTGTGGTTATTATGAGCTTTGAGGGAATTACCTTATATATTTCAATTAGTTTTCCTTGTATACTTGACTGACCTAACTCATAAAACATAAGGATTAGTTATTCTTATAAAGTTGTATATGTATCAAAATCAAACTATCAATAAATTTGCACTATTTTAACCATTTTCACACATACACCGGCTAAGCTTCCTAGGTTGCATTTTTAATACCTTAACATGTTTTTCGTACACAAAGAAGCCCCAAAGCCATTCTCAATCCTAACATAAAGACATATATATGTGTACAAGGAGTCTGTTGCATAGAGATGATTGCTAGAAGTCGTACAAACACTACAACAAAGAACATACAATACTATACAACCATAAGATCAAATTAGAAATATTAGTGTCTGGATTAATCCATCTAATTTCTACAGTTTGATATCAATTTTTCACTTAAATTACTTTTTATTCAAGGAAGCGGGAGCAACTATAGGACCCACGTGACCACGTCTATATTGGGTAGCATGCTAACTCCTTCTGTTGTTAACCTTCTCTTGATTTGTCTAAGTAGGCTTGGGTTTGATCAATTTCAATCTTGGAGTCTAAAGTGTACTTATAGGGTCACTTAAGGCCGATTAGCCTATTTTCTAGCCTAATAATTAAATTTTTAACCCATAAACAAAACAAAAAAAACTCTAGCCCATTCCCAATTGGGGAATGACTGAGATTTGGAAGATGCTAGGGCTCTACCCTCATTTTCAAAGATGAAATTCCATCTTAGAGTAATTTTTCTTTAATCCTTCCGATTTTGTCTTAATAGTCTCATTTTCACCTCTTTTTTTGGGATTATAAGTTTATTTCCATCAAGTTCATCTTTTTAATCTTAATTCGAGACCTAATCTATGTGATTTTTGCTTTTAACCCAATGGAGTTTTATATCTATCATCTCTTTTTTTATTTTAGTCTATTTTGATAGAAAAACTTGTATTTTACTTAAGACTAATAAAAACCCTAATTTGTGGGTATGGATTATCGAGCTTGGAGATCATTCAAGATGTCAATCCGATTAGAGGTAAGGGGTTTTTATTCTAAGAGATTTTCTTAAATGTAACACTATGAATGTAGGTAGATTTAAGTTTTGAAGCTTCTTGATGGGTTGTGTTGATTCTTCAAAAATATGTGATTTGATGTTATTTTGTATGTTTGAGTATGAAAAGGGTTAGATCTATCATGTTTTAAGTTTAGATAATGATTATATGAAGTTTCATGATATTTTGGGAATTTTTATGGTTTTTTTAAGCCATTTCGGTTCAGTTTCGAGAGGTAGAAGATGATTGTTTTTTACAGTTCTGAGTCGACTGTTTGATCCCACTGTCAGGCCAATTGAATGACCAGGTCATTCAAATGGGTTGCTAGGCCGTTTGAACAGGCTGCCAGGCTATTCGAATAGCTATACTGTTATTGGAATTAAATTCATTTTTGGTTGTTTTTTTAACTATTTCTTCTTAATTACTTTCTCATAATTCTAACAAACAATAACTATGATGAACTATGAATACTTCACATGCCACATTAATTATATATGAACCCCTATATGTGTTTTAGCTTAATGCATGATTAATCTTAGTATGATGTTTTACCTGTCTTAAAGTCGTATTCTGATTATTTTTTCATGTTAACCCCATGACATTAGTAGTTTATGACCATGAGAAAGTATAAATACTTGCACATGCCACATTAATTACATAGAAACCATGTTATATGTGTTTTAGCTATATATATATTCATATGTTTAAGCCTAGTATGAAACCCTACTTATTTTAAAGTATTTCGATTATTCCTTTATCATTATTTCATGATTCCAGTAGCTAATGATCATGAGAGAGTATGAATGCTTGCACATACCATCTTAATTACAAATGAACCATATTTCATATGTTTTAGCTCAATTAAAAATATGTCCATGAATGCATCTCTTATCCATACTTACATGACCTTTATCACAAATGAACTATGTTCAATGTATATTAAGATTGATTAGAGTAGGTTTACCTATGCTTGTATCCATTAAATATTGCTCATTTATATATCATGTTGCATACATCATGAGAATGACTTATGAAGCAAAATATTACTCATGTTTAACCATGATTAAGTGATTGGATGCTGTAGTTTTTCAGATTAGTCGCATCAAACACTTATTGAATTATTTTTATGTCTGAAAGGACGATGTTTATGTCTGAAAGGACATGGTATTACGTTTAAAAGGACGGAATTTTACATCCATTTGAGAATGAGTTTACTCCCTAGTGAGAAGAGTGAAATGCTATAATGAGTTAAAATTGATGAGACTTTCTAGACTTGAGAATCTAGACCGGTTTGTCCAAGTGCACCAGCTTACCAGAGGGTAATTTCCCAGTTAAGATTTACCCAAACTGCTCCAAGTTACATTTTTAGGAATTCAAATTTCTTTTTTAATGATTTACTACATGAGTGGGTCTGCTTAGGCTTCAGTCAGGGTGAAATAGATTGTTTTCTCCATTGTGAAACATTCACTGTGTTATTTATGTATGTGCAAATTATAATACTCATTAATACAAGTTGTGTAGGGACAATGATGTTTATATTTACACATGATGCATATTGAATTATTACACTTGAACATGCATGCTAAATGTAGTTTGATATACTTGATTAAGCAGGGTGATTGTGAATGTAATATCCCGAATTTCATTACGATTTTCTGCTATGTTTTCTGATTATTTTTGGCGAGAAAATATGACGCTTCTACAAATTTAGCCGATATTCATACCCGTAGAGTCGGGTGTTGAGTTCATCGTAGGCCACGGGCCTAGACGTGCATTCTGGCGTTAAAAATCGAAAGTGAATGGGACTGTAGAGATAAGGGGCAGGAAAAAAAACAAAAAGAAAGGAAGAGAGAAAACGGGCTCGGGCTCGGCCGAGCCCGATCCAGAGATTTCTGGAACAGAGCTGACCCCCCTCTCCGGTTTCACTCTGTCCCAGCCACCTCCGACCACTGGTGGGCCATGAGGCCGGCGCAACCAGCTCTGCCCTAGCCGTGCGACGGCAGAGGGACATAGCCCCGGCCCCCACGGCCGCCCCGGCCTCCGCTCCGCCTCTCCCTTGTTTTCCCCAATCCCGCCACACTCTCTCTATCTCGTGACTTGGTGGCACTGGCGGTGGCTGGTGGGCTCCGCCCGGCCTCCATCTGGCAACCACGGGCCGGCGACGGCAAGCCTGGCCGCCAGCCAGCTCTGCTGACCCCCTGAGATCTATTTTTCACCCGGTCAATTCCCTGTCTGTCTCTCACTGTGATCTGATTTGAGCCGCCGCCATGGGCCGGCCACGGCGGGAGGCCACCCCTCTAGGCCCCAAAGGCCTCTGCTCCGCCGCCTTGTCCTCAACCCCCTTTGCCCCTATTTTTTTTGCCGCCTTATTGTTTTAATTAAACAGTGGCCGGTGGCGGCGAGCCACCGCTGATCAGAACTTTGTCTGGCCCCGCCTTGGTCCGGAGAAGGCAGTGGACCACACCTCCATGCCCGATTCTGCCTCCGCCCTCCCTCTATCCTCCGGCCAGACCCATCTTCGCCCCTGTTTATGTCTTGACAGACTTTGGGGCTGCGCCGGCGAGAGCCAGCCTTCGGCTTGCCTCTTGTCGACCAGCCTTGGGTTGACGACAGTAGGACCGTCCCCATGGCCACTCCGCCCTTATTGGTTTTCCCCGGCCAGTCCCTCATCTCCCATGTTTTCGATCTATGTCCATTTTGGACGTTGTGAGTATCGTCACCAGCCGGATGCCAGACTTGGCCAAGTGAACCTCTGTCTGGCTCCGCCAGTGACTCTAGTGGCCCACCATGGTTCCACTTTATTCCCGGTCAGCCCCTCTGTATTTGGCTTTTGACGCCATCGGCATTGGATGGTAGTGGCCGAATGGCCACCGAGGATTCCGCCTCAGTCTAGTAACGACTAGAGATGGTCCCACCTAGCACGGTTTGATTGCCTTTGACCCGTGCTCCTCCCTATGGTCCACAACCTCAGTTAGTTCCGCTCACCGACATTTCCAGTCATTGACCCCTCTTGCACATTTTATGTCGTTGGTACCGGACGGCCTCTGGCAAGATTCTGTATGACCTATTTTGACTGAAGGTGGATGAGTTCACCTACATAGGCCTTGGCCAATGACGGCCTCACAGCCTTTGCTCGACCCTAAACCTTTCCCCCATCCTCTGCCGTGCGAGATGCACAACCGCCCGCATCTATTGTTTCGGTTGTGGGTGGTGATCGACGATGTTGCTGTTTTGATTGGTCACCACTAGGGCCTTAGCCCTGTTGGACCCTTATGAGACTGCCTTTGTTTAGCCTCTTCCCCTCCCCTTTGGCCGCGTGTGCAACTAGCCGCACGTACAGGTTAGGGTTTTTGTGCCGTTTTGGCACCACCTAACCATTGGATGACTCCGCCATCATCTGGAGTTGACATCAGAGTCCTCCACCTCTCCTCCATCCTTGAACGTCACCCCACTCCCTCCACCCTTATGTGGGCCTTGTAAACGCGAAATCGACATCATTGGGTGCTGTCCACTGCCGATTTCGACGTCTTGTGATCGGTTGAGTATTCTTCAACTGTCGGTCAAATTTTAGTGAGTACACCCTGCCTTCTGGTCGCACCTGCCACTCGTTGGCATGATCTTTTCTCCTGGCCGCCCCTAGTGTGCTGCCGTGGATTACGGATTTTGCTGTGTTGACATGTGTCACCCCTGTTTGGCCGTGAGTAGTTCCGGCGTTTCCTAAAACCTCGGGACAGCAGCTCTCTCGGCTAAGAAAAGCTTTTGGCCGCCAACTCCGCCATCGACACCTCCACCGTCATGTGCTCGCCATTAAACATCATGATTACAAGGTAGGGGAGCTTTGAACTCGTAATTTTATGATAGCATGCCTTGAATGAGTAGCAGCATGCTAGGGTTGTATGACTCCATGTTTTGGATATTAAATTATGATCTGTTTGCATGATGTAAGATAATGAATTATGCCACGTTGAGATACATATGATATGTATGTTTTATGGATGTGAAATATGTATACGCTAGTGATGGCTAGCGAATATGTAAGTATGCTACGTATGTGTGTTATGGACATGCTAGTGATGGCTTGCGATTATGTGAGTAAATTACGTATGTGGACATTGTGTGTGGGTAGAGGTATGGGTGATGGACGGTAAGAAGTGGTAAGGGTTTGGTATGGAGTTGGTTGTGTATGTGAATGTGTAAGCGTGTTACAGAAGACGACAGACGTAAGTGTGGCAGGCGAGGAGTGGAGTGGAGCGGTTTGGATTGGTTTGGTGTGGAGCAACGTCAGGGGTTCGGTAAATAAGAAGACTTAGGCTTGGAGCCTTATGGGGGTTATTAGACAATAAGAGCGTGCATAATTGTACAAGCATAACGTACATGTTATGAAGTGAAAAGTAAGCACAACATCATATAAACTAGCATGAGATGTATCTCTAACATACATTTCATATCATGCATCAATATTCTCATTCATCAAGCATGTATAAGTGTCTCACACACACTAGTCTAACATGCAAGTCCATACACATAGAGAATAAACCTGCTCTTCAAGGCCAAAGCCCTCGAGCAAACACTTATCAAATAGACATGCTCCTCAAGGCCAACGCCTTCGAGCAACTCCTGCTCCTCAAGGCGAACGCCTTCGAGCAACTCCTGCTCCTCAAGGCCAACGCCTTCGAGCAACTCCTACTCCTCAAGGTCAAAGCCTTCAAGCAATTCCTGCTCCTCAAGGCCAACGCCTTCGAGCAACTCCTGCTCCTCAAGGCCAATGCCTTCGAGCAACTCCTGCCCATCAAGCCGAAATTCTCAGGCAACTCCTGCTTGTCAAGACTAAAGTCCCAAGCAACAATACCTGGTAGGCCAGTGCACTCGGATAAACCAGCTAGATTCTCAGGGCACAGATAATCTCAATAAGTAAATCTCAATTCGCAAGACAAGTACATCCCTCGTCACCACATAATTCCATTTAACTAAACTCAACCCGGGGAGTGCACATGTTCCACGAAGGAACTCAAATCAAAACATGTCCTTTCGGACCAATCATGTTTCGATTAAGCCACGACCGATTAATCCGGCACACAATTTCACCACAATGCATCCAATCGATCAAATTCGATTAATCTCGATAAAGCCTCAATTGGAAATCCATTTTCATGATGCATGCAACATAGTACATACGTGGGCAAGGCATACATAAATCCTAATTCATGATAAGTGCTCTCATCAACCCCTCATGCATCATTCATAATCATAATATCAATGCTCATCATCATCATTAAACCCCACATGTGTGTGTACCTAGTAGAAGCACTTCACTCAATGCATATCAACATGTTTGTAATTCACTCACCATCACACTACACATGTGCATTAACATCTAATCATGAATTCCAGCAGAAATCATAGGAGATGAATCATTAAAATCATATCTCAAGTCAAAGCCTATCCACAAGCTAAACATATATAAGATCATTCAATTCATACTTGAGCCATGACATTCACTAACATTCACACATCAATTAACCACATCCTAACATGAAATATCAGTTCGTTAGTATGCTGTAGCTCTACTAAAAATATACTTAACCATAGAGAATCAACCATTCATAACTTCAAGATGGCAATTCCAACATCATATATCTAATCACAAGCCATTCCACATAATTCTAAATATATACCCCAACTTTATAACATCAATGGTATACCCTTCCAGTAGCATACTATGGCTCAAAACACTCCACATACATATGAAAATGATATATCAAAGTAGGATCACCGAAATAAACGTCGTGCAAATAATACAAAATCTGTTATGTAGCCGTTCGAACGCCCAGTAGGGCCGTTTGATCAGCTAAACGGGATATCTGTTGAACTGATAGTGTTGCCATTCAAATGCCTAGGAGGGCCGTTCGAATGCCAACAAGGCATAATCGACATTCTTCTCCATTTCAAATTTTCAAACCGAAATTCTATTGATAAATCTTAAAATCTCCATCTAACAACCTAAATACCATTAAAATTCCACCATAACTTTCAGAAAGCTAATCTACATCATAACAAGATAAAACCCTATGAAATCGGGATTAAAGATTACCATTTACTAATTATGTCATTAAAGCACTAAATCAAGTAAATCCACTCAAAATAAACCATAAAATCAAGAGTTTTACCATAGGAAGACTGAAATTTTGAAAGTCCATTACCTTATCCCTTGATTAGGCTTAGATTTGACGGTCACCCTTCTTGAAATCCTTACAAAGACATAGAGTTTAAATTAAACTCCATTAAAACTGATTTAACATAGAAAACCCCAATGAAAAACTTAGATCTAGGGCTTGTTGAACATAAAAATTGGATTTTTAGATCTAGGGTTTGAAGTAAAGATGTAAATTAGTAGTTTTGATGTTTAAAAATGAATCAAAACAAAGGAGAAATTATAGATTTAGAAAGGATTAGGAGAAAATCTAGGTTTTAAGGCTTAATTACAAGAGACTTACCTTAAACTCCTTCTAATCCGGGCCTAATTGAGGAATTGGGCCTAACCTCCCTTTCCCAGCCTATTTCCAAAATGGAAATGGCTCAGTTCATTCTATTTATAGTAGGGTTTGGGGTGTGTATAGGTAATTAGTGGGGTATGAATAGAAAAATGGGCTAAAAATGGGTATTTTGGCTATTTGAACACTAATCAAACCTGAAAAAATTATGAAAATTTTTATAAGGGCTTATATTGATGTCTGGGTTAATTTGGTCCAAAAACCTAAATTTCGACGGTGAGGCCCGCAGGGGGTCCCGGCAAACCCTAATTTTCAGAAAATTAGTGAAAAATCAGAAAAATCCCAAAAATTCAGGTTTGACCCAAATTCACTTAAAACTAATAATTGTAAAGTTGGTTTTGATTAAAATCATAAGAAACACTATTTATTTTTGAAACCACCGAATAAATCAGAAAATGCTTTAACCACACAATCACCAATAAATAATCATTAAAATAATCCAGTTTAAGGTCAGGGATCTTACAATGCGTGTTTATATGCATATGTATACGATTGTTATATGTTGTATGCTTCATATTTGAGTTGCATGAACGCATGTATTTATGAACTTATTGAGTTCACTGTTTAGATTCCCCTACTGGGTATTTTCTTACTGAGTATGAAAATACTCATTACCCTATATTTTTAGCCCCGTGGTTCGGGAGGATTTTGCAAGTTGTGTTGGAGAGTTGCTGGAGATCGATGCTCGTTTCTGCATAGGATTACTTCCCCTTTGATTAGGGTATACTTGACTCACTTCAAGTATCATTTGTGTCACGATCTGATGTATTGGGTGAGATGAGATTTAAATGTTTATATCTTCTGAACTTTTAGTTTGGATCAGAATGTAGACTGTTATGGGACTTGTACTCGGGGACGCCTGGGAGTTATTTGTATTTAAAATTCATGATCATGGTAATTTAGTCGTACGTTTGTTTTCGAGTAATGCCTGAGGATATTTGATTTGGCGGTACGATGTTTAACCGTATGATGTTTTAAATTATAAACTGTTTATAAATGTTTTGACTTCGTCATTTTCCCTCCGATTTATAGTTGTTAAATTGCAAAAAAAATTTGTGAATTTTAAGGAAAATGTATGAAAAATCTCAGGCGTTACAGTGAATGATGATACTTGATTCATGCAGGATGTGAATGAACAATGAGATTTGAATAAATGCACAGGGTGCACATGTGTGTTTATGAATTATGATGAATCCTATGATGCATAGGTGTAGATGTGATATATGAATGAGATGGTTTTCATAAGACAAATGCATGTAGTATTAACTTGAGCTTATGTCTTTTGATTGAAACCCTAACTGAGCTAGGCTCACCTTTTTTTGTTTATGATTTTATTTTGGAGTTGTATGCTATGTCATGTCGGTGCTTAGGATGGATTGTATCACTAACTCGAGGATAAGTAGATACACTTATCATAGATGAGGCTAGTTACTTCACCATGTTTAGACATGTTATGATTATGTTGATATTGACACATATTACTTTTCATGATCATGCATAATCTGTGTTGGCTTTAGCCATGATGTATCCTTAGGGCTTGTAATTATTTCCTTTGTGTGATGTTGTGGTTGTGATGATGAACTAAGTGAAACTTAATTAATCTTTTTTTTCCTTTCGTTATTTTCTTTTGCATAAAGGTTATGTATTGTGTACTTCAATTAAGACCCTTTTGGGTTAGTCTTCCGCTTTGTCGCACATTGTCTTACACTCTTTGACTAAGTTCGGGTCAAGGGGGTGGGTCAGGGCATGACAATTAACAATGACAGAGCTTACCAATTTCAAGACTGCCCTCACCACCAACCAAACGAAGATGAATCATTGCCTTAAAGTGAGCTCCAAGGAGAACACTTGTCATTTTGATGCAGTCAAGTGATCCTTGCAAGCCCTCTCTGCATATTATTCTTCATCACAGGCACTCACCGCAATTCCATCGTCTGCTCCCTATTTGGCAGAAAAATTGCCCCTTTCTACCGCCCACTCACAGTCGTCAAGATGATATTCTCCCACACATTCTGGGGTTCCATCTGCAGCCAGCACACCGCCATCGGACAGTGTGCCACCCTTGAAAGGGTCTTTCGCTGGTCATAGCTCCTAGTCTGCCCCCTCCCGCTAGCCCATTTTCGCTGACCTCGTGGTGACCTCTGGTTTGGCCCTTGTTGGTCCCTCTAGAGAGCAGCCCCTTCTGCCTTCCTTGACCATGCAATCTCTGGATAATCAGTTCTCACAGCCCTTGGATCGATCTATCATATAGACATTGCCGCCCAAATCAATTCTGTCGGCTACCTCTTCTACTATGTTTGGTTCTAAATTTTCAACTTGCCTCGCAGTTGAGACGATGTCGGACTCTAACTTCATTTTAAGTCAATTGAGATGCCATCCGAATCAACTGGACTCATATAGTTTTGGAGCAGTGTGGGAGTCTTGAGCTGTAATTAGAGCGTAAATATAGATTAATTGAGAAAATTTTAATTAAATTAGGTATAAAGTGTATATCAAATGCAGGTCTCTGTTGCATACTATAATTGCAATACATGCTTCCAACATCATAATAATTATAAATCATGTGCATGCACTTATAATGATAGTATTATACCAAGCCAAATATACTCATAGTAGGCATTTTGGTTGATGGTAGCTATTAAAATAAAAGAAAAATAATATATCTAATATAGAAAAATGCAAAAATCTATCATTGAGAAGCATGTCATATGTGCAAAACCCACCCAAAACAATCAAGAAACCATAGTCATTTGGGGTCTTTTTGGATAGAGCTCACAATGAGCTCTCCAAAGGTACCAAGTATGTGCAAATTCAAACATGGGATAAAATACACATCTATTATCAAGAACGTGAAGTATGTGTGTGCCCCACAAAAGACGTATAAGTGAATATACTCATGTAGGATCTCATTTAATAGAGTTTATCGAGAGCTTTTTAACAGTACCAAGAATGAAGGAATCTAAGTTCGAGAGTGCAAGATAAACCGTACAAAAGTGGAAATAACACAATGTGAAAAATGAGGTCCATGTCTTGTCAATACAATGAGTACTTTGTTGATACATTGCAACCATGTAAAAGAATCAAAGTAAATTGATTTTACCAAAGAATGTGGCTATATGGACCCATAGAACTCCTCAATTTCCCAACAAACCTAAAAATTTGTTTTCTTTCACTTATTCCCCTTACCCCTATTTCTCTCACTTATTACCTAAACTAAAAAATCCCTAAGTCCTCTTCTCCTTCACCAACAATGACAACATCAGAATCAACGACAATAGCTTCAGGGGCAGTAGCGGCCCTTCCTCCCCTCCCCCATGGCCTTCTCCTCCTCTGCCTCTACCTCCCCCTTCTCCTCTTCATCTTCCTCATCCTTCCCCTTCCTAATAAGTAATAGCCATGAGAGTAGAAAGCCATGTGGGGGAGGCCTCTTGGCTACGACCATGTTGCTGCCTTTCTAACTATGTCAGCCACAACTAAGACAAATCTTGTTGCACAGGGAACAAGAGGGGACTAGGGGAGCCGAAGCTGGGGCCTGGCCAACGACATCGTGAGTCGGGGATGGAGTTGGAATATATGGCAATGCCAACATAAGAGAAGAAGAAAAGAGGGTAGATTGGGGTGAAGAGAAATAGGGAAAATTACTTATATGAAGGGGTATACATGAGAAATTCTAAAGACTTTATGTGGGACAATTGAGAGATAGGGTACTCAGGAGGTTTTGGGGTCCATGTAGCCACATTCTCAAAATACATACAAATCACATACATGTTCAAACTTAAATCTATAAGTATTATAAAAAACTTGAAAGCAAAGCAAGAAATTTGACAAAAATTTATTATCACTTTTGGTATGTTAAGGCATAGCAAGATGGTCCATGAACTACAATAGAACTCTTCAATATGGAAAATGATATTCATACTCAATTTTCTCTGCACAATAGGCCTTACACTACCTATGATTTGATAGGGAAGGTGGATCCTACCTGATAACATGAGATTCATTTTTATTTATCCAATCATAAGTGGTGTAAGACCTATGGGTATAGGAATATCACTATCCTTTCAATATAGACGAGAATTCTTTGGCTCATAGATGTCTACTCTATCTTTTGGGTCAAATAATACTAATCAATAGTATTGTTTTTCTTAACTTAAAAAAGGTAATCATTTATTAAGAAGGAAATTATATATATTTCTAATAATCAAGTATTCATTAATTTGTAAATAAAAAAATTGGCAACCACTTGAAGTCTTGGGCCCTAAACCCACAACCACAACTACCTTAAGGAGCCTTGAGGATCCCATGGGCTTGGGACGAGACCAGCGAATCTTGCAAATAGGGTGTCCCACAAATTTTGGCCCATTCAGAAGAAAAAAAAATTGGCACAAGGTCCATTCAAAAAATTGTGCATCCGTCGTCTAGCCCATCAAAATTTCATCCTCATTAGAATTGCTGACAATTCACAGGTCATATGGAAGAGACCCACGCTCGGACTGCTGGGCCCGAAATTTGTGATCCCTCTAATGGGCCACTGGTGGAGACCCCGTTGAGGCAGACCAAAAGTGCTCTCCATGAGACTCTTGTTATGTAAAAAGAAATCTGTTTTTTAAGGTACCTACTGTTATATGGTAGCGAAGCGTACTATCCGTGACATGTGTTGGGCATATATATATATATGTGAAAGTGTAGTATATTAAGTGTGCATACATCACAGGAACTGCCTGCAATGTTGCGTAACATGTGTGTGCAACGTTGCGTAGAATGCATGCAATATTATGCACATAAAAATTGGCCATGTTGGGATACTTAATTGGTTAGCATATATATATTTGGAGTCTTAAGATATCCCCTTCCCCCTAAATGGTGTTGGAGAGTCTTGTTGAGTGTTTTGGGGTCGTTTGACAAAATTTGGAGGGACCATGCCCTTACAACTACTTAGCTATCACTCTAACAGAATGTAAAAAATCTATTAATGCTATATAGGGGGACTTAGTGAGTTAAAATATATGAATTGTTTATATAATGCCTAGCTTTACAAATATGTGCTAGCCGAATAAGTGTCATAACATAGCCAATTATATGTGTACATCATTACTTGTATTTTATGTAACATTATGCACACATATTACACAATATTATAAGCGATTCTTGTAATACATACATATTTAATATATAAGACTTTTATATGTGTGTTCAACGTAGCTTGTGTCACAAATAATACACTTTGCTACCTGTGACACTACTATGCTGCACTCTACCTACAGTTTTAAGAACTTCAGTTTTCATGTCCACAAGTCAATGGTGTTGGATTTTAAGCCCAATCATCGATTTGATAATTGATATATATTGGATTTAATGTCAAACATTTCACCTGGCTCTTACCTCCATTTATTCATTCGGTCAAACATGAAAGATGCGATTCCACCCTCTTCAAATCTTTCTATATGAACACAACTTAAATGCTAAATGGAAGAAACAAAGGTCAAGTAGCAATTAGGGTTTTGTGATTCTATGGTGAAGGCCCCTAAAGCCCGGTAAGACGGCCTATCCAATTTTGTCAGCCCAACAATTGGACCGAACTGGGCCGTTCTCCGAGGTCTTCTCCCAACATGTATTAGAAAAGTAAAGGATAATAATGATGATGATGATATTGTGATGATTTGCTGATAATGATGGTCTTCAATGGGGTGGTATGATGATAATAGTGATATATGGCATGATGAGCGGAGTGATGAAGATGATGCTACCAACTCGTCCGGCCACCACCTTTTAGGTTACTAGGCCTCATCATTTGATAGATATTCTAACTCACTCCAGTCGCAGTACGGGCCTGTGGACTGTCCATGCTCAACTGATGACGCCTCTGGGCTGGTTCGGGATTCATGCGCTAGCTTCATCTGACCCCGGTCCGCATTTAGGAAAAAGAAATGGGTAGCCTTTTAGTACGAGTGGTAAGGCCTTGACCAATGACCATCGTATTGTACGTCTCAAGTTCATATTCTCCGGTTCGGTTTAGTTTTCAGAGAAGCAACTCGCCTGTGGCTGTGAAGGACGCAGGCACATGAACAAGGTCCCCCCACCACCACAAACTCTGATTAGCCACTGTTTAGAGGACCCCGCTTGATGGCCCACAAGGCTTCTCTCTCCCCTCCTAGGTTTAACCCCAGGCGGCCACATTGGCCCTGCTAAGCTGCTGATCGCCGCAGCTTTAAGGAACCTTCCAAGCAAGGGTACACTGTACCTTCGTCCTCCCGTGGGCACCTCACCAGCTCAACTTTAAGCGCATGCCTTTCTAGCTCCCTCTTGTAGCAGGGTCCCTCCCCTCCCCCAGAATGTTTATTAATTTATACTATTGATACTGTATAAAACAAAAAGAGGAGTTATATAATTAATTAATACATACCGCTCTCATCATCTTTCTTCTCTCCTTCCCCTCCTCCCAATGCGTTACTTAGACCCACAAGCCGCACGCTCTTGACCCCTCTCTCACTTTGCTTAATTAATCTTATTAACAAACCTAATAATATTTGAACTAGCAAATCCGGCCATCATCAGATTTTGAAGAGTTTTTATTGCTCTAGACTCAACATGAGCTCAGCGCTTTGATGATGTGTGCGAGTATATGTTCCATTCATCTTATGAAAAGATGGTCCACAAGCATTCTTTGCGTCGGGTTAAAAACTATTCCCACATCACATTTAGTTATTGGTTAATATATTCATTTACCACATGCAGTGTAACAAATAGAAAGAGTACAATTACCAGCTCTTAATTTGTAGTAAAAAAAATTCTATACATCATTTTTTTTTAACTTGATTAGCAAATCTACAAAGGTGAGGTAAAGGTCAAAATGCCCGAAACCTTTTTGCTAATCATTTACCCATCTTCACACCGTTAGTCTCAAAATTCGAGTAGGTAACTTATTAGTGTCTGGATCCGATTAATCGTATTTTGAGAAAACTAAGTGAGAAGTTATTATACGATTAATCGTTTTCTCAAAATACGATTAACCGGAACCAGACACTAATAAATTCACCATAACTACAAATAAGTGAAGAAAATTTAGGGCAATGATGATGAATGCGAGCTAGGGTCAAATGAGAGGGTGAAGGGCTCATGGGGCAAGAAACCGATAGCGCCAGACTGGAAGTATCATTGGCGTGCCACGGTCCCTTCGCTTCCTCCACCCCCGCCTCGCTCATAACCACAGAGCTTTAATTAAGCCCACACACCTCCCGCTCTATTTAAACCCCTACGCCACCATCCTCCCATCCCATCACTCTCCTCTCTACTCCCTCACTACTCAGCTCCTTCCCCTCCTCTTCTGCTTCTGCTGCTGCTGCTGCTGCTGCTTCTTCTTTCTTCTTCTACTTCTTCTTCACACCAGTATTTGCTAGCTTATTGAGTGTTAGTAACAATGGAGACGGGCTTGGGCCTTGCCTCCTCCAAAGATACCAGCTGGTGGGTCTTCACCCTCCCAGCCTTCCTAGGCTCTGCCAACCTCCTCGACGGCGTGGTCCTCCTCGCCATCGCTGCTTCCTTCGTCTCTGTTGCCCTTTTGACCTGGATCTTCGCCACCGGGGGAGTGGCCTGGAAGAACGGTCGCAACCACCGTGGCCCCGTCTCCATCCCCGGCGCCCGGGGGCTTCCCGTTCTGGGGAGTTTGCTTTCTCTGAGCCGCGGCCTCGCCCACCGCACTCTCGCCTCCATGGCCGCCTCCCGCGCTGCAGCCGAGCTGATGGCCTTCAGCCTCGGCTCCACCCCCGTGGTGGTTGCTTCTGACCCCGCCACAGCCAAGGAGATTCTCACTTCCCCGCACTTCGCTGACCGCCCGATCAAGCAGTCGGCCAAGACCCTCATGTTCTCCCGTGCCATAGGTTTCGCCCCCAACGGAGAGTACTGGCGCCTCCTCCGCCGTATCGCATCCTCCCACCTCTTTTCCCCTCGCCGCATCCTCGCGCACGAGCCCGGACGCCAGCTGGACTGCTGCGCCATGATCTCCTCCATCTCTCGCGAGCAAACCACCAATGGCTTCATCACCCTCCGCCCTCACCTCCAGGCCGCCGCCCTGAATAACATCATGGGAAGCGTGTTCGGGAGGAGGTACGATCCTGCTGTGTTCAGCCAGGAGGCGGAGGAACTGAAGGAGATGGTCCGGGAGGGGTTCGAGCTGCTGGGTGCCTTCAACTGGTCCGACTTCCTTCCATGGCTCCAGTCGTTCTACGATCCCTCCCGCATTAATCAGCGGTGCGCCAGGCTCGTCCCCCGGGTCCGTGCATTCGTTAAGCGAGTCATTGACGAACACCGGTCCGCAGACAACAAAGCCATGGGTGATGGCTCCGACTTCGTCGACGTTCTGCTCTCGCTGGAGGGAGACGAGAAGCTGGCCGAGGACGACATGATCGCAGTTCTTTGGGTTGGTTCCCTACTTATTATCTCTCTCGACCGAACCGGGTTTTGAGCTTTGAGCTGCGTATTGTTCAAATGGGTGATTTTATTAGTTGGTTGCATGATAATGCCAGGAAATGATATTCCGAGGGACGGACACGACGGCGCTGCTGACGGAGTGGGCGATGGCGGAGCTAGTGCTGAACCCCGACGTGCAGGAGAAGCTGCAGGAAGAGCTTGATCGGGTGGTGGGTCCCGCTCGTAGCGTGGCCGATGCCGACGTTGCCCAGCTCCCTTACCTGCAGGCCGTGGTGAAGGAGGCGCTGCGGTTTCACCCCCCGGGGCCGCTGCTTTCGTGGGCCCGTCTTTCCACGTCGGACGTCCAGCTCAGCAACGGGATGGTGGTGCCGGCCCAGACTACGGCTATGGTCAACATGTGGGCCATCACCCACGACGAGAAGGTCTGGGCAAACCCGAACCGGTTCAACCCGGATCGGTTCGTGACCTCCGCTGGCGGGTCGGACGTGGACGTCAGGGGCGGGGACTTGCGGCTGGCCCCCTTCGGAGCGGGCCGCCGGGTCTGCCCTGGGAAGAACCTCGGGATGGCGACAGTCAGCCTTTGGGTCGCCAAGTTGGCCCACCACTTCAAGTGGGTCCGAGCCGAAGGCGAGCCGGTGGAGCTAGACGAGGTGTTGAAGTTATCATGCGAGATGAAGAAGCCGTTGGCCGCTGTGGCTGTTCGGAGGAACATGGTGGCGTCTTTGTAAGGCGGAGGTCCGGTTTGATGCGTGGTGTGCCTGGTTTGGGACGTGCAACAGGATCTTGTGTTTCCGGTTTGTTGTTGTTGGTCTGGTTTGGTAGTGGTATTATCGTTTGGGGGTGGGTCTACTTGAATAATTAATTAGTTGGGTTAGCCTTCTGGGTTTTGCATGTGGGTTCCGGGGGCTTCGTAGTTTCGAGGGTGGAATGCTCTGTTGTGTGGTGTTGTTCGCAGTATCTGTACATGCGTTCTCTACCTTGTAGAAATTAAATTATACAACTAAGCTTTACCTTATTAATCTCTTCCTTTCTCTTTGTCTCCTCGATGAGTTTCACTTGCAATCTAGCATCTTTGAGCTTGGTCCATACGGGTCTCTTTGACTAAGGTAAATAATGTGTAAATATCTGTATTTCACAATTTGTGAACGAACACTCTTTATTAGGAGGATCTAATGGAGTAAAACACATCGTAAAAATGAAAAATGTAAGTAATTATTAGGTGCACTATTAACTATTAAGGGAACAAATTAGTAAATATTTAATGTTTAATTTCTTTTTAATATGGAGAGTTATCTTTGATTGGATAATTGAGTGGTTTTTGTCAAAATTAGCTATTAATAAACTAAAAAATACTACCTTTGTCCTCTTTAATCACACTTCAGGTTGTAGGCAAGAACACATACTTCAATTGCTTTACTAAGCTTAGTTAAGATGATGGCTATGAAAATATTGAACTAGAGAAAATGTCACATCACAGTACAATGCCATTAATTTCTTTTAAAACATAGGCATGCCCCAAACGTTTAATTTTGAATGTCCACCCATCTTTCATAGTTCCCAATTTAACATATTTAGAAGCTTGAAGTCCTGACCCCTTGCTAGGATGCAGGAATATCATTTTCACGATGTATTTTTATGTCAGGTTATGTAAAGTTTCATGCCATGTAAGTGGTCAGAGCTTTTTGTGCGAGGTTTCAATTTTTTTTTTCCAACTTAAAAGAGTAAACTATTTACAAGATAATGACCGCTGGGGGTGTTAAAGTAGGCTTGACTCGGGCTTGAGTTTGACTCAACTTGACTCACGTTCAAGGTTGAACTTGAAGTTTGGTCAAGCAAAACTCAAACATACATATATTTGACACAAAGTTCTATAAAATATATTTATATATTATACATTATATATGGATTTTTTTGTCTCTTATGTTATAACTCTTTTAATTTAATTTTTAATTTTTAATTTTTTCATATACAAATGCACAAGGCTTTTTATTAGAGGAATTATATAAGGTCTTGTGACATCTAAAATCTTTTTTTATAAAACTTTACTCTTCTCGTCATGTATTAATAGTCTAATATAAAAAATTAAAATCAATAAAAATTAGTTTATTTAATTTTATAATCTTACAAATTGGATCTCTTATTAATCATGTTTGTTTTAATAATTTTTCTCTAAATATCATTAGGTTATCAATTACAAAACTAAGTAATAATTACAAAGTATAACAATTCTACTTGGCTTAAACTCAATTTGAGCTCGACTCGAGCTCAAAATTAAAATTACAAGCTCAAATTTACATACTTTAATGTTCGACGATACTCAGCTCGTTAACACCCCTAATGACTACCTTACCTATATTAAAAGATAGATCTGCCACGGGTCACATACATGAAAAAATAATGTATAAGCATAGGCATCTTGAGTTGTGGTATCTCAATTGAACTAAAAAAGAAATATTTTTAATACTCTATTATGACAATGAGCCCCGTTTTAATAACACATAAAAATCCTTTATCGAAGCGATAGATAATGTATATACTAGCACATCTTAGTGTTAGTGGTTCTAGTATTAATATGTGCTTCAATATTAATTTAAAATATTAATAATTTTTATATATTTCTTCCGCTATATTTATTGATAAAAAAGAGTATAAAAAGCTTTTTCTTATATATATATATAATTCAAACCTATCTCAACCTTAAATATGAAATGTCGACATGCTTCCACATTAGCTAAAGCGTAGGCACATCTAGACGGGTCTTCTAGGTAAAATTTTAAGAAGGCTTATAAATGGTGTGGCATCTAATCAGTTGCGGCGGGGGCGCACGTGAGAGGCCGGCCGAGTAACTAATGGTCTGCAAGTAGCTTTGATTGGCGGCCATCACGTGTGTTTTTAGGTCCCAAGTAAAAAGCCTTGGAGAACGTTATAAAGCATGGCGGAACATCCTCGATCTGGTTCCAAAGAGTATGTCATGGCCGTCGTTTTATTAAATTATGGGATGGCTGTAATTGTAAGTCAATTTGATGATTAAAAATGTCACTTAATAAGCTTATATATATAGTCAAATACATATTAGTCCACCAACGACATGAATTGTTTTTATTTTATTTTATTTGCATGTAAAGTCCACCCACATAAATTAAATAGTGATATCCATGCAGTCTCTTCAGCACTGCAAGTCTCGAGAATACGCAATATTTGTGCAATGGAGAGAATAAACAAGTATTTGATGTTCAAGTACTACGTATAGGAAGATATACTGATCTTTACACCGCCTTTGGTTGCTGCTGGCTGGCACTGGCACAGGCACTGGTACTGCGAGGGTTGGCCGACACAGCGTGCGTAGCGAGCCCCCATCGTCAGAACTCCGGACGCAGAACTCCCAACGCGACGTAGGTAGGGCCTCGCTGGACGCTGGCGATCGATCCCCTTTCCTCCCCCTCTGCACTCTGCTGCATGCCGAATGGAAGACGTCCAAGTGTGCAGGCAGTCTCTGCAGCAAAGGCAGAGGAGCAATAACTGTCCATATCACGTGGTTCTTCATCAGACGCCTCGTCTAGTCCTCGTCCAATGCTATTACCCTAATGCCTAAACTCTATATGACTTAGGAAAGAAACCAGCTGACAGAGGGAGAGAAAGATGGCAGGAATAACTGAGGGAGAAGTGGTTGGGTGCCTATGGGCTACAGCCAGGTTATGGTACGAGCACTACTACCTGGCTGGGTAAAAAGGCAATAGAGACGGCTGATGAGATTGCGTGGTGTCGTGGTGATATCATTGGCGTACATTTGATGGAGATGGGTTGTAGAGTGCAATCTGGTTAGTACGCTGAGCAGCAGATCTCCTCAGACCTTGTCGAGGCAATGCAATCAAACAACTTTTTACTCCACTCCTTTTTACCCCCAGCTTCTCAGTCGCTCTCATTGGCTTTTTGGTTGAAACTTGTACGACCCAAACTGAGTACTGGGCGGCTGGCCGCCTGTTTCTGTACCAAAGCACCAGCGGAATATGTCCTCTATGTGGTGTTTTTGTCCTTGCAACAGGCACTCGCCACTCGGGATATTATTGCTTACGTTGATCACCACATAGCAGCATCCATCCTAGACGCTCACCTCATCTAAAAGAGAACAGAATCTTCAGACAAATTTGTGATCTTTCGCAAATCTTTATGCACTTTTGTCTGCACCACGGATGGATCCTGAGCCATCAACGGCTGGAGTCGCTGGTGAAAGCGGAGCTTTCCCGTATCCCCCCAAAAACAAATCATTCCCAACAACCTTACAAGGAGCTGGGCATTTTTACTGGGGCTTGGAAAACGGCTCCACATCTTGGGGGGTAGGGTCCATTGGTTAGAGACAATCATGCCACTCTGTTTAGTGGGCCCCACCCCTTAGCTTTTCTTAGCTACGGCCTGCCCGACCAGCGTATGCATCTTTTTTTTACAAAAAAGTGTTCTAATCTCTCAAATCGCCAAATAAAGTTAATCACATTTTAACACTAATGAGATCAAAGAATACGAAGAATATAGTGTTGCTGGAAAGCGTCCCCGTGTGTTATAACTAGTTTATTTTATTAATAATTATATAATTAAAAATTTATTTACAATTTTTATTTAATTAATTTTAATAGTTTTTTAGGATAATATTTAAGCCTATTAATAAATTCTATTTAATGTAAAAGTTACACCCTAATTTTAACCGGGAATAATTTAGTCTTTCGAATTGATTATCCTTCTTCTGACCTAATTTATTGTCATGATTCTTTTCCTTTCATCGAAACTCTTCTTTTGTAAACTCTAATTTCTTCTTTTCTTTGTCTATCCTTTATTATCATCCTTTCTTAATTTTATAATTTCTTATAATATTTACTAATAGATCTACCGATCTATGACACCGTGACATAAAAAACGCTAAGAAACGGCGCACAACCATTTTCAAGGGAAACCATTTATAGCTTCTCTATTTGGAAAAGTTTTTTCCCTTTTTTTTCATCTTTTTTTTTTCTTTTACCTTTTATTTTTCTTCTTTATACTTCTCTTTTTAAAATAACATCTATAGTTAAAATTTATAAGTTGTTAAATTGCCATATGGATAAACTACTTAAACATGTCTAATAGCTCAATTTCACATCTCTTATTGAAGATGATATAACATTTCCTACGAGGGTTCAATTAAGTGAATATTAGTAGTATCCACACCAACAAGTCTAATCACGTGTAAAATCACATCCGCCAGATTTCAATCTATAGACTGGATAACATTGTGTTGCGCCGAACACCCCATAACAACAGTCTAATAAAAATACCAAATGATTTAAGCTTTATTGGGAAGTGTTATACTATTTACTTGTAATAGGCACAATATTAATCATATAAGAGTTCCGTTTGTATAAGGTCGGGCTCACATGTGTCAATATGAGTTTTTGCTTTGTCGACTCTTGAATTGCTATGTCAATGAGAGTTATTGCTGTGTCAATGTGATATTTGTACACCTTATTTTTTTATACTATAAGCCTTATACCATCTTTAAGTTGAGTCCCACTTGACAATATAAAAATTATTTTTTCTAATCTAATTATAACTGGGTTATAAAGCCTATAATATAAAAAAATATCATATCTTTAATATAAACATGAACCAATGAGGTTTGATTTCATAAGTTAGCATCTAAGGATAACATAGTTCTTGTTTTGAACTTTAAAAACATTTATATGGTAATCTTGTTTTTTTAATTAATAAGACTATATGTAATGTCAATACTTTTTAGACGCAATATCCAGCTTTTTGTTTAAAAAAAACGAAATAATTGCATCCAACTTTTTGCGATGGAGCCAAGCTGGTTGCTCGTTTCAAGAATGTAGGAGCATGGCAATCTGAGGGCAGACCTTTTTATTTGCTTTATGTATTGACTTTGATGGACGTGTGGCTAGGGTTTTGCATGGACAGACTTCCAAGAACAACATCCTCCCAGCGGGAACACAGTTGGCACCTTCCCTACGGGGGACCTCCATACTAGCTGACCCTGCTGCCCAAAGGACATTGACCGTTGACCACTTGTACGTCCCACAGGGTTTATTGTGTCGTGGTGTAGATGATGGGACTGGCCAAACTTGATGTGGGCCCCATTTCCACTCCAATGTGTTACTGGTCAAAAATCCATCCCTGACCACAGTACTAATTCCCTGCACCTCTTCTACTTTCTGTTAATTTCTGTCCATCTTTGATTACTCGATTTCACTCCAATTGTTTAAGCTTTTGGGGCTAAATGTTCAATTAATTAATCACCAAATCATGGTGGTCAAAAATCAAGGTGGAATTTTGGGTCAGCTAGAGTGCGGGTTACGTGGCCGAGCAAATTTGTCTTTTGGACTCCTTGTGCTAGCCCCGGTGATCGAGCAAGTTTGTTTCAATTGACCCCATTCAAATTAATTTAGATCCTAACCTAGGTAAGTCTTCACTTTAGCTGAAGCTTTTGCTTTTAATTTTTCCTCGTTATGGGGCCTACAAGTTCCCTGTCCAGCAGCAAAGGCCGACATAAACATGTGTCGTTAAGTTAACCTGTGATGTAGTTGCTCTTCCAGCCACCAGAAACTCTTAAACTAATGCCAGGTTAGGTTGAAAGCCGGATTTGGTTCAAGAAATCGGTGCCGGACTTCTACTGACCTGTAATCTTTGATTTTGACTCTGCAGGGTAAAAAGGCTCCAGTACTAAAGAATTAGTTCTTTTCATCTAAAACGCATGAATTGGCACCGGCCAAATCTAGGTCATCGTCTATATTTCGCATTTTTTTATTCAAACATTGTTTCTTCAGTCCTAAAATAAGTACACCAGTTTTAGTTTATTTTGAAAAACTAAACTAACTTTGGGACGAAAGGATTACTATATGTTAAAGACATAGCACTAGGTCAAAGTATAGTACTGAAAATTTCTTTTTATCACGGCAAAAGCCCCGAACGGGGCACGGTTCAGAGATATATGTAAACTATTTAAGTGTTGATTTACGTGTTACGTTCTTTTCCATGTATCCCAAAGCAATTGTTTAATTAAAGGTTACACAGCAGCATGAATGTAGGCACTCAAAGAAACAACTTGTTCTGCGTTTTCCAGTGACAGAGCACAAACACGTTATGTTTTCAGTCAGTGGTGCATGCAGCCAGAATATTTGACACAATCTAGACTGTGAGGCAACGAATTTATTTTGTCTTGAAAAGTTTGTTTAAGGTCAAGTGGTAGGTTAGGAAGCTTGCATAACCGAATAAGTACTACTAAATACTTGTATATACAAAGCTGTATTGAGCAGACTGATTAATTAGCCGATTATGTCGTTACCTCTTCATGTTTTGAAGACACTATTCAAACCCTTCATTTTGATACCTCCGCCAATTTTCATACTCAGATGATAAAAATGTATTTATTTATTTATAATTTATTTATAAGGGCATAGACGAGGGACTCAAGAGAGTGTCCACACATGGGGTAGCCATTGGTATTAACCATCTCCCTTTTGGCCAATTTCCCCCCAACCGAGAGAATGTTTGAACCAACCCTCCAAGAGAATGTCCTAATCTCCAGAGTGATATCCAACTTTCAAATTAGCTTCCAAAACTTTGCCCTCATTCGGGGATTGAAACAATCCCCCTGTCTACTGAGAGTAACTCCAAGGTGATAGCATAGACACTTTTGACAATGAAGGTGCCACTCCGTCCCACACCAGATGAGGGAATTAGGAGAGGAAGAGGCCTATATGGGGATGTTGAGGATTAGTTCAGTGTCTATTGGCCAAAAAATGTCTTCAATGAGGTCTGCCTGCCAGATTCTAACTTCTGGCTCAATGAGGTCGGTAACATGGGTTACTGTAGTCAAGGTCCTCTTTGGGGTGATAACCCTATAAGTAGTAGGTCGGAGAATCCATTTGTCCTATCACACCCTAATTTTGCTCTCATCACCCACCCTCCAAAAGAGCCCCCTCTTGAGAATGTCTACCCTCCAAGATGCTTTTCCAAGCAAACATGAACTAGCATGTGCACCGTCAATCTTAATTATCAACGGTTTTCATGCTTAGCTTGCGCTGAGCTCATTGTCGAGGGAAACATAAAAAACTCTTTTGTTTAATATATGACTGAAAAAAAAGTCCCTCTAGTAGAGTTAGGGTAATATGAAGGTCTTTAGGTAATCTTCCCCTTCACCCCACTTCTCTTTCTCTAGTAGTGCATGAGGGAGAAGGTTTTCAAAACAAGAGGGAAGAGTTTCGATGAGTCGAGCCTAATAAGGCTCCATGATCAAAGCCCATGACTATTTCACATAGGGCTCTTAACTTGGTACATAATGGTTGTGTTAAGCTCTATGTACCATAATAGTTACCCCACGTAGCAATGTAGCATGGTCATGGAGCATATCAGGAAAACATTTTTAAAGGTGTTTCCACTTCTCACTAGTGGGCCTACCATTGAGTTTCTCGGTCGCATTTGACCTGCCCAACATTGAGCGAAGAAAAACTACTCAAAGCTTAATTTTCTTTATTATGTAAGAGTAAATAAATACTCCCTCAATCCTGAAATATATGTCCTATTTAGTTTTCCAAAATGATCCAATTTTAGTTTATTTGGGAAAACTAAATAGGACACCTATTTTGGGACAGAGGGAATATGCATACAACCTTTGAATTTCTATACATTGATTAGGAACCCTAAAACTTTGCCTTATTGTGCTTTGTAAACTCTCTGTTTATGCCTCAGATCCAACTTTGATCGTTGGAAATTCATAAAGGTAGTTGGAGGGCAGAAGAACCATAATTGTTGTGTGTGTGTGTGTGTGGGGGGGGGGGGGGGGGGGGCATGTAGCGTCAATGGCATTACAAAATTAGTAAACCAAAAATTTTATACTTATAGTAAAACTGTTTAAATTTCCAACTTCGTGTAATTTGCGTAATTGTATCCCTAATGGCTAAAAGATTAGTTTCCTTCCTCAATATATATATAGCTCTCCTATATATATAGCTAGGGCCCACTAAGAAAAAAGTGAGGAGCTCCATCCGAATATCCCTACCTCTCAGTCCCGAGGAGAGCTTGCTTAAATTTCATGCACTTCCAAATATTGGGACTCGAAGGCGATGACAGAAGGAAACATTTACAAAGAAGTAGTTTAGGCTGTCTTGTTAGAACAACCATAATAAGAGAAATTTAACCACCAGCTTCGGTGCAATACAATTAAGAAATGAGGATGAATTGATATCGTTTACAAACCAATAAACATTAAATTTATACACAATATACTCCTATCTTTTGCTTTAATTTGTACAATCTACTTGTCTTTTATTACAAATTCTACAAATTAACCGAATGACAAATATAGACCTTAAGATAAAAATGAATAACACATTTCAATTTTTTTTTCCCAAATGGAAGAATCCACTCCGGTAACTCTAATTGAGTCTTTATGCTAAAGCTTTAGCAGGGAGGCATATATCGAGGTGGAGACAGCAAACGAGCTCCACGACCCCTTCCACTCCTTACTATGAACACTGTGTTCATCCCCCAACTTAGATGCCGCTCCAAATGGCAGTGCATGAACCAAACGCCTGGCAAGAGAAAATCACAGCAGTTATCGATAACAACATACGTCAAACAGCATCAACAACAATAAGAGCAATGGTTATAATTTTCAATACATACCGGGATTATTTGCCCGAAATCTGATGGCAACCCATCCATTCTTTGGAACTCCGATAGTGTTCATCTCAGGGGGATCAACTAAATTGTAATTGGAAGAGTCTCTCTTCTTGTCATAATTTCCGAAGCCCCACCCAACCACGTAGAAGTTGAAACCATGAAGATGCATGGGGTGATTCTCCCCAGCAACCAAGTTAGTTCCTTGGAGGATTATCTCCACATTGGCGTTGTACTTCAAGAACTTTACTTCAGTCGCTTGTTTAGGAGTCAGCAGATTGGCCGGTAATTCGTCCGCAGTAAAATTGAAAAACCTGGGCGGCTTATTGGGAAAATTATCACCAAATACTCCATTGGTCCCAAAATAATAAGCTTGAAGTATGTCAACTCGTGGGGTGACAAAACTTATGTTGTTTAAGCTTGCCGACAGCCTAGTGCCATTGGGTCCCTCGCAGTAATCTGAAAGGCATGGTAATGTGTTCACCGAGACGGTAATGCGCATGTGCTTGTTTATTGTTCGTGGAACATCTATTGGGTGATCTTCACTTGCCAAGCTCCTCAAGCGTCTAAAGAATTTGGTTGCAGCGTCTGTATCATTGTAGGCAGGTAAGGATGGGAGCAAAGGGCGTGAAGAGAGTACAGGGTTTCCTTGGTTGACATACCGGACAATGGCAGTAGCGGTTGTGTTATCAAAACTCACATTTGTTCCACTTGAGTAAGCTCTTGCGACCATGTAGTACTGATCATCAGGAGCTTGGTTAGCCTCTAATAGAACATCCATCGTCTGGCCAGGGGTTATCATGATGTACTTAGTTCTAAAAGGCTTGGTGTAACTCGCGTCTACTGCAACTACTGTCAGTCGATGTTTTGCCACCGAGAAGAAGAGTTCATCGTTCATCGCAGCATTAATCATCCTAAGGAGGTAAGTCTTGCCACGTTCAACTAGCATTCTAAATGTACCTGAAAGAAACAAGAACACGGTGTGTTAGGCTAGCTGTTAGCCATAATTAACTTAAAATCTAGGTTTAAGGAAGATGAGTCATTAACAGCCTGATCGTTAGCAACAGACGATACTGAAATTAGCTACTGCTAGGTTGACCTACTGGCCTGAATTAAGTTGGCCCAGTTATTGAATGCAGTGAATACTAAACGTAATAGTGGGAAGATGAAGAGATGGAAGTTGTTACCAGGTTTAGAGCATGGATATAGATCTCCAGGCTGACCGTTTATGGTAAAAGCATCAGAAATATTAGGCTCTCCCCCATATTCAAGAGACTCTTCAAGCACCTCATTTACGTCTCTCTTCCACCACTCACCTGCAATGACAAGAAGAGATAAAGCTATGCCACTAGCAAAATAGCTCAAAGAAAGGGAAGTGTTTTTCATGCTCTCTCTTCGATGTAAGCCGAACACAAGGAATGCCTAAGAGACGTCAGATTTTAAGATTGGTGGTGCACACATTAGCGCATGTTAGCATAAGTAATGCTTAGGCTAATATGCGCTAGCGTGTGCGCCACCGATCTTAAAATCCGACGGCTCTCAAGCGTTCATTACGCTAGGCTCACAATTAGAGTGGAATATAGAAAACGCTTCCTAAAGAAAGATGTGACCACTAACAAACCAAGAAAATGATTTCCCTTTGAACCCATAATGCTAGACTCTAGTCTCTTCCGAAGGGAAGAGATTTTTATGCTGCTCTTGGATAACAATGATCCCAGGCGTAAGTTAGGGAGACATTGATATTTAAAATTCATGGCGTACACGCTCGTGGAAGTTAGTGTAAGTTAACATATGCTAGTGTTTCTTGTAGATTGAACAACTCTCATGCATAACAAACACCAGGCTCATTGTCCATGATAAGTGGGAAAAACTCTTCTATCCAAAGAAGGGGAGTTAGTTGAAAAACCTCATGTGGTAGAATTAGTATATACACAAGTTATTAGAATGGAAAGCCTTAAATCAAGGATTTAAATTACAATTGAAGGCAATATTAACCCTAAATAAAATTCTTATTTATCGATAAAAAAATTAATACTACTCAAAGTGGTTCATGTCATAATTATAGTTTTTACTAAAAACGTTGCTATTTCCACCCAACTAGGTCTTAGTACCCCCTATTACTTACTTCTCGCCATTAAATACTCCCTCCATTGTATATTAACATCTTCATTTTATTTTTAAAAATAAACTAAAATTCTTTTATTTCGAAAAACTAAATGAAACTATTAATTTAGAAAAAATAAAATATTATTTTATCTCTTACAACCATCTCATTCTTATTTTTTCTATTAAATAATTATATTTCTTATACCCACCCCTCCTTCTACAATGGTGTCGGCGTCTGTGCCAAAATAGCATGACATTGACATCCTTGTCCCCGTCTATCCCTCACCCTCCTAATCCTCTTCCATAGTTCTTATTCTTCTCCTCCTCTTTTTATGACATTATCCGACCTAGCAACCATGGCCAGACCTATCCGTGGCCACGAACATAGTGGCTCTAGCCAAAGCGCTTGGCTAGAGCTGCTACTGGTGTGCAAAGGCATTGCTGCCTTGGCAAAAGCCACAACAACCACAACTATGTTAGCCATCATGGAAGGCCGTATCGGCTAATACAGGTGCATATCGATCGATACAAGTACGAGGTTAGTACGCCACCCATACCAAAATTTGATATGTATGGGCCGTATCTACCATATCGATACAATATTTAAAAATAATTTTTTTATTTTTAAAAAAGTTTTCAAATTTTTTTAATTTTTTTCTTAAAAGCAAAATCATAATTCAAACCCAACCTTTTCGAAAGTTTAATGATGTCAATATTTTTTTATTTTTAAAATAATTTTTTTAAAGTTATATGAGGTCAAGGTTCATACAATTTATATAATTATTTTTTTAAATATAGTGCTTCATAATTAAATATTAATTTAAATATATAATAGTGACTCATATTAAGCATATTATTTGGTTGTAAAATAAACTAATTCCAGAGCACTTAATATGGGAAAGAGGGAGCAATAATTTGTATGGGATGGAATATACTAATTTTAGAATATTTGTATTGCTTGATATGACATTCTACGGTATTATTATGTTCTAAAAGAAATATTATAATAATATATTATTAGTTATAATATTTTTTTATGTTTATAAAATGGTTCTTGCCCATTTTGGCGCGTACCAAGTGTATTATCAGCGCGTATCTATATTCATAATCATTGATACTGCCATTCGTATTGATATGACCTTCCATGTTTATAATAACAAGGGGACGGGGGGTTGGAAGTATAACCGGCCGAGATGTTAGCAGTAACACCATCGTTGAAGGCATTGTCGGCGTTGTTGCCTACGTAGGCTCAGAGAAGAAATAGACGAAGAGGACATGGAAATATATAGGGTAAGAAGGAGAAAATAAAGGGGAAACATGGGGTGAAGATAGGCAAAGTGCAAAATAGGCTCATGGGTAAAGTAAGAAAACGACATCCATTAAACCCGTCCAACTAATTAGCCACCCCAGACAACTACATGTTAAACTTTAGTTAACGGTATTAGTAGAAAACAATTTTCCATAAAATATCTCTGAAGAAGACTTGGAAAGTTTTTAGAGTCATACAGTGTTGCTACTGAAGATAAGACTTCCAAGAACGATGGAGCTTCGATAAATTGGAATTTGAATACAGAGATACAGCACAAGTCTTTACCTAAAATGATTGGCACTTCTTTGTAAGGCAGGGGAAATGGATAGGTGCTTCCATGCTTGGGGTGTATGATAATAGCTCCATAAACTGTTGCACGCGTCCAGTCACTGTGAGCATGCCACCAGAGCGTTCCTTCTTCTGTTGAAAATATGATCCTGTAGCTGAAGGATGTTCCTGGCTGAATAGGACACTGAGTCACATACTCTGGCCCGTCCGACCATGGATTACTTGGTTGCTTCACTCCATGCCTGGAATTTACAGGGTTTTCAGAATTTCGAAGGAAATCATGACACAATAGATATTAAGAAAAAGAACTATCACTGTGGTATACCAGTGCAGAGTTATATTACGTTTGCCTCTGTTGTACACCTTAACGATTGCTGTATCTCCTCTGTGGACGTGCAAAATGGGTCCTGGAAATTGTCCGTTTACAGTCAGGATTCTCTTAGTGTGACAGAGCCTTGTAGATGGAACTTGTCTTACCTGCCAACACAAAGCAATGAATGTGAAGCTTCTCTCTATCTCTCAACCCCTATGTCCTATCTATCATACGGACATTACGTAGGGGTAGTTTTAAGCCATGCATGGTGATGAGTGTTTACTCTACATCTACTTTATATACTTATATACACGATGAAGACTATGTCAAGACATGAAGTATAGGCGAATAAACACTTACAACGTATTCCTCGTAGTATGTGTTGTCCCCTAGAACCATGGAATGAAGAAGCCAATGAAGAGCCATAAGGCTTACAACCTTCGCCAGAAAGCTTTTACCCAATGCCATTTTTCAACACAAGAGAGCTCCTGCATTCTCTCCCGCTCTGATGTTCCTTTTATATTGTTGTTAGCCGTTACCAGCCTCATGTAATAGAGGGAATATATTAGGTACAGGAAAACGATTGTGGCTAATGTTATTGCGCCTTCGTTACCTCATTTTCTTCCTCTTCTTTTCTTCCACGTCTCTCCCTTTGGTGGTATTAATACCAACTAAATTTCATCCCATCATAATGCTTGCCTGTTACTATCTCTCTTTGATTATTGGGCTTGGCTCTTCCTACGACTTGAGTATGTATTTCCGGCAAATGAGAATCGAATTCGCTGGCAAGGACTTTACACGGAAAACCATTAAGTGGGATAGATAATAGTCTACAGTAGTGACTTTCAGCTTCCACTTTATTACTCCTAAAAATGGTAGACACTGACCTAAAAGGTGAATTGCAGGGTATTCAGGGTACATTTGGGGAAGTAATTAGATGGATAAAACTGTGGGCGGATCTGTAAGAGATGACCATGGGATTGGTAGTGATGGACCACTCAGTTAATTTCATACCGCGCGGGGATAGGAATGGGCTACCAAGTCAGGCGCAGTTTCCAACAAGGTGTTATATATTCACATGGGGACATTCTCTTCTTCCCCGACAAAGATTTATCACTAACTGGTTTGATCACTAATTTTGCATCAATTTTAACTTCACATTATCCCAATTGTAATCAAAATTACTTTCCTACCTTTACAACTGGCCATATCTGCAAGTTTTTTACATATACTAGACGATTGTTACTCCGTCTCATACTAAATGTCTCATTTTAAAAAATACATTGTTCCATTTATGGTTCTCGTACTAACTAAAGAGCTTCTAATGTGATACTTTGCATAGTGGTAAGAGCATAGAAATCTAAGTTAATTTGAGTTTTATCTTTTTGTAGTCTAAGTTACTTTTCACCATTCATAAAAATTTACACCTTTTACAAATGAGATTATTAATATGAGACAAAGGCATAAATAAATCTTATTACATTATAATGAAATGTACTTCTAACCCCAAACATTTGTTGAAACTAGACATTGATCTCTTACATTTCTTAAACTAAATTTACACCCCTTGCATTTGTCAAAAAATGAAATGCCCCTATCATTTACACCATTCATTTTCCACCCCCTCTTATTGCCAAATTGTCGAATCCTCCTCAGCGTTAATACCAATCCTGGCCTCATCCCTATCTCCCCAAACATCACTAGTCAGCTGGCTATAAGGAGGTTGTGATTAGTGAGGCCTTGCCTCAGCCCGCCATCCTATTTCTTGGTTTTGATCTAAGGTGGGCTTTCAAAAGTCCAGTCCTAGCTCGATTTTAAGCGTGCTTACATTGGGCCACAAGTTTTTTTTTTTCCTTTTGTGTTTTTTTATTATTATAAAAATAATTATTTAATAAAAATATATAATATTTGGGTGAGGTCCCATTAGTTGAACTATAAGACATAAGATAATATACCTTTGGCCAATAAAAAATATTTATTTAATAAAAATATGTAACCTTTGGGTGAGGTCTTACTAGTCGAACTTATAAGACATAAGATAATATGTCTTTGCCCTTTAAGTGAGGTCATTCACAATTAATCATAATGAATTGCAAACTTAAAATTTTTTAAACTTTTTTAAAATATGCAACTTTCTCTTTTTTTTATCCCTTTCAGATAAAAAATTTAAAAATGTTATTTTAATACTTGAGAGTAGTCTAAATGAGCCTATAAACATTTTGCCCTTCGACCCTAGCCCGACCCTATTTAAGGCAAACTAAAAATTTGTAAGGCCTAACTATAAGATTGGGCCTAAGAATTTTGGCCCTAGTTCGTATTTTTACAGGCGAGGTAGGGTTGGATGAGTAGGCTGATCTTTAAAAGTTTCACCCCTAATCATAATAGGGCCAGACCCATCTACCTTTTCTTGCTATCCAGTGGATATGGTGTATGTACACATGCCCGGGGGGGGGAGAGGAGTGCGCCATGTTGGCACATGGAAGGAGTGCCCATATGTGTGAAGGGATTAAAAAGGAGTGTAAATGGTAAGGGCATTTTTGTCTTCAATAAAAAAAGAGATTTTAAAAAATTGGTCTACGTCTTGTTTTGAGAAAGGCAAGAGGTGTAAATATTCTTAACTTACCTACTTATTTAAAAATGATTGTGTTCATGCAAAGCAACTAACGGGAAGATCACTTCTTTGAGTAGCAAGTCGCACAAATTCACGATAAAAAGTCTCACAAATTCATCAACCACCTAACTTGACTAATTAGATTACTCGGAATTGATTCTAACTCCACTATTGACCTTCTTGTTAACCATTTCAATATTTAATAAGCCCAACCTCCAACTCTTTTCAACTTATGTGAGCTATATGTTATTTGGCTTCCCTCAACTCCTATAAAGACCTCAAAATTGGGGTGCTAACGAGCCAAGTTGAGTCGAGCTTTAGGATAGCTCAGCTCAAACTCAAAGTTTTGGGTATTGGTTTGAGCTTGGCTCAAACTTGATTGAGCTGCCAATCATCAAGCTCGAGCTCGGCTAAAAAAGGAATCTAAAAGCTTGAGCTCAAATCAATATACAGTGACCACATAACTTAGCTTGAATTTGGCTCGGCTCTGACGTTGCCAAAAAGAGCAATCCCCTTAACTACTTCACCTACAACACCTTTTGTGTTAAGCATTCTATTAAATAAATATGATGTTCTCATTATTAAACTATAATTTTTTATCAAATATAATTTTATCACTCCACCAACAAAGTTGTATGCCTGGCCCATGTTATTTCAAATAATATTTGTACTTCTTTATATTGATCATATATTTTAATGCATGAAGATGAGTGCAAAAACTTAATTAATATTACCTCAATATACTAATATGCATTAATTGCTTGGTAAAAAATAATATTATCAAATACTCCACCAGTGTTAAATTTATAGCTCCATTTGGTTTTTTAAAATAAATTAATTTTAATTTATTTTTAAAAACTAAATAGAGCTATAAATGTATGACAAATGGAGTATTTATAGATACAATATTGTACAAAGTTGCCATCATCTACTAAAAGCTCATAAATTTGTACAAAGACAACTAAAGTATAAATAATATTAGTTACTTATTTATTAGCTTTCTTTTTTATTTTTTTTTCATTTGCTGTTATGCTATATCTTGTATTTGTATGTTTAACCATATATGTATCTTTTAGTAGTCTTCTATGAACATGTAACTATTATTAGCACTTATGTACTCCCTCCATACCATTAAAGTATTCATATATTTGTATTATATGTATTTTTTAGTAATTTTATATGAGCATGTCATTATTATTAGCACATATATACTATATGTATATGTGGGACCACAACCTCTTCAACATAATCCAACCTTCTTTTGGTTGTATGAAATATATTTATTATTTGATACCCTAAACTTTCTAAATTTTTATATTAACTTCTTACTTCAAGTGTCATCTTATAACCACCAAAAAGAAAAAATTAGTGCCTTTGTAGTTTAAGTATATTTGTGTAGATGAGATATTATAAATGAATGTATATCATTTATTTTTATTATACATAAATATAAAATTTTAGTAAACATCTCATATATAATATATGTATATTATGTCTCTTTAAAATATTTACTTCCAAATAATTTATATCATGTGTAATGTGTAGGGGTGCTAAGGAGCTAGGTTGAGTTGAGTTTTAGGATGTGGGGACATGAAACTTGATATCTTATCGTTTTGGACCCATCCCAAATAAATATATATTACGCTAATTTTATGAAGAATAAAAAGAGACTCCATGATTCAATGCTAAAAATATTTACAAATTTATTATAAAATTCGAATTTCTAAGGATTTCAATAGTAGTCTTCATAGAAAATGTGAAAGAATATTTCATAATATGTTTCACATTTAAAGATAGTAATTAATATTATCATAACATATTGTCTAATAATTGACATATCGTTTAAAATGTAGTACAATATATCCTATTTTTTTACTGTTGTACTATTTATGTATATATTTTATTAATCTTATTTCTATAATGTATCTAAATTTTAATACATATCACATGTGGACATATGTGTATAATGTGTCTTTAAATGTTTATTTCTCAAAAATATATATCATGTGTGATATAAGCCAATACTCAATACATAGACGTTATATATTCATTAATAACGTATAAAATTGTAATATATATCTATATGTTGTAAATATAATTTGGGATTGGTAATTGTGCACATGTATACATAAGTATCAATATGTATTTATTTATATTATAAAATATATTTATGAAATTCATTTGAGTTTGAGTTTGAGTTTGAGTCGAGTTCGAGCCGAGTTCGGGTTTTATTCGAACCAATTCAAGCCAAGGTATGCTCGAACTCAACTAAAACATATTCGAGTTCGAGTCAAGTTTGAGCTGAGCCACTTCGAGTCGAGTCATATTCAAGTCGAGTTAAGTCAAGGTACTTTTGCTCGACGAGCTGGCTCAGCTCATTAGCACCCCTACTCAAAATTGAGCTGTTTATTGGACCTTACTAGCTGTTTTTCATATTTTCTTGCATTGTCAAATGTCTTCATGTAACACCCCGCTTTTCTAATTACGTTTAGCCTACGGGGTTGAAGGTAATTAGATAACCTTTAATAAGTTTTGGAAGGTTTCATAGGTTTAAACCTTTGTATACGTGTAGAGCTCGAAGAAACAAGCGTACCGATTCGAAGAACGTGTAAAACGGAGGTCGGGACCGAAAGTTACGACCTTGGGAAACGTGTATTATATGCAAGACCCACTTGGAAATAGTATGATTTGCTGCTTTAAGTGGGTTTGTATCGAAGGGCTTGTCGATACAAGTCCAACGGTACCTAGAACGCGCGAATCCGAATCCGGGGTAGGGAGATACGCGCGTTTGAAGATTTGGATTTTTTTAATAATAAAAGAATTGGCGGAGCGCAGCTGGCGCGCCGCAGCACAGGCCGGCGCGTGACTGGCGTGCCACAGCTCAGATGGATGCGGGGCGCGCAGTTTCGGCGGCTCAGGGGCTATATATACCCCATTTCTATTCTGATTTCGAGGCAGATCTTTTTCTACCCACTTTCTGACCGTACTGAGTCCGATTAAGGCCGTTCAAGAGGCGTTCCTAAGGGAATCAAGTGTGCTCTACGCGATGGAGGGGTTCTTTCTTTGAGTTGAAGACCGCATAATGAGGAAACGCCCTAAGACAAGGAGAGGTTATGTCCGTTGTCCTCGAGCACCGACAAACTTCTTTATCTCCGTTCTTAAGTATCCTAATTCCAATTTAGTCCGTCCAAGAGGCGTTCTTGACTAAATTGAGTATGTTCTACGCGATGGAGAGGTCTGTTCTCTGATTCAGCAACCGTATAAGGAGGAAATGCCCAGAAACAAGGAGAGGTTCTGCCCACTGTCCTCGAACATCGACAAACTTCTTTCTCCCCATTCTTAAGCATCCTAACTCCGATTTAGTACATATAAGAGGCGTTCTTGACTAAATTGAGTATGTTCTATGTGATGGAGAGGTCCGTTCTTTGAGTCGATAAGCATAAAAGAAGAAAATGCCCCGAGACAAGGAGAGGCTCTGCCCGTTATCTTCGAGCACCGAACAAGAAAAATGGGCCCGGAGAAAGACGGGGTTCTGTCCGACGTTGCCGAGCTACATCAAGAAAAGTAATCCAGACTAGGGGAGGTTCTGTCCACCACTCACAAGCACAGAAAACGAGAAGTGTCTCTGGCAAGGAGAACATTTATACGTAGTCTTTCGGTACAAGACGAGGAACATATGGAGGCTAGAGGAAGCTCCATCTACTATCTTCGGATCTGAAGGGGAGGATGCTCATATGAGCAACTCCGAATACCGCTACCTTACGAGACATGAGGGCAGTAAGCTTTTCTGATCTCCCATTTTAATTATAGAATGATGTGTGTGCTATGCTTTGATCCATATGTTTGATGTGTGTTTTTATGCCATGATGTGTGTGGTCTCGCTCTAGGGTAGAGCGAGACATGTGATATGTGTGTTCAGTCTCGGCTCAGTGATAGAGCGAGACATGTAGTGTGCTCAGTCTCGACTCAGTAATAGGGGCGAGACAAGTGTATGTGATTTCAATCCTGCTTTGTGGTAGAGCAAGATGTACAATTACGTTAATTTATTTACTTCCGCTTGACTCCGATTTATGACAAGTTTTTGTATATTTTCGATTAAATATTCAGAGATACGTATTTTTACGTATAATTTTGTTATACTTGTTGTATGTAGTAGCCATTAGGTAGAACTATGTTCGGATCCGATTGTATTGGAATAATATCCAATACGTACGTAGGTAACCAACGACAAGGCAACGTTGGCCCGATCCAAATTATTATAATAATATATTTTATTCTGTTTTACATGCGACGAACTATGAAGCTTTGTTGCGTGTATGTGATTGTTACAACCTAAGTCTACGTATGGGGAAGCCGTAAAGCTCCGTAGTGCATAGATGAACGTTGTACCTCTCGCACACAGACGATGAATCCTGGCTTAAGGAAAGAGAAAATTTTCTATTGGCGATTTTGTGGGCCCGGCTCGGGTCGGGTTGTTACACTTCAGCTCATTTATGACCAACTGATTTTGTATCTAAATATCTGTAAATTCTCTAATCTCATTTCAATGGTAGTTACCATTTTGTAGAAGGAAAAGTACTTGGAATGTCGTTATACGCTTCTTTCTAAGTAATGTTGATATTGTAATGCTAATTCAACATCTAATCATCCACTGCCTCAGGACACTTGGTAGCTAGCCAGGCTACTCTGCCCGTTGGTTACATTGTGGATAAACCATTAGTATATTCTTTTCCTTACTGAAATTTCTGTAGTTGAAAATTTTTTATAATTGAATTTTGATATACACTCCACCAATCTGTTTATCAAAAAGGGTTTTAATAGGACAAAACATAAGCTCAGTTGGGCTACTGTCCAATCAAAACTGAGTTGAAGTTGTGTTAGACAAATTTGTTGAGTGATTATTAATTTTCTTTTAATTTATTATAAATTATGAGTATTTCCTTTGTGTAATTATTACATCTTTACATACATATTGAAGTTTTTTCCTCTTTGATTGATAACCTTTTTCCTAGAATCAACATGGGAGGTGTCTCAAATAGTTCCACTTGTTTAAAGCTCATATAAGGACTCGTAGGCCTTGGGAAGAGTTTTGATAATGAGCCCAACATATGATATGCATAGGAACCATTGATATTTTAGGTTGACACTACACACTAGTGTATATTATTATAAATTATACTTATATTAATATACACTAGCGTGCATGTTATCGACTGTAGATGAATACCTCTAACGTGCAAATTAGGCTAATTGTTAGTGAGGAAAAAAAAAATCTTCCTAGGCTTTGACACGCTTTTACCTCATTTCGAAGTCCGGGGCCTTAACTGTCACGCCTGAGGTTTTTCCTTACATTTAATAAAAAATATTGCTAATATTTTATTTTGAAATACCGACGTAAATCAAAAGGATCAACAAAATTCAAAATCATAAGAAAACAATTTTCGTAAATTCATTCATCTTACAACAAACACATGTTCTCAGGCATGACCCAAAACAAAAATAGAATAGTAAAACCTGCCATAGTCATGGGCTTTCAGGACAAATACCTCTTAGGCATATCTGAGTACAAGTTCTTTCACAGTCTGAAAAATGAATCGTATATACATACCAAGTCAAGTACATAATATATTTCTCTCACCTTAATCAACACATGAGATCATGACACTAAAATCCACATAGCCTCACTACGATTTAACTGCACTCTAGGTTGAGGAAGAATGGTCCACAACGGGGAAAAGTCTAGTCCAAATAGATATCGATCGACCTGCAAAAGCCTCCGAATGAAGGGGCTAAAAAAATAGGGTAAGTATTTTCACACTCAGTAGGAAAATAAATCAATGAACTTCGTAAGTTCATACATAGATGCACCATTCATGCAATCACACCTAAAGCAAGTACATGCAGCATAAATAATGTATCTTACACACATACGATCGTACTGGCTGAACTTACACTTACTCTTTTAGCATACACTTACACTTACACTCTGAATTAGAGTCTTACTAACTTACTCATACAATCGTACACTTACACTTACAACATTCATATACTCGAACGACCTTATTCGTACGAACTCATTTTTACGACCTTACTCGTACAATCTTACTCTTACACATAAACATATTCTTATGTCTTCCTTAGAAGCTTACACTTACACTTACTCTGGATCTTACACGTACAACTTACTCAGAATCTGAAACATACAACTTACTCTTACTATTGTACACATACTACCGACAACTAAAGCTCATTACAATTAACAAGCTCCAGCGTCGGAAAGGAAGGGAATGCCACTGGGGCATCACCTTAACCTTCGGGGAGCAACTAGACGCCATGGGTGTTTTCGAAGGCAACACACACCTATGCTCATAAGACATATGATCAAACAGGTAAGAGTAGATCCATGATACTACTTACCTGCACACGCAAATGCCCACTCTCTAAGGCCATACAGTGCCAACTAAGAGTGAAAAAACTATAACGACCCCGAATTACAAGTATGATTTCTTGCCTCTAATAAAACTATTTTATGAGTTTTAAATTATTTTAAATTATTTAGAAGCAGATATTTGGAGAGTTTTTATTTAGGTATGATAGAGCTCTGTGAGCTGAGCGTAATGAACCTAAGAACGTGTGAAACGGAGGTCGGGAGTGAAAGTTATGACCTCGGGAAGCATGCCATATGGGTGGGACCCACTTTTAAAAGCACGGGATAACCTACCCATGTGTTTTAGTTTTGAAGGGCTCATTGATACGAGTCCATCGGTACTTAGAACGTGCAATTCCGACTTCGGGATAAGAAGTTATCGTGTTTTGAAGTTATAATTGTATTTGATTAAAATAATAATAAAATATTATCAAAATATTCAGAAATGGACAAAAATAGTTGGCGTCACTGTTGACGCCATCGTCTGAAGCTGAGCCGCGATGCGCATCCGGGCGAACTCACGCACCATGCGCGCGTCAGGCGCGGTGGTGCTGCCGTTTTGGCCAGTAGGAGAGCATGTGCGCGCACGTCATCGGCTCGCAAGGTTTTTTCTATAAATAGAGATTCAGTTCATTCTTCCAGATAACTTTCTGGAGCCATTCCATGTATGTTTCCTTTCGTTAAAAAAATGTTCTTAGCTAAATCGAGGGTGTTCTATGCAATGAAAGCATTCATTTCTGGAGCCATTCCATGTATGTTTCCTTCCGTTAAAAAAATGTTCTTAGCTAAATCGAGGGTGTTCTATGCAATGGAAGCATTCATTCCTCGAGTTAGCAAACCTATATGGGGGAAATGTCCAGGGGTAAGGGGAGGTTCTGTCCGCCGCCTACGAGCGCGTAAAGGGTAAAGTGTTTTCGGGCAATGGGAGGTTATGTTCGCCGCCTACGGGCGCATTAGGGGTAAAGTGTCTTTGGGCAAGGGGAGATTATGTTTGTCGCCTACAAGCGTGTTGTGAGAAAAATGTCCTGAGCTAAGAGGAGGTTCTGTCCGTAGGCTTCGAGCATGAAAAGAGAAAAGTATCCCGAGTCAAGGGGAGATTCTATATGTAGCCTATGGGCACGGAAAAAGAGTTTTTGGAGTCGATATGAGTTCATTTTCTTCCGTTCGAGAGGCTTTCTTACCTAAATCGAGCATGCCAGATGTCATGGCGGGGTTATTTTCCTAGTTGGAGACCTCCAGAAGCCCAGAAGTGGACGTCCAAGTACGTGGTGTCCGATGTATCATCTTCGAACTCACACGAAGAGCGAGGTAGGGGCTTTTATCCTTTCTTATGGCATGATTATAAACTTTGGTTGTGTTTTTAACTTATTAATTATATGACTCTCGCATGTTATGCGTTAGAGATTATTTTCAAGTTATGATTTATGATTTCAGCGTAAATATTTGATTTGTTGAATGGTTAATTGTTGAGATAGAATATGATTTATATATCATGCATTTATAATGCTATTATGTATATTCGATTAGTCGGATGATTTGCCGCTGGAAGCGGATATGTTTTATGCTACATGCATTATGATTGCCTTATATATAATAGTTTGATGGAATGTTTATCCGTGGATTTTGATATAAATTATACACGGTGGAGCGTGTGAGATAGAGACAAACTAGCTTCACCACTGTTTTCATTGCGAATGAATACAATATGTTAGAAAGACGGTTTTAGAGGACTCGTCCTTGTTGAAAGGAAGGTTCTCAAGGTTATTTTTGAAAAGACGTATAAGCATGGTGATCGAGTCACTGAAGCGGGACAAAGAAGGGGTAACTATCTCATTGGAATGAGCCACCAACCTTGCCTTTGTAGTCATTGAGAGTGACACTCCCATGACTTGTAGAGGCGGAGTTAGCATTTTCAAAAAGATAAACATTGGGATAGAATGTTTTAAAAGAAAACAATCATTTTTGGAGTTTGGGAACTCTAAGATATTTAAATTGAGTTTGAGACTCAATATTATGAGTCTGGGACTCATGAGTGTTTTGGTTGTCCTAAGCTATTGTTGGGCACCCTGATAGAGCTCCGTTGACTAGTTAAGGGCACAATATTAATCCGGTTCAGAATCGGATGCACGATACCTATTTTAGCCTGGTGAGCCCCTAACGAAGGGCAAGACCCCTGATTCGCCCCTAACAAAGGGCAACTATCAAGGCTACGTGCGCTAGGATAGAGAGTATCATGGGAAGACTCTCTACTCTCTAGATCCTGACACCCCATGAGCACGGGTGGCTCTTCTATCAATAAGCACCAATTATTTTGACATGATCTGTGGAGGAGTAAGAGGTTGTTGCTTTGTACCCGCAGCAAATTCCTATTATTAATATATATGTCTGGGACATTTGTAGCGAGCCGTGAGAGCTTGCAAACCCTAGAAGCATCTTCGATATGTAGGAAGAAGCTCTAGGGGTGGTTTTGGGTGAGAGGCACACCTTGTTTTCATGAAAAAATATTATATATGATAGGTGTTGTGAAACTGCCATGTGTTTATTCATGCATGATTGTATAAACTTCCCTACTGAGTATTTTAAAATACTCACCACCCCCCAGACTTTGCAGGACTCGACGAAGCTTAGTGTACGAGTAGAAGGGCCTACTCTGAAGTTTTAACGATGTGATTTCAAGGATTTCAATCGCACTGAAACGAGTAAGAACTCCTTATTATTTTTCTCTTGTGTGTTTGTACACAGATTGTGATTCTTGAGGATATTATTATTTTATTATCGCATATGGTGAACAGCTCCAGTCGCGGGCCCGGGTAAACTCTGATATTTTTGTGAAAAGAAAATTTTTATATGCTTCCAAAATCCCGAGGCGCGACAAAAACATACGGTGCTACTCTTGGGCAGAACATACAGTACTATCTGTAGGCAAAAAACATACAGAGCCCACGAAGGGCAGAAACTTACAACGCTCTCAACAGAGAATCAAACGTCTGGGCCGAAATACAACACCATGACTAAATCCTCCAGGATAACACCATGGCTAGACTAGGAAAGACGCTCAGTTGATTGCTTAACGACTGGCACAAAAACGGAACTTAATCCATCGAAACCCTCAGTCTCAAACTGACAATATTATGGAATTAGGGTTACTTACTATTCAAGTTCATATTAGGTAACTTATGCATGTACAATTATGCTTGAAACTACTTCCGACTTACAATCTTCAGCCAACCAAGCTAGAACCACGCCGGTTCTGAAGCCTTAGTCCACAAGTATAACCTACTCCAACTTAACTCATCCAATCGAACTTAGAGCTCGCTCTTACCCTTATAGTCTTACAAATCTCTGCATTACCTTACTTGTCAAACTCGAATTTCGTACTGACATCCTTACCATCAAACACTTACGGTCTTACATCTTACACCATTCACCTAAAAATCAAACTGTACTTCTCGAACTCCTTGAGTGAAACCCTTTGTAATGTCCTTGAATTTTCTACAATTTTATGTGATTTTCTTGCTATTTTTTTGGTAATTTTTGGTAGGAAAATGTGACGCTTTGGTGTATTCGTATTTATGTATTAACCTAATATTTATACCCTTAGAGTCGGGTGTGGGGATTAGTTGCAAGTTGTAGGCTTTGCCACGTGCTTACGGCACGAATTTTGGAGGTACAACGTGTAACCGAGAGGTGAATGCTTGTTGGGGACATAAATGTAAAAATTAAAAAGATTATATAAATATGGAACCCGAAGAACGGATTCCAGAAACTTTCGTTTCCAGTAAGTTTTCACGTCCAGTGAGTTGGGAGAGAAGCCCAAGCCCATTTTTGGTCGCTCCGTTCTCCCTCCTCCGTTGTCGGATTCCATCGGTTCTTATTAGGATCTTCTTTGCCTCACCGCCACGAGTCTGTAGGTACCGGCTATGACCGCTGCCATGACCTCTTCGTTCCTCCACGAGGTACTGAACTTTTCTTCGTGTTTTTTTCTCCTTCAAATCCCGTTTTTGAGTTGTGGGGGTGCGATTTTGATGTCGTTTGTGGCCACCCTTAACTACACTTATGTTTGTTTGGTTGCTAGGAACCCATAGATGCTGGCTAGAGCTGCCACCATGCTTTCTTAGCTCTGTTGTGAGCTACCGGTACTTTAGGCGGGTTTTTGTTCCTATTTCCATCTCACTGTCCAGAGTTTTTTTTTTGAGACGCTGGTGTTTCCGTTCGTTGTCCAGCCATCGGATGGACTCCGTCCAGCCTACCTCGACCCAGTGTCGGTAAGGGGTTGTCATTTCCGCCTCACCCTTATTATTTTTCTCCACCCGATCAGATGCCTTGGGTGCATCTCTGGTCATGGCCATTGGCGAGCCATGGGCCATTTGGCCGTCTGCCCCGCTTGGCTCGATTATACACTCCGCCCGGAATGAGCTGCTTGCCTTTGCCCTATACCTTGCGAGATGCACAACCGCCCGCACCATGGTGTTGGTTGTGGGTGGTGATCGGCGATGTCGCCATTTCGATTAGCCACCACTAGGGGCCTTAGCCCTATCAGCCTTTGGTGGGCCTTGGGCTGCCTCTGTTCAGCCCTCTCCCCCGCCCCTTTGGGCCGCGTGTGTATGTAGTCATGTGTGCATGTGGCCACGCGTGTGTTTTAGGGCTTAGGTGCCGCTTTTGTGCCACTTGACCATCGGCAGGCTTTGCCACTGAGTGGAGTTGACACATAGCCCTCCTCCATCTCTCCTCTGTCCTTGAGCATCACCCCATGCCCTCTGCCCTTATGTGGGCCTTTGTTGACACGAAATTGCCGCCATTGGGTGCTGTCCACGACCGATTTCAACGTTTGCGGCCGACCGAGTACTTCTCAGCTACCGACCAACCTTTAGTGAGTACACCCTCGACTTATGGTCGCACCGCCATTCTTGTTGGCACGACCTTTCTCCTGGCCGCCCCTAGTGTGCCGCTGTGGATCGCGGATTTTGCCGCTTTGACATTTGACATCCCATTTGGTCATGAGTAGTTCTAGCGCTTCCTAAATCCTTGGGACGACAACTCTCTTAGCTAGGCAATGCCTTTGGCCGCTAACTCTGCCACTGACGCCACCACCATCTTGTGCTCGCCATCAAACGTCATGATTACGAGGTGGGGGAGCTTTGAACTCGTAATTTCATGATAACATACTTTGAATGAGTAGCATCATGCTAGGACTATATGATTGAATGCTATGGATGTTAGATCATGATTCGTTTGCATGATGTAAGAGGATGAATTATGCCATGTTGAAATGCATATGACATGTATGTGGGCTGTATGTATGTTTGAAGTATGTTGGTAAGCTTCGTATGTGGATTGAGTATGTGCTAGTGATGGCTAGCGTGTTTGTTGGTAAGCTTCGTATGTTGATTTGAGTATGTGCTAGTGATGGCTAGCGTGTTCATTGGTAAGCTTTGTATGTGGTTTGAGTATGTGCTAGTGATGGCTAGCGTGTTTGTTGGTAAGCTTCGTATGTTGATTGAGTATGTGCTAGTGATGGCTAGCGTGTTTGTTGGTAAGATTCGTATGTTGATTTGAGTATGTGCTAGTGATGGCTAGCGTGTTCGTTGGTAAGCTTCGTATGTGGTTTGAGTACGTGCTAGTGATGGCTAGCATGTTTGTTGGTAAGCTTCGTATGTTGATTGAGTATGTGCTAGTGATGGCTAGCGTATTTGTTGGTAAGCTTCGTATGTTGATATGAGTATGTGCTAGTGATGGCTAGCGTGTTCGTTGGTAAGTTTCGTATGTGGTTTGAGTATGTGCTAGTGACGGCTAGCGTGTTTGTTGGCAAGTTTCGTATGTGCATGTATGTGCTAGTGATGGCTAGCGAGCATGTTTGTAAGCTACGTATGTATGAAAGTATGTGTATGTTATACGTATGTGTGATAGACATACATATGTATGATGGCTATATGCTTATCTATTGGATATGTGTATGCGTGTGGGGGCAGAAGTTTGAGTGATGGACGGTAAGAAGTGACAGTGTTTGGTATGGATTTGGATATGGATGTGTAAGCGTATGACGGATGATAAAAGATATGAGTATGATGGCCGAGGATTGGAGCGGTTTGTTTGGATAAGAGTGTATGTTAGGGAATTATCAGACAGTAAGAGTGTGCATAGTTGTACAAGCATAATGTACAGATTATGAAGTGAAAAGTAAGCATAATAAGTGAGTTTTAAGTAAGGCGGTGATAATTGGGGTTGACTCTGAGGAGCTCAGTTTGATGATGTCAGTGTAAGATGATCTGACCATAAGGTGGATGGCAGAGTATGTAAGACTGTAAGATTTTGGTGTACGATAAGTTTTGTTGAGATATGGACGGGTTAAGGAAGTCTGTTGTCCTGACGAACTATGGTTTCGAATTGGGCTCAGCTTCGGTTTGATCAGTGGAGCACAGTATGTTTGAGTGCTTGTGTGGCATAATTGTACTGCATAATTTACTTAATTCAAACTTAAATTATAAGCACAACTAATGATAGCGTTGTGAGTTTGAGACCTGAGGGTTCAACAGATTAAGTTCCATGTTTGAGCTAGCCGATAATGAATCGGCTAAGCATTTTTTATGTCTTGCCATAGTGTTTATCCTGCGGGATGTTGTCTGTGTGATGTATAGAGCACCAGACGTCTGATGCTCTGTTGAGGGCGATATATGTTTTTGATTTGGTCTGTGTGCTAAATTAAGCCTAGACATCTGATGCTCTATTGAGAGCGATGTATGCTTTCGATTTGGTCTGTGTGCTGTATTAAGCCCAGACATTTGATGCTCTATTGAGAGCACTATATGATTTCCACCCAAGAGTGACATTGTATGATTCTGCCCAAGAGTGGCATTGGCACTATAAAACCCATTATGGTGGGCAATTCTATGGCACTATAAGACCCATAATGGTGGGCAATTGTATGACCCCTTATGTGTGGGTGTTTATGTTTACGCGCTCAGGTAGGTAGTATCATGGACCTGCTCTTACCTGTTTGATCTTGTGCCCAATGCGCACTGGTGTGCCTTACCTTCGGAAAAGTCCATGACGTCTAGTCAGTCCCCGGAGGTTAAGGTGATGCCCTAGTGACATTCTTTTCCATCTCGACTCTAGAGCTTATTAGAAGTAATGAGCTTTAGTGGTCGATAGTATGTGTACGTTTGTGAGAGTATGTGTATGTGCACGACTGTAAGAGTATGAGTATGAGCACAACAATAAGAGTATGAGTATGAGTATGACTGTAAGAGTATCATTCTGAGCAAGACTGTAAGCATATGTTTCTGAGTAAGACAATAAGTGTAAGATGTACGAGTAAGGTCGTACGAGTAAGTGTAAGATTGTACAAGTAAGGTCGTACAAGTATGTGTAAGTTGTATGAGTAAGCGTACGATGGTACCAATAAGTTTGTATGACTCTGATTTCAAGTGTATGTGTAAGTTTTGTTTGATGGTATGATTTTGGCATGATGGTGCATTTGGTATGACTTTATGCATATGAGCATGATTATGATATGTTTGCTGGAGTGCTTCATGTTTGAGTTGCATGAATGCATCTATGTATGGATTTACTGAGTTCACTGTTTAGAACTCCCCTACTGGGTATTTTCCTACTGAGTATGAAAATACTCATTACCCTATTTTTTTTATCCTCATTTGCAGGTTTGTGATGGAGAGCTCCTGAAGATGGATGCTCATTTCCATGGTGGATTGATTCCCTTGGACTCAGGTATATGCTTGACTTACTATGAGTATTATTTGTGCCACGATTTGATGTATTGGGTAAAACGAGCATTAAGATGCTTATGTATTTTGGACTTTAGTTTGGATTAGACTGTGGACTGTTATGGGACTTGTACTCAGGGATGCCTGGGAGAAATTTATATTTAAAGTCTATGATCATAGCAATTTAGTCGTACGATTATTTTTTAGTAGCGCCTGAGGATATTTGCTTTGGCCGTATGATGTTTGATCGAATGTGTAAACATTTGTATGGGAAAACTTGGTGTGATGTTTTAAATTATAAAAACTATTTTTACAGGTTTCGTATTCGCCATTTTTCCCGATTTATAGCAGTTATATTGCAAAAAATTCCATAAAATTTGAGGAAAATGTATGAAAAATCTCAGGCGTTACACCCTTAGACCTAAGTCTCATCATCAAACCCTTAACTAATTCCTTACTCATTGTTTTTCTGTTACAATTCATATTACATACATTATGCGGGTACAATTATGTTGTTATCTCTTACTAACTCACAGGCCCAGCTCCCAAAAGAGTTCTGAATCTTAAGTCTCCAAAATTCCTGCATCCCCTAAGTCTCTTGCTCGTAGCTTCATCGTACCCTCCAACTTGATCTGAACTGATACTCCAATTTCATAAAGTCCAACCTTCACCCGTCATTCATAATTCTTTCCTTGCCCGACATACCGTTGTAATCTCCACATCACAATCCTTGAAATACCCCTTTGACAAATTTACAATCAAACGCCCATACTCGTGCCCATCGACCACAGTTCACCAGCCCACAAACAAAGATCTAACATACACTCCGATCATATACACATAATTCATAACAACTTACTACCGTGCTCTTAGTCTTCACTAACATACGCATAATTCATATACATAAAACATGCTCATTTAATCAACATTTATCATACAAAGCAATAAATTATAAACTCCAAACATGCTACTACACAATCAAAGCATGCTATAATAAAATTTTGAGTTCAAGGTCCCCTACCTCATAATCCACATGAGTTTGATGGCGAGCAAACGACAGTGGCAGTGTTGATGGCGGAATAGGTGGCCAAAAGCATCGCACTAAGAGAGTTGTTGTTGTCCTGAGGATTTTCAGAGATGCTGGAATTAATTTCGATAAGATTAGATTAATTGTACTCAAAGAATAAGACTAGGCACACTAGGGTGGTTGGACGCAAGGTCATGCCACTAGGGATGGAAGGAATGGCCACAAAATAGGAGGTGACTAATTGGAGGACGGTCAATGGTTTAAAACACTTGTTGGCCACAAACGTTAAAATAGACCGCATACTACATCCAGCGGCAACAATTTTGCATCGTCAAAGCCTCACAACATAGAGGAGGGCTGGGTTGCGTACTCACGAACATAGGAGAGACAGAGGAGGGTTTTAGCGGCCATATTGCCTAGTGGTGGAGTTGTTCCACAAACACAAGTTGAGGCATTAAGGCCTGGCGTAGGTGGCCGACAAAGGCGGCGACATTTCTAAATGTTACCCACAACCAAATCATCATACGGATAATTGTGCATCAAGCATGGCTTACAGTGGAGGATATGACACATCGGTCGAGCCTTCAATGACATGAGTCTAATGGCTGACAATATTACTTCCCCTTGGAAGAATCAAAATTCGGGAACTCTTTTCCCAGAGGTTTTGGATCATGCGTATCAAAAGTGGGGGTGCAGAGGTAGCATCGGGCCATAAGTGTTGGCCCTTGCCGTCATTGGGCCGGGGCAGAGCCCATTTTGGTCGGACCTGCAGCCCAAGTCCGCGCAATATCAAGTTGGACACGTTGGCTTGGGTTGGAGTGGGGCCCATCAGTGAAAATCAGAGACATACCCCAGAGTTTAGGGGCTTTTGGTGTGTGCAGAAGACGTGTAGAGGAGGCCGGGAGCGGTGGCCCCTTACCGATATTGGGTCAAGCCGACATTCGCAGTTGTCTGCAAGCCGATGCCAGGCGGCAAAACAACTGGTCAAAGAAACGAAGATACCCAATTTAATCGAAGCGACATTGTGCCAAGTTGGGGTGGCAAACACGCATTACCGGGCCATGAACGGTCAGACTGGGTTGGGGGACGGACTTGGGATACGGTGATGACCCAGCAATCGCAAACCACGGCGAGCTGGACGAACACCGATCGGAGTTCGTTTGGAGTAGAGGTGGCAAATCTACACCACTAGACTGAAACATGGGAAAGTCTGTGTTTTGGGCTGAGCAGAGCAATGGGGCCCAGAGGAGAGGAGAATAGGCACGAAAGTGGTGGTGACTTGCCATCGTCGGCCTGAGACGGAGCCGGCAAGATGAGCCGAAGCTCCTCTGATCACTCAGCCACAAAAAAACAACCAAAAAAAGGGAAGAAATGTTCTATCAGAACTGGAAAAGGGCAGATGAAGGGGTGAAGGGTCAGGGAGGCGTGGTCATGGCGGCGATCGGGGTGGCAGCCTTGCCGTCACCGGGCTGGGGGAGGGCCAAAGGCCATTCGGCTGCGGCCTGCCACCGGTGGCACGGTCGGTGGCTGCAACAAACAGACACAAAGAAAATAAATGGGCGGCATAGTGTTTACCTCACGACGGCAAAGCAGGGGTAGGGAGGCCGGGATGGAGGTGTTAGGAGGTGGTCATGGTTGGGTTGAAGTTGTGGCAACGAGTCGGCGACCATGCAGGCGGAGGCGGTGGCGGATCTGGCAAAAATTTGAAAAGGGGGGGAGGGGGGGTCACTAGGCCAAAATTGAAAATGGGAGGAAGAGGCAGCGGTGGCCACTCCAGGCCAAGGCTGGCCGGGCGGAAGCTGGTGGCGCCGCCTCCGGCCTCACACAATGATGGGGTCAATATTCACTCCGCAGGGTCGGGCACGCTGAGGCACGCCCATTCCCTTCTTATATATTTTTATTATTATTTTTATTATTATTATTATTATTATTATTATTATTATTATTATTTCCATTTCCATTTCCATTTCTTTTCTTCATCCTCCCTCGTTCTTTTCTCTCGCGTTTTTGCACCAAAAATTTCTGTGATGCGTCGAGGCCCATGACCTGCGACTAAAAACAACTCTCGACTCTTACAGTCATGAATATTACAAATACAAATATACTGAAGGATCAAATTTCTTCATCGAAAATACGAGTAGAAAACTACATAACATTGTAAAAAATCACAAAAAGTTATAAAAAATAACAAAAAATTTATAAAAAAATTAGGGATGTTACATCAACTAAGTCCTGCCATAGGAAATTCACGGCGTCCAACGGTTACTTTGGAACAAGTGGGGAGTATGCAAGGATTTCAAGGAACTAAAAACTCGTGTCTTGTGGGTGTCCCTATGCATTGTTAGTATGTTCCAATAAGCTTCATGTCCCTTCTATTTTTATGTATGTTTCCTAATCAAGTGCTTATATGTTTGGGTAGATAAAAAAGGTGTACATCACAACGGAAAAGACAAGGCAATTAGCTTGCCACAGATTGAAAGAAATAGGCCTAATCAGAAAAGGAACTGCTTTCACATAAACAAATTAAAATGGGATGCTTGATTAGTTAAATCAAATGGCTAGCTAAGTGAATAATACAAACTAGGAGGCCACATCGATCCTTGATTAAGAAAATGACCTCATTTCGAAGTCCGGGGCCTCATTTAGTCCCGCCATAGGAAATTCACCGCCACCAACGGTGACTTTGGATCAAGTGGGGAGTATGCAAGGATTTCAAGTAATTAAAAACTCGTGTCTAGTGGGCGTCCGTATGCATTGTTAGCCTGCTCCAATAGGCTTCATGTCCCTTCTATTATATTTCTGTTTCCAAATCAAGTGCTTATTTGTTTTGGGTAGATAAAAAAGGTGTGCATCACAATTGAAAAGACAAGTCAATTAGCTGGCCAGAGAAGGAAGGAAATAGGCCTAATTCATCAGAAACGGACCTGCTCGTACTCAAACAAATGGGATGCTTGATTAGTTAAATCAAATGGCTAGCTACGTGAACAATACAAATTAGGAGGCCACATCAATCCTTGATTAAGAAAGTGACCATTGGACTTTTTTTCCACTGCCGTATACGTGTGGGGGACTCCAAGGGAGACGACCGCAACCACAAAGACTCTTATCCCATTCGCCGTCGTATGCGTGATGTCTGATGTGCACAAAAAAGATGACTTGGTTTGAAATGTTAGACGATTTGCAGTTGCCTTTCCTGCTTTCTGGATTCTAACCAACAGCTTCATAGTGTCTTTGATCCTTGACGGTCTGTTAGCAGAGAGCAGCATGGATGAAGTGCGAGAAGCCTCCAGCTCCTTCTTCGGTAGATTTTCAGACCAAGGGCAGAAGGCGGTGAAGAAGCTTTTCGACAAAATGGACAAGGATGGAGATGGGCTGGTGAGCATGCAAGAGTTCAGTACGTACATGGAGAAAGCAGGGATCAAAGACGCTGAGCAGTGTTCAAATCTGTTCTCTGGAGTTGACACTGATAGTAATGGAAGCATTGACATAGAGGAGGCAAAGCTGCTATATTACACAATCATCTCAAATGTGATAGACTTCTGGTTTTTGTTGATTTTCTAAATTTGTTGGTTTCTGTAACCTTTTTTTTAAACAACTCGTTGATGATGAAAAATTCCTAGAAGGATTCCTAGATGGATTTGTTTCAGGAGCAGCGGGGTCTTTATGTTGCATCATGTGAAAGAACTCAGCTAGAAAGAAAATTGGTCATCATTCTAAAGTGATTACCTTTGCAAAAATTGTAATTTTACTTTATTAATATGTTGTGAAATTATTCTACACAATACATTTCGGGTATAGAGAAGGTGACTTTTTACAGGTTAGGCAGAAGCTTTTTAAAATGAACTAAAATTAATATATTTTGAAAAACTAAATAGATCTATTAGAAGGCCTATAATCTTGTCCATATTCGAGTGTGCACCAACTGATTTCAAGCGGTTGCTCTTCCTGGGAAGACTTCATTTGGGATTGTATGTTTATCAAATCTTTCCGGCTATGTAGTCTAACATGGGTTCTCCAAATTACTGACTTATTGGGGTGTATTTTCTAGAATTTGGCGCTATATTTAGTGAATTTCCTTGAAATTAAATGGCAAATCGTTTGGATATACATCCTTTTAGTTTGGGATAAAATGAGCTTTATAACGTTAGATAATCATTGTTTCCCAAATAACTCGAATATTAATATATAAATTATTTATATATTTATTTTAAATTCTAAGACTCCCTCCTACACACAAAAGCATCAATAAGCTTTGCATGAAGACACATAAGGGTTTCACACCCGGGTCCAATAGGACTAATAAAGTGTCTCATGACATATTCACTTGTTCTATTAGGGCTTAAAGACTAGTGCACTCAATAGTCCTCATGTATGCGTCTCAATTTTCTTAGCGGAAAAAAGAAGTGTACCTCTTCTATGTATTTTTTTATTTGTATTTGTCTCCATATTCTTTATTGCATTTTAAAACTTATTCCTCAAAAAACAGAAAAAAGAAAAAAAAAGCTTTACATGACATACTGAACAGAACGAGGAATGTAAGGAGCTTGCCACATATTGACAAAGATAGGCAAAGAGATTTGGGGTAAACATGAGTGGCTTCAAAATATCATCTTAGCTAGTTTTTACCACTCGTTGAAGATTGTGTACTTCATTCACTGGGACTACAAGGAGACTTACCTCCTGATGTTTTTTTACTCAATTGTAGATTATTTAATTTGATAGAAATTCCCATAGATTTGGGGGAAAGATGATGAAAATAGAGGAGTTAAGTACATGATCGGCTTTCTTTAATGTAATGTCCCTTATTTTTCTACGATTTGTTCTGATTTTTTTTTATTTTGACGAGAAAATGTGACACTTTGGTATATTTGTGTTTACTTATTTACCCTAATATTTATACTCGTAGAGTTGGGTGTCGGGCTTAGTCGCAGGCCTTAAGCTTTGCTGTATATTGTCTGTGTGAATTTTAGACATACGACACATAAGCAGGAGGTAAACGCGTGATGGAAACATAAAAGGAAAAATAAAAAAATATTATATAAGTTCTGGACCCGTCGATCGGATTCCAGAACATGAGACGTCCAATAAGTTTTTTTTATGCCCAGTAATTCCGGTTATTCCATTGTCCTTCTTCCGTCATCGAATTCTTCTAGTTCTTGTCGGGATCCACTTCGCCTTACCGCCATGAGTCCATTGGTACCGGCTATGACCACCACCACGTCCTCTTCGCTCCTCCATTAGGTACCGGTCTTTTCTTCGGTTTTTCTCTCCTTCAAAATTCGTTTTTGCGCTGTAGGAGGGCTATTTTGCTGCCGTTTGCAGCCGCCCTAAACTAGACTTATCTTCGTTTAGCCATTAGGAACCCATAAGCGCAAGCTAGAGCCGCTGCCATGTTCTCCTTGCTCCTCCGTGAGCTACCAGTACTTTATTTGGTTTTTATTCTTGTTTTCATTTCACTGTTTGTGATATTCTTTTAGATGCTGGTGTTTCCGGTTGTCGTTAGATCACCAGATGGACTCTGGTCAGAATTTGTCTTGCCTACCTCAACCTAGTATCAGTTGGGGGTTGTTGTTTCCGACCCTGCTTCGCCCTATTGACCTGCTCCGCCCTTATGCCTCGATTTGGACCATACTCGTATGACCCTTTGTGGTCGTTTTGCCATTATGATGTCTCTGATCACCGAATGGCCATCGGCTGGCCTTGGGGTTAGCGTTGTTTCATTGTGGCCTTTGCCCTGCCACTCTCTACCTTGAGTCACCCTTCGCCCTTTTATGTGCGAGAGGCACAACCGCCCGCACCATTGGTTTTGGGTGTGGATGGCAATCAGTGATATTATTGTCGTTTCGGTCAGCCACCACCTCCTGGCCCTAGCTCAGTTCCTCTTTTTTGGGCCTTGGGCCACCACTATCTAAACCCTTACCACTTGAGTAGCCCTCTTTGCCACTTGTGCAACTGGTCGCGTGTGCATGTGGCCATGCGTACGTTTCAAGGTTCAAGTGCCATTTTAGCACCTCCTAACCGTCGGCTGGCTTCGCCACCGACTGGATTGACCATCATAGCCCTCCTCCACCTATCCTCCTAATATGTATGATTTTTATATATTTTATACGTCTATTTATCTTATTTTTATTGTATGATTAGGTTAATTAAGAGTTTATTTATGTTAAAATAGATATTAGTAGTGTGATTTAATTATTAGTTAATTTGGGCGATGTTAATTGTTTAGGAGTATATTTGAATAAAATCAGTGTTGTGCATATGTCTTACACGTTTGAAATATGCCTATTTATGTGTTTTAGGTGATACACATTTCTCAAGGCATGTGGACTATGTTCGGAAAATTTTACAATACGCTAGACATGCTTACAAGTGATTTGGACAACTTTATGGAGTTGCGAACACGTTGAAAGTATACATGGACATGAACAAAAGAGCTTAATGAATAGAGAATAGTATTGAACAATAATATAGACTGTCCAGTGAACAACTTCATCTTCGTGGACAAGTTCTTGGACACAAAATTGGACGGAAGCATCCATAACCCTGCATAATAGTGTCTCAATCATAACTAATCAAATCATGCATTCATATTTCATAAACATGCATAATGGTATTTCAATCACACGATTTCAGATCGTGTATGCATATCATATCAACTTGCATGAGGAGTGCATCTAACACATAATTCAGATCATGCATTCCTATAATCTCATACATTCCGTAGCTCATTCACCTGCACGACAAGTGTCTAAACCACACTACATCAAGATCATGCATAATAAATCACATCCACATTTGTCACATAATCTCAAATATCCCTACACAACATGAGCAATCAGGGCATAATATTATCACATACACATGAATTATCATCAAATGGTGAATGTCTCCATCATGGGGAGGAATGCAATCATAACATATCATATCATATCACACGCTCTGGACGTAATCCGATTTCCTAGCTGGAAACCTAAGGCATTGCCCGCTCTGGACACAGTCCGAATTCCATATAGAAATCTAGGGTGTAGGGGTAGTCGGCTCCTTTGCTCGCTCTGGACAATCCATACGAGAAGTCCGAATTAACTAGAGTGGGTCTGCTTGCTCTGGACAGTCTGGGCCAGGAATGTCCGAATTAACTAGAGCAGTGTGTTCGCTTTAGACATCTCTGCGGTGGGAGAGTCCGAATTAACTAGAACACATGGTAGCCGGTGCACGAAGGCATACCATTTTGGATTCTCAGGGTCCAGGTTTGACTATCTCAATAAACAAATCTCAACCGCATTAATAATTTAGATTGACTCAACTCAACTTGTCTCGACTCAACCCGAGGAGGATCCATGTTCTAATCAGGAACCCAAATTGAAACCATGTCCTTTCGGACCAACCAAATTCCAATTAAGCCAACAGTCAATTAATCTGGCATGCAATTTAACAACATTGCATCCAATCGATCAAACTCGTCTTATCTTGATAAAGCCTCAATCGAAAATCCGTTTCATGATGCATGCAACATGGTACATACGTGGGCAAAACATACATGAATTCTAATTCAAGGTAAGTGCTCCCATCAACTACTCATGCATCACTTATAATCATGTTACTAAACATCAACATAATCATTCCCCCACATGTGTGTGTACATGGTAGAAACATCTCATTCGAAGCATATTAACGTGCCTTGTAATTAACTCGCCATCACACTACACATGCAAATTAACATCTAATCATTGATTCCAGCGGAAATCATGGGTGAAAACCATCGAAAACCATCAATCAAGTCAAGCGTAATCACATGCTAAACATATGTAAGCATATTCACACCACACTTAAGTCTAGGCATAGCACTATCATTCACCCATAATTTAACCACATCATATAATGATATACGAGTTCATTACCATGCTATAATCTTGCTAAAAACATGCTTAAACCGTAAAGAATCACTCATAGGCTTAAGACAAGCAATCCTAACATATGTAGCCAACAACATGCAATTTCACCCAAGACTTAAACACTCTTCATAATTTCCAACATTAATAACATGCACTTCCAGTGGCTCATTATGGCTCAAAATGTTCCACATGAACATTTGAAATGGTATGTAAGAGTAAAAACATGAAAAGAAGCATAAAAATCAAGATAGTCAAAATATGCAATGTAGACGTTCGATCGGCCTGCATGGCCGTTTGAACGGCTAACCTGAATATCAGCATGCAATACAGTTATTTCATTCGATCGGCCTGCAAGGCCGTTCGATCGGCATAACAGCAGTTTCTGGGTCGTCTTCTACATGTTGAAAACCAACCCAAACCTCCATCAATCCAACTTAATACATCAAATCTAAGCCCCAAACTCCATCATAATCAAATCAAAGCTTCCAGAACATTAAATCTAATCATTATTAAGCAAAGCCCTAAGAAAATAACATCAAAGATTAAGCTTTTATCACATCACCATAATAGCACACATGCATGCAACCCATTTCAAAATACCTCAAATCTTAGATCCGAAATCACAGCAAGTTTAAGACACAAAGACCCTTACCTCCTAGCAAATTCTTGATTCGAAATGGTCCCTTAAACTCTTCCAAACTTACCCAAAACATGATTTTTATCAATACCTTCATAAAAATCGATTTAGAATATCTAAACCTCTTGAAAAACCTTAGATCTATGATTCAAGAAACCCAAAAACGAAATTCCCACTACTAGGGCTTGAAATAAGGCTTCAAATCAGTAGCTTTATGCTTTAAAATCGAGAGTAAACTATAGGAGAAGAAGGGATTTGAAAAGATTTATGAAAACCCTAATGGATTTACGAAATATTAAGCAAAATCTCACCTTAATCTCCTTTCTCCTTTAGGAAAATGGGGATTAAGCCCAAATACTCCAGGTTTTAGCCCTTTCCCCAATTGGGAAAGTGGTTGTGTCTTTCCTTATATAGGAAGGGTTGGATTAGATAAAAATAATTAATGGGGTACAAATAGAATCTTCAACTAAAAATGGATAAATTTGCTATTACAAACCAATTTAAAATCTGAAAAATTCTAAAATAATTTCTTAATGTCTTAGTTTGATGTTAGGAACATTTTGGGTTAAAAATTCAAATTTTGGTCGTGGGGCTCATGGTGGGTCCCGCCAAACCCTAATTTTTCGGTAAAAATAGTAAAAATTCTAGAAAATTTCTAAATGACTTAAATTAACTTAAAAGCTTAAAATGTGAAGAATATTTTGGTTAAAACCTTTGTTAACTACTTAAATTTTAAAAATAGCCCAAAACCGATCCGAGTTAACATTAAACCATATAAATGCAATTAAAAAGAATAAAGTAAACCAGTTCAAGCTTAGGGATCTTACATTCCATTATGCTCATGTAACTCTGTTTTTCGTACGCACTATATGGTACTGAGAAGACCTGCGAGAGACCCGTGGTAAAGACCCTCTGGTCAATACCTAAATCGTCGTAGCGATGAAGAAGCATATTGCAATCTCCACCATCTCAACTCTGGGAGAAAATGTCTTATAAGACATTACTAATGTATCCATAGAAGCCTCATGTCTTTATGACCATTGACTCCCCCAAATATATGAACTTAGACTAAATTAATTCCATCCAGCTCAACTATTTTAGTCCTCTTCACCTTGTGAATCGGCCCAATAAATAGCTCATCCATTGAGTTATGACTCAGAGAACATCCCATAACCCCCTCGGTTCATTTACCAAAGTAAAATTCTATGTTAGGGCCCCATTCACTCCATGAATAGGTCCTAAACCCTATTGAGGGTATTTTAGTCTTTATCTTGATTAGATGTTCTCCCCCCCAATCCAACAGCAACCCATGTCTCTTGACTAAATTTCATTAATCTTAAGTTACTGATATAAATCAACGCATAAAAAATAAAAATATGCATAAGCATAATCAATATAAATAACATGCATTCACACCAGTGCATAAATAATGAATAAAGGCTCGTTGCACTCATTTGCAGGGCTAGGGCTCAGCTAGTTCAAGCCCGAGAGTGTAAACAAACGCATCCCTCGAGTTACATATATAGCACTTTAGTCGATCGATTTACTCAGTTACAGACACGTGTAATACGCTGTATTAAACCTTTAGAATTAGGGTTCTTCCCCTTGTTTCTCATGACACTGTGACCTGTCAAGGTCTTCGTGTCACTTTCTGGTCACACCCATTCCTTTTGAAGTCATTTAACATCACTATAACATTCCCTAACGCTTAGTAGTCAGGTTATTAGTTTCGATAAATAGAGTACATTGCCCCTAAGGGCATTAAGGTAATTCTACCACTTGGGTTTGCTACCCTCCCTTGGGTCATTTGGTCATCTCACTGCCCATTTATTTATTTTAAGTCATAATTCTCTTAGGAGGCTCCACTCTCAAATTGACCCGCGCTTCCATTCACACGAATGTGGGCGGGTCCACTCAAAGGGGTATTTTTATCATTAGGTTTAAGGCATTATTGATATCCAATGAGTCCAAAATTGAACTCAAGGGTATTACTTGACTTTATAGACTTTGTGTAATTTTCCTAGGGCATGACGGGGTTGTGAACCCCTTGAACCGACCCAGGTTTAACTTAACAGTTTATGATTAACCCTAGGGGCAAAACAGTAAATTAACCACTTACTAGGAATTTTTCTCACAATGAGGTTTGGCCTAAGATTAGTTTACTCATTAAAATTTCACTGAAAATTTTTCTGATTTTTAAATCAACTCATAGGCCCCTAAACCGGAGCCCCGAAGTCGGGTAAATGGTTTTCACATGATGATTTAACTACGAGGGGTAAAAATGTCATTTTAGAACCTCTGGGATTTTCCCCGGTCTGAAACTTTGGTAGTGCACTCTTCATACCCCCATGGTAATTTTTATTTTTTTAAAATTTTTCTGACAACCCTAGCTTACTAAACTAGACCCAATTCGTAGAGTATATTTTTATTTTTTAAATTAGACCGGACCGAATCGGGTTGGGGAACCCGACCCGGTCCAGCGGCCGATAACCCCCATCGCGGGTCATCTTCTCCGCTACTAGCCAAAGGCTATTTGTGCCATCGCCAACACTGCGGCGGAGGAGGGGGCGGCCCAAGTGTTCCCGGATCGCCGGCACACGGCGAAACCGACAGTAACGGTTCCGTCGCCGTCCGGTGGCTAGCCGGCAGCCAAAAGGCTGGTCTTTCTTTTTCTTTTTTTCACAGTGTGCTTTGCCACGGTTGGGGCTAGCGCCCGATTTTTTTTTAAAAAAAAAATTATGCACCGGCCCGGCAGCAGCCACGTGCCGGAGCCTAGCTCGTCAGACGCCGCCGCCAGTCAGTCGATGGCCTGTGGCTAGCCGGTCGACGCTGGCTGATCAGCGGCCGGCTAGCAAATACGTGAAAAGTTTACAAAATAATTGAAATTATAGAACAGTTTCTGCACTGTTCAACTAAATTACAAAAAAATTGAATTTATTTAATAAATTTTAATTAATCTTCACTCAAATACAAAGGTAACGATCCAACTTTAAACACCGATTTGATGTCGATCCACCGCCGTCTGAGCTTCATTGGAGCCTCGCCGGAGCTTCGCCTTTCACCGCCCTCTCTCCTTTAATCACCCCCCCCCCCCCAAAGCCCTAATTATTTTTTTTATATGCATGAGATTAGGGTTTCTAATCCTCTAAGTAGTTGGGCCAAAATCTCCTTAATTTGAAAACCAAATTGGGCCCCCAAAACTTAATTTCAAAATATCAATTGACCGGGCCTGTATAGTAACTTAAACGGATAATTTGCGCATCTAATTCGGGTAAACGGACCCTACACAATATGTTTAACTTCGAACGATCGTATCTCCCTCATCTGAACTCTGATTTACGCGTTCTTAGTGACGTTTCGAATCTTTTTATGTCTATTTTTCATCCATATAAGTTTCAGCTACTAACTCTAAGCATTGAATAAGTTATTCCAATAAAAAAGGTCAAAGGGTCTAATACTCAAATTTTCCTTGGTCGATTTCAAAATTTTAAAAAATTATCAAACGTTACATTATGGCACAAATAACCATTAATCATGCGGGTAGTCAATCTCGTATAAAGTGAGAGCAACTCTCACATTAAATTATTTGGTACACAATGCCTAAAAATATCTTGTTCATCACCTATTATTAAACGACACATGCATCAACTTAAGGATCCTTATAAAAACAACTTGTCCATGCCCGTCAATCAATCATGGGTCACATCGAACACATATCTTAAAATTCTCTTCCCCCATAGGGTTATCGATAGTAGTTAATATTTTTTCCTATCTGCCACTGGTGACAGGTAGGTACTATACCATGTTAGGTGCTTCAAACAACTTAAACCCTATTTTTGCCGGGTTTGTTATAAATCAAAGACGTATTAGCACAATTATGATGAATTCTTGGACAATTATGTGTTGCTAAGGATTTCCTTTACGTTGTTTTATCACTTGTAGGAATAGAGATAAGAAATAGTTCTGACCAGATTAACGGCTCGATGGTGATGATAAATTGCCTTGGAGGACTCATCTGAAATTGTTGACGAGTTCATAGAACAGTTCTCTTTTGTGATATTCTTACCTTTTCACTCTATTGTACGGGTTTCTCCTTGGAGTTCAATTCGACATGACTAGACTAGAGAAATTAACAAAGAAATTGTGTATTATTAGCTTTAATCTATTTTAGTAGTTTTATTTATTAAAAAATATTATATCTAGCTAAATAATATTTCTTGTGTCTTAAATTAATAATTTTATTTAATTTTTTAAAATAAATTAATTTTAATTTATTTTTTAAAAATAAATAGAACTATTAATATGGTGTTAGCCCTAAGCACCTTTCATAGATATTAGGGTTGGGGAACCCCTTAGCCTTGACGAACAGACAACATGCCAAGTGCACCCAAGGTGAGTATACAAGTGGACAGCCGCATAGGAGCTAGCGTTGGTAGATTATGTTGGTAAAATCATAGTTCGAGTAAAAATTGGTGGCCAATTGGGTGCCACTACATATATAGGGCCAAAGTCCTATAAAGATTGGATTCTATTTAGTTTGTTGGACTATTTCATACATACTTTTAGTAGGACTAATAGAGTAGTTTCCCTTTTTATTGGGTCATGGGCAAATTGTCTTGTCGGGCAAATTTTGAGAGAGTGATTTTCCCTATTTAAGTGAGATTCGTGTATCCTAATTGTGTTAGACTTTGGCAAAGGCCGGGTCTATATTAGGAGGGCTATTGATTTGTTGAAGCAGTCAGCCAAAGGCTCTTCTCTTATATTGTTACAGGTATTTTATGGCAATAAAATTTAGGTCGAAGCCCTTGCAAAAGAAAGTGCTTATTAGTTGTTTTTCCTTCTGAGCATACGAGATGGGAAGGATAAAAAAGAAAGACTACACGTTGCATGCACGCCATCACAGGAGCAAACACTAAGGAAAATTTTTTGTTCATGTGACACTTGGAAAGGAAGTATGAGAAGCATCTTAGATTAAAAAAGGACAAAATTTTAACACATTTCAGGGTATAAGACAAAATTTTCTCACGCCCTTTATAATTTAAAGTATCATCTCGTCCTAGCTAGTGCCCAAAGAAATATACTGGAGCTTTGTAGTTAGTAAGAGAACGGCAAATCCAAAAATTAACATGGAACATAACATTTTTTAAAAAAATGAGACTATTAAAATAGGATGAAGATCATATATAACTAACTACTCACACATTTCGACTTTAGGACTCTAGAGAGCCTCAAGGAAACCTGCTTTAGCACTTCGCCATTTGTATCAGTTATACTATATGACTATTTGGTAGTTTTACGACAAATCTATGTGCATAGAAAGTGGATTTTTTTATGGAGGCAAACTCTCAACTAAGCTAAATGTGATCCTTGGATCAACTACTACGTTAAGCCTGAACAGGCCTTTTTTTTTTATTGGGAGCCTACATCATTCAAGTAAAATATAGCTAGCCCATCTCTTATAATACGAGTTGGCATGGATTCACAGCACAGAGCATTTAAACATGTAAGATTGTGTCTTCTGCATGTCTCCCTGGCTACAGTTCTATACCTCGTCGGACCAGTCCCTGAGGTCGGTGTCATAGAACAGGCCGTCCACAAGATTGTCGACAAGAGAGTCTACAAAAGTGTTACAGCCAGAGGTGAAAACCTTGCCTACTCGAGCGCGGTTGCTTGAGAACCATGCGAAGGCGGCAGCACATATGATTGCTCCCAGGCAGGCCCCCCCTGCCTCGGCAATCCCTTGCACGTCCATCTTCCTGAAGATGGAGTTCCCTGTCACCGATTCCACCGTCACTGCTCCGGCAAAAGCAATCTGCAAAAACAGTGGGGAGTTTAGCATACACATGCATGGCCTTCTTCAACAGAATATTTACAAAGTATACATTCAATACCATGGCGAGGCGGCCGGAGATGGTCTCGAAGTCCTGGCTCCTCCTCGAGTTCTCTATGTACTCCGACAGCGAGGCCAGGAACGGTGACAGGTCTGCGTCCCGCCGTGTCGGAATTGCGCCGTCGTGGTCTGATCCGTACGACCTCAAGGTGCACACCCGCGGCTGGAGCACTATCTTCCCACTCTCCGGCGACGGGTCTGCTATTAATTTTGGCCGCGGAAACGCTAGCTCCGTTCTCATAGCCGTACTAACCGAGCTAGGCTGCGAGGTACTCTTGCTGCGAATCACCCGAGACACGGCAACGGCAGCCCCTGAGCGGGCAGCGGTGGCCATGGGAGCTAGCTAGGCAAGCTCAAGGGAGGCTACGGTGAAAGTGGAGGTCTAGTATTTGAGGTATGAGGATGTGTCCGTGGGTGGGTGGGGGGTGGTTGGTTTGGTGGCAGTGGCGGAAGAGAGGTAGCTGGCTGTGCCACGTTCTGCGTCGGCCATGAACCATGAGGAGCTGGTACTAAACAGTGTGTGGACTGTGAAGTGTGTGGGTGTGGAGGAAGAGACGTAGCCTGCTTCTCTTCTCATCTATCTGTATGGAAGCCACTGGAATAGTCCCCCAGCCCGTGCCCCGGCCGCGGTGGCAGATCCACGCTCGGTGGTGAATTGACCACCATGAGATTTGGCATTTTCTCGTACCCTCTATTAAAATCTATTGGATGGACCTAATAAATTTCACGACGACGGGCCCAACACAAAATTCCCTTTCATCCTTTAGGTTACCTTTCATCCTTAAGCAATCTAAAGCCATAATTTTTAAATAACTTAAGCCTAAATAGCTTTTTTATCTAATTATTAACTCTTTTAATTAACTTATATTATACCAGAAGAGGAGATCGTATTTCACACTTCTACTCTTCTTTTTTGTTTCTGTCTCAAACTCTTTCTCACAACTTAAAAGTCCAGGGAGTTGCTATAAGGATGAAATCAATGCTTTATTAAGGTTATTTTTAATTTTTATCTCCTAAAATCTATAAAAATTTTGCCTTTTTATTTACATTTACATGGAAAAATCTATTTTGGCATTTTGGAATTAAAAATTACATACCTGCATCTTTCATTAAAGGGTAAGCTATGTATATTTGCTAGTGAAAAAAAATTTACTTGAGTTTTAGTTATTTTCTAATCACCGTGACTAAAAATCCTTAGATCCGCCATTGCCCGGACGAGTTTATGACTGAGTTGATGAGGTGAATGACTCCACGTAAAAAAGTTAAGTGTAACCCCAAGTTGTAAGTCTGGTGTTATTGGGTCTGCTGAACTCAACTTTGATAGCAGATGATATATATTGTTATTCATGCCCTGTGATGTTAACAGTTTCCTAATCTTCAACTGCGCGCATTTAAAGCATTTTGATGCTTTGCTCTTTCATGCTACTTCTAATGCAATTGCAACATTTCTAATTGTAGGATGCTTTGTGACTAACTCCTCTTCTGCACCTTCTGGTTAATAATAGTGAGGAACAAGTTTAATTAACGTATTGTGGGATATGTAGTAATTTTCATATTATTACCCTATAAGCTGCAGATTTTGTCTAAAATTTCCAAAGCAAAGTACTGCCTCCGTCCTTTATTAATTTATTTTATTTTTAAAATAGTTTAATTTTAGTCTATTTTGAAAAATTATGTGGACAGAGCCAGTGTGTAACAAAGGAAAACACTCCAATAACTAGCTTGGGATAGTGAAAGCCATAATATTTTTACCAATTTTTCAGTTTAGTTAATTTGCTTACCCTTCACATCCGTTTAATCAAACATTTCTTATGTTAATCGGAGTATATTTTTTGTGCTGCCTATTGTTGGATACTTTCACAAAGCGGACACATTTTCCGGCCCTGTGGGCTCTAGTCAGTACAAGGTCTTTTTTCATCTTGGTCCATTACTAGGCCTGCGCTGTTAGTAGTTGGGCTTCATAGGCCTCTGAATTGCTGGTTCATCCCTTTATTCACCTCGTTCACATGTATAAGACAAACTTCTGCGTATCATATTAATAGATTGTATTATGTTATAATTAGTTTTTAATATATGAGAACAAGTAGTATCTATTTAAGGGAAGAGTTTTTTATATTCTCTTCTTACAATAAGCCTAGCATAAGAACCATTCATCTATGATATCGATGACTCACACATTAGTGTACTATCTAACGTACAATAGCGTATGCACTGTCGATTTTAAATATTAATAATTCTCATGAGTAGCTTACGCTAGGTTCACTGTTAAAGGGGAATATAAAAAACTCTTCCCTATTTAAGTATTATTATATTATATTATAAAACAAATTAGTGTATTATACAAATTTAATATTTTGACTATTTGGCCCATATTTTATATAATTAATCTCTATTTAATCCTTATTTGACTCGGAAGTATTTTTCATGCTCTCATCTAACAATGAGTCCAGCATAAGCTACAGATGATGAGTCATTGATATTTAAGATCGATAGTACATATACTATGTGGATGAACGGTTCTTATGCATAGCTTACGCTAGACTCATTATTAGTGAGGAACAAGAAAAACTCTTTCATATGATTCATCCTAATCTCCAAAAGGCCAAATATATTAAAATCTTAATCTCTATTTTTTAGATTATATTAATTTTAATTTTATAATATTTATATATTGCATTCCCAAACTCAAATTCTCTCATTCTTAGTATTGTTAAAAAGCTCTCGACGAGCTCTATCAAATAAAATCCCACATGAATGTCTTCTCGAACTTTTTTATAGGCCCCACATATATAACACACTTCTCAATAAAAAAATTTATTTATTTTTGTATATATTAAACATGTTAAGATTTGCATCTTTTAAACACCCTTGGAAAAATCCCAAAGAGCTCCATCAAATAATACCTATCGCCAAACTAATCCTAAATATGAATAATATGATCGAGACACAAAGTCCTTTGATACCATTGTATTTACCGACTTATGATATAATATTTAGCCTATGAGATTTGGATTCACAATTACTTACTACATTTATACATAGGTTAGTATAAAACTTGGATGTATAACTAATGAACATTATGATCCTCAAAGAAATATATTGTAAATATAGCATGCAAGGAGATCTTTGTTCAACATATATTTTATTTTTTATTTAATTATATCTAATATGTAATTACACTTACACGTGTAATGTGTGTGCATTTTTTATAAATCTATACTATTATTAAGGTCAAAAGAAGGGTAGAGAATTTTACTACACTATGCCCATATTACCCTTCTAAGATAATAATATACTCCCTTTGTCCTATATTAATAACTATATTTGAAAAAACAGTGGGTTTTATTAAAAGGTGAAACCTACTTCTATAAGAAGGGAAAATAAGCTTATGATACTCTTTTTTAAGTACTCAATCACTTAAATTCAAAAAAATGGAACTATTAATATGGAACAAAAAAATTTGTGAAATGGAGCTATTAATTTAGGACGAATGGAGTATATAGTTGTATCATTTATAATTTCTAAGGCTCTAATACGTATGGCCATTCAAATGCCTTCCAAAATCGTAATAAGTATCTCTTACTTTAAGTGAATTTCATAAAAAAGAGAAGTCCCAAGGGAAGGAGGTGAAATAAACATAATAAGTAGGTACTTGCTAGGGGGTAATACTGTTGGGCCTTTGAGAGTTGGGCTTTTGGGTGGTAGACTGCATATTACCGTTCATGTACATCTCTTGTTTCCTAATATCTTCAGCAGTGAGAATCAATAGAAGTGATGTTCTATAATAGGACGATGAGCTTAGCGGCAAAGAAATTTTCAAACTACTATATTATTATTATTTATAGACTTTTTGTCATTTTTCTATATTTATATTAATAATACATAATATTTTTAAGTGAAGTACATAAAAAAAAGTAAATAATATTTGATCTTATTTTTGCCAAAAACTAAAAAACAACTAGAAGTATAAAATGCAAAGACAGTAGATTGTCATTGTCTTGTAGTATTTGTGGTGTAAAACTATCTTTATGCACTATTATCTCATTTGTATTAAGCTTAAACATATATCAGATCACCTCAATTGCATATTAATATTTTTTTATTTATCATTTATATGTAGAAACAGGAAAATGACCATAGCACGCATCAACTTATATGCAAAGTAAAAGTCGTTGCTCTTTGTTAACTACGTGCAAATCCATGTGCACATTGACTAGTATCCATAAAAGACATATAAATACATAGATCATAGGATATATGAAATTAGATGATAAATTGTTGAATATTTTTTGCAAAGCTTTTTTTTCAACTTGAGTGGGCCACCAGTCTATAGTCAGGATTTGTGTTGAAAGCAATATTTTTCATACAGTTCGAACAAACTTCTAAAGTTCTGAAGTGGTAAACAAAGTGAATTGGGTGAACTAAATCAATATACACTCCAAATTTTATATACATACACATCCTTTCACCTTATACTTTAGGCCACAACCAAACTATAACATATATTAATAGAACGTGTTTATTTCCCCAACATATTGCTCAAGGCCTTTTACTCTTTTTTACATCTCAATATAAATTAAAATGTTACTTGTACATACCCCTTTTCACCTTAATAATATTTTTTTTAAAAAAAAAAGAGAAGGCCTCAAAGAACCCAAAAAGATTAGAAAAAAACTCAGAAAAAATCTACTAAAAGAAGCAAAATTAATGGAGAAAGCATTCGTTGAAATAAAAGAGAAGAAACTATGTCATGGAGAAACTTCTCATAGTTTCTCAGGAGGCTTGGCCCTAAGCATCTCCTAGTAAGTAAGCCCCATCTTACTCTTGTTGGGGCCTCCGGTGGTGGATCACCCACCCCATCTCCACCTCCTCCGCCGGATTTTCTCCTTCCTCCCACTCGGCCACCTAAAAGTTTGACCTCTTCTAGCAGAGTTTCTATTTTAGCACAAACGTCCACCCGACTGGAAATCCCAGGATTAGAGGCCTTCCATTTCAACATCGGAGACGGACCCAAAATTTCTTCATCCAAGTCGAGCCCCTGGAGCTCCGGACCTCCTTCCTCCTCCGCTATCCTCGCAGGAATTGAACGAAAGAATCTACGGTTCAGACTCCAAAACTCGCTTGACATAAAGCGCTTGGAACGGATCAGACTAGGCTCAGATGCGGACCTGAGGAAAGTGGGGGAAAGCTTCCTCTTCTTGTTTAGTTGGAAATGCAATTTCAACTGGGTAGAGGAAACAAAGTGGTTGAAAAACAAGACAAAGACAGTATTTCCATTCACAATACAGTTGTTTATAGATACAAGTATGTATTTTCCATTGGGGAATACATAGGGGATACAAGAGTGTATTTCCACAGAGAGAGGATGTAGTGACACATGGACGGTGGTGATTACAAGTAGAGGGGAGTCCAGGATTGCCATGGTGGCAATGGAGGAGGTGACCTTAACAGCCCCCGGCAAACTCATGGTGGAGGTAGAACCATGAGTTTGGAGCGTAACTGCTGAAACCGCTTGATGGAGAGAGGCTTCGTGAAGACGTCGGCCACCTGCTGAGCGAAGGGAGTATGCTGGACATCAAGCTTGCCGGCTAAAACCTACTCCCGAACATAGTGATGATCAAGTTCGATGTGCTTGGTTCGGGCATGGAACACCGGGTTGGCCGAGAGGGAGATGGCGGATTTGTTGTCACACCATAAGGTGGGGGTGGAGGGGAGGGATACTCCAAGGAAGGTGAGGACCATGCGGGCCCACGTGATCTCAGTGGCTGTGCTGGAGAGAGCCCGATACTCTGCTTCGGTGGAGGAGCGGGCCACTGTGTCTTGCTTCTTGGACTTCCAAAGAATGGGGTTGGGACCGAGGTAGAGGCAGTAACCGGAAATGGACCGGCGATCAATGGGGTCACCTACCTAATCGGAGTCAAAGAAGGCACAAAGAGCAGGATTGTCGGATCAAAGGAGGAGCCCATGAGTGAAGGTGCCTTTGACGTAGCGAATGATTCTTTTCACGGCCATATAGTGAGAAGTGGAGGGGTTGTGCATGTGTTGGCAAACGAAGTTGATGGCATGGGCAAGGTCGGGACGAATAGAAGTGAGGTATTGTAAGGCGCCAACAATGCTTTTGTAGTGAGAGGGGTTGGGGAAGGGTGGGTCGTGGGGATCGAGGGGAGGGCATTTGTAGATGGTGGGGGAAGCTTTACATTGGGACATAGAGGCATGGGCAAGGATATCAAGGGCATACTGGGGTTGGGAGAGGAAGAGGTCATTGGGGGTGCGAGTGACTTCAATGCCAAGGAAGTGATGGAGGTCGCCGAGGTCTTTAATGGCAAAGGTGGAGCTGAGGAGGGAAATGACTTGGTGGATGTGGGGGGGATGGTTACCGATGATGAGGATGTCGTCGACGTATAGGATAAGGATGGTGATGTGGGAGCCTTGGGTGTGAAGAAAAAGGGAAGTATCGGCATGACAAGGGATGAAGTCAAGGGAGAGAAGGTAGGTGGAAAGGCAAAGGTACCAAGCACGAGGGACTTGTTTGAGACCATAGAGGGCTTTGTGGAGGCGACAGACATGGTTGGGCTGGGTAACATCATAGTAACTGGGGGGTTGGGCCATGTAGAGTTCTTCAGAGATAGTACCGTGAAGGAAGGCATTGGAGACGTCGAGTTGCTTGATGGGCCAAGAGCGGGTGACAGCGAGGTTGAGAACAATCCGAACCGTGTAAGGTTTGACCACGAGGCTAAAGGTCTCATTGTAGTCAAGGTCTTCTTCTTGATGGAAACCTATGGCAAACAGGAGGGCCTTGTAGCGAGAGATAGTCTTATGGGCATCACGCTTGACTTTATAAGTCCAGCGGCAACCAATGACATTGGAGGAGGGCGGGGGAACCACTAAGCTCCAAGTACCTTGTTTGTAAAGGGCTTTAATTTCCTCATCCATAGCGGCACACCATTCAGGAATGGAGGAGGCAATTTTGAAGGAAGAGGGTTCAGTTTGAGGTGGAGAGATAGTGAGGAGGGAGAAAGGGACACAGGGACATATGATCTCAGCTCTGCTACGAGTGATCATAGGGTGAGGGGGGAGGAGAGGGGGAGGTAGGGGGGAGCAGGGGAGGGGGAGGAGGGGGTGTTGAGAGGAGTGGGGTGGGGAGAGGAAGGGGAGAAGAAGGAGAGGGAGAAGGGAAGGGAAGGGGAGAGAGGGGGTGGTGAGGGCGGGTGGGGGAAGGGGTAGGGATGGGGGGAGGGGAGGGAGTGATGGAAATAGGGAGGGAGAGTGTGGTGGGGGGACAAAGACAGTATTTCCATTCACAATACAGTTGTTTATAGATACATGTATGTATTTTCTATTGGGGAATACACAGGGGATACAGGAGTATATTTCCACAGAGAGAGGATGTAGTGACACATGGACGGTGGTGATTACAAGTAGAGGAGAGTCCAGGATTGCCATGGTGGCAATGGAGGAGGTGGCCTTAACAGTGGCTTCCAGCCAGAAACGAAATATTGGGTCTGGGCTTGTCCTGGTTCATGTAGGCCGGTCTAGGAGATCCCGGGCAAGAGACGCCTGCATCGGGGTCAAGCAGGTTTGGATGAGGACGCCTTCATGGTCGCAAAGACGGAAGAAATAAAAAATAGCCGTGGCGGGAAACCGACACCGGCGGTAAAGAAGAAAGGGGAATGGGTATTGGGGTAGGCAATAAGTAAAATAGTTAAGGGCACTAAGTATTAGTTAGGGAAATAGACACGTTTATATTAATATATAATTTTATAATATAAAAAATAATTAATACTCTTTCTATTTTATATTAATAATTATATTTAAAAAATAATAGTTATTATTGAGTAGTAAAATCTACATTTAAGAGAAAATAAACTTATGATACTGAATTTTAAGTACCAACCACTTAAATAAAATAAAATAAAGTTATTAATATTGAACAAAATTTTTAACAGAGCTATTAATTTAGGGGTAAGGGAGTACATACTCAATTATGCTGAGATTGGAGCGTAAAATCCAAAGCCACCCTATTAGACGTTGAACATATGCTGTCAAAATCAATGAAAAAAAATGACCGGTGTACATGTAGAGGGGGGAAAACAGAGAACTGTTGGATCCAGTTCGATAATGTGGCATGGTGATCACCTTGTCACGAAAATTGATGTCATGAAAATTGATGAGGGTAAACAAGTCCGAATCAAATGTACCTATTTACCTAGGTGGATTGGGCAAGTGAAATCCACGAAGGCGTTTAGGTGTGACTGCTTTGACTACCATGCTGTCATCTGATCAATATTAGCTTAGCTAATTAAGGCCCTTGAAGCACCAACCACCAGAAGATCGGAACAGATTCCACCCTGAAAGAACAAAACTAAGCAGGCATTGATCATGCTAATCTGGATAATCGGGGCTCATGCTCATCTGGAGGCACCACAAGTTTATCTCCTAGGCACACAACATGGGCGAAATTGAAGCTTATCGTAGACCACCAAGGAAATCTTCCATGTCTGTGCGAGCTCCTGGCCTTCTGTTCCGATCACCAACAGAGAGATTGCACTTACTAATCAGACTACGACGAAGCATTGGCGATGCGATGTTCACACAAGAATTCTATACCATGCGGACGGCATTTTAAGATATTGCCTCATCATCCATGGCCCCTCTTTTGCTATATGTGTTCGTAAATTGAGTGTTGATCAATAAGATAGGTGCAACTTAAAAGTGAGCAATCATTCTGTAACTCTAATTAGGAATTGAAAAAGAGACTAAATTATGTACACAACAGGGAACTAAACACCAGATTGTTAATCTTACAGTCCTAAATCAAACAAATTAGCTACATGTTCCTCCCCCGTTCATATCAACACTTCAACTCATCTTCTAGAATTGGAAGAAGAAAAAAAGGAAACTTAGCCCTCTCTCTCCCCTCCTCCATTGCCATGCACTCCCTCACCATCCCTTAATTTGATCATGATCCTGCATGCACTGCTCAAATGCGCACAAAAAATATACTCAGCTCCGGCCCATTGTTGCCATCCGGGCTCAGCATGTAGAGGGTCTCCGAGTCCCTGGATCCTACCACCCTCTCAAAGTGCGCTCTCATGTAGGCCATCTCCCCGTCGGACCCCTCAACGTCTGACCTCCCCGGCAGAACCCCAGCTCCCATGGAGACCATCTTGAGCAGCTCCATGACCGTGAGATCCTCGTCGGTCGGGTCCCTCTTGACGCCATAGCCGCTCTTCTTCCCGTTGCAGTACATGGTCCACAAGGGCTCGTCCAGGACCCTTATCCTGTCCTTGTCCGGCCGCTTCTCGCACTCGAGGGCGATCCTCACCATGCCGGAGCCCATCTCCTTCTGCAGAGCCATCGTCTGCATGGCCAGCTCAACAACCACCATGGGGTGGCACCGGGGGTTCTCCTGCACCGAGAGGCTCACCCGGCCCTTCCGGTATCCGAAGAGGGTCCCGGTGACCCTAGTGCCGGAGAGGTTACGGCGGCTTTCCGGGAGACCGGTGGGGAGGGTGGGGAGCTTGCATGGCGGGGTGATGATAGGCAGAGACCTGAACACCGACCGGAAGAGGCGAAAGACTTTAACTGAATGGGGTGGTCTCTTCCGTTGGGAGGGCTGGAGGAGGGAGACCGACGGCCTGGACGGCTTCAGGGGAGGTGAGGACTGGGTGGGCTCTCCCATGTGGGGCTCGGTGGAAGCTGCCATGAATGGAAGGAGGGACAGCTATGAAGGAGGAGGAGGAGGAGAGGGAAGAGTGTTGGTTAGTTTTGAGGATCAGTCAGATCGATTTTCTGATGTTGGGCTTCTTTTGTTGCTTGCCTTAGTTGAAACTGAAGGGGAGGAGTTTGTTGAGTTGGGTGGGGATGGCCGGATGGACGGGCTGGGTTTCTACTGTCAACCCTAATTTGAGGGCCTGCCATCCGTGGATTTCTGCCTGGTAGCAACAGACTCCAGCTTTGCCAGGTCAAGACTCCAAGTGAGATTCCGGAAATTAGCAGGGATTAGTGTGCATGGCCACTTCTGTACGACCCAAACTGGTAAAGAGTATTTTCAGCCAATGTTCTTTTGGCTTTGCACATCCAGCTGGTTGGATAAATGAGTAGCATGCAGGATGCACCAAAAGACGATCAGATTCGAGGATTGGATAGGTTTGAATGTTCAAATTGGGGATATAATGACTCATGATCCTATTGGCTCCAAATTAGAGATGTTAAGGAGTCCTGCAGCCGAGTCGTGTAACTTATCCTCCTCCTTGAAATTTGAATCGTCTTAGAAGGCTCAAATCTTTTAGCTAGGAAACTCGATCGAGTCTTCACTAGAACGCTAACCCGAGTCTCACATATAAAAAACTCAAGATCTACATGTTAATTTCTTCGTACCTTAGTATTGTTGCGATGAATGAAACTTATAAAATAAGGAATAAATGAAACTTATAAATAGTGGACTAAATAAAGTTTGTATGTTATGTCTTTGAGACAGAATTCGCCCTCCCCCGTTGGTACTTAGAAATTATTTAAATGTCTATAAGGATAAGATGATCCACTACACATTTTTAGAGGTACCTTCACACCGCGTATATAGCGAACCAATGTTATGCAATTGCTCTTGCAAAATAGTGACGAAATCTAGTAAATTTATTTTCAAAAAAAAAAAATAGTGTTTTATAAGAAATCCCGTTTAAGATAACCCGTTCTGTTCAAACGGATGCATTCGCCTGTTAACGGACCCATTTGGGTGAATAGAAAATGTGAGTCATTTTGGATTAAAAGAAAACCAAATAAATTTGAACCAAAAAATAATTATCTTTGTTACACGATTGAACCAAATAGAGCTAGCCAGATGATCGGCGGCACGTGTGTGGGTTTGCCCACTTAGGTGCATAGGCCCAACATATATCTCCCCCACCAACACCATCACAATTTCCTAGATGATGTGAGACTATTCATAACGTTCAACCAATTCACATGTGTGTTCTCATTCATGTAACCCACTTTCCAACACTACACTTAATACACACTTGCATTTAGCCTCTTTTTTTACAATAATTTAGCCCAATTAATGTATATTATGATTTATAAATTATAGTCGAGCTCAACCTTTTGCTTTATGTGAGCCGAGTTTGACCTCTATTCGAGGAGAAACAAGTCAAGCAGAGGTGGGTCAAACTCAATTTGAGCTAACTTGAGCCTAAGTTAAGCTCATTTCGAGCCAAGCCGGCTATGCTCGATGAGCCAGCTCAATTCCTTATGCCCCTACTCCAAATTAATGTTTAAAAACATAAGACTAAGACTCTTCTTCTAAAGCAATAGAGCCAAGTCACTTAGTTGATGGAGTCACAATCAAGTCATGTTGATCTAAGTCTTCAATTTATAGATAATTTGTATATTTACACTAATTAAAATTAAGCAAAAATATATGATATATTTAGTCTAAAGTATAAAAAACCTTCAAAATCAACAAATCTTTAGTCTTAGTAAATAAAATAAATATTTCCTTGTAAGACAAAAAACTTGTTGGGTAGTAAGATGGCAACACAATTAATTTCCTCAACATGAAGATATAATCAAATAAAATTGCCTTTTAGCCACAAAATTAAATATTTTAGATTCAAAATTTTATTCATGAAATAACTCATAGACTAAATATAAAGTGGTTATTCATTATAATCTATTCCCCCTAGTATAAGTTTTTGGAATATAACAAAGATATAATTGTAAACTTAACTTTGGTGTATCATTGTTATATGATTTTTTTTCATTTATAATGCAAACTTGATCAAATGTGAGAGAAAATTGACATAAGTTGTTACTTGAAAGATCACTTTAATTAATAAATAGATTAAATGACCCATATGAGGATGTTTTTTCATCATCGTTAGTGAACAACTAATAAAATAATAAATAAAATATCTTGATCATAACATTAACTTCAATAAAGGGGTAATTATTAGCATGAATTAAAGATTAATTCTATTTATGAGGTATAAATCAGGTATGTTTTAATAGAAAATAAATGTATATAGAATAAAGAGTTCATGAAGCTAGCTAAGGTAGAAGAAACTTGGCAAAATAACTTGGGGAGTCAATTGAGTCATTTAGGGAACCATGCTTATTGGAATTAGCAACGTAGTTTGATTCGGTTTACAAAGGAGCCAAGTTGACACAATGAGTTTTTGGAGTAAAAAAGGAATTCCAAAACTATGCTCCAAACAATGTTCTCCCTTTGTCCTATATATTTGCTTTTTTAAAATAAACTAAATCGGACACTTATTATAGGACGGAGGGTGTATGTAATAAGTATAATGTTTAATTTTTTGATATATATAAATTGAATTGAAAAGCTAATAACTATGTCAAACGAAATTTATATTGAGCTCACTCTCATAGCAATTGGAAAGAAACTGAGTTTAAAACTTAAGACACATATTCTAAACTTAATTAAGCTAATGAGCCTCATTTTAAAACACAATTTGGCTCGAAGGTAATCAAAATGATATCAGACCAAGGTCCGATGAAATTGTCAGCTGACCATTAGATTTCATCATTTCAAAATCCATTGAAACATTTTTTAAGCAAGTATTTGCAATTAAATTCAAAAATTGGGATCATTCAAAGAAGAATGCAACTATTTCCCAACATATGCTCAGTACCCCCTTCCCCAACTATCTTGTTGTTGGCCACCCGAACATCTCATGTTTTCCCTTCTTCTTCTTGATCTCCAACACCATTATCAATGTCGGCTGTCTTTTTTCATCTTCTTCGACAGCCAAAACAGGTTTTAGTCAGAGCCGAGGCCATGTAAGGCTCCAGTGGTAGCCAGAGCTAGGGCTGGATTAGGCCCGGCCAGCCTGCGGAGGGGTGGGTTGGCGGTCGAAGTGGGGCAGGGCTAGGCAGCCGCCTGGCCAACCTGCGATTCGGCAAGCTAGGGATGCCTTGGCCAACCTGGCATGGGGTGGTTGGAGGTTATTTCATGGAGGGGCAAGTTGCCCAGGCCAACTAGCACGAGGTTGGTTGGGGCTGCTTGTTGTGGGGCAGCCTTGGACAGCCCACAAATGGGTGGGATGGGATTGGTAGCTGCGGGGAAGGCCTTGTCCAATAGATGGTGAGGTGGCCATGGCCAGTCTACAACGTGTCACGGGGTAGCGAAGCGGACTTTGCTTGACACGTGCTAGGGCGCACACACGTGTGGAAGTGTTGTATAATAGGTGTTATGCATTGCGGGAACTTCCTATAGTGTTGCACACCATGTATGAAGGTGTTGCGGGGAAGTCCTGCAACGTTGCACAACATGTGTGGACAACGTTACGTAGAATATACGCAACGATGTACAAACATAGTTCGTTATGTTGGGACACATAGTCGACTAGCACATATTTGAATTCTTAAGAGGTCCCCTCTCCCCTAAATAGTGTTGGAGAGTCATTTGGAGTATTTTGGGGCTGTTTGACAAACTTTGGAGGAACCATGCATGTACAACCACTTTGGCTGCCACTCTACTAGAATGAGAAAAATCTCTTATACTATATAGGGGGAGTTGAAATGATAAGTTGTTGGTATGATGTATAGCCTTGCAAACCGGCTATCTCGGATAGCAATGAAGGCTTATTGTGTTGCTAGTTATCATGTCACTGATGTCAGAAGCCTCATCAGCTGGGAAATGGGGCTATTCGACCTACAGGGCGGTCGTCCGGCCTTATGGTCGTGTTGAAAATAAAGACCCTTGCATGCACTTGGTTGAGATGGAATGTTCGGATGTCCAAGTTGCCTAAATTGGATCTGTGCGTCACAAAGAGGCATCCCCCTCCGGCTAGCTTGCTTGGGAAATATCTCGGCACATCCACCTTGGGACAGCTTTGTTGCTTGGCTTCGCAGGTTAGACGCTTAATCGAATTGCACAAGGTCATGACCTTGACGAGAAAGGCTTACTTGCTTGGCTATTTGGCCTTGCAAGTGATGCACTGTAAGCGTTGTAAGAGTTTCCCAAGTGCCTCCATGATAGGTGGGTAGGTTGGGGTCATGCCAAGGTTGGACACCTTGGCCAGCCCGCGACAAGTTGGCTTGGGGCTGCCCTAGCCAGCCCACGGAGGGCTAGGCTGGGGCGAACATGGCTAGCTCGCGACGGGGCCAGCCATGGCTAGCCAACCCTCTTGCATGATCTGCCCCGGGGCATGAGGTTGATACATCCTGCAGTTGGCATGGCAATTGACAATACAGATGCCCCCTTTTAGTGGTAACAAAGAAGAAGAAAAGAAAGAGGGGGTATGCATGAGTAATTTTTTATATTTCTTTTCTTCTCACATTCCATTTGGCAAAAAAAATAGTTCCACATTAATAGTTGTATTTTTTTTAGTTTAAGTGATGGGGTACTTTAAAAAATATTATAAACTTAGTATTCCTTCTCTTAGATATAATTTTTACTATTTAATAAAAAATATTATTTTTAAAATTTTAACTATTAATATAAGAGAGTGTATATTATTAATGTGTATACGTAATATGGGGGCTTTCTGGAAATATGAGAGGGGGTAGCGGCGTTCTTCAAACAAAGATCATCATATACGTATGTGGATGGACACAGGCCCAAAGCACCAATTGGGCCAAAAACTTAGATCGTACAATAATTAAAAATCACAAGATACGGCTTGTAATAAAAGAAAATCTTGACTTGGGCCTTTGCCACAGAAAAGCTTGATAGTTGCTCACAGCCTATGCCTAGCTATTAGCTAAGCATGAGAAGTTTCTTCCGGGCTCGATGACTTGGATTGAGAAAGTGACTTTCCTCGAATTGGCAATTTCTTTTAACGAATTGCAGCTGGCCCTTGATGAGTGTTGTTGAAGTTTTGTTAGGCTTGATAGTGGCCCAGAGGCCACCGGACCGTAACTGATAGAGTGTCAGCGAAAAAACATATTTTCTTTATACAAGGCCAATTGCCCCTTCAGCCAGTTGTAAGGACTTTCTCTGTCTTATATTAATAGCTCCATTTAAATTTTAAAATAAATTTATTTTAAAAAAGTAAATAAAATTATTAATTTAGGATGGAGGGAGTATTAGTTTACAGGTCTAAGTTTTTTTATTCCTAAGACTCCCTTACACATGTAAATGAGATTCAATCGTTGGACCTTCCCTACAACCGAGAAAGATCTAACCAACCCTGGCATATAGTTCTAAGTTCTTATAGGTAGATAATCACAAGAAATATGACAAATCTGGGTGTGAATACATATTCTTTAACAGAAGTCAATTGCATAAGAAAAGTCTACATGTAAATGTATAAGAATTGAATAAACATACATATAAGAAATTTAAGTACACCCTCCATCCTAAATTAATAGTTTCATTTGACTAAAAAAAATTATTACATAATAATAGTTCTATTTTATTTAATTTAAGTAATTAGGTGCCTAAAGAAGAGTATCATAAGTTCATTTTCCCTTCTCATACATGTGGGTTTCACCATCCCATAAAAATTTCTACTTTTCCAAATATAACTATTAATATAGGATGGAAAGAGTAGTTAGGTAAGCAGTTCAACTATCAATATCCGTAAAAAAAAAACAATCCAAATATCTAATTAATACGACTTTAATTTGGTATAGGACCAAGTAAATAATCAGCGCATATATAACACCAGCACCATGTCAACTAATCTTATAGATTGCTACTGATATAAACTGGTCAAGGCAGTGGAGGTAAATAATTAGTAAGAAATGATATTGGTGAGGTCATTAATCGCATAGTCTCTCTCCCTCTATTATTATGTGAAGTCAATCCTGATGCAAAGTACAGAAATGAGAATATTCCTGGTGAACATGAGAATCCTCATGAACAGAACTGAGGGAGCCCATATCACAATTCACACCAGCCTTTAATGTACCAGATCTCCAAACGCCTGCTGAATTTAAGGTGACCCAATATCCAAGCGTTTGCCACAGCCACTCGACATGGCCAAGAATCCGTTCATTCCCTCAGAAGATCAATCTTTCCTTGCATGTAACCAAAATGTTAAGAAAATCGCCTTAATGGTAATGGCCAATCAACGGAATAATACATTCAGGAAAGGAAGCAAGACAAAGGTCAAACAGCCTCTCGCCTCACCACCTTCCCGTATACGATGAACATAGAAACTCATTGACTGCAATGCCATTCACTGCACGCCGAATATCTAACCCGAATTCCTTTCTATTCTTCTCTCCAAGTACAACTAATGAAATTCTCTGTCTTTTCTCCACCCTGGCCAATGCCCATCCTTTTGTTAGAGTACTATAAGACAGAAGGGAGCGAGACCCACCATCTGATATTGCCTCTTCCCTACATTTGGAACCATGAAATCAAACACCCATGTCCTTCTGTTGCTGTTCCTAACAGCCACTTCTCTGGTTGCATGTTTTGCTGATCAGGACTTTGACTTCTTTTATTTTGTTCAGCAGGTCAGTCTCTAGAGGGAACTCTTCTAATCACCTCCTTTCTGGTTATGTTCTTTGCCACTTCTATCATGTGGAATGCAGCAAAAGATTTCAGTGGTCTAATTTTATGTATGTTTTTTTTTTGTGGTATTGAAACCATGCAGTGGCCGGGATCATACTGTGACACCAAGAAGAGTTGTTGCTACCCAAAATGGGGGAAACCTGCTACCGATTTCGGCATCCATGGGCTCTGGCCAAACTACAATGATGGATCGTATCCATCCAACTGCGATCCTGATAGTCCCTTTAATCGCTCAGATGTGAGTTATTTTACTTAATTCAGATTTATATGCACAGCAAAGCGAACATTTCCTTTAGTTTTTGGCTTCCTGATCTCTTCTTTCTTTTACTTGCATATGATGTGGTATCTGAAGTTTTATATTATGTAAAATTCTATTGATTCCATTACAGATAGCAGATTTGAGCGACCAAATCCGAAGGAATTGGCCTACTCTTGCTTGTCCGAGTGGGGATGGTTTTGACTTCTGGGCCCATGAGTGGAACAAGCATGGGACTTGCTCTGAGTCAGTCCTCGATCAGCACCAATACTTTGAAACGGCTCTCAACTTGAAGAAGCAAATCAATCTCCTCCAAGCTCTTAGGGATGGAGGTAAAGTTTCTGAATCCATGTAAACAAGCTTGAAACTTGCATTATTTTCAAGGAGCGGACTGACTCATTTATGCCATTACCTTAAACAGGTATTGAGCCGGATGGAAGCTTTTACAGTCTCCAGAGTATAATTGACGTTATAAAACAAGCAACTGGTTATAAGCCATGGATAGAGTGCAACGTAGACGAAGGCGGCAATGGTCAACTGTATCAGGTGTACATCTGCGTTGATAGCTCCGGGAAGGACCTCATCGAGTGCCCAAAATTCCCAAGGGGAAAGTGCTCTTCCCGAATAGAGTTCCCTCCTTTCTGAGGAGATTCAGATTCATTAGGCTACTGCTATACATGCCTCAGTGACCCACCTTAATTATCATCCTTCTGACTGATTTCAGACGGTTGAGAAAACAGCTTTTTCTTACATAGGAAAGTTAAGCTATTTTATTTGATGGGTGGGAACTGGAAATTATTGAAAGAGATCTTATTAAGGAGAATTGAAAATCATTTGATTAGCGTGGTTAAAGAATATGTTTGAATAAGCCTGCTCTTGTTTGCATCGAATCGGTACTTAGGTGCCAACGAATATTGTTGTATATGACAAGTGATACTATGATATTTTTCTATGAATATATTTAATTAATATCCTCTCAACGTCCTTGGATTGGGATCATAATGAAAATGGGCTGTGACAACTTGTGCAAGATTGAGCAAATCAAGTTATAGCAGGAGCAATGTGAAAACCGCTCATACATAACAAGTTGCTTTTGATTGCAATCTTTCTTGTGTTTTTTCTTAACCAGCTATTCTCACTAACGATCAATTAGGGTAGTCAAGAAGGGGCGAACTTGGATCAATATTATCCTCAATACATCAATTCGTTTAAGTTGAAAATTACAAAAAAATTGCAATGCTTAGCCAATTACTACAACCCATATAATTTAAGACAACTTGTTCCATCAAGAGAATATTGTACTTAGGGTGTACTTGGCAACCTTGATTTTTATTTTAGGGTATGATCTAAAATTGTGAATTTTAACCATGTGATTTGTAGAATTGCTATTTAGGGTTATTGATATATATCTAGGAAGTAATTTGATAAAAAATTTAAAAACCCTTGTTTGGAAACCTAGATTTGCCATGGGTCTGATTTATATTTAAAATTTAATATTAAAAATTTTTAATTCATGTATTTTCCACAAATTTTACGATGAATGCCACAACTCAATTTAAGAATAAAAAGTGCTCTTCTATATGTTAGTTCGCAAGTTGATTGCTGATATAACGATATTGTAAATAAGTTTGTTTTACTTTAAAAAGTTTCAACTCTTGTAGCCACATGTAAACGTAATTTCACTTTACAAGAGAGGGTTAGGGGAGAAGTGTGTGTAGTTGAGAGAAATGGTTGAGGGCAGACATTGAGAGGGTTGTGGGAGACAAGAAGCCCAATTCAGCAAAAAGTAGTAAGCAAATCTCGTAGCTATAAGATTTCAAAAGAACATATCTTAAGATGTGAGTTCTAAATTGCGTGTCTATAGTTATAATTGAAACCACGGGATTTGGGGGGTGAGTTGGGCCAAAATCATATCTCATCAATAATGCTTCCCAAATATGAGATTTGGACCAAATCTCACCCATTTAAAATTCACATCTCTTATATTCCATGTTCCCACATATAATTAGCCATCATAACTCACAAATAGTTAATTACTAGTTTACCATCAAATTGTAATCATAATCATAATTATGAATAACCTTTTTCTCAAGAATTTGGAGATCGTGACTTGGATCTTGAACCTCCACATTAGCCTATTTTTTATTAACTCTTTTACAAGAGACAACATAATTGTATCCTTCCTTATTAACTTCGTTTATATCTTTGTAGGTCTTCCTATCTCTATTTTGGACATACTTTCTTTTTTTATTATGAGTTCATCCTTATTTCCTATTTTAAAATATGATAAACATAAAACCTCAAAACTAAGATTAATTGTTTTTGTTAAAAAGTGTTATGATAATCTAAAAGGAGACGAACATGAAAAAAGTGTCATGGATACTTTTGTTAATGAGAATCGATACCTACAAAGCTTCCAACCTATTAATAGGAACAAAGAGACCAAATTGCTCCTATGCTGTGAATAAAACCTATTTTTGGGTTCTTTAAAAAACATTCAGTTGTATATATATGATGTTTATTATCATTTAATTACTATGTTTTCCCATTATTAAATAATTTTCCTACCACCTTTTATCATTGTAAACTAATTTATTTCGATCAATTTTCTTATAAACTTTATTCAATGAGGAGACCTGAATAATATATGGCTCCTTAGAGTTGATAAATTAAGGTTCAACTCTTCTCCAAAATCTATGGTCAAAGAATCTATATCCGAACAAGAGAAGCACCAAATTTTATATAAAAGAGAAATATTTTTTTTGCCTGATATCCAATAGTGATATGTACCTTGTAGCCTAACTCAAACTAGCAAAATAACTATAGTATTTTTCAAATTTCATTGCCAACTGCACTCATAGATTGTTTTTTTTGCCAAACCTTCACCATAGATATTGATGTATTAATTAATCATTAATTTATTTATCAATCAATCACATGATAGATAATTAATGACATGCATGTCGTTACCAAGTATTGAAGATATAACTAGGTTATTCATATTTGTTGTTGTTGTCGTCGTCGTCTTATAGTTTTAAAAGCACTCTCTATATGCCAACTGACAACATTAAGGACATATATGGTATTTGAGTATTTAATTTAAGAAATTTCTATGGAGAGAGAGAAGATTGTTTGCATATGAAAAAAAAATAATGATATTTCTATATAAAAAACTCACACATGAGTTTTTATTGGTCTAGATATATTAGCCTATGTGAATTTTGTATAAAACCCATTTTTAAAGTCCAATCTTTTGTGTGAGTTTTTGCAAGTGTTTTTGTCGTAGAAATATTACTATCCCGAAAAAAACTATAACACTTTTATGTGTTGAACATCCTTATAAATAAAGCTTCTAGAGGCCTACCTAAAAATGCACCCAAATACACAGAAAACATTTCCCATTTGTATTATAACTTATACTCACTAAAAAAATATAAAATCCAATATTCCTTACATGAGTTATGTTTACATATCAGGAGTTAGGCATAATCCTTGATTTGAGAAATATATTTGAGCAGCATCGTATTATATTTCAACAATATGTGCCTTTCGGACTTGAACCTACGTCTAGTTAATCATATGCCTCCGATCATGCAAGTTTGGATTGACTTACATCTTGAATTTAGAACCGTATGCATAGACTTTGACATATTGAATTTATAGTGCTACACTCTTTCATGAGCTGGCACGGAGTAGCAAGTTACTTAAGAACCTGCATTGATGTTCTTTATGAATTGAGTAAAGGGAGCAGTCCTATTTCTCATCAGTTACGACCTTAGTATCAATCATATAGGTGAGTTTTTAATAGTATTTTGCAATTAAATACCTAGCCTCTTTTGATATTGCCAAGTAGAACTTCCAAGTCATTTCACGTAAGGCTTGGGATTTTAAGAGGAGACTTATATGAGCCCGGACTTGTAATTGCATAAACCCCAGCATCATGTGCTGTTGAAAATCTGACAGAACATATAACTTAGGACAAATTTGGTTCTACTCCTTGCTTGATTTAATGGCCCATAATCCTTGGGCTCGCGCTAACGGGTGTGAGCCAAGGTTTATGCAGGATGGAAGCTCCACAATTATAAATTTACTTTCGACAATAAAATACTCCAATGTGAAACATAACTGAGATAAAATATGATCTAACTTGGTGGTCAGTTCTGGTCCAGGTATCACCTTTGCATGTACATAGTAGCTAGAATATGAGCATTAAATACGTAGTTTGCGTGTGCAAGTGAACTATATTTTCCGATATGTTTATGTGATGATATTTATATTGAAATGTAAGCCAATTATAGCATAAATAACAAATATGTATCATTAAACGTTTTAGAGCTTCAAGTTTATTAAGATTGCTAATTAATTAACTACATACTCTAAAATATTTAAATAAAATTATTTAATTAACAATAGTCAAAATTTGGGGCTCTAAGATATTTAAAGTGACATGATTAAAAAAATTCTAGCTCTAAAGTAGTAATTTTAAAACTTTTTTAGGTATACAAATTAATATGACTGTAAAATATCTCAAGAAACATAGTAAATTAACGATCTTAAAAAAATCGTTCATTTGATATATTCAAAGAAATATAGTTAACAATCTACGAGAAGTTGTGGTGAAAAAAATTAAAGAAAAGTTAATTAACAACCTACAAAAAACTGTCACTCTAAAATATTTAAAAATTGAGTTGATTAACTATCTATTAAAACCTTTACTTCTTAAATTATTTAAATAAGTACTATTACCTAACAATCTACGAAATATTGCAACCCTACAATAATCAAAGAAGCACAATTGATTAAGTGTACGTGAAAAATTGGCTCTACAATGTAATAACATATTGAGTAGAAACCAGATGAAAAAATCTGCATTAAGTTCCACTTCCATTTTGTCTTTGTACAACTTCTCTTTCATTCACGTCTTTGTCGCTGCCTTCATTAAATTTCTTTCTAGGCATCTTTTACGAGTCTTGCTCATTTTATATTAATGACATAGGATCAAAATTACCTAGCTATATAAAAAAAAGCACATGATAACAACACCCCATGTACATTCATTTTTTTCACCCAGCAGATAATGAGCTTAGTGTAAGCTACACATGGGAGTTCTTCATCTACGAAATCAATGGTGCATATGCTAGCATATATTAACATTAATATATCACTTATGATAACGTGTGTTGAAGTATGCATCATCAATCTTGTATATCAAGGGTTCTCATGTGTGGCACAAAAGCCTTTTAATTTGCCAGAATTTAAAACATAAATAATACAAAAGTAGTGGAATGAATGGGCCTATAGTTGCGGTAAAACCGCAGCCAGGCCAACTCTAGCAGTAGTCCGACCAAATCTAAATTTGAGTACAATTTTTATATTTATTTTGAACCATTCACTATAATCACAATACCTCTTAAGTTGACTTGAGATTATGTTTCTCAAATTGATTTTTTAGAGGCTCAAATTGAGTTTCAAGAGTTAGTAAGATACCATATAATCACAAAAACTTTTAAGAGTCCTTTTATGTTATGCGGGGTGAGTGGCAAATTACGGGGTTATAGTCCTGATGTTATTTGGGCCTATATTGATAAGTAGAACCTACTTATCAAGGTCGTCAAAGTTTCAACATCCAATCAATGAGTAAAACTTGATGTGGTTAAATACATAGGCCCCATATATTAGAATAACCCTGAATTTTGCAATCACTCTCATCATTAAGGTATCTTACTAATTAACTCTTGAAACCCAAATATAAAATATGCAATTTCAACGGTTAATTAGTGAAATGAAAGTGCAGTGAAAATGTGGGTACGTGTCCAAATGAATCCAAATTTTATGGTTCCCATTTTATGATGTTATTTCTAATTCTCTTAGTCCCACCCTGACAAATATTGGTAGAGACCATTTTTAGAAAATTAACATGAGAAATGAGCTGAGATTACCTTTTCACATAAAAATACAACCACAAAATTTGTTTTACCTTGAAAACAGCTACTCATCACCAAAGTCTTCAACATCTAATTTAGACAAGACTTCTTTAATTTGACTCGTCTTCCGTGATTTTCTATAAAATTAAGAATCTTTTTCGATCGCTGATCATGTAGATAAGTGAAGTGAATTCATGGCTCATTTGTATTCAAAAATATCCAATTTCATCCGATCATCAAACTGTTCCTGTGATTATCAACAACAAGCTAATTATCAACTATCACAAAAAGTTAATTCAATTTACACCACATATAGCTTCCTATATGCACTTCTAATTCATAAAAGTCACACTTTCTGCTTCAGCAAAGATGAGAAAAAACATGCAGAAGAGGGTCCCAGGACCCAGTATCCCAGCCAATACTCTCACCATCGGCAACACCCACCGTGCCTCCTATCATACGATGAACTCCTCCGGCCAAATCCCCAGCCATTGCCACCCTTCCCTTCTTGCTCGCAGGCCCCCATAAACATTCATCAGCACCCAACATGCCACCACCACCACCCACTGTCTCTTCCAACACCCTGTCCAGCCCGACCACCCAATTATCACAGTCCTTAATCTCGACCACATGGTTGACGGCAGGAGCAGCTGAAAGACTGGGTGGTGGCGTAGCCGCCGTTGATGCATGGCCAGATAGAGCACCAGCCGACGCCACCATGGCCGTGCTCTTAACATGGAGCTTCTGCCTCCGGCCATCAAACTGGTCCACGTCCGATGCTGGTTCAATAACAAGGGGGGCGCGGCCGCTTCCCTCGCCCCACAGGCGTACCACCTTCCCGTCCTGCAGCTTCTGCCGGAGCGCCCCCAGCAGGCCCCCGGGCGCCTCGCAGCTATCCTCAAACGAGAACGGAGTTGCACTCCCGGCCACCTCGTGATCGAGGAGGCCGCACGCCCCCGCGTCGCCAGACGACGGCTCGAAGTTGGTGCGAGCGTTGGCGCCACGGAGTGACCGCGCCGCGTCGTCGTAGGCCCTAGCTGCGTCCTCGGCCGTGTCGAAGGTCCCCAGCCACAGCCGCACCTTCTGAAGAGAGTCCTTGATCTCGGCCACCCATCTGCCGGAAGGCCTCTGCCTGACTCCTACATATCGTTTATGGCCTCTCTGTGCCTTCTTCTTGGCCGGTGGGGAATTATTAGGGCCTGCACATCCTTCTCCTTTTTCTTCTTCAGCTTGAAGATCAACTGTTTCTGCACCTGGCGATGGTGGGCAGAGGTTTTCTGGTGCTCTGGGTGGCATGGGTATACCTGCAATGCAAGTTGGCCTAAGTTTCTTTTGGTTTTAATCTGAGTTTGGGAGGACGGGATCGGTATGGGGGTGGAAGGGGACAAGGGGAAAAGGGTGGAGGAGTCGCTATTGCAGGCCACTTTGGTGGTATCGTATTAGGGGCAGGGCATCGACAGCCATGGTTTCTTCTTTTTTTTTTTGGAAGAAGAAGCCCAGAAGGGGCTCCCGACAGCCATGGATGATTGGATGAAAACTTTAGCAGAGGCGAAGGGACGGAGTGGTAAGGACGAGGGCAAGCGGACAAGAGTCGTGATCTGGTGATCAGCTGGTGAGGCAAACATTTGACATGGTCAGAGCTGTACAGGGAAGGAGGAGTTCTGGGGAAAAAAAATTGGAAACAAAAGGTCCTACCGGGATTCGAACCCAGGTCGCTGGATTCAAAGTCCAGAGTGCTAACCACTACACCATAGAACCCGTTTGTGTTCCACTAATATTTAACTTATTATAAGATGAAGTTTCAGTAAGTCAATATACTCCCCACCATAATGTATATCAGTATCTATCTCATGTATTTCTTATTGGTGGAGAACATCAAAAATATTCCCCACAAATTAAAGAACAAACAATCCATTTTCAAAATCTATATCTAGGGCTTATTTAACAACTACTTTAAAAAATAATGCAACTTTCCTTTTGATTTAAACCTAAGTATAAAATATCATATAATAAAAAATATTACTTTCAAAAATAGACCTCATAAGGATTAAAATAGAAAGACTTTTAAGGTCTTTTTCTTTGGCTTTCAAAATAGTTGCCAACGTGTACATAAAAATTACTCTTTAATGCCCTACAGTTGTGGAATATATTAAGCATTTTTAAGAGGGTAGCGTCACCATATAGCATTATTTTCTCTTGATACAACCATTTCGGCATCTTGTGATTCTTTCAACTCTCGCACAATTGTGCTCATTAACAACTCTAAAAAGTTACGAACATAAAACTATTCAAATATTTTAAGACAGGAAACATACACAAAGGACCGACTCGGGGCATAAATTTTACCTTATAGACATGCTATAATACCTCACGTGTAAATTTTGTCGTAAAATATTTATCGACATCGACAACGCTTCCCACAACCGGCTAGGTTCAAAAAAGGGTTTCCTACTAGCATTAACAAAAGCCAACAACAAAAAAAAAATTATAAAACATTGACTATACATTTGCATCTCATATTTACAACGTATCCCTCTCTACAAAATTTGACTCATAAAACACAGCCTTCTTTGCCATGTTACTCGTAGTACCCAATAATTTCCCCACTTAAATATATATACATAATAATACAGCCTAATTTTTTGACATAAAAATGGGAAACAAGCAGACCTCTGGATGAGACATCCCTAGTAACCTGAACTTGGAAAATTGGCGCCCCCTCCAGTAAAGCCTACATTGTGAAATGACGATGGCTTCAATCAGATTAGCAAAATATCAACTGAGCCTCTTTGCATCTCCGCATTCCAATTTATATTTTCACCACCTCTACAACAGTCGTATTACAAAAAAAACACCTCTGGCTATTAAGAAGATGCCGAGTAATGCATCCGAAGCATGAGCCATGGTGGCAAGGCTTGAACTTAGCATCCACTTGGCATGCGTAACAAATACAGCAACATTCTTCTTCTTCTTCGGGCCCATAACTGATCACCAATTTTTCACCATCCGTTCTGCTTTGGAGATTTGTTGTAAAGTTTTCTAGCTTTCTCAGCCTTGAAAGAGATGAGTCTGCACCTCTCAGAACAATTCCCTAGATTTAAAAGAACAATTATATGAAACTTTAAAATAGCCAAATAAATGAGACGTTATAAATGCTTTAGTACCTAAAATAAAAAAGGCCTATTGAAATTAGATAATATTTTCAACAGCTTAGGTCAAATCAGATAATATTTTCAACAACTTAGGTCAAATCGCTAGACATAAAGAAATACTTTTCCTCCCACCTTTCTAGCCTCCTTGCCAAACCATCCTCCACCATCAGATGACGTCTGTATGTCAGACGACCACATCTAATGGTGGAGGTAAGGAGGGCTCGCCCAGTAAGGACAAAGGTCCACCAAACAACTAGAGTTCGATTAAGATTTTTTTGAACCGGCTGATTACAAGGTTTTCACTGCAGCCCCAAACCCTTCACATTAAACGAATGTACTCTACAAAGAGAATACTATTTCATAACAGTTAACTTAGCTATTCATGATAGCTTACCATAATTCAAAAAAATAGATGGTTAGCCAAAAAAACAAATTTAAAAAGAAGCTTCTGCATTTTACGAAGCCAAACTGGCCATTTTTTATAATATTTTCACACCCTAACATTAAATACTTAAGCATCATTTTGCTGTGGAATCCTGAGAGCATATCATGAATAATTTCTCTCCATCCATTACCCTACTTGCTCCAACGTGGGTGAGAATTAAAGCAAATAGAGCAAAAAAATCATTAAACGTTCATAGAAATCTTTTCAATGATCTTCATAGTCAAAGAGACAAAATATTTTGGTCAAAACGGGATGGCACTACAGAGTCTTTGAGCTGAGGCTTTATTATTAAGATCAACCTTCAGCTATGTCCAGCAATGTGAGACTCGTCTTCTGAGATTAAAAATCAAGTTTTCCTTCCAAGCCACTAAGGCCCTAAATAAACTAAAGAAAAGATTTCAGCAGCATTGGATAAACAAACAAAATAGCAATTGTAGTAAAAAGTTCAAAAAATCTAACCCAATTGTATTCCAATAGGTATTGAAATCCGCAAAGGACAGTTGATGGGCAATCCATGCTAGCAAACATGCCAACAAGATCATTCTGCTCATGTTCCTTCAAAGCAGCACTTGCATCCATCAAATTCAAGATAATTCCAACTACAGGAAGTAAAATCATGGCCCTGTTTATCTTTTCTGGGGATTGACCTTGTCTCCTAACTAACCTGTAAAAAAGTAAAAAACAACACTGATAAGACACAAAAAATATTATTGGATATGGTGATAGCTATGTACTAAATACACCTAAATGCAGTAGACTGGAAAACATGTAGCACAGACATATATGTACCACAATGTATGTATAAGCTTCACAGAGAAGTAAAAAATCAGTAATTTTCTTCATAAAAATCAAATATCTACAAGGGACTCAGTAATGCACTGATCATTTCAATGTGGATCTGGTGCTTGTAGATCATTACTCAAAATTCTAAGGAATGTATTAGCTGAAAAGCTATCAATGTAGCCCCCTGCTGCTAGCTTACTTACAAGGATACTTACGCAAAGCCACACTATACAAGTAAACAAAAACATTCATTATACATATCCTTCATTTTCTCATTACCAGTGACGAATACGCTGAGTACTCTACAATTCTCCACCAGTGCCAATCATGAAAGAAAGCATAGTTACAATGCTTACGACAGAACATTAACTATTACAGTAATAAAAGAATAACCTACTAAAAATGACCATCAACCGGGTAAAGTTTGACTCTAGATTATTATATAGAGCCAAATTAAAGTACAATTGAGACTTATAGTTCCAATGAAGTTTCAAATCAGCCAACTTCACGTCATGCCTATCTTTTATCACTAACCACAACAATTCAACTGGATTTAATTCCATAACAACAATAGAACCAAACTGACAGCCAAAAAAAGATCAGAATATCTCATCAAAACTTACATGTCAAAAAAATCAGCATCTGCAACAGAAATTGTGTGGTTTAATATAAAAACAATCAACTCAATTAGCCTTCGAAGGTTCATTTCGGGTCCCAGGAGAAAAGCCTGTGGGATAACATGGGTGCAGAATTCTAATACCCTTGTGAGATTACATGAAAGGTCAAAAATGACACTGCATTTTCTTTGCTGCAGATCCAGTACCTGCAAATAAAATATGTTAATAAGTTGCAACAGATATGTTTAAAGCCAACAAACTTGTTTGGCACACGTCAATCAACAATAATGTTTAAATAAAAAAGCTGCCACCTGATAGCATTCTTGCATCCCTTGAACAGAAACAGAGAACTCTGTCATAGTCCAACTCAGAGTATTAAATAACCGATTAAGGAAAGCTGAGAACAGTTCCTCGTCATGCATGCATGTCCCACGTAATAAGGCCTTCATAATGCAAAGCAGGAAGAAGGGAATTTTTAGAGGGGAAAAAAAGAAAGAAGGAAAGGCTGACATTTACATAAACAAGAAAATAGAGGAGATGGAAACACATGTAATAGGGATAAACAGAAAAGTTCATTTACCTGGAATAGGGAAGAGGCTATTGGTTCACCATTTTTCAACAAGCCAAATCCAGAACCTTTACAAAGACGCAGAAGTATGTTTGTCACAGGAATCCAGGACCTATTGTCAAAGGCAGAAAGTAATTCTCTCGGCAGTCTTTGGATGGCAGCATTGTTAGTCTCAAAAGCAGCCAAGTAGTCCTTGTATTGTACTAATACCGAGATGGACTGAAGAAGAAGGTCTCTCAAATCAGCACTTGATATTCTTGGATCATTGAAATGCGTGACTACAAACGTCACCTGAGCAAGAAGAGAATGAAGCTTGTTTCACATATTATTCAAAATTAGCTGATGTCATTAGTACAATCTCATAAACTTGAAAAGAAATTATCTTACGCTGAGATAGAAAGTGTTACACCACTACATAATTTATGAACTACCAAAAGTAAAATATAAAGGGTACGACTCACGAATGAAGAAAGTCCCTGTTTGATAAAGACCGTAGAAGAAACAAAGGGAGGATCACTACGCCGTAACGCATGGAAGCAATCAACCTGCAAAAGACACTTGAGCATCTTTTAATGCAATACAAGAAGACATCTGAAATCGATCAAAGCCTGCCAATATCAAAGCATCACATACCATAGCTTCAACATAAAATTCTGGAATATAAACGAAAATTGAGTCTTCTTTGCTAAGAACCAGCAGTAGTTGCACAATCCACATGCAAGCAGCATACATTCCCCTTTGCTTCCACCGTGAAAACATGGAAACACGGTACCTAAGATACAGGCAACATAAGTACCACAACATGATGCCATGGAATAAATAAACAAATAAATCAATTATAAAAAAGTGGTGAAAAAGACAATCTACATTTTGCTGTTTATTAGTATAATGAAATCAGCAATTTCTATTACAGAAGCATGTAGAACCAATACTGAACCAAAAATGAACATCAATAATCACGTTTTGTTCAGAGAACTAAATAATAAGGGCCATATATAAAGCCAATCTTCTGTGGGGAAAAAAACTGACACAGAAAAGTCAAGATTTTATCTGACACATATTTCAAGTTCAAGGGGAAAAAAATAGTTCAATAAAATGCCTCAACACTGCATCCGGTCACTTTCTAAGTATTATAATTCATCATCATCATACGTCTTATCCCAGCTATTTGGGGTTGGCGACATGGATTCTCAACCATATTTGACTCTTATCAAAATCAAAATGATGGTACAAAATCCATGTGAAGAAACATAGTAGCAAGTTTTTTTCTAACTATTATGATTACTAAGAAAAAAATCACTAGTAAAAGAAAGCTAAATAATTGGTCAGACAAGGCAGATTTACAGTAAAATAAATAAATATGATTGAAGGAGCCAAAACTTCTAATAACAATAAAGAAGGCTTTAACTAGCATTGGTTATGTACAACAAATTCTGGATGAGATTAAAATCAAGGACATTGCTTAAAATAACAGGGCATTTATAGTATTTAGTACGGAAAATGAAGAACATGATAGAATGATAGACATTTGGGAACAAATTGGCTCCTCGCGACATAACAACCAAACCTTACCAAGCACACTGTCTAACACAATCAAGTAGTTCTTCACGATAACTATTTCGAGCTTCTTTTAAGCGTCTAAGCTGCTCAGTGCAAGACCTCTCTCTTATTTGCCTATCAGTTTCATCCAAGAGGCACATTGACTGGGACTGATGAGAAATGTAATACGCTGCCTACACAAAATTTGAATCATTATAAGGAGAAAATACACAATTTAAAGGTATGCCTCATTAACCTACGCAATTCCATGCACGCAAGATAATGACACAAGCCAATGAAGACAGATAACTTGTAGATACCACTGGATCCTAATATTTGAATAAAGTTCAGTAAAACTAGAAGAAAAAAACAAAGAAAAAGTGATCTAAGTCAGGTAGAAAAACGCACAAATTGGTGTGTAGGCATAGACAACCCGGGAAAGGAACATGAAAAACGGATCAAACAGTGCCTTACAGATTCCAAAGAATATCCTAAATGAAAATATTAGATTGAGATAATACTTTAACATGCTATAGCAAGACAGTTTTTTATGTGTTGAAAACAAAGGTATACATAAAGTACCTCCAATCAGGTGCATACACAAAAACTTAGACATTATCAGAAAACATTGAAAAGTCTTCTTCTCATGCATTTTCCAAAGAATCTAATATTCTATCTCCCAGTATATTTTCCTATGGAATAACATTCTCTTGGATAGATATGAACAACAGCACTTTGAAATTTAGTGACAGTGGGTGTGTGTTTGTGTGTGTACGCGAGTGCACATGTGTGTGCTATAGTTGTTTAACAGCTCCATGGCTGAAGTAAAGAAACAGATATTCAGATATTCACACTAACCTGTTTGAAATTTGGAGCCATACCCAAATGATATAATAATAACATGGCATCCAGCAACTCCTCTTCTCTTAAAGATGCTGAAGAAAATTTGCTCGCACTTGGCAGACTAGTCAGTTTTCGCATTTGTCTATATCTGCAATCTGTTTCAGTCTGCTCACTTGTGCTAGGTTTATCCCCAATGTCATCATTTAGACTTCCAGTATTGCATTCAGCTTCCACATGACTAGATCTCACTGAAATAGCACCAGTGCGAGACTGAGAACCAGCATTTAGACACTTAAGTGGATCCTTTAAATGCCTCTCAAGATCAACATCAGAATATGCACAACAACAAGGCTTCTGCTTTGTAGAATGTGTCACTTCCGTCTCAGCATCATTCATGAACCCTTCCTTCCACTGCACTACTTCAGACTCCTTATCACAGACAGGATGACACTTTAACAGATAATTATATGACCCTCCAAGCCTAGAAATTTCAGTACGTTGTGGGTCTGGCTTGAGGAACAAACCCAAAGGAAAACTCTGTGCTCCACCTCTATGAAGAAAACTTTGATCGCATCCACTTTTTGAGTCAGAACCATTCATCCATCCACATATTCCTCTGACAGGAAGCCCTTCAGACAGAAAATGAAGAATAACAGTGAAAAGTGAGACGAGCACAGAATTGCTCGAAACCCCAGGCGGCGGAGGGTTACGATCCGCTCCTCTGTTCTTTAACATGAGATTTTGTAAAAATGAGCGAAAAACAGAACCGGGAAGCTGAAGTGGAGTTATAGGAGGAATGAATTGTATGACCAAGAGACAAAGTTCACGATGCATCTCTTCAATCTGCAGGATGAGAATAAGGATGACTAGATATATAATTAAAATAATATGAAACAAAATTCAAAGATATTTTCCCCACCAAGTCAGACACAAACTATTTTACCAAAAGAAAAAAAAAGTCGACCCAGACTAACATACTTCCATTGTGACTCTTAGGAAGGCCCATTTCAACAGCCAAGAAAGATCATATCACATGCAACATAATCATAATCATAATCATAATCAAGTAGCATCTTTTCTCAACAATTCAAGGTTGGCAACATGGATCTTATGCCTCCATTCTAGCCTATTTTGTGCAACTCTTTTGTAAGAGATAGTATAGCCAACGCCACCAACACTCCCTAAGCTTCTCCCCTTAAGGTGCTACCCCTAAGTTCTCATGAATAACCTAATTTCAAAAAAATTGTCAAGCATTAGACATCTAAGCAGTTCCCACCACTAATTCGTTTCCCATTGTTCTCATATCAAGCTACAGATATTCATATCGATTTATTCATCAAAATTAGTCATCTTCAGTTTCATAGAGATATAGATTACTTCAAAAAAATCTATGCAGTTCTATCTACAAATATTCAAATTTGAAATCAATTCTAGCTTCTTCCATGCAATGAATATTATTTGTAGAAAAGAACAAAACCAAAAAATGTCAAGAATAACAACTCAGCCAATGCTTCAAGCAGCAATAGCACTATTTTACCAATTTTATCTGTCATCAGCAACCTGACTAGAAAATGTTGGTTTGTGAGCCTACTTTAGTACGAATGTTTACAAACAGATATAAGCCAATTTCAATTTAATTTATCACAATTTATAAACTCCAATTCCATTATAAATGTCATTTACAAGAATTAGATACCTTATTCACTGCTCCAGACAATGCAGTAGTCGTCAAATTCATACTACTTTCACAAAAGGTATCTTCACACGACCCAGGCCACCACACAGAAGGAATCAAATTCTGCAAATCCTGCTTGTTCAAGCCTTTCCTGGACAATAATCCTTCCAGCAAGAACTCAAAGTCTGGAGACCTCCACCAAAGAATCATCAGAACTTCACGCCTAAAAAGATGAGATGCTAATGCAAGGTAAGGGTATGAACCGGTGTATGGGCATTCTGTCAGAATTAGTGAAGCTGTTTTGCAACTACAAGAAAGTGCACTAATGACATGCTGAAATATCTGTTGGGAGTCGGAAATTTTCAAAAAGAGGTCCACAAATTTATCCAAATTTGTAAAATTGTGAGGAGGTTGCATGCCAAACACCCTAATTAAAAATGACATAAATGGACCCCATGTAATATACTCTACATCCCCAGGCTGCAAATCAATTAAGCAGACGAGCTCCTCACATATCCCACTGGCAATTGGGTAAAAGAGATCTTCAAGTGGCACATATCTCTTCAGCCTTCTCAGGTTTTCAACAGACATTGAATTGCTCATCCCAGTGTCTTGTATGCCTAACAGTCTTGATAAACACTGAAGTAAATACATGACAGCAGAATTTTGCTTGGGAGGAGCTTGAACAGGGAGAAACCCTTCCACTGGGTATTTAAAGGGCCGAGCCCCAAAATTCAGGTCACAGCGCTCCCCTTGAGAGAGTGAAACAGCAGGGAAATAGCCAAGTCCAGGCCCCAATTTTCGAACTGCTTCAAATGCTATGCCAAGTGAGACACCATTTCTATAGAAGGAAATCTCATCATCGTCCAAATCAATGCAACATCCAATCACATCACCAACAACCCATGCTTGGCCATAAGGTTCCGCCAAAACATTCCATTTACTAACTCTCTTTCCATCAAATGCATATGAATCTTCAGCATCTCCGACACCCTTGTAGTCAGTGAATGGACATGAGACTGTGGCCCATCCAAGTTGCTGAATCCCAGAAGTTTCCAGAATTGCTTCATACATCCATTTGCCCTTCCATACACAAGCATTAGCCCGCACGCTACTAAACAAAGCGAGGCTCTCTATAAGAACAGGATGTTGTACAACCTTGATATCACCACAAATGCTAGTATCATCTATGACAACAACGTCAGAACCCCGCCCTCTGTCAGTATGACATATCCCATCTCTGCAACTGTCTGATGATGTCAAAGCCCCAAGGTACTTTGCTATTTCTCTCTTCAATAGTGAACGGACAAAATCAGAATCGATATAGCTGCCCTTCAGTGAAGGAATTGATTTGTAAGGGAGCTTTAAAACGTGCTCAAGAGTCCGTTCGACTGATTGGTGGCCAATGTCATCGCAATATGAAACAAGATGCGCTTTCTGAGAATTTTCCCTACAATCTTCGCCATTCAATATAACAGCCAAACCCGGAGTCAACCCACCAAGTTTCGGAAACTCTTCAGCCATCCAAATAAGTAGGGGGGGGAAGCAATTTCTTCGTCCTCCCCACTCTATCCAACATCAGTGGGATCACCAAGCTTGTAAAATCCAAAACAATTTTTTTTTTTTAACCTTTACTGGCCAGAAAGATAAACCAGTCCTACAGAAGAAAACTCACACAAATAATTACAAACAAATATTTGCAAAAACGAAACAACCAATTTAAAAAAAAAAATCCCCCCAGCAACTAACAACGAGATTCGAGCTAAAATTCTAACTCTTCGTGATCGAATACAAATCCACCAACCTCTCTCCAATCCAACCAAGAAACCAGACAAAGACCAAAACAAAACAGAAAAAAAAAAAAAAAGGAAACAAGCAGTGGAACTCACAGGATTCAAAAGTGAGGGCAACCTAGAACGAGAGGCTCCCTATTTCATCCGACCGGCCTCAACCCCCCCGTTGCGGCGGAGAAGAATATAGGGTTTCGAACCCCATTAGCGCTCGTAGTCCTAGAGAAAGAAAATATGAGAGACAAAGAGTGAGAGAGAGAGAAACAGCACGGCAGAAAAAAAATGATTTTTTAATTTAATTTTGCAGGTCGGAGGAGGCCCGGGGGTGGAAGAGGGAGACGAAGAGGCTCGCCGGACGAAAATGCCCCTTACATTTGGTCAAATGACAAGTGGCCAGGGGGCGTGATTGATGACGTGGCGCTCGCGGCGTGGTCTCCTCCCTCCCGCGCAGGCCCTAGGAGGAGATCACGGGGGGCGCGAAACTAGACGGACAATTGCTCCACCAATTTCTCGTTTAGCGATAAATTGACTGCGGAAAGAAGAAGCGAGGCGGCAGTAGTCCGCGGCCACCGTCACCGCCCGACGTCCGTTCCTTTCCCCGGGCCGACGCCGATGGGACCCGCGGGTGGGGCCTACTTCCCTAAACCCGCAAATTTCTAACGATTATGGAGTAATCAGTAATCCAATGGCTGAAAATTAAATGGGCCCCACGCTTTTTAATATGAAATTATCAATCATGGGAGGGCTGCTGCCTCCGACGTGAGTGTGCAGGCCACGCTTTTAAAATTTGGTATTAAATGAAAAGGCGCGACAAGTCATTACTAATACTACTCAGGAGGGCGGCCGAGATAGGAATTATTGATTTTTTTATTTGTTAAATCGTTGTTTAGGAGGGTCCACGCGCGGTATGTGGCCAAAGCATGTGCTAATTTCTTCTAACTGAGTAAGGTGAGTGATTAGGAGATAGGAGACAGCGATTTAACAATTTTAGAATAAAAAAATTGACATGACCAGCAGCCGCGCGGGTTTGAACTTTCACGGGACAGGCCGTATTTTCTGTGCAAGAAATAAATGGGAAGCATTTCACCCAACGCAAAAGAATGTACAGGTATTTAGGTATTTTTGATCTATGAGATTTATGGTGCACATGTTAAGTGTACAATAGTATCATAAATATTAACACTAGATGTGCTAAGTATGTACACGGTTAATTTTAAATATTAAGGGCTTCTTTGCATTCTATACTATAGGTGCATTTGCCTCTGAAAAATATTAAAAATACTTCCTAACAAATAAAAACTAGATTTTTGTAGATTCACATATAATTTGTTTTCAACACATTTTGTGACTAATTGAGGCACAAGTGCTTATAGCATTATTACTCGTTTTGGAATCATATGATGAGCTTTTTTTATCCTAACATTTACAGAATTTATGTAATTTGCTCTTTTAATGTTTTATTCTGATAATAAGCCCAATGTAAGAAATACATATGAGCCTCTCATCCATGGGATCATCGGTGTATATGCTAACACATATTAATGCTAATAATATTGACATATTAAGGGTTTATATACATTCATTACACTGGGTTCATTGTCGCAAATAGAGCATAAAAGACTCTTCCTTGCTCAAGGTCACTGGAGGTGAATTTGGTATGTTTAGAACATGGCGGACAGAGGCCAACACAGAGCTCGGTTAAGGGAAAGATTACTCCCAAACTTTTCTCAATGTAACGATGTGGGAGAAGAGTTGTAGTGTTATGATTATGATATGATGAGCGAATAGGCTTATTGACATAGATTTTATAAACAATCCATTTTTAGGGCTAAAACGTAAAGAAAGAGTAAAGAAGAGACACACCCCCCACTCAATTATAATAAGAGATTTAAAGGATACAAGGTTCTTGTTATATTACTTTTTACTTATTTATAAAAAAGTAAATTTTAAAAAAATACATGAGATTAATACGGGTAGGCCTATACAGTCTATATTTTTTTTGTCTAAATATAGTGCTCCACGCTTATGTATTTATTTACACATTTGACTAGGCATGCATCTAGGTTCGGTTTTAAGCGGTTATAGCAAGAACCGAATCGAAGTGAATTATGGAACTGAGATGTGGGAACAGAACCGAATTATGGAACTGAGGCACATGAACCGAACTGAATCGGCATAAGAACCAAACCGAATCAAGAACGGAATGAGAGTCGAAAATTTTAATTAAATTACTTTAGTTAATTAAAATTAAATCAATACAATACTACAAATTGTCATGTGGACAAGGTTGCAACCTAAGACATTTATCATGCATATATATACATAAAAGGGTTTAGCATAAGGACTACGCCCAAATAAAATAATATTTGGAACAAAAAAATCGGGATAGGCTATTCTTAATCTCATTCTCCTGGCCCTTAACTTGAACATGGGGAAAGCTACTCTACTCTTATTTTTGACCCATTCAACATTTTCCCTTGAAGTAGCAATTCAAAATTTATTTAAGAATACTAGTTGAACATCAATTTAGTTTGAAAAAGTTAAAGTACAATGTGATTTTACCTTATAAATAAGACTTAACCCCTCCTCGGCATATTGTCCTCAAGAAATTATTTGTGGCTGCTGCCAAACTAGCAAAACTAAATAATGGCTTTGAGCCCAAGAAAAAAGTAGTCTCTTTGAACATCAGAATAATATAAGCAATAGTATCCCCTTGGTCCTTGCAAGCAATCTGAAATTCTGAATCCAAATACTAACTTGTCACTTGGGTCAACAGTTATTCCAAGAGACAATACTTCTTAATACAAAATCCCAAATAATTACATAAAGCTAAGAATAATTTAACTAAGGCAATAACCCAACTTAACAAACATCTAAAATGTTTAAATAGAGAGAACCATCAAAAACCTCTAAACAACCATTTAAATAGAGAGACAACTATCAAAACCATCTAAACAAAGTCTTTACTTGAAAATAAAACATTTAAACAATGTATTCATTTGCAAATCACAACCATAAGCCAATAACAATAATTGTTTCGACAAAATTCATGTCACAAAAAAATAAGAGAATTATTAGATTATTATAGCCTTAACTGTAGACATAAAATAAACTTAAAGAATATACTAGGTTATAACCTCTCCATGAACTGTAACAATGATGGAAGGGTGAAGAATGAGCTAAGTGTCATCATCTGACCTCATTTCACCTACATATAAAACCAAAAAATATTATAAGTAAATTGCATATCTAAATGTTATGAATGTAAAACAAATAGTTAATTTTACCTTCTTCAATTGTTATGACATCATGATCATGCACATTTTCTTCATTTTTCTAGTTTTCCTGAGTTGGAAGTAATGTCCAATATTGTGAGCATATCAAGGCATACACAAGTTTAGGACTTAAAGAATTCCTATACTGATCTAGAACCCTCCCCTCAATGCCAAATGCTAGTTCAAAGCAATTGTTGACACGAGAATTGCTAAGATATCCCTTGATATACAAGATAATACAAGATATTTTCCATCATTATGTTTCCACCATGCTAAAATATCAAACATTTCCATATCCGGGTGCACTAATTCTTCCAAATATCGCTCTAGCTCAGACTTAGAATCCCCAACCTTCTTTTCTTGGCTCATCTTTAAGTAAGCTTTTCGGATCTAGTTTCAAAACTAGAAGAACTTCCAGCCTTATTCGACACACAACTTGAAGACCCTTCATCATTTCTCTTTCTTGAAATATTAACAAAATTATATTCATTCAAAAGCTCTAATGTCTCCTCACGAATTTGAGAAATATAGAAATCAACCTTTTTTTTTTAGTACAACTAACTATATAGGTAGTGAAGAAAGTTCCTCTTATACCTTGGATATGGCATAACATTTCCTTCCAATACTTGTCAAACTTATTTTGCATTTTGCAAGCCTTGAGAGCTAGTGATTTATCCTCATTTTTTGCCATTTCTTTTAAATGTGCTTAAATTCATAAAACTTCCTATATAAGAAGATGTGAAGTTGGATAAAATGACCCCAATAAATTTTTTTGTGACATCATGAAATAGTTTCAAAAACTTACATTTCAGTATTTCTCCAATCATCAACATGATCATCATAGTATAATAGAGTCATCGCACAACCAAAAAGTATATATCATAACTACATAGTAAAATTAACAGATTTAGCAAAACAAATTATAATATATTACATATGCCATGCATAGTGCTGGTAATTATACATAGTTTGTAAATCTCTAGGCATATCATGCCTTTAAACATCAATCACATATATAATTACATAAACGTCTAATGCAACAACAAGATAAATTATTCGAAAATCTCTTTTGCTTTCACCTCTATCCTTGTTGTATTACCTGCATAATTTGGGGATGGGTGAGTATATTTATACTTAGTAGGTTGAGTTAAAATATAAAGTAATGCTAAGCAGAAATCCATGAAAACAAATATGTTTTTTCTTTGTAACATTTGTTATTGAAAAATGAATTATTCAGAAGCAATTAATTTTAGTAACAAATTCAGAAATCGTCAGTTCGTCCGACAACGATAAATTAAGAATATGTGGTACCGAACGACATTCCCCTCGATGCTCATGGGGCAACTAGGAGGCTCAAAAGGATAAGAGTTTTTTCATGATGCTCAACACCTATATGTGCACACCAGATACTGATGATTTTTCTCGGTGGGTATCCAAACAAAATATAATAATTCCAAGTTTCACCCTAGAACTACCTAGAGAGTGCACGCACTCGAAACATAATATAGTGTATGCAAATCATTTCACACAAGATATTTTTTCAGAAAGTACGACTGATAAGCATAACCAAACGAATAATAGTGTAGAAGAGTTAACTTTTATAAGCAAAGCATGAGTTTAGAATTTAAAAACCCCTACCTTAACCTTGGGGTAGTAATTTTGTAACTGTAAATGCCTTAGACAGCGAAAATGACCCAACCACAATGTTTGACACGCTCGATTCAGTTGAGAACGCCCCTTAAAGTTTGAGAAGTGGGAAATTGGAAAATAGCATAAAAATAGAATCCTTGGGTATTATTTATAGATGCAATGCGCCGGTGGGTTTGCGTGCCATGCATCGCGCTCACGTCACGCATGCCACTTGGACCCGGTTTCTACGCTATCATGCCAATGTGTGGGGTCACATGGGCCCCAGTTTCACGTGGCCTGTGCCGGCTAGCGCAATTGATGTCAAATTTGTGTCAGCCCCTATTTTTATTTTTTTATTTTTCATTCAAAATTTCAAAACGTGATATCTTTCCAACCATAGGTTGGAATCTCACGTCCTTGGTACCTATAGATTCGTATCGACAAGCCCTATAAAACAAGACACATATAAGTAGGTTATCCCGTACTTTTAAGTGGCCCATGCCCTATGTGGGATGCTTCACGAGGCCATAACTTACGGCTTTGATGTTCGATTTGAGTGGTTCAAGACCCATTACGTTTGTCTTTCAGAGCTTTATCATAATCTTATAAAAACTTATCGGATAACAATCTTTAACTAAATAACAATTACTAAAAACTCTAATATTAGCTTTATTAGGGGCTAAAAAGTTACCAAAAATTCAAGGTCGTTGCAGTCATATCCAACAAACTCGTGGCTGGTTAGCTATATATATACTATTAAAGTAATAAGGGAAGTAGAACTTTAATTTTGGCCCTGAACCCATAGAAATACATATTGATATTAATTATAGTATTAGTGACTACTAATATATGTACGCATCAATGATATGTTGGATATGCATTGAGACGAGCGTGAAACCTCTGATACATGTTAATGATCATTTGAACTATCAAATTATCATTGCAATGCTTATAAATAGTAGTATAATAATGCATAAAAAAGGTTGTAAGTGAACTTACATGTATAAGTTAAGAGTAAAGCTATTGTAACGTGATATTTTATACATCAAAACTCTACTTCATCATTTAAACACCATTGATGAAATATGCCCATTTTATGGCCCCCACTCATAATGGTGTTGAGATGATGAAATAGAGTTTTGATTTATAAAAGTTCACGTAGCTTTAGCATTTTTCATAAGTTAATAATAACAATTCTACTAAAATTATAAAAAAATGATCAAATGATAAAAAATTATATAGAATGGAGGATTAAACTAAAAATATCTTGTAACATTATTGTGCCAATTTTGATATGTGAGGCCCAGTGACATTAGTATGTGATTCTTAGGTGAGGTGGCCTACTTGTTTGATAGAACCCAAATTGAATATATTTAAAAATGTTAAACTTACGTGTTTTTAAAATGTGTGCCCCACAAATTAATGATTATATTTAAACTTTTACATTTTGTTGATGTAATTAATAGACCTCAAGTTAAACATGTGACTGAATGACTATAAGTGTACGTGTAACAATAGCTTAGTCATTTCTATTAAATCATACTGCCAGATTCATATTTGATTGATTTTTAATTTTCAAATGGATGTAAGTAAAGAATTAAATAAAAAAATGAATACATAATAACGTCGAATGCAATTATGTAATTGCCTAGTTGGTTAAGACATAACTTTATATGAGGTGCTTCGTTTGAGTATTGGCATAGTCATTAATTATTTTGGGGTTAATTGTTTTGGATTGAAGAGTGAAGTGTCATTATCTCAGTGATTAGTATTGATACATATCGAAAATATCAAAGGCCATACGAATGATACACAACGAACATATAAATAAATCATGTAGACCCACTTCAACCCTTGTTTCTTCCCTTTCAACAATTTTGTGACTTGTGATAGAAAGTTTTATATTGTTATGAATAAATAAAATAGAACTTTTAAGTTTTCAAAAATTAAATTAAATCATATAAGTAAATAATATAAATCAATTAAAATCATGCCAAACTTATTTCAGTTCCGTTTAAGCTCTGCTTCTGTGCTTGGCCGAGCCTGGCTTCCAGGCTTGTCTAAGTTGATGCAAATTCTTAGCTCAGCATTGAGCCAAGCCAATCCAACTTCAAGCCTGACTTGCTTCATTCCCTTTTCACTACTCAGTTTATTGCAAAAAAATAAGAAAAAGAAAAAAACTGTACTCAGTTAAATTAATTATGCATCCAGTTACTAACCAAAGATATTGCGTCTTGAATTAACGGCCAATATTCTGCTTCTCTTTGGATATAGTTTGGCGTTACCATATTTTACACAATTGCAAAGAGAATCACACCCCTAACACAAGAATGTGTGAATTCCGGGTCACAGTTCACCTCCTAAAAACTTTAGTAAATCACTGCATCGTATATGCTTAGATTTTGTTTTTGGCAATAATATCGCCTGGATATATAAGTATTCCTTCATCTTAAAATAAGTGTTCTATTTAATTTTTTAAAATAAATTAAAATTAATTTATTTTATAAAACTAAGGGGTTATTGGGTGTAGAAGTTTTTAATAACAAAAGTAATTTTTATTAAAATAATTCAATTAATGTAGCATCAAATCAAAATTAAGGTTGGTAATAAATTTTTTTTAAAATAAATTCATATGAAACTTCAAACTTATTTCTAAAACTTCAAACTGACATAAATTTCTCTTCTCAAACTTATTTCTAAAACTTCAAACTAACGTAAATTTCTCTTCTCAACTTGTTTATACATGTTATGATACTATTGCATTCATATTGATAAGCCCTATTAAATAAAACCCTATGTATATTATAAGTTATTTTTAAATTGTAAACTAGGCTCCACTTATATAATTTATTTTTTAAAAATAAATTAATATAAGGGGTAACAATTAAAAATAACAAAAATTTTAATTCCAAAAGGAGGGTTGGTATAATCACCTTACCAAGTGATTAAGTGATTTTAGCAAAAACATGCTAAATTTAATCTTTAGTTACCTAATCATAATTTTATTAATTCTTTATAAAATTAGAAAAGAATTAATAAAACCTGGCCCAAATTCCGACGGTTTCTCATGTTATGGGCAGGCTGGATTTGAGAACTGAGATGGTGACGAGTCATAAGATTTTGAGGGGAAGGGTTGGGCAAAATAAAAGGTTGCAAAAGCCTAGTCTAAGGATGGGGGAGTCAATCGCAATAGTTGTTAGACGCACGTGGTTAGAGAGAGTAGTGGAATAAAGCGGCCTGCTTTCAACCTCTCAGAGAATTCCGCCCTCCCCACCTTCGGCGGAGCTGGACTGCTGGACATATTCTTTCTAAAGTGTCCTCGACTGTTCCATTTTCTGCTATATATACAAAGGAAGGAGGCATAATGGCACATGTCTGCAACTCACTACTCACACAGACGACAGAACGTATGATGGACCCATCTATCTCTCCCTCCTCTCCTCTCTATGCGGCAGACAAATCAGTGGGCAACATTTAGTCCGGTGTTGGGCGAGTCCTGGTCATGTCAGTTTCCATTAGTTGAAAAGTGGATTCAAAGGTGAAAATTTTCCTGCCAAGAGACTAGGGGCTACACCACGAATTATCCATGTTATTAAGGGGTTATTTCGCAACTCACTTGAAAAATAAATAAATTTTTTTATGAAATAAAATATCACACATCTAAGAGATTCTATTTCTAATCCAAGACGAGAATCATTTTTTATCCTCCTCACTAATAATGATCCTAGTATGATTAATATATGGGAGCCTTTATCTATGAGATCAATGTCGCATATGTTAGTGTACATTATTGACGCTAACATGCATTAATATGTGTATCATTAATCTTAAATATCAAGGTTTTCCTTATATGGCTTACATTAGGTTCATTATCAGTAGGGTGGGGACTCAAGAATATAAAAAATGCTTTCCTCGTGAGTCATGAGGAGGGTAAAGAAAGCGTATTTTTTTCCTTTTCAAATGAGTTACCAAACAACCCCAAAGGACTCTAGTACCTTCAATCTCCCAATTGCTCCCGGTGATCAATAAAAAAAATTGAAGACAATGTCATATATAGTTCAAAATACTAATTGGAGGTGATAAATTGTCGAACTTAGTTAAGTGAGAAACTGTCACGATAAAAATGCTATGACGGCTAGCAAAGAATGACGGGGCAGGACACAAAGGGTAAAATAATATGTTTTTCTAATATAATGTTATTGTGATATTAACTTTCACACAACAAAACTCTATTTTATCATCTCAACAATATTAATGAGTAGGGCTCAAAAAAGTAGGCCCTACTCATTAATGGTGTTGACTTGATGAAGTAGAGTTTTAAAGTGTGAAAGTTAACATCGCTCTAAGTATTTTTTATATTTCAATTCATCATGTCAACCCTCTATGTATATTTGGATTATAATATGTAAGAATATATTAAAATATCATAAAATGGAATCAAAGCAAAGTTTCATAGTTAATAAATCTATTGAATTTAGCTTGTTCTATAAGCACATATGAAAAGCTTTTCCTCAAAATAGAAAAAAATGGGAAAAAAGTGGTAGGAGGGTCCCTTGAGCCAGACTTCCCCTTTAGTGATTATTCCTCAAATATCTTCTCAAAGTTATTCTCACTTTCTTGTATATGTCAATCTTCATGATTGATGACATATGCATTAACACATTTTAGCGCAAGTAGGAAGCATCATGTGTCATTGAGAAAAAAAATTGTGTAATATTCCTATCGTTTAAAATTAATAGCTCAATTTGGCAAAAATACTTGTTCTATATTAATAGTTCTATTTTGTTAAATTTAAGTAGTTGAGTATTTAAAAAAGAATATTATAAACTTATTTTCTCTTCCCTTAGATGTAAGTTTCACCATTTAATAAAAATTAATATTTTTTTAAATGTAGCTATTAATATTGGAAAGAGAGAATATACATTAACGTGCACTCTGTCGATTGTGATAATAGATAACTCTTATAAAGTGGGAGCGTACTAATACTTTCTCCATTTAAGGAGCACTGTCTGACTCTAAAACTCGTATGCAAGAAAAGTTGGACAATATTATGGAGGGATGAAGGTAGGTAATTAGCTCAAGGGGGCCAAAATTCTTGGGGGAGCACTTGGCCCCATCTAATTTTCCTTACCAACTCTATGGTCAGCCCACACGGGGCTCTGAAAATAGTACATAAAATAGCAATTGCACATAAGAAATAGAGCCCTCTTATATACTTATATTTGGAGTCCCTTGTAAACTAGTCACAGAGATTAGGTCATGAAGTTCACGCATCCTTAGTAGTATGTTTGGATAGGGTGGGGCACCACACAACGTGATCGGTCTGAAACATGGCATTATCTTGCCAGTTGCCACTAGCTAGTTTGCGTACGCGTGCAGCCCGACTGAAAGTTCCATCTACACATCTCCGGTTGCTCCCATCCATTGAACGGCCAAAGAGTTTCTAATGTATCTGATGTATGGTTACCATCAAATAATGTCTCAAAATAAGTAGATACTAGAAGAGGCTACTCGCCAAACATGTGACTAGGGATGCTACTCGGGTCTGATATATGGTAAAACCCGACCCGACTATAATGGGTCGGGTCTAAGTTTTTAAATTCAAATTGAACAACTATTTAGGTCGGATTCGGATTTACCGTTTCTTAAATGATATCAAGCTTAGGTTTGACAAAACCCAACCCGACTCGACCCATTATGGGTTTCTAAATTCAACCCGAATAGTTATTTAGGTTGGGTTTGAGTTTTCAAATTTAACCTGAATAACTATTCAGGTCAAATTTGAATTTACCATTTCTTAAATAGTATTAGGTTCAAATTTAACAAAACCCAACCCGGTGGCATCCTACATCCTACATGCGACAGGTGATAGGTCCATGAAACCATGACTCATCGACTATCCGCAGTTACCATCAAATAGTGGCCCAAAATAAGAAGATACTAGAAGAGGCTACTCGCGTGACAAGTGACATAGGTCCATGACACCATCACTCATGAACCCTCACCAGTCCAGCTCCAGAGAACATAGTGACATGCCGGCAAAAAATAAATGCATGGAATTTGCTGGAAGAATGCATCAACAAGCAACTTGATTTGAATTAGGTAAGGATTGTGGTAACTTGTAATAGAGTATTCGATTGACCATTTTCCAATTAGATTAAGGGATAATGGAGACATACATGGCAAAATCACAAATCTACTAAATTTTCTCTTCTCATGCGGCCTGACAAGATGACATTTACCAACTCACCATAGTCACCAACTATAATCTCAAGCTGACTCAATCCAAGTAATTAGGTTTTCAAATAGGGCATCTTAGAATTATCGTGTTCATCACCCAATTTCAGTGATGGATATGCACGCGTCATTTTTGTTTTGGGCTTAGGACATCATAAATGGATGCGTACTTGATAGTTTCTCCTATTATGAAAGCCCAAAGTTTGATGCTTTCCAATGAAAGTTGGGCTGATATTCTGAGCCTACATATGATGGGCTTACAAAGCCAGATGGGTATCTCAAATTTTATAATATGATCTGCTTAGAAATAAACGCTAATATTACAACCACTATAATTAGGGGGAAGTTTTTTTAAGGGCCGGCCCCTTATAATGCGAGTTAGAGTGCCTTAAATAGGGTTGGGGCAAAAAGCTTATTTAGCTCGATCTTAAGTATAAAAAAATATTATTTCAACTATTATAGATAGTTCTACTTAGTTAGAAAGGGAAGGGCGTAAAGATGAAATATATTTTATGAATGTTTAAGATATTTTAAGCTTAAGTTATTATAATTAGATGTACAAGACTCACCTTTAGATATAGTATGATATTGTGTGAAAGTCATGAACTAAAGCCCAACTTGCTTAAGATTAAGTTTAGGTTTGGGTAGGACTTTTTAAAGCCCGTATAAGGTTAAGGCCTGACTAGGCCTAAAAATAATCTAATATGCTTAGAGTTGGGGCCAAGCACGGCCCAACCCGACTTGATCCGGTTTTAACCCTTACTATAATGGGCTTGGGGTAATGCTCACCCAAGCCCGTTTCACTATTTACTCACCTGCCACCCTTAACCTAACGACGGTAAAAAAAACTACTGCATTGTTGGGCCGGCTTATCTCTCCCCTTTTTCTACAAAGTTGCAAGGCACAGTGTTTTGTTTGTGTTGCTGTGTTTTACAAGATATTGTTCTTTTTTCTTTTCCTTCTCCAAGGTTGTAATCTCCAAGGCCTTTTCATGAATATGCCTTTTCCCGTATCCAGCCACAATTGATAAGGGAAGTGCAAAATTGTGACAGAGGTGAGGGGGAGAGAGAACGAAACCGAACAGAGGAGGGGAAGTGAATGATCAGGTGCTAGGTAAATAAGAGTTCTATGGTATGGTAATACCAGCGTTCATTAGAAATTAGTTGGAACGCTTGGAAGCCCTTGCATGTATAGCTAGGAGTTGGAGATCATGAAGCGTGCGTGTGGTTGTTGTTTTGTTGCTTAAGATTGTTGTTACACATACCGACATACGTACACGAAGTGTCTCATACAACCTCATGGAAATGACGGTCTTGAAGACAAGTTCAACATTTCAGCATGTGGTCTCAGTCCTAGGACATATATATGTAACATGATAGACTACCCACCATGCACGCCCTCATCGAAGCCACCAGGTAGGCGAAAACTTTGAAGAATGGCAGCAATGGTCATGGATTCATCATCGCCATCGTTGCAGCTCAACGCCGTGAAATCAGCATATGACTCATGTTCTTCTACCGATGATGGTGTTGGAGGGGGAAGAGGCGGCGGCGGCGGTGGCAGAGGCAAGGGTGGCATAGAAGATGGGTACAAGAAATTGGTGCGAGCCATTGGGAGCCCGGTGAAGGCAATGGAGGACATGTCATAGGCAAATGCAGCTTCCTCTGCCGTATCAAATGTGCCAAGCCAGTGTCTCTCCTTGGTGTACGGGTTCCGAATCTCGGCCGCGTAACGCCCCCACGGCCTCCGCCGGACACCGAGGTAGCCGGTGGAGTCTTTGGATCGCCTGCCGCGGTTCCTGAGGATTCTAGGGTACTCGTCCATTTCTTTGTTTTCCCAAGTGGAAGTGTGCACTTTGAGCTAAGAACCTTGACAATTTTGGAAAGGGACTCGGTGGGTCTATATATAGTTGCTAAGTGAAATAAAAGGCAAGCTGTTTTTAGAACGTGTGATTGTAGAGATTGAGAACAGAGATATGGTCATTGGGAGTTGGGATTAGTTTATTTGGAGTTGGGCAGGTTCAGGCAATGCCCTAAAAGGCATTTGCATCTAAACCATGTGGTATCATATAATGGTCGGTAGGAATAAAATACAAGTTCTTTCCATGTTTTGCTCAACATGACTTGAACTAAAATGGACATAGTGCGCAAATTCCTCCGAATTATCACAATGGCTGCTCTCTTCCACCCTCATTAAAGATCAATAATACAGTATTTATTATTGTCCTCTTGCACCTTTGGTTGGTACAGATTAATCTACCCCTCTCTTCCTCACAAACTTGTCTCCTTGTGGAATGAAACTAAAATACCATTCAAACTCCTATATGAACGAATGCTTACATAGTAGAATGCCACTTATGTTGCAAAAATGCTATGAAACTCGAACCCCACTTCGTTGGCCCCTTTACCTGGGATTATATTTCAATTTATCAAATACTTACGATGGGTGGTTCATGTACATATTCGAGAGAATTGACGGTGCTCCAAGAGGTTGGTTACCTTGCCCCGTTTAGTTATGCCTAGACTTGGACACCCCATTCATATATTAATAGTTATATTTAGAAAAATAGTATTTTTTATTGAACGGTGAAACCATATCGACAATAAGCTTATAATATTCTTTTCAAGCACTCAATCACTTAAAGTTAAATTGAATAAAATAAAGCTATTAATACAAAACAATTTTTTTTGCCAAATGAAGCTAAGGAAGTATATAAAGTGTAGCTATGAAACCACTTAGATTGAGACATATCAATTGAATCCACGTCACTTTAGGGCCACAAATAAAAGTTGGAGTATTTCGTTATTATCTTTCACAGTATGGTTTTTCCTCTGACAGATTAAATACCATTTGCCAATTGGTACATTAATCACTTGTCCACCCTAGGATGCCCCTTAATGGATGCAGCAATTGGGTCCCCTCAGCTTAATAAAATCGGTTTGGTTTCTTGGTAATGGTTTGGTTTTTGTTTTGCATTGGACATAGAGACCTGAATCACGGATCGCACCAGCTTTTGCTGACCTTTTCATTAAAGCCAGGGAAGGTGTGTTAATCCGTTTAAATCACAAGCAAAATGTGAACTTCATTGAGTCAAAGGTTATCATTTCTCTGATTGCTAAGTTATTGTCCGGATTGGTTTATGAGAGAAAGAATGAATAACTAGACCAAGCACCTCCAACGCCTCTTCAATAGATATCGATTGAATCCTCTTCTGATCTGATCTTTTTGTACACGAGAACAATCATTTATTAATATATCTGATCATATATACACATTACTGTGTCTCGATCTACTGGAGCTATCTTAACATCAGATTTCGTCAGTACTTCCAAGTAACTGCTCCAGAACCTCCAACACCTCTTTCATCTCCGGCCTCCAACTTGACTCATACTGAACGCACAACAGAGCTAAGCATGTGAACCTCTGCAAGGATTTCGGGTGAATCTTACCCCTCAGATGAGGATCAATGCTGGCATCAAGAATTCCTTTCTTCTCGCAATTTTCAGCCCAGGACACCAGCCTGTCCTGCTTACTTGGAAGCTTTCGATCAACAGGAGGCCTACCAAATAAGACCTCGAGAAGCACCACGCCGAAGGAATAAACATCAGATTTGTCTGTCACATGACCTGATACTATATATTCAGGATCTAAGTACCCTGGAGTGCCCTTCACATTGGTGCTAATATGGGTTTCATGATCAGGAGGACGCACTTTGGATACGCCAAAATCAGCAACTTTGGCGTCCCATTTCTCATCTACTAGGATATTTGTAGTCTTCACATCCCTGTGAATGATGCCATTGCTCTGGAGATACTGCAGACCCCTGGCAGCACCAGTGCAAATGCCCAGCCTTCTCTTCCATGATAGAGAATCCTTATGTTTATTGTACAAAAGATCTCTGAGACTTCCCCGGGCCATAAAGTCATAGACTAGCATCCTCTCGTCACTGTCAGTGCAGACACCAATCAAGGAGACCAAATGCCTGTGCCTCAGCCTCGACAGCATGTCTATTTCAGTTTGGAACTCATTCATACCTTGTTTTGAAGATGAGTTGCGTCTCTTTATGGCTACGGCGGTGCCTCCGTCGATTACTCCTTTGTAAACTCTCCCAAAGCCTCCATTTCCAATCACGAGATAGGGAGAAAAGTTGCTGGTAGCCTTCTCTATCTCTGCCATGGAGAAATGTTTACAGGGATTCACAACCAAGGACGACTGACGCGAGAAACTGGCACCAATCTTGGCCACGGATTTGGGCTTCCTAACTACCGTGCGTGTATTGAGATTCAGCAGATCTGTGGAAGCCGAACTTCTCTTCTTTCCTTCAGAAACTTCCTTTGGTTTCTTCCTCCAGAAGAATATTGTCTTTCTCCTGTAAGAAAAGAAATAACACATTATTGAGTTCATAACTATATATGATGCAATGAATTTATTAAGCCCTTGAATACCTGTAAACAATCATTTCCATGTAAAGAACACTGGGCAGATACTCTAAATATTAGAAATTTCAATGTTGGTATCTGACATCCTGGTTGGATTCGAATATTCTAGCTAATAACAGGTCTAACAGAATATGGGTCTTCAGATATAGTACTTCAATTAGCTTCACTTCCCTTCTAAATTTATTTTAAATCTATCTGGTTCACAATGTTATTATTGAAGGTCAGTGTACAACGTTAATTGCAGGAATCGAAGGATCGTCCATCTGGGTCGGTGGACGTTGATAAGGCCATTGTATTTTGGGGCTTTATTAATCTCTGCTGTATATCCTATTATCTATTACCAATTAGTCTTCACCATGTTAGTAAAAAAAATGAATAATATATTTGAATTATTCATATCGTAGAACTGATACCTATAGCAATATTCAAATAAGAACTCAACATCCAGGCATGAACATCTTACTTTCCGGTTGCATATTGCATTTCTGGGCTTTTCACTTGCTTGGAATTCACCACAGCGATCGAATCCTGTTGGTGCTCTATATGCTGTTTCTGTTGAATGTTTCTGTTTTCTATTTCTCCCGTGTCTTTAGGAGTAGCTAGCCGTTTCCCCTTTGCATCCACATCCAAGGCAGGTTTATGTTTCATTTTCTCCAAAATATCTGCATCATCCAAAACATCTTTTCCATTTTCTTTGTTTCTTTTTCCCAAGTCCATAACTGAAGCGTTCTCAATAGATATGAGTTCTTCATTTGGTTCATTTGCGGTGAGATGCTCTACTTTCTGACAGTCTTCACTTGGCTTTTCTATCAGCCCATTAGCAGAGTGATACTCCTCACTACTAGAAATGACAATGTTTATGGGCTTTTTGTTTGAGACAGAAGCAATAACATGCTGCTGAAATTTCCACTCGTCTCTGCTCTTTGTAGCTCCCTTCACCCCATTCATGTTCCTTGAATCAAAAGAAGCTGAGCGATTTATTATTGGCCGTCGCCCGGTCAGCAGTTTCTCACTTCCATCTCTACAGAGGCCAACAGGACAGGTATTAGACTGATTAATCCTGTTGACTCCACTCATATCTTCCCTAAACCCTGATATCAAATTCCTATAATTAAAACTCAACTTCCCAACTGTCTCTTGAGGACCATTAGTCATGACAGCCTGTTTCATCAACTTGCATCGTCTAGTGGGATGACCCTGTTGCAAACAATTAGTACAGTAGGGAGGCAGAGACTCATAGATTACCTCTTGCCAGAAGCCCTCTTTTCCTATGCCAATCCACAATCTCTTAGGAAGCTCCTTGACAAGATCAACCTCCACACACACTCTTGCCATACTAGTCCTGGACAAGTTCCTGGTAGGCTCATCCATACAAAACACTCTCCCAACCAATGAGGCAATTTTATACAGAAAATTTTCCTGAAAAAAGACCACTGGTAGCTGGGGAAATGATATCCAGACAGCTGCCAGAGAGGGCTCCTCCCTGGAGGACGATGGACGAAAAGTTGGCGACCACTTGAAGACCTTCATCAGATGCTCCCCGACGAACCACCGGTTCCTTGGCCAGACCCTGATCATGTCGGCCTCGTTTTCCAATCTAATAAACACATGACTTCTATCTATTGAACTGATGGAGCAGTTCTCTTTCAGCATCCATTCCTTGCCAGCCCATTCCCTGATCTTCTCCAAGCTGGGCTTAAGCCCGGGAAACTTCCCAACTAAACAGAATTTGAACTTCTCCGCACCCATGTAGACTCGAGACTCTTCGAAGTAGACAGCAGGCTCACCTTCGTGATCTGGGTTCCTCCTCTCTGGTGCTTTCTTCTGCTCATTGCTCTTGGCCGGTGGAGCAATACCAACTTCAGGGAAAACGGGATCCGATTTCCTGCGGGAAAGTTTGGAGGTGGTGTAGAAGGCTTTCTCGACCCACTGCTTAGTTGCAGAGGCCATGCTGTTCTTCTTCTTCTCGGGCGAGCAGCTATTGGAACGGTATCCCCGGGGCTTGGCAATCTGGTACCCATTTTGCTCAGCGTAGTTAATTGTCGACTGGTTCGAAATTCTGCTGCAGACGTTCATTTTTTGTCTCTATGATATGGAGACTAGAATGCGAGTTGTGTTCTATTGGCATGGCATGTCCGCGGTCTATAACCAATATGCATCAGGCAACCTGGACTAAGACTATAGGCATGTAAAGAATGTCGACTTCATCGAGTCAACTCTCTTTGGCGCAACTGCACTTCACCTTCAAAATACTGTTCTATTAATTAATTCAATCTCCCCTCTCGATTTATAGTATTGTAGATGATAAAATTTGCATCTGCCATGACAAGGATGTGGTACCTCCATCCTTATTTATAATTATCTTATTTTACAAAATATTTTGTCTCACTTTAACTATCCTATTTTTATTTTCTCAAAGAAAATAAGAATCTAAATTAATTATTATATTGTCTTTTTCTTCCTTAAAAAGTCTTTGAATTTGTTATATTTTTTGTCATTTTTGTAAGGTACCTTTCACCTTTAATCAAATTTATTTTTTATAAATAAAAAAATTAATATGAAAAAATATTATTATATACACTAGCATATTGTTGAGTAAATACACCCCTTTAAAGCATTATACTAATTTTTAACAGGTGAAAAGAATAGCCCTTGTTTGGGATTAATTGCTAGGTTGATAGAGGATGCATAAGGTACACCATGGGGCTTACCTTGAGGTGACTCATCTTATTCAATAATATAAGGAAGATTGATATTACTCATTTTTTATTTGGGGAAACGGTTAAGTTGTGTTTGGCGTATGAGCAATGTTATTGTGACGTTAATTTCACACATTAAAAGTACTAGATCATTTCAACACCATTGATGAGTGGGCCCTACTCATCAATGGTGTTGAAATGATGAAGTGAAGTATAAAAGTTAACTTCCCTCGGGTATTTTTTTAGCATATTTAGAAGCACATATTTTAAACGCATCCATGAGAACATACACATAATGTATTACAAACCATCAAATCGAGATGGATGAGAAGTCTCCCAACCTATATTTTAGCCAACCTACCCCTTTTAAGACAGTCAGTGGATATCTCCTACTTGGGTATAGGCTGGTGGGCCGGCTAAAACATGAGGTGGTAGACTCCTTATTCAATTTAGATAAGATGGCACGCGCGAAGTAGCAAGTGGTTGTAGGAGTGTTAACAACCTGAGCTTAGCATAGTAAGGCTTACTTGGCTTGAACTGCTAAAGCTCAACTCGAACTGGGCTCGAAGTTTGAACAAGCTCAAAATATTCAACTCGAGCTCGGCTCGAATTAAAAATTCAAAGCTTGGCTCAAACTTGAGCTCGAACTGCAATAAATGAATCATGAGCCTAGATCGAACTAAAAAATAAAAATAAAAAATATATGTAAATCTAAAGTATATAAAGTATCACACATACTAAGATGTTTTTACTATTAAATATTAATAAATATACTTAAACAAGTATTACGACTACATCTCCAACATTTGACTATAGTCATTAGGAAAGGAGAAAACTATGACAAATGAGTTTTAGTTACATATGCTAAAAGAAAAGGTAGCATTACCATTTCCCACTCTTTATGTGCATATAATTACTAAAAAAGATGCAGAAAATAGAAACTTACTTATGCAACATTATCATCTACTTCTTTGTATTTTTTTTCTTTACGTGCTTATAAATCACTCATAGAAGAACTATTCTATGGCTTTAGTATGCCTCTAAAAAATTCCTAAGTACATGTAAAAAGAGAAACATTCTATAAGTTGAGGCTGGTCCCCATGTCATGCTTTAACTTTTGAAAAAAAATCCTAATCATTCTTTTGTAAACTAAAGTCGGTCTCCCTAGTGTCATACTTCTTTTAGAAGAATTATTTGGTATGTTAGTGTGATATCGTGTTGACCCTTCGTTATATATTAATAGCTTCATTTGGTTTTTTAATTAAACTAATTTTAGTTCATCTTGAAAAACCAAATGAAACTATTAATTTGGAATAAATGGAGTATATTAGTGTTTGTGTCTCCAATTTTTTTATTTTAAAAAATATAATACATTGAAATTATATATCTATTACAATTTAACGAGGATATATCATGGAAAATTTTTATATGAGTTTGGAATCATGCACTTAATAATGAGCTAAAGCATCATGAGCTATCAAATCGAGATTTGAAGGCGCAAGGGGACAAAAACCAATCTGCCTCCTGAGTTATGTGAATTGTTGGATTAAAATCCGACGACGTACAACATCGGGGCTCACACAGTCATGAGTGAGCTTTGGCTCATAAAAATGGGTCTCATATATCATATATGATATATTATATTAGTGTATATATGTGATTATATATCTTTTTATATACTCTATTAGTCCTAGATTAATAACTCCATTTGATTTTTCAAAATGAACTAATCAAATGGAGCTATTAATCTAGGAGGGAGTAAGTCATAAATATATATTTAAATTAATAATTATATTTATATAATATATATATTATTTGTTTTATATATGTATTATTTATATATAAGTTTAAAATAATATTCGGGTTCGAGATCGAGTTTGAGCTCGAGCCGAGTAGAGTAGAGTCAAGTTCGAGTTTTATTCAAGTCGAGTCAAGTTGAGCAGGGTATACTTAAACTCAGCTCAAGCTTATTTGAGTTCAAATCGAGTTTGAGCTGAACCTAATTCGAGTCGAGCCTAGTTTGAGCAGAGCTGAGTAAAATTGGGTTAGCTTGGCTAGTTAATAACCCTAGGTGGGTGATTTAAACATGTGTGCCCATGTTTTGCACAAGTCATTAGATCAAGGTCGTCAAAATGCCCGTGATGCGCCTGGCGCACACGCCCCATGTATTAACAAGATTCATTATACATTTTGAGTACGGCAATTTGAAGATTTTATTTATTAGTCTCTATATCTTGAAATAAGTGTCCTATTTGGTATTTTAAAATAAATTAATTTTAATTTATTTTAAAAAATTAAATAAGATACTTATTTCATGATAGAGAGAGTATTGTTGTTTAATGAGCTTGAGTTACGCTAACCTTTGCTAAAACGCATTGCTTGATTCGACTAAACCCACTATATATTTGCCTTTATGCTACCTCTAAATGAACCCTACGCCATTAAATTGGTATACTACATCTTTACACAACTGACGTGTGGGATAAGTGAGTTTCCAAAAAACATAAAAAAACCATGGGGTTTAGGCAGTAATTGTGGGTTAAGAATAATAGGGAAAGTTGCAATGAAGCACAAACAATTTTATTTTGTTAGATGTCTTCTCTGCATGTAATAAGATTCAGAATATGGGCAGAATTCAGATTTTCATTGCTTCAGGCCTTTACATAGCGTTACTATTCCAAATAACATCAAATTTTGCTCTTTTTTCCAAGTAACTGCTCTAGAACATTCAACACCTCTTCAATCTCCGGCCTCAACTTCGCCTCATCCTCAACACAAGATAAAGCTAACGACGAGAACTTCTGTAGGGATACAGGCTTGATATTACCCCTCAGATGAGGATCAATGCTGCCATCAAGAATCCCCTTCTCCACATAACGTTGAGCCCAGGTTTTCAGATTGCCCTGCTTACTGGGGAGGTTACGAACAATAGGAGGCCAACCAAATAAGACCTCGAGAAGAACCATACCGAAGGAATAAACATCAGACTTGATTGTCAAATGGCCTGATGCTACATATTCAGGATCCAAGTATCCTGGAGTACCCTTCACATGTGTGCTAATATGGGTTTCATCCTCATCAGGGCCCTCTTTCGATACGCCAAAATCAGCAACTTTGGCATCCCATTTCCTATCTACTAGAATATTGGTTGGCTTGACATCCCTGTGAATGATGCCATTGCTGTGGAGATACTGCAATCCCCTGGCAGCACCAGTGCATATATTCAGCCTTCGCTTCCAAGAGAGCGGGTCCTTATGTTTATTGTACAAAAGATCTCTGAGACTCCCCCGGGACATAAAGTCATAGACTAACATCTTCTCGTCATTCTCAGTGCAGACACCAATCAAAGAGACCAAATGCCTGTGCCTTAGCTTGGAGAGCATGTCTATTTCAGTTTGGAACTCGTTCATACCTTGTTCTGAAGATTGGTGGCGTCTCTTTATGGCCACGTTAGTGCCTCCGTCGATAACTCCTTTGTAAACTCTCCCAAAGCCTCCATCTCCAAGCGAGGTAGCAAAGTTATGAGTAACGCTCTTTATCTGTGCCATGGAGAAATGTCTACAAGGATTCGTGACCAAGGAGGACTGTCGCGAGGAACTGGTACCAGTCTTGAACGGGGATTTGGGCTGACTAACTGCAGTGTGTGTGTTGAGATACAACAGGTCTGAGGGACCTGAACTCTTATTTCCTTCAGAAACTTTCTTTGAACTCCTCCAACAGAAAATGGTCTTGTTAAAAGGGAACTTCTTTCTGCAAGAAAAAAAAAACATAATGCTTAGTTTATATAATGCAATAAATTCATTAAACACTAGATTATTAAAGTCCGGTGACTCTGGACTATGCTGTTATACATGATATACAACACATTTAAGCTCCTACATTAAGGGCCTCTCTGTTCCTCTTCTCTCATTTTCAATAAATCTTCGCGTATCAATTCTCACAAAAAAGAAAAGAAAAGAAAAGGCTGAATTCGATTTTCTACTTACTTTTCATTTGCAGATTCCAGTTGTGGGCTTTTGGCTTGGGTTGGGTTCCCCACAACGCCTGACTCTTGTTGGTATTTGTCGAGCTGATTCAGTTGACTGTTTCCATGTCCCATCTTAACCATGTCTTCGGGAACAGCTAGCCTTTTCCCTTTTGTATCCGTTTCCAGGGTAGGTTGCTCTTTTGCTTTCTCCGAAATGTCTGCGTCATCCAACACATCTTTTCCATTCTCTTTCATTTTTTCTCCCAAATCCTTTTTTGGTTCATTTACAGAGAGATTCTGCTCTACTTTCTGGCTGTCTTGACTTGGCTTCTCTGCGAGTCCATTAGCAGAGTGATTCTGCTCACTGCTAGATATGACACTCTGTCTTGGCTTTTTGTTTGAAGCAGGAACTCCAAGATTTTTCTGAATTTTCCACTCATCTCTGCTCTTGGTAGCTCCCTTCGCCCTCTTCATGTTCCTTGAATTCAAAGAAGCTGATCCATTTGATAGTAATCGTTGACATGAGGGCCCGGTAAGCAGTGCCTCTTTTTCCTCTCTACAAACAACAACAGGGCAGGTGTTACACTGCTTTTCCTCGTTAATTTCACGCGTATCATCCTTAAACTCTGAAACCAAATTCGTATATTTAAAGCTCAACTTCCCATTCTTCTGTTGAGGACCATTAGACACGAACGCAGGTTTCTTCAACTGGCAATTTTTACTAGGATGACCCTGTTGTAAGCAATTGGTGCAGTAGCGAGGCAATGCCTCGTAGCATACCTCTTGCCAGAAACCATCTTTTCCAATCCCGATCCACAATTTCTTAGGAAGATCCTTGACGAGATCAACCTCCACACACACTCTTGCGATGCTAGTTCTGGACATGTTCTTTGTGGGCCCATCCATACGGAAGACTCTACCTACCAATGAAGCGATCTTGTACAGAAATACTTCCTGAAAGAAGACCACTGGAAGGTGAGGAAACGATATCCACACGGCTGCTAGAGACGGCTCTCCCATGGCGGATGATGCTCGAAAGGATGGTAACCACTTGAAGACCTTCATCAGATGCTCCCCTACGAACCACCGGTTCCTTGGCCAGATCCTGATCATGTCGGCCTCGTTTTCCAATCTAACAAACACATGATTTCTATCCAGCGAAGTGATGGAGCATTCCCCTTCCAGCTTCCATTCCCTGCCAGCCCATTCTCTGATCTTCTCCAAGCTGGGCTTTGGCTCCGTAAACTTCCCAACTAGACTGAATTTGAACTTCTCTGCACCGATGTGGACTTGAGACTCATCAAAGTAGACTGCATACTCACCTTTGTGATCTGGGTTCCACTTCTCTGGCACTTTCTTCGATCCATTGTTCTTGGCCGGTGGAGGAATGACAACATCAGGGAACACAGAAGCAGAGTTCTTGGGGTGAAATTTGGAGGTGTAGAATGATTTCTGTACCCACTGCTTTGTGGTAGACGCGTCGCTGTTCTTCTTCTTCCTAGGCGAACAAGTTGGGTCGCCCAGGGGCCAGACAATCTCGTACCCATTTCTTTCTGCATAGTTAATCGTTGTCTGGTTCGAAATTCTGCTACTGACATTCATTTCCATTTTATCAGAGACTAGATAACAAGGGGGACCTCTTTTTTTACGCTAGAAAGCAAAGGAGAAGCTGCTCTCTCTGGACCTGCAAAGTTTCTCAGATTCGTCGATGCCCAGTCGTACTGGGCGGAGCTTCTGTATTTGTACAAGGAAAGTTCGTCGAAATTCCCTGCTCTTGCTGCGGATAATGATATTCCTGCTCCAGATCTTATACACCCTCCCTACTCCTGCCAGACTGTCACCAATAAGAGACTAAGCACATCAGCCCCAAAGTTTGGCTGCGCAGGATAAATACGTCAGCTTTAATTTAAAATTTAGATCCAAAATAGTAAAAACCACCTTCCAATTTACGATGGTGCGCGCCTTCTCCGCCTACTCATTTTTCCTACCTCTCCACCCTCCCAACTCTCCGCCAGTCCCTCCTCTCCCCATGCTCTCAATCTTAGCACCTGTGTGTGATTTCCTCTCCCTTTGGGGAGACTCCGCCTACTCTCAACATTAGCACTCACCCATCTCCGGGCCTCCGGCGGGATCCTTTTCCACAAACACCAATGAGCAAATCCTCCAATACTGTCCTGTGCACCCCGAAGAAGCTGATGATGTCCTCATACCCGTGGCCCCCCTCGCCTTCCAGCATCGCCGTGAACACCATCGTCTGTGCAGGCCACCAGTCGTTAAAAAAAGAAAAAAAAAGGGCCAGAGAATTCCAGCTATCATCGGTGCGGAGGCGGTCAAGAGCGGGTTGCAAAACCTGGCCCTCAGAATCACTAGATCCCGGTGATTCGGCCAATCCCAAGGCATTTCCCCAGTCGTGGCGGCTAGCCGCCACACTGATCAGTCGATCAAATAAAAAGAAAAGAAAAAGAGAGCCCCTTTGTGCTCCGGCCGGCCACTGGGCGGCGGGGGGGCTGGTCTGGTCGGGATCGCCACCAAGCGGCGATCCGATTCTGCCCAGCCCTCGCCGTATAGCAGCGGCCTGGGGCGGCGCTGCCAGAGGCTAGTCGACCTCTGGCTGGTAGCGAAGGGGACGACCCGCTACAGGTTGTTAGGTTTTTGCATCGGGCCGGGCCGGGTGACCCGATCCGTCCGGCCCAGGTTAAAAAAACAAATAAAAATAAAAAAGGATCGGAATGGGTCCGGTTTAGGGGGATAAAAATATCAAAAAAATTATAGAAAATTACTCTTGAACCTTGAGAGGCGTGGGAGTATTTTGGACAAGTTTCAGCTTGGGGAAAAATCTCAGAGATGGTAAAATAACCCTTTTACCCCTTGTAGTTAAATTGTCGTGTGAGAACCACTTACCTGACTTCGGGGCTCCAGTTGAGGAGCCTATGAGTTGATCTAAAAATTGGAAAATTTTTTAATGAGAGTTTAATGTATAACTTAATTATAAGAAAAACCACTTAGTGAGTAAAAATCCCAGTGAGTGGATAATTGACCTTTTAGCCCCTAAGGTTAATCCTAAACCGTTAAATAAACCCGGGTTGGTTCAAGGGGTTCACGACCCCATCACATGCTAGGAAAATTACACAGAGACGATGAAGTCCAGTAGTACCATTGAGTTCAATTTAGGACCCATTGGATGTCAATAAAGCCTTAAACCTAATGATAAAAATACCCCTTTAAGTGGACCTGCCCACATTCGTGTGAATGGATGCGCGAGTCAGTTTGAGAGTGGAGCCTCCTGAGAAGATTATGACTTAAAATAAATAAAAGGGTAGTGAGATGACCAATGACCTAAGGGAGAGTACCGTACCTTAGGTGGTAGAATTTTCCTAATGCCCTTAAAGACAGTATGTTCTGTTTCTGCTAAAACTAATAACCTAACTACCAAGCGTTAGGGTATGCTATAATGAGGTTAAATGACTTTAAAAGGAAGGAGTGTGACTAGTAAGTGACACGAATACCTTGTCAGGTCACAGTGTCACAGGAAATAAGGGGAAGAACCCTAATTCTCAAGGTTTAAGGCAGCGTATCACACGTGTCTTCAATTGAGTACATTGATCGACTAGAGTGTTATATATGTAACTCGCGGGATGCATTAAAGTTGTTTACACTTTCGGGATTGAACTAGCTGAGCCCTAGCCCTGCAAATGAGTGCAACATGCCTTTATTCATTATTTATGCATTGGTGTGAATGCATGTTATTTATGTTGATGCATGCTTTTATTTTTGATGCTTTAATTTATATCGGTAACTTAAGATTAATGAAGTTTAATCAAGAAATATGGGTTGCCGTTGGATTGGGGGGAGAACATCTAATCAAGATAAAGACTAAAATACCCTCAATTAGATTTGGGACTGGCTCATGGAGTAAACGAGGCACTAATATAGAATTTTACCTTGGTTAATGAACCGATGGTGGTTATGGGATGTTCTTTGAGTCATAGCTAAGTGGATGAGCTATTTATTGGGTCGATTCACATAGTGAAGAGGACCCAAACGGTTGAGTGGATACTGGATTGGATAGAATTAATCTAGTCTAAGTTCAGATGTTTGGGGGAGTCAATGGTCATAAAGACCTGAGGCTTCTATGGATACATTAGTAATATCTTATAAGACATTTTTTCCCAGAGTTGGGATGGTGGAGATTATGATACGCTTCTTCATCGCCACGACGGTTTGAGTATTAACCAGAGGGTCTTTACCGCAGGTCTTCCCAGGACCATATAGTGCGTACGAAAAGCGGAGTTACATTAACATCATGGAAGGCTTGTGTTTTTTGTCAATATGTATCCATGAGCACAATTAAGATCCTCTTCTCCAGATTCGTGACAAGCTATTGAGAGCCCTGAGGATTTGGGTTAAGCTGCTGTTAAGCAGTCTACTCCAAGGTTGGAGTCTTTTGTCTGGAGATTTCTCGAATGGTGAGTTATCTCTGAGTAAATACAGATTTGATAGTATTAATTATTGAACAAGGGTTGTGAAATAATTAATAAAATTATTTGATATTACTTGTTAATTAGACAAGTGAAATGATTAAAGGACTTATTAAAATGTACGTTGATTAAAAATACCTAAGTATTACACGTGTGATGTTATGCTTCTTAGAATAGAGTAGTTTCTAGGCAGAACTACGTCTGGATTTGATCTTGTTGGAAACATTGGAGATGTTGTCTGATGAGTACGTATGCAACTAAATTGGGTAATGTTGGCCCGATTAGAAAAATATTAATAAAATATTTTTGTCCTTTGGAAGCTTTTCTCCTGAAGGCGGAGAGGCTCCATTGTTGTTGTGGTGGTTGTTTGGTTGCTTAGTTGTAGGTTTTCCAGGCGACAACGAGTGAGACCAAGATTGATACGTATAGGATGAAGTTTCTTTGTGTTTGCAACTCCGGTACGTAAGGGTTTCATTAGTGTGAGAGTCAACTTAGTTATTTATTTTCAGACGGATGACATGCTTGTACTTAGATGGATGAGCTGTTCTTGTTGAATTTTGAGATGTGTAAATATTTTGATATCCGTATTTGTGAACCTTAGTTATTATGACCTGGATATTTAATCGAATGGTTTGTTTTGTATTTAAGAAAAAAAAAATTTCGCTACTTACCGTTTGTGCTATTTAAAAATATTTTTAAAAATTCGGGTGTGATACCCCTCTCACATCCTTGACCAAACATCCGTTACGCTAAGGTCAATTTTGTCATTTAAGGAGAAGCCAATTAAGATTTTGGACTGAAAATAACAGATTGTTAGGACAAAAAGAATTCCGTTGGTAAAAGTTTGTGACAACATTATTCCTTAGAAGAGGCAACATGGGAATAAGAGAGTGAAATGTTAAAGGAATATCCCAAGTTGTTTAGTGTTTACACAGAAGCAGAGTTCTTGCGGTGAAGTTTGGAGGTGTAGAACGATTTCTGTACCCATTGCTTTGTGGTAGACGCGTCGCTGTTCTTCTTCCTAGGGGAACAAGTTGGGTCACCCCGAGGCCTGACAATCTCGTACCCATTTCTTTCAGCGTAGTTGATCGTTGTCTGGTTTGAAATTCTGCTACTGACATTCATTTCCATTTCATCAGAGACTAGATAACAAGGGGGGGCTCTTTTTTTACACTAGAAAGCAAAGGAGAAGCTGCTCTATCTGGACCTACAAACTTTCTCATATTCATCAATACCCAGTCGTACTGGGCGGAGATTCTGTATTTGTACCAGGCAAGTTCGTCGAAATTCCCTACTCTTGCTGAGGCACCGGGTCAACCTTGTGAATTAAATGGAAATAGCACTGAGTTGCAGCTTCTACTAGCCTCTACTAAAACGCGTTGCTTAATTTGACTAAACCCACTGTATATTGAGAAGTTTACCAAAATAGCTTTTAAATACAATGTATTATATAAAATATTTACTTTTAATTAATACGCAAAAATGTCTTATCAACAGGTAAAGCCCGGGGTACAAATTATCTAAATTTTCTTTCTTATTTTCTTGTTTTTAACTTTACTAACTCATTATTTTTTATTTCTACCAACTCCGACTTCGGCTTCACCACATGTTCTGCCACCTCCACAACCAATTTTGTCATCTTCGCTAATGACTCCATTTTATCTGATTTCGTCTTCACCTTTTCTACCAGTATTACCTTCTTTTCCTCTCCTCTTATGCCACCTCCTCTTCTTCCTTTTTCCCCTCCCCTCCCCCCTCCTCCCCTCTTCCTCTTCCTCTCTCTCCTCTCCTCTCCTCTCTCCTCCCATTTTCTTCCTGAATTGCTTCCTCTTCTCCCTACCAGAATCTAACAGGGCCAGTTATAGTCTAACCGGTGGAACTATTAAAATTTTAATTTTTTTTATCTACAAACTCAAATTTTAAAAAAGAACCTATAAATATATTAAACTACTCAAAACTAATAATGAATTTTATTTGTACTTAATTATGAGTTTTTTCTAACGCTAACGCTAACCCAAACCTCATACTGATAGTCGATAATTATATTTATTATAATAAAAGGCATATAAGACAACATTATGAGTGACAATGTTTCTCTAAGTATTTACAACGAACTATTTTAAAAAATTACATAAATAAATAAAAAATAAAGTAAATTTTAAACATGAAATTTTTAGTTGTCGACTGTCAACCATATACTGTCAACTATCAAATGTCCTGACTATTGATTGTCAAAATGTCTGGGGCCAGAGATCACCTTCTTCTTCGGCACTAGTAGTGAGAATCTTCTTCTCATGTGTCGACAATCTTTCACAGATGCATGATATTTAATAGTCGGGACATTCGACAAGTAACAGTTGACAGTCGCATGTTTAAAATTTATTTTATTTTTATTTTATCTATATAATATGCTAAGATAGTTCATTGTAAATACTTAAGAAAACATTGTCACTCATAATGTTATTGCAATAAATTTGATTGTCAACTGTTAGTACGAGGTTTGGGTTAGCATTAGAGAAAACTCAGATTCAAGTACAAATAAAACTCACTCTTGGTTTGAGTAATTTAACATGTTTATGAGTTTATTTTTTAAGATTTGAGCTTTTAGATTAAAAAAAATATTTTTTAATAGCGTTACCATCATGTTTTATTAGATTTCAGCAGGGAGGAAGAGGAGGCGATTGAGGAGGAAAAAGGGAAGGGGAGAGAGAGAGATATGAGGAGGAGGAGGAGGAGGGGGAGGAGGACCTACGAGGCTTTCACTCTAGCATCGGCATGGATCCTTATGAGGCTTTGTATGGGAGACTGTGCAGATCTTCAACGTGCTGGAGTGAGGTGGGAGAATGTCAACGGCTAAAATTAGAGTTCTTGCAGTAGTGTGTGGATAAGGTAAAACTCATTAAGGAATGGTTAGTAACGGCAGAAAGTCATCAAAAGAGTTACATTAACAAGAGATGGAAGGATCTTGAATTTAGCATAGGTGATCAAGTGCTTTTGAAAATCTCACCAACTCTAGGGGTCATGCGTTTTGGCATCAAAGGCAAATTAAGTCCACGTTTCACGGGTCTTTTTGAGATCATGGAAAGGATAGGCCCGACGGTTTATAGGATAACTTTACTCCTGCAGCTTGATGGTGTCCATAACGTCTTCCACGTATCCATGCTTCGGAGGTATGTTCGAGACCCCTCTCATGTCCTCGACCAAACATCTGTTACCTTATTAATTTTGTCGTTTTAGGAGAAGCTAATTAGGATTTTGGACTGAAAAGAACATATCACCAGGACAAAAAGAATTCTGTTGGTGAAAGTTTGTGGCAGCATCATTCCTCAGAAGAGGCAACATGAGAATCAGAGAGTGAAATGTTAAAAGAATATCCCAAGTTGTTTAGTGTTTAAATGGTGATCAAATTTTGAGGTCAAATTTTTTGTAAGGGGAGTAGATTGTAAATACCCAAAATTTTTGGAAATTAAACCTTTGAACCTATTTTGAGTTTTCAGCCCAACAAGCTTTGTTTATCAAATTGATATTGTTTTAGCTTCAATCTTCTTTTGAACCCTTTAGTTTGTTTGTAGGACTCGGAGAGACAATTATAACAAGCCCAAGAGTGCAAAATTTTGACACCGGGATCGTAGGCTACGGCTTAGTTAAGTGTGTTGTGGGCGGGACCACATTGCATTCACAGAAAAACATGCCATTGTTTGGTCTTGTTTCAAAGGGTTCGTCGATATGAGCCCATTGGCGCGAAGAATGCACGAATCTGATTAGGGGGTATCAAGTTATTGATTTTTTAAAAAAATAAAAAATAATTTCTACATCAGCATGCTGACGCCAACAAAATTTGGTAGCCTGCCAAAACCGCAGGCATAGCCTGCCAAAACCGCAGGCATAGCCTACAGTTCATCGTTCCTGCAGTCTCTAGATGCGTGACACGTGTTGCGCATTCAGCTGGCCCTTGGGCCTATATAAGGAGAGGGAGGGAGTTTAACTCGCCTCATCCCCTTTCTCCTCTCCTTTTCTCTTATGTACACTCATTTCTAAGTGTTAAATACGCATTTCTAAACTATTTCTCACCCGTTTCCTTTAGTTAAAAAATGCATACTAGCTAATTCATAGGTGCCATACCTCAAGTAGTGCTACAATACCCATGAAGTGAGATTTTATTCTTCTCTATGGTTTATTCCTTTTGAATTGGACTAACTCTCTTTTCCCTTGTTTTTGGAGGATGGAATTGAATGATTTCTTATGTAATGCGTGATTCCTCTATGTTCTCTAGAATTCTGAAATATGTTCTTATAACTTCATAACTTCTGGGTAGCATTTTTCTTACCTCCTTTAAGCTTCAATTCCATCCTTGAATAGGTGATTTATGTGTATTAACTCATTCTGTTTTCTTCTTCTTTCTTGCTGCTCAATTTTTTTCCTTTTTATTCTTCTCTTCTTTCTTGCTGCTCAATTTTTTTCCTTTTTATTCTTCTCTCCTTTTCTTTGAATACTGGTTCTTGCCAAGCTCTATTGTTCTGTTTATGAATTCTATTCTTTATTTTCAATTGTTGCAAAATGGATGTGCACGTGGCTGCACATTTTATTTTTAAATTCTACCTTGCATTACTTTCCTTGGATTGGCTTCCTAGTTTGGTTTATTTATGGACCTTCCTTTTGCTGACTATAAGCTATTCTTTGATTTGCTTTCATGTTGAAGTTGTAAGGCTTTGTTTTGGATGTGGAATAGCTATTGGCTTTTTTTTTTATTGGCTTCATTGCTCCGACTTGCCACTAGACATTGACTAAATTGGCTACTCTCCGATTTATGACTCTAGCTTGCCATAAGCCTTTCCTTATTGATTATTCTCTCCTTTTATTGGCCATACGCTGTTGAAATTTTGAATAGGGTTAGCTTGCTTCCTTGGTTTGGAAATTTGCTGACCTCTCTCTTTTGGATGTTGTCTAATGAAGTATTTGAATTATTGATGTTCAGCTCTCCCTTTTCTTATCAAGAACCTCTGCCAACTTAACTTTCCTCCCATTGACTTAAGTAAGTCCAATGACCTCTATTCCTTCTATATTATTTCAGCAACCAGTTTGTGCTTTTGTTTTTGCTACTTTTCTGCTAAATATTTCTTTCTCCAAAGTCCAAATGAGCCCGCATAATTAACTGCATAATCATTCATCCCTAATGCTCTAAAATAGCCTCTTCACATATTAAACTCGTTAAAACCTATAGAATATAATTAAACCTTTATAAGCCTAATACTTAATATAAAATTTATTCTAAAATACATAAATATTAGGGTATATAAATGGTTATATTACATGCACATTACTTGAATTGATCTTGATGTTTGAATAAAAATAGAAAAGAGAAGGCTTGAGAATTGTGACTTGAGGCTTTTGACTTGAGGTTGAGAAGAAAGGAGAGAGTTAGAAAGTAGGTGAAAGGGTGAAGAAAACCCTAACCCTCTCCCCCTTTATTTATAAATTTTTATAAGTTAAAATTACACCTTTTACCCTAGAAAATAACTATTTTTTTAATATTGTGAAGAATAAAATTATCTTTTTAATGAGAGAGTAATGATTTTGTAACCCCCGCGGGCATTATATCAGCTATTGGAGGTGGGCGGGCATGCCAGCCCCCTTACGGAGCCGGCAGGCCCCAGGCCGGGCCCACTTTAGTGAGCCGCTGGCTGACCCGCCTATTTCTACCCCTAGTCCCTACCTGCTAGTCCAGGATGCAAGGGAATCCAACAAGAAGTTCATAGAAATTTTGGATTTTTTTTTGTTGAAGCAAACTACAATTGGAACTTTGGTTACCGAAGAAAAAGACATCCAGAAAAATTTCTAATTAACAGGTGTAACAAGCAATGCCATCAGATACGTGGAACATGGTACACCTCCAGCAGAATAAATTTGGCGAGCCTCTTCATGAAATGGACCCCCACGAACAGCGGCTATCTTATTACACAACAAGTGGTTAGTGGGTTTGCTCATTGCTAGACATGGCCCATGTCACATGGGTTGCGTTTGGATGTCCAACGACTTCAACAACTGCCGCCACAAGGCGCGCCAGTCGACCACAAACATGTACATGGTGCACCAATAGCCCAAAGGCCATGTCGCCGGCGCCGGAGAAGCAGGTCACCTGCACGGGCATCGTCGGCGTAGGAAGCTCAAACTGCCAAGTACGGCACCATCGCCGGGTATGCGGCTCTGTCGTGGATGCTCTCGGCCAGTTGCCAGAAGTCGAGTTGGGGGGAGGTGGCTTCGTTGTTGTACTGGTACAGTCTATCTCCCGCTTGTGGAAATCGGCAACTCGAATGGCTCCTCTTCTTATACATCAAATTTTATTTGCGTATTCAAGTAACTGCTCCAGAACCTTCAACACTGTTTCAATCTCAGGCCTCCAATTCGACTCATACTGAACGCATAACAAAGCTAAAGATGCGAACTTCTGTAAGGATTTAGGGCTAATGCTATCCCTCAGATGTGGATCAATGCTGGCATCAAGAGTTCCCTTCTCCTCACAGTGTTGTGCCCAGCCTACCAGATTGCTCTGCTTAGTTGGAAGGCTACGATTAACAGGAGGCCTACCAAATAAAACTTCAAGAAGAACCACACCGAAGGAATAAATATCAGATTTGATTGTCACATGGCCGGATATAAAGTAGTCAGGATCTAAGTAGCCTGGAGTGCCCTTCACATGTGTGCTAATATGGGTTTCGTCATCAGCAGGGCCCTCCTTGGATACGCCAAAATCAGCAACTTTAGCATCCCATTTCTCATCAACTAGAATGTTGGTTGTCTTCACATCCCTGTGAATGATGCCATTACCGTGGAGGTATTGCAGTCCCCTGGCGGCACCGGTGCAAATCTCCAGCCTTCGCTTCCAAGAGAGAGGATCCTTATGTTCACTGTACAAAAGATCTCTAAGACTCCCTCGGGACATAAAGTCATAGACTAACATCCTCTCCTCCCTCTCAATGCATACACCAAATAAAGCGACCAAATGCCTGTGCCTCAGCCTGGAGAGCATGTCTATTTCAGTTTGGAACTCATTCACACCTTGTTTTGAAGAGGAGTTGCGCCTCTTTACGGCTACTTCAGTGCCTCCATCGATGACTCCTTTGTACACACTCCCAAAGCCTCCATTTCCAATCACAAGGTAGAGAGCAAAGTTCTGAGTAGCGCCCTCTATCTCCTCCAGGGAGAAATGCCTACAGGGATTCACAATCAAGGAGGATTGACGCGAGGTCTTTGCACCAGATTTGGGCTTGCTAAATGTAGTAGTTGTGTTGGCATATAGCAGATCTGTGGGATTTGAACTTCTCTTCTTTCCTTTAGGTACTTTCTTGGGTTTCCTCCTCCAAAAGAATATGGTCTTGTTAAATAGAAATTTCTTTCTGTAAGAAAACGAAAAGCATATGGTTGAGTTTATATGATGCAATGGATTCCTTAAGTACTCAAATATCTTAAAATAATCACCCCCATGTCATGAACACTTAGGCAAATTCTGTAGATGCCTTTTAAGCATAAATTTAGAGAAGTACATTGTTGGTATCTGATGTCCTTATTGAGTCATAATATTCAAGGCAAGAATGGGTCAAATTGCATATTGTCTTAAGATATGGTAATTCAATTTTGATTTTGGTATCATAAATACCTCTACCACTATCAACCGTGAAAGATACAGGTATAGCTTCATTTTCCTTCTAATTTAATGACATTAGTGTAAGCCCTCTTCTTTTTTATAATCTCCTCCGTAAGAGAGTAGAAAACAAATATTCCTTCTGTCCCATATTAATAGTTATATTTGGAAAAATAAATTTTTATTGAATAGTGAAACTCACATTTAAGAGAAGGGAAAATAAATTTATGATACTCTTTTTTTACGTACTCAACTACTTAAAATGAACAAAATGAAGCTATTAATATAGAATATTTTTTTACCAAACAGAGCTATTAATGTGGAACATATCCGTAAGAAAACAAATACTGTTACGTCTTACCAATTAGTGTTAATCATCGAAATTCTAAAACTGATATCTATGGCAAACTCAATCTCAAGGGCATGAATATTTTACTTACTTTCCAGCTGCAGGTTCAAATTCTGGGCTTTTGAGTTGGGTTGGGATCACCTCAACGCTTGACTCCTGCTGGTGTTCGTTATGCTGATTCAGTTGAATATTTTTATATGCCACCTCACCCGTGTGTTTTGTAGTAGGTAGCCCTTTCCCTTTTGCATCCGCATCCAAGGTAAGTTCCTTTTTTTTCTCCAAAATGTCTGCATCATCCGACAAATATCCCAAGTCTATAGTTTTAGCGATCTCCATAGATATGAATTGTTCATTTGCTTCATTTGCAGAGGGATTCTGCTCAACTTTCTCAATTTCTTCTCTTGGCTTCTCTATCAGTACTTTAGCAGAGTGATTCTGCTCACTACTAGAAATGACATTCTTTCTTTTCCTTTCGTTTGAAACAGCAGCAATGACATTTTGCTTAAATTTACACTCGTCTCCGCCCTTAGTAGCTCCCTTCGCTCGATTAATGTTCCCTGAATATAATGAAACTGATCGTTTAAACAATAACCGACGAAATGAACGTCTGGCGAGCAGAGTCTCTTTTTCACCTCTACGGAGAACAGAAGGACATGTATTATACTAATTTTTCCTGTTAGCTCCAAACTTTTTTACCTTAAACCCTGAAATTATGTTCTCATAATAAAAACTCATTTTCCCAACTTTCGGTTGAGGAGCATTAGCTACGGCAGCAACCTTTTCCAACCTGCATCCTCTCGTAGGGTGACCCAGCTGTAGACAATTAGTACAATAGGAAGGCAATGACTCATAGCATACCTCTTGCCAAAAGCCCTCTTTCCCAATCCCAATCCACAATCTCTTTGGAAGCTCCTTGACAAGATCAACCTCCACACATACCCTTGCCATACTAGTCCTGGACAATTTCTTGGTAGGCTCATCCATACAAAACACTTTCCCAACCGAAGAGGCAATTTTATACAGAAAAGTTTCCTGAAAGAAGACCACTGGAAGCTGGGGAAATGAGATCCAGACAGCTGCCAGAGAGGGCTCTCCCCCGGAGGATGATGCCCGAAAGGTTGGTAGCCACTTGAAGACCTTCATCAGATGCTTCCCGACGAACCATCGGTTCCTTGGCCAGATCCTAATCATGTCTGCCTCATTTTCCAATCTAACAAACACATGATGTCTATCCAACGAAGTGATAAAGCAGTCCCCATCCAGCCTCCATTCCTTGCCAGCCCATTCCCTGATCTTCTCCAAGCTGGGTCTTGGCCCCGGGAACTTCCCAACTAGACAGAATTTGAACATCTCAGCACCCTTGTTGACTCCAGACTCTTCAAAGTAGACAGCCGGCTCATTTTTTGGATCTGGCTTCCTCTTTTCTGGCGGTTTCTTTGAGTCGTTGCTCTTGGGAACTGAGGTTTTAGGAGGTATTGCAATACTAACATCAGAGAAAACAGAGGCAGAGTTCTTGCGGGGAAGTTTGGTGGTGGTGTAGAATGATTTCTGTACCCACTGCTTGGTGGTGGAGGGCTTGCTCTTCTTTTTGGGCGAGCTACTGTGGTCGTCCCGTGGTCTGGCAATCTCGTACCCATTTCTCTTGGCGTAGTAAATAGTTGTCAGGTTCGAAATTCTGCTACTAATGTTCATCTCCATGAGAGTGAATTATGAATTGCAAAGCGGACTGCAAGTAGAAGAGATTGCTTTTGGGGGCTGTCTTAGCATGCCATGTCTGGGGACTGAACAATGAGCAGCAGGCGATCTGGACCAAGTCTATAAGCCGTGTATTGGAGATTGACTTGTACAATGGAGTCTTCGGTCTTTGCCTCCTTGATCCTCTCTAGATGGCTGGTTGTGGGCTGTGAACTATTAGTTGCTTTCACGGGGTCAACTATTAGCTGCACTTCACCTCTCAAATCCTTTTCACATTTTTACGTACCAAAAAAAAAAAATATTAACTCCTTCCACCTCGAGTCATTCAAGATTTCTTCTCAAGCTTAGCCTAGACTCCCTTCATCCTACATTAATAGCTACATTTAGTTTTTTAAAATATAATAATTTTAATTTATTTTAAAAAACTAAATGTAGCTATCATGCAGAAGAGCATTTTTGCATATGGCATGGCAAGAATATTATTTATGTTATATAATAGAATATCATTTGGGCTATTATTTGGTGTTGCTTGGTTGACCCGGCATATTCTTTGTGAAAGTCAGTGTGCTTCCCCAGATTCTAAAAAAAATGATCTATAATTCTAATTCTATTGACAGTCTTCCATACAATTCTTTGGGCAAGGCGAGCTTAAACATTCTTATTAATATAAATATTTTTATTAATCCAAGTCCCAAACAAAGATAGCTCGAACCAGGGCTTAAATTTTGAAGAAGCTGGTTCAGTCACTCTTGTTTATAGTTAAACTGGGCTGCAGTGCTGAACCTCTAGCCAATCTAATGTAAGAAAACTTTTCAATATCAAGGATGGATAAAGTGGTTCATCAGCCTCTACGCCAGCCTTTGGCTATTGTAATTTGTAAGGTGGAAAACACCTTCGTGCTTCATCATAAAAGACCATGGGCTACATTAGTGATTAGTGTATACTTATCAGTATTGGATACACTACAGAGATGTTTAATGGGGCTATATGATCATATTTATTTTTATGTTTTTTTATAAGAATCTATATCTATGTATATATTTATATCTATATCTATACGATTACTTAACGTAAAAAGGGGCAGATGATTTCCAAAACTATGCCTATATTGCCTTTTTAAATTGACAAGATTTTGATAAAATGAATACCTAGTAATTAAGGATAAAAAAGTAATAGTAGTAATTAATATATGTTTACTATATCACATATGTGCATGTAAATTTGGTTGTAAGAGCATCTCCGTGTATACCCTCTGCCTCTCCGGATCTTTTTAAGGTTTTCTCTTCCCTTTTATGTATCTTTTCTAGCCAATCCTAAGATTCCTTTCCTTTGGAGCCTCCAATTATGTCTTCAAACCTTTTATTCACCAGATACCTAGATGGAATCCTTTCATAAGAATAGATCATTGGTTTTTTAGAAAAAAAATCAAAATAGCAAATGATGTGTATGTTATGTTTTTTTTTCTTACTTTCAAGTGTTTAAGATAGGAAAACATCTCTGGCCAAAGCAAAGATCTTATCAACTATTTTACATATGGATCCGAAAAAACTTCTACGTATTATTCACCTTCTAATTGAAGGACCCTCATTGCATCCAAATTTGAAAAGGGTTGGACGTCGATTAATTGTTGTGACTTTCATATTCACAACTGGGGATAGGTTGTCTTAGCCTTTTCCAAGTTGAGTAGAGCTGATTCCATACACCATATGGGTGCATACCTAACATACGGAAAAAACTCTCAAAGTCTAATCAAAGGGGAAAGCCCGTGAGGAGCAGAGGCTACATAAAGCTCCCTAACCAGTAAGACCTCTCTACGCCAAGGAATCTTTAAAGTGAAAATTTTCACCTTTTACCCCCTCTTTTAGCCAGCCAACCCCTTTAACACAGTCAACGGATATATACCACTAAGCTAAATCCAGCCAGTGGACATCTAACGAGGGTGGGATAGCTAAAAAAAGGGGTAGCAGACTCCTCATCCATTTCCTTATGTCTGACTCTTATCCCAATTAGAAATCTCTTTCTTTCTTTCTCTCTCTCTTTCTCTCTCTCTCTCTCTTCATATGCCCTTATAAAAATACTCTATATATTGTCATAATTCATGCAATGTCTTCAAGGTTTTCTTATAAAGTATTTTATTTAAAATATAATTTGCCGAAAAAAAGCTTCCCTCCACATGTTTTGGGGTAATCCAGAATTTATTAACATGATATTCATTATCTCTTTTAAAGTTTTATTTTTCTATTTAACAACTCCATTTTACAAAGGTGATTATGGTGTTGTAGTTTGGTATGTAATACCATGTTGAGAACAAAATTCACCAAAACATGATTCATATTCCCCACCTTTATCACTCCTTAAAATTTTTATTTTCTTGCTAAGTTGATTCTCAACCTCTGTATTGTATAAGTAATGTCTGGGAATTTTCTAAATTCCCAAAGTCGACCACGTGAAAACTTGGGTATTAGACCCCTTGAACTTTTTCTGAGAATAACTTTACCATAAGTTTGGATTAGTGGCTGAAACTATGTACTTAGAAAGTAGACCGAAAGAGCTTCGAAACGCCACCAAGAACGTGCAAATCGGAGTTCGGATGAGGGAGATACGACTATTTGAAGTTGAGTAGATTGCACAAGGCCCGTTTACCTGAGGTGGATGGAAGTCCAAAATGGACTAAGAGTTAGGATTCCTAAATGTTCTAGGAGTTGGGGGTCCTAAATGAATTACGAATTAGAAGTCCTAAAAGATTTAGGAATTAGAAGAGAGAGAGAGAGAGTCCTAGTGGAACAAGGACTCCAAGTAAGAGGACGCAGCTAGAACTTTGTTGAGACGAGATAGCATGCAAGTAGAGGACTTCTAGCCCAAGTAGGAGTCTGAGGAATGCTAGGAGTAGTGAAAAAATGTTAATGAGGGATCAACTATATATCTAGTTGGGTTAGGACTCTTTTAGGACTGTTTTGAGTATGTATGAGGGTTGGTTTCCCATTGGTAATGGGGTAAGAATTTAGATTCCGGGATTGTAACTAAGGATGAGAGAGTCCTAGATGGGGGGGGGCACCCAATAGCTTTAAGAGAGGCAACCCCTATTTATTTTGGGGAGCCTCATTCTTCTCCATCTCTTCATTCCTCTTCTTTCTCTCAGCAAGGAACTCCATAACCAGCAATTTTGAAGGTGCAAATCAGCCACATTTGGATTGAAATCAAGGCCTAGAAGCATAACATCAAGAGCTAAGAACTTCGGGGACATGTTGGTACAAGTAGGTGCTTCTTTTCACACCCTTAAACATGAGGTTTTGATAAATATAATTCAGCCATAGTTCAGCATGGTTATAGGGGGCTTTTTGATGTCATAAATTGTCTTTTACTTGTTTTGAATGAGTGTGATTTTATATCTTGTTTATATGGCTGAATCATGAATGCATGATCCTGATTTTTGTCAAGTAGATTAGCCTTAATTCATGCAAACATGTTGCTGATTTTTGTCATCTACTTTAGCCCCATGTAAGGCATGAATGATTATAATTCTAGTCATGTTTATCATCCATAATTTGGGTATGAACTTGGCTGAATTTTATCCCTGGTTCGTGGCCTTAGTTTAGGTCTTGCTTTTGTTTATTTTATCTCTGGTTTCTCTCCTTTGTCTAGGTCTTACTTTAGGCCATACTTTTGATAATTTATTCCCTGGTTTGTGGCCTTACTTTAGGCCATACTTTTGCTAATTTAATCCTTGATTTGTGGCCTTACTTTAGACCATACTTTTGTCAATTTATTCTCTTGTTTGTGGCCTTACTTTAGATCATATTTTTGCCAATTTATTTTCTTGTTTGTGGCCTTACTTTAGTAAAGTAAATCCCTGATTTTAAGCCTTGGTTTAGGCTCCACTTTGGTAAAGTAAATCCCCGATTTGAAGCCTTAGTTTAGGCTCCACTTTGGTCAAGTAAATCCATGATTTGAGGCTTTGGTTTAGGCTCCACTTTGGTCATTTAAATCCCTGATTTAAAGTCTTGGTTTATGCTCTATTTTTGCCTATTTATATCCCTATTTTGCAGCCTTGTTTTAGGCTCTACTTTGGCCAAATTAATACCAAATTCTCAGCATTGATTTATATTATAACCATGCTAAGAGAATACCTAAATCTCAACCTTAGTTTAGGTTGTATTGTTGCATATCTAATACTTGATTCTCAGCTTTATTTTAGATTATAATCCTGCTGAATGAATCCTTAATGTTAGAGCCTTAGTTCATGATTTGTTCATGCTTATTAAATCTCTGAATTTCAGCCTTAGAAGCCTCTGACTTTAAGCCTATATTGTCCTTAAATTTTAGCCTTAATTGTAATATACCTTAGGTTGATTATTGATGCTTATTTCAGCCTATGTTGTCTTTGAATTTCAGCCTTAATTGTGATATACCTTAGGTTGATTATTGATGCTTATTTCAACCTGAACTTGTCATGTTAGGTGGCTAACATGAGATGTTAATTTCAGCCCCAAATCCTTTTCATTATAATGTTGAATTGGTCAGTTCATCTCAGCATGAGTCTGAGTCCTTGTCATGTTGATTAGTGCATATGCTTAAGCCCTAAGTCTACCTATTATCTTGCAAATCATAAGAGTCGATTGCATACATGATAGGGTGTGATTAGTATTAAATCTTTGGATGCATTAAGTCATACATCAATTCAGCATTGTGTTAGTTCACAATAATAGCCATGGCGGTATTCTTTCAGACCCTTGTGGTCTCCGCTTCTTTGGGACGATGGATCCCTGCAAATGCGCAAATTAGGTTTTTGAGCATCATGGAAGGTTCATCTACCTCCGGCTACTGTGTCCATGAGCACAGCTGGTACCTACATCTCTAGGCTTATGGCTGATTCAAGTTGATCTCTAGAGATAATAAAATTTCTAATAATAGCAATGACGGTAATCTTTCAGACCCTTATGGTCTCTGCTCCTTTGGGACGATGGATCCCTACAAATGCGCAAACCAGGTTTTTGAGCATCATGGAAGGCTCATCTACCTCTGGCCAGTGTGTCTATGAGCAGAGTTGGTACCTACATCTCTAGGCCCATGGCTGATCAAAGTGGATCTCTAGATATGATAGGATTTCTGTTAGCATACAATTACTCATTTGAGCGGGAGTCGTTATTTTCAGGTAACAATTAGTGCATTGTTTCTTGAACGGTGTCCATTGTTTTGTGCATTGTATTGGTCTTCATTGGATAAAGATCAGCCCATGTTTTTCAGCTATGTTATATTTAGTGCTCTGTATATTACCCTTATGTGGTACTGTTTGCAGGATGTTAGCATTAATTATTGGACAAGTGTTGTGCGATAATTAATAACATTATTTGATATTGCTTGTTAATTAGACAAGTGGAATAATTAAAGGACTTGCATAAATTGTAGGTTGCTTTAAAATACTTAAGCATTGTATATGTGATGCTATGCTTCTTAGTATAGTGTAGTTTTAGGCAGAACTACGTCTAGATCTGATCTTGTTGGAAACATTGGAGATGTTGTCTAATGAGTACGTAGGTAACTAACATCGGGTGATGTTGGCCCGATCCGAAAAACTTTAATAAAATCTTTTGTCCTTGTGGAAGCTCTTCTCTTGAAGACGGAGAGATTCCATTATTGTTGTTGTGGTTGTTTGGTTTGGTTAGTTGCAGATTCTTAAGGCAACGACACGTGAGACCAAGGCAGACAAGCACAAGAAGAAGTTTTTGCGTTTCTGCAACTCCGGTACGTAAGTATTTCTTTGGCTTGAGAGTCAACTTGTTATTTATTTTCAGACGGATGACGAACTTGTACTTATATGGATGAGCTGTTCTTTGTGAATTTTCAGACGTGTAGTAATATCAATGTATTTGATATTCGTATTTGTGAACTCTAGTTATCATGACCTTGATATTTAATCGAATAATTTTTTTGTATTTAAAAGAAAAATAATTTCTCGTGACTACCGTTCATGCGATTTTAAAAAGGGTTTTAAAAATCCAGGTCGTGATAGTATAGTACAAACATATTTATAGCCTCATTCTTACTTCTCAGCAAGTACACATAACAATATTGAGTACAATCATCAATAAATGTAATAAAGTATTTTTTTTACTTCATCTTGTTTGAACAAATTTTAAGTCACATACATTGATGTCAACTCACTCAAGAGGTTCAGTACTTCTCTCAATGCTTTGGAATGATTTCCTTGTCAATTTTGAATCCACATAAATTTCACATTTATGATGAGAGTCAATATTAAATTTAGGCAAATATTTCATATTAATCAATCTTCGCATAACATCATAATTAATATGTCCTAATCTACCGTGCCACATATCACATGGCTCAATCATATAAGAAGAAACACTAGCATTCTTAATATTGACAACATGTACAATAGTCAATACATTGAGCTTGAAAAGCCCCTCATTAAGATACCATTTTCCCATATACATCTCACTCTTAGTTAATATAAACTTATCCGATTCAAATACCAATTTGAACTCATTTTTGCTTAGCAATGATCGTGACACTAAATTCTTTTGAATTTCTAGCACATACAGCACATTGTTGAGAGTGAGTTCCTTACCCGAAGTCATCTTGAGCACCACCTTTCCAGTACCTTCAACCTTTGCAGTAGAAGAATTGCCTATAAAAAGTTATTCACCATTTTCCACCAGTTGATAAGTAGAGAATATTTTTTTGTTTGAGCACACATGCGAGTGGCCTAGTATCTACACATCATTCTCTTGTATTAGTGACTATGTTCACTTTAGAAATTATAGTGGAAAAGTTGATGTCATTCACATTGTTGGAGAGATTCTCCACTTTAGTTACATTGGTTTATGCATTTTTCTTCTTAGAATCCTCTTGTTTCTTAGGCTTGTGACACTCCTTAAACTTATGGTCTTGCTTGTCACACACATAGCACTTGCATTTGAACTTGGCTTTGTTGGAGTCGTTATTCGACTGTCCTCCAAGATTTTTGCCCTTCTTGTTGTTGAAGTTGTTGTTTTTTTTATTTTATTCCACAACATTGACCTTGATTTTCATGCCATGACCCCCCGATTTTCTTTTGAGAAGCGCAATTGTCCTCTTCTATCCTCAACCTTACAATCAGGTCCTCCATGTTCATCTTCTTGTACTTATGTTTCAAGTAATTCTTAAAATTCTTCCAAGAATGTGGTAATTTTTTAATAATAGTAGCTACCTGAAAGGATTCACTCAAAGTCATAACTTCTGCATGTATATCATACAAGATTACTTGAAGCCCTTGGACTTGATTAATCAGAGTCTTAGAACTCATCATCTTGTAGTCTAAGAATTTGCCTACAACGAATTTCTTTATGTCAACATCCTCTGTTTTGTACTTTTTATCTAAGGATTCCCACAGTGCTTAAGCACTCTTCATCGGATTGTACACATTCTACAGTGATTTGTCCAACCCGTTAAGAATATAATTTCAACTTAGAAAGTTTGTATGTTTCTATGCATTGACTACTGCAATAACATGTTTGTCATCATTTTTCTCCTAAATGAGAATAGAAACATCCTCTTGCAAAAATCGAGTCAAATTCAACGTGGTCAGATAAAATAACATCTTCTGTTGCCATTTCTTAAAATCTGCACTACTAGATTTTTTGGTTTCTCCCCTTTCACTTAAATAGGAGCATGAGCATTCACAATAATGGGAATTATGACCGAAGTCATATTGGTACCCTCTACAGCCATTTCTATTCCAATGAACAAAAGGTAATCTCAGTTTTGAAATATGTAAAAGATAGTTTCAAAATACTAAGCACAATACTAAAGTACAAAAAATAGAATTCTATCTTAAGATTGTTAATTTTTTGTACCTTTGTAATTGTTGCGATGAATGAAATTTACAAAGAAGTTTATGAAATTGATCGAATGAGAATCAAGCATGTACGCTCTGTCCATAAGATAAAATTTGTCCTCACTATTGGTGCTTGGGAATAACTTGGGCGTTTGTCTCTTAGGATAAGACGATCAACCATATGCTATAGAAGCACCTTCACATAACGTATGCAGCGAACCAATGTTATGCACTTGCTCTCAGAAACGGTAACAAAATCTAGTAATGGAGGATTTAGACAAATAATCTTTTAGTGTTTTATAAGAAATCTAGTTGAAGACAACATGTCCTCTTCAAATTGACGCGTCCGCCTGTTAAGGGACATATTTGGGTAAAAAGAAAACTAGACTCATTTTGGGTTAAGAGAAAACCAAATGAATTTGTCCCAAAAATAATTATCTTATTGACCCAACCCGACCCGGCAAGTCGCACCAACCGAATCAAGCCTACCGGATGGCGACACGCGCACGTGTGGGTTAGCCCACCTAGGTGCATGAGCCCAATAAGTATCTCTCCGACAAAAGTGGTGTGGCCTAAAGGCCAAACTTATGCCTTATATACCAACGTCATCACTATTTTTTAAGTGATGTAGAACAATTCACAACATTCAACCAATCACATATGTGTATCTCATTCACATGAAAGTGGGTAACCCACTTTTTAACAACTATAACCAATAAATTTTATAATTATAAAAAATAAAATATTAATATTTTTATAAAACTATAATATTAATCTTTAAAACATTATTTATAATTTTTATATTTTTTTATGTCGGTACAACCAAATAAGGCAAAACATTCATGGTTTTGAGGATTTTTTTCTCTATGTTTCTCTTTCTCAAAGTTTTAAGGGAATTGAGCAAAACCTTAGTAACCAACCAAAAAATAGTAAATATCATATAAAAAATTAAAATATGCACTTCATGTTATTATAATTATATAATATAAAATGTACATAATTCATTAACAAAAACATGTTTCTGATATTCTCAAAATCACGGTTTCATGGCTAAGGGAACAACTTCAAGGCCTGTTTGGCTAAGGTTTTTAAGTAGAAAGAAAATAGATTCTTATTAGAATCGATTTTTGACAAGAAAAGCAAAAACAATAGATGTTTGGTTAGAGTTTATTTGGATGATTTAAAGAGAAATTAGAGTTTAACTCACTTTTGAGTGTAAAATGACAAAAATATCCTCCAACATAACTATCATTCGAAAGAAATGATGGGTGAAATGTCTTTTCATGTTGTTTCAAAAAAGAAATAGCTTTCTTCAAGAACTTTCTTCAAGAGGAGAGTTCTTGAAGAAATTAAATTTGGGTCCTTGAGCAACTGTTTTAACCTCATTTTGTAACACAACAACATGAATGTCTTTTTATTTATGCGGCACATATTATGACAAATTTTGTTAGACGCATTCAACATGTCATATACTATGTGTCGACCCCTATCTCGATGCATGTGTACAACATTCCTTGGGGGGAATGTCGTTCTTAAATAATACATGATCGCTGCATCTTCACTTGTAACAAATACAAGCTCTTCCCAAGTGAATGACATGACACCTATAATAATTTCTATCCAAATTTAGATCACACACTACAATGCACATATTACTAGGTTCTATTAAAAATCATGCAAATATGTGGTAAGCCCTCATAAAACAAACAAACATACATGATAATGAACACACACACCCATGCATAACAAATAAACCAACATGTTTGCAGTCAAAATTACGTGGTTAAACATCATAAAACAAACATCCTTAGCATAAAAGATACCTATCATAAAAGATAAACTAACAGACATAGCATTCAGTTTAGAGTATTACATAAACCCATTCATAGCATAAAAGATACCGCTGCAGATAATCATAGTAGAAATAAAGGAACTATAGGAAAAGATAACTAATCTGAATCTGAAGCATGGCAAACGTTGCACAACCAATTCATCCTCAACCCTGGAACATTGCCCAATGACAACCAAATGCGCCTAAACTTTGTCTTCATAAACTTTGATAGTGTGATGGAGAAAATGCGGTCGTTTTCACGGTATTCAGGCATTGCCATCATCAAGTCAATTGTCATCTTATACTTTTCAACTTCATTTTGGTCCTTGTTTGCATGGGAGCTTACTCAGACAATTTCATTCCTATCAGACATGGCAATAGCAATGGACTCGCCAATTGATGTAGCAGTGCTTCGAGACTTCCGCTTGCGAGGTAGCCTTTCATTTTCACTTTGTGGTGATGGAGGCATGGAAGTCCCAGTAGGAAACAGAGTAGGGCTACGGGTTGGTGTGTGACAACTACCAGCTTGACTAGTACCACCATACTGTCTAGGTGTGTAGTCTGGCACTTAGGCACCATCGTCATCATCATCTCCCAAGCTATCAGTGAATGCACTAGCATGTCTCGCCATTTGTTCTTCCCGATCCATACCCGTGTCGTCAAGACTCTCATGAACCCTTGGTTGAACCTGTCACTCCCCGGCACTGCCCGACCCAAGCCGAACCCGGTTTAGGGGCCGGTCAAGCGCACGGGGGCGACAAGGGGAAATGAAAAATAGTTTAGCAGAAGACTTATGCCCTAATCATGAGCGATCTAACAAAATTACGGAGTATACGCACCACTTTGAGCAAAAGTAAATAAGTAGAAATAAAAGAGTTACTTTAACTATAAGATAAATAAAAATCTCAAACCCACATGCTAAGTTAATCCATCGCCCACTCTAAGCTCCAAAATAGGTCTTAAGCAACAAAAATGTATAATGTAGCATAAACCAAAATAAGAACCACACACATAGGTTCTAGCATAATAGCAAAAACAAAGAAACAAGCCACATAAGAAATCTCCACGATCACTCTCAAGTCGTCTCCGACCTTTCCTCATATAGGAGATCTTGTCCATCTGCGTGTCACGCCACGCAGCCTCAAAGCAAAAGCACAAGAAAGATGAGTGAGTTTAACAAACTCAGCAATGGTTTTTAATGTAACTATAATCATCGAAAACACGACTGCATAGTAATATAATAATTCAGATCAAAGATTGACAAGATGTATCATTTTCTGATCACACATACACATCATCTAAACCTACATCATATTGTATAAATCACATGGTGCCATTCACATCATATAAACTTGCATGAAATATATCTCTAACATACATTTCAGATCATTCATCAACATCATATCAACCTGCATGAGATGTATCTCTAACATACATTTTATATCATGCATCAATATCATATAAACCTGCATGAGATGTATCTCTAACATACATTTCAGATCATGCATCAACATCATATAAAGAATGCCTCCATCAATGAGTAATCACAATTTAGTGTCACACAGACGGGAACACAGACAAAGCCACGAAGGCGTGTCATGGTCCAAATTCTACACAAGAATATAAGAAGATCGGGGTTGTCGGCCCCTAAAGCTGCTCACCCTAGATGATCCTGGCCAAGGATGTCCCATTCTCACGTAAAGAATCTAGAGCAGAGGTGTTCGCCCAAGGACATCTCCTGCGTTAGGGAAGGGCCCGAGTTTCCACACAGGAAACCCTAAAACACATGGTAGCCGATGCACAGAGCATACCATACTGGATTCTCAAGGTCTAGAAGACAATCATAATAATCTCAATTCGCAAGACAAGTACATAACTCGCCCCCGCATAATTCCATTAAACTAGACTTAACCCGGGGAGTGCACATGTTCCACAAAGGAACTTAAATCAAAACATGTCCTTTTGGACCAATCAAGTTTCGATTAAGCCACGACCGATTAATTCGGCATGCAATTTTACCACATTGCATCCAATTGATCAAATTCGATTAATTTCGATAAAGCCTCAATTGGAAATCCATTTTCATGATGCATGCAACATGATACATACATGGGTAAGACATACATGAATCCTATTTTATGATTAGTGCTCTCATCAACCCCTCATGCATCATTCATAATCATAATATCAAGCCTCATCATCATCATTAAACCCCACATGTGTGTGTGTGTACATAGTAGAAGCACTTCACTCAATGTATATCAACATGCTTGTAATTAACTCACCATCACTATACACATGTGCATTAACATCTAATTATGAATTCCAGCGGAAATCATAAGAGAAGAATATTTAAAACAATAACTCAAGTCAAAGCCTAACCACAAACTAACCATATATAAGATCATTCACTTCATACTTAAATCAAGACATAACACTAACATTCACACATCATTTAACAACATCCTATCATGACATATCAGTCAATTAGTATGTTGTAGCTCTACTGAAAATATACTTAACTATAGAGAATCAACTACTCATAACTTCAAGATAACAATTCCAACATTGATATCCAACCACAAGCCATTTCACATAATTCTAAATATATATCACAACTTCTAAACATCAATGGTATACCCTTCCAGTAGCTTACCCTGGCTCAAAACACTCCACATACATATAAAAATGATATATCAAAGTAGAGACACCAAAATAAACATCACGCAAACAATAGGAAAATCTGTTGTGTAGCTATTCGAATGCCCAGGAGGGCCGTTCGATCGGCTAAACAGGAAAACTGTTGAAATTATAGTGTTGTTGTTCGAACGCCCAGAAGGGTCGTTCGAATGCCAACAAGGCAGAATCGACATTCTTCTCCATTTCAAATTTTCAAACCGAAACTCCATTGATGAATCTTAAAATCTCCATCTAACAACGCAAATGCCATTAAAATTCCACCATACCTTCTAAAAAGCTAATCTACAACATAACAAGATAAAACCCTAAGAAATCAGGATAAAAGATTACCATTTACTAATCTCGCTATTAAAGTACTAAATAAAGTTAATCCACTCCAAATAAACCACAAAATCGAGATTTTTACTATAGGAATACTGAAATTTCGAAGATCCATTACCTTATCCCTTAATTAGGCTTAGATTTGACGGTCACCCTTCTTGAAAACCTTACAAAGACATAGAGTTTAAATTAAACTCCATTAAAATCGGTTTAACATATAAAACCTTAATGAAAAACTTAGATCTAGGGCTTGTTAAACATAAAAAAAATAGATTTTTTAGATCTAGGGTTTGAAGTAAAGATGCAAATCAGTAGTTTTGATGTTTAAAAACGAATCAAAACAAAGGGGAAATAATGGATCTAGAACGGATTAGTAGAAAATCTAAGTTTTAAGGCTTAATTAGTGGAAATGACTCAGGTCTTTCTATTTATAGTAGGGTTTGGGGTGTGCATGGGTAATTAGTGGGGTATGGATAGAAAAATGGGCTAAAAATGGGTATTTTGGCTATTTGAGCACTAATTAAACCTGGGAAAATTATGAAAATTTTTATAAATGCTTGTATTGATGTCTGGGTTAATTTAGTCCAAATACCTAAATTTTGATGGTGGGGCCCACAGGGGGTCCCGCCAAACCCTAATTTTTGGAAAATTAGTGAAAATTTAGAAAAATCCCAAAAATTCATATTTGACCAAAAATCACTTAAAACCAATAATTTTAAAGTTAATTTTGATTAAAACTATAAGAAACACTATTTATTTTTTAAACCACCGAATTAATAAGAAAATAAGTTAACCATGCAATAACCGATAATGAAAAAGAAACGAAAACTAGTTTAGAAATGAGAGTCCTTACAGAACCACCCTCTAACCAACCCCCCAATAAACCCTTTCATAACCAAAATCATCACCATGTTCATCACCACTCTCATCAACTAGGGTATATGCTGAGGCGGATGTTGGGACATGGGCAGGGGCTGAGGCTAAAGCTCTGGATGAGGGACGATGTTGAGCTCCTGAGTGGAAGTAACTTGCATGGCTACCTGTGGCAGAGGGGCCACCGTCCCGGCCCCACGGCCACTCCGCCGTCCGCCCCTGTTTCCCCCAGTCTCTATCTCCTCTCTCTATTTTGTGTTGTGGCAGCACCGGCGGTGGCCGGTGGGCTCCGCCCGGCCTCCGTTCGGCCAGCCACTGGCCGACGACAACAGGGCCGCCACCCTGGCCAATCCCTCCGGCTCCCCCACTTGGATTTCCCCGGTGAGCTCTCTCTCCCTCTCTCACTGTGTTTTGCATACCGCCGCCACCGTGGGCCGGCCATGGCCCCGCTTTGGGCCGACGACGACGAGGGACCACCTATCCCAGCCCTAGTGGTCCTCCTCCACCGCCCTAGCCCTCTTTTCCTCTTCGGTGCCCTGTTTTCCGCCCCCTTTGATCCAACTCGCCGGCCGGCTTCAGTTGCCGTTGGATGCCCCGGCCAGACTCAATCTGAACCACCTTGGTCCAATGAAGGTTGTGGGCCACCTCTCCCTGCCTGGTTCCACCTCCACCCTTCCTTTCTCCTCTGGCTAGATGCCTCCACCTCCCCTGTTCCACCGGTACTTGATTTTGGTGGAACGGAGACCGGCAGTTGTGAACCACGAACGATAGACTTCTGTTTGGCTCCACCCCGGCCTGACGACGGCTGAGCCACCGTCCCAGCTCAGATTCACCGGCCCTAGCACTATTCCGGTCCGCCTCTCCCTCATCTCCCTTGTTTTTGCCGTGTATGAGATCATTGGCTTCCATCGTCAGCTGGACCCCGGACGTAGGACTTAACCCACCAGATCTCTGTTTGACTTCTCTCCAGCCGGGCAATGATGGTGGATGTTTCCACCCAGCCCGGTTTAGCCTTTGTCCCCTCCGTTCCGCTGGAACGAGATTTGTCGCCCGCCGGTTGATGTGCTCGTCCACAGAAATCAAGCTTTTGCTCCTCACTGTGCTAATTGTCCGGCGTGTCACCGCTGACTTTGGTCATCACCTCTGGCCGGAGATAGCTCATCTTGGCCGCTAGGGCCAAGATGGAGTCGGCTAGAGCCGCTAGTAAACCCTGCTCCTTCGTGCCCCCAGGGTTTTTCACCCGTTTTGGGCCACCGAGTGTTGTTGGATGCCGAACACCTCTGGACATTGTAGTTTGGCGGGTCTCAGCCTAGAGATGGTTGGCTGCCCTAGTGCGGCACCGCCCCTCTTCTTTCTGCATGGGCCAGGTTCCCCTCTGCTGATTATGTGTTGGACCGCTCTATAGAGAGCTCCACGTGTTGCCCTCTTACTGTTCTACCCTCACCGGTCGCCGATTAGCCTCTAGTCAGCCTACCTCGGCACGGCAATAACAAAGGTCGTCTTTTTTGGTCACCACCCTTGGGCATGGCCCTACCGCCCTTCCGAGCTTTGGGCAAACACCGTTTAGCCCTCTCCCCCTCCCTTTGGCCGCATGTGCAAGTAGCTACGCGTGCGGGTTAGGGTATTGGTGCCGCTTTGGCGCCGCCCGACCGTCAAATGGCTCTGCCATCATCTGGAGTTGACATCGGAGTCCTCTTTCACCTCTCCTCCTTCCTTGAGTGTCGCCCACACCCTCCGCCCTTATGTGGGCCCTGGTAAACACGAAATTGATGTTGTTGGGTGCTGTCCACAGCCGATTTCGATGTTTTGTAATTGATTGCGTATGGTTCAACCACCGGTCGAATTTTAGTGTACACCTGGACATTCGGTCGCACCTGCCACTTGTTGGCACAACCTTCCTCCCGGCCGCCCATAGTGTGCCACAGTGGATCGCAGATTTTTCCGCGTTGATCAGTGTCACCCCTGTTTGGCCGTGAGTGCTTCCGGCGTTTCTTACACCCTCGGGGCAACAGCTCTCTCAGCTAGGCAATGGTTTTGACCGCCAACTCCGCCACCGATGCCGCCACCGTCGTGTGCTCGCCATCAAATGTCATGATTACTAGGTAGGGGAGCTTTGAACTCGTAATTTCATGACAACATGCTTTGAATGAGTAGCAGCATGCTAGGCTTGTATGATTCCATGTTTTGGATATTAAATCATGGCATGATTGCATGATGTAAGATAGTGAATTATGCCACATTGAGAGATATATGTATGTATGTATGTATGTGAGTTGTAAGCATGTTTTATGTATGTAGAATTTGTATGTGCTAGTGATGGCTAGCGAATATGTTAATGTGCTCCATATGTGTATGATGTACGTGCTAGTGACGGCTAGCAATTGTGAGTAAGTTACGTATGTGGGCTGTGTAGGCAGAGTTATGGGCGATGGACAGTAAGAGTGGTAAGGGTTTGGTATGAAGTTGGATGTGGATTTGGATGTGTAAGCGTGTGACAAAAGATGGCGGACGTAAGTGTGACAGGTGAGGAATGGAGTGGATCAGTTTGGAGCGTACGTCAGGGGTTCGGTAAGTAAGAAGACTTAGGCTTGGAGCCTTATGGGGGTTTGTTAGATAGTAAGAGCGTGCATAATTGTACAAGCATAACGTACATGTTATGAAGTGAAAAGTAAGCATAATAAGTGAGGTACTAAGTAAGAGGGTGATAATGAGGATTTACTTTGAGGAGCTCAGTTTGATGATGTAAGTAAGATGTTTGGACTGTAAGGTAGATGGCAGAGGATGTATGATTACGTAAGGATTGTGTACGGTGAGGTATGTGTGACTTGGACGGGTAAGTGAAGTCTGCTGCCCCGATGAACTAGGGTTTCGATCGGGCTCAGCTTCGGTTTGATCAGCCGAGGACTAGTTTGTGTGGCATAATCGTACCGCATAATATATTTAATTCAAACTTGAATTATGAGGAAACTAATAATAGCGTTGTGAGTTTAAGACCTGAGGGTTCGACAGATTAAGTTTCGTGTTTGAGCTAGCCGATAATGAGTCGGTTGAGCACTTCTTGTGTCTTGTCATGGTGGTTATCCTGCGGGATGTTGTCTGTGTGCTATATAGAGCACCGGACGTCTGATGCTCTGTTGAGAGCAACTGTATGTATGTTTTCAATTTGGTTTGCGTGCTATATTAAGCCCAGACATTTGATGCTCTATTGAGAGCATTGTATGATTCTGCCCAAAAGTGGCACTGTATGTTCATGCCCAATAGTGGCATAGTATGATTCTGCCTAAGAGGCACTGTATGTTTCTGCCCAAGAGTGGGACTGACACTATAAGACCTATTATGGTGGGCAATTATATGGCACTATAAGACCCCTTATGTGTGGGCAATTGTATGACCCCTTGTGTGGGTGTATGTTTGTGCGCTCAGGTAAGTAGTATTATGGATCTACTCTTACTTGTTTGATCCTGTGCCCCATGAGCATAGGTGTACCTTACATTCGGAAAAGTCAATGGCGTCTAGCCACTCCCCGGAGGTTAAGGTGATGCCCCAGTGACATTCTTTTCCTTTTCGACGCTGGAGCTTATTAGTTGTAATGAGCTTCAGTGGTCAATAGTATGAGTACGATCGTAAGAGTATGAGTATGAGTACGATTGTAAGAGTATAAGCAAGACTATAAGATGATGATACGAGTAAGACTGTAAGTGTATGTTTGAGCAAGACTGTAAGAGTATGGTTCTGAGCAAGACAGTAAGCGTATGACTGTACAAGTAAGGTCGTACGAGTAAGTGTAAGATTGTACTAGTAAGATCGTACAAGTACGTGTAAGTTTTACGAGTTAGCGTACGATGATACGAGTACATTTGTCAGACCTTGATTAAGGGTGTTTGTGTAAGTTTGGTTGGATGGTGTGCTATGCGTGATTATATGCATATGTATACGATTGTTATATGTTATCTGCTTCATGTTGAGTTGCATGACGCATGTATTTATGAACTTATTGAGTTCACCGTTTGGGATTTCCCCTACTGGGTATTTTTCTACTGAGTATGAAAATATTCACCCTACTATTTTTAGCCCCGTGGTTCGGGAGGCTTTTGCAGGTATGTGTTGTGAGCTCTTGGAGATGGATGCTCGTTTCTGTAAAGGATTATTTCTCCTTTGATTCAGGTATACTTGACTCACTTCGAGTATCATTTGTGCCACGATCTAATGTATTGGGTGAGATGAGATTTAAATGTTTATACCTTCTGGACTTTTAGTTTGGATCAGAAAGTAAACTGTTATGGGACTTGTACTCGAGGACGCCTGAGAGTTATTTGTATTTAAAAATCCATGATCATGGTAATTTAGTCGTACGTTGGTTTTCGAGTAGCGCCTGAGGATATTTGATTTGGTAGTACGATGTTTAACCATATGATGTTTTAAATTATAAACTATTTATACAGGTTTGATTTCGTCATTTATCCTCCGATTTATAGTTGTTAAATTGCAAAAATTTTCTGTGAATTTTAAGGAAAATGTATGAAAAATCTCGGCCGTTACACATATGACCCTTATTAATTGCATGGGTCATATAAGATAAGAATGCATAGTGAAGTGGCTTGTCCCATTTAATGTTTTTAGCATACCTTTTGCTTCCCTCAATGGGAGGAACTTGGGGACACATATTAGGTGAACTAGGGTAATATGCCATTACAAGCTAAGAGAAGTTTTGGCAATGTGAAAACATAGTAAGCTATTACACAATTTACAACATACAAATGAACAGATGAATCTAAAATGCATGATAAAACAAATATACTTTCGAGAAATATGGATTATTTAATGCATTGGATAGACAAATGTAAGAGAAATGCTATAACAGTGAAGCTTACGAAAGAACCCAGAAAGATCATGATGAAGTTAAACAGGAATCAGGAAACCAAAATGAGCTACTATGACATAATCAACAAACAAACAAAAAATCTGCAAATTCATTATTTTCAATGAATTTTTTAATTGAGCAATCGATTCAATTTTTAAATGATAAAAATTCATATACAGCATAGACAACCAATTCATAACATGTCCCAAAGATATATAAGAGAAATGCTCTGACAGTTTAAGCTTACGAAAAAATAACCCACAAAGAAAATGAAACAACGCATCGGCAATCAAACAAATGAGTGCAACCACAAGTAGTACAATTCCCAAACCCAACACAGACCTCGTCTGACATGCTCAGGAAATTAATCAAGAAGAACCTAGAAAGAAAAAGAAACAACCCAATAATCCGCAAGCAGAACATGTGGCGAATAACATATACAGTACAAAGACAGTGCAAATTTCACAAACCCAACTAACAAAACTCGCTAGCATCTCTAAAAATTTCATGCTTGGCAAAGAAAAAATTAATTATTAAAGGATGGAAAAGGAAACAACCTAATACCAATATATGCAAGCCGACTTCAAGGATAACAAATGCAAGACAACTCTAGATCGTAAATCAAACAAGTAGATCAAGGGAAGATCGTATTTACCTTACCGGGGGCCGCCAAATAACCTCCTTTTGACATTGCTAACGAATGAACAAGACTATTGGGCGATCTATGGTAACTGGGGGACAGAAGGAGTGCGGTCGGAGGGACGGAGGATCTACGATCAGAGGGACTGAGGATTTGCTATAGGAGTGTTGGATGACAGATGGAGGGAGGGAGGGCTGGGGGCCAACGAATGAACAAGATGGAGGGCGATCTGCGGTGATGGGGGGGCGGAGGGAGTGAGGGACAGGGGACTGCGGCAGGATTAGGGTTAAAAATTCATGGGGGCGGGGCGAGAGATGGGGAAAGAGGAGATTGGGGGGCAGTTTGGTCACTATAATGGCCACAATAATTTTTGCTTCCAGTAGAAAGGAAAAACAACATTTCTCAAGGGAGAAAGTGATTTCCGTCACGATTTTCATTTGTTCTTAAAATCACCCTTCCATATGGTTTTTGTCATGGAAAGCGATTTCTGCCCTAAACAAATCGCTTTCTGGGGGCAGAAATTGCCTCCCAAATGGGCCCTCTATTTGAATTGACCCAAAAGGTGGTTTTAAGCTAGAAAGCCATTTCAAATTAAAATGGCCCTTCCAAACAGTTTTGAGCCAGGAAAGCGCTTTCTAGTGTAAACAAATCGCTTTTAAGCTTAGAAAATCACCTCCCAAATGGGTCTTGAATAATCACAATTTAATAGGAGAATCCTCAAAGATAAGATGACACAAACATTTTCGATAGTAATACGAGGGATTCTTTCATAGTAATGAAACTTGAGCTCGACTCCGTAACTAATTTTTAGTGATTTTTTATCTCTTATCACAATTTTAAAACCAACTTAGATGTTTATCTATATTATTGCTAAGATTCCTTGATTCAGAAATATTGGTCCATATTAGTTTCTAGTTTCTACCATACCTGACAGCCTTTGGTCAAACATGGTTCATGTCTGAAATTATGCTCTTACCGTTCTATGAGGACTAGAGCACCCAGTCCTAAATTAAAAAAATATAAAAATACTCCTAACGTCGTTTAGCCGGCGGGACTTTTAGCATGATTAAGCGTGTATGAACTCTGAGGGGCACAAAATTGGGCATAGAAGCCATTCATGGTGTGCTGAGTCTCATGAAGCCATGCAGGCTGACTTTCATGTTCAGCTACAGTTGGAATGGAAGAATTCGTTGGACTTAAGCCAACGAAATTTCGTGGAGAAAAGCAATCAGAAGAGGGTAGTTGGTGACGATATTGAGACATACAACTATCTTTATGGAGTGGTGTTTTTCATGAAATTATACATTATTTTGGATCAATTATACAGTTGCATGCAAGGTCAAGCAAGTCCATGCCATTCCTTTCTAGGGCCATCCATGTCAGTTGCACAGAAATTTCGCTTGTTGAAAATTCCAGCCTACTACACGCTCCTCATGTACATTAGTCAAGGTTCAAAGTAAAATACCGACAAAGGAGAAATTGATTGTAACACGAATTCTATTTTTTTTCCGGCAAGATAACACAAAGTTCTGTACCAAAAAAAGATAAACCAAAGTTCCTTTTAATTACACTCTGTTGTACTTTTTTTTAAAATACGACTGCGCTGAAAATAAGAATAAATCTAAATTAAAGACTAACCAGGGATTTTGTGTTCATTAGCCTCCAGTTTTTTTATTAGAAAAAGGCCTCCATATACAGATATTAAAAATACATGACCAAATAGTTTGCTATGTTTCTTTTAAAATTAGAGTGTGTTGTACTTTAAAAAAAAATACAATTGAAAAATACGAACACATCTAAATTAAAGACTACCCAGGAATCTTGTGTTCGTTGGCCTCCAATTTTTTTTATTAAAAAAAGGGCTCCATATACATATATTAAAAATACATGACAAACTAGTTTGCACATTAATGTTACTACATATATTAGTTCATTAGTGATTAGGGCTGCCAATGATGCATGTTATACTATTTTCCTGTCTGTAGTACACTAATAAAAAGTTAAATAGTGTAGTTAAATTAATTCAATGGGTAAATAAGAGGATAATTTTATATGACCATTTTCTAAATGGAGCAGTTACGAAAAAAATTCTTTTGTACCCGTTTATCTGTTACCCATTTGTCATATTTGTATACCCATTAAATATATATATATATATATATATATATATATATAATATTTCACTATAAACTTCTTTTTCTGTTTCTACCCCATCTAGAACCAGATCAGGAGGGGGAGATTTAGATCTCCATTAATGATTGAATTTGGAGCCCCCCTACCTTGCCTCACCCTTTGCCCTCATCCTCAATTAGTGATTGAATTTGTTAAATGGAGATTTTAAGTTTCACTAATGGAGTTTTAGTTTGAAAATTTGAAATGAAGAAGAAGGTTGAATCTGCCTTGTTGGTGTTCGAACGGCCTACCAAGGCGTTCGAACGACAACACTGCATTTTCGGAAAATTTCCTGTTTATCTGATCAAACGGCCTGGAGGGCGTTCGAACGGCTACACAGCAGAATTTACCATTGTTTGTATGTTGTTTATTTTAATGTCTCTACTATGAAATATCATATTTTTGTTTATGTGGAGTGTTTTGAGCTAAAGTAAGCTACTGGAAGAGCATACTATTGATGTTGAGAAGTTGTGGTGTATAATTAAAGTTATGTGTAATGGCTTGCAGTTGTATATATTGGTTGGAATTGCTATCTTGAAGATATGAGTGGTTGATTCCTATGGTCTAAGCATATTTTTAGTAGGGTTACAGCATGCTAATGGACTGATATGTCATTATAGGATGTGGTTAAATGATGTGTGAATGTTAGTGTTATGCCTAGACTCAAGTATGAGGTAAATGAGCTTAAATATGTTTAGCATGTGGCTATGTTTTGACTTGAGTTATGATTTTAATGGTTCTTCTCCTATGATTTCCGCTGGAATTTATGATTAGATGTTAATGCACATGTGTAGTGTGATGACGACTTGATTACAAAGCATGTTGATATACATCGAATAGGGTGCTTCTACCATGTACACACACACATGTGGGGGTAATGATTATGATGAGGCTTGATATTATAATTATGAATGATGCATGAGGGGCTGATGAGAGCACTTATCATGAATTAGGATTCATGTATGCCTTGCCCACGTATGTACCATGTTGCATGCATCATGAAAATGGATTCCCAATTGAGGCTTTATCGAGATTAACCATGTTTGATCGATTGGATGCAATGTGGTGAAATTGTGTGCCAGATTAATCGGTCGTTGGCTTAATCGAAACTTGATTGGTCCGAAAGGACATGTTTTCGATTTGAGTTCCTGTGTGTGGAACATGTGCACTCCCTGGGTTGAGTCGAGTCAAATTGAGTTATATGAGGACGAGTTGTATACTTGTCTTGCAGTTGAGATTTACTTATTGAGATTATCTGGACCCTGAGAATCCAGCTAGTTTGTTCGAGTGCATCGGCTTACTAGGTATTGTTGCTTGGGATCTTGACAAGCAGGGTTGCCCGGGAGTTTAGGCTTGATGGGCAGGAGTTTCTCAAAGGCTTTAACCTTGAGGAGCAGGAGTTGCTCGAAAGCTTTGACCTTGAGGAGCAGGAGTTGCTTGAAGGCTTTGACCTTGAGGAGCAGGAGTTGCTCGAAGGCTTTGACCTTGAGGAGCAGGAGTTGCTCGAAGGCTTTGACCTTGAGGAACAGGAATTGCTCGAAGGCGTTGGACTTGAGGAGCAGGAGTTGCTCGAAGGCGTTGGTCTTGAGGAGCAGGAGTTGCTCGAAGGCTTTGACCTTGAGGAGCAAGAGTTGCTTGAAGGTGTTGGCCTTGAGGAGCAAGAGTTGCTCAAAGGCGTTGGCCGTAAGGAGCAAGAGTTGCTCGAAGGTTTTGACTTTGAGGAGCATGTCTATTTGATAAGTGTTTGCTCGAGGGCTTCGGCCTTGAAGAATAGGTTTATTCTCTGTGTATGGACTTGCATGTTAGACTAGTGTGTGTTGAGACACTTATACATGCCTGATGAATGAGAATATTGATGCATGATCTGAAATATATGTTAGAGATACAACTCATGTGGGTTTATATGATGTTGAATTGCATGATTTGAATGTGTAGTAGAGACACTTCTCATGCGGAATAGGTGATATTTTAAATAGTCTGAACTATGCGATTTAGACACTATGATGCAGTTTTATATGACGTTGAATTGCATGATTTGAATGTGTAGTAGAGACACTTCTCATGTGGTATAGGTGATATTCTAAATAGTCTGAATTGTGCAATTTTGACACTAATATGCAGGTTTAGTATATATGTATGTGTGATCAGAAAATGATGCATATCTTGTCAATCATTGATCTGAATTGTTATATTACTATGCCATAGTGTTTCTGATGATTTTAGTTATATTAAAAATCGTTACTGAGTTTGTTATACTGACCCCTCTTTCTTGTGTTTTTGCTTTGAGGCTGCGTGGTGTGACACGTAGACAGACAGGATCCTCTCTATGAGGAAAAGTTGGAGAGGACTTGGGAGTAGACTTGGAGACCTCTTATGTGGCATATTTCTTTGATTTTTACTTTGATGATAGAACCTATGTGGTGTAGTTCTCATTTTAGATTTGTGCTACATTATACATTTAGATTGATTGAGACATAGTTTTGGAGCCTAGTGTGGGCTATGGATCAATTAGTATGTGGGTTTGAGTTTGTGGTTTATTTTAGAGTTAAAGTAACTCTCTTGTTTTTACTTATTTACTCTTGCTCAAATTGGTGTGTTTACTCCGTATTGTAATTTTTAGATTGCCTGTGATTAGGGCATAAGTCTTCTGTTAATCGTTTTTCAATCTCCTTGTCGCCCCTGTGCGCTTGACTGGCCCCTGGACCAGGTTTGACTTGGGTCAGGCAGTGCCGGGGTGCGACATAATATATAAAAAATGTCCAACCTAATTTTCATTTCATGGTTGATCCTCACAATTTATTTGCAATAATTATAGATAACAATAGTAATGTTATTAGTTTTTGACCTTAGCAATATCTGATTTAGTGAATCAATTTGTAAAAAAGGTACCTATTATGGCATTTTCAAGCCACTTTGGCTAATTAAATGATGTTTTAGAATCTTTATATCCTAAAACTGGTTTGGTAGAGACTAATGTATTGTAAGAAGGTGAACTACTTCAAACAATTTGCCACATATAAGAATATGCTTATTCAACCTATGAATATTATATTCCAGAACTTTGAAGTACTTCCAAGTAACATGTATCCAATTTTTATAAATATTTTTTAATATTTAAGTTGCATGTAGGATAAAGAATTGAGCTAGAAATGCATATCTAGTTTTCATTCACCTTGTATATGGTATGGACTACTTCCTTAGATTAATAAAGTTTGAGAAATCTATTTATTTGACCAAATGAGCTATTAATTTTTACAATTAACTATGTTTATTGTGGTGAATTGTGAATCCTTATGAAATAGGTAATAAATATGGTAAACCCATTAACTGGCTAAGTATTAGCAGATAAAACAGATATGGAAGAACCTATACTATTTACTTAATGGAACAGTTATGAATAAAGATTTAGAAAATAATTATAATAATGAAATAAGCTATATAGTCATCGTATCGTTCCATCGACGGCCCTATTAGTGATAGGGGTGCTAATAAGTCGAGTCGAGTTTTGGCTTCATATAACTCGAACTCAACTGTTGAGAACTTGACTCAAACTCGACTCGAGGCTCGAATGAGCTCAAGCTTGCCAACTCGAAGTCGGCTCAAACTTAAAACATAGAACTCAAACTTGAGCTCAAACATTTGTTATTAAAAGGCAAACCCATATTCAGAATTGGGTTCATTTTGTAAAGCATGTACTATTAAAAAAAACTACTAAAGCAAGGTAAATATGTTTTAAAAATAGCAAGAGAATGACATATTAGAATGCATGTTCCTTTTGAGGCTGTTAGATAAACATGTTACCTTTTCTTCCCATTATTGATTGAGCTGTATGAAAATAGGGTAGCTAACTGTATAGTGAATGTTGTCCTTTCTATGGTTTTATTTTTGAGTTAGGACTCCCATAAGTTTAGTCTCAGATTGTGCCAATGTCTTGGCTATGCTTGCATCTTATGGGAACATGAAACTTGGAATTCTGTCGTCTTGGACCTATCCCAAATGAGTATAATTTGCCCTTATCTTACAAAAATAAAAGAGACTCTATGAATCAATACTAAAAAATATTTAAAGAATTATTATAGAATTTGGATTTCTAAGGATTCCAACATTAGTCTCTATGAAAAATTTAAAAAGAATATCATAATTTGTTTGACATGTAGAGATGGTAGATAATATTACCATAATGTGTTGTCTAATTACTGACAATGAACTAGCTTAGCTTATTAGTACTTCTAATTAGTGAGCTCTACCCAAGTGAGACCTCAATTAGTACCGTTATTTTAGGTACAATTCATTCTAGTTTGGTATGTTAAATTTTAGTATACTTTTATTCAGGATGAATAGTTTGTCGCCCCTATTTTAGCTAACCTACTTTTCCATATATATATATATATAATTCACAGCTGAACGTGTAAAGGGGGCAAGCTTCTATAAACCTTTGTCCCCACGTGTGTGGTGACAGGGAACGCACTGCAAGTGGCCACCCCCACAAGACAAAACTACACAACAATCCAAAGTCTGGGACCCTTGTCATCCTCCAATACAGAATAACTACTTAAAGACCGGGGTGTCTGCCACTCAAGCTCACCGGAGATGAATAACCATAATAAGTCATTGCTTCGGTTATTTACCTGATTGATTTGCTTACCATTAACAGTACATAATTTCCAATAATAAGTATAAAGACATAAGTTGGGTTTAGACTAAAAGTTCAGCGGATGACCATCAAGATGGGCCCAATTAAAGGAGGGCATCATCTCCCTCCCTGAGCCCACCAACGGCAGTAAATGGAGTGGATTTTGGGCTTTCCCGAGAGTTCGGACTTGGTCCTACTTGTCTCACCTCCCTGGCGCCGCCCTCACACGTTTCACAAAGTGAATTTCCCATCCGAGTCAACGTTTATGGCCGTTGACTGCATAAAAGAGTGAATTTACGAAACCACCCCTCAAAAGCGAAAGAACTCCATCGAATTGGCCCCCACTTTCTCTCTACTACTTACATTACATAGACCCGCCTAAGGGCGAAATCGTATATCTACTTACTTCTTACCGCAGTCATTCTGGGACCCACGTCGATAGATGCGGGTCGCGTTCAGGTGTCCCCATCCATCCAAGGCGGGCCGGGAGCAGAAGGGGAGTTTGACTTTGACTAACCAGCGGGCAGCTGAACCAGCATCCGCTCACGCGGCCTCAAATGGCCGTGGAAATCCCCCAGCTCCCCACTTTCTCCCGCACGCTTTTTTAGGCGAAATAAAAGGGAAAAAATAATTATATTTTGTATTTATCTGATTCGCGAATCTCGCCGGCGATCTTCCCGTCGGCGGGGGGCCTGCACTACTGGAGGTGGAGGTGAGCTGTGTCTCTGGGATGGGTGAGTTCTAGGAGCTGGGCGATGGGGCAGCGGAAGACTGGGAGCTGGGTCGTAGTGTGGTGGGCGGTGGTGGCGGCGCGGCTTCTAGTCGGAGTTCATGCTAATTCGGAGGGTATGATGTTCTTCGTCTCTTAACTCGCCAGTTATTCGAGTCTGTACAATTAGTTCCGGTTGGTTGGGAGTCAATAGTTGGGAAATTTGCCATTTTTAGCACTGACTCTTTAATGTCTGAGCGTTGGTTGGGTGATCGTGTTGCGTTGCTTACTAATGGTTTTTTTGGGAATTTGCGGGGTGGTGAAATTTTTTAACCAGGTGACGGTCTTTGACTTGTTTGGTGTATGATTGTAAGTGAGTTGTTTTTGGCGACGGATGATGGATTCAGCTTGTTTTTGGGTGTTGCTGGATTGGATTGTGCTTTTCTCTGTAGGCAAGTTGGCCAGTTCTGTTAACAGTTTTTGGCACTAAATTGTGTCTGGCGGAAGAAAATTTTCACTAAGCATATGTCTATTTTATGATGGTTGATGGTTGGGGCCTCTTTTTTGGCATGCCTATGATAAGAGAAATAAAAAAGCAAGGAGAAAGACCCGTTATCGTTGTTAGATATATAATCTTTACATACAACTTACAGACTCGTAAGGGGAGTTTGGCATATTGCTTCGTGCATCTTGGTAAAGTTTTAAATGTAATCTGTTGTAAAATGGTGAGCAGTGCTCAAGGGAAATATTAGAAATTACTGTTTCCATATATTTCAAAATGGTTTGTCTCTAAACGCATAATAGTTTCTTTCTCTGCACTCTGTTGCTTTATATGGTGGCATTTGTAGTTTTTCCATGGTGTGTCAAATTATTAAAGTAAGGCAGTTTGACGTACAAATGTAAATTGCTATGAAGAATGACAGCTATCGGTTATCATGAAATTAATGTTCATCAACAAAAATCATATTACCAAATACCAATGGACTGACTTCTCCGTCGTTGCATGTCTACCAAACTATAGAGTTTCCTGCATCCTTTCCAACTTCTCATTACATCTCTAACCGTGATTCCTTATCTGTTCTTGTAGGTGACGCTTTAAATGCTCTGCGAACCAATCTGAATGATCCTAATAATGTGTTACAGAGTTGGGATCCAACTCTTGTCAATCCATGCACTTGGTTCCATGTAACCTGCAACAATGAAAATAGTGTTATAAGAGTGTAAGTGAACAGAATCTATGGAATAAAATGCAAAAATGTTCCTGGAAAGAAAAGGAGCTGTTATGAATTTTTTTTGTGTTATGATATTGATTACTTTGATTGATTTCTGCCTCCAGAGATCTTGGAAATGCTGATTTATCTGGACAATTGGTTTCTGATCTTGGTCAACTCAAAAATTTACAGTACTTGTGAGTAATGTTTTGTGTAGTCGTATTTCTCTGATATGTAATTCATATTTTTCCATCATGCCTTCAATTATCTCATTTCTTTCTGTAACCTTTGATATGCTTATCTTGTTATCTTGAAGCAGATTATGCATTTATCCCTGTATCAAGTAGTAGATTCATCCATAGAAAGCCAACATCCCGCAACCTAAAACCACATTCCATACCATTTCATTGCTTGTAGACTGCATTATCATTTTATTTTCATGTTGCCTATTCATAATTGCATGTAGGTGATGCTAATGAATTTCTACTGTTGACAGGGAGCTTTACAGTAACAAAATTAGTGGAACTATTCCCAGTGATCTTGGGGATTTGACAAACCTGGTCAGCTTGGATCTGTATTTGAACAATTTTACAGGCCCGGTACCTGACACCTTGGGCAAGCTGACAAAGCTTCGCTTTCTGTATGCCTTTCATCTTTTTCTTCATGTATCTTAGTTTCTGTATACCATTCTGTACTTGGTGAACCATTAAGAAAACTTATTTGTTGTCAGATTAATCTGCTTTGAGTAAATAATAGGTTAACTAGGGTATAGAGAACTGCACATGTGAGGGATGGAAGTATTACCATAATCATCTGTGTTAGAGATACCTCGTGAAAATACAATGACTTCATATGCCCATGCATTTGATAGATTGCGCTTAAACCTTAAAGTCATGGTGGAATATGGGTTGTGTTCAGCATGTTCAGTTGGTGCATTTCCTTTTACTATTCTTGATTTTTTATGTGTGTGCTTTTTATTTGCTATGAAGAAGGGAAATCTTTTGGGTATAGAATTACTTATGTGGAAGCCTCTTAGTCAGAGGCAAGATATACTCTGAACCAAGCGCGAGGAAACAGTTATATATTGTAGAAACAAATGTACAGGAGGTAATCATGGGTAATGGCTTGACATGCTAGTAAGAGTTTGAGAGAGACAACCGTCATGGTATTTCAATGCAATAGTCCATCTTCTTCTTCCCCTTTAAAACCCTAATTCTCTCATATCTGACATTGCAGACTCTTTATATGTGTAAGCTTATTTTAAGATAAAGTCCTGAACATCAGGATTGTGAAGTGACTCATCTAGCATCTAATCCTATCTAACAAAAATAGGAAACATATGAAAAGAAATTTGAAGAATTAATAGGAAGCAATGACCGAGCCCATACACAGCACTAGTGTTTTAAAAGCCAGGCTTAGTCATCTGGTTCAACTGGTTTGATAGTCAAACGGACCTTCTGGGACAATTCTCTGTCATCAGACTGGATGATACGCAAACCAGCCAGTTCAATACATTCTATAAAAAGTGAAATTCTTTCACCCGTTTTCCAAATGACTTCCTCCTCTCTCGGTGATGCCATAGCCTCCAATATTCTTTCATCCTTTCTTTCTTCTTTGTTTAATCAAAAGAGAAGTTGAAAGAACAAGGTTATTTCATGTATGCCTTCATTTTTTAGATCCCCAACTGTATTATGTTGGGAGATGAGAATTGACAACACAACTGGTGGCACTCTCAGGTATTACCTGAGTTTGTACCAGCTAAAATATAACAACCTCCATGCTCAAACCTCTGGTCTCAATCCCATTTTATTGTAATTTTCTTTTCTATTGTGTTCTTTCTTTTCCTTATTGGCATCTATTTAATGGGTTGAGTCAAATGAATGGAGGCCACTTCATTTCTGTATTGGAAGAGTCAGATTTTTAGAGGTTCTCTTCTTTATATTGGATGTCTGGTTCCACCTGTTTTCATTTCATGCGCTGTTTGAACAGAATTGAGGTATAAAGTTGCTACCATCCATGGAAGTTTGTATCATTCAATGTGCATGTGTATCAGTTGATACAGACCCATATGAGTTTGGACCGATATGCACCTTATACCATTTTATTATAATTGAAAGTTATTATATTATTTAAAAGATTATTTCATTACTATTTTTCCAATTTAATACTCCCTCCATCCTACATTAAGAGCTACATTTGGAAAAATAGTGGTTTTTATTGAATGGTAAAACCCACATCTAAGAGAAAGAAAAATAAACTTATGATACTCGTTTCTAAGTACTCAACTACTAAATTGAATAAAATGAAGCTATTAATATGGAACAAACTTTTTTGCCAAATGGAGCTATTAATTTAGGATGGAGGGAGTATGTATTTAGCAATCAACCTCTTTTGCATATACTTCCCTCCAGCCTCTATTAATAGCTACATTTGGAAAAATAGTGGTTTTTAGTAAATGGTGAAACTCACATATGGAACAATATTTTTTGCCAAAAGGAGTTATTAAATTGGGGGTGGGGGGGAGGGAGGGGGTCAATTGGTATAATTTTTTAATGATTTTTTCAATTTCTGAGTGCTAAAGATTTGTGATGTTATACTTATCATAGACTTGCCTGATACGTGTTGTCTTAATCTTGATCTAATTTTCATAAGATCAAGATTACTGTACAGTTTGATAATCATCATTAAGCTATATGGGAATTAATAGTTTTTAGCCGTTGCCAGTACAAACTCATGTGTCAGTGGTATGTTTTCATATCAGTAAACATTGATAGGGTGATCAACGACCTCTAGAGGTTGGTAAAGGAACCCAAATACTAGGCCCAAATTTTTTATTTTTGGCATATCTAATTAAATGGTAGAAATGCAGGTCTGCCATCTCTAACACATGACAAAAAACAGATCCATTAGTTCCTGATTTCTAGCTACCTTCCATTTCTGTGCTGACGAGAGGGCTTGTTGACTGGTGTCACATAGCTAAAAATTTATTTGTTAGCATTTGTTGATTAAAGAAGGATTTTTCTTTTGAACATATTCAGTCATTTTTTTTCTTGAAATAAACTTTAATCATTTGTCTCTGATTGTTATGCTTGTGGAAGGATAGCCGGCTTAACAACAATAGCCTCTCAGGTCGTATCCCTGTGTCCTTGACAAATGTTGAGTCACTACAAGTTTTGTAAGTTGACCTCTCTTTGTTGTAAACTCCCTACATGTGTATAGACAACGTACAAATTTAGGTGCATGGCTTTCACATTAAGTGATTAACTGTATATAATGGAGAAATGCAGGGATCTGTCCAATAACAAGCTTGTAGGACCAGTGCCTGTCAATGGCTCTTTTTCTCTATTTACGCCAATCAGGTTTACAGCTTACACCTCTAAATTTTGGAAGGTAATATATGATTGTATTGCTGCTTATTGATTCTTCATTATGCAGTTTTTCAAATAACGTTGGACTTTGTGGTCCTGTCACTGGGACACCTTGTCCTGGTGAACCACCATTCTCTCCTCCTCCCCCATTTGTCGCACCACCAACAACTCCATCAGGAAGTAGTGCTTCTAGTACTGGAGCAATTGCAGGAGGTGTAGCAGCTGGTGCAGCTTTACTCTTTGCTGCACCAGCAATTGCTTTTGCATGGTGGCGCCGCCGAAAACCACAGGAAACTTTCTTTGATGTACCTGGTTAGTTATAAACGCCACAACCTTGTGATTTAACAGGTGACAGATTTGCATAGTAAATGAAACTAAATGGTTTGTTTACTGCAGCTGAAGAGGATCCAGAAGTTCACCTTGGACAGCTCAAGAGATTCTCTTTACGTGAGCTGCAAGTTGCCACAGATAGTTTTAGCAACAAGAATATCTTGGGTAAAGGTGGATTTGGCAAGGTTTATAAAGGACGCCTTGCAGATGGTTCACTGGTGGCAGTAAAACGACTAAAGGAAGAGCGGTCACAAGGTGGAGAGCTGCAATTCCAAACAGAGGTGGAAATGATTAGCATGGCTGTGCACAGAAACCTCCTCCGCCTTCGTGGATTTTGCATGACACACACAGAACGGTTGCTCGTTTACCCATTAATGGAGAATGGAAGTGTTGCTTCCTGCTTGAGGGGTAGTGCTTGACTTTCTATTTTCAGTTTTTTCAATAGCATTTTGATATTTATTATTCAGTTTCTGCACCTGTAGGCCCGGTCTTGAATTTCGGGAAATTCTTGTTAGCGTTCCTAATGTTAGAAGTGGCTTTTCATGCAAATGATTTTTTGTTTCACTTGTAGAGCGGCCACAAAATGTGCCACCACTTGATTGGCCTACGCGACAGCGGATAGCACTTGGATCTGCCAGAGGTCTTGCTTATTTGCATGATCACTGTGATCCAAGGATTATTCATCGTGATGTTAAAGCGGCTAATATATTGCTGGATGAAGAGTTTGAGGCAGTTGTTGGGGATTTTGGGTTGGCAAAACTTATGGACTACAAAGACACCCACGTAACTACGGCTGTCCGTGGCACCATTGGCCATATTGCTCCTGAGTATCTCTCCACGGGAAAGTCTTCAGAGAAGACAGATGTTTTTGGGTATGGGATCATGCTTCTGGAACTCATTACTGGACAGAGAGCATTTGATCTTGCTCGTCTTGCTAATGATGATGATGTCATGCTGCTGGACTGGGTACTCTCTCTCTCTCTCTCTCTCTCTCTCTCTCTCTCTCTCTCTCTCTCTCTCTCTCTCTCTCGCTCATGTAAGTCTTACTGGTATTTACACATGGGAGGGAGGTTAACACAGGACCATTTAGATCTTACCTTGGCATACTATTTCTATTGAAGAGCCAACTTCTGTTGATTGTTGATTCTATAATTTCCTTAAAATGGGATGTGAGAGAATTTACGGATTCCAAATTAAACTATGGCATCGCCTGCTTCATGTACTTGAGAAATTTGGATGGCCAACGGCCTACAGCACTCACAAGAGGAGGAAACGTACAAACTTCTTTCCCAAAAAAAAAAAGGTATAAAGTTTGAATTACTCTTTGCAGGTTAAGGGCCTTCTTAAAGAGAAGAAGCTGGACATGTTAGTGCATCCAGAACTGGAAAACAACTATGAAGAACCTGAGGTGGAGCAGCTCATCCAGGTTGCACTTCTATGCACCCAGACTACCCCAACGGAAAGACCAAGAATGTCAGAGATTGTAAGAATGCTTGAAGGTGATGGATTGGCAGAGAGATGGGAAGAATGGCAGAGAGTGTTAGTGGGCCGGTCAGAAAATGACCATGTTCAACCCGGTAATTCCGGCTGGCTTGATTCTGGTTATGTTCTTCAAGCTGAGGACTTATCCGGGCCTAGATGACCCTCAGATTGAAAAGAGATCATTTTTGCATATTTTATTCGCTCTTTTCTGCTTGTTATATTTCGTTTGCGTCCTTTTGTATTTATAGGCCCAATTCTATTATTACGATGGAAATTCACGTTTGTGTATATGAAATCCGAGCAGGTGTATCTTTTGTCAGTGATTTATTTTACGATGATCATGTTTCAAAACATGCTCACTATATTTTGGCAATTTTCATGATAATGCAGCAACTAACAAGGTTCTGTTTTTAAGCGTCTTTGTATTAAACTTCGTAAAACAATTTCTTTGTAATACCTTCGTTTTTTTTACAGCAAATGGCTTTCAAATACTTGACAGCAGCTAATTAGTGCACATCTGTAAACTAAAAAAAAAACTTCAAAAAATTGACCTACTGATATGTAAATAAGACATTCATTGTCAACCAAAATAAAAGGAAAAAATGCAATGGAGAAATTCAAATATGCACTACAAGATACATGCATTGGTGGACAAAGATCACCTTAAGGGTGTGTTCAGCAACGTTGATTTGAATTTATGTAATTATTAAATCATGTAATTATAAATTACAGGAAGTGAGATTTGTATTTGAATTTTTGTTAAGTGGCATTAACAAAAAACATTGATGACCCCAAGATTTTTATTTACCCTCTGTATAGTTATAAACAAATTGTGTGAGGTGTGATTTTGGACAAAATCAAATCCCACCCAAAAATGCGTTTCTAAACAAGAAATTTGGGCTAAACCACACCCATTTATAAATCACATGGCCAAATCCCTATTGCCAAATACACCCTAAGGTACACTAATGTTTGTCCTAACGATTTCTAGCAAGGTCTTAAACTTGGTCGGTTCCTACTAAAGAATGCGTATGGTAAGAAAACTATTTTAGATTATAATGCATAATATGAGTCTCAAACAGGATAAATTATTAAGCACTATTGGAATACACCAATCCTCGTATTGGTGATGCCCGTAGAGTAAATAATTTTTTCCTCAATTTATTTCTTTCCCATAATTACCATCTGGGTATGCTCATTTCGGGCTGTGTCAGTTTCATAGAAACAGATGACGCTACGAAGGCTGTCTTGTGGAGGATCATTGACTTCTATTTATTAGATTATACAACAAAACCTTATTTTTAGATCAACTAGACTAGACATCTGCGCTTTATTTGCACCATATTTACGGAAAAATATCCTTCTCCCAACTCGCTTTCTTCTCATTCTAATTTCTCATATTTCAGATTAAACCCTCACTGGAAAAACATTTTCCGATGTAATTTTTGCATCAAAAACACACTCCCGAGTCTGATTTTCAACAGCACATCACGAACATTTTTTCCCGTGTAGGTGATACTCTTCGCTAATTTTGACAAGTTCTAAATAGCCACACCAATTCAAACGTACCAACGCCTGGATAGAAAGGCCACAACAATCCCACGGGAAACAAAAATGTTTGCTTGCGTTTAAAAAGGATAGAAGAAAGATTCTGATCGCTTTCTTTGAGACACGTTGAAATAGCTCTATTTCGTTGCGTAACACCAATATATACAAATACACTTGTACATTCATGATCGTCTACCATCATTCCAAATACACAAACATTATGCCGGAAACAAAATTTCTACACCTCTGACCCAAATACTGTCAAAACACTCCTAGAAACCCCAACATACACTATCCACACAAACGTTTTCGGTAGTTGGATCTAGGAAACTATGAGATATCTGTTGTTTGGTGATCATAAAAAGAAGAAAAATCATGCTCATATATACAAGAAGTGGATATATGGTTTACCAAGAGTGTAAACCCGCAGATGGTAATCAATTACACATCCTTCATATGTTACTGGTAGTTGAAATGGAAGGGTTACTACTTGCTTGTCTAAGATTATTAATGGGGACATCAATATATTAATCTTGCAAAATGAGAAGATTGTGGAAAGAGAAATTCAACAGGTGACTAACTCTGGCTATATTTTAATGAAGTTAAAAGAACAAATTGAATTCGTAAGGCCCTAAGCTAGATTGAAAAAAAGAGGATCATATTCCGAGAAGCATTTTCCTACTTTGAGATCCTAACTAAAAGTGTATGTTAGGGAAGGAAAAAATGTCCCCGTAAAATGGGTCATTTTCCTAAGGTTCTTGTGGACTCTTAAGTTAGCCAAAGTGCACCAGGAAATGATTACTAATCATTTAGTACCTCTACATTAAATGAACCAGAAAGCCTACAGAGTTGACGGACACCAAGATCACTTGACAGAAAATAAAATAAACTTTCAAGCCGCAGAATAGGCCGCCAAAAAGGAAAAATCTGGGAGTATCAGCATGGCAAGACATGAGGCAGCGATAGATTGATTCACACACCAGTCACACAGATTCCACTGATTTAAGAAAAAACAGTACGGAAGAAAGACCCTATAAGTTCCTATGGCATAACTCAGGTAGGAAGAATTGCCTACATCGCGGAAAGATATCAATCACATTCTTCTTAAAACAACTGATGATCACTGAACTTTCCCTGTTACTTGCCGTGCCATTTGAAGATCAGAAGAAGTGCCATGGCAGGACTTCCTAGGAAACCGCAGTTGTCCCCTTCTCTCCCTAGAGAAGTAAACCTAACGAAAATCTAATAGAAAGTCTCTCTGGGAGATAGCCCCCAATAAACACACAGGTCAAATTGATGTCCTATATAGAATGCATTCAGATAAGTGGTTAGGTGGCCAAAATGAACGCCTGAATTAGATTTTCGGCAGCATGTATCTGCTCAGGTGCGCCAGAGATCTGAGCAATGCGATCACTGCGTGAAGATTTTGAGTCAACAATCTCCACAATTGCTCCAGAGATCTGCACAAAAAAGCCATGAAATAAAGTAACCAAATAAAGGGAATAAATAAACAAAAGTGTAGAACTTGCAAGCTAAATCCAGAAAGAAGTGAAATGCCAACACATATATGAATCATCTTTAGTCTTATGCTACTTCAGAAATCATATAAAATTATACAGAAAAGGTTACACGTACAGATACCAAAAACTTCAAACATTTTCTCAAGTGGTAAGAAAAATACGAAGATACTCCGATCAAGATGCAAACCTTAACTGCACATTGTTCTCATGCGGAACAAGGGTGACAGCAGAAATCTTAAAACGAAAATACAAACAAAAATGCATCTCATAGCCCCAACACAAGTCAACATAGGAATACAGTGAAGAAGGCCGGTGACTGTTTGCATGGCATAAGGCGTGTATTTTTCATCCTGATGCAGCTAACAACTGAAAATCTCAATATTGCACACCAAGCAAATTACAGTTCTGTAAAACAAGAAAAAACATACATTGCACCAAAAAAGCTTTAAAAATATGCTAGCACAACTATTATTTGTGCATGAATTCAAATGAACCATAATAATCCCAAGATATAATAACCATAACTCATTCCAGATCATAAATTCAAGTGATAGAAGCCAGTTTATTCTCATTTTTCAAGGAGAACCAGGCTTGCACAAAGCAAGTCATACCCAATCAAAATCACTAAAGATGCTTGTAAATTCAGTTGTTGATTTAATGGTATGTGCAATTGCTTTTCCAGATATCATCCCTATTAGTCATATGCCAGAGATATTAACATTAAATAACAAATGTGGTATTTACTTTTAACAAGATAAAACGGCTTACTGTATAACAAAGACTATTTTCTGAATGACCAACCTACCTTCCTAATATTAACCAAGTTTGTACCGCCCTTTCCCATCACCTTACTGATTGCATTTGCAGGTATCAGCATCTCAGAAGTCGAAGGCTGCAACCTAAGTAATATTCAAAATCTAAATTAACATATATTAACACCATAAAAAACCAGTAAAGTTTCTCAGATACTACTACCGACCCTCCATATGGCTTTGAAGGATATGAAGAAAAATTTGATCCAAAACCATTATCAACCTGTGAAAGAACGCAACAGGGTAGCTACATTACTAACTAAAGGAAGCTATAGATCATTAGCAAATAATACAATCTAATTGAACGATAGAAAGTCGCTTGATGTCAAAGCCTAGTAGGATTATGCTTTTCTCCAATTATGGTTGATAGAATCAATCTTAATGCGGGAAAATTATTGAACACCTAATCAATAATAACCAATATAATGTTGTTGTCTAAAGAAATGGAAACTTCCTCAACATGGATACAGTCACAAATAAGTGACTGCTGTGACAGTAGACAGATTATAACACCTAACCATATTTTAAACAAACAACCTGGCTGCTTTTTTCAATCTGACAAAGGAGGGAGGGAGGAAGGTGCGCCAGTATATAACGCAATGAAGGAGTAAATGCATACCGGCAAAGATCCATAGCCATATAAGCTGCTCGAAGAAAGCATGCCCAACCCAGTTGCAGGATGGTCAGCTCGTTGATCATAACCCAGAGGAGGAATAGCTGGCATAACTGCTGAAGGTATAGAAGCACCACCACTGTTTGTGTAGACACTAGAATCAGCTGGTGGAGGGGGAGGAGGAGCACTCCGCCCACTACCCTCCCTGTCTTTTAAGACATCATCTCTCAGTCGCAAAACAATCTGCACAAGAGCATCTCTAACACTTGCAATTTCTCCAATCACCTGTAATAGAAGGGAGGGGGGGAACACAAAAGGAAAATTTATACGGACAAAACAGTTGAAAGACAATTTCATAACATGAAGTATATTCATGGCATACAAATAGCAGACTTTCAACCACCACGGAGCAACAGTTCTGAAGCACCATATTCAAATAAACTACCAGTAGTCTACAGCCATTTTACCCGCTGACAGCTCAAGCTACATCTTTTCAGTTTAATTCACTTCAATTGCACACAGAATTTTCTACCTGTCAGGTCGCATCATTTTCCAATGGCTGGATGCCTTATCACTCCAGAAACATAACATGAAAACCAGCATTGCAATGCTACTGACTTAAGGAGCTAAAACCATTTATCAAGCGGCTACTAGGAACTGACCTCTACGAGCTCATCATCATCTAATGCACATTTTGGCTTCTCACTTTTAGAAATGCGCACATCAGCTTTCGTTCTCTTCCGCATCTCATTAATAATTGCACCACTCTTGCCAATAAGGCAGCCAATCACCTTGGATGGAACAAGAATACGCATGCTAACAGCATCATCATCATCATTATCATTGATTTTCCCTTGCAGCAACAGAACAGCTTCAACTGCAGTAGATTTCAGATCATCTGAAGACTGTCAACAAGAACAAAACAGAATGATTAACTTTTTTGTTTGCATGTCTGTGGGGTGGATGGGTGTGACTCAGTTCATGGATGCACGTTGTTCAACAGCATGTATGCAGTAGTATAGCATGCCTAAGTCAGTTCATGTGTGTGTGTGTGTTCAACCATGTGTATGTGGTAGTATAGCACGCTCTCTCCTTCCCTTTACTAATAGATTCAAAGATATACTTATAATGATGTAAGTGCACGCACAGGCTCACATACACAAAGATTTACTAGTAATGATATAAGTGAATTACACGATGCAAAGCTAAAATTAATATACATAATAGACAGTCAAATGATATAGGAAGCAGCTACCTCTGTGGAAGTAACAGTGATAACACACTCATCACAATCCTCTTTTGGATCATCTACATCAACGCGTGCTCCACTTGCCTGCCGAACATTTTTAATGGAAGCTCCTCCTTTTCCAATAACACGACCAATCTTGTCAGAGGGGCACAAAACGCGTAGTTTTAGCTCCTCCGATCTGGCAGGACCACCATATCCTGAAACAACAGGAAGGCCAGAGGAAAAAAAAGGCCATGCACTAGTAGCATCTGCATATCCATGAAGCTCTGCTACATGGGGTGTCATACTCAAGACAGGTGGAATATGTCTTGGTGGTGGAACAATTGCATCAGCAGCAGGGAAAAACCCAGCACTAGAAATAATAGGGACATCTGATGGAATAATTATAGGTGGTGGAAGTTCAGTAACAGTTGTGTCAAGAGAAATCTCTTCTCTGGGAGAAAACTTATACATAATTGCAGACACTGCAAATAAAGCTTTCTTCACTGCTCCAGCATCACCACTTATCTACACAAAAGAATAAAGAAGATATAAGTTCAGTCAGTATAGTTTGAGGCATGAATGGAACAAGAAAATTAAAATGCAGCTCCTTTAGAGGCCTCTTTCTATTGTTCTTCTCTATTTTGAAATAACCACGTACTATCCTCTCCATCTAAAGGCCCAATTCATGTTGGCCAACATCCAATGGCAACTCCCGTTAATCCACCCCCACCCAATTTTTTAGGAGGCCCATTTTTGTGGGCCACGTCAAATGGGGGTATGGGACCAAGGGGATGCATAGCAAATCATATGGAAAAGAGATTAATATATTTTGGGCTAATTTTGATAAGTAGAACCCGCTCATCAAGGCCAGTCAAAGTTTCAACCCCAAATAAATAGCTTAAATTTAATGTAGTTTAAATAAATGGTCCTACATATTGAAATAACCTCAAATTTTGTAGACCCACATCTTTAAATAAGATATTTAAATCCTAATTGGTTCTGCACCTATTGTACAACTCAAATTGTATGTGTGTGTGTGTTGCTCTTTATTGAACTAGCTTGCTTTATTTTGACATGGTGGCATATCTCTTCAATAGGCATCAATTAAGCAGTCTGTTATGGCCTGTCTACTCAATATAAAATTAAGCAAATAAACAACGCCTTAAAGACATATGTAGACAGGCCATAAGACAATCATTTAATTTGATAATTAAACAATTCAAATCTAATGCTTGATATGTGAAAAATGTTACTACATTTCATGTACGTATTTTGGAGTATTACATACTACAATCTAGGCAAAGGATTGTCAACACATTATAATTAAGAAACAAAATTTAAAATGGTCGTACATTCACAAAATAAGGCTAGATAAATCTACCCTGACTGGAATCCAAACCGGTAAAATCCTTGTATATAGAAGAGACAGCGGTTCAGATCAAAGCACTGTTCCTTGTTACAACAAAAACAATCAACAGGAGTTTTTTTCAAATATAGGAATTACTTCCATACCTGAATGAAATTGTCAAAACTCATTGCACATGAATGGGAAGGATCTTTCAGATCCTTTGGTGTAACCTTAATAAGTGTCCTTGTCTTTGCTCTCAATCTCTTAATAGTGGACCCAGATTTACCAATGACGTTTGCTGCTTGACTGCTGGGAACAAGAATATGGGCCTCCTCTTTACGCTTCTTGTCAGATTCGTCAGCTGCAGCATTCACTATAGCGGCATGAACTTTGAGAAGTGCATCTTGAGCAGCACAAAGAGGCTTCATATCATCTTCGTCAACCTCCTTCTCGTTCTTGTTTTTAACATAACAATATATTATTAGGACTCTCTCATTTGACCCAGGAAAAGGATCCACTACTTTGATCTTCGCATGTGTCTCTTGTCGTATGGAATTTATAACTTTTCCATTCTTCCCAATCACACTTCCTATAACACGATCAGGACAGAGTATACGGTAAACAACCAACTCACCATCCCCAGAGCTGTCCTTGGAGTTAAATCTTTTCCTCTGGTGTCTGTCATCTCTATCATTATCCCTATGGGAGCGTGATCGCTTGCCAGTCTCACCCATGCCAAAAAACAAATGGCAATGTTTAATCCTATAACTAGATGCTCCGAATATACAATAACAGAGTCACCTGCATAAAGGTACAATAACTGATAAAATAAATCACTTGCATCCGATTGGTTTTGGCTGCTGCACATTATAAACCCTACCTAATATAATGACCACCCAATAGAATGAATACATAAACAAAAACCTCACATTAGCAAACAAGATGGAAAGGCCCCATCACAGAATTTTACAAACTTGTAATGAAATAAATTAGTTTTATAAAAATAAACTAGAACAACAGGACAGTAGCAGGAAGACATGCACGGAAGAATAAACATAACATGGTGGAAAGTAGTTGCATAATCACCAGTATAGATGCCTTTTGTGCTCATGGAATGAGAGGGATTAAAAGGTAAATTCATTAACTATATACAAGAGTTTCTCCTAGGAAAAAAACAACAATTATTATGTTAAAATAAAATGAAGAAGTAATTGCAGTGTTGGCAACATAAAAATGAGCAACTGTCTGAATCATAAAACCAAAATGAATCTAAAAGAACTGATACATTTTGGTTTTCTAATTTATACAATTAAAGAGGAACGGAGGGAGTGTCAAAAGTATTATTCCATCAATTTTTGGATCAAACGCAGCAAACTTTAAACCAGACTCAGAGTATAAGGAGATTAAAAGCGTTAATTATAATCAAAAGTTAGTAGTATATGCAAATGAAAAACTAGTTATAAGCAGAAAAAACTAAATAAACTTAAAACACAAAAAATCGCATATGAGAAAGTTGGTATCCAGTCCAATAGAAGGCACCTCTTTCGACATGGTTGCTTACAAATTAAAGATATTAAATCCAAAGACAAAACAGTAAAGAAAAAAACGAGTTCTTACTTTTGCAAAGGCATGTAAAACCACCAATAACGCAAAAAAAAGGCACAAAAAGGAGAATATGATAAATAAAAAAAGCAACTGAAATCCCTGCTCATGTCAAACACGCTTGGGCTATCCAAATCAAATCTAAAAAGAGGCCACCTAAATTCTTGCTATATGTAACCATTTAAAGACT